>OZ022506.1:45868845-47233124 GCA_963989385.1 Ctena decussata
AGGAAATATTATGCACATGTGACAGGCAAACGGACAACTCATCACGCGATATTGAGAAGAAATGATATATAATCTTTCAGATCATTTTTAAAGAACTTCTGCCAGTAAATGCATATACATGATTTTAAAAAACAGTATATTCATGTTATGAATATTATAAGTTTCACGACACGAGAAAACAAACAAAGCGGTTGTGCGCCCAGCGCAGACTCAGCTCAGCCTGGGCATCCACCCAGACTGATCAGAGTCTTCGCTTTCTGCATGGTGGTAGCGTAGACTCTTAGCAAGCTTTTAAGCGCTTAGCGAAGACTCTTATCAGACTGGGCGGATGCCCAGGCTGATCTGAGTCTGCGCTGGGCGCACAACCACTTTGTTGGTTTTCTCGTGCCGCGGCTCAATTAATACATCAGAATATAAATGAAGATACCCAGAAAAGGCAAACAAACCTTGTTTATACCAGTTATATATAGCATACATTCGTTGTCATGAATAAGTGCTTTCAGTTCTGGTCAAGTCTTTGCAAAGAGTTTGGATCTTTCTTCCTGAACAAAATAGATTACTTCCAGGTTTAACTCACTGCATTCTTGAGTAAAAACAACAACAAAAAAATAGAAACAAGCTCGTTGCAGGGAACTAATGAATATAAACAGAATGTTTTCAGTGCTGGAAAAACACTTGAGTACAATAATTACCCTTACTCAGGGAGTTAACTCTTTGGCTTAGTGGTTAGAGCATTGGACATCCACCCGTGAGTTCCGGGTTCGATTCCCAGCAAAAGTCGGGAATTTTTTCAGCTATTCTTTGGTTTGTTTGTTACGGCAATAATTTAATTAATTTGTTAACAATTGTTTTGGTTTTGTTTTGCATTAACAATTTGAATTTATTTAAATCTAAACAAAACCCCAAAAACCGTTGATGTCTATTTGAGAAATTAGCTGTTGGCGAGTTTTAATTTCGATAAAGGCCCTAGATTATCACAAACAAAATAAGAAGTAGGTATAGCATCTTAGCTATCCAATATTCATTTAAGTTCAAATGCATAAAATGATTAAAAGGAAAATAAAAACAAACCAACAAAAAGAGAAAATGAAATGTTTTAATTTTTCTGTCATACGAAACACAAGGGACTCGAATGTAATAAGAATGTAAACAAGCCATTGTCAATATGCTAATGGATTATTTAATATCTCAGTAAACCTTGTCAGCGAGCTTCAGATGTCCTTATTGCCTCATAAACCCTCATATCACCCAGACACATCTCTGGTCGTACATTAAGCTCTTGAAATATAGCGGTGTTTCTGTCTACTGATAAGTAGAAACATTCCACTTACACAGACAGATCAGGTCTTTCCTATAAGGGCTGATAAACGTGATGTAATAAAAGGAAATGAAGTATTATGACAGCATTACAGTATCCTTAATAGTTTAGTTAACTAATATTATCTATAGATTCCTTCGTACATGTACAGGCAGTGTGTATAAATAACTAATATTATCTTAAAGTCTAAGATTCCTTGGTACGGGCAGTGTTTATAAATAACTTACATTATCTATAGATTCCTTCGAACGGGCAGTGTTTATAAATAATATTATCTTATAGATTTCTTGGTAAGGGCAGTGTTTCTGAATAACTAATATTATCTAATAGATTCCTCGGTTCAGGCAGTGTTTATAATATATGTTATTTATAAACACAGCCTGTAACAAGGAATCTAGTTGATAATATTCGTATACCAAACTATTCAGCAATTGAATTAAGAAAACTGTACAATACTACCTGTCTGTTTGTATCAAAACAATTGGTCAACTTTTCTCCTTCTTTGCAACGTTTCATCATTAGTATTTTTTTCAGCTAACTACTTTGCAAGATAAGACTGACATATCTTATAAAAATAATAACTTCTGTACTATTGAAATTCTGCGGACAATCTTATTACTTATTAAGAATTTTTTGCATGTTTTAATTTGAAAAAAATAATAAGTGAATTTGTTGTATATTTGAAATGTTCTATCTTCTATTGATTTAAGGAAGACATCCGACAAAAAAAAAGAATAAAACAACCAGATGTTTGTTTATAAAACAAAAAAGAGGTCTCCCCATGCCCCCATTCCTCCCCATCCCCTTATCAACAAGAGCTCTGCAAAGCGGTTCGAAATACGCCCACTACAATGTTGCAGTGGCAGCAAAGATTATAAACTTGGGGAGCAAAAACGAAATAAATAGGGGATGAAATGTTTTGCTAGTGAGCAACAATTTAAGGAGCAAAAAAGAAAAATTTCTGACGAAATTATGGGGAGGGGGGGGGATTTTTTGGAATAACGTTTTTGTAAAGTTTTCACAGACATATTTTTGAAATAATTTTTGAGATACAGAGTGTTCATGATCTTATAACAACTATTCCCATTTGTCAAAGGGCCACAAGTTCAAAAAGATGACATCCAGAGTTATGGTTCTTGGGATCTGCACGTAATATTGATTTACATTACTGTATAGTTCCATGTAAATATCTGAAATGGATTTTGAGTGACATTGCAGACTCAACTACGTGGCAAAATCTACTAATTTCAATTGTTAAAGGGCACCATTCCATAAATAAGTAACCCAGAGTTACAGTTCTTGGGCTCTGTATGGCGTCTGATGATGCTTTACATGTTTGTGAAGTTTTCACAGGAATACTTGAAATGAAATTTTGAAATGATTTTGATATACAGAGTGGACATAATCTTATAGCAAAATCTACTATTTCTAACTGTCAAAAGGCCCACAAGTTCAAAAAGATGTAATCCAGAGTTATGGTTCTGGGTTCTGCATATTGTCTAATAATGCTTTACATTACTGTAAAGTTTCATGTAAATATATGCAATGGTTTTTGGGTTACAGAGTGGACATGACTATGGTAAAATCTACTATTTTAATTGTTAAAGGGCCATAATTTCGAAAAGATATAATTCAGAGGTACAGTTCTTGCACTCTGCACGTCATCTCATGATGCTTTACATTAGTGTTTTATTTTGAAAGTCAGTGGCTGTTTTTTTTTTTCTTTCATTATAACACGCTCCACTAGGCTAACTGTTATGTTGTTGACACGTCAGAAATAAATCTGTTTCATGTCTTTATGATTATTGTTTGAAGCGCGATACAGCTAATTAACTGCAAATGATAATAAGTGTCTTATCTGTGCTGTTTTCTTATCAGTTGAGGTCTGAAAGTTCGCAGGTCTGAATTGCACGAAAAGAGAAGTACAGTTTCATGCAACAGCTATGATGGTCCATAAAATGAAGATCAGTGAAAGGCTGCATTTTCTCCGAAAAATCCTTAGTCTTAGCTTCGAGAAACAAAGTTTTCCTTGAGACCATTAATTCTTTTGTACTACTGACAGTCTGCATGTTCATAACATGTCAGCTCATCAAGTTAAATAGTGTTATATACTGTGTCAAAAAAGTTTCTATACATGAAATGCCTTGTGTTGCTATGGCAGTGGCAGAAGTTATGAATATTTAGGTTTTACTTTTTTCAAAAGAGTATTTATTTGCCTATTGAACAGATTTGTTCGTTTTGCTTTTTTAAAACAACACATGCTACAAGAGTCATATGAATATGGCTGGGGTAATTTTTCCTTTTCGCAGAGTAACATCATAAAAATTGCTCAAAGTCATTAAAACTGGTTTGTGAATAATGATTTCCCAGATTTTTGTAACTAAAGCAGGTCTTAGGCGTGGCGGCATGCAAAAGAAATTGAAATTTAACTCCTTCCGATCAGAGAAATTGAACCACATTTCAGAGTACTGTGATTCCTTTAAAGACTGTTTTAAATGCCACTCTCCGTTGGACATCCATAGGAATTCGAAATCGTAAGGGCTAGCGGACGCGTAGCGATTCTTACAACTTTGTCATTATAGTATGAAAACAATGGCATAAGAAAACTGTTTATATGAAGAAATTTTGAAAAAAAAACCCGAACATTTAAAGTAATAATAATGCCTTGAAAATCGCTATATTTTCAATTCAAAGGGATGTAATCTAAAAATTTGAAGAATTTAGACCTTGCATGTTAAGCCTGAGTACCAGATATTGGACGTTTTAAGTGTATTTCGAGGTTACACCATTATGGACTTTTATACGCATCGGATGCGATCGGATAAGTTTGATATTTTGCGAGATCGGATTTTCAATGTGGAGTTAGTTGTCCTTGAGTTAACATTTTTACTCATGTGAGCGATTCAGGGCCTCATGGCTGTATTGTTTAGGGCTCGGTTGCGTAAGAAAAAAAATGTTTTAGTCCTTGTAAACATTATCTGACAAGCGAAATACAATGTTTCGGTGACAATGGAGCTTTATAAAACATCTTATGCTTAGACCGCTATAAGCCGGCTTGTTTCCAAAGCTCTCCTTAAAATTTGCTTCAAGAGGAACTTCTGTACTACTGATCGAAATTTCAATGTTGCTTGCAGTAAGGGTCAGACTAAAACACATCGGAAACTCGCAATGAAAGTATTATACCGGTATATAAATGATTAATATACGTCTTTGATCAGCGGTGCTGTATCAACAAACCGGGGTTGCTATGACAATGTCTACCTACAGAGATAATTCAGAATACCTTTCGGCTAATGGAAGAAAATTGAGTCTTGTCATGGCTTGAAATAACTTGCTCTCATTAGCTGATAGCTATGGATGTGTGGCATTAGGGTAGAAGGTGTTGTCAGTGAACTCACGACCTTCCCTTAGGCTTACATGTCGGGAACTTACGCTGTATAGACTTTATACATCTGCTATAATTGGAAGTAGTTTACACTATTTCAGTCACTTTTAATTCATAATATTTCAACTCTTCCTTTATTCCAGTCAACCGAAGACGCAAATATAATAGTTGCAAACGTCTGCTTAATATACGAAAATCAAAGTTGATAACTGTGACTCTTCGATCTAAAATTGGCATTGGTTTTGCTAGAAAATAGGGCTGATAAGGCCATTGAAAGATTGGCTTTTATGTCCTTATCGGCTGTAGTTACAAGTATCTTGCTTCTTTGAAATCTAAATGTGTCTTTCTCTAAATCGTCAGCGTTAGTTACCATGAAATCGAAATATTAGGACAGTAAGTTCTGAGCAAATAAAATGCACACCCAGATCGGGAGCAGTCTGATCTGGGTCTGCACTTTATTTGCCTATCCACATGCACGTTTTAGAGCATTGAAAAATGACCTATCAAGTCTTTAGAACAATTACGGTAATTCATTCGGGTGTCCCAAATTTTAGAGCTTCTACGGTATTCTTGTTTATTTGTATCATGATATTGATTGACATATGCCACTTAAAAGTAATTATACATAGAGAAACAGAAGTTAAAAAGAGATTGAATATTTCATGTTTAACATGAAATTTTAAAATGAATAATGCTTGTTGGATATAACTGAGACTTCCGAGACCTCGACACAGATACCTTCGTGTAAACAGTCATGTTCGCTGTTTGTCAGGTTCAAATTTTCCTTATCAATGTTTAAAATATATGTGTTTTGCGATGGCACAGCATCTTACAATTCTGATAACAGCCTACTGTCTTGTTGACTTGGTCCAGCAGCATTTTTTTACGTTTTTGTTTAAATGAAGGACGAGCTGCTTATGTCACTCACTTGACTCACTCAAATACAATTTATTGTAGCTAGATGCGCGTAGTTGAGTTTCTCGAATTCAGTCACATGCACTTAACATTCAAATGTAATTATTTAAATCCAACATAGCCGCCGACTACTTAAACCATTTTGAGGCAGGGGTGGCATGTTTCAAATCCATTCATGAAAATGACCACAAATGAAACCGGTTCAGAACAATCACCTCTACTATTTAATGGCAATCCTTTACAAAGGAAATATTTTGGGGAACACTAAAAGATGCAAAAGTTAATTGATAATGCAGGCAGCCCTGTGCTAAAATGGCCATGTTCCAAAAAGATCATGTGATTGGTGATGTCATAGATGAGTGTTGTGATGTCATGACAAGTGGTACCCGGCTTGAGGAAAAATATACTGTGCCTCATCATCTATTGGAATTTAGAAGGAATATCGTAGGCCATATTCAAAAAATATTTTGTTTGCCGTATCCCTACCCAGTCTTAAAATTTTGTTAGGTCGGGAGGTCCTTTTTTAATTTATTTATCTTAATGTCGATATATCTGATAGTTCTTGAAATGACACAGGGCAAAAAAACTGAGCTTGAAAATATTGGATGCAGTTACTAGTTTCAAGCAGCTAAATGGTATAATTTGAACTGTATTTCAAGTTTGCATTAGTACTTTTAAACTTTAGAAACCTGAAAAATTAAATGTTATGAAAGTTAACAAATATATCTTGCAGCCTAGAATGCCAATAATATTTTTTCAGTAGGCAGGATTTTTCTGGGTAGGCACGGAGAGGGCAAACAAACAATATTTCATTTATGGCTAATTATTGAAATACTCACGTCCAAACAGTAAATGGTAATAACGAACAACAGAGGTCATGCAATATGCTGCAAGTCACTATTAAGCTATGAAATATGGTTTTGGGTATTTAAAAGTAAAAAGTATGCAAAGACCAGGAACTGAAACAATCAAAATCCAAATCCAGCCCTCAAACCATAGTTGGAAACAACTAAGATTACAAATAATCAAGATACAGAGAACATATGGCCAACCGAGTGAGCAGCTTGTTCCCAAAAGGTGGCCACTCAGCAACCCAAACCGAACCAAAAATAATAAGAACATACATAAGGTAAAACATCACAGAAACTCTGACAACAAAAACAGGCAACAGAGAACCACAACAGAACTACCGCCTTGGAACGGTCAGTAATGAATTACTGGGGGGCTTAATTCGATTTTACAGGCCCAACCTTGAGTATCTGAAGTGGTACAAAACATTTAGTTGGTTGTTCGGTTCGCATGATAACCCTCTAACTCGTCAATGAATCATCACGGTAAACACATAAATCAAATTTCAACACCATGAAGAAGCAAAGACGAGGACTCAACAGATACAACGGGCCGTCTGACAGGTGGAGATCCCTGTCCTGCCAAACAACCCCATTGGAAATCTGAAGCAAAAGAAGGTCACCAGTTAAAACCTGAAATTTTGATATTTAAGCGGCTTTTAAGAAGAACTGTCGAGTTAGTCATTAAGAGAGAAGTCTAACTACTATACAAAATGGTTCAGTAAACCATCTGATACCTAAAATAAGTAACATCGTGGCTATGTTGTCCCTCCAAGCTAAATGCATAGACTATAACATACATCTGTATCAGGTGTGAGCTTGTGCTTTCTCTAAATATGAGTCTGTGTGTTTTACTGCAAGTAAGTTGATGGGGCGGATCATGAAATACTTTGCTATACGAGGGGTGTTCAGAAAGTTTTGATTCTCGCCGCATACTTTTGTTTAACGACACGCTGGGGACAAATACTTTGCGTGCATTGAAAGTACTAAATTTTGCCTTTACAGTGATACCAAATACTATGCAAAGGATACATTCTCTTATTGAGTTACAGCGCATTTCATTAGGTCCCAGTCATACCACTGGGCTGATTTCAAGTGTGAATTAATTTTCAGCGTGTCATTCAAGTAAAAAATCATTGAAACTTGTCAGCTGAGTGTTTGTCAATCTTTGCCTTCAATATCCATTTATAAGTTAGAAGGGTAACAAACGTTACCGATTAATTGCTCGCAAAGCAGGGCTCAGTTCTTATGACGTTATTGAAATCGACGTCAATGTCGTTTTTGAAAATTGCAGCTACTTAGTTTTTTAATTATTTTCATTATTTCGACAAGTTCGAACTGGACCATGCGAGAGCCCTTCCGGACACGATTTTTGATGCTGACGCGTTTGTTTTCATTACAAAATCATGAAAACTTTGGTAGAAAAAGGGAATTTGCAGCTACATAATATGCAAATAATCCAAATTCACGGGGCAGTATGGAACTTAGATTAAATATAATTTCCTCGATATTTACAGGACACAGTTGCCTGAGGACAGTGTTTAAGTAGCAATGATGGAAAAATGACACTGCTCATATATGAATTATGACCTTCTTAGGTAAAAATATGAGGTGGCTCTACGGTACACCTCTTTCAAAGACCTTTAGAAAATATACAATGCGTTCGCGGAGTTTTCCAGACATACCACAGTTTTATATTTTTGCTATCAGAAGTTCTGTCTTATGATGTTTACCAAAATATGACGTCATGAACATACCTTTCTGAACATCCCTCGTATGTTCACCGATGTGACTTGGAATGGTATGTTGACGGCTACTTGCAGAATCTATGTTTTGTCCATCATATATTTCAGTTTAGATATCAGCGTTTTATTGTCTGCATGTAAAGGTTCATTACTTCTTATTTTATGACTACAATAACTAAAACATAATATTTAAATAATATATTGTCCAAGTTGGAAATAATCGCAATTGTGATTATACGGATAATGCAGGTGGAATTGGTAATGCATGTTCTGCAGACAAAGCGCTGATGCATCAGTGTTAGTATGTTATGCAACCTCAGATGGATAGCCTTACAGTGTTATAGTAGTTAGTTTCCTTAATCCCACACTGAGTTTTCTGTGTATTCAAATGAAATACATGAACATATGCATACACAGATAGCTAATAAATGCAAATGAAAATAACATGACCTTGTTTTTTTCACAGAGGAAGGTGGCTATCTGTAATTCCAAAATGCATCTCTTAACCCATAGATTAATATCCTAATCTGTTTCGCTTACAAATTTTTTATGATAAGTTTCCTCCAAGAGATTGTCGGTAAAGAACCATTGGGCTCCGCGTGTGACTGTGTTTGAATTTATAGTTAAAAAACAGATGCCCGAATACTTACGGTAATATTTTGTGTCTGTATCACAGATTTTAGGGTAGAAAAATGGAATTCAATGGGTTTTAAAAGATATGCGTTAAAAATCCAATATGATTGTGAGGCATTCTTTTTGATGATAAAGTTCTTTTGCATGACATCCTCTGCTCTTATTAACTGGAAACAGATAATGCAATCCGCAGATTTAAACCTTACAGCGGCTTTTCAAATAATTTGATTTTTATCGTGCAGCAGTGACAGTGCAACGAAATTAACTGTTAGCGACTGCTGAATTCATGATATAGTAACTTTATCTTTTTGCAACTCTACAAAATAGAGCTAAAAAGGTTAAGTAGCTATAATGCAGATGTTGTTACAAACTGTTGAAACATTTAAAGACGTTATTGCTATAATTCAGACGTTGATGCAAATTGTTGAACCGTCAACGAAATATTGCTCTGACAATCACATAAACAACTATAGCTAACTTGATCTAATTTTGTCATAACGTGTGTCTGATCCTTTTGTTCTTTATGCAATAAATTATGTTTATCTAATTTAATCTAATCTAACAACCCAACCACTATCACGTGAAAACGGAGCTTATATTAAATGCGAGCAGTGCAGAAACAGACCGTTATGACTACTACACACTGGACTGTCTTTGTTGTTTGTCATTTAGACTCTTTGCAAAAAAGATAAACGGGCATTGTTACATCCCTCTATTTATCAATGAAAGACGTTTATTACTTCCTACAACTGATAGTAGATTGGTTGGTTGGTTGTTTTGGGCTCTTTGAGACAGTATTTCAGTCTATCTCGAGCCAACTCTTAAAGAGAGGGAAAAAGAAAATAGCTGTGATAGGCGAGAGAAAAAATATCCATACAACCCCCATACCTGCATCTCCTGCAAGCACAGAAGGCCCTGGCCCTACTATTATCCAAATTAGCAGGATGCTGCGGTACTGGAAGTGATACCCAGCGCCATCGCCCGACCACCACCCCAAATGCCAGTAGAGGCAAAAAATGCAGAGGTGCCTCTGAAGCTATGTCCATTCGTTTTATCTGAAGCTATGCCCATTCGTTTTAATCTGATTGCAGAATGCACAGACTAATTTGAATAAACGCTTCGTCTCCTCGTGATGCTGCTCATTATATAAAAACAACATTTATCAAAAATACTCACAACAATTGTGTTGCCTAAACTTCTTGCTGGTGAGGGTCTAAGGTGGTTTTGATATAACCGATCATCTACAGCAGGGGAATACTTGTCATCTGTCCGAAGCTTTTTCAGATTCAAACAGTCTTCTCCCTCCCTTAGAGATTCATCCTCCGCAATCATGCGAAAAGAAGTATTAGAACAAAAGTCTGGACTAGGTGGTATCCTGTAAGACCCAGATCCAGTTGAAGACGGATCATCATGTATTGTTACCTTCCTTGGAGGTGCTGTTCCGTTTGACTCTCTGCCAGGCCGCCGGACAGACTTTCTACCAGATCCTCTACCTTTTCTACTTATTGTGCCTTTCCTTACAAACATCGTTTACTTAATGAAATCACAGTTAGCACCACGGCAAAATTTGAATAATTTTATATTGCATTCCTTTGCAATGTTTTATACGGAAGCACAAACTTGTTTTTAAACTTATAAACTGATTTCAGAAATGTATTTTGCTTTATTTAGCGAATTTATTAACTAGAATATCAATAAAACTTGTTTATTTTCTTCTTTCTAGAAGTCTAGAGCGGAAGAAAATGATTTGCAATGACACCAAGCAATCAGATAAATTCACTAATTTTCATTACTCCATGTGATATTGTCGCTTTATTTTATGAGTTATCTTTGTACAAACATATTGCAATCTCTCTCTTGCTTTAAGATGTTTCTCCAGACAGAGAAGCACGATTCCAATATCACAAGCTATTTATGCGACACTTTGCGACCGTCGATCACGTATGATATAATCTTGGAGATGTGTTCATTAACGGCGTCTAAAATAGTGTCATCAATAAACTCGTCAAGAACTTGACGTATACCAGTTGTGTTTTGTAGGGAATAGTCGATATAGACTGCTATTGAACGCAAAACTCATAAATGTCACAGTAGAAATTAAAAGCTTCACAGAGCACCTGAAGACAAAAAAAAAGGCAAGAGAATAACAGTTCCGTAAATATCGAAAGTATTGAAACAAATTAAACAATACTAATTATTTATCCTAAATATGAAAATGCTGATTTTACTATTTGGGATAATAGCGAATTTAGAAGTTGTTATAATGGCAAATTACATTCACCCAGACCAGACTTTCGATAAGGAGCTGCCAAGTCTGGATGTACATCGTGTGTTCAAGAAATTCTGTATATCTACGCAGTATTGTTCTGATGTCGTAGCTGCATCTTGAACAACAGGTGCATATTAATTAGGAAAACGTATTTTCACAAGGTTCTTATATTACATAATACAAGGCATGTCAAGCTATGGGCCATTTTATATGTTCCATGTGCACAGTTCAATGTTTTCTTCCATTTACCACCGTTTTCACAACCGGAACACACAGCCGGCGACTTCCTGGCTGCTCTCCAGGTTGATGAATCCTTAACAAATAAAATCGTTTCGGAGTTGATCTACATGAGCTAGGAGCAAAATAAAAAAAAATGACAGAGTTGCATCTTCTGAAAATGTGCCCATCCAACTGAATTTAACAAACTAAATATGAGCCGCGATACAAGAAAACCAGTAATGTGGCTGTGCGCCCAGCGCAGACTCAGATCAGCCTGGACATCTGCCCAGTTTGACCATACTCTAAATTAAGTGCTCAAAGGGTAGCTGAGGGTCTAAGCTACCTCCATGCGGACAGCGAAGGCTCTGATCAGACTGGGCGGAAGCCCGGAAGCCCAGGCTGATCTGAGTCTGCGCTGGGCGCACAACCACTGTGTTGGTTTTCTCGAGTTGCGGCTCATATTATATTCTAAGCAGGATCCAGCGTTGAGCCAATGTCGATGCATTATCAAACAACGGGGTATTCTAACATGACCTTAACTCTGTACCAAATGAGTGAATAGCAAACGTTGTCGTGTAAATATCTGTGATAACTCACGTTGCTAACGCCTTGGCGCTGAAATTTTGCGCCTTGAAGACATCGGATGCAAAAATTTACGAATCTCGACGTTCACCCTGAAAAAAAGTCCAAAGTAAACATCGGGATAATTTAACAATTTCAATTCGTATAATGTTTAAATTGAAAACATATTTCCTTGCTCACTGACATATATGCCGTTAGGCACATGCAAATAAAAGAAATATAGTTATAAATAACTCATGTTTTAAATTATCGAGGGACAAAAAAGTAGTTTCAGATGAAGTCCGCCAGCTTCCTTAGAGCTATCCGCGAAAAGCAGTCCACCGACTACATATTAACAATGTCTACCGTATCCTAAGTTTTCGGGCAGGTCGGTCTGAACAAGCAATGCGAACTCAGATCAGGATCTACACAGTTTTCCATTCCTTTTGCACACTTTTGGAGGTACATGTATTACTGAAAGGTAGATCCTACTTTCAGGATACTTAATCTGCCTGTTTCTCAGATTCTGTGATAATTTCAGCTTTAACATTGTTTTTCCAGGAAACAAAACGGTTAAAGAGTATTTTTTATTATGTAACATACAAATTAAGTTTTACTGAAAACATGTGCAAAAGCATGCCCCATCGATCAAATAACTTATGTTTCATAATATTTTCGTAAATTTCATTTTTCTTGCATTTTCAAAATAAAAAGTGAAAAAAAATCTTGTTTTGCATGATAATTGCATTTTTACAATTTTGTTTTGAATATCTTATAAATTAAATATAGATTGTTTGATTTGTAGAAATGGATATGCATTCATATGGTAGATGTATGAATTTAAATAGAAAAAAGGAGAACTGAGATAGGTATAGATCTTCTACGAATTTAAAAAAAAACTGTTTACACTTTCTAGTTCAGTGGTGGTAAGGTTTATTCACTGAATAAGGGATGTCACACCTGTCTGATTTAGCATACTATGCATGTGCAATCAATGCACTGTTCAAAATCTCTTACATGTACCTGGCTAATTGTGCATAAATACATGCATAGAAGCCATGCATCCTTTGACTCCTTAAAAAGGCAAAATTCTGAACTTCATGATTCGAATGCTAATACTCTACTGTTGAAATATTTGAACTGGTTTCTTAACTAAAACTAGATATTTGTGGAAACTGGACCTAAAAACAGTTATTCAGAAGACCTTGAATAAAGGACATATGCAATACTGAAGGTCAAAAGAAACAGTTTTCAAACTATTTATAAGAACTTGTTGACTGGCTTTCGCCATGGCAGTTTAGGCTTTGCAGAACTGATGCTTATTAGTATATCTCTTTGCATAGACATCATCGGATTCTGATATCTTTCACTCCTCATCTTATTCATTGACTGTTTACCATGTACATGCATATACTTTGATTTTTACTCAAAGTGATATGAAAACACATGTGTGAATGTGGTCTTACAAGCAAATAAAGTTCCAAAATGATCTGTAAAACTTGCACCACCTCACTAAATATTGAGACAGGAATGTCTGGGCAAACACTGTAGACAAAGGCCAGACTGTTCAGGGACAGAAATAGTATTTCCCATTCTGTCAGCACCTTTGTGCCAAATTGATGATAGTCAAATCAGTGAAGCTTCTGGTAAAATCAACTTTATTTAGGTTTACAATGGCATCTGCAGCAGAGATGGCTTCTGTCAATATTAAAGCTGCTATGATAAGGTATTATATCAGGCATAAGCAGTCAGCTGTAGCAGAATATGTTTAAATTGTGCTAAAATGGGCAGTCAACCTTAGCAAAAGTGGACTTGTCGGTTCCACATCCGGCCTGTTCTTAAAATTTGTATAAGAGCTATAGAAATACATATTTCCTTTCTTCGCTTTTTTTTTCTTTTTTTTTTGGGGGGGGGGGGGGGGGGGCAAATGTCGGTATTTTTCTTTCTGTCATATCCAGTATGAGAAAGAGCTCAACAGTCGGAATACTCTGGCATTCTGGTTGCAAAACTTGTTTTCCCACATATGACCCGGCTGAGGCTCGAACCAAAGTAGTATAGAGTTCCTGGGAAATAAGACTCGGCTCTCTTAATCATTTGACCACGTGTGTCTCATATATATATTGGACGCAATTAATTATTATTTTCTGTTTTTATCATAATTGAACATATCGATCCTAATAAACGTCCTGCTCCCCTCATTTACCGTATGTAGTTTAGTGACAGCTCATATTTGTTCGTTTTGCTTACTGGAGAACTTAAATTTCGGTATGAATAAAAGTGTTATATAAGACTGCTGGAGAGTAAATAAAAGTACGAAAAGATAATTTGATAGTAAAAAATTTTAAACGTTTGGCGTAAACAAGTCCGCAAAATCACATAGCTAAATTCATTTGAAACGTTGCATGCAATCCCAAGAACTGGTATAAATAACTAGTGGAGATTTAAAGCAAGCCTTAGCTCCAAGTGTTCAGAACTTACGGTTTTCAAAAACACTTCTTAATAAACTGACAGTGAATATCGCTAAAGCTTTGATTGACATCGTTAGTTCTGTTGCATATACAATTATTTTTCGGCAAAACCTTCCTATGATTAACTCGGAAGCAGCGAATTTCATTGTTGAATCCCAGCACGCCGTAACACACAGACGACTTTGATATACAAAATGAATGAATTAAATGAGTTTTAGTCTTACCCTGTTTTTTGGCCCGGTGACCACCTACATGGGACATTCCTGTTCACATAGCTGCCGCTGATGATCACTTTGGTGGAGACTAATAAGGGACCGACCATTATAACCTGGGGGGGGGGGGGGGGGGGGGAGGGGGGTATATTTTTCACAAAAAATCCGTCTTTGGGTATGCAAGAAAAAAAAATTGGCTCATAAGGGGATTTAAAAAAATAATCTGGCCTCAAAAATAAGTGAAAAAAAAAAATAATCTGGCTCCACCCAAAATTTCAAAAACAAAATAGTCTGCAGATAATTCCATTTTTAATATCTTAATATTAAAATATAATTGTTTTACACCAGCAGCCCACATGTGCATACATTTACAAAAACATCCTATACAACATTCACATGCATGTATTATTGAACTGCCGCATTACTAAGTAAATGTTTCTACTAAAACTTAGTTTGCAAAAGAGTCACTAGCTTATGGGAGACAAAGCCATTATGGCAAAATAAACACTCTAAAAGGCAAAATTCCTAAAAGATGCCCTTATTTTTTATCATCGTCCTTAGTTTTTTCTATTGTTTCCAGTATTAAAATTGCCATTAAAAGTGGGAAATTGCTTTGGCTTCTGGGGAGGGTGTGTGTGTTAACTTCTTAGCATAGAACTGTTAGCCATTTATTAACTTGCATTCATTTATAACGTGACTCTATCAATAGGTATTTATCAAACTTTCAAAAGTACAAATAAAGCATGTTTTTGGCATATGATTGGGCTAGATAAAACCCTTACATTCCTCATGTTAGCCCTATAACTTTGCGAAAATGGCCCTGATTTTTGGTCAAAATATCCTTAGTTTAAGACCTAATTTTTTGCCAAGCTTATACAGGGATGTTTGCATCTGTACCATAGATGTAGAGAGTAACATGCTCCAGGCACTGGTTTGCAACAGCAAGCTAAACCATGCCATTAGCCTGGTTACAGACAGCACCATGTTCTTTTTGTGCGAAAATAAGGTGTACAAATTACTGATGTGGGTAAATAAAAGGATCTTAAGGTCAAATAAATATTAGTTCCCTCAAGGTGAAAAAAAATTGTTTCCGGAGGCCAGTGAAAAAGATAATCCGATCCCCATCAAGAATACCAGCCCCGGCTCCCACCCCACCCCCAAAATATCAAATGGTCGGCCCCTTATGTGATGTCTTTTTCCCACCTGGTGTCTTGGTGGCATCTGGGATTGAATTGTGCCAGCTCCTGAAAATTTTTCTATTAATCTTTACGTATATCAAATCAAATCAAATGATTCCAACTTAGGGAGTAATATCATACGTCAAAGTTTAGAAGGTGTTAGGTTTAGAGGAGAGTCGTGACAAACACAACAAAAACTACGCGTTGTTTCTAGGCGTGTGCTATTAAGCGTGTGTTTTAAGAACCAGTGTCATAAAAAATATCATTTTAGATTGTCAGTTCACAACAGGGCCAATGTATGAGCAAGTATGCTATGACGAAACCAACAAAGTGGTTGTGCGCCCAGCGCAGACTCAGACCAGCCTGGGCACCCGCCCAGTCTGATCAGAGTCTTCGTTGTCCGCATCGAGGTAGCTTAGACGCTTGGCTACCATTTAAGCGCTTAACGAAGAGTCCGGTCAGGCTGGGCCGATACCCAGGCTGATCTGAGTATGCGCTGGGCGCACAATCACTTTGTTGGTTTCGCTCGTGTCTCGGCTCATTTTACTTTCTGTGGCTGTCATCGGTGTATAAAAGCCGCAGAATCAGTGACAAAGTGAATCAAGCCCGAAGGCTTTCTGATTAGTTTTGGGTGACTCGACGGTGTTTTTACATCGATAAAATCTACTAAAATAAATCCTACCTGTTATTTGTGTCCGAACATTGTCAGCATTATTGCCAGTGTGCACCTGAGAAACACCGCGAAAAAGATGTTCCGTGTATATAGTTCAGTCTATGATAATCATTTCGGTTCAGTGAATTTATAGATGTATGAGACCCGTTTACTTTTGGCACTCGACCAGTTAGATTGCACAGAACTAGGCTTAGACTGTTGAAATGGAGTTATTTAAACTCAACAATCATCTGGAGCAATAGAGATGAGGATCACCCAATCTTTGGTCCTCTGTTTATCATTATGCACTTATGAGCCGCATCATGTGACTTCCAACAATGTGGCAATTTCGCCATGTGATATTTAGATCATCCAGTGTATTGGTGTGCTAGAAGTGAATGAGAGATGTAAATTTCTTCTAACAGAAACTGAAATATTACAAACAAAATATTTAGATCATCCATGTCATTTCGGGTTATCAAAGACCTCGCTGTTGGCTCTCTGGCTTGGGGCACCTCCGTGACAAGCGAAGGCTCTGATAAGACTATACTGATATGCAGTTTGATCCGAGCATTTGCTTGTCATCAGCGCCACATTGTTGCAAATCACATGATAAGGTCCGTATGGTGGATCAAGGGGATCAAGATTACATCTGTTGTTGTTGTAGCCACCGTTTCAGGGCTGCTGTATACTAGTATTCTACTACTACGCGATGCACTTCTACGATTCTTGATAATAATAATCCTATCAACACCAAGCATCTAATTGAAAAGAACCGCATAAATGTCATACAAGACATAATGCGAGTATGAAATTATCTGTTTTATGGCTTGTATACTGCAAATGAAACAGACGAATGTCTAATCCTGTTCTCCGGAATCCATCTATTAAACTTCATTTCGAATCATAAGCTTTAGCTTCTGGTCGCATTAATCAGCTGTCAAGAGACGTAATGCTGACATAGAAAACGCATTACTGATTAAAATGACGAACCTTTCCGTGTATTTTTCTGCAATCTGTTGTACTACTCGTATGTATTTGCCAGCAACAATAATGAGCCGCGACACGAGAAAACCAGCAACGTGGTTGTTCACCCAGCGCAGACTCAGATCAGCCTGAGCATCCGGCCAGTCTGATCAGACTCTTCGCTAAGCGCTTAAGGAGTAGCTAAGGGTCTACGCTATCTCCATGCGGACAGCGAAGACTCTGATCAGACTGGGCGGATGCCCAGGCTGATCTGAGTCTACGCTGGACGCACAGCCACTTTGTTGGTTTCCTCGTGCCGCGGCTCAATTTTTTATGACCGGGATTTATTATCCGTGTCTTATTGTAATGGGACTGCTGTTCTCCTACTCAACCACCTAAAAGTCACAGCATCACGCCTCCGGAGTTCCGAATCGATTTCGTTGCATGTAATAAGAACGTAAACGTCATTAACTGAAGGTAATTAGGTGACAAATCACCGTTTCAAACAGAAGTTGTAAGACACTGTATTTTGACATGAATTGTTTCTTAATTGCATAACTTATCTGCAATGAAACAAGCTTTACTACGCGTGCAACTCCTAAGCTTATCAATCCAATCAGTAATCGCAGCAACTTTTTATTATCCACCAAAGACGTAGGGATATATTTTCCATGTCCGTCCGTCCGCACGTCCGTCCGGGCAATAACCAGTAGCCATGGAATGTCATGAAACTTTAAATAGATATATATCACTATAAGGCGGTGGTGCCAGCTAGACTTTTATAAGTTGTGGTTTTTAACTTATAAACTTTTAACCTGAACTTTATTCACGTTCCTGTGTGGAACGGTGCTCCTACTTAGAGGAGGAAAATACATCAACAAAGACAAAAGGTGCGAGTGATCAGCATAATACGAAAGTGCACATTATGTTTTGTCAGTAATGTATGAGTTGTTGCCCTGGTTTGATTTAAAGTACACATGTTAGCCATACCTAAGGCACTAGTGCAAAAAATTTCTTGAAACTGGATATAAATGTGTATCATCATAGTGCGGTGATGTTGAAGGAAGTTGTTTAGAATGGCCTCAGCTATACATGAGTTATAGTCCTTCATTTGATTCAAAGTCCACAGAGTCAGTCCTAACTAGTAACCAGTGAACGAAATGTTACCTAACTTAAATCTGTTCATAAACAAATCGAACTTTTATGACATGGTTGTACGGTAACAGCAAACGATTGCGGCGTCTGCCAAACTTGCTTACATCAAACGGTTTGTTCATTAAGTCGAAATGGTAAATTCAACATGGCCAGCGATACAAGGCTTGCTCTTTGTCTTCAAATCATTTGAAGACAACGCTGTCCATAATTTCTAATTATTTCCCTGTTCGGTCCACGTGAAAGATTCCTAACCAATCAATGACAGGAACCAAATCACGGATAAAAACTGTGATGACTCGGAGAAGAGGACTCGACCGAAACAACGTATTGTGACACCTGGAGAACCATGGGGTTTCTAATAACAACACCAAAATAAAGGAGAAAAGCTGAACCCCCAAATGACCAAGCAGTCAACAAGAAAATCTCCAGCACCAACTAACTTAACTAAATATCTTTATGTCGGGAACATCATTGAGTCTGTTGCCCGACCCACCGGCTAGAATTAAAGAGGGAATCAAACATATTTACCATGTCCACCCCGTTCAGTCGAAACACCGGTTACACGGTCAAAACTCCGGATAAACGTTAAAGTAACACCGGTTAACGGCCGATTCGCGCACAAAATATCATGGCGGCGCCCATACCAAGTATGCTGTTTCTTTGCTTTGCAAATAAATGTTTTTGCTGAGATTAAAAGTGAAATCGGTGTAGAAATGATTTGTTTCTTCATGTGTGCTTCGATGCAGATTGATTTATATCTGATTTCTTCAAACATTCGATCCGGAGTTGGTGCAACAGTTTCGGCCAT
Organism: Ctena decussata; assembly: GCA_963989385.1. NCBI lineage: Eukaryota > Metazoa > Mollusca > Bivalvia > Lucinida > Lucinidae > Ctena > Ctena decussata. The sequence goes on from OZ022506.1 coordinate 45,888,178, forward strand.
GGACACTTTAGCCGATTTGTCTGCAAACCGTTCGTACTTTTGAAAATATGCAGAGCTTATGAATGTTTGAGGTGCTTTCGATGCATTTTGGGGTACATTCGATGGAAATTTTACCGTTTGTAATAAAAAGTTGAGTTGAAAACGCGTTATAAGAATATTATGACCAAAATAAAAAGTAACACCGGATAAAAAGGTACAAGAACTCGTCTTCTAACCATACCAGCTTCAGAATCATGAAGAGCCTAGTTACGCCACCTAAATCATTGGGTGCTCCTCGCCCATTCTCTTCCAGAAAGCAGAACACGCCTTTAAGAAGTCAACGAGAACATCGAATCAGTTTGCTCCTATGAACGAAAAGTGTTCTCTTTAGCGCTTAAAGTTAAATATTGCTCCTAGGGGGAGGTAAAATGGCACAGATGGGGTTCTCCCGCTGTATATGCACACATTCATCTTCCACAAATTTGTGCAAATATCCATAAGTAAAAACATAGGCAATGATCAGGAATTAATACAATCAATTCCCACATTCCGCTCTCAAAACCAATAGGGGAAGCAGCACTTACACATACAAAATGACACAAGTTTACGAAAGACACGCGCAATAAACCAAATGAGCAGCTCTTTCCCAAACAGATGGTCATTCAGCTACCCCAATAACAGCATCAACATCTATTTTTACTCTTTTTTTTTCATTTTAATTACAAAACAAAGCAAAACAGCAGGCAGGTTTGGCAGCAATACAGGTGACCAAACCACCAGAGACCATAGACAAGCGGATACAGCACAATATAACATCAAGGAACCGCAACAGAAAAGTACCGCCTTGGAACGGTCAACAAAAGATTACTGGTTTGGGGTGGGGGGTGGGGGGAGCTTAAACTAGTTTTACTGTATACTGGATCCAAACCTCGCCCTTAGTTTCCACCCTACAGAAACCTTAATTTATTATATAAGAGTAGTGATTCCCCTACAGAGATTTAGAAGGGTGCTGCCTTTTGGCTTTACCCTTCTGCCTTTTGGCCTTACCCTTCTGTCCTCCCTTTGTGGAAGCTACTTTCATTAATATCTAATTCATATTTTTGCTACATGCATTTTTCTGTGTATAAAAAAGGCTTTTATTATGCAAATATAAATATCTCCCAGCAAAAACAAGGTGTTTATCTCAGAAAAAGTTAATACTCTTAGTTAAATTGTCTTTGAAAAGGATAACTTTTGAAAAGTGCCCTTTCAAGAGGTTGTCCCGCGCACAAAAGTGCCCTTTTCTTGGCCAGCATCCTGCCCTTTTTCAGGCTAGGGGCAACACTATAAGAGACGTTCCCGTTTTCATCTATGGACAAGTCTGATAGTTCTGTAAGGGTATGCTCTTTTAAGATGCTAGCAGACAATGTAGACCCAGTCAGAATGATCTCTAGGAGCAGTCTGCTCTGGGTCTACAGTTTCGCTCCACTGTTCTTTCTGAATATTTCCAGGTTTGCAATATCATAATTAAAGCCATGAAAAAGTGTCTGGAGGTTAATGGTATACTATAGGGGAAGCGATTCGACCATTTTCTTTTTTGCCTCCCATCTCAGTCGGGCTTAACTCGTTAGGTAAAGAAGTTGCTCCTTTTAGAGAATTTTTTTCTTTTATCTGAGTAGACCCCTTTTGGAAGGGTTTCTTTGTCAAGAGAAGCAAACTGGAAGAGATAAAAGTGGTTTCCCTTTGTAGAAACGATGGAAGAATATGGAGGTGTATCCCTTCCTCATACGTCACTCCAAGACCAGCCAGTATACATGCAGAATCTAGTTAGGAAATGCACATACTGCCTACACAATAATTCATCCTTGTACAGTTTAAGATGCATAATTTCACCACCATGGTCTTCTGCCATTTTACAATGGGAAACCATTTTTGTGACTTCCTGTTAACTTCTCTGGGCGATGAAGCCCTTCAGAAATGGGGTCTACCCTTAAACGAAATAATTCAATTTGTTAAGGACTTCTATGATTAAGGCGAGGATTTTCCCCATTTGACCGGCGCGACAGGTCCGAATTTTCAAAAGTATAAAGTGTGCAATTTTTTCTTAGCAGAGCTTTCACAAATATGTAAGCCGTATGAAATCAGATCATTTGTGATTCAGACCCAAAGAAATGGGGAGATAATCCAGTCTGAACCTACCTACCCTGAATTCAAGGTTTTCGCATGCCTCATTTTTTGAGGTGATAAAAATATTAAAATCAGTCAATCATTCCATACATTTTTGTTATCAATGTATGCTAAATACTCGCATTTCACAATACAAAGCAATGATTTTCTTCTTGTTACGCCTGACTGACATTTAAACATGCAAAACCATAGTTGCACTTCCGGTCAAAGCGGCCAAAAGAGAACGCTTCACTATAATTAAAATACAAGTACTTCCCCCCCCCCCCCCCCCCCGTGACCCAGCATTTCCTTCATGCAGCAGACTTATGCGATGCAAGTACGCAATATATATGAGCGGGAAGCTGGGTCACGGGGGGGGGGGGAACATTACTCAGCAAGCCAAAGAAGAAGAATGGTCATCAGTAGCAATGTGATCTTCAAGGATTATATTGTGTACCATGACCTTGAAATGAGGTCAATGTCACGTACATATAGTCAAAACTATCCAGTGTCGTCTGTTATGTAAGTAATGTAAGTCAAAAAAGGGTGAAATGTATACAATTAATCATTATTTCAACGATCAGTTTGAGGATAATTTACAATCTATCTCAACAATGACGTCAACGTCAACGTATGTTTAACGTACTTTACATAGACACAAACACTTGAAAATTCATTTGTCATGCACGTTACATGTCATAGTCATAATGCGTAGCAAAAGTCAGTGATTCGTACAACTTTTTAATCATGGGGAAAATTCACGCCTTAATCATAGAAGTCCTTTGCTCCTAGAAGAACATACCGACATTATGTCACATACCGTTTTCTTTAAGTGAGTTGACCCCATTAAAAGGGAGGTAAAATGAAAATAAGTGGTAGAGTGCCCCCTGCCCCCCTCCCCCCTTCCCCCCACAATTCAAATAAAAAACGTTTCAGTCCTGACAAGACTTTGTATGTGAACAGAATGGTCAGGTATTGCACATTCCTACATGCTCAAAGACAGGTTTCTCGAGATGCACCTCATTGTAATTTTGTTTGAAGGTGTATGGGTACGCCTCCAGAGGAAGCAATTTTAATGTTTATTTTATGTTTCTTTCTCAGTGGGGATCAACACTGAGCCTTTTTGTCTGTTGCTTGGTCCACCGGGGCTCAACTGGTGACCTTCTTTTGCTTCAGATTTCCAGTGGGGTTGTTTGGCAGAACAGGGATCTCCACCTGTCAGACGGCCCGTTGTATCTGTTGAGTCCTCGTCTTTGCTTCTTCATGGTGTTGAAATTTGATTTATGTGTTTACCGTGATGATTCATTGACGAGTTAGAGGGTTATCATGCGAACCGAACAACCAACTAAATGTTTTGTACCACTTCAGAAACTGAGGGTGAGGTTGGGCCTGTAAAATCGATTTAAGCCCCCCAGTAATTCATTACTGACCGTTCCAAGGCGGTAGTTCTGTTGTGGTTCTCTGTTGCCTGTTTTTGGTGTCAGAGTTTCTGTGATGTTTTACCTTATGTATGTTCTTATTATTTTTGGTTCGGTTTGGGTTGCTGAGTGGCCACCTTTTGGGAACAAGCTGCTCACTCGGTTGGCCATATGTTCTCTGTATCTTGATTATTTGTAATCTTAGTTGTTTCCAACTATGGTTTGAGGGCTGGATTTGGATTTTGATTGTTTCAGTTCCTGGTCTTTGCATACTTTTTACTTTCCTTCAATAGTTTTGCAGGGAAGTTAACAAGATGCCGCAAAAGTCATTTCTTTTTGAAGAAACGTGGGAAATCATGGTGGTATACAAGTACATCTTTACTAGTTTAACTAAGCTGGATAGAAGACAACTTCTCTTACCGTTCTATCCGGTGTTACTTTTTATTTTGGCCATCAAATTCTTATGACGCGTTTTCAATTCATCTTTTTATTATAAACGGTAAAATTACTATTAAATGTATCCAAAAACTCATCGAAAGCACCTCACATGTTCACAAGCTCTGCATATTTTCAAAAGTACGAACGTTTTGCAGACAAATCGGCTAAAGTGTCCTTGGCCGAAACTGTTGCACCAACTCCGGATCGAATGTTTGGGGAAATCCGATATAAATCACTCTGCATCAACGCATACATGGTAAAACAAATCATTTCTCCACGTATTTCACTTTTGATCTCAGCGGAAACATTTATCTGCAAGCAAAGGAACAGCAAAATTCTGACCTGATATGGGCGCCACCATGATATTTTATGCGCGACTCAGCCGTTAACCGGTGTTACTTAAATGTTTATCCGTTGTTTTGACCGTGTAACTGGTGTTTCGATTAGACAGGGTGATGTCTAGGTTAAACAATGAGCATGCAGATTGTAGCATTCTATTTCAGCCGCGACACGAGAAAACAAACAAAGGGGCATGTGCGCCAAGCGAATACTCAGATCAGCCTAGGCATCCGCCCTGTCTGATTAGAGACTTTGCTGAGCGCTTAAATTGTACCTAAGGGTCTAAGCTAGCTTCATGTGGACAGCGAAGACTCTGATCAGACTGGGTGAATGCCCAGGCTGATCTGAGTCTTTGCTTAGCGCACATGTCACTTTGATGGTTTTGTCATGTCGCGGCTCATTTATGTTATACCTAACGCATTTTTTTATCATAATTGTGACAGTGTCTGACATTTTGAGCCTTGTGGAGGTTGGGCGTTGTCGTCATAAAAAGTTAACTGAAAGTGACGTCATAAAATTTGCATGTAACTTTTTGCTTAGGCGTGTCATCTGCAGTTGAACGTTAGGTTAGAGTCGGGTAACTTTCGACGGTGACATTGTTTCCTTTATGTGTCAGTTGTTTGGAATTAAAACCCCCAAAAAACTGGGCAAACAGTGAAAATCCCGATGAGACGGCTTATTATGAGCCGTTTCCTCTGGATTTTTACTATTTGCAATGGCATATCCGAATTCACCCGCTGTTACCTGACTCTACACTACCGTTTTCTGCTTACATCATAGTTTTACATTCAAATTTTAAACTTGATCAGCAGTAATAGTACCTCCTTGTGTAAATGCCTTCTAGTCCAGTCAAATTGTGGGAGAACCTAAAACAAATTGCAACAAAAGGTTTTTTTTGCAGTAATAAGCTCCTAAAACCTACATTTTTAACATACTAAAATAGGACAAAATCGGAGAATGCGAAACTTGATTTTTTCATATGTCTTGTTTTCGAAGGATTTAAACCACTGCACAGCTACTTTTGGCCGGAAAGCCACTTCTAAACATCATTTCAAGACAAGTTAAATCCATAGAAGTCGTTGATAAAGCAGTTATATACTGTTCTTTAGCTTTTGTCTACCATTAAATTTGCTGATTATGCATATCCGGTCGATCATATAGTATATTACTATTGGTTTACCCCACCCACCAGTGCAAATTTTGCTTTTACCATAACCTGTATTCAGATGGAAAATATGGATAGTAATGAAGATAGTAAACAGAATCAATACTGTGACAGAACAATAGAAGAAAAAAGCTTGATGTAACTCCTATTTATCAAATGATGGGACATCTGAATGTGTTGTTTTGCTGCTTCACGTCCACGGTAACGGCCATTGTCATGTCAGGACGGTCAGTTAACTTTACGACACTATTCTTAGGCCGGCTTAGACCTCCTATGCGGTTAAGCAGTACTAAGTGCACATACTTTCGCCAGTAACTGACAACTGTCCTTCTTGAATCAGGGTAAGGAGAAACGGAAGTAAGTAGCCGGACGGGTATCGAACACAGGACACCTGGCTCTTGAGTCAGACGCGCTACCGACTGTACTATGTGGCCCGGCTAAATACTTCATGTGTTGAAAGGATAATCCACTAGAGGGCTAACTTTGCAGATAACTTGGACAAGCTTTAGGATATTAGGTGATGACCACCATGACATTTTTGCTTTCACAAATGGTAAAATCTTTACTTTTCTGTTTCAAAATTTACAAATTATACCCACTTCCCGCCTAGCAGCCACCTCCCCACCCCGCCCACTCCTCTGGAAAGAAGTCATTGTTTTAGCTCGCCTGAACGACCTTCAGGAAGAGCTATTGTTGTCACCTCGGTGTCGGCCTCCGCGTTTGCACCCCCGTCCATGTCCACCTTTTGGGTGTTATAGATTATATTAAAACACCCATATCTTTTTAACCCATTGATAGCCTAAGTTGATACTTTCACTTATGCTAGATAATGGTCTTACATTTTACACCCTTGCCCCCTCAGTGACCTTGAGGTCAAGGTCATGGAAATGGAAATTTCATGTTAAAATATGGGCTGTTCTTTAAGGTTTTATCTCATCTGTCAAGGTATAGCCTTGGTCCGTAGTCCGTCGTCGTCTTCCACACTTTGAAACATAAAACCTCCTAAACCATCTGCCCAGTCTTGATCAAATTTTATGTGTAGCATTGTTGGGGTGGGGGATTGACTGCATAAGGTTAAAGGGCAGATCAGATTGGAACTCTGGTTGCTATGGCAACATAAAGCTCCCGTAGACTTATAATGAGAAAAACTTAAAAAATCTTTTTCTCTGAAACCATGACGCCCGGAGCTTATATATTTAGTATTTAGGAATGTTTTGTGGTCCCCTACATCACTCCTACCAATCCATCCTCTGGGGTCCAAACTGGCCCCACTCTAGGGGTCCACTGCTTTATATAGGGCTATATAGCTAAAGACCTTCAAATATTTTCCACTATGAAACCATGAGGTCCAGAGCTTACATATTTAGTATGTAGCAATGGTTAGTGGTCACGTACATAAATCCTGCCAACCATGCCTCTGGGATCCAAATTTGCCCCCACCAGGGGTCATAAGCTCCCATAGAGTTATGACGATAAAACTTAAAAAATCTTCTTATTTGAAACCATGAGGCCCAGAGCTGATATACTTAGCATGGAGCAATGTTTAGTAGTCCCCTACATAAATCCTGCCAACCATGCCCCTGGGAGCCAAACTGACCCCATCACAGGGGGGTTATTAGTTTATATAGGCCTATATGGCTAAAGAACTTTCAAAATTTTTCCTCTCCGAAACCATGAGGCCCAGAGCTTACATATTTAGTATAATGTAGCAATGGCTAGGGGTCCCCTACATAAATCCTGCCAACCATGCCCCTAGGGTCCAAATTGGCCACGCCCCAGGGGCATTAGCTCCCATAGTCTTATGAAGTGAAAACTTTAAAAAAATCTTCTCTGAAACCATGAGACCCAGAGCTTAAAATTTAGTATGTACCAATGTTTAGTGGTCCCCTGCATAAATCCTGTCAACCATGCCCATGTGGTCCAAACTGACCCCATCCCAGGGGTCATTTGTTAATATAAGGCTATATATTGTAAAACACTTATATTTGGCGGTCACTTTATTTTTGCGATAATGGCGGAAAAGAAGAAAATCGCCAAATTAAAATGCCGCCAATAATATATGATACCGAAAGAAGAAAAAAATATAATGAGCACATGATCCTAGTTCCTCTACCAAAATATCAAAGCTAATACACATTACATATATGAGCGCAAAAGAAGATGCTTCGCAAACAGTAAGTGGGAGGAAACGGAGTATGAAAATGTTCTCACCATACTAATTAGTATTTCAATTAAGTTGATTCAATCAGAAGGACCACAAAATCTGTTTACTTTAAACAATTAACTACCCAAACTGTAACATTACTATAATAATAAGTATTGTTTTAATCACCATGGTAACATATAGAGCTCAAATAAAGAGCCAAATACGATGTCAGATGAAATGTTTTGTTCTTGAGAATCACAAAACCGCCAAAATAAAAATCCGCCAAAAGATCCATATTTAAAAACCGCCAAATTTTGCTGCCGCCAAATATAAGTGTTTTACAGTAGCTGACAACCTTCAAAAATCTTTTCTCTGAAACCATGAGGCCCAGATCTTACATATTATTTAGTATGTAGCAATAGTTAGTGGTCATGTACATAAATCCTACAAACCATGCCCCTGGGATCCAAATTCCAAATTGGGCCCCCCACACACACACCGGATCAGTCATTGGCTCCCATAGACTTATAATGGGAAAAACTTAAAAAATCTTCTTCTCTGAAACCATGAAGCCCAGCGCTTATATATTTATTTAGTATGTAGCAATGTTTAGTGTCCCATAACTCCTGCCAACCAAGCCCCTGGGATCCAAACTGGCCCCACCCCAGGGGCCATTTATTTATGTAGAGCTTTATCGTTTAAGAACCTTCAAAAATCTTTTTCTCTGATACCATGAGGCACAGAGCTTACATATTTAGTATTTAGCAATGTTTAGTTGTCACGTACATAAATCCTGCCAACCATGCCTTGGGTCCAAATTGGCCACGCCCAAGGGGTCAGTAGCTCCCATAGACTTATAATGGGGAAAAAATTTAAAAAAACATCTTCCCTGAAACCATGAGGCCGAGACCTTACATATTTAGTACGTAGTCATGTTTAGTTGTCCCCTTCCAAAATCCTGCAGCGGAGCTTTATAAAGACTATTCATAAATATATTACACTGTTTGTGTTATTATGCATGTAGTATTCTTCTGCTCTTTGTGCCTTTGTTTCGGGCTTCTCATGCCTTCAGAGATCAGTTTTCTAAATTGAAGCATGTTTATGCTAAGCTAAGTCATCTTTATGACATATTTCTTGTTGCTGTTCAGTTACTGACCTTCAAAAATTCACTTCAGATTTTAAGGCAGAATAAAGTGGGTGGGGTAATTTATACCATTTTAAGACCTAGATGGCTTTACATTCAACAACAAAATGTGTCAATTTCAATCTAAAGCTTCGAGATTCAATTCTGGCAGAGGCAGAATAGGTTCTTAGAAATAAAACTCACAGCAATAATGTTATGTCATATAAAACATTACAAATAATAGGTATAATTAAGATGCAAATAGGCGCATGTAAAAATGCAGAAAAAATATAGTTTGCATTATCCGATTTCATCCTACTTTTGATATGTCATATGTGAATGCAAAAAAAGCTTTTGTTGCAATTTGTTTTGGGTTTAGGGAAAAAATCGCCAGTTTGCCTGGACTATTCTGGCACTACGCAGTATACCGACTATATCCCGCAGTGTGATATCTACAATAATTACCCAGACGGCATTAAAAGAGCTGCGACTCTGACAAGATGATTATCCTGTCACATTTAAACCACATCACACAAAAATCTACTTTAAGTATACGAACAGCAAAGAATCAGACTGGTCTGAAAATCCGTGTAGTCTATCCGCAACCTTCATCACTATGCTTGTATATTTTGCATGGTAATATTGTGTGCAGCAGCTAACCCCTGATCAGATGAGTAGGCTTGGCTGAGCCACTACATTTTGCGTATACCATAATCAGCCATTCTATGCGACGTGGCTCATTTAGCATGTTTAGTAATGATCTCCGATTTAGGACACAGTAATGTGGGCTCTTTGAAATAGCTTCCTAGATAATTTCAGCGATAATCAACAAGACAGGAGCCGCGACGCGATTAAACCAACAAAGTGGCTGTGTGCCCGGCGCAGACTCAGATCAGCCTGAGCATCAGCCCAGTCTAATGAGAGTCTTTGCAGTGCACTTAAAAGGTAGCTTAGGGTTTAAGCTACCTCCTCCATGCGGACATCGAAGACTCTGATCAGGCTGGTCGAACGCCCAGGCTGATCTGAGTCTGCGCTGGGCGCACAATCACTTTGTTGCTTTTCTCGTGTCGCGGCTCAGTCAGCATGAATCAGCTTTCTGACACGACAAAGGGGGTTTTGATTAAGATCTTGGTTTTGATGTAATAGTACAATGATGTCTGGAGACTACCAGGAAAAATGTAATGCCTCGGACTAAATTAGATAATAGTACTTAACTCTAAATAGTACAACGTTTTTTGTTTCTTCTAAAGTGTGACGTCTACTTAGTATGGCATGTCAAACGTTGCATTATTCGATATTTTTATATTTGTATTTGATTATCTTTCATTTGTATTGTATATTTTCATAGTTGTATTCAGTCTCTGTTCATTTCTATTGTAGATTTTTTGTTTAAATTCTATACTCGATCATTTGTATTCAATATCTGTTCATTTATATTGTATAAGTTTTGTTTATATTCTATATTCTATTATTTCTATTTAATAATTAATGGTTTGTATGCTAAATTGCTCCATTACTATTCATTGACTTTCATTTATATTCTATATTTTTTTTTCATTTATATTCTAAATCACTGTATTTGTATTGTATAATTGTGATTTGCATTTAATATTTTCATATTTGTACTAAACTTCTGCTCATTTCTATGCTATATTACTTCATTTCTATTGTATATTTTTCATTTCTATCCTATATTTTGAAATTTACATTCTGTACTGAGTGATTTATATTTGATATGCTCGCATTTCCTTTCAATCTAATTTGATTTCAATTCTAAATTGTTTCATTTCTATTACGTATTTTTAATTTCTATTCTATATTCCTAGATTTGTATTATATAACTATTGCTTCTATTTGAGGTTTTCCGGTTATATTTGTAAATTGCTTTATTCATATTCTCAACTCGTTTATTTCTATTGTATATATTGTTGCGTTTATATTCATTGAGACGCCTATTTATATTCAATAAGAACTCTTGCATTTGTATTGTATAATTTGTTTATTTACTTTGATACGTGGCATTTCATTGGCTAAGAAAAATTGAGATTTCATTGGCTGAGAAAAATTGGGTATGTCTAGTTACCGGAACCAATATCAGTCCGGCCATTATAGGCTTACCACCGACATACCAGACGGCTAGAGAAAAAATAAATAAATAAATAAATAATAAAAAATATAAGACTGTATACGTGACACCCAGAGATTTCTGTGCTGCCATTCATTAGGACTGCACCCTGTTGCCTTGTATAGAGCTGCTCAATGTTGCAAACCATTTATAAAAGAATCGCAGAAAAACTGGTCAAACACTATCTTATAATGAAGACAGCTGGTAGCTGAACAATTACCTTGCCTGTAATCAAACTGTAATATCCCAAACAGCACAGGATTTCAGTTCAAGTAATGGCTTTTACAGTCGCCTTGTTGCTCATAAAGCCTCTCTTACGTTCCAGTTTTACCTACACTCTCCAGTGGCACCGTGCTATATATTTCTGTTGCTCATAAAAACTCCCAAGTAACTATCACATGCGTTTATTTGTAGATTTAGCTTCTAACCGAACACTATTAGGGGATGGTAGTTACTTCCTGCATCCTCAAAGTTCTGCGGATCATTGATGCGATCGAGGGACCGCCGCCCTCAGCAGCCTGGCGTTGGGTACCGGTGAATACCGGCTTTTACACTTGCGCCTCAACAACAACAATGACCCACTTCGACTCGACACAGACAGACAGGCAGAGGGACATTGAGACGCTAGAGTTTCTTACCTTGCTGCCCTTGCATAAAGTTACTTGACTTCATGAAAGTTCTTTATGTATTGTTCAAACAAGTATGCAAACACCAGTCAATAAGATATCCTTAATGAATAATAGGTGTCAAGGTGTCGCCACCATAAACACTATGACTCACTCAGCAATTACTGCATGTCCCCTTTATTTCAGTACGATTCGGTTTCTTGGTGTAGCTAAATGCCGCGATTTATATGTATTTTTAATACATCGATTATTTCCACAAAAAGTCGTTTATTTCATTAAATATTATAAATTTCCTATTATCGTCAAATAAAATTGGCGAAGTTTTGATAATAAAGTAGAAATAGTAACAATCAAGGAAACTTATCTCATTTAATAAAGCTATAAATGGAAATAACAGATAAAAATTTCCCGATGGCGAGTGGTGGATTTCATACCCCCGAAATTGCAACAATTCGTTCTTTTGTCTTAATTAAAACTAAATCTGTTTGAAAAGATTTTTGTACCAGAAATAGTTCATATAATTCCCAATATCTTTAACCCGAAAAATCTAGAATAACACGTTTGCTTATATCTCAAATGTCGCCACTAAAATTTCCGGTGGTGGGTTTTGAACACGGGTGCGGGTGCGGGTGGTTGATTTCATACCCGATCACGGTAACTAGACATACCCAATTTTTCTCAGCCAATGAAATCCAAATTGTTCTCAGCCAATGAAATGCCACGTAACAAAGTAAATAAACAATTTATACAATACAAACGCAAGATTTTTATCGAATAGGCGTCTCACTGAATGAAAATGCGACAATATATACAATAGATATCAACGAGTTAAGAATATAAATAAAGCAATTTACAAATATAAACGGAAAACATCAAATAGAAACAATTGTTATCAAATACAAATCTAGAAATATAGAATAGAAATTAAAAATATGTAATAGAAATAAAACAAATTTAGAATAAAAATCAATAAGATTGAAAGCAAATGCGAACACATCAAATATAAATCACAAAGTATAGAATGTAAATATCGAAATATAGGATACAAATGAAGGAATATACAATAAAAATGAAATCATATTGGATAGAAATGAACAAAAGTTAAATACAAATACGAAAATATTAAATGCAAATCACAATTATACAATACAAATATAGTAATTTAGAATAAAAATGAAAAAAATGTAGAATATAAACGAAAGTCAATGAATAGTAATGAAAAAATCTAGCATACAAACAATGCATTATTAAATAGAAATAATAGAATATAGAATGTAAACAAAACTTATACAAAAGAAATGAACAGATATTGAATACAAATGATCGATTATAGAATTGAAACAAAAAATATACAATAGAAATGAACAGGGATTGAATACAAATGAAAGAAAATCAAATACAAATATAAAAGTATCGAATAATGCAACGTTTGACATGCCATAACTGAGAACTTTATCTTGGCTGTATTTTTGTCCGTGTGTATGTTATTGTTGACGCTTAATCCTTTCAAGACCAACATTCCAAGATGAACCGATTCCTCTCACCAGCTCCATTTGTCGTTTACAAGAGTTTTATGAATCAAAGACCATGCGTTGTGGCCTCATATATTGGTCATAAATATGTTGATTTGCCGATCTACAATAATATAAAAACAAAATACACAATAATATAAAACCAAGATATATGTTGATTTTTCAAAATTGAGAAACAAAAAATATTGTTTAGCGCGACCGGATTATTTAAGAGCACAGACATATTTCAGAATCAACTGATGGTAATGTGCACAACTGTGGTGAAGGTAGAATAATCAGTTTCTGGTGCCAGAAGTAATGTATGGAAATGAAATTGGTCATTTCTTGTAGAATGATGCATATTTTTTTATCAAACTACACCATGTGGTTAAGAGTTATGAGCATTTTCACTCACTGTCTACAGCGGAAGGACAAACAGACTGATGGACTTGCACAGCGATTAAAGTGCACACCTGTGGGTCGTGCAATACTGTTTAGACTTTCGTCACCGTTTTGCATGCCGGTGGCTGGACAATGTTAAAATACACAAGTATACAAAATTTGAACCATATATACCACGGGGTTCAAGAGTTATGAGCATTTTCACTACTTGACCGTAAATTTTCAACTTGTGCTCAGCAAAGCCTCGTCAATCAAAAAAGACGGTTATGCATGCGAGTCGTTAGATAATGTTGACATGTATAAGTATGCAAATTTTATCAAAATATAGAATCCGGTCCAAGAGTTATAAGCATTTCGCTAACTGATAATGGACGGACGGACAGACAGACTCACACAGTGATTTTCGTGCAAACCTGCGGGTTGTGCAATAAGAAGTTTTGAAAACCAGTGGCTAGGCAATGTTAAATTACATAAGTATACAACATATGAAGCAGATATACCAAGCGGTCCAAGAGTTGAGCATTTTCAATAAAAGAGCTCGACCAGCCAAACTGATGCTCGGTGAAGCCTCGTCACTGTTCTGCATACCAGTGGCTGGGCAATGTTAAAGTACACAAGTATACAAAATCTGAAGCAAATATACCGAGCGGTCCAAGAGTTATGAGCATTTTCAATAAAAGAGCTTGACCGGCCAAATTGATGCTCGGCGAAGCCTCGTCACTGTTTTGCATACCAGTGGCTGGGCAATGTTAAATTACATAAGTATACAAAATCTGAAGCAAATATACCGAGCGGTCCAAGAGTTATGAGCATTTTTAATAAAAGAGCTTGACCAGCCAAGTTGATGTTCGGTGAAGCCTCGTCACTGTTTTGCATGCCGGTGGTTGGGCAATGTTAAAATACATAAACATACAAAATTTGAACCATATTTACCACGGTGTTCAAGAGTTATGAGCATTTTCAGTAGTTGGCCGTAGATTTTCAACTTGTGCTCAGCAAAGCCTCGTCCATCAAATAAGGTTGTTATGCATGCGAGTCGTTAGACAATGTTGACATGTATAAGTACATGTATGCAAAACTTTGTCAAAATATCCCATGCGGTTCAAGAGTTATAAGCGTTTTCGCTAACTGATAACGGTTTTCGCTAACTAATAACGGACGGACGGACTCACATAGTGATTATAGTGCAAAACCTGCGGGTTGTGCAATTCTGACTCATTAACCCTTGGAATTATGACCGCTGGACTGTCGAACTCTTAAATATGATATTGGATATAGATATGTATTCCACTGAATATTTTTCTAACCATACAGTGTATAACCGTTTGCCTGCTTCTGAATTTCCGAAATGTCTATGGGCTAGGTGGTTTTTTGCTGCTATTGGATAACAGATATAATACAGACATGCTCTAGAGCGAAACGGATATAAAACAATATTACACACAGCTTACATTAATTTATAACTTATGAAAACAATTGGTCAAAATATGTGCAGATGGCTGTGTTGTATTGTAAGAACGTCCTCAACTGCATAAATGCTGACCCAACGACCGTAGCGCTGCATAGATGCGATGTAGCTGCAAAGGTTGGTTGGTTGGGTTTTGGTTTAACGGCCCATTGAGACAGTAGTTCAGCCTATAGCGGGCCGTTTCCCAGAGAGTGGGAGAAAGAAGAGAACAAGAGTTGCCAGAAGACAACAAAGCGCGCCTAATGGGTGCCTGACTCTCAAGGTTACAAAGTATCCTGTCTCAAAACATTGTTAACATACTTAACCTGGGGTAAATGTGGTAGCTAGTGCACAAATGAAGTTTGCATCAGAAGCTAGACTAAGTCAGTTGTTCCCTTCGGACATTGAGGGTCGGGTCCTTGTGCACCAGACGGAGAGATACCAACTCAGTCTAACTTATAATGCCTCATGGCGACAAAGGTTCCTAAAATGGGTTTTCCCACCACCTTTACCCAGTACTAAGTCGGTCTGATGACACCGCCTTACCCTTTGCAGACTTCTCATGTTTCCTTTGGCCCCACCCCATAACCTCACCCCTAGCCTGAACCAGCTGTCAAAGCCTGGTCTCCGTATAAACTATTTCATCTGTTATCATTATGTCCAGTTTCTAACTCTTCAGAGCAAGTAATGGTACCAGACTTATGATTTTATTCCCATTTTGCAAGTGTTTAATATGACCTGTTATACATTCTGACCCCTGGCCCCACCCAGGGGAACTCTACCACAAAGTCAAAGACGTTGGTCTGGGTAAGTAGCATACTACATCTAAACGTTGTAGCATATAACGTATCGAAGTTATGAGCTCAAAGAGAAATGCATATTCATATTGCATATTTATTAAATAGTGTTAAAGGGTATAAGGCAAAATCACTCAACCATGGATGAAGGTCAAGGACATAAGACATAGTGATCTATAAATAGTTTGAGGTCATTCGCAATGTCAGGCTGATCCACTATGCCAGGTATAATGTTAATTCATCAAATAGTGTTAGAGATATAAGGCAAAATCACTGAACCATGAACAAAGGTCAGGACACAGGAGTCAGCATGGAAGCTTTGCAGCTGCTTCAATTATAGGGATATGCTATTCGACCAAGTATCAAGTCAAAGGTATCATCAAAACTGAAAAAGTTGCCTTAAAAACAGTGCAAAACAGCAAAGTCAGTCAACCGTAACATATAGGTCAAAGACATATAATTGTGTGATGCAGCTGCTGCAGTCATATGGATGTATGTATGTACCAAGTATGATGATTGTAGTTGCTGTAGTTTCAAAACTGAAAATTTTGCCTTAAAAACAGTGCCAAACAGCAAAGTCAGTCTACCGTAACATATAGGTCAAAGACATATAATTGTGTAATGCAGCTGCTGCAGTCATATGGATGTATGTATGTACCAAGCATGATGATTGTAGTTGCTGTAGTTTGTAAGATATGTAGTTGAACATCGAGTTAAACGCAATTGTTAACATTGGTTAACCTGATCACGGACGCCGACGAGGACGCTGATGCAGACTACGACGCCGGGGGTATAGCATAAGCTCTCCTTTGCTTCGCAAAGGCGCGCTAAAAATGATAGACAAGAGAAAAATTGTCCATAACAACCCCACTAGCACCAACGGCAACCACAGTAGGCCCTTGTCCTACTATTATCCAAATCTGCTAAGGTGATACAGAAATTGGTGGAAAGATGCGACATTGGACCATTTTAAATTTTATACTCTCCGAGAGTCCTTTAAGGCCCGCTGGTGAGCACCGAATAATACTTCAAGAAAATATGTTTTACGAGTATTTGTACGGAAACTCAGTAAACCAAATGATCTGACAAAATATAATCGAGCCGCGACATGACAAATCCAACAAAGTGGTTGTGCGCCCAGCGAAGACTCAAATCAGCCTGGGCATCCGCCCAGTCTGATCAGAGTCTTCGATGTCCGCATGGAGGTAGTTTAGACCCTTAGCTACCATTTGAGTTGCACACGAAGAGTCTGATCAAACTTGGCAGATGCCCAGGCTGATCTGCGTCTGCGCTGGGCGCACAACCACTTTGTTGGTTTTCTCATGTCGCGGGCTTACATTGCATTGACTGTAGATCTCATGATCTATATGCCATACATTACAATGCATGATAAATAGCATGGTGAAATTTCTCCATCGTGCTTAATAATGCATGGTATATTTTGAGACACTACTTTATTTGAAAAGTTGTGTGCCTACTGAAAGTCACTGTTAACAAAGACCCAAACAGAAAAGGGATCATGAGCAGAAATTCCAGGCCTATAAAGAAAACCGTATCCGTGTTTACGAACCTTTGTTTTTCTTGACTGTGTCCCACACTGGTCTGGCATTCAACACAGACAATGAAGGCAACGAACATGCAAACGAAAATTTCTGATCATAACACTCGATTTTTTTTTCATATACATGTACTCGGTATACTACGTAACTTAAATTCGAATTATCATTCTTACGGACTCGAGAATTCCTTAGACTTCAAATTAGACCAGTTTTTGAACAAATGCCGCCTAGTATAAATTCAGTGCAAAAATATTTGTTGTTCTTTCTCACTTATTCCTTGTCATGGTCGTTGTACAAAGACCATGGCAACGAATTGGTGAAGAAAATTTATTTTTGCACTGTACTTTTTCCAGACGGAATTTATTCAAAAAGCTGGTCTGAATAAGAAGCGTAAGAAACTGTCGGGTCCATATGAATAATAATATGAGACTAAATTATTAAGCAGTATTAGAAAAAAAAATCGAGTTTTATTGTAAGAAATTTTCGTTTGCATGTAAGGTGCCTTCGTTGCCTGTGCTGAATGTCGGACATATGTGGTCCAGTAATGCTGCAGCTAAAATCATAACCCAGACGGCATTGAAAAAACAGCCGCTTTGATAAAATTATTATCTTGTCAACTGTAATGATCTCTGATTGAAAGGAAATTCACCTTGTACTATACCCTATTAAGTTATTTTTGTCTTAGTGTGAACATTTCAGACAATACAGCACATCTGACATTCTTAGCCTAGAACATTTTTAGCCCTGATAACGACCATTATTTAGTTTCAAGAGCGTCTGCATTCTGAAGTGTGTCAAAGATTTGCAATATACGTATCCAACCGCCTTTTTTCTAGCCTACACATTAAACTTGAGCCACATAACGGCCTTTTTTGAATGCGCTTAACAAACCTTAAAAAATGTATTTTCTTTAATGTAGAGCACACTAACTGTCCACAGTTATTTTAAGGCCTTCAACGGGATTGTTGCATATTACGTTGATGGCATATGTCATAGAGTAGTTTTTTCCCCTTAGTAGTTTTAGTTTTAATTTTGAAAACAAGGGCGAGGGTTGGTCGCGATCGCAAGCCGGTATAGCCTCCATTTATTTCTTTGCTGGCCGTCCCACGGCGGTACCTCTGTTCTTCTTGGTTGTTTTATGTGTTGTTTGTTGCTATGTCTATTATTGATATTTTGTTTTTGATGTTAATGCTAGCCTGGTGACGATCTACATGGGAAAATGGCTTTTCACATGGCTGCCGCTGAAGATGTCTTTGGTGGTGACTAATTTTGTGTTGTCTTGGACCCACTTGGTGCTTGGGTGGTATCTGGGATTGAACTGTATCAGTTCCTGAGATTTTTCATATTTACTTTTGACGTGCATCAGTCCATTATATTTATTTAAAGTCTTATCAAAATTTGTTTATTACTTACTTTGTTAAAGCGCCGGACGGAAATTTTAAACAAATTCAAGTGCAAGAATTATGCAATACTGATGCCATTCTTAAAAACTTGACATGCGTCAGCACATTATGGTGGCATATACTTATTTTAAATTTCATGAAATTTCGTTCATCGGTTACCTAGTCATGGCTCCGGACGAAACTTTTTGATAAATCCAAAGGCAGTAACTCATGTACTACTGATGCTATTCTTACAAAACTTCACATGAATCAGCGCATTTTTGTGACATATATTCATCTTGACATTCATCAAATTCTGTTCCTTGGTTACTTAGTTATGGATTCGGACGGACGTTGCGGGCAGACGGATAAGTAGAAAACTACATCCATCCGCTTTCGGCGGAGGATTTCGGCGGCAGAGTTGCTTCTGTGACTGTGTATCCATCACCCTTATGTCTGTCATTCTTAAATGTTGAGCAGTGCGTTGGCCTTGAAAAAAGAATCTAAAAAACAAAGAAAAAAAATAGAAATCTAGAATATTAAATTGCATCTTCAATAATACAACCGAAGGCGGGCCATAACGTAGTTTGCTTCAACATTGCGGTCACTCTTGCCAGGAACCCATTAAATTATACATAACATCTCAAATCAGAATAGCCCATAGATTACGCGTCGACTGTCTGTGCGATAAATTACGGAGCAGGAGGTCTGTCGAAAGAACTTAATACATCACAATTCATTATTTTGGCTTTGACATATTTCTACCATAATTTGGCCACATTTTAGAAAAAGAATGAAGGACTTGGTATCCGATTACGGCGCTGTTTTAAATTATCTCAGAATGCTACGAATTTTTCCTTCCAGAAATATGTATAATTTTAGTAACAAATAGTATTCCTAGAAAGTCGAAAGTTTAGCATTGGTTAGACTTAAGTTTCAAGATTTATAGACTGCACAACATATAGACTGGAATAAACCGTTGTAAATTGTAACAGATATTGCATTCCTTCCAAGGAAATACTGGCATTTCGGGTAAATAAACAACAACAAAAAAACTTATAGTCGCACAATCGTTGTTACATATTTATTTTCACAGATTTTTCCTCACAAGCCTCTCAACAGTTTGGCTAATGAAAGCCTTTATCAAGAAGGTTTTTCCATTCAATGCTACATTGCTTTATTGTTGCTGCAGCCCACCATATTGAATTGTTTTGTTATCTGCATAACAAAACAATTCAAAATGGTGGGCTGCAGCATCAATAAAGCAATGTAGCACTGACAGAAATAACCTTCTTGATAAAGGCTTTCATTAGCCAAAACGTTGAGAGGCTTGTGAGGAATAAACTGTGAATATATAAAAAAAAAACAACAATGAAAAACTGTTATTATACTGAAAGATTTCACTGTAGCAGGGCCAACTTTGCCTGGTGGACTCTTGTGTTCTTAACAATTAGATGAGTCCATTTGTCAGTTAAGATGTGCCTGGTTTAATATACATGTATCTTCATCTTTTTTTATTTTAAGGATAAGATCTCATTTTTCTTACCTACGAGACAGAGTTTGTTCTATTTTTAGCGGTGCTGGAAAATTCTGTCTTGCCCATGGGCTGGGACAGCTCACACGAGCTTGGATTCTGTGTACCACTACGCGCTCCTTGAAATACGGTGCGCCCGGCTTGGCGGTTCCATACTTTATGCATTATTCTTTCATGGGAATGAATTGCCACATCGATAAAATACAACCCAAGAAAGGTTATTCATTCTTTATAATCCCATGACAGCCCGTTTCAAGGTCTTAAAGTCGGAAAAAGATCCAAAATAGTCAATGTTTCACCATGACAAACACTGTCGAGGAGGCCGCCATTTTGAAGACGTTACCAACTGACGTCTGAAATGACGTTGACGTTACGTCACAATTAACGTCATACACGAGCTTTCTATAGTCGTCTCAATATAAATTTTGTTCTAGTCAATATCAATTTCAATTAGAAAATCTAAAAAAGCGGATTTGTCAAGGATCTATTTTTACTTGTCTGTTCACTACAGCAGCCATGAGGGTGACATGGTTGTACTACTTACACTTGTACACGTTCGCATGAGATAGGCCCATTATTTCCCCGTTCAATTTGAAGTAAATATTATCGTAGGTAAGAAAACTAATCAATCATTGGTCTCCGATGCGGACAGGCAAATCCCAACCCTCGGGCACACGGGGTGTGTCGGAAACTCGGCAAGCCTTGTTTCCGACACACCCCGTATGCCCTCGGGTTGGGATTTCCCTGTCCGCATCGGAGACCAATGATAGATTCTATTTGTCTTATGCAAATGGTGTAGATCCTGATCACACGCCGCATGCGTCTGATCTGGGTGTCTGATCTGGGTCTCAAATGTTTGCCAATGTCCCTTTTATGGGAAAATTGACATAAATGGGTTAATAGCTGATATGACTGCTCAAAGGAAGAATTTCTCTGAGGATTCCTCTATCATATAACTCTCTGATGAACTGTTATCTGTTTATATGTTAGTCTTAGCATAGTGCTTCGTCATGAAAACATGTGTGTGTGTGTGTGTGTGTGTGTGTGTGTGTGTGTGTGTGTGTGTAGCTGAGGGGATATGATATTCAATTTTATTAGTTCCCCTATCATTGCTCTCTTTCAATTCTTCTGCAAATGCATATACATATGTATATGTTATCATATTTCTATATGTAAAAATGACTTGATGGCTAAAATATATGGATGCTATGAATTTTGAGGAATATTTAAAACAATATCCATTTTATTTCTAAATTATAGAAATAACCATAAAATATGCATTTAATAAAATATGTTTTTGTTGTTGAATGAAGAAAAAACATCTAATAGATTAGTCAAATATTACCTTAAACTTGGCCAAATTTTGGAAATGCAGAACTTCTTTTTCCTATTTTGTACCAACATATAGTTTAATCCGTGAACTAAAGCAGTTGAAATGTAAACAAGAGGTCTTGAGGCCCTGAATCGCTCACCTGAGTAAAAAGATCAATGGTCAAACAAGGATCATCATTTGAACAAACCTGATTAAACTGTCAAAATATGAGAGACATTGATTCGAGTTCAAAAAATAACCTTGACCTGTATTGCTAAAAAATGTTAAAGTACTCATTTATTTGACTGTATTTATTAACTTCTGCTCCAAAATTTTCTAAAAGTTGCATGAACCTTTTTCCCATATAAAAGCACCATAAGGCAAATTTGACCGTGCTAAGAAATTATCAAAGTCCCTCAGCCCCTGGTGGCTCTCCATGAAATTTGGTTACAATTTGCTTGTGGCTTTTGAGGAGATGTTTAGAATTCTCCAAATAATATGAGAGTCCTGGGTCAAAGGTCAAAGAATGGCCTTGACCTATTGTACTCACTAATCCTAATCAGTAATGTACCCATAGTGATGACTTATTTACCTGATTTTAGGCCTAAAACTTTGAAAATTTTCAAGGAAGCTTGTGTTCTAGCATTTTCACATATTTAACTATGCCGTTGAAAAGGTCAGGGTCGACCTAAGGTCATCATTTGAACAATCTTGACAGTACTCGAGTACTAAATGCTACATACCATGTTTGAAGGCCACTGGTAATTTGGTTCTGGAAAAGAAGATTTTTAAAGAGTTATACCTTATATGGGTGTCGCAGCCATGTTGATCATGTGTCCGAGACCATTTGATGAAATTTTCGTTCCCCCAACCCTTCGAGGCTCTATATGATATTTTTGGTTACAATTGGCCCAGTAGCTATTGATTGTTTCTTTGTTTTGGGTTTAACGGCTCTTTGAGACAGTAGCTCGAAATTGTCAATTTATGAGAATTTAGGATCAAAGGTCAAGAATGACCTTAGCCTCTGGTACTCATGAGATTAAGATGACTGTATATACCAATTTTTAGGCCTATATCTTCAAAACTTTCCGTGAAATGTTATGTTCAAGCATTTTCCCATTACCGACCTTGCCGTAAAAATGGTCAAGATCACCCGTACATCATCCAAAGTGCAGATTATACTTTATTTACATCCTTTGAGATCAGAGGACAGATTCTGAGAAATGTAAAATTTGAGATCGATTTAGACTACTATTCTAGATCATCGTCTTTTATAATATTTGGATCCGTTTGAAATTAGTCAGTCTTTGAATCAACTGCCCAATTAAAATTAAGAAATTACAGTATGCTTTTTCTGGTTTTGTCACCAGATATTGTCAGGGTCACTGACGAGGCTTTATTTGCCGAAACTACGTAGTCTGGCCCATGTTCCTACTTCTGTATGTATTCTCTGCTCTTGAAAAAAACTTTTTAAGATTTTAATTTTACCTCACTGCAGCTGGTGTTGTGCCGTATGGCGGCCGTAAAACGTATTCCCGTACATCATACATAGTGCAGATTATATTTTATTTACATCCTTTGAGATCAGAGGATAGATTCTGAGAAATCTAAAAATTGAGATCGATTTAGACTATTTTTCTAGATCATCGTCTTTTATATTATTTGGATGCTTTTAAAATTAATCAGTCTTTGTATCGACTGTCCAATTAGAATTAAGAAATTCAGTATGCTTTGTTCTGGTTTCGTCACCAGATATTGTCAGGGTCACTGACGAGGCTTTATTAGCCGAAACTACGAAATCTTGCCCATGTTCCTACTTCTGTATGTATTCTCTGCTCTTGAAAGAACTTTT
Organism: Ctena decussata; assembly: GCA_963989385.1. Taxonomy (NCBI): domain Eukaryota; kingdom Metazoa; phylum Mollusca; class Bivalvia; order Lucinida; family Lucinidae; genus Ctena; species Ctena decussata. Next base: position 45,911,478 of record OZ022506.1, read on the forward strand.
TAAGATTTAAATCAACCCAAGATCATCATTTGAACAACCTTGATGGTACTCGAGTACCTGATGATAAATACCAAGTTTCAAGTTTAAGGCCATCGGTCAATGGGTTCTGGAGAAGATTGTACCATATATGAGCAGGGTGGCCAGTTTGGTCATGTGACCCAGACCTTTGGAAAAATTTCCATTCCCTCAACCCCTGGAGGATCTATATGAAATTTGTTTATAACTGGCCGATTGACTTTTGAGGAGATTTTTTGAAATCGTTAAATTGTAAGAGTTCAGGGTCAAAGGTCAAAGAATGTCCTTGACCTCTTATACTCCTGAATCTTCTAACTCTTCAAAATTTCCAATAAAATCTTCTGTTCTAGCGCTTTCCTATATTTGACCTTGTCATACGAAAGGTCAAGGTCAACCTAAGGTCATCATTGGAACAATCTTGATAGCACTTGAGTACCCGATGCTACATATCAAGTTTCAAGGCAATCGGTCAGTTGGTTCAAGAGAAGAATATATTAAAGGGTTTTACCTTTATATGGGTGTGGTGGCCATATTGGTCAGGTGACCCAGACCATTTAACAAATTTATGGTTACAGTTGACACAGTGGCTTTTGAGAAGTTTGTTTGAAATTGTCGAAACTGAGACCTGGGTCAAAGGTAAAAGAATAACCTTGACCCCATGTACTCACAAATCTTCATGTACTCATTAAGATGAGTGTATTTACCATTTTTAGGCCAAAATCTTCAACATTTTCCAAGAAATCTTATGTTCTAGAATTTTCCCATTTAAAAGCTTCAAAGACCAAAGTTGACCTTACCGTCAAAATAGATCAAGGTCAATTCAAGGTCATAATTTAAACAGTCTTGGTAGAACTTACGTACCGATGCTGCATACCAAGTTTCAAGGACGTTGGCCTATTAATTATGGAGAAGAATTTTTTTTAATGTTTTTACCATATATGGGCATGGCGGCCATGTTAGTCATGTGATGTAGACCATTTGAGAAACAGTTCGTTCTCTCAACCCCAGGAGGCTACAGATGAAATTTGATTACAATCGGCCCAGTGGTTTCAGATATGAAGTCGTTTGGATGTGTGAACGGACGACGGACGCCGTCGTACGACGGAGCCTGTCCATACTAAAAGCTCCCCCGGAGCCTTCGGCTCAGGTGCGCTAAAAATTCAAAATTTAATTTACAAGCTTACAATTTTTGCTTATTTAATAGCACACAAACACTCATCTGATAGCCACCGCAAAGAATATAAATGATGGGTAGGTTTACAAATGCAAATTGGTTTAAACATATTTTATTTCAAGAAATCTAACATTCATGGCAATAACAATATTGTTCTATACATAAATATTATAGGATTAAAACGAAAACATAAGCGTATTTAGTTCTTCTCCTATGGTGCATATCATGTACACCTGAATGCCACTGTGTGTTGTATAAACAAGTTGGGTGGAGTTCTTTAAACTATGAAAATTAGTTTTAATGACCTTTTGGTGAAAAAATACATGCACATTGCGACCGCTTTAATTTGTTTATTAACCTATATATCGGTGAAAAAAACAAACAATATATTTCTGACGAAGGAAAAAGGGTTACCACGTTTCCAAAATTTAGCGAAGTTCAAGGTTGTTAATGACTTATCTAATAATTGTATATTTTTCATTCAACAACAAATATAAACTATACACTGGCGCTAACGTATTTGTACACATTCAAAACGCGTCGGGGACGCAGCTGATGCGCGCGGGATACGCGGTAATTATGAACGCGAATATTTTAGTAGCCAATGAAAATTCGTTCTCAGTTTTGCGTATACCGCGAAGCGACGCGTGCAACGCGCATTTTATGCAAATTGCATGGACCCAATCAAAATTGCGCACATGATACGGGTAGTGACGTAGTCCTTTGCGTCTCAACGCGCGCGTACGGGAACCAATCAAAATCGCGTATTGAATGCGCATTTTAGGGAGGTCAACTTTAAGTAAATCATGTGAAAGAAAGAGCCATTCTACATCAAGCTTGATGTCGAATGCTCATTTGGTCTTACTTGAACCATAACGGGAAAGAAAGAAAAAAAGAAGCCTAGAAACTCGACCGGCAACACAAAACTAAATGCGACTGGGACAGTCCCATGACACTTCGCCATTGAAGTGGAAATAGCCTAAATCGCACTATTCAGCCATAAATTCCTTTCGTATCAGAAATTAAAATCGTGGAATCTGAAATTAATAGGGCCTTTATGGAAAATAAGTGCCAGGCGGCAGTCACTTTGAATCTTAAAGAATTCAAGTCAGGGTGGGGGGGGGGGGGGGGGGGATAAAAACCTCTGATCAGTGACCTATAAATAGCAGTGACCTGGAGGGCTGATTGGAGTTTTACGAGAGCATGTTTGGGAGAGGAGTGGTAGGTCACTGCTCTGATCAACATGACTTGGAAACGGTTGTCTCCAGGGCAGTGTCCTCAGCCCTATCCTATTCATTGTAATAATAAATACCCTTGATGATGCTGGGTGGGGGGGGGGGGGGCAAACCTCTCTCTTTCTCAGTTTGCAGATGACAGTGCTATCTGGACCTACCAATCTTCTCCCAAACATGCTGTCGTAAAACTCCAGTCAGCCCTCCAGACAATCGAGATATGGTCCACGCTCTGGGGCTTCAAAATACCCACTATTAAGACAAAGGCTATAATTTTCCCTAAAAAAAAGACTTAATATTGAATCACTTTAAAAACTCTCCCTTTTTGGGACAGAAATAGAATTTTGTGACCATATCACCTTCCTGGGTATGATCCTAGATAGCAAACTAACATATGGGGTCAGCATATTAAAAATCTGATTGAAAAATGTAATAAAGACCTAAACCTCATGAGGATGGTTTCAGGCACCTCCTATGAAGCAGATAAAAAAATCCTATTGACATTATATAAGACCCTAATCCTCAGTAAAAGTTGATTGTGGTGCACAAGCTTATAACTCGACACCCAAACATCTACTCTCAAAGCTCAAGACCTCATCCAAAACAACTTAGCACTCCGTATTGCTACGAGGGCATACCACTCCGCCCCTATTAATGCTTTAGAAGTTGAATGTGGAATTAAACTCCTACAGCTGAAGGTGCTGGGCAGCGCAGCACAATCGATAGGGCACCTGACTCATGCCAGAGGTCTTGGGTTCGAGAACCCGGTTGGGCCACATACTTCGTTTCTCCTTCCGCTGATTCAAGAAAGGCAGTTGTCAATTATTGACCATCGGCACTTACAACCATACCAAACCCTCAAAACTGGACGTTTATCCCCTAATAAATGAAGCAGTAACCAAAAAATGGCAATCCCAATGGACCAATAGCAACAAGGGCCACACCTTCCATTTCGTCAAACCAAAGGTTAAACTTCAATGTGACGTATATAGTCTCAATAGACGTTTCGACATAGCCTATTCCGGACTAAGGCTAGGACACTGCGGGCAGGGCTGCCTTCACTACAGTAACCAGTCCGCCCTATGCCCCCACTGCAATGATGCAGAAGATCTCAACCATATCTTCTTTGACTGTGTGGCCCCATAACAATCAAAGGCGAGACCATAGAATCCACCATATTCAAGTTAGGCTATCATACAATAGACCTGAGACTGCTCCTGTCTCCCCCAAAGAAACATGCAAATACAATACAGAAGGTAGTCTTTGAATACCTAGACAAAACCAATATCATTGCCAGGATATAGATAGATTCCAATACAATAGGGAAAAATCCCCCTAATTTTCTCTAATTCGAGCCCCTGTTGCTAACCACCTACCAAACCCATTTCCCAAAATCCCTGGATCCACATTAATACCCTACTAAGTGCAATGCTCATGACAAAAACTCCCATTACCCAGTAAAAGCCTCAGAACCCATCTGTACGACTACAATCTGACTTTCCCTACGGTCGTATAAATAACTTTTGTCTATTGATAATAAAGGGTAAAATTAATGTGTATCCAACCTCCTTAAACTCACACCCAGGCTACGTTACCTGGAAACTAAATGAACCATAATAAGGTTCAGCACATTTGCTTCCTAGAAACAGTCAAAAGAAACTGCCCTCTTTTCCCGTCAATCCACAATAAGTGATAAGCTATAGTCCTCTGGTACATTAATAATACTCTCCATTTCTTCCCCACCCCCAAATTAATGTGTATCCAACCTCCTTAATCTCACACCCAGGCTTAGTTACCTGGAAACTAAATAAACCATTATAAGGTTCAACTAATTTGCTCCCTAGAAACGGCCAAAAGAAACCGCCGTCCTTTTTGAACAACCCGCAATAAGAAATAAGCTACTGTCCCCATGTCTGTTAATAATATTCTCCATTTCCCCTCCAAAAAATAATGTGTATCCAACCTCCTTAATCTCATACCCAGGCTTAGTTACCTGGAAACTAATTAAACCATTATAAGGTTCAACTAATTTGCTCCCTAGAAACAGCCAAAAGAAACCGCCGTCCTTTTTGAACAACCCGCAATAAGAAATAAGCTACTGTCCCTGTGTCTATTAATAATATTCTCCATTTCCCCTCCAAAAAATAATGTGTATCCAACCTCCTTAATCTCATACCCAGGCTTAGTTACCTGGAAACTAAATAAACCATTATAAGGTTCAACTAATTTGCTCCCTAGAAACAGCCAAAAGAAACCGCCGTCCTTTTTGAACAACCCGCAATAAGAAATAAGCTACTGTCCTCGTGTCTATTAATAATATTCTCCATTTCCCCTCCAAAAAATAATGTGTATCCAACCTCCTTAATCTCATACCCAGGCTTAGTTACCTGGAAACCAACTGAACCATTATAAGGTTCATCACATTTGCTCCCTAGAAACAGCAAAAAGAAACTGCTCTCTCCTCCCAACAATCCACAATAAGAAATTAGCTACAGTCCTGTTGTTGACTAATAATATTCTCCATTTCCCAAAATATTAGAACACTAAAAAAACTCCCATGAAAATACAGGACCCTAAAAGTTTAAATATGCAATATATTTTGGAACCAAGTAAACCAAGATAAGGTTTAGAACAAATGCTACAGTCCTAGGTCTCAAAAGGAATTTTTAACCCACCAACCTCCCTCCCAACAGAATTAAACTACGGTCTTCTCTGAGACCAACGGTCGCAATTCATGATGTAACCCAGGCAGTCTCAATTACTCATGAGGGCCACAAAAACATGAGACAACTGCATTCCAGATCACCCTCAATTTCTTATCCCCCACTGCCTATTGCATTAGTTAATAAGGGAATTTGCTCCCCACCTAAGAATTTGCTCCCCATTTCCCCCTAGACCTGCCCTGGGCCCAGCCAGGACAGGGGGCTTGTTCCGGCAGAACTAGCAAAAGTGAAGTCTGATGGAGGTCTGCAGTTCGGGGTAGATGCATTATGGCTTGCCTCTCATGCCATGCGTTTCCAGAAGCCCTGAATTGTATTGCTAAAGCCAACCCACAGTGGGTCGCGAGGGCTGTGTGCGTGGGAAGTGATTTATGTGGATCTGTGCACATGTCCATTTGGGTTCTTTCCCATTGCTACTTAGTGTTTCTGGAAGTTTTTGCTCCCGACCAAAGATTTTGCTTCTCCCTTTTTCTGAGACGTCACCTGCCCAGGACCCAGCACAGGTCCACTTCGGTGCAACCCCACTAACACATGAATCTGGGCAGTCTGTTGCACCCGCCCCCCCTCCCCACCAAAGAATTTGCATCCCATCCAAGAATTTGCTCATTGTTCCCTCCTCCTCCTTCCCCTTTTTTTCCTCTATAGAACTGCCATGGACCTAGCCAGGACAGGGGGGCTTGTTGCAGCTTGGGTCTAACTTCGATAGAAAACCAAGTTCTTCTTGTAGAGAGTCAGGTGTTTTTTCTTGCTGGTGTCATATTATATTTTGACCCGCCTAAAAAGTGACCCGCGGGTCATTATATTATGACCCGCGGGTCAAAATATTATTATAATATTTTGACCCCCCCTATAATATTTTGACCCACCCCCATGAAAAAAAATGGAAATAGAGAAAAGTATATGTAAGACCTACAGTAACCAAGCAAATATCAAATACAATATTAATTCGCTGCTCCTCCTTATTTTGAAAAATCTGTAGGGGGGGGGGGGTCAAAATATTATAGCTATAATATTATGACCCGCCCTAATTAAAATTAAAAGTTTTAATGTTTTCATGGTACTATTCATTTGTAAATATGTTTTCATAAAATTTAAATTAGATCCATCAGATTCTCTGTTCTATCACTAAAATACTTAACTGATGGGCTTGATGGGGGGTGGTGGGTCGAAATATTATAGCTATAATATTTTGACCTGCCCCCATAACTAAAATGGAAATATCAGAGAGTATATGTAAGCCCTACCATTATCAAGCAAATATCAAATACAATAATAATACACTGCTCTTTATCATTTTAAATAAAACTGTCCAATAGGGTTTGTTTTTTTTTGTGAGGGGGGGGGGGTCAAAATATTATAGCTATAATATAATGACCCGCCCCACTAAAAATTAAAAGTTTTAATGTTTTCATAATACTATTGTTTTGTTAATATCTGTTTTGATTAAATTTAATTTAAAACACCATCCGATTCTCTGTTCCATCACTAAAATACTTAAAATACTGCCAATGGGCTTGATAGAGGGGGGGGGGGGTCAAAATATTATAGCTGTAATATTTTGACCCGCCCCCATGACTAAAATGGAAATATCAGAGAGTATATGTAAGCCCTACCTTTATCAAGCAAATAAAAAATATGGTAATAATTCACTGCTCTTTCTCATTTTAAATAAAACTTCCCAGCAGGGTTTCTTTGTTTTCATTTGTGAGAGGGGGGGGGGAGGCGGGGTCAAAATATTATAGCTATGATATAATGACCCGCCCCACCAAAAAAATTAAAAGTTTTAATGTTTTCATGATACTATTCATGTGTTAATATCTGTTTTGATGAAATTAAAATTAAAACACGATCAGATTCTCTGTTCCATCACTAGAACACTTAAAATACTGACGATGGGCTTGATGTGGTGTGTGTGTGGGGGGGGGGGGGGGGTGAGGGGGTCAAAATATTATAGTAATAATATTTTGACCCACCCCCATGAAGAAAATGGAAATATTGGAGAGTATATGTAAGCCCTACCATTATCAAGCAAATATCAAATACAAAAAAAAAATCACTGCTCTTTCTCATTTTAAATAAAACTGTCCAGCAGGGTTTGTTTGGTCTTTTTGGTGAGAGGGGATGGGGGGGGGTCAAAATATTATAGCTATAATATAATGACCCTTCCCACTTGAAATTAAAAGTTTTAATGTTTTCATTATACTATTGTTTTGTTAATATCTGTTTTGATCAAATTTAATTTAAAACACCATCAGATTCTCTGTTCCATCACTTAAATACTTAAAATACTGACAATGGGCTTGATGGGGTGGGGGGTCGAAATAATATTTTGACCCGCCCCCTCCTAGACCCATCCCTTATAGCTCTTGAAATGACAATCACATAGTGATTATAATTTACATTCTGTCACAACAGATATGAAGTGACCACTAGAAGTATGTTAAATGGCCTATTTTACTCTCAACATGAGCAGGTCAAAATATTATAGCTATAATATTTCGACCCGCCCTGTCTCATAGCCATCTTTACTATAATTATGAAGTACTAATAGCTATAGGAAATGCAATTAGAAGGTATTTAAATCTCTTTTTCTATCACCACAGATGTAAACAAACCAATGCCATTACGGCAGAAGACATAATTATGTAACTCTGAAGGGGGGGGGGGGGGTCAAAATATTATAGCTATAATATTTTGACCCACCCCCTCCTAGACCCATCCTTTGCATAATATGGCTTATAGTTCATGAAATGACAATCACATCGTGTTTTTAATTCAAATTCCGTCACAACAGATATAAAGTGACCAATAGATGTATGTTAAATGGCCTATTATACCCTCAACAGGGGCGGGTCAAAATATTATAGCTATAATATTTCGACCCGCCCTGTCTCATAGCCATCTTTACTATATGAGGTACTAATAGCAATAGGAAATGCAATTAGATGATATTTAAATCTCATATTCTATCACAATAGATGTAAACAAACCAATGCCAGTACGGTAGATGACATATGTAACTCTGAAGGAGGGGGGGGGGGTCAAAATATTATAGCTATAATATTTTGACCCGCCCCCTCCTAGACCCATCCATTGTATATTAAGGCTTATAGCTCTGGAAATGACAATCACATAGTGTTTTTAATTCAAGTTTTGTCACAATAGATATAAAGAGACCAAAAGAATTTTGTTAAATAGCCTATTTTACTCTCAACAGGGGTGGGTCGAAATATTATAGCTATAATATTTCGACCCACCCTGTCTTACAGCCATCTTTACTATATGAGGTACTAATAGCAATAGGAAATGCAATTAGATTGTATTTAAATCTCATATTCTATCACAATAGATGTAAACAAACCAGTGCCAGTACGCTAGATGACATATGTTACTATGAAGGGGGGGGGGGGGGGGAGGGTCAAAATATTATATCTATAATATTTTGACTCGCCCCCTCCTAGACCCATCCTTTGTATATTAAGGCTTATAGCTCTGGAAATGACAATCACATAGTGTTTTTCAAGTTTTGTCACAATAGATATAAAGAGACCAATAGAATTTTGTTAAATGGCCTATTTTACTCTCAACAGGGGCGGGTCAAAATATTATAGCTATAATATTTCGACCCGCCCTGTCTCATAGCCATCTTTACTATATGAAGTACTAATAGCTATAGGAAATGCAATCAGATGGTATTTAAATCTCATATTCTATCACCATAGATGTAAATAAACCAATGCCAGTACAGCAGAAGACATATGTAACTCTGAAGGGGGAGGGGGGGGGGGGTCAAAATATTATAGCTATAATATTTTGACCTGCCCCCTCCTAGACCCATCCTTTGCATAATAAGGCTTATAGCTCTTGAAATGACAATCACAAAGTGTTTTTAATTTAAATTCTGTCACAATATATATAAAGAGACCAATAGACGTATGTTAAAGGGCATATTTTACTCTCAACAGGGGCAGGTCAAAATATTATAGTATAATATTTCAACCCGCCCTGTCACATAGCCATCTTTACTATATGAGGTAATAATAGCCATAGGAAATACAATTAGATGGTATTTAAATCTCATATTCTATCACAATAGATGTTACAAACCAATCATTACCGTAGATGACATATGTAACTCTGAAGGAGGAGGGGGGGGGGGGTCAAAATATTATAGCTATAATATTTTGACCCGCCCCCTCCGAGACCAATCCTTTGTATATTAAGGCTTATAGCTCTGGAAATGACAATCACATAGTGTTTTTAATGCAAGATTTCTCACAACAGATATAAAGAGACCAATAGAATTTTGTTAAATAGCCTATTTTACTCTCAACAGGGGCGGGTCAAAATATTATAGCTATAATGTTTCGACCCGCCCTGTCTCATAGCCATCTTTACTATATGAAGTACTAATAGCTATAGAAAATGCAATCAGATGGTATTTAAATCTCATATTCTATCACCACAGATGTAAACAAACCAATGCCAGTACCGCAGAAGACATATGAAACTCTAAAGGGGGGGGGGGGGGCGGTAATATATAATATTTTGACCTGCCCCCTCTATAGCTATAATATTTCGACCTGCCCTGTCTCATAGCCATCTTTATTATATGAGGTACTAAGGTACTAATTGCTATAGGAAATGCAATTAGATGGAATTTAAATCTCATATTCTATCACAATAGATGTAAACAAACCAATGCCAGTACGGTAGATGACATATGTAACTCTGAAGGGGGGGGGGTCAAAATATTATAGTTATAATATTTTGAGCCACCCCCTCCTAGACCCATCCTTTGCATAATAAGGCTTATAGCTCTAGAAATGACAATCACATAGTGTTTTTGATTTAAATTCTGTCACAACAGATATAAAGAGGCCAATAGAAATATGTTAAATGGACTATTTTACTCTCAACAGGAGCAGGTCAAAATATTATAGCTATAATATTTCGACCCGCCCTGTCTCATAGCCATCTTTACTATATGAGGTACTAATAGCAATAGGAAATGCAGTCAGATGGTATTTAAATCCCATATTCTAACACAATAGATATAAACAAACCAATGCCAGTACGGTAGAAGACATATGTAACTCTGAAAGGGGGGGGGGGGTGTCAAAATATTATAGCTATAATATTTTGACTCACCCCCTCCTTGAACCATCCTTTGCATATTAAGGCTTATAGCTCTAGAAATGACAATCACATAGTGTTTTTAATTTTATGTCTGTTACAGCAGATATAAAGTAACCAATAGACATATGTTAAATGGCCTATTTGACTCTCAACAGGGGCGAGTCGAAATATTATAGCTATCATATTTTGACCCCCCCCCCTTCCCCCCATTACACACTCACCCAAACAACCCGGCAGGACTGTTTATGAGGAGGAGCTGTAAACTGTAATTGTATTTCATGCTTGATTATGGTAGTTTTACATATAATTTCCAATATTACCATTTAATTCATTGGGGCGGGTCAAACCCCCCCCCACTTCCCCCCATTACACACTCACCCAAACAACTCGGCAGGACTGTTTATGAGGAGGAGCTGTAAACTGTAATTGTATTTCATGCTTGATTATGGTAGTTTTACATATAATTTCCAATATTACCATTTAATTCATTGGGGCGGGTCAAAATATTATAGCTATAATATTTTGAACCCCCCACCTCACAAAAAAACCCCTATTGGACAGTTTTATTTAAAATGATAAAGAGCAGTGTATTATTATTGTATTTGATATTTGCTTGATAATGGTAGGGCTTACATATACTCTCTGATATTTCCATTTTAGTTATGGGGGCGGGTCAAAATATTATAGCTATAATATTTTGACCCCCACCCCCATCAAGCCCATCAGTTAAGTATTTTAGTGATAGAACAGAGAATCTGATGGATTTAATTTAAATTTTATGAAAACATATTTACAAATGAATAGTACCATGAAAACATTAAAACTTTTAATTTTAATTGGGGCGGGTCATAATATTATAGCTATAATATTTTGACCCCCCCCCCCCCCCCTACAGAGATTTCAAAAATAAGGAGGAGCAGCGAATTAATATTGTATTTGATATTTGCTTGGTTACTGTAGGTCTTACATATACTTTTCTCTATTTCCATTTTTTTTCATGGGGGCGGGTCAAAATATTATAGGGGGGGTCAAAATATTATAATAATATTTTGACCCGCGGGTCATAATATAATGACCCCGGGTCAAAATATTATACGGGTCAAAATATTATCTGACACCGGGGTTCTCGGTTTTCAGTCACCTTGATGATCATTCATCTCTGGCCCCATATGCTGAAAATTTTTGTAGCATTAAATTGCTTTCTGGAAATCAAGGTTTATCTTGGAATGTAGGTTACTATTCTGCCTGCAGCCAAAACTACATGCTACAAATGAAATATTCTTAAACTTTATTTTGTTTATTTTTACTCTGTGTAGAGGATATCTGTTTCGATTCGGCACAGATTGCTCTGCAATAAGGTAATCCGAAGAGAACCCACTTGTCTGTTCAGACTATACCATTTCCAATTTAATGCAAGTTACTTCGTAGTAAAATAATGTTTTTGATTGGGTGCAAGTTACTTTGCAGTAAAGTAAATGCAGCCTGCTCAAATGTTAACATGACCTCAACATGCCCGAGGTCAGTTCAAAAATAAATTTTAATGCGGCTTTGCTTCGGTTTGCTGTTTAGACAGGACTTTTAATCTGAAGTAAAAGTTAATTCGGATTCGATCCAAGGTACTCTGTAGGATTAGTTTAATTACTCTGAATTAATTTTTAATTCGAATAAGATTTGCTAGTGTAAACAGCTAATTCAAAGCAAATTCTGATTCGATTCGGATTAAAACTCTAGTCTAAACAGGATCATTGAAGGTATAGAAAATTCAGGCATGCGAATGTTTTTACATTGTCTCAAAGGCAGGGATAATTGCTTATTTGTGGCCTTGGTTGTGGAGAAAACTGGAGTACCTGAAGAATACCACCAACCTTCCTGCAGAGACTGTCCGAGTGATTCTGCTTCCTGTCGAGGATCTCGGCAGGAAGCAGAGTCACGTGGACAGTCTCGGTAGGAAGCCAATTTTTGAGGACAGAAGTCTCTGCAGGAAACAAGAGATCGCGGACAGTCTCGGCAGATGCCAAATATGATGTGAAGTCCGCCGAGACTGTCCGCGAGTTCTTGCTTCCTGCAGAGACTTCTGTACATGATAATTGGCTTCCTGCCAAGACTGTCCGCGTGACTCTGCTTCCTGCCGAGAGGCTCGACAGGAAGCAGAATCACGCGGACAGTCTCTGCAGGAAGCCATTTATCATGTACAGAAGTCTCGGCAGGAAGCAAGAACTCGCAGACAGTCTCGGCGGAAGCCAAATATGATGTACAGTCTCTGCAGGAAGCGAAAATTAGAGGAATCGATTATACCCTGTGGTATTGTTTAACTCAATATAATAGTCTGGGTCCAAATTTCACTGGTCAGTTTAATTCTTAGCGAGGGTTACCGTGTGTGTTCTGGCCCAGATAAGTTGTGACTTTTTTTTTGTCTGTTTGTTTCTGGGCTTAGAAGTTAAGAAAAATAGAAGTTATGTATAGTTTCTAAGCCTAGAAGTTCTATTATAGAGTTAGTCTAAATAGTAGTTAATGAGTCCCATTGAATTCAGAAATCGAGACGTTACGAGTTGTTATGTAAAAATTGACCCAGATAATGTGGGACTACTTTATTCTCGATATTTGCATTATCAAATCACGCGGTAAACGAGATCTCGTTTACGCGAGATTTTGAGGTCAGGGGGGTACATCCGATCAAATTGCATTTCCGCCATATTACTTCTGTGTTTCTTGCTGAAATTACCATCATTCTTTATTATTTTTAGAAATACTGCACCTTTTTCTTTCCGGTCTTTTTGTCATTTGTTGCTGGTATATCTCTGTTCCGATGAGGTCTTGTGGCGGACTGTTTTGCTGGCCTGTGTGCAAATATTGTTGGCACCTTCAAATGAGCCTCAGGTTTCCTGCTTTTTCGGTGCTTAAATTTACCGGATCGGACCGGAACGGACCCATATTATTCCTATTTCCAGCCGATTTTTGAGATATTTGGACAAAATCTATACGCGCAGATTAATTCCAGGCCCTACCCATGACTAACATGTATTAACTTAATTTGCAACCCCCTGATTTTATCTACTGACTTGATACATGTAGATCTACATATTTTCCTATGGATGAAATGTTGGCCATGATACTACGGAATAAAAATTCAAGATTTTTTTTGTGTTTTTCATTCTCTCTAAGTCTTGGTAGAAAGATAACAAGATTTTTATATAAGACTATTCGATTTTAAGATGAAACACATATGATCACATATGCGTGGGTTATTAAGAGGCCTACCCATGGCGCAAATTGCTCAAAGTGTATTCTGACTAATATCTCCAATTGATTTTGTGCTAGACGGCATACAGAATACGTATGAATATGAAATGCGTGTGTATTTAATAAAAGTATTACAAATATCAACTGAAGAAAGGGGAAAACGGGTCCGTCCCGGTAATTCAGTCCGTTCCGGTAAATTTACGCACCCCTGCTTTTTGGATTGGGTGGTTCCTCAAAATGGCAACTGCAAATTCTTGTGTGTTTGCTTGGTTCCAAGCCTTTGTGACTGTCTTTCCCTTAATTTTCACTTTTATAACACGTGAAATTTTAGTAAGCTATGCCTTTTTCAACCATTCTGGCTTTTATTGAAATCTGTATTTAATGAACAAACTGCTCCTTTGGATCGCTCGTGGTTGCAGCCAGGTGCGCAACAGAAGTCATTTTTTCCCATTCTATTTTCTAATTAACACTGCATCAAAAAACATTTAATAAACGATTGATCATATAATCAAACTATTGTTTATCATATTTTATCGATAAAATTGTCACAAATAATGATGGTAATTTCAGCAAGAAACACAGAAGTAATATGGCGGAAATGCGATTTTGTTGGAGTAACCCCCCTGACCTCAAAATCTCGCGTAAACGAGATCTCGTTTACCGCGTGATTTGATAATGCAAATAGGGTCAATGGTTCCCGTCTTCTGCGCATCGATTCGGTCAGATTCCCGGTAGAGAGATCGAGACAATATTTAATTAACTTAGTAACTTATATTGGTTTAAGCTATCTTAAAACTATTTCAATTAGGCCAACGTACAATCTGCGGTTGTACGCGTATTGAACAAGTCATGAATATTCATGTTATCATCGTTTGCGTCTCCCGCGTCGAGACGCGTCAGGGCGCGTCTAGACGCGTCTGATGCGCGGTTCTAGGTGATACGCACGCAGCACGCGCATGCAACGCGGTACGAACGCGTTTTTGGTGTACAAATACGTGAGCGCCAGTGTAATATGCATATCTTATGCCTATTTCTGTAATTCAGAACAAGAAAGCATATTGTTTTTGTTACACCTCAACATACAAAACACTAGTATATTTTAGCCACCGATTCATGTTCACATGTAGAAATATCTGAAAGTTTATCTGTTAGAGGTAACAGCAAGTTTGCCATTGCATTAATGAGGATGACGACAAAAACTTTGCTCAATATCAAATCTTCTTGATTTGGAACAGAAGATAATACAAATATGCAATACTTCAAAGTAACGAGATAGGCAATGATCAGGAACTAATATAGATCCCACATCCTTCACTGAAAAGCAAAAAGGGAAAGAAGTATTATACCTAAACTAACAGCATTTATCGAAAGACATGCACGGTATACCGGCTCTAGAGCTGTTTCCCAGACAGGTGGTTTATCAGAAATTCTAATTCACTTACAAATATAACGTGACGTGTGATTGGATAACGTCAAAAGGTTGCGACAGTATATTCTGCTATATACTGTCGCAAACCCGACGTCATTATAAAACGTCGCTTCTCATTGGGTGACGTTTGGTTTTACGCTGCTCAAAGCGCTTGCAATGGGTGCAAAGAAGTACACTTTGAAAGGTGTAAATGTGAAAAAGTGCATTAGAATGGTGATAACTATATTGAAAATTGTCATTTGGGAAGGTGAATCGCCGGTTTTATGGTCGCAAATTCCGTTTAACGGCTCCGCTGGCGCGTCGCCGTAAAACCAAATTTCCGATCATAAAACCGGCGATTTACCTTACCAAATGACAAATTTGAATATAGTTAATTCACCGGTTTAATTATCGCAAATTCCGTTTTACGGCTCCGCTGGCGCGTCGCCGTTAAACGAAATTTCCGACCATAAAACCGTCGATTTACCTCCCCAAATGACTATTTTGAATATAGTTATCCCCTAATTCAAACTAAAAGCACCACTCCGTGCACAAAGGTGAACGAAAGCACCTACAAGGACAAGAACAAGTAAATTTAAGGAACCACAAGATAAGTACCGCCTTGAAACGGCAGGAATAAATTACTTGGGGTATTGGGGTAGGGGTTTGGTCGGGGTTGTGTTGTGTCGTGTGGGGCATTTTTAGAAGGAATTGGAAAACGAAAAAAACTTGTTAGCGTTCTTTGTTCAAGTAAATGTGACCATTAATCTTTGTGCGTGAACGTTGCAGCAACTAGCAACTGTTGTCAATTAAGGGATGTCTGATTTAGCATATTTTATTTTAAGGTGAAATATCCATTTATCGTTTACAAATAGTGTAGACGCTAAGCAAACGCCGCGTTTTGCGACGTTTGATCTGGGTCTGCACTGTTTGCAAATGTGCCTTTTATGGTACACTAGACATAAATGGGTTAATTCTTCTAATGGCATGGAAGTCATACGGTTTATAATAATCTTCAATTATCAAGCATGTATATCCCCGAGTTAAACATTTTTGAATTTGTCAACAATCCGTGTGACCGTCCGTATTCAAACGAGAAAGGCGAACGTTTTATTTATGATGTTTTCTTGCTTTAAATGAGATATATGAACGTTTATAGTAAAATGGAATAACCCTTGTATAGCTGAGTTTGCTCGCAGAAATTAGAGTACAAACACCTTAAACCCTATTTGTGTACCATCTACTTTTTATCTCTGCATAACTCACAGTTAAGCTAGATTTATAGTGATGCTTTGTTCCGCTAAGCTTCAAATCGGGAATTCAAACTAATCTTAACATGACGTAAACATCAAAGGAAAATTGAAATGGAATTAGAATCCTAATCTCAGAAAGCAGTTGCAAAAGAAATACAGACATCACACATATAAAAAGGATTAAGCTGTCAGACAGAATTAAAGGAAAAACAAGAGCTTCGCAAGCGGCGCATAATACGCCCGTTTCTGTGTCACGAAGGAGTTACAGAATGAACTAGAGGTGGCAGTAAGCATGGCTTACTAAATACCCCCCGTGTTTAAAGTTAGGCATGCAGCTTTGTTATTTAAGATTTAATTGGCCGAAACTAGCTAGTCTGGCCAAGAAAACTTGTACACTCGACAGTTTTCAGTTCTTTTGTGTGATCCTTGCTTCCAAAGGATAACCCTTTTATAGAACATATTACATTTACACAGCATACATGTTATGACAACTACAAGTGCACATCTATATACCAATATCTGTTCATATATTTAATATCAGTCAAACGGTATAGGAGAAGTAGCGACAACAAACTCTGTTTTCCAAGACTATAAAGGGGCACAATAAAGCTGGAAACCCCTTTTGAGACAAACAGAGCAATATGTGCCAACTCTTTCTTCTACTGTATCTGTGCACCAAATCGGAATAAAATGGAAGTGAAAATGGCATAAAAAAATTCAAACTAGGGCAAAACATATAAACAAGAGGGCCATGGTGGCCCTGAATCGCTCACCTGAGCATTAATCAGTTCACTGGCTCTGGTGAAGATTTATAAGAGTTTTTTCCATACATGAGAATGGCAGCCACCTTGGTCATGTGACCAAGATCATTTGAAGAACTTTCAATCCTTTGACCCATGTGCAGGCTCCATATGAAATGTGAGTTTAGTCTGCCCAGTGGTTTCAGAGATGTTTGAAAATGTTTATGGATGGATGTCAGAAGCAGCTAACACAAATACTGTAAAGCTCAGGTGAGCTGAAAATGGCAGAGTCGCTTCTCCAAATAGTCCCCGTTCATGTTGAGTTCCTTTGATGGATTTTAACTAGACTGAATTAGGTAAACACAGATGATAGAATGGTAGCATCATTATCTCACTGTGGTGAAACTAATGTATTCCAAGGAGTTAACTTAATTAAGATTTGACCTAGTGACCTAGCTTTCGACCCCACATGACCCAGTTTCAAACTTGACCTAGATTTTATGGAGATAAACATTCTGACAAAGTTTCATGAAGATACGATCAAAACTGTGCCCTCTATGGTGTGCACAAAGTTTTTCTAAGATTTGACCTAGTGACCTAGTTTTTGACCTGACATGACCCAGTTTCAAACTTGGCCTGGATATTGTGAGGATAAACATTCTGACAAATGACCCAAAATGATCTACTTTCAAATTAGCCTAATATGGTGATGATAAATATTCTGACAAAGTTTCAAAAAGATTGGATCAAAACTGTGTCCTCTAGAGCGTACACAAGGTTTTTCTAAGATCTGACCTAGTTTTTGACCGGACATGACCCAGTTTCAACTTGGCCTAGATATTGTGAGGATAAACATTCTGACAAAATTTCATTAGGTTTGGATCAAAACTGTGACCTCTAGAGCGTACACATGGTTTTCCTAATATTTGACCTAGTTTTTGACCCGACATGACCCAGTTTCAAACTTGGCCTAGATATTTAAAGAATAAATATTCTGACAAAGTTTCATTGAGATTGGATCAAGCTGTGCCCTCTGAAGCGTATACAAGATCGTTCTTATATTTGATCTAGTGACCTAGTTTTTGACCCGACACCACCCAGCTCCAAACTTTACCTAGATTTCATAAAGATAAACATTCTGACAGAGTTTCATGAAGATTGGATCAAAACTGTGCCCTCTAGGGTGTAAACGAAGTTTTTTCTAAGATTTGACCTAGTGACCTAGTTTTAGACCCAACGTGACTCAGTTTCATAGGGGGCTTAGATATATGGACAATTAACATTTTGACATAGTTTCATGAAGATTGGATCAAAACTTCAAGTGCGTACGCAAGGTTTTTCTAAGATTTGAGCTAGTGACCTAGTTTTCGAAACGCCATGACCCACTTGTAAACTTGTCCTACATATTATGAGGATGAACATTCTGACATAGTTTCATGAACTTTGGATCAAAACTGTGCCTTCTAGAGCGTACACAAGGTTTTTCTAAGATTTGACCTAGTGACCTAGTTTTTGACCCGACATGACCCTGTTTCAAATTCGTCCTAAAGTTTATGGAGATAAATATTTTGACAAAGTTTCATAAAGTTTGGATCAAAATTGTGTCCTCAAGAGCGTACACAAGGTTTCTCTATGATTTGACCTAGTGACCTAGTTTTTGACCCGACATGACTCACTTTCAAACTTATCCTATATATTATGAGGATAAACAATCTGACAAAATTTCATGAATTTTGGATCGAAACTGTGCCTTCTAGAGCGTACACAAGGTTTTTCTAAGATTTGACCTAGTGACCTAGTTTTTGACCCGACATGACCCAGTTTCGAATTCGTCCTAGAGTTTATGGAGATAAATATTCTGACAAAGTTTCATAAAGTTTGGATCAAAATTGTGTCCTCAAGAGCGTACACAAGGTTTCTCTATGATTTGACCTAGTGACCTAGTTTTTGACCCGACATGACCCACTGTCAAATTTATCCTATATATTATGAGGATAAACATTCTGACAAGATTTCATGAATTTTGGATCGAAACTGTGCCTTCTAGAGCGTACACAAGGTTTTTCTAAGATTTGACCTAGTGACCTACTCTTTGACCTGACATGACCCAGTTTCAAAATTGGCCTGGATATTGTGAGGATAAACATTCTGACATAGGTTCATGAAGATTGGATAAAAATTGTGCCCTCTAGAGCGTAAATAAGGTTGATCTATGATTTAACCTAGTGACCTAGTTTTTGACCCGACATGACCCAGTTTCAAATTTGTTCTAGATATTTTTAGGATAAACATTCTGACAAAGTTTCATGAACTTTGGATCAAAACTGTGCCTTCTACAGTGTTTACAAGGTTTTTCCATGATTTGACCTAGTGACCTAGATTTTGACCCGATATAACCCAGTTTCGAACTTAGCTTAAAGTTTATAAAGATAAACATTCTGACAAAGTTTCATAAAGATTGGATCAAAACTATGTCCTCTACAGCGTTCACAAGGTTTTTCTATGATTTGACCTAGTGACCTAGTTTTAGACCCGACGTAATCCAGTTTCGAACTTATCCTAGATATTATGAGGATAAACATTCTGACAAACTTTCATGAACTTTGGATAAAAACTGTGCCCCCTAGAGCGTTCACATGGTTTTTCTATGATTTGACCTAGTGACCTAGTTTTTTACCCGACATGACCCAGTTTCAAACTTGGCCTAGATTTTATAAAGACTAACATTCTGACAAAGTTTCATAAAGATTGGATCAAAACTGTGCCCACTAGAGTGTACACAAGCAAAAGTTGACGGACGTCCGTCCGGACGTACGACGGACATCAGGGTATCCCAAAAGCTCACCCTGAGCACTTCGTGCTCAGGTGAGCTAAAAAGGGGCATAACTCATGCAAAAAGGGTTAATGCACATCTTCATACCGATATGTGTTAGCATACTTAATTTCGGGAAAATCTGTCAAATGGTCTTGGAGTAGTAGCGATAACAAACTTTTCTTACGAAAACTACAAAGGGACATAACTCAGCAGGAAAACCTTTCCGAACTAGAGATGGCAGTAAGCATGGCTTACTAAATACCCCCCGCTTTTAACAGTTTAGCATGGACCTTCGTCATCTAAGTTTTACAAAGCTATACAAAGCATACATGTTATGACAACTACAAACAAATATAGCTCATCCTATAATCCTATCAAGGTAACTGAACATGTCTACTTTTATCTAATATTGGCTCTCGAGAGCAAAGCTGGATAAACCTTGTAGAAAAAATCAAGAAAATCGGTCAAGCAGTCTAGAAGGAGTAGTGATTATAAACTTTTAGTACAAAAATTACAAAGGGGAATAACTCAGCAGGCAAACACTTCTGGGAAGAAATGGAAAACACGGGTCAACTTTTTTCGAACCAAATTTGAATACAGTCAAAGCAAAAATGACTAAATCCTCCCCCCACCCACCCCCCAAAAAAAAAAAAAAAAAAGATAAAAAGTATCAAAAAAGGGGCATTACTCAAGAAAGAGGGGTCAGATTTCAAAGTGGAAACCTAAACGCACATCTTCATACCAATATGTGTCACATACTTAATTTCAAGAAAATCGGTCAAGCGGTCTAGGAGGAGTTGCGATAACAAACTTTTTTACAAAAAATATAAAGGGGCATAACTCAGCAGGATGACATTTTCAGGAAAAACTGGAAAACACGTGTCAACTATTTTCTTATGATGCATCAATGAACCAAATTTGAATAAAATCATAGCAAAAATGACTAAAAAACCCAAATAAGGGCCAAAAATATCAAAAAGGGGCATAACTCAAGAAATAGGGGTCAGATTTCAAAATGGAAACCTTAACTTTTTTTTACGAAAAAATATAAAGGGGCATAACTCGGCAGGAAAACACTTCCGGGAAAAACTGGAAAACACGTGTCAACTATTTTCTTATGATGCATCAATGAACCAAATTTGAATAAAATCAAAGCAAAAACGACTAAAAACCCCCAAATTAGGGCCAAAAATATCAAAAAGGGGCATAACTCAAAAAATAGGGGTCAGATTTCGAAATGGAAACCGTAATGCACATCTTCATACCAATATGTGTTCAGATATTTAATTTCAAGAAAATCGGTCAAGCGGTCTAGGAGGAGTTGCGACAACAAACTTTTTTTTACGAAAAAATATAAAAGGGCATAACTCAGCAGGAAAACACTTCCGGGAAAAACTAGAAAACACGTGTCAACTATTTTCTTATGATGCATCAATGAACCAAATTTGAAAAACGACTAAAACCCCCCAAAATTAGGGCCAAAAATATCAAAAAGGGGTATAACTCAAGAAATAGGGGTCAAATTTCAAAATGTAAACCTTAATGCACATCTTCATACCAATATGTGTTTACATACTTAATTTCAAGAAAATCGGTTAAGCGGTCTAGGAGGAGTTGCGATAACAACCTTTTTTACGAAAAATATAAAGGGGCATAACTCAGCAGGAAAACACTTCCGGGAAAAACTGGAAAACACGTGTCAACTATTTTCTTATGATGCATCAATGAACCAAATTTGAATAAAATCAAAGCAAAGACGACTAAAACCCCCCAAAATTAGGGCCAAAAATCTCAAAAAGGGTCATAACTCAAACAATAGGGGTCAGATTTCAAAATGGAAACCTTAATGCACATCTTCATACCAATATGTGTTCACATACTTAATTTTAAGAAAATCGGTCAAGCGGTCTAGGAGGAGTTGCGATAACAAACTTTTTTATGAAAAATATAAAGGGGCATAACTCAGCAGGAAAACACTTCCGGGAAAACTGAAAAATACGTATCAACTCTTTTCACATGCTGTATCCATGGACAAAATTTGAAACAAATCGGAGCAAATGTTGCGGACGGACGAACGGACGGACGGACAGACGGACGGACAACGTGAAAACAGTATACCCCCCTCAAACAAGTTTCCGGGGGTATAACAAAATCATTTATAGAAGGATGGACAGGCAGACCAACAGGGAAAACAACTCTGTAATTAATAACAGCAATGTTATTAAAACATCTAACAAATCAAATACTATTGGTATACCAATAATCAGCTTCCAGGGTGAAGCAGCTCAGAAGTTGAGAAATTCCAAAGTCAAACAAGAGAGATAATTCATAAACTCAGTAAATAGAGTACATTCTTGGTCATAAAACATTACCTTGACAATATACACATCACCATAAAGCTTGGTTAAAATATTTCCAACAGTTAAGGAGTTACGGAGTAAGATCAAAATTGATGCAAGGGAAGATTCAGAAAGTAAGTAAGCCAGAGTTGTGGTTCATGTTCATGATACATCGTCCCATTATTATACACACTTTCATTAAAGTATTTCAAAGGGTTAAGAAGTTTTGGAGTGAATCTGGGAATGGGGCTAGCCTAAAATAACTAATCAAAGGAAGGCTACTCCAAAATTAAGTAAGGGAGAACAACCATTCTTACATGTGACACACCGCCTCTAATCATGCACATTGCTACTAAGTTTCATCAAGGTATTCCAAATGGTTTCTAAGTTATTGAATGCACAAGATTAGTATGCATAAAAATTGCCTACAAAATTTAATCTAAGGAATGCAACTCCAAAGCGAAGAAAGGGAGAGCAACTATTGTTATACACGACACATTGTCGGGCCCTAATACACATTGCTATGAAGTTTCATCAAGATATTCCAAACGGTTATCTAGTTATGGTGCGCAAAAGACTAGAGAGGTAAAAAATAATCAAAGGGGCATAATTTGAAATGTAAGAAGGGGGAGTAACCATAACTGTTCGAGACAATTTGCCCCATCCTAATATATATGTCTACAAAATTTCATGAAGAGATCTAAAACGGTTACTAAGATATGGAGCGCACAAGAATGTTGACGGACAGACGGACGGACAGCGCCATGCCATAATACGTCGGTTTTTTTCAAATCGGGCGTATAAAAACGGGACTTTAAGCGTAGGAAAGTTGGCATGTTTTTACAACGAAACGCGTTAATATTCCGGTATGAGCACAAAGCTCAGATGATTTTTGCATTTAAATCGTCTTTAAAACAATTGTTTGCTTTTTGCAAGAGAGTACACCGAGACGGTATTTTTTACGCAAACGCAATAATGCATGGATCCGGTTAATATGGACTCATGCAAAGCATGTTGTGATGGTAACAGCATACTTCGGCCACAAACCATCTCGACCCATAGACAGCTCGGCTTCTAGTCCTCTCGACCCCAAACCGGCTCGGTCCCAAAATAAGATCGTGGAAAACTTAGACAAATCTGGGTGTTTAATCTTTGTTATACCATAGGAACAACCTGGCTTTTAAAAACATCTACTCGTAAAGTGAAGAATTTGTTACCTAAAGATTTGATACCAGGCAGCAATATTTACTTTAATAGTTTGAGAATGAGGGTAGGAGAGGAAAGAGACAAACTAAAAATGGCAGAGTTGCTTCTTTGAAAGAATATTTGTAACTTTCTTAAAATCAGAACTCTGTGAAAGTTGTCTAATAGTTATATGTAGCATACAACATATATCAACATATTAAAGCGTATTTTTTAACTGATTTCTTGTTTAATGCTGTTTGCATATTACTGTCTTTACGTTTACAGAGTTCACCCATGAAAGTATCATTATAGTTGGGTGGCAATTAGGAAGTTTACAGAAGAGTAATGAAATGATTCCCCAGCAGCGCTTCAAGTCCATAGTAGAAATGGAACAACTATTTATGCGACAGTTTTCGCTTCCCAAAGACTTTATGAGAACACACTTTCTAGAAAAATCATACTTTAATCAAATTCACTACTTGATTGAAAAACAAACATACTAATTTTAAGCACTTTTGTTATTTGCTTATAGAATCACAATCACTTGATACTTAGCAGAAGAAGAAAAAACATTCAGTTGTGACATGAGATGTGTTAAGATCAACTCAAAGTACTAAAATCATAAATCCAAACTTACAATCCACAATAGACATTGACAGTTCTGAAAATTTAGATACATAATCATGGACACCAAAACAGGTGTCTGATCGGTTATTCGGGAGTAGTAAGCGTCAGTTGTCTATTTTACTTTACCTAGTCTATGTTTCTAAGTTGACTAGTCAGTGAACATGAAGTCCTGTAACTAAAACGCCATGTTTTGACAGTGGCTATTATCTAGAAACGGCAATGATTCTTTGAATTAATTGAGGTCATGGTGCCTCTAATGGAATTTCAAACTTCGTTCTGCAACAACAGATTCCCTCTTTAACCCATTTCTTTAACCCTTATGAAATGGAGGAGTCCATTCATCGTTTTAGGGGTGTCTGGTAACTTTTCACTTTTGATTATTTTACAGAAATGTTTGAACATTATTAAGCAAGCAGTGGGGACCCTGATCAGACCCCGCGTTATGCCTGATCTAAGTCTGCACTGTTTGCCTGTGTCCCATTTATGGGACGCTAGGCATGAATGGGTCTTCATATTTGGTTTAAACATATTTATTGTTTCTCAATTACAAGTAACATACAATCAAAAATAAACAGTACAGGCTAAGGGATTGGAACGAAAGCAAAATGCTTATCGAGTTCCTCTCCGTATTCATATTTGAAACAGGCTCTAGCATAGCGGACTAACTGAGAGACGTAAACTTCATCTGCAGATGCCGAAAGAATATCGCTAATCAAAAATTGGAAGATTTAATAATATTTTAGTTTGCCTATTATATTTTAATATTGCATTTTGTTTTCTTTTAAAACATTATGGACACTGACTGGCATCGAACTGTTTTATCGGTCTTGGAGCTCCCGGTTACCCTACACACGCATCGCATATATGTCGCACTGGATTTCGTAAATGCACAGTTATGTTATACACATGCCACCAAATGAGTTCTTAAACACCTGCATTTTAGAAAATTCTGCCTGCTTATGAGCGCAAAAAACTATACCTTATGACACATCTACGTTTGTCGATCTGCTTTAACAAAATGTATTTTCAGTTTATATACACGTTTGTGCGATCATAAGGTTTTACTGACTACTTTTCTAACAAATAAACTGGTTTTGACTCATATTTCTAATTAAACAGAAAAGCAATTTCTATTTGTCCTCTAGGATTTATTGTGTTTTGTTCTCTTTTTGTTGCTTTAGGTTCATTTATAGGTGTGCAAATGTTTCATTAGTCTGATAAAAGTAAGATTACCAAGTTTAAGAGGAATAATAGCGATTTAAAACGGAGCATATTGGTTGATCTATTCTTTTTAATTAGAAAAACGACAGCATTTTCCTTTTCTCTACTAAATTTCCGACTCAACATTACTCATTTGTATGCTGGAATTATAGGGACGTGTGTTCCCTCCTTTCCCTCCCCCGCCCCCTCTAAGCTCAAGGTCGGGAATTTCGACTTGTATCAATATATCAATACGCCGTCAGCATCACACAAAAAGAAGCACGTATAAATAAAAAAGAAATTGGAATTAGGATTTTACTCTCTGAAAACTACACGTATCAGGCATATCGAAGGGTTTAAGATAAGAAACAAACTAAACGGAACATATGATCACCATATTATTCAAGGTCACCATTCAGCATATGTAAGCTCTGTTTACAGCTTTATATAATCAAATAATGGTTATCTTTGTATTCCACGTACTTACACTGTCCACTTGACATAATAAGTATTGTAATATGTTGTATTTGCTCAAGAGTCTTGTGGCTTGTTGTAAATACATTATTTCATGTTTTGTAAGGTTTATGGAGGATGGCCTTGAGCCTCCATGGACCTATTACGAGGCTAATTAAGTTTTTTTTCTTCTTCTTCTTCTATGACAATTTGAGAAGAGACACAATATCTTTTTTTTTCCTTTTTCTTTTTTTTTTGTGTGTGATTTTTTTGTCACACCAGTGGCATACCTATCACTATGAAAAAACAATTCTAATTCACTTACGAATATAACGCGACGAATTGGATAATGTCAAAAATTTGCGATAAACTGTCAAACCCGACCTCATTACACTATATGTAATGTATTTTCTCATTGGCTGAAGTATGGTCTTACGTCGCTGAAAACGCTTGAAATGGGTGCAAAGTAGTACACCACGACAGGTGAAAATGTTAAAAAAGAGTATAAGAATAATGATAACTGTACTCAAAACAGTCAAATGGGGCGGTAAATCGCCGGTTTTGTGCTCAAAAATTTGCGATAAACTGTCAAACCCGACCTCATTACACTTTATGTAATGTATTTTCTCATTGGCTGAAGTATGGTCTTACGTCGCTGAAAACGCTTGAAATGGGTGCAAAGTAGTACACCATGACAGGTGAAAATGTAAAAAAAGAGTATAAGAATAATGATAACTGTACTCAAAACAGTCAATTGGGGCGGTAAATCGCCGGTTTTGTGCTCAAAAATTGCGTTTTACGGCTCCGCTAACGCGTGGCCGTAAAACAAAATTTTCGGCAATAAATTAAAATCTCAAAAAGTTCCTCAAGAGCAGAGAATACATACAGAAGTAGGAACATGGGCCAGACTACATAGTTTCGGCTAATAAAGCCTCGTAAGTGACCCTGACAAAACCTGGTGACGAAACCAGAAAAAACATACTGTAATTTCTTAATTTTAATTTGGCAGTCGATTCCAAGACTGATTAGTTTCAAAAAGATCCAAATAATATAAAAGACGATGATCTAGAATAATAGTCTAAATCGATCTCAAATTTTAGATTTCTCAGAATCTATCCTCTGATCTCAAAGGATGTCAACAAAATATAATCTGCACTATGGATGATGTACGAGGAGACGTTTTACAGCCTCCACACGGCACAACACCAGCTGCAGTGAGGTAAAATTAAAATCTCAAAAAGTTCCTTCAAGAGCAGAGAATACATACAGAAGTAGGAACATGGGCCAGACTACATAGTTTCGGCTAATAAAGCCTCGTAAGTGACCCTGACAAAACCTGGTGACGAAACCAGAAAAAAACATACTGTAATTTCTTAATTTTAATTTGGCAGTCGATTCCAAGACTGATTAGTTTCAAAAAGATCCAAATAATATAAAAGACGATGATCTAGAATAATAGTCTAAATCGATCTCAAATTTTAGATTTCTCAGAATCTATCCTCTGATCTCAAAGGATGTAAACAAAATATAATCTGCACTATGGATGATGTACGGGGAGACGTTTTACAGCCTCCACACGGCACAACACCAGCTGCAGTGAGGTAAAATTAAAATCTCAAAAAGTTCCTTCAAGAGCAGAGAATACATACAGAAGTAGGAACATGGGCCAGACTACATAGTTTCGGCTAATAAAGCCTCGTCAGTGACCCTGACAAAACCTGGTGACGAAACCAGAAAAAAACCCCGACAATTTAACTCCCAAAATGACAATTTTGAGTACAGTTATCCCCTAACTTTACAATCATGAATTTCCGGACTGCAATCAGCACCCATAAGAAGGTCTACATCCTATTCTACGTGAAACCAGATGTCCAACGGTCCTGAAGCTGACCTGAGACCTTACTGTCAACAGACACAATTTGGCAATTCGCTTATTTGTTACAAAATTTAAACCAGTGGCTTTAGATGACTGTATATCTTAAGTCTAAAATCTAAGTGACCTCGAGCAAAGGTCAAAAATGACCTTTTTTAAATGTGCTCCTCCTCCCCTACACCTATTCTATTTTTTTCCTCTCTTGATTTCTGTTAAGCTTTTTTTCTGTTCTTTAAACTTTTTTTTTAAAACTTTCTTTTTTACCTAAACCTTTGGTTATTTTATGTATCCATTAGAACAAACATTTTTTTCTTCAATTATTACATCTAGGCTATAAAATCTCTCCGTGAAATCCACTGTTTTATCATGTCCCGATATAATAAAAGCATTACAAACGACTGCCTGATACCCCGCCACTGCAAACCTATTTCACTCCTTGACATTTAGCTGATTTATAATATTATGGCAGGGGCAGCCAACCCCATGGAACAAATTTTTTGTCATAAGAAGACTTTCATTTCTCTGATCACTTGATATATGCTTCTTAAAAATCCCTGTTCACTCTTAACACATTTAGTGATTTTATAAATGTATGTGGTCACAAGGCAGGGGCAGATAACTCCCTTATGGTCAAATTTTGATCATCACAAGCTTTCATCTCTCCTATCAATAGCTAAAAGCTTCATAAGAATCTAACTAAATTATGATTTTATACAAATTTTTACATCATTTTATGCAGGTATATAGCCCGGGGACAGGGGCAGATACCCCAGATGGGGTAAATTTTGAGCGTCAAAGAATGCTTTTATTACTGTATTCATTTGTTGTAGCTTTCAGAAAAAAAACACTTCAAATTCTGATATTATATTGACTTTTTCATGATTTTACACACGTCATGTATAGAACCCACGAGGCAGGGGCAGGTAACCCCTGAGGACAAAATTTCTATGGTAACACAAAGCTGTTGTTGCTTTGAAATATTTTGTGAAGTTTCAACATGATATCCCAAACAGTAATGGAAAAAGAGGCCAACAACCTTTTTTTTTACATTGACAACTGCAATAACTCTGTCAGAAACGATCGAAATTTGCCCATTAACAATCCCAAGCAAGATATCCTTGGTAAACATGCATATGCAAAATTTGAAGAAAAAAAATCCGTTCATAAATACTTAAGTTATCGAACGGAGATGGACGTGCGTACTACAGACGGACAGACAGACACACGGACAGCCAACGTGAAAACATAATACCCCGCCACTAACGAGTGGCGGGGTATTAAACATAAGGAACCAAAGTTGACCTTGCCATCAATAAGGCCAATGTGAACGCAGCGTCATTATTTGAAAAACAAACTTTGTAGGACCCGAGTTTCAAAGCTACATACAAAGTTTAAAGGTCATTGGCCTTTCGGTTCTGGTGAAGATTATTAAAGACTTTTTATTATATATAGGCATGGCGGTCATTTTGGCCATGTGTCCAAGACCATCTGAAAAAAAAGAAATGAATTATGTTATGCTTTGTAGCAAATTTCTTGTATTCCAATTCCATTAAATTTATTTTATGTATAGCTTACGTAGCATGTCAGTGAAATAATGAATAAAATATATTTAAACTTGAAACAAACGTTCGTTCCCTCGACCTAGGGAGACTTCTTATGAAATATGGCTTCGGGGATTTTTTACGCAATCATTTTTCAGTATTGCTATGTCTGTTATTGATATATTGTTTGTGATGTTCAGGCTAGCCCGTTGAACATCTACCTGGGAAATGGCTGTTCACATGGCTGCCGCTGGTGTTGTCTTTGATGATGACTAGTTTTGTGTTGTCTCTTTCCAACATGGCGTCTTGGGTTGGATCTGGAATTTAATTGGGTCAGTTCCTGAGAATTTTCCTCCTTACTTTTTTAATCGGCCAAGTAGCTTCAGATGAGAAAATATTTGAAAATGTAAACGGACAACAGATTCTCAGTGAACTTGAACAACGGTCAAAGAATAAACTTGATCTTTGGCAACATAATGTCTTATCTGCTCAGTTAGTTGAATTTAAATACCAAGTATTATGTCTTACACTTGATAGTTTTCAACAAATCTACTGAATGAGCATTTTCACATATAAAGGCGTAACGAGCGAAAGTTATCTTGCTATAAATTAGGACAAGGTGAACGCAAGGTCATCATTTGAGCAAACCTTATCACTTATAAACTTAAGTTCCAATTGCTACATACAAAGTTTCAAAGTAATTGACTTTTCAGCTCTCCAGAAAAAAAGAGAGTTTTTTTCTGGTTTCGTCACCAGATATTGTCAGGGTCACTGACGAGGCTTTATTAGCCGAAACTACGTAGTCTGGCCAATGTTCCTACTTCTGTATGTATTCTCTGCTCTTGAAGGAACTTTTGAAGATTTTCGTTTTAAAAGCTTTTTACCATATATGGGCATGGCTGCCATCACAGAGCCAAGGTAAGGGATGAAACTGAAAATTTTAAGTATCATTGACATTATCAGTGTATATCCGACACGTTACAGCTTTTGAGCAAAGTTCTGGAATGTTTCAGCTCTCAAAGCATCTTATTCTGAAAATTTTGGCAATATCTCTAATCCATAATTGAGCCGCGACACCAGAAAACCAACAATGTGGTTGTACGCCCAGAGCAACTCAGATCAACCTGGGTATCCGCCCAGTCTGATCATAGTCTTCGCTGTCCGCATGGAGGTAGCTTAGATCCTTGGCTACCCTTTAAGCCCTTAACGAAGACTCTGCTCTAACTGGGCGGATGCCCAGGCTGATCTGAGTCTGTGCTGGGCGCACAACCACCTTGTTGGTTTTGTCGTGTCGCGGCTCAATTACATAAAAACCTTGGAAACTTTCAATAATGACATGCCAAGTAAAACAGATTCATTAATAACGTTGTCAGGATTAGGAAGATAACAGGTTTCTTTTGCAAAATCACGGTTAGAATCACAATGAACCCCATTCATTGTATTCGTGAAATTAATAGTCATGGACTATGAAAGAATACTGGACACGTCTCTGTGATGAGTACGATGCAGAAAAGAATACATATAATGCCTTTTGGGGTTGCAGTTTTATGAGATGTTTGCCCCTGTGGGCTTCCAAAAGATTTAAAAAGGGGACAGTTCAAAGGCAGTACTTCTATTCTGGTTCTTTACTGTTGTTCTTGTGCCTACTTGTCTGTGGTCTGCTAGCAATGTGATCACCTGTATAGCTGCCTACTTCGCTTCCTGTTTTGTTTTGTAGTCAAAAATAGTAAATTGGTAGAAATGGATGTTAAATGGTTTTCGTATAATTTGTTCTCATGGTACAAGTTAATGCTGTCTGTACGTAGGTGGTTATTGTTTTGGTTATGTTGTGTGGAATTATTGCGGGCACTAAGGGCGGGGATTGGATCTAGTAAAACTAGTTGAAACCCCTTATTACTGACCGTTTCAAGGCGACACTTTTGTAAGGTTTCCTCGATGTCACATGTTCTTATGTCCGCTTGTCAACGGTCTTCTGATTTTGAAGGAAAAAATGAAGCAAATTATTTAAAAGAGCCGACTCTCATGTAGAGGGAAAGTAATAGTAAAAATCGCAGAGTTTCTTTCCCTAAAAGTGTAAGACATTCACCTGAAGTACGTTTGATTTGTAAAGGGACATAAAGATACATCCCACTTCCAAATGTACCGTCGATTCTCGATTTCTCAAAGTCGAAGTTCATTTCAAACTACTAATTTCTCAAAGTAAATTTTCTGGTCCCAGAAAATTTACTCTGAGATACCAGTAGATTACAATAAATTAATTACAATTACAATGGTTTATTGTTTCATCTCTTTTTACAAATGAGTCATTAACCATTTCAACAATAAAGTAGATTGAGATGACAGTGGTTGAACAGTAAAGGAAATAGGATATGCGTGCAAACAATATTCTAGGGTATAAGAGGGTACTTTTAGATATCAATATTCGAGTTAACGATTGTCAACTGTATTTATTATTTTTTCGTCTCATATTGATTTAGGCCTTGTTTTAAAAAACCTTTCTGATTCATTCATGTGTGTAACAATGGCAGCATTTCTTGTTAATGATCCTTTAGTCTGAACTGCAGTCCTGTTTTTTTTCCTTACAACCTTTTTCTTATCGAAAATATGACCCTCTAAAAAGCAGCTTGCTGAACTGGAATCATTTTTGACACTTAATTGATAGAGTTTTTCCACAAGTTTATTGTATCGTATCCAAATATGGGTATAACAACAATTCAAAACGCTCATAAAAGTAAACAACTAAGTAATGTCATGAAGATAATCCGTGTAGGGATAAGAAACATTATATACTCTGAACAGTCACTCTTTATTTATGACGTTTCGGCATACTGCCTTTACAATACAATAAAGGCAGTATGCCGAAACGTCATAAATATAGAGTGACTGTTCAGAGTAACTAAGTAATGGATTGAAAATCGATCATATTGTTAAAAAATATCATTCGGTCACTTGTTTTCGGGTTTTTAACTTTTATTGCGCAAGGTCCATGTGTGGCAGCTAGAACCCGCGACTGAATATTGTATTTGCAGTTGGGCGTACAACCACATTGTTGGTTTTCTCGTGTCGCGGCTCATTTATTGGCATCGACAAGTATTTCTATTCAAATAGATACCTTTTATATACATGTAACCCAGTTGTTATCGGTGAACATAATGGGTTTGCTGTCTTTTTTATTGCTTTAGCTCAGTAAACTGAAGTGAAAATGGCAGATTAGTCTTGAGTAAATAAAAAAGGAAATATACAGTTAAATAGATGACTTATTCATATAAACGTATTCATGCCAAATTTAGTGCGACAGACGCGCGTTTCTGTATTTAACTTCTTCAGTGTCGCTAATCCCTAAAAGTTTGAAATAAAAGATTTGATGGCAGGTCTCGAGCATCCCTCTCCGAGCCACACTTACTGTTCATGCAGTGCGTTTCGGTGGTAATTAAAGTAATTTGCACACCGGTTTATGCTATTTGCTTGCACTTGTGCAAATCCCAAGTTATGTCGTTATAAATTCCCTTCAAGAAAGCTAAATGAAATATTTTAAAAATGCTAAGATTTTGTAAGTTTTGTTTTTCATAGTAGACGAAGAATAACTGACTAAATAGTATAGAAGATAATAATAACGCTCTACAAATACATGTCGAAGGACGAACATACTTTTAATGTAACACAACCACATGCAGTGTACTTCTGATATTTTGTTTAAGAATGTGTCTGAATGATTTTTTATGCTCCCCGAAGGGTGAGTATATAGTCTCCGCTTTTGTCCGTCCGTCCGTACTCACTGTCCATCCTTCCGTCACACTTTGACCGGAGTATACCTCTGAAAGTATTAAAGGGAACTCAATGAAACTTCACGCACTGAAAGAATGTAATGGGGGGAGAGCAGAGCGCAAGAACCATAACTCTACCCAAGTCATTACAAAGTTATCTCCCTTATTTTGCTTGTCCGGAGCATATCCCTGAAAGTATTAGAGGGAACTAATTGAAACTTCACACATTGGTAGGGGGCAATAAAGAAAAGTGCAGAGTACAAGAACCATAGTCCTATCACAAGTAATTACAGAGTTAGCTCCCTTCCTAGATTTTACAGTATTTTGCTTGTCCGAAGCATATCTCTTTCAGTATTAAAGTGAACTAATGGAAACTTCATATATTGATAGACGGCACTGAGAGGAAGGCAGAACACAAGACCCATAACCCTATTACAAGTAATTACGGAGTTAGCTCCCTTCCGAGCTTTTCCAATATTTTGCTTGTCTAAATATATCTCTTAAAGTGTTGAAAGAAATGTAATGAAACTTTAAATATATAGAGAGGGCAATGAGAGGGAGTGCCATGCACATGAACCATAACCCTATTTCAAATGATTTTGGAGTTACTTCCCTTTTTATTTTTGCTCACCTGTATGCTTGTGCGGAGCATATCTCTAAAAGTATTTAAGCACAAGCACAAGAGTATGAGAAAAACCTAGTTTTTCTAAAGTATACATTCATCTAGGTGCTATCCAAAATATTTAGTGTGCATTCGGCTTGCCTCCTACAGATGCATTAGCGGAGAGCATCGTAAAATTAACCTGTGATAAAACAAGTGTTTCGTTCAACCTGGTTTTTCTTTGATAAACCAGGTTTATCTCAGATGAAACAGGTTTTTCTATGATATACTGGGTTTTTCTTTTGATACCGTAGGCTTC
This sequence comes from Ctena decussata, assembly GCA_963989385.1. Classification (NCBI taxonomy): domain Eukaryota; kingdom Metazoa; phylum Mollusca; class Bivalvia; order Lucinida; family Lucinidae; genus Ctena; species Ctena decussata. Next base: position 45,945,116 of record OZ022506.1, read on the forward strand.
TGAGATAAACCAGGTTTTTCTAAACCTGGCATTTCAAAGAAAACCTGAGTTTTTTCGAGATATACTAGGTTTTATAAAAAAAAACTGGTTTATCTAAAGAATTACCTGGTTTATCAGAGATAAACTAGGTATCCAAAGAAACACTAGGTTTTTCCCTGAAAATACCAGGTTCTGCCTAGCAAAATCTGGTTTATCAGAGAAAAACCTGGTTTATCTGAGAAACCTATGATATCAAGAGAAAAAACCTGGTTGATCAGAGAAAAACCTGGTTTATCAGAAAAAACCTGGAATATCAAAATCGCACAACCAGATTTTTCTCTGGAATCCCCCCCCCCCCCCCCCCCGAAAAAAAAAAACAGTTTTTTTTTCTAATTAGTGTGCATTTGGCTTTCCATATTGTGCCCCTCAAGTGTCTCACTTACAAGCATGGCATCCTACAATATATTTAGGTTTATAAAGCTTATCAGAAAAACCATACTTTTTTATTCGTCCGGGCTTTTTTTCTAATTAGTGTGCATTTGGCTTTCCATATTGTGCCCCTCAAGTGGCTCACTTACAAGCATGGCATCCTACAATATATTAAGGTTTATAAAGCTAATCAGAAAAACCAGACTTTTTTATTCGTCCGGGCTTTCAATTCTAGCACTCTTGAGTCAACCAATCAGTGAATGAGTACCTGATTCGAATTAGAGAAGTTAAAAAAGGGAAAGAAATAAGACAGCCTTAGTCCGTCTTCCGTAACACGGAGTCTTTTACAATTTATTATCATGGTACACCTAGGGTTGCTTTGAAACCGCCGGGCCGGGTAGCGCAATCGGTAGGGCACCTGACTCGTAAGTCAGAGGTCCTGTGTTCGAATCCCGGTCTGGCCACATACTTTCGTTTCCCCTTCCGCTGATTCAAGAAGGGCAGTTGTCAGTTACTGGCGAAAGTATGTGCACTTAGTACTGGTTAACCGCTTAGGAGGTCTAAGCCTGCCCAGGAATAGTGTGGTAAGGTTAACTGACCGTCCCGACATGACCTTAGTTCTTTACCGTGGACGTTAAGCATCGAATCAACCAACCAACCAAAGCTTTGAAACCACTCGGTAGGCATAGCCGTCGAAATGACGTCTTACTGACATCGATGCGATGTAAATACGTTGCACCGACGTCTGTACGGCGTTGTTTTGTCGTCATGTGCCTGCCGGTGCAATGAAGCTTGGTAAAACTAGAGGTGGCAGTAAGCATGGCTTACTAAATTCCCCCCGCGTTTAACTGTTAGGCAAGCAGCTTTGTCATTTAAGTTTTACATTTTCTCAGCATACATGTTATGACAACTACAAGTGCACATCTATTTACCAATATCTATTCACATATTTAATATCAGTCAAACGGTTTAGGAGAAGAAGCGACAACAAACTCTGTTTACCAAGACTACAAAGGGGCACAACAAAGCTGGAAAACCCTTTTGAGAAAAACAGAGCAATATGTGCCAACTCTTTCTTCTACTGTATCTGTGCACCACATCTGAATAAAATGGAAGTGAAAATGGCATAAAAAAAACCCCTTCAAACTAGGGCAAAACATATAAAAAGGGGCACATCTTCATACCAATATGTGTTTGCATACTTAATTTCAAGAAAATCCGTCAAATGGTCTTGGAGTAGTAGCGATATCAAACTTTTCTTATAAAAACTACAAAGGGACATTACTCAGCAGGAAAACCTTTCCGGAAAAACTGAAAAATATGTATCAGCTCCTTCCATATGCTGCATCTAGTAACCCAATTTGAATAAAATGGAAGCAAAAAAGGCAAAAACCCTATAAAATAGGGCAAAAAATATCAAAAAGGGGCATAACTCAGGCAAGAAGGGGCAGACTTTAAAATCAAAACCCTAATGCACATCTTCATACAAATATCTGTTCACATACTTAATTTCAAGAAAATCCGTAATACCATCTAGGAGGAGTTGCGATAACAAACTCATTTCACGAAAAATACAAAGGGGCCTAACTCCACAATAAAAACCTTCCAGGAAAAAAATTAAATAATACGTATCCACTATTTTCTTATGCTGCATCCATGGACAAAATTTGAAAAAAAATGGAGCAAATTTAATGCAAAAACCCTATAAAATAGGGCAAAAAATATCAAAAAGGGGCATAACTCAGGCAAAAAGGGGCAGAATTTAAAATCAAAACCCTAATGCACATCTTCATACAAATATCTGTTCACATACTTAATTTCAAGAAAATCCGTAAAACCATCTAGGAGAAGTTGCGATAACAAACTTATTTCGCGAAAAATACATAGGGGCATAACTCCGCAATAAAAACCTTCCAGGAAAAATTGAAAAATATGTATCAGCGTTTGCCATATGCTGCATCTTGTTACCCAATTTGAATAAAATGGAAGCAAAAAAGGCAAAAACCCTATAAAATAGGGCAAAAAATATCAAAAAGGGGCATAACTCAGGCAAGAAGGGGCAGACTTTAAAATCAAAACCCAAATGCACATCTTCATACAAATATCTGTTCACATACTTAATTTTAAGAAAATCCGTAAAACCATCTAGGAGGAGTTGCGATAACAAACTTATTTCACGAAAAATACAAAGGACGTAACTCCACAATAAAACCTTCCAGGAAAAACTGAATAATATGTGTCCAATATTTTCTTATGCTGCATCCGTGGACAAAATTTGAAACAAATTGGAGCAAATTTAATGCCAAAACCCTATAAAATAGGGCAAAAATATCAAAAAGGGGCATAACTCAGGCAAAAAGGGGCAGAATTTAAAATCAAAACCCTAATGCACATCATCATACCATTATCTGTTCACATACTTAATTTTAAGAAAATCCGTAAAACCATCTAGGAGGAGTTGCGATAACAAACTTATTTCACAAAAAATACAAAGGGGCATAACTCCGCAATAAAAACCTTCCAGGAAAAATTGAAAAATATGTATCCACTATTTTCTTATGCTGCATCCATGGACAAAATTTGCAACAAATTGGAGCAAATTTAATGCAAAACCCTATAAAATAGGGCAGAAAATATCAAAAAGAGGCATAACTCAGGCAAAAGGGGGCAGAATTCAAAATCAAATCCCTAATGCACATCTGCATACCAATATCTGTCCACATGCTTAATTTTTCCAGAAAATCCGTAAAACCATCTAGGAGGAGTTGCGATAACAAACTTATTTCACGAAAAATACAAAGGGGAATAACTCCGCAATTAAAACCTTCCAGGAAAAATTGAAAAATACGTATCCACTATTTTCTTATGCTGCATCCATGGACAAAATTTGAAACAAATTGGAGCAAATTTAATGCAAAAACCCTATAAAATAGGGCAAAAAATATCAAAAAGGGGCATAACTCAGGCAAAAAGGGGCAGAATTTAAAATCAAAAACCTAATGCACATCTTCATACCAATATCTGTTCACATTCTTAGTTTCAAGAAAATCCGTAAATCCATCTAGGAGGAGTTGCGAAAACAAACTTATTTCACGAAAAATACAAAGGGGCATAACTCCGCAATAAAAACCTTCCAGGAAAAATTGAAAAATATGTATCCACTATTTTCTTATGCTGCATCCATGGACAAAATTTGCAACAAATTGGAGCAAATTTAATGCAAAACCCTATAAAATAGGGCAAAAAATATAAAAAAGAGGCATAACTCAGGCAAAAAGGGGCAGAATTCAAAATCAAATCCCTAATGCACATCTTCATACCAATATCTGTTCACATACTTAATTTTTCCAGAAAATCCGTAAAACCATCTAGGAGGAGTTGCGATAACAAACTTATTTCACGAAAAATACAAAGGGGCATAACTCCGCAATTAAAACCTTCCAGGAAAAATTGAAAAATACGTATCCACTATTTTCTTATGCTGCATCCATGGACAAAATTAGAAACAAATTGGAGCTAATTTAATGTGTTGCGGACGGAAGGACTGAAGGACAACGTCAAAACAGTATACCCCCCACAAACACAGTTTGGGGGTGGTCTAATAACGAATTGAAACAGAACATCACAGAAGTAGAGTACCCAAGCGCCTGCAAATATGGATTTCTCTGCATGTGAAATCGATTGACTCTTTTCAATATTATTCTCATTTAGCAAGAAATCGAATAAATGGCTATGTCAAATAGTTTATCAAACTAGTGCATCTTTCAGTTTTTGCATTTTTCTAATTTGATTTTATCTTTTTAAATTCCTTTATAAAATCCAATGTTATCTTATTAATTGGTTTTCGTACTCCATCATTCTTCCTTCGTCGTCAAGCTGAGTCAAAAAGTCAAGGTTCCATAAAATTTAGCCGCGAGAAAACCAACAAAATGGTTGTGCGCACAGCGCAGACTCAAATCAGCCTGGGCATCCGCCCAGTCTGATCAGAGTCTTTGCTGTCCGCATGGGGGTAGCTTAGACCCTTCGCTACCCTGTAAACGCGCACGGATGACTGATCAGACTGGGTGGATGCCCAGGCTGATCTGAGTCTGCGCTGGGCGCACAGCCTCTTTGCTGGTTTTCTTGTGTCGCGGCTCAAATGACTAAAATAAATGAGAAGGCAATGATCAGGAACGACACAAGCAAGTTTCCCATTCCTGACACAGACATCATATAGGAAAGAGAAACAATTATGAGGGAACATAAAGCGAAACAAGAAAAGTAAGATGACGATAGGTCAGCACTTTCCCAGCAATTGCTGCTAGACGGTCCTTAGTAATGTACATGCGTGCATATTTAAATAATGACATGAGTTCCTTCACGCGAAAAGTTGACAAACAGCGTTGATCAGAGCCTTTGCTGTTCGCAGGCTCCAAGTGTGGATCCTAAAGATTATAGACTGGAATGTGGGAACGGGTGGGGGGGGGGGGGGGGCTAAAGGGGGAGGAGGGCGGATCGGACGATGGTTCTGTGTAATTTTCAGTGCCGGAGCGGGCGGATCAGACGATGGTTCTGTGAAATTTCTGTGAGCGTCCTACTAATTTCGATAATAGTAGGGCAATGGCCTACTGTCTTTGCAAAAGGTGCAGGTGGGATTTGTTTGGAGCCTTTGCTCTCGTCTATCATTTCTCTTTTCTATCTCCCGCTCTCTGGGAGACGGCCCGATGTACTGAAATACTGTCTCAAGAGGCCATTAAACCCAAAACAACCAACCAGACCTTATAACAGACACAAAATGGTGGCTGTAGATAGACTGCAGGGGTTGTATTTATAAAACGACTTAAGTGGTTGCTATACTGTTGCTAAGGCTAAATTTCTGTGAAAGAGATTCCCTACAACTATGAAATTTGCTCTCGAGGAACTTTTCAGACTGTTCCTCTAGAGCAAATTTCATAGTTGTATGGAATCTCCTTTATAGAAATGCAGCCCTAGCAACAGCATAGTAACGACTTAAGTCGTTCTATAAATACAACCCCGGATTCGCAAACAGGTTGAGTCTTCGCTGTTCGCTGACAAGTTATGTAAAGCCCATTTCTTTAAGCGACGCGCCTCAAAATGATGAACGAATATGCCACCAAGGGAGAAGCCTCTGATTTGAAAGTGCCCGTCTCTCCTTTAAAAGCGTTAAATCAGTTGTGGTTTCTTGTCATCTTTAACCCAACCTTCATTCTAGCAAAGGTCCGTGGACAAACTAAAGAACCAACAAACCTGTCTGTGAATCAGTTCAATCTGAATTCCGTTCTGTGGCCTTATGTTAACAGGAAAGGCAGTTATAATCGCTATGCCTGGATGCACTTGTCAAGGACAATTTTTGTTTTTGTTTTCGTTTCTGCCCCCTCCCAGAAAAGGAGCGGCTTTAGTGTAGTGGATAACACTCCGGACTACCAATCCAGGGGTCGCAAGATCGATCCCCCGCTTCTACGGTCTTTCGGATGAGACTTTAAACCGAGGTCCCGTCTCCATATGACCTCTTTGTTGGTGGGACGTTAATCCCGAGTTCACTCACTCACTCACCCTTCAAGAAAAAGGACGCCTATCAAAGGAACGACTTCCTTCCCTATGAGTTTTAAAAGTCTTTCCCATAATAGTACATGTAGAGTCCGCTTTGGAAGAGCTACGTCGACCAGGACATCAAAAAAGAAAGTTTTTTTTTCACTTTGTTAAAGTAAACGTGTAAGCGGCTAATAAAGTTAACTGTATGTTTTTATTTCAAAAGAAAAAAAAATCAGTAAGGATTTTGTGCCATCCGCCAAAGGATTAATGGAAGTTGGGTTTAAAGTCCCCATAGTCCTATCAGTGGCAAAAACGTCTAAACTCAAATCATTGTAAAAGGCGGCTCAACCTTCTCGTTTGGTAATAAAATGTAGGTTCATGAGCATAAATTTAGTCATATAACTGTCAAAAAGTAGAGAAAACAAGTATTTGAAAAATAACAATTCACTCCACAAAATACAATTTCCTGTGCTGGTTTCCCGTTTAGCAATGTTATTATATTTACATGAGCGGGATTTGGGATCCACACTTGTACATTGTATTTTTACCATTTTATTCAGCATGATGAAATCGAAAGTAGGTCATTTTAGTTGCCAACTACAATGACCCAATTAAGTTTTCAAACCATTTTTATTTGAAACTCAAGAATGTTTTATTTCTTTAAAGCTCGCTAATCATGGTCATTTACAGCGACGAAACTATAGTGAGAAGCTTGTAGCGATACCTCATGATAAACGTTTACATGCTGATAGAGCAATGGGGCCTTTAACATTATCAAGACACCACGACTTATGACAAAAAAAATGATATAGGGAACACGTTTTTAAAAAGTAACGCTCAAGAAAAAAAAATGTTCTACGTGTAGCACCCATACCAAAAACGCGATATAAACAGAAGCGATACACTAAATTGTAATACCGAAAGTATGTCATTCTGGCTGTTAACAAAAATGACCCAAATAATTTTTTACGAGAAATTCAATGATGCTCTTGAACCAACATTTTTAAGCGTTTTATTTTTTCAGCAAGTTATTATTTGAATATAATTTTGCGTAACCTCTACTCATATGTTTCTTCTCTGAACAGATTCGTTAATGGGATATCCATATTCATTTTAAGCGTTTCGTCGGTGAGTTATATAATTTTACGTAACCTCTACTCAAATGTTTCTTTTCTAAGATGTTATTCTTTAGCACATGAAGAGATGAAAGCGTTGAATTAGTTTAAATGAAGCAAGGGTGACGCAAGTCACAGTGAAATTATCTCCGCTGCAGCGTCTCAGGAGTGGGCGAAATAATAATACGGCTGTTTCTGCCCATGAGGCATTTTAATAACAAGAGTTTAATATGCATCCATGATCGTATTTCATGGTGTACAAATGCCTTCCTTTTGTGCTAAAACGAATCCTCAGATGTGGAGCGCTTAAACTGCAATATTCTGTTAAAGTACAGTATTAAAGTACAGGGCAAAAACTATTAATGGAATGAGCGTAAGGTTTATCAATACACCACAACGTTTTCCGACAATTCTCACAGGTAAGCAATTGGTGTAACTTCATGTTGACTTTTCTGACCGGAAAAGTTCTTCCAACTTAGGGTAATTTCTTAAAGGAAAGAACATGCTCTTATTTGGCAACTAATTATTTTCTTTAAACAGTTGACATTCAGGTTGGGGGGCAGAAAATAAAATGGTAGACTTACTTTCCATAAGAGTGCATTCATCTGAACTGTTTGCAACTTTATGTCTACGCATGCATGTTTACGAAGCAACACCAACAAACAAATAAATAAATAAACACGCGTCTAAACTGTTTTTGTTTTCGAAATATGCATGCTATAAGGCCATCTAACAAGTCTTAAATACGATATAATAACTATACTATTCTTTTAGCTAAGTGACCAAATTGTACCATTAACAGAATACATACAGTATAAACTTATGAGCTTAACACTACATGTCAGGGATAATGAGGTACAACACAGGAATATACCGGAAGTAATCTTTCAAAGGCTTGATATGTTGTACAAGAAATACGTGTAAGGGAGACTTTTAAATCTTTATATTGTTTTTTTTCTAAAATGACCATCTGAGATATACAACACACAGAAAAAAAAAACAGAAAAAAAAAACAACAAAAAAAAAATAAAAACAAGTCAGTTCACATTACAAAGCATATCTGGTCGCTAAGCACCAATGAATAGTGCAGAATTCCAACAATTCACAATGTCCGGAAGTTTGTCTCCAGTTTGGCTGTAAGTGATACAAATCGAGTCTCGAAGTTTTCACTTCTTTTCCCTGGGCAGTTTTAGCCTAAATTAATATGAAATAGGTGTTACCTAAATGCGTGCAAAAAGCAGATTTTTTTTCTTTTACAAAGCTGAGAAGCGCGGTGGCTCAGTGGTCAGTGCACTCGACTCTGAAGCCGAGAAGCGCTGTGGCTCAGTAGTTAGTGCACTTGACTCTGAAGCCAGAGGTCGAGGGTTCGATCCTCACCCGGGGTGAAGTCTTCCTATATCCGAACGCGTTTTTCTAGCATCATTTGCAGGGATGATGTTAACAAGTGTGCCGTCCTTCGGATCGGCTTATTAACTGGAGGCGCCCTGTGCAGGGAGGGTCATCCTCTGTGCAGGTTAAAGATCCCTACAATAGCTACATGGCTATATATGTAGGCTTTCATCCTGCAACATCGGAGTGTACAAAAGTACACCGTCTGTGTCCCCTCGGGGGTTAAGATTGATTGATTGAATGATTGATTGATTTGATGCTTAACGTCCTCGGTAAACAGCTGTGGACATGTCGGGACGGTCAGTTACCCTAACCACACTATTCCTGGGCAGGCTTAGACCTCCTAAGCGGTTAACCAGTACTAAGTGCACATACTTTCGCCAGTAACTGACAACTGCCCTTCTTGAATCGGAAGGAGAAACGAAAGTATGTAGCCAGACCGGGATTCAAACCCAGGACCCCTGACTTATGAGTCAGGTGCCCTACCGGGGGTAAGACGTAATAGATAGATAGAGATAGATAATCTGCAGCAATAACTTCTAAAGTAGTTTAGGGTCTATCATAAAGCCCTAACGACAAATTAGTTAATGACGGCATTAAGTCTGGTTGTATTAAACGCTCATTAACCGTCACAAGTTAATGATGTTCGAGCTCCTAAAATTGGAATGTCATCTTACAAAGGAGACATATCTTGCAGGCATATTTCGATGATTCAACGTTGTGTGTCCGGTGTGTAGGCTCCCAGAATGGAAGTGACATGCATACAAAGAGTCACATACTCTGCAAGTACACAATGTTGATTCATCATTGAGTGCCCTACGTGTAGGTACCGAAATGGGATGTCGTGCATACAAAGGGGCCGGGACAAAGGGGGCACGTATACCCTGCAGGCGCACGTCATTTTTTCAACATTGTGTGTCGGATGTGTTGGCTTCCAGAATGGGAATGTCATGCATATGAGGTGGTGCATATCCTGCAGGCCCATAACGTTGATTCAATGTAGCCAATTGTGTAGACTCCCAGAATGGGGATCACTTACACAGTGTAGATTTCATTCAGGCATACATACGTTGTTTCAACGTTGTATTGCCGATATGTAGACTCCCGAAATAGGGATGTCATGCATACAAATGGCTACATACCTAACAGGCACACAACGTTGATTCAACGTTGTTGGTCCGATTTGTGGGCTCCTATGATGGGGACGACATGCATACAAAGCGGTACATACCCTATAGGCACACAAACGTTGACTTAGTGTTTAATCAACGTTCGTTCAACGTCAAAAGCCCGATGTATAGGCTCCCAGAAATCCAAGACTGTTTCGGCCAACAAATTGTCAAATCGGGTCACAAATTCTATGAAAAGTCCTTAGATGTTGATGGTGCGCTGCCTGCGTTGTCTTATGACGTCATCATGACGACCAGCTGGTCGTGAAGCACTTCAACACAAAGGTCACTGCTGTTTGTAAACATACTTTGACGATGCCAAAGGGAAATGAAGCAAGTTTTTAAAGGAAAATGCATCGATATCAAGCTTTGGATAATTTACAACTACTGGATGACATTTGAATGGCTAAGCATGGAAGTCATTGCACATCGAATCGAGGTATTTGGTTTCTGTTCACGAATTGTCATCTCCTTCGCATTCTACATCGACCATTCTGTCTTTAAAATAGTCGCTTTTCCGAAATATCGACGTCGAATCTTACATGTACAATGGCGGATATCTTATCTAATCGAATCGACGCACGAGATAAATGACAAGGGGTTTTATATGACGTATTGTTTGTTTATTTATTTATCTTTTTGCTGGTACACAGCTAAATCAGTTACCGTTTACTTACTTGGACTTCTAAACTGGATTGACCGCCTTTAAAAATAGAACAAAAAGAAATAAATGTTGAAAAAAACTTTCTTTGGTCACTCTCTCAGAAGCGGGACTTCATCAAGGAAGGTCATGTGATCGAGGATGGATTTCGGCTCAGTGTTACTTTGCATAAAAGAAACGGGAAAAATCCAATGTAAACAGCCTCACGGCGCCGCCATATTTGACCAAAAGTTTTGAGATGGAAGGTGTTGGATTTGCTCTTTGTGGAAGTAGCTTTTTTTAATGATGCATGTTATCTATAGGCGTGCAAACAGCACGGACGCGCTTCGCGCGTCCGCGCGTGAGCTTTGCTCACGCGTGTTGCTTTTGCACGTATAATCCGATATATCGAATTCTTAATTTATTGTTAACGCATTTGCTAGATACATGTATATTATTTTATGTTCTAGTGTCAAACAAAAAAGGTCATACTGATTAGAGCAACCGCTTTATCAAGATATAAACCCTTCCTATATAAACCCTTTCCGCAGTATCGGCGTTTTCTACTGGACTGCGGAACTTTAAACTGACCAGCAGCAGCCACGGCCGCTCTCCTCATGTGAAATTTCTGCAGTTTCCTAGCAACAGAATTTGCCAGATTATAAACAAGTAGTCTATAAATGATTGGCGGGGAGGAGAGACAATTTTTCTGCCGAATGTTTAAAGATTTAGCTGCTATTGATAGCATTTTGCTTGAAACTCGTGTCATTTGCAAGAGTTATTTTGCATTCTTCAAACGATCTTCATTTTTGATAATATGGAGCTTTCTTTATGCTATTTTGAGTGGACATATAATTCCAGAATTACACCTACAGATAATTACATACATGAGCATGAACGCAGGGCACGCACGCTAGCACGCACATGCGCATGTACAACGATCCATCAGAGCTGCATCTTAATCAAGAGACGAGGAAACGAATAAAGTTTCTTCAGTAATCACAGTATGCTCTCCAGCTGTTCCTCGAAATGCTATGCAAACGAAATGCTCGGATGATATGGCCCTGCACTATACCAAATATGGAATTAAATGGAGAAAATGAGGCTTGGGCTCTCATTTGTTTATTGCTTTTTTTATTTATAGAATTGAACTAAGTGGATCTAAATCGTTATCTCATTTAATGTTCAAGTTTTTTGCATGCTTGTATTGTAAGCTTGGATGTAATGAGGTCAAAATTTCCGATAGAAGGACTGTCGAGTATTCTATCGGGCTCACAGAGTTGAGCGCCCTCGTGCTGCTACATGTATTTATTTGGCCTCATAACGTTAAACCAGAGCTAATTCGGCGTTGTGTCGGTGTTAAGTGTCCGCATGGTATTTACCATGTTTCCCTCATTCTATATAAGCAGAGTCCTTGTATATAATAGTCACATGTACTGCAACTGATACTTATATCTGCTGCACTACTGTATTGTTATACTGTATTTTGATGTTTTTTCTGTTTTTGTTTCTGTACATTCTATTAAAATTCACTATCGTATAAAACAACTGTGGGATTTCAGACAGAAACAACAAATTGGCCTTCCTCTTACCCTTCTAAAATCGATTACAAGGTGAGAGTGGTATTTGTTTATTGAAATATCGGCATGGTTCTACATAGATGTTAATGGGTTTCATTTCAAATAAGACATTAGAATGAAGTTTGGTATCATTAAAGGGCGGTCGTCCTGTCAAAATAGTAACGAAAATAAAAAAAATGAAAATCATAATTACTATTTAAAAGGTCGTCCAAGTATCTAGACGTTGAGTTAAATGCTTCAATGACATGAGCTTGAGTATCATCAGAAAGAGACATAATGAAGTCTCTATTCTAAAATCTGTTGCAAGAGGAGCGTAGTTAGTACCCATCGGAATTCCTCTAATTTGTCTGTGTAACTTATTACCTACTCTGATGAAAATGTTATCTAGGAGATATACTAAAGCATCACAAACATTTTGGCAAGACCACATTTTAAACCTTTTTTGGTCATCGGAAGTAAAAAAAAGCATGTTTATCAGTGCAAGCAGATAAAGAGCACCCTCTCTCTGAAAAGTAGTCTCAATTAAATTTATTAGTTTCTTTTTTTTATTAAATTCTGGGGCAAAACTTTTTTTTTCCGACGAAGATCTACTTTTGATTTCTACTTTTGGTTAAATACACACTTTAGTTGGTTAGGTTATGAGCGTCGGTAGTTAAGTGGTAGAATGCTCGCCTGCCATGCGGGCGGCCCGGGTTCGAATCCCGGCCGCAAGCAAGTTTTTTTTTTCTTCTTTAAACGTTCCCGTTTTATTTTTTATCTAATCTTTTTTTGAATTTCGAATTGGACAGTCCAATTTTCAGATAGGTCATTGTCGCTACCCAGTGTCAAAATTACGGTTGTGGGTGACTACCTACATAGCTCACGCGAGTCATATTCGGGAATGTTAATGTCAACTCTTCAACTAAAGACAAATTACAAAACACACTTCCATTTAATCTGCGACGATTATCTTTCTTTAAAGATATTTCTTGTTTGCCTTAAAATAATTTCCGCAGGCATTAAGCCGTCCAACTGAATATACTGGCAGTACGGAAAACTACTCTGTCAAGAGGGTAAGATGAAGGTATTATTAACCACGGCAAAGGAAAAACATCGTGTGTTTGGTACACACATTGTTTTCCACTGCCATGGTGAATAGAACATTACAGGATGGAATATGAAAACCACTATCCAAGCCCAGTGCCTAAATTTATGAATTGAAGACATTTTATTTTGGTCCCGTGTCTTTAATATCTGGACTATATATCCCATAACCGCGCAATTTCGCTGAGGACTCCTCTCCCACCCAGTCCCGTCTTCGGCTGTCTCTTTGTCCTAGCAAAGTCCATCCCTGTCCACTCCTAAATATTGTCTTCCCATCTCTTCTTCTCTTTCCTTTTAATGAGCCTTGTAGATTATCGTCTTTACTAAGCCAGACGAGCTTGAAATGTGGCCAAACCACTTCAGTTTCCGGTTCTTGACCATGATCATTATCATAAGTTTGCCATATTCTCCAATGGCTGCTTGAATCTTTCCTGCGAACATCCTCATTAGTTGCATCGACCTTACACGAGTTGCTCAGTATCCTTCGATAAAATATCATCTCAAATGCCTGTGTTCAATTCTCTAACTTTGCTGCCAATGTCCATGACTCATACGCATATTAAAATATGGATATGACAAAGGAGCGCATCAGTTTCACATTTGGTCCCAGATACATGTAATATGTTGCCACCTTGGCGTATTGGTTTCAGCTTTGACACAGCTGCAGTGGCTTTTGTAGTCCTTCAGAAAACATTCAGTTTTGAGCAATTATACATGTACCGGACACGCGTTCTTCAGTGCCACATTATCCCAAATATTTGGGGAAAAATGTGGAATAAGGCTGTTGATCCGTTTGATTTCTTGCATTTAATTGCAATTTAACTTAGTCGATAAAGCAATAAGCCCTTAAATCTGGTTCGGTGTCAACAATCAAACAATACATATGTGCATTTCTTCTGCAAGCGTTCCAAAATACCCCCTGAAATGGTTTCTGTCTGTTCAATCCAACTGATTTTTATGAAGCATAATTTTAGTTTCCATTTGTGATATTATCACATGTTCAAGGCAGCATCATTTAAATCGGTGACATTTAGAAAAGTTGAACAGTCAGATGATTTTGCATGAGGTGCTGAATCTGTGGGAGACTCCTGCGCTCTCTACTAAATATGTAAGTGCCTGTAGCGGCTCTGCTTCGAGGACTAAGTCAATAAGTGTGGCCCGGAGGGATGTACGTTACCTGCCAAGACCTGCCCATCACCCTTTCTCTTAAACTTTTGGGTTTTAGGCGGCACTGAAGAGGTTAAATGCAGAAACGCACATTTGGTAAGGGTATATTCATGTTTTTAAAGACATTGCTTGCTTATATGCAGTGATCGTGTCCTCAAATAGCCGTTGTGTTCTTTATAATGAGGCGTCTCTGTCAACGGAAACCTGATAATATTCAATATGGAACAGGTGCATACTGTACTTTGTCTCCTTGAGATAATATCTGTTTGAAATACAAAAACATACATGCTAACAATATGTTTGACATGACCGTAAAGTTTTGAATGACCATTATTATGTATGCAGACATGATTTGGCCTCATAATAAGTGAGGCGCGACACACAAGAAAAGTGCTTAAGGTGATGCGGACACCAAACATTCGGACTAACCAGTGTATCCGCGCAGCCTGATAAGAGTCTGATCAGAGCACCTCAAGTATAGACCCTAGACAAAGGCTACAGTGAGGCTCCTCGTATTCATAGAAAATAAATAAAACATCTTCAAATACAATTTCGGGATCCATAAGATTTCAAAATAAAGTTAGAAACTTTAATCAATCTGAATAGTCTTTCTTAAGGCGTTATCTACGTAACATTGTCCGAACGGCTGTTTGGTCGGCTGTTTTGAGTTTAAAGGCCCTTTGAGACTGGATTTCAGTCTATATCGGGGCGTCTCCCAGAGAAGAGAAAAGAACAAAACAACCCCGCCCGCACCCACTGCAAACACAGTAGGCCCTTGTCCTACTTTTATCCAAATAAGTAGGACGCCCGGCACTGGAAGTTATAACCAGCACCAACGCCTGACCCCCACCCCACCCCCCTTGTCTAAACAGAAAAATATCTCGAAGTTTACGAAACTTGTGCTTATAACGTGTATTTCTGTCGTTCCTATCAACGTATCACGACAACTGATATCGGTAATCGAATATTTTTTTTTTGTTTGCAGATCCAGCTGATTTCTATACACGTTAACACCAGCAAGATAAAACCTAAATTTTGCCTAGTTTGATACCTAAATGATTCTCGTGCTAGCATAATGCACCTAAAGTAACAGCTAGAACTATCGGACGTCATCGAAATGGCCGACTTTGCAAACTGCATTGCTATCATGTAAACCGAGACTCCGAGTTTCGTTCTTGCATACATGCGTGTTCTTTTTTTCCCTCAAAGGCAACTTCTTTGGAATATCTGCTCTGGTCTTGAAGGAACCCTTTCAGATTTTTATTTGTAGTGCTGCTGTTGCCATGCCATGCAGCGGCTGTAAATTGTCACCACGTTCCTCTACTTACTTCATTCTCAAATGTTGTTTTAAAGCCGAGTGTCGCTTGGGCCGACAGTGGGAGTTGTGTGTTTGGGGGATGGGGGCGCCAATGAAGTCGTATGACAGTGGGAACGCAGACTCATCACATTTGAGTAAATCATTTTCTGAGCGGTCGTCTACGCACAAAGAAATAATCCCTTTTTTTTGCCGAAAAAAATGGCGGGAAATCTTGAACAGAAACAGTCCCAAAATAATGCTCGTTTGATAAGATATGCAGTCATAGTTTTCCAACGGACCAGATCACAATGAAATTTGATGATTTCTTATTGAAATCAGACGCATATCGGCACCTCAATGCAGTTTGCACACCCAAAACAACGATCACAGTTTGACAACCGCTTTTCAAAAAAAATAAAACCTTACGACAGTACCCCAAAGTTATTTTGCAAAGAAAATTGTCCCAAAAACAAAATTTGATGCCATTATAACTGAACCGTAGTTCATACATTCGACCGTCTTTTAGCGAGGTATATCTTTGGGAGAAAGTCTATTTACGTTGAAAATCGATAATGAAGTTGGTCATTTTTACGGCACGTGCGTTTGTCAACACACAGACATTTTTCTGCTGGATCGACTTGAGCCAATTGAGGAGACCAACTGTTTCTTCATTTATGGTACAGTAAAGTTTTTAATCATTTAGCATACTGTGCATTTATTAAGATTTTGCGTAAGTCTGTCTGCCTTTGATCTTTTGGGCTTCTGAATTTAGGCTACACGCCGAGAACGAACGAGAGAAAGCAAAACAAACACACTTGAGTGACCCACAAAGTTTGACAAACGAAATACATTGAGTGATTGACCGGCTGTTTTGTTGATAGTGGAAAAAGCAAGAGCATGCGGAATGATAATAAATATTTTAAGTGAAACCTGCTTTAGTCGAATTACGGACAACTCGCCCCAAGACAACGCGCCCCACATTCTGAAACTACTCGCCCTTCTAAAGAATTCTGTCCCGGACGACGCACCCCGCCCCTCCCCCCTCCTCCCCCAACACACACGTACCCTTTCAGAAGGCATCCCACAAAAAATACAAGAGACAGCTTGCCCTTCCTCATATATCTGTCAAAACCGTGTCCCGTTCGGTGCTAAGGGACCAACCATTTGATATTCTGGGGGGGGGGGGGGGGGGGGGGGGGTCGGGGGTCTTTGGATATGCAAGAAAAAAATAAATTAGCTCATAAGGGGATTTAAAAAAATCTGACATAAAAAATCTGTGTGAAAAAATAACCTGGCTCCACCCAAAATTTCCAAAGAAAAGTCTGCAGATAATTCCATTTGAATTGAGTTTTTAAAATACCACTGGCTTCTGGGGGCGCAGACTCCCCATATTTATAGTCATGTTTTACTATCTACAATTCATTTTTTACACCAGCAGCACCCCCCCCAACACATACACACACACATGTTCATACATTTTACACAAAAAAAAATCCTATACAACATCCACATACATGTATTATTATTGATCAGCCGCATTAGTTACGAAGTAAATGTTTCTACTAAATAAAACTGAATTGCAAAAGAGTCACCAGCTTGTGGGACACAAAGCCATTATGGCAAAATAAACACTCTAAACGGCAACCTAAATTTTTATCATCATCCCTAGTTTTGCTCTATTTATTCCAGTCTTAAAATTGCCTTTAAAATTGGGGAATTGCTTTGGCTTCTGGGGGGGGGGACGTTGCCCCCAAGACCCCCTTTGTTAACTTCTTAGCAAAGAACTTTTAGCCATTTATAATGTGACTCTATCAACAAATATTTATCAAACTTTCAAAAGTGCGAATAAAAGCATACAGGGATGTTTGCATCTGTACCATAGATGAACAGAGTTACTGATGTGGGTGAAATAAAAGGACGTTAAGGTCAAATAAATAAGGATCTGATAGTTCAGCGTATAAACTTAAAAAATAAATAAATAAATTGTTCGAGTTACTTTGTAAAAAAAAAGAAAAAGAAATTAGCTCCCTCAAGGTGAAAAAAAAAGAAATGTTTCCAGAGGCCAGTGAAAAAAATAACCTGGCTCCACCCAAGAATACCAGCCCCCCCCCCCGAACACCAGCCCCCCCCCCCCCCCCCCCCCCCGAATACCAGCCCCCACAGAATATCAAATGATCGGTCTCTAAAGGGGACAACAAATACTAATAAGCATTAATGCATGATTCTAGCATGCCTCCCATGTCTCCCAGCCACAGTTTGATAATTATTTTGCAGCTGCACTGTAAAAAAAATACTGTAGATTTTACGGTAGAATATCTGGAAACCGGCTGCCAGTCCTTTTCCCGTTATTTTTACGGGGTTTTGCCTGTAAGACATTGTTGGAAATCACGAAATGGAAGCTTTATGTTAACTTGATGCACTCGAAAATAACTTTGCATTATTGAGGGGCTATCTAACCAAAACGACATCTGCTCTTTTCTGTCCCACTCTGCTTGATGATTCCTTCAATTTTTACGGGCGCCCGTAAAAATAACGGTAAAAGGACTGGCAGCTGGTTGCCAGTTATTTTACCGTAAAATCTACCGTTTATTTTTGCAGTGTGCAGTACCCTCAAAACCTCGCTGCTCAGCCCCTGAATGTACCAGGTTATCGTTGAAGTGCTTTGGGTATTTAATGTATTTACCAAGGTCCACCCACTCACAACCAGGGTCACGGTGAAGCTCTTTCTTTGTTTTTTTTTTTTTTTTTTTTTTTGGGGGGGGGGGGGGCACAGGGGTGGGGGAGGGGGCGGGGCGAGTTGTGTTCTGCATCTGGGACAAGAACGTAGATATTCTAGTAAGGTGAGTGTCTGAGAATATGGGGCGAGTTGTCTTCTGAAAGTGAGACAAGTTGTCTTCTAAAGATGCAGTTGGAATGACAAACAGCGTAGATCCTGCTTCGGGATCTATCGCACTTTAATCGCACTTTAATCACTTTTTCATCAAATTCGGTAATTTTACTTGAACGAATATGGAGGCTTCTGTTCAATTCATTTCAATTCAATGTATAATTTGACATTGATTCAACACTGACTCTCAACATTGGTTCCGCATTGATTGTCAGCTGGGTAACCTTTAAAACTTCATCCTTTGTGATTCTGTATTCCTTGTCAGTCCATTGCATATTACCCCGTGAATGCCATATCCTATTTTGAGTCAACATTTATTAAAGAGAAAGTCGACAAATCAAGTAAATTTTACCGGCGAGACTCCACTTGGCAGCTGCGCTACCGAGTGCAGGGATTTTTTTTTTCTGTATAAAAGTGGTGCCCATAAAGGGCACCAGTCCCAATTCAAAATAGTATTTTTTTCCCAACTGCAAATTCCCAATTGCAGGAAGAATTTTTCAGGGGACCACCTTACAAGCATAAATTTACTTGCTTGATTAGAACTGGCAGATATATACATGTAGCTATAATTGAATGCAAATATTATATATTCAGTATCATGTCCCCTATCCCACCACCTGAGGCTAATAAAGGTGTTTCTGAAATTCCAAATATTCGGAGAATACAACGCGCTTTTTCCCAATTCCGTGGGCACTGGCACCATTCCCAAAATAGTAAAAAAAAAACACAGGAGAGCCTTTGGGTTGTGGGAGTCGATATGAGCCACACGAGTTGCAAACAAAGTCTGGTTTCTAGATTCAGACTCTAGAATGGGTTTTGTTTTCATACGATTTCTAGAATGAGGAAAATAAAAATTTGTAGATCTTTGTAATCGGTGTTGTGGCACTGTGAGTTTTGGCTGTTGAGATCACACCGAAAACACATAACTGGGTGCTTAAAACACATAATCATAGCATATGATTTAAATAAATAAAAAAAGGTGGACATGGGGTTAATAGCAATTTGTCCTACTGTACCTGTTCTTTCGACCGAGTCAGTCAATTACCATCCATGCAAAAGTGGCTGTCGACCGAGACAATCGACAGCAGTATCAGCTCGGTCGAAAGCCATTAACAATTGTAGGCCTACCATTTACCGATATTAGTAATGCTTACGATCGTATTCTCGGTCGAAAGCCAGTTTGTATAGTACAGACTCGGTCAAAAGCACAGGTAGCCGAATTGGTATTACCCCCGTGGTGGACCTATTTTAGTAGTTCTAACACTTTTTGTTCCTTTTTTTCAGTCTATTTATTTTTTTCGCTATTTGTTTTATGTTTGACCTGCGAAAAGGTGCAGACCTTGTCAAAGCTGTCAGGCGACAGAGTCGATGCCCCCTTGCCCCTTCCGACCCTCTCACCAATATTAGCACACCGGGGCCTGTACGTAGACGGAGAGCGCAGGGTGTGCAGCCCATAACCGAGCAAATTACATCAAAATCATGCAGTTTTCTGCCAGAAAGCGAGTTTACACCCCTAAACTAAAGGTCTAAAAGTGGTCTTAAAATTTGGATTTTCTTAACTTCCTTCCTTCCCCCCTACCCCCACCCCTCCCGCCACACCCCCACTCACACTGAAATTCGCTCCAGCAACACCTCCCTACCCCCCCCCTCCCCGCCCATCCCCTACCCCTTGGCAAAAGTATGTATGCCTGTACAACCATTCCATTTGATCCTTCAGATTTAGGACCCATTAAGATGTAGGACCCATTAAGTTTTCTCTCCTAAAGTGAAAATTCACGTGCTGTCGTAATTGAATAGTTGTTCAGTGGTGTAGCGATATTATTTGCCTTGCTTTAATTTTTCAAACAGGGAAGGGACGCGATTATAGCATTTGAAGTATTAGCACACTGGCTGTTAGCCGACTCACAAGTTAATATCAGTTTTTCAATCAGTTTACTGTTTACGTCACAATTTCATGACGTACCCAGCACTAATGAGCTAGCTTCCTTGTTTACAAACTCTGCGGGTGGGTATGGAATTGTGTTTTTTTGTGAATAAAATATAAAGATAGACATCTGTCATGCATTGTACTTTAAATAAACATATTTAATTTAATCGCGCTTGGTAGTCTAGCAATACATGGAATAATGATTCTCTCGATTTTGTCGCAAACGTTGAAATGTACAGCCGGGGCAGTGATTACACTGTTGTCCGCCATTTTGTTTAAAACAAAATGCGTGCAGTACCCGAAGATTATTTTGCAAAGAAAATTGTCCCAAACACCGAATTATTTGATATTTAACATGGAGAAAGGGCGAATACCATCATTTTTCATGGCATATGTCCGCCGGCGGGAGAAAGTCGATTTATTTTGAAAATTGCTTTTAAAATTGACGGAATAAGTCGTCTTTCTACGATCGTGTAAACTGTTCGAATGCCGAGTATCTCGGTGTTTAGTTCGGATCTCAGAGAACTAGGAAATTAAATTAAGATGTGAGGAATAAAATCCTATATTATTTTCGTCTGTGTGTATTTTGATTCGCCGACAGTACAGTGCCGAAATTGCGACCCGTTCGTCGATTGAATCTGAATCAGAGGAAATTCGAACGTTTTTTCGTTGCCATCTATATAAAAATATCACTCCGCCATAGATACGCGTTCCCACTGTGAAGAATCTCTTTACGCCCAACAAATGACACCACACGCATAAAGTGGGGATTACAACAAAGGAGCATAATATGGATGTCGGACAGCAATCATCTTTTCAGAACTATTCCTTCAAAGACACATATGGCTTCCAAAAAAAAATCTCCGGACTCAATTAAGGAGACTAAGACGCGGTAAATGAGTTTGAAATATCGGGGTTGTCGATTTTCTAGGTTAGATGGAAATTGTAACTGAATGTAAAATATTCCTCATCTGGGGCCGGCATGGTGTACAGTCCAGGTGACAAGGGTCGTACATATTTTTTACGAATCATTAGAGATGCCTTAACAGGCATTCCTTCGAATACGACAATTATTCTCTGATAGGAGCGAAATGTCAACACAAGAGCTTGATATCAGTCACTCTTTGACTGCAGAGATGTTGTTAAGACAGAGCTATAAGATGTGCAGATTGTGTAATGATTTTCTGCTGCTATCGCCTGTAAGGATTGTGCACCTCTACGTCAATATCTATAGATGCCTTTTCGCAATTGGTTTGATGTCAGTCTTAAGATCAGTGAGGACACCAAAGATAAAGATATAAATAATATCTGCCTGCTATTCATTGTTTCATTATTATGCGGACACTTCATGTTGAACATTCTACGGGGTTTTGGACGAGTAATCGTTCCTGTTTACCTGTGCGGCATTGTCAATTGGATTATTTCCCTTACCACTGATCTAGGGGATTATCAATGTCGCTACTAAGCGCTAGTAGAATAAACATACCTTTATGGTATATCAGATAACTTATGGCAGCTCAAATTATCGGCTTAAGTGCGGTCAGTGTTTTCTCACAGTTTATGGCGGACGAGTTTTAAAATTAGCTAAATCCATTAATGCCGAACGTCTGATATAAAGGGACATTGGCAACCAGGGGCGCCCAGATCTGACGCCGCAGATCCAGGTCTACACTGTTTAAAATCTGTAAAATATATTAAAATGAAAAATATCAGATGGAAATGGATGTATTAGTAGACTCAGATTGGCATTAACAAGTTTAAACTAATTTTTCCAGTAATAATTTATACTGGCTTTATGAGGCGGTGCCCCGGTAGCTCATTGCATTATGGGCTGGCCTACTGATCTAGCGGTCTCGGGTTCGAGCCCCGCTTGTGGCGAAAATCTTTGCAACCGTAAACGGGGTTCCATTGGACACAGCTTTTCATTATCACGGTCCCATCGTCCTGATATGATTGAAATACTGTTGAAAAAGGACGTAAAATCGCAAGTCATATGAAATGAGGCCGAGCATAGTAAAAGCTACAGGACGATATTCGAGCACAGAGAAGACTCAGATCAGTGAGCATCCATCCAATATATGCGTGAACCGCAAAGACAAACTGAGCCGCGACATGACAAAAACAACAAGGTGGCATGTGTACCTAGTGCAGACTCAGCTTCCGCAGTCTGATCAGAGTCTTCGCTGTGCGCTCTAAAGGTAGCCACGGATGTAAGCTCTTTGCGGACAGCAAAGACTCTCATCAGACAGGGCGAATGTCCAGGCTGATCTGAGTCTTCCTAGGGTGAACATGCCACTTTCTTGATTCTGTCGTGTCGCGGCTGAAATGTTTTGATAGTCGACACCATATACAACATGTTCAGTTTCGAAAAGCTTACTTAACCCATTTATGCATCACAGGGACCAACCGTAACGCCGGAAAAGCGGTCGAAACGCAGGATTTGCGGTGTTTTCACGCCGGATTGTGGTATTTTTCGTAGGATTCGCCGCCATTTTTGTTGACAGTTTCCGAGGTGGGTTGAAAAAACTATTTATTTATAACGTAAGGAGATTTTGTGTGAGCATTAGAACTAGCCTATCCGGATCTACATAGATGCCTTTAATCGCCAGATCTTCTGTTGGTACATAGATATTGTTGAAATATACAATCAGTCAAGGAGAAAATTGTTTTGCATGTTCGGCCAAACGCTCAGACAGCATTTGAAGTCAGAGTGTTCGTACTTTTCTTCAGTTTCCTTAAATTCTTGACCAACTGGTGGATGAATTAGCATTTTTAAATAAAACTACGTCTTAAACAGCCGATTGCATAGGATCTTTTGCCCGAGGAGGCATAGACTGAGACACAATATGCGAAATTCAAAGTAACGCCGGATAATGTGGTAACTTCAGGTTTCTCATTTGGCCAGTATTTTCACAGATAATCATATCTGAAAGGGTAAAACACAGGTAAAATACTTACGTTAATGCAGTTTAGGCGTAGGACTGCTCCCTTCAGCATTCCATGAGAGACACAATGAATTTTCAATATTTTCTTTGTGGAAATTTCCAAGAGTATTTTTGTTTTCGCCAGTTTTTATTTTAAGACATGTCTTCTTCTGGCATGTTTCATATTCCTTTTAGGTTGAAAGGCCAGGTGACGGAAATATATTCACCAAGCTGTGAATAATTACAAATATCTGGTTCTATTCTATTCTATCCCTTAACCTTACAAGGTCGTTTGGGCACCACAGATGACTTCAAAACTATCCTTTTCCACTTTGTCCTGTTTTCAGCTGTACTAGCTGAGCTGGCGAAATCCATTATTGTCCACTGTTTAATATCATTGTCATCACCTCTTCTTCTGTCTACCTCTTCTTCTTTTATTGCGCCCTGTAGAAACGTCTTTGACAAACCAGAAGACCTTGAGACGTGGACAAACCACCTTGGTTTCCGTTTCTTGACCAGGGCCAGAAGTTCATTATATTCTTCAATGGCTGCTTTGATCTTTCTGCGAACCTCTTCATGGGTTATATGGTACTTGTACGAAATGTTTAGTAATCTTCGGTAGCATCCCATTTCAAAGGCCTGCGTTTCTCTGACTCTGCTGTCAAGATCCACTATTCACAGGCATACAGAAATATGGAAATTACAAGGGAGCGCATAAGTTTTACCTTTGATCCAAGAGATATGCCGTTGTTTCTCCTAATTGGCTTCAGCTTTATAAAAGCTGAAGTGGCCTGTTCAATCCTTGAGAGAACCTCCTGTTTAGACCCATCATCTGAGACAACTGCTCTAAGGTATATGAAGCGTGTTACAGTACCCAGCTTCTGCCCTTTTATCTTGATCTCCCTCTGGATGTCATTGGCGCTGTTTGTCATCCGATTAGTCTTTTTAGCACTGATCTCCATCTTAAACCTTGTGCACGGTTGGCGAGACTTTCAACTGGGGCTTCTAGTTCCTGCTCTACCACAGCTAGAGCGTCTTTGTCATCTGCAAACTGCAGATACGTAATATTTCTGCCGCCTTTGCTAACCTTTCGTCATGTTCTTCCAGAGCATCAGACACGATGAGTTCGAGAAAAAATGTTGAACAGCGTGGGTGACAAAGGACATCCTTGTCTTACTCTAACTGTTGTTCTGAATCATTCTTTCGCGCTGCCATTCATCAGGAATGCACTTGTAGCCTTTACGCAGAGCTGCTCAACGGTGCAAACTAGATTTGCACTGATATTGTACTTCCGCATTGTGGCCCATGAGGCTGCATGCCATACTCTTCCAGAGGCTTTTTTGATATTAATGAAGACATGGTACAGATTTTATTGATTTCTAAGATACTTTTCACACAAGATTCTAAGGTTGAAGAGCTGTTCTGTGGTACTCCTTTTTGCTCTGAACCCGGTTCACCCCAGGTTAAATCCCCTGGCATTTCTTATTTCCGTTTGTTATGCCCCGAACTTCAAAGAAGTTGAAAGGGCAAGTTGCTGTCGCCTTATCTGTTCGTCAGTTCTTCCTCTCGTCCTTAACGCCTGATGCAGCTACTGGGCTGGAGAACCATTGCGCCTAGGAAATTGAAAGTTATTTCCCTGACAATCATTTCTGATGTAGCTACTAGGACCAAGAACCATTGTGCCTAGGGTTTCGCAATCCAATATACCAATATGTCATGAAAACTGAGGGGACCCATGTTGTTTTCCTTTGTCAGATCTGTACTTTTATTATAGTTACCTCCCCTTTCTTAAAATTAAGATAAAGTCGCGTTATCATAATATCTAAAGAAGTATTTAAGCTAGGATAATGATATTTAGTATACAGTTTTGGGGTGAGATGTACAAGATCTGATTAATCTTTGGGCAAATTTGGTTGAAAATGACTGAGTTAGGCCCCTCAGTATTCAAATTTGCAATTTTTCCGACTTCTGAACCAGTTGCCCAGTTTTTGGGAAACAAGTAGTCCTTGATGTACAAAAAGTTTTGGCAAAGATAAATAAATGTGTTCATTAATTACGGAGTATTTACCCTGATGGTCGCCTATGCAGATATGGGCTCTAGAACCACTGGCTGTAGAAGTTGAAATTGAAGGGGTCAGTGCATCAAGGGACCTATCTCCACATTTGGCCAAAAATGAGTTTACCACTCTATCATGCAGAAAACATGTTTCCTCACCTATTTATCTCCCTTCTGACCATAGAATCAGCCAAAAATGATTTTTAACGAGGTTGCAAAATTTTTACAAAGGTCCTATCTCCATTTTGGACTTATTATGCAACAAAAGACCTAAATCCATCAAATTTGTTTCTTCATTATATTTCATCAAGATATCAGTTTAGAGTGAATATAAGTATCTAAATATTTTTATGTTAAGACTTTTTGGTGACAAAAGTCATTTTCAACTAAATTTTATCTTTTTTAAACTGTTCAAAATTGATCTCAAAATTACATGATGGAGTTAGGACCTTTGTTGCATAACCATCTTAACTCTTTGGCGATAATCTTGCTTAATATGGGACCTATTCATATTAGCTAGAAATAAGCTATCCTCACCAAGTTATGTACCTTTTTGGCTACTGATATGGCCACATTAACTTTTAAAATGCGATTTTCAGTTTTATGAAATATGGAGTTAGGCCCTTTCTTGCACGAACAAAATCACTAAAATCCAGTTTTTCTCAATTTATTTCTTTAAAACTAGTGGAATATTCGCAACACCACTTGAAATCAATGTTTTTCAACATACACTGACTGACTGTGCAATAAAAAATCAATTATTTCGAGTTTCTAGAAAAAATGATGTCTTTTGCGTTTTTCTCGAAATTATGAAAAATGGAGATAGGTACCTTGTTGCACAATCCCCTTCAATTTATATATGTTTAGGTCATGAAAAAAGTGAACGCTCATTTTTTCAGCCGTCGAACTTGAACTTTTAGAGTTACCTCCCTTTATCAATATAAAATCGAAATCTTATTAGCACAATATCTGAATAATACTTTGCGAAAGGATGTTTTCATTTAGCTTTAATATCAGATGTAGAAGAATTTGTTAACATTTGGGTAAAATTCGTTTGAAAATGATGGAGAGATGCCCCTTTCTTGAATTTGATAATTTCCCAACTTCTAGGAAGCTGTTTTTGTTGTTGTTTTTTTGTATACTATTAGTCCGAAATGTGTCATATATTTTGGTAAAGGTGAGAAAAATATTCTTGCGTTTTTTTTTACTTTTGGACTTACATATTTAGATTAAACAAAATTTTAACAAAACATCTAGAGAACCATTTGAAATGGGATTGTGAGATGTGGCATACAGCTTGGAATCAGTATGTAGATAATCTGATTAATTTCTGAGAAATTTTCATAAAATTAATAGCACTGTGTCCCTTTTCAGATTTAGACATTGTAAAGCTTTGCTCCTTTAGTTCACGCTTAAAATTGAAGGCATAGTCTTTCACAAACACAGTCTCTAGTTAAAGGAGACATGCCAGAGATTATACATTGCTGCATAAGACTACCGTATAATGGAAAATTTTCGCGTCGCCTAATTTTCGCGGAATTTCGCGGTCGGACTCCGCAAAATATTTTCCAAGTTTCTACAAAATAGTAATAAGAAATTTGAATCGTCCAAACATATGGTTTGTCGTATTCAAAGCGCCTCCCCAAACCTTAAAAGTAGGTAGATATATAGCTATTATTTTCGGCGCAATTACGTTAGCTGGTAATCAGCAGGTAATTATAATTTGAACTTGCTGTCACTTTTTTCACTTGATTAACGGTCACTTGTCCCTGATTGTGCAAGTACAATTGAATTACTTTTAACCGACTGTGAGTTCCGTTTACTTTTATCATGAACAATAGCCATTCTATCAATTGCTCGCATATTTCAGTGGACTGTTTCTGTGTACTAAACATTGATATGTACAAATGGTTATCTTACGTTTTTTGTGTGAAATAAGGATTGGTATCCTCCCAAAAGGAGCCGATTCTATCTAAACAAATGTGTTTAATGTAAAGTGATTACAGTTTCTTTACGTTTCTCTCTCTTTTTACGTCTTGACTTTTCAGTCAAGCCAATATTTTACAGGACAAACACAATTTTTATTTTCGTGGATATTCACATCCGCGAAAAATAAAAACCGCGAAAATGAATCCTCATGTTTTTGGGGCAAATCCGCGAAAATTTGGCGACGCGAAAATTTTACATTATACGGTATATGCTAATGTTGTGAAACCTTTATTTGCAGAGTTAGCTTCAGCAGTGTCTTTTGGCTGGCAAGTATTAATCCATCAATCAGTCAGTCAATCAGTAAATCAATCCAAATTGCACCGACAGGAAACATAACATTTAAAATGAAGTACGAGTCACTAAACATAATATAAGCCTTGAATGCAAGGCAGTCAGCTCTTTCTTCGCCATATTAGGTCATTACAATGTTTAAACATTGATTCAGCACAGATACCATGAAGATAGCCGTAAAATATAGCTACAGAGCCTTCTTTTTTTTCTGCTTGGTGCCTTGCTCGGTTCCTGTTCTGCTACTAACTATCTGCGACCCAAAACTTTTGTTTGTACGGTTTGTCAGGTGTTACTACTTACGTCTTGACTTTTCAGTCAAGCCAATATTTTACAGGACAAACACAATTTTTATTTTCGTGGATATTCACATCCGCGAAAAATAAAAACCGCGAAAATGAATCCTCATGTTTTTGGGGCAAATCCGCGAAAATTTGGCGACGCGAAAATTTTACATTATACGGTATATGCTAATGTTGTGAAACCTTTATTTGCAGAGTTAGCTTCAGCAGTGTCTTTTGGCTGGCAAGTAATAATCCATCAATCAGTCAGTCAATCAGTAAATCAATCCAAATTGCACCGACAGGAAACATAACATTTAAAATGAAGTACGAGTCACTTAACATAATATAAGCCTTGAATGCAAGGCAGTCAGCTCTTTCTTCGCCATATTAGGTCATTACAATGTTTAAACATTGATTCAGCACAGATACCATGAAGATAGCCGTAAAATATAGCTACAGAGCCTTCTTTTTTTTCTGCTTGGTGCCTTGTTCGGTTCCTGTTCTGCTACTAACTATCTGCGACCCAAAACTTTTGTTTGTACGGTTTGTCAGGTGTTACTACTCAGTCGACAGCTTAGGTCATGTTGAGCCAGTAGGTCATTCGTCAACACCGTTCCTGGGCAGGCTTAAACCTTTTAAGCGGTTAACCAGTACCAAACAAACTCGCGCTAGTAGTATCTGACAACTACCGTTGGGCGATAACGACGGAAACCACAATATTTCAGTCAAGAACAGTCGGTCTCCCAAGAGATTATGCATTAGAAAATGAAAGATAGGATTGACGTGAAGAAGAAGACGCACACATTAAAAACCTGGCCCACCCTTCCCACATCTGCTGCAAGCACAACAACCCCTTGTCCTACTATATTCCAATTCAGTAGCACGCCCCTGCACTAGAAGCTACCTAGCAGGCTAGCACCATCGCGACATACAGCCACCAACGACCCAAAATACAACTTCAGAGAACATGTTGACAGAAATGGTATTATGAAGACACGATTTTAATAGAGCTGCAAAAGGAACATTGCCTTTTGAGGTTATAATATATAACACATTTCTGTGTAAAAGCTCAAAAGTGATACAGAAATACGGTTGCACATGAAGGACATAGTTTCAATCAGAATGTTCACAAGTGTGCAACTCGATTGTCAAATCAGATATATCGGTCACTTGAAGTATCCAGACGCACAATGCTACCGCGATCGTAAGAACCATCAGCTAACAGTGAGATCTCCAAATAATTTTGGAAGAAGTCTTGGAACAAGGATATTTTAGGGAGTACAACTTGGTACATGTATATGAGACATGGTCATTTTTGGACAACAACGGACATCAGAAATTAAGATATTTATTTTGGTGCAAACTTAGATAATATTGTAGTCTTAGTCTGTCAGGAAAATAGGGAAATATTACCCTCTGCGAATCCCATAACAGTATACCAAAGCTTATGCTAGCCCATTTTCCAGTTGATAACTAAGTAAAGTGAAATGACTTTTATTTGTCACCGACATAATTACATTTCAAACTTATACTGTAGCATTCAGTAAAGGAATAATAACACAAAAATGACACCAAACGCCTCATTGCAAATGTGGCAAGTAAGTGAACAGCTTTTTATTAAACAGATAACCACTTAGCTGACCTCACTGGAGCTTACAATATACGGCGGCTTCTTTGGCCGAGTGATAAAATGGTAATCTTACCGCCAGCTCGGGTCACATGTGGGACTAGTCAAGTTCTACTTGTGGGTGGTCAGGAGCGGTTTTAAGGCTAAATTGTATTAACAT
Source organism: Ctena decussata (assembly GCA_963989385.1). Lineage (NCBI taxonomy): Eukaryota > Metazoa > Mollusca > Bivalvia > Lucinida > Lucinidae > Ctena > Ctena decussata. Next base: position 45,974,638 of record OZ022506.1, read on the forward strand.
AAGAATTTTACCTGCGTTTTACCCTTTTAAATGTGTTTATCTGTGAAAATACTGACCAGATGATAACCAGAAGTTGCCACTTTATCCGGCGTTACTTTGAGTTTCGCATATTGTGTTTCGATCTGTGCTTCCTCGGACAGAAAATCATGAGCAATCGGCTGTTTACTATGTAGTTATATTAAAAAATGCAAATTCATCCACCAGTTGGTCAAAAATTAAGGAAACTGAAAAAAGTACGAACCCTCTTGCTTCAAATGCTGTCTGAGCGTTTGGCCGAACATGCAAAACAATTTTCTCCTTGACTGATTGCATATTTCAACAATATCTATGTACCAACAGAAGAGCTGGCGATTAAAGGCATCTATGCAGATCCGGATAGGCTAGTTCTAATGCTCACACAAAATCTCCTTACGTTATAAATAAATAGTTTTTTCAACCCACCTCGGAAACTGTCAACAAAAATGGCGGCGAATCCTACGAAAAATACCACAATCCGGCGTGAAAACACCGCAAATCCTGCGTTTCGACCACTTTTCCGGCGTTACGGTTGGTCCCTGTGTGCATGGCATCTCCTAAAGGGGACTCTGGCGAGCGGTGAAAACCCATATCAAACGCAAATGGAGCGTCTAATAATGGTCTGCACAGATTGCCTGAAAGACACTTTTTTGATTGCATAATACCCTAATGACCCTTTATTGAAACATGCTGCTCCGAGATAAGACACCCTAGAAGACTTGTGCTCGAAATCCAGGTATGGGCCAGATAGAGAGAAATCAATATGGTTATAAACAGGATGTAATTGGACCAGACTGTGTTTAACTGAGTTGAAAAATGTTACCATTATTTTGCTCAAAATCTCTGTTTTTTACACAACGAGATGAGAGAAGATATTGAGGATACAGTCAAACCTGTCTTAAGGGGTCACCCAAGGGAAGGACAAAAAGTGGCTGCTTAAGACAGGTGACCCCTTAATACAGGTTAATTTGCACTGTATTTTGGTTCAAGGGACCAGGAAAAGGTGGCTGCTTAAGGCAGGTGACCCCTTAATAGAGGTGACCACATAAGCAGGTTTGACTGTATTTATTTTTTTCTATAAAAATATATATTGTGACCCCTCATTAGAACCATCTCGGTGAGACAGTTCTAATAAGGGGTCGCGGCGTATATGCTTTGTTAATCCCTGCTACCCCTTCTTATCTGAGGCATTGACACTGATCAGACTGTTTAGTCTGTTGTTGAATGAAACAATTATTTTCTCATTTTTATCTGATTAAAGAATCTTTGGCGATAATCTGAATCACCAACCGGTTATCATTAAAATAGAATAATGCGATACAGTGTCATAAATTGACCTGCCTTAGGGGTTGAAGGGAAGAATCAGTCACACTTCATTGCGATTATAAACCAGATACATGTGTATTTGTTTATTACGGATTAGTTTGGAAAGTCAAAGACCCGTAGAAGATTTGAAATAATCATTAGTCTTATTATTCTGACTGTACTTCTTGCTCTTCAGCAAATGTGGATATATGTATTACTATATAGAAACATGTACTTCTATGGCTATGAGCATTGTATTATGTTTATGCCAATAAATTTATTTGTATTTGTATTATTTGTATTATCCAAATAGTGAAGATCCTGGTCAGATGCCATTTTGCGCCGTCTGGTCTGGGTCTGTACTGTTTGCCTATGTTCCACTGTTTTGGTAGGCTAGATTATGCAGTGTAGTCATGAAAAGAGCTATGAATTCGAAAGCGCAGACTCGTCCCTACAAAAAGTAATTTGTTAATCACTTTGAAGAACAACGATTCAATATTAGTTGAAGGCTCATATCAATCAGCCTTTCAAGTCAAACCACTGCATAGATTTATATGAATTTAGAAGGTCTTATCCTTTTTAGTTGTTCTAGCTCATCTGATTCTTTCTTGCTCACAAATGCCCTAATGTACAGTCTACCGATTATATATACGCAGCTGTAAAGGTGATTGTGAATGACTGAGTATGATCGGATTATCGAATATACAATATATATGACATCGATTACATTAGGCGCGAACGAAGAATCGAAGGTGTGATATTGAATGGCACACTTACAGCGCATTCGATATGTCTCCTTTAATATTTTCTGCTATATCGTGTACAATTAAATACAATGTAAAATCAGAATAATTGCACCTGTAAATATTGATTATGGCCGTATAAATAATGATATGCATCGGAATAAATCAGCTGAGATTATCGCTTTTAATTGAAAATCATATAACCGGTATATTTTCTATTAAATCAGCATAGCGACTGGAAATTTCTCAATTGACAGAAAAATCATGGCAAAATAATATAATTTATCTATAATCAGTGTAATGGCTGAAAAGATCGATTCTGATAGCAAAATCATAACATACTTCTGTAAATGCAGTATATCAGCAGTTCAGCGTTTTTATGTGATCAGCAAGAAGCTGAATTCAGCAAGAAATTCAGTGTTTTAGTCTGTCCCCAAAATTAATTTGTGACATGATGAGCAAATCTAGTCAATTATATTCTAAAACTGACCACTTCACTTGTTTGAGCTTTACACGATGTGTCTATAATCCTATACAAACAAATTAAAATGACAATGGTATTATCTCCCGAAATGAATTAATTTGTCCAAAACAATGTGTTTACATTAATTTAAATAACTAAACAAACAAATCAATAAATAAATATACGTTTACAAATTTTTTCCCCTTTTTGTTTCTTTTATTTTACTTTTATTTATTTACCCTTTTTTTAGACACTGACAGACATTCGATTTTGAATTTCTGGGCTTAATTTAAAACAAAATTCTTCGTACTCAAGACAAATTGAATCAAAATGATTCAATTCTTTTTATCTATTTATTGATTTATTTATTTATTTTCATTTCATCCTAGTATGGTTCCTTTGATTCGATAGTTCCGATTCATATGAAGTAGCCAAAAGAGTAATGCAGGAGTGCGCATGATTTCTTAAACTTGGGCGATTGAGTTTTCAGCGCCAAACTGTTGAAGTTTCGGTTTTTAAACGCATGGGGAAGCGCCAAGACATAATGTTAATTTAAAAATAAAAGTATCATATTAATCCTTAGACTATAGACTTTCAGAATTTAGGTTATAAAAAATATTTGAAAAGCTCCAAATTATCAGAAATATGCTCTGAAAATGGAAAATATCGTAATTCTACTGCATGTGCCAATAAGTATAATGGTCAGTATGGGTCTGTCATTAAAACGTCAAAGGAAGCAAGTAAACATTAACTTTTTTGAAAAATAAAAGCATCATCGTGTAGGTATTGCATTATACTTTCAGAATATAGGTTATAAAAAATTCAAATATTTTGAAAAAGATAAGAATTTCTTATAAATATAAATATTCCCTATACATTTCTATATAAACTTAATACCCGATATTGGACAGGTAAGACTGCGAAACAGGGGAGATAACAAAATCGATAAGCCAAGGCCCCGGTAAAGAATGTTCAGTATGTCTGACATCTCTAAAAGTATATTCCGCAAGCAATAGCAAGAACGTTGTATATGTATAACGCGTTCCATTTCCAACCACTTAAGAGTTGCTTTTATTTTAGGGTTTCTCTACCGATTTATTTATGTCGCAGCCGACAAGTTATCAAAAAGATAGCATTAAAAGAATTAGTGGGAGAACATTTGACTATTCATTTAACAATTTGAATAGTCAAATTCATTCATTTGACTATTCATTTAAACCATGTACCACTTAATATATAGAATAAAGTTTCTGTTTTTTTATCCGAATATGGTAGTTCTCTCATCAATGGAGGTGATTCTTGTCTTTTCAACCTTAGTGGAGACAAAATTCGTTGGAAACATTTTTAAATGCTGCTGGCCGGGTTTAAATCCTCACGGATACGGCTACAGCGCCTAGCACTGCAACGTGCGCCAGCTTTCACCGGTACTCTATCGAGACATCCCCGACATAGGACGCTAAAATAATGTACATAGAGCAGTGCACTCCGTATATAGGGGTTTCAATTTATTATTAACTTCGGTTTTTCTACCGAATTAAGATGTTTCTGTCAGAAATGGAGGCGAGTCGGGTCTTTTCAAGGACTGTCCACAATGGACACACAGTTCGTTGTATATATTTTACTGTCGCTGGCCTGGTTTGACCCCTCACGGATGCGACGATAGCGCTTAACACTGCAACACTACGCTACTGAGACGTCCTCAATAAAGGAAGCTCAAATAAAGCTAACCGACGTCGCAGTACACTCCGTTTACAGTGGTTTCTATTTATTATTAATTTCTGTTTTTCTCATCAATGGCGGCGACTCTTGTCTTTTCAACCACAATGGAGACATAACTCATTGTAAATATTTTTGTTGTCGTTGATCGGGTCAGTTGAAGACTCACGGATGCGGCGACAGCACCTAGCACTGCAACGTGTGTCATCTGTAACCATTATGCTACCGAGACGTCCTCAAAAACTTCAAAATGATCAAATAACGTCAATAAAGTTGCGTTGCAGTACAAACCGTATGTAGGGTTTTCTATTTATTATGAACCTCTCTGTCTGTCTGTCTGTCTGTCTCTCTCTCTCTTAGCAATGGTGGCTAATATTTTATTGCCAACCACAACGGAAACCTAGCTCGTTGGGGACACAGGGGTTGAGATTTCTCGTTGCCTACAGAGATTTGCTTATCAATTTTTGTCTTTCAAATTTTTGGGTTTAAAGCGACACTGAAAAAGTTTTAAGAATATCTGTTACACTAAATTCGATATATTTACGTTATATTGTAAATGATTATTTTATTTATTACTTATTTTTTTCTCGCTAGCCGAGCTTGAATCCTTATGGATGCGGCGACAGCGCCTAGCAAAGAAATATGCGTGAACTTAACCATAACGTTAACGAGACCGCCACCAAATAACGTATAACAGCTAACCGAAGTTGCAATACACTTCTTATATAAGGGTTTAGATATTCATTGTTATCTTCTGGTTTTCTTTTGAATTATGATATCTCTCTCACCAATGGGGGCGATTCTTGTCTTTTCAACCATTCAACCACAGTGGGGACATAATTCGTTGTAAATAGCTTTATTGTCGCTGGCTGGTTACCCTCGCGGATGCTGCGACAGCGCTTAGAACTGCATTTTAACGTGCGTCAGTTTTAACCATTACGCTACCGAGGCGTCCTAAAACAATGACGCTCAAATAACGTATATAAAGCTTACCAACGTTGCAACTTACATTTACACACGCTGTATATAGGTTATTTTCCCTACTAACATCTGATTTATACCGAATTATGATATTTCTCTCATTAATGGAGGCGACTTCTGTCTTTTCAACCACAATGGACGCATAATTCGTTGTAAATATTTCTATTGTCGCTGACCAGGCTTGAACCCTCTCTGATGCGGCAACATACAGCGCCTAGCACTGCAACATGCGTCAGCTTTGACCATTACGCTACCGAGACGTCCCCCAAAAATGTCACGTTGCTCGAACTATGTATATAAAGCTAACCGACGTATACGGGGTGTCTGTTTAAGAAATATTTTTTCTTACCCGTGAATTATCGCATATTAATACGTTTTTGGAGGGCATATCACCAACTATTAATTCACGATGGCCGCAGGCCGGAGTGAATTAAATCTTCGTATCTGCCCGACAACACGTGTTAATCTGCGATAATTAAACATTTCGATTCTAACATTATATACGATCAAATTGCGCGGATATTGCGACGTTTTCTAATGGACTATTTTGAGGCGAACATCGCCAGAAGGTAGATGTTTACGTTCGACATCATCAAGGTGCGAAATGTTCACGCCGAGCGTTACACACCGTGCTTTATCACAAATTTTCACACGGTGCCACTTCCTATATAGGCTCTATAGGGAAACCGTTAACGTCATGTTAGAATTATAATTAACTTCTGTTAGTTTTTTTTTCTACCAAATTATGATATGGTGGCGAATCCATTATTTTTAGGCGCATCCCTGAGGGTTCAAATTCGACCAGCGACAATAAAATAAAAAGGTTTCATAACGAACACAGCGCAAAACCAGATCGAATTCACTCATGATACTTTTTTATCAAAAGATATCAAGAGTGTACAATGCGAGTTTTAACTAAAAATAATAAGATAGCTATCGAAATCAGATATATTAAGCGTAGCTACCGTTATAATATGGGTCGCGACGCGACCAAACTAATAAAGTGGCAAGTGCGCACAGCAAAGAGTCAGATCAGCCTAAGCATCCGCCAAGTCTGATCAGAGTCATAGCAGTCTGCATGGAGCTAGCTCAGACCCTTAGCTACCTTTTAAGCGCACAGCAAAGACTCTGATCAAACTTGGCGGATGCCCAGGCTGATCAGAATCTTTGCTGGGCGCATATGGCTCTTTATTGGTTTTGTCGTGTCGCAGCTCATATGATTAAGACAGTCGTGGCCTACTTTACCTCTAGCTTTACCTTAGTATACAAACAATACCTGTTAAAGGTAACAGGTAAATAGTTTGTACGAATCTCCTTATAAGGACGTATTCGCTATCGGCCTCGGTAGCGCAGTAGGCAGCGCGTCAGTCTCATAATCAAATATCACACTGAGTGATCTGAAGGTCGTGAGTTCGATCCTCACCCGGGGCATATCATTTTGATTTCTCTACCCTGATCGTCAAAAGAAACTTCAATTTTTTTCACGGCAATAGCTTTGAGGATGTCCAAATCATTTTTTTTAAATTATAGTACACGATCAGGCTATTACAATTTCAATCTTTGATAAAAGAAATATCTCCCTTTTTCGAAGAGCGTTTCATTCCATCGTGAGTTATCTTTTCTTCATGTGCTCAGATAGGGATTGTAAGAAACGGCTAAATTTGTTTGACGTTTATCAATTTTTACTAAATGCAGTGTTTTAAACCAGTAGTCAGTGTTTCAATGTTCACTCTAGAACTCGGAGCAATTTTAAACACTTCTTAAAAATACTTAATTCACGTACATTTTTGGTAAAATTGTCTAAAACATTCTAAAACTGAGACGAACTTGTCATAGCGACATGGATCGTAGCGTAGTTTGGCTTCCATTCCTTTGAAATATCTTGACTTGTTTCTGGCTGCATCGCATGTCTTACTGACGCCCTTGCCTGTCGCCTGCGCTCCATAGTTAGTCTCCGTTATCCCACCGGTGGTAAAAAATCGTCGAATATTACCGGTACAGCCTTCGGAATTGCTGATAAAATGTCATGTCGGTTGATGTGCTTTTTGCAAAAGGAATGAGAACGTGGATGTTTATCAATGACACGTCTCTCCATCAGAATACGTTTGTTTAGAACTGGGGTGACCCTTTGAGAACAGCAATCAATTTTGCTTACCTTGTATTTTATACCACCTAGTTAATAGTTGTACCTTGTATTTTTACCATTGTACCTTGTATTTTTATCACATATTGTAACAATGCGCCTATAGAAGCAATGGAAAGTTTCTATGTTTTATTCTGCAACAGTTAACTGTTCCGGAGCGCGTGAGTGAAATTGCTGACGCCACTGGCAATTACTGACGTATTTTGTGACGTTTTGAGACGTTAGACGATGTAACGTCTCTTTCTCTTCCTAAAATCGCCATATAAGCGTACATTTAACTTCAAGGGTCCATAGTCCAACCAGTGGGTAAATTCGTCAAAATACAAATCATTATGAAACCTGCACAGCTTTCAGAAGTAATGAAAATATGTCGGTTTATGTGCTTTTTTGTATCAGATAATCGTTGCGCCGTTCTGGCGACTACAGGAGATCGCATGGAAATATACTGCTCACAAAAAGTAGGGGATATTTTGACATAGAAGCGCGAATACAGCAATTAATACATGTAATAAGGTCGGGCTACATTATTGTTGTTGATAGAATAATATTCGAGCGACAGCGACGGTATTCAGCTACATTGTAAAACAGCAACAGTCAAGGCAGTCACGAGATCTATAGTAGCACAAAAAAATACTACGGGGTCTAGACCGCTATTTCGCATTGGCAAAAAAACAAAACAACACAAGTTCTGTAAATATCGAAGTTCTTGATAATGTTCCAAATTGAGAACACCCGCTGTGGTAGGCTTTATTGTATTTTAAATGCATAGGGCTCAAGTTAATGTCACCATCGGCGAGTCTATTCACTCACAATGGCATTGTTTACGCCTGCTGTTTCTTTCTTTGATTAAACAACATGAAAATAGTATTCTTTACTGAAACATTAAATGTCTTCATAAATTTATATCATCTGTGACAATGGTAAGTCGTTGCTGGGCTGGGTTCGTGCAAAATTTGGGTGTAGACCCTCTAGATCTGTCTAATACAAATTTACTTAGGTCACGCGGCAAGCATAAGCGTATCAATATTCATTCTGACGATCTCTGTGAATATTTGTTTTGTCAGGTATTACACTTTAATGTTCATCAATTATTGTTTCTTAAAGATTTTCACCCTCAATATTTCTATTATGTTTTAAATTCCTCACAAAACATTATATCCTAGGCATGATAATGATTGCTATAAAACGTACATATACATGTATCTGCCAAAGTTATGATTTGTGATGGTCACTGAAAATAGGAGAATTTAAGAAAATACACAAAAAAGCGGCAATAGTAGACCGCCATTCCCGCCATAAATGAAGACTGGATGCGCCCAGCAATCATAGCTGATCAGGTTGAAGTTATATCATGAATAATTTTAAGCCCTTTCTTTAATCGACTTCAGACAGTTATTGGCTGAAAAGAACTCACGTGCACAGATTAGAGGTTAATGCTATTGTAAAGTTATTTACTCCACCAAACATGCTTGCAGAAACGTCTGTTGGAGTCCATCAATTTATGACAAAATATTCGTGAATATTTACGAAGGGTATGCAATGATATATGGTCTCTGCCTCCGTAACAAAGATGTTTGCGCTGAAGATTTTTTTAACAAATCTTAATCATGTTGCATACAACTAACCAGTTTCATAATTTTGTGATTATTTCGTAATGAAATACGAGGGCATATACCTTTAATTCTGCTTTCTTAAATGTCTAAGATATCCCTTACTTTTTGTGAACACTAAAGAAAGGCAGAAAATAGTTAGTCGAATAACACGAATTTTCTAAGAAATTTGTAAACTTCCTTATATTTATATTGATTGTTATGTCTGTAGTATGTCACAGACTTAGACGCAAACAATGTACCCTTACAATCTTAAGGCTATTTTCAATTTTATCAGCGAAATTAATAGGTTCATTTACTATACGTAATCATTGTTGACAACAGCCTTCCAAAGAACTGGCGAAATAGCTTGAAATATTGGGACACAGTGCTTGAGCAAACATTATAGACCCTGATCAGACTGCTCCGAAGGGGCAGTCTGATCAGGGTCTAAAATGTTCGCCATGAAACAAGTACCAGCAATTTATTACAACGGCGGTGCATACAATAATTTACTAGGACAAATACAGTAACAGTTTAAAGTGTCAAAATATGTAGGGAAATAACGGTATATCCATCAAGATGTTGACATTTTTATTGATGAGGCTATTAAAGATGTTATTACTGAAAGGCCCCAGAGATATGCATTACAGCAGATCTCGGATCTGAAAATAGCCAAGAAATAGCCTATTAATTTCAGCTTTAACAGCAATATTGACGTAGTTATACTAGGTGCTTGTAGCCCTAAATGGCATAATAACAATTCGTTCTGTATAATTTAGCCTAATTAAATCATAGAAGTGTTAGATTCACTGGCAGTATTAAAAATGCTAACAATCATCTCGCCAATATTTGTAAAGTTCATTTCGATAAATTGTGATATAAGTATATTACACAGCTGGGGATAATTCTCAAATATGGAGACAATCTCCATTTTGAGCAACTGTCTCTGGTTTAGGAGACATCTTCTATTTTAAAATACGCATATCCTGAAATAATCAAATGTCCCTCGATCAGAGGAATGTCTCTCGTGTTGGAGATAAAAATGTCTCTGATTTGGAGGACAATCTCCTCATCAGGAGACAATGTGATAAAATGACGTATTTATAGACTGCTTTGTGCAGCTTACTTTCAAAAGGCATACATGTATATAAAAAAACAGATTGGGAGACAATCTGCTGCTAAAATGTGCACCGTTGCGATTACTACAGAAATGCATGACATACCCTGGTCTAGTTTCTAGATTTCAAACTTGTAAGAATTGTTTAGTTTCTTGGTGATTTTATTCTTAAGCATTGCTTGCTGTGTGATAAATTTGCTAGCAGAAGATACCAACTTGAATCTGAAATGCAATATTGAGGCCATTTCCTGTATCCCGATCGGGAGACAGAATTTTAACGTATTGTGCAAAAAATGGCCAAAATACATTAGAGTATATGGCAATGTCCCCCGATGCAGAGACTGTCTCCATTTTTGAGAATTATCCCCAGCTGCACACCCCGAGTAATGCACGCTGAAAATAATAGTTTCATTGCAAATGCCGAAGACCTGAGAAATATTTATCGAGCCAGCCGCTGATCAAAAAGAAGGCAAAACATACTGTATTGCAACCAACTATAAAACTGCATCCTGAGTAAAATCACGACAGGACAAAAATAATAAAAATAGAATAAAATAATAAAAAGATAATGCTGTAAAAACTTTTATATAATACAAACACAAGGAAATGTTCTATAAATTTGTGGCAAACGTTTTTCTTAATCTTCAAATTTAGTTCATTTGTATCTCAATAAGTGCTTCCCTTTAACCTTTGAAGATGTTTTACTGTGAAAGCCCCCGGAGAAATGCATCACTCCATATCTTTCGGATCTGAAATTAGCCAAGAAATGGACTATTAAATTCAGATTTTACAACAATAATGACGTAATTATACTAGATGCTTATTGCTTAAATGACATGATAACATTTGTTCTGCAGAACTGTGGCCTAATTAAATAGCGTCAGATTCAGAAACAGAGGCAGAATGATAACAATCGTAATAATCTCACCGATATTTCTGCTCTGTTTCTGCACTTAAGAAACGTTCTCAGTTAAACTGGGGCATTCGCGGACAAATATGGCCATATATAACATTGCCAGAATTCAAGAAAAATCGCGACCATGACGCTTAATATATCTGTTTCAAAAGTTTGAAATATTTTCAGATAATAGTTTTAGATTAAGGAATAACAATCATGGTTAGAGCAATTCCCCCAAAAATATAAATGGCGTATTTTATGATGATATTTAGATACGCTGAAGGACGATGTCGCATACGATTACATTGACATACGTAGAATTGCACATTTACTAATCTTCTGACATTTGATATATTTTAGCTAGTTTCAATTCATAATGTTAATTTTGCTTTTTTGGAAGAAGGGGTTTTATATGAATCAAATGACGTCAACGTTTTCAAAACGCGGTCTTTGTGACGTGGGTTAAGCGCTGGCCTGCTGATCTAGCTGTCCCGGGTTCGAGCCCCGGAGGCGGAAATCTTTTCAATCGTAAACGGGGTTCCACTGCACACAGCCTTTCATTGTCACATTCCCATCGTCCTGACATGAATGAAATAATGTCAAGGACGCAAATCCACAATTCATCCGTCGATCCATTAAACCATCTAGCGTGCACAGCCTTTGCCGTAGATTCTGCCAGAGTTTATCAAGTATTGAGCTGTTCTCTCCTTATCTCTAGTCCAACGATGAAAATACAGAAACACAGATAAAGATCAGGGTCCGTCGGTTCATCCGTCATGTAAGACATCACGAAAAAGCAGAATAGTCTGGGTAAACTGAACGGAGGATTGCAGAAGATTTCTGTCTTAGTCTGGGTAAATTGAACGTAAGATTGCGGAAGATTTATTTAAAAAACTGTGTCAGTTTTAGTAATAGCAGCAGAAGATATAAAAACACAAAGTCATAGTTCAGGTTAACCTAACAGAAGTTTGTATAAGATTTCTTTCACAAACTGGGTAAGCTGAACAGAAGATTTCTGTCAGAGTCCGGGTAAATTGAACGGAGGATTGCGGAAGATTTCTGTCACAGTCTGGATAAACTGAATGGAAGATTGCGGAAGATTTCTGTCATAGTCTGGGTAAATCGAACGGAAGATTGCGGAAGATTTCTTCTGAGTCAGGGTAACTCGAACGGAAGATTGCGGAAGATTTCAAACCATACCTTAGGTAAATCAAACGGAAGATTGCGGAAGATTTCTGTCATAGTCTGGGTAAATCTAACGGAAGATTGCGGAAGATTTCTGTCAGAGTCCGGGTAAATTGAACGGAAGATTGCGGAAGATTTCAAGTTATACCTTAGGTAAACTAAACGGAAGATTGCGGAAGATTTCAAACCATAGTTTAGGTAAATTGAACGGAGGATTGCGGAAGATTTGAAATCATAGCTTAGGTAAACTGAACGGAAGATTGCGGAAGATTTAAGACCATAGTTTAGGTAAATTGAACGGAGGATTGCGGAAGATTTCTGCCATAGCTTAGGTCAATTGAACGGGAGATTGGGGAAGATTTAAAACACAGAGTCAGTTTAAGTAAAAGCACCTGAAGATTCAAAGCACATAGTTTGGGTAAAACTAGCGGAAGACTGGGGAAGACCTCTGCTATAGTCAGGGTAAACTGAGCGGAAGATTGCAGAAGATTTAAAACACCGAGTCAATTGATGTAAAAGCAGTGGACTTAATTTTCAGTCAGGCAATTATTAAACTTGTTGGCTCAGACAAGATGTCAAATACATCTGTATAGCAATTGCTATATACTATGACATGGTATCCTAAGCTACATATGCAAGGGCCTGGGATCTCATAACTGCAGGCTCCAGGGTCAAGGCTATCTTGGCAGTGCTATTCATTACTGAACCATCTTGGCGGTGGCCCCTACTCGGATTCTTTTCAATTGTAGCACTGCTTACTATCAAGCATGATCTAATCAGCTCTTTACTGATGAAACCCGACACTAGGCAACCATCATGGCAAAGGCCACTCGGACCAAGCTTCATACAGGGTCAGTGCACCAGATTGAGCCAAGACTCACCTATGGTTGGTGTGTTTTTGACACTTTGTCACCTTTAATGTAGTTCTGTAATGCTGCATACTATGACATATGGTATTCTTAGTTCCTTATGCAAGGGCCCAAAGGTCCCTGGATCACAGGGCTGAAGGCCCCTGCATCAAGGCTATCTTGGTGGTGCTGTTCACTACTGAACCGTCTTGGCGTTGGCCCCTACTCGGATTCTTTTCAATTGTAGCACTGCTCACTATAAAGCATGATTGAATCAGCTCTTTACTGATGAAACTGGACACTAGGCAAGCATCATGGCCAAGGCCTCACTGACCAAGCTTCCTACAGGGTCAGTGCACCAGATGGAGCCAAGACTCACCAATGGTTGGTGTGTTTTTGACAATTTGTCACCTTACATGTAGTTCTGTCATACAAAATACTATGACATGGTATCCTTAGTTTCTTAGGCAAGGGCCCGAAGGGCCCGGGATCGCAGGGCCGAAGGCCCCTGGGTCAAGGCTATCTTGGCGGTGCTGTTCATTACTGAGCCATCTTGGCGATGGCGCCTACTCGGATTCTTTTCAATTGTAGCACTGCTTACTATCAAGCATGATCGAATCAGCTCTTTACTTTTGAAACCGGACACTAGGCAAGCATCTCGGCCGAAGGCCGCTCGGACCAAGCTTCCTACAGGGTCAGTGCACCAGATGGAGCCAAGACTCACCTATGGTTAGTGTACATGTCTCTGACAATTTGTCTCCTTAATTCTGTCATGCTACATACTACATGCTACATACTAAGTTCCTTTTGCAAGGGTCTGAAGGGCCTGTGAGAGCCGAAGGCCCCTGTGTCAAGGCTATCTTGGTGAAGCTGTTCATTACTGAACCCTCTTTGCAGTGGCACCTTCTCAGATTCTTTTCAATTGTAGCACTGCTTGCTATCAAGCATGATCAAATCAGCTCTTTACTGATGAAACTGGAGACTAGCCAACCATCATGGGCAAAGGCTGCTCGGACAAGCTCTCTACAGGGTTAGTGCACCAGCTTGAGCCAAGACTCGATCACCTATGGTTGGTGTGTTTTTGACAATTTGTCACCTCACATGTAGTTCTGCCATGCTACATACTGTGACATGGTATACTGAATTCCTTATATGCAAGGGCCTGAAGGGCTCAAGATTACACTACCAAAGGCCCCTGTGTCAAGGCTATCTTGGCCGTGCTGTTCATTATTTAACCATCTTGGCGGTGGCCCCTACTCGAATTCTTTTCAACTGTAGCGCTGCTTACTATCAAGCCTGATCGAATCACCTCTTTACTGACGAAACTGGACACTAGGCAAGCATCATGGCTGATGGCCGCTCAGACCTACAGGGTCAGCTCACCAGATGGAACCAAGACTCACCAATGGTTATCATGTTTTTGACGAGATTTCACAGCTTTAAAATATTGGATGCAGGATCACCAAACATACCAAAAATGACTCTGTATTAGGACAGTAGCATATGGGTGAAAATGTATACCTTGATAAGACTTTTTAAGACCCCTCTGATCAAGGTTTGCAATGAAATCCTCAGCTATCAGATAAAGTCACAATGTTTCATTTGAAACTTCTTTGCTCAATTTACCTTGACAAGCATCCTGGGTGAAATCTTTCACAATCTTAAGTGAGAATGACCTAGGTTATCAATTTAAATCTTCAATTCAGCTTGCCAAAGCTGTGTTTGAAAGATTCTGGAATCCTGCATTCAATTTAAATTAACTATGGTTTAAAATCTTAGCTTTACCTAAGCTATGGTTTGAAAACTTCTGCAATCTTCCACTCAGTTAACCTTACCAAACATCTTTCATGAGATCTTCCCCAATCTTCCGTTCAGTTTACCTAAGCTATGATTTCAAATCTTCTGCAATCCTCCGTTCAATTTGCCTAAACTATGATTTGAAATCTTCCGCAATCCTCCGTTCAATTTACGTAAGGTATGATTTGAGATCTTCCGCAATCCTCCGTTCAGTTTACCAAAGCTGTGATTTCAAATCTTCCGCAATCCTCCGTTCAATTTACCTAAACTATGATTTCAAATCTTCCGCAATCCTCCGTTCAATTTACCTAAACTATGATTTCAAATCTTCCGCAATCCTCCGTTCAGTTTACCTAAGCTATGATTTCAAATCTTCCGCAATCCTCCGTTCAATTTACCTAAGTTATGGTTTGAAATCTTCCGCAATCTTCCGTTCAGTTTACCTAAGGTATAACTTGAAATCTTCCGCAATCTTCCGTTCGATTTACCCGGACTCAGACAGAAATCTTCCGCAATCCTCCATTCATATTACCTAAACTATGATTTCAAATCTTCCGCAATCCTCCGTTCAATTTACCTAAACTTTGATTTCAAATCTTCCGCAATCCTCCGTTCAGTTTACCTAAGCTATGATTTCAAATCTTCCCCAATCCTCCATTCAATTTACCTTAACTGTGGTTTGAAATCTTCCGCAATCTTCCCTTCAGTTTACCTAAGGTATAACTTGAAATCTTCCGCAATCTTCCGTTCAATTTACCCGGACTCAGACAGAAATCTACCGCAATCCTCCGTTCAATTTACCTAAGGTATGATTTGAGATCTTCCGCAATCCTCCGTTCAGTTTACCTAAGCTATGATTTCAAATATTTCGCAATCCTCCGTTCAATTTACCTAAACTATCATTTCAAATCTTCCGCCAACCTCCATTCAATTTACCTAAACTATCATTTCAAATCTTCCGCAATCCTCCGTTCAATTTACCTAAACTATCATTTCAAATCTTCCGCAATCCTCCGTTCAATTTACCTAAACTATGGTCTTCAATCTTCCGCAATCCTCCGTTTAATTTACCTAAACTATGGTCTTAAATCTTCCGCAATCCTCCGTTCAATTTACCTAAACTATGATTTGAAATCTTCCGCAATCCGCCGTTCAATTTACTTAAGGTATGCTTTGAGATCTTCCGCAATCCTCCGTTCAGTTTACCTAAGCTGTGATTTCAGATCTTCCGCAATCCTCCGTTCAATTTACCTTAACTCCGCTTAGTTTAATCTGACAAACATTCTGAGTGAAATCTGGTCCACAGGTATGGTTTGAATTTGAACTTCTGCAATCCTCCATTCAATTTTCCTAAGGTTTGGTTTGAAATCTTCCGCAATCCTCCGGTCAATTTCCTTGGAGAGAAATTCTGCAATCTTCTGTTGCGTTTACCTGAGTTATTACTTGAACTCTCCCACAGTCTTCCATTAGATTTACTTAGATTACATAATAGAACTTACACAATCTTCTAAGCTGTAGTTTGAAATCAGACCTAAATAAGCTTATGCTTTAGTTCTGATCCTAACGTGTAAATAATTATATCTCATCATTGCTGTAACCATGAATGTATGTTTTTGAAAATAAAATATGTTTAAACCAATTCATGCACAATCTTCCATTCATTTTACCTAAGCTATGATGGTTTGAAGTCTACTGCAATCCTCCATTTGATATACCAAAGTTATGGTTAACAATGTTTCCCTGTACTACTTGCCTGTTTAGAGTACTTCAGTTTCGTGATGTCTTACATGAAGGATCAGCCGGTCCGTCGTTAGCTTAGTAAAGTCGTTAGTCAAAGATTAGATAAGTAAAATCATGACTGAGCCGCGACACGAGAAAACAAACAAAGTGGTTGTGCACCCAGCGCTGACTCAGATCAGCCTTGCCATCCGTCCAGTGTGATGACAGTCTTCGCAGTGTGCTGAACGGGTAGCTAATGGTCTAAGCTACCTCCTTGCGGACAGCGAAAAATCTGATCAGACTGGGCGGATGCCCAGGCTGATCTGAGTCTGCGCGGGGCGCACAGCCACATTGTTGGTTTTGTCGTGTCGCGACTCATGTGTCATTTTACTATTATCACTTCATTATAATTATTATTATTGTTTTTATAATTATTATTGTTATTATCTTTTTGTCGGAAGAAAATATGAGGATATTCGTAGTTTTTAACACCTGGTCCTTGGGCACCGTTTTACACAGCATCTGAAGACTGAGATTTTAAGTTCATTTTTTTCGAACATCTTAGCCAAACATTGCGTTTCACTTGAATGACTTCAATTTCATAAGACAATCTTAAAAGGGGCCAGGAGTCTCGGTAGTTCAGTGGATTAAGTGCTGGCCTGCTGATCTAGCGGCCCCGAGATCGCAGAGGCGTCGTCGCCATTTTTAAAGTTGCCCAGCCATTGTGACGCCGAAAGCTTTACCCGACTGCCGTGGGCACGAGTGCGGGAGCACACGAGAGGGGAAAAAACTTTCGTTGGGTGGCTCGCAACCTCTCCCCACCCACCCCCTTACCCCACCCGAGAAAAGTTTGGGATTCAGAACTAATGTAATTGCGATTTCAACTAATGTGATTTTTGTCAGTTTTGTAGGGAATCTTTCAGGGAATATGAGCATGAAAGCCCTGTCCAAATTAGCGCCGTCCCGACTTCGTGCACACAGCCTTTCATTATCACCATCCCATAGTCGTGATATGATTGAACTACTGTTGAAAAATGCCTTAAATCGTAAGTGATCCACCCATCCATCCCAGGGTTCCAGCCACCTTTATAAGCTGTAACTCTGCGCTGTGGTCTGACCCGCAGGTGTGCAGATAGAGGGGGAGGAAAGTTGAGCTAAAAAAAACTGATGTTTCTGTCTTTGCAGCTCCGCAAGCTAATCTGAGTCTTTTCTGGTCGAACATTGTCTGCGTCTTCGGCTTAGCTGTTGAACCGAGAAAAATAGAATAGCAAAACAGTATGCTAGTAATTTACAAATCTATTCGCATAATAGCTTTAAAATCAAGCAAACCATCTCTCTGACGCAAACAGATTGACCTTTAAAACGTTTGTTAGTCTAGAAGCTCGTTTTGATATAAATCACAAAATTATACCTCTGATCCTATCTATTTTAATATCTTTAATAATGACTAGGTGACAAGAGTTTAGAAATGTCAGTATTTATATTAATATCATACATGTACCACCCTTACCAGAAAAAGCCATTTTATTTCGCAATGAGCAGGATCTACATTGATAAGACTGGTATAAAATAGTTATACCATACTTTCTCCGCCTATACTACCATACTTTGTCCGCCTATACAGGAGATAATCCAATCGCTAAAGCTCGTGGATTATCTTCTCGTACAGGCGGACAACCATGGTATAACTATAATGTAACAAAAGGTTTAAGTTGAATCGGTACACTTTCACTGAAAGAGTTTGCTTCTTGGGCATAATTTAGTTCTTTAAAGAGAACACTCCCATAAAGAAGGGAGTCAAAATAGAAAATGTTCGCCCTCGTCTTTCAGGGCGAGCGTTTTCTATTTTGACTCCCTTCTTCAGTCAGGTACATAACCTTTAAAAGTTAATAAAAATATGACTTGAAGCAGTTAAAAATTATCCTGTTTGCCACTAATTTCAAAATGAGGCTGTAGAAAATAACTTATTTAGGTTATGTCTGAAATTATTTAGGCCAAGGTCAGATTTGCAATCTCCAAATAAATAACTGTTGTAAGTTAAAAAGTAGCTAATTTCCTGATCTTCAAGGGCCTTGCGTACCAATTTCTAGACGATGCGTACAGAATTTTATTGCTTAATCATAAAGTTATGTAAGAGATCGTTCAGGGAAAATTACCCAACTGTCCATAAAAATTGCTGTAACTCCAGAATACATGTATGAAGGTGAAAAAAGACACTTTAACTTAAACAGGTTACTTTTGCTATAGTCACAAAAAATTATAACTGCTTCAAGTTATATATTTTTTAACTTTTAAAGGTTATGCACCTGACTGTTCTTTATTGGAGTGTACTCTTTAAAGAAATAAATTACTGCCCCCAAGAAGCAAACTCTTTCTTTGAAGAAACATTTCTCCTTAATATAAGATCTCATTTGCAAGGGATTCGTCGTCTAGGGGTGGTTGTCGGACGATAGTATGGGGTAACTTTCAGTACCGGGGCGTCCTACTATATAATTTGGTACCTAGTAGAGCAAGGGCCTACTGTGTTTGTGTAGGTGCGGATGTGGGTGGTTTGGATATTTTTTCCTCTCGTCTATCAAATCTCTTTTCTTCTCCCTCTTTCTGGAAGAAGGCTCGATAGAAACTGAAATACTGTCTCAAAGAGTCAAACCCAAATCAACTAACCAACCAAATCGTCATCTATGGGCAAAATTACTATTTCACTTAGAAAAACACGGAAACACCAGATGCAACTGTATACCTTCAAAGTTCTGTTAAATCTTAATGAACCTGATTAGCTTAAATAAATTCAATAGTTAAGCCCTATAACATTGTTCAGAGCAATTTAATTTTTATTAATCATAGTTCACTTTCTGAAATCTTGTTTTAGTATTGTCATTATTACTAACATTTTTTGTCGTATTTAATGGGTTCATTCAGACACACTTCTCTTCAGAGATGGGAGTTGTCACTTTCCAGTTGTTACAACATACAAGATACATGTAGAAGACATTTAAAATCATCATTCCCCGCCGGAGGGATATAGATTTCTCCATTTCCATCCGCCATGAAACTTATAATAAATGTATATCACTATGAGGCGCTGATGCACGTAAAGTTTCTTCACACTGGCTTCAGTAATGCCTGAGTTATTGCCCTTGAATTGCTTTCAAAATAACAAAATGAGCCATAACTAAGTAACCAATCATCAGAATTTCAAGAAACTTAAAACAAATGTGCATCACTATTTACAGTTGTGCAAATATAGTTTTGTCAGAATGACATCAGTAGTGCATGAGTAATTGCACTTGAATCAATTTAAAATCAACAAATTTCGCCATAACCAAGTAATCAATGAATGGAATTCTATGAACCTTATACTAAATCACTAACAGGGTGATGAATATTAAGTTTTGTTGGACTTGCTTCAATAATGCATGTGTTATGCCGGGCCGCGTAGCGCAATCGGTAGGGCACCTGACTCATAAGTCAGAGGTCCTGGGTTCGATACCCGGTCTGACCACATACTTTCGTTTCTCCTTCCGCTGATTCAAGAAGAGCAGTTGTCAGTTACTGGCGAAAGTATGTGCACTTACCACTGGTTAACCGCTTAGGTGGTCTAAGCCTGCCCAGGAATAGTGTGGTTAGGTTAACTGACCGTCCCGACATGACCACAGCTGTTTACCGTGGACGTTAAGCAACAAATCAATGCATGAATTATGCCATTGAATTGCTTTAAAATAGACAAATTGAGTCATAACTAAATATCCAGTGAACGGAATTTCACGAAACTTAAAACAATTGTGTATCATCATAACATTACAGTTAACGTCAAGTTTTGTCGTGATGGCATCAGTATACACAGTTCCGAGAATAGCCGCTAAGCTCCGCCTGCTTAGTTACTGTTACTACGTCTCACAAGCTTACAAAAAGATGGCGGAAAAACAAATGACAAAAGCTAGTGTCTGCTAAATGTTGGCGATCTGTGGCAAAGAATCAGCCTCCTCATGATCTACACATGACAGTTGGCGCATCATGCATTTCCGATGCGTTCTGTTCTTGCAAAGCATGGTAAGTTTATTAAAAGTGGTGTTAGTTTGTTTTCTTTAAAGGTCAATTATTAATGTGCTTTTTTATTACAGAAATGAAAGCAGTTTTCTCTAAGCAACTGAGTATCGAAAACCGCATCAAATTATCATTAATAGTTTTCGAGATATAAAGAGTTGAATTTGTAAATTTTATGACATCTGACAATCATTTTGATATGCCTCATTAATATTCATGAGGCCTTCGATGACGTCATCGATGAACACTGAAATTTTAAATTTATTTAAAATTTTTAAATTGTCAAATATTTTCTTGTTGAACATTCTAAAATGGTAAAAAAATTGTATTGTATTATTGGTGACACTAACAACAACTGCCCAAATTCAAAATATTGCTTATATTTGCAATTTAAGCAGTTAAATTTTCAAATTTAAATATTCAATTAAAATTTGTTAAATTTCAATTTACATGCTTATCAGTAGATATAATTGAACATAGTTGTTTTAGATCTGTTTAATTAGGTCTCTGACAATGACTTTTGTGTACTGAAGTAAAAGAAAATGTTTTAAAATCTGTTTTTATTTTTTTTTAATTTAATTTAAATTTTGAATAAAATTTAAATTTGTGGATGAACATTCCCAATAAATTACTCAGCTAATAAACAAAGATTAAAATAATCAAAACTGTAAGATAACAGTCATTTACTCTTTAGAATAAAGGTTGTTAATTAGTTTAAAAATTCATTCAAAAAATTAAAATCATCAATGACATCACAGAATAGTGCATTGTGGTTAGAAATACTTTAAAAAGTAAGGGAGATAAGTCATGTAGGAATAAACAGCCGTGGGATTTTTAAACTGGCATAACATTTGAACGGATAGGAATTTTTCTATGCTGTTTGTAGCATTATAATCCTCTCCCTGTCCACTATCAATTTGCTTCAAAATTGAGCATTTACACACGGGTTATCCCGAGACAACGACGGCGACAGAAGACAACTAACGCAGTTCAACAGGTAAGGCGGAAAACAGACGTGAGTTG
This sequence comes from Ctena decussata, assembly GCA_963989385.1. Lineage (NCBI taxonomy): Eukaryota > Metazoa > Mollusca > Bivalvia > Lucinida > Lucinidae > Ctena > Ctena decussata. The sequence continues at coordinate 45,996,227 of OZ022506.1, forward strand.
CCGTTTTTCCCTTATTTTCTCTGTAATCAGACTGAATCGAAATTTCTGGTTTCCATATTAAGAAAGGGGGGAGTTTTCTACATGTCATGGAGAAATCCCGACTTCTAGCATAATCAACAAAGCGACAAAAAACTTTGAAATGTCAGCGACGAAGCAAAAAAAAAAATAAATATTTTATTTCAGAGGGCCGTGAACGGTTTACCAAATGTACAAACTTGGGGATTCTGACAGTTTCAATGCTACCAGGGATTACAGAAAACATGCCAATTGTAATAAATCATAAATTACTATGTAGAATGGAATTATAAGCATTTGAAGTTAGGTACTGTCTTTTCTTTTGTCAACAACTTACCACGGTTCACATTTTAGGCCAGGTATAATGAACACGGTTCGCCAGAAACAACCAACGCAGTTTTAAACCAAAGAAAATCTATACCCTACTGTCTCTTGCCCATTCCATTCCTATTTTTTTTTAGATGTAAGTAACATATTTTGCCTCGTGCTTGCAGATGGGCACTACTCGATCCAAGCGGCATTATGTATTGTCTCATTTGATGCACACATCTTGCTGTATCTGAACTGGTCTCTGCATACGCGCGTATCTATTAAGTGATTGAAATATCTCACCGAAACCGCTTGTCTACTATTCCTGCACTTGTTTTTTTAAACAAATGAGAAATCAATGCAGTAACGTTACTAACATCAGCATAAGAAAAAGCATTGAGTACTCTGCCACACACAGATGAAAGACGTTATGATACATCATAAATATTGTTGAGAGGCATTAAAACGTTACACTCACCAGCGCTCTCCAAGCTGTAGAAGCCGTGAGCTCATTCACCATGCAATCACCTAGCAAAATAGCAATATAAGGGTCACATGTTCGATCCGTTTTTTTCTTTTATATTTTGGGAACGACGTCCCCTCTCAAAAGCTTGAATACAATGTATAAGTGGGTCTGAACCCCTAACCTACATACACTCACACCTGGTTAACTATGTTTTCATGGACGTTACCAAAAGAAAAGGAGCCGATCATTACGAAACGAAAAAGAGTTTGAAACGACCTGGTCATCAGGTCGTTTGGTAACTCCGACTTTATTTCGTTTTGTAACAGCTCTTTTTTTAGTTTCGTAACAGCCGTTGTATATACATAGTTAACCGGGGGTGACACTTGCGAACGCTTTACTATGTATGAACGTTTGAATGTCTTTGCATAAACTTCACAAGGTTCTAATTTGATGAAAATTGCATGTAAGCCTTATTCCCTGGGCGTTCACTTGAATTTCTGAGAAACCTTATCGAACCAGTGAAACCAACCCCATCTTATCCAAACAGTTACACAAACAAACGGATCATAGTGAAAACAATTGAGCCGGTTCATGAGATATGGTGTCTTCAAGAGTTCCGACCAGCGTAGACACAAGCCAGAATAGAGTTACTCGTGCTGGTTTGAGGCTAGCTATTTGGCATGACCCTTCTGGAGACTTTGTTCTATCCATGCAGTGAACAATAAAGACGCTAAGACTATGCGGGTGCGCAGGCTAACTTGTGTCTTCGTTATTCGCATATGGCATAAAGCACGAATTGTTACGTCGCGCCTGTAATATAATCGGGTGACTAAGGCGCACGTGCAAAGTCTAGCAGCCAAGATGAATGGAGGGATAATTTTCGATTTTATGTCCTTTTCAACAGTATTTCAGTCATATCAGGACGATGAAAGGGTGATGATGAAAGGCTGTGTGCAATGGAACCGCGTTTACGATAGGAAGTAGTCAAGTATGGTCGTCATCATTCGCATACAGGTCAAACAAGCCTACACTTAGTATAGAGTCAGCTCTCACACAGTTTCAGCATATGTGCATCTGTGTGAACTAAAAACAAATATGTTACAACCATTCGTAAGCCGTGTTTAGACGGACAGAATACACCCGGGTGAATATTTGCACCCTGGTGCAAATTGACATCCCCGATTTTGCTTAAAACCTTTTTTAGATGGACAAAGTACACCCAAGATGACTGATTCTACCTATAAACGTCGTTTACATGGACAAAATATACCCCGGGTGCAATTTTGCACCCCAGGTGCAAATTTACACCCGGATGTATTTTGTCCATCTAAACGCGGCTTTAAGTATCAACCTTAGCACGATCTTGTCAACGTTATATTACCAAGATGAGATGAGTAATATAACTAAAATCAGAAAGCTGGGTTCAGAGCCGGAAAAAGCACCACAGAGCAGATCTTCAACCTTAGAATCCTGTGTGAAAAGTATCTCCAACGTCAGCAGAATCCGTACCATGTCTTCATTGATTTCAAGAAAGCCTTTGGTAGGGTGTGGCATGCAACCTTATGGCCCACCATGCGGAAGTACAATATCAGTGCAAATCTAGTGCGCACCATTGAGCAGCTATACGACAAGTGCAGTCTTGATGAATGGCAGCACAGGAAAATGGTTCAAAACAACAGTTGGAGTAAGGCAAGGATGTTTCACCCGCCCTGTTCAACATTTTTCTCGAACGGATCATGTCTGATGCTCTGGAAGAACACATCGGAAAGGTCAGCATAGGCGGCAGAAGCATTACCAATCTGCAGTTTGCCGATGACACAGACGCTCTAGCTGAGGAAGAGCAGGAACTAAAAACCCTAGTTGAAAGTCTCGACAAAACCTGCACAAGGTATAAGATGAAGATCAGTGCTGAGAAGACCAGACTGATAACAAACAGCGCAGATGGCATCCAAAGGGAGATCACGGTAACAGGGCAGAAGCTGGGTACTGTAATAAGCTTCAAATATCTTGGGGCAGTTGTCTCAGACGATGGCTCAAAACAGGAGGTTCTCTTAAGGATTGCACAAGCCACTTCAGCTCTTACCAAACTGAAATCAATTTGGAGAGATAACAACATATCTCTTGGATCAAAGGGAAACTTATGCGCTCCCTTGTCATTTTAATATTTCTGTATGGCTGTGAATCGTGGACCTTGACAGCAGAGTTAGAGAAAAGAACGCAGGCTTTGAGATTAGATGCTACCTAATGTTACTGAACATTACGTACAAGGACCATATAATCATTGTGGAGGTTCGCAGAAAGATCCAAGCAGCCATTGAAGAATACGATGAACTCCTGGCGCTGGTCAAGAAACGGAAACTAAGGTTGTTTGGCCACGTCTCAAGGTCTTCTGGTTTAGCAAAGATGATTCTACAGGGCACAATGAAAGGAAAAAGAAGAAGAGGTAGACAGAATAAGAGGTGGGAAGGCAATATTAAAGAGTGGACAGGGATGGATTTTGCCAGCTCAACTAGGGCAGCTAAAAACAGGACATTGTGGAAAGGGATTGTTTCGAAGTCATCTGTGGTGCCCCAACGGCCTAGTAAGGTTAAGGGATAGAATAGAATAGAATAGAGGAGTTAGTTGTTTAGTAGACAGCATCTTAAGAACGGAGCACGAGAAATATGTCTAGGCCGTCTTGCAACTGATAGACGAAGAGCAGATTACATGTATAACTCGACAGCTCATTGTGAAAGCTGAATTTTTCGATTCTATGACTTGAAAATGCTGTAATAATATTATGGTTCTCCAATTAACTCCACCCAATCCATCTATTCAGATTTCGTAAGTGTAACTAAGCCATATTGCTTATGCCAAATGTCACTCAGTAGTTTATACCCGACAGAGGCGAGTTCAGCAGCCCCAGCGCTATCGGGCGCTCAGCTGAATAACTCTGACCATCAACAACCACTCACACTGCTGAACTCGCATCTACCATTTAAAGGGTGCCTGTTAGGTGTGTGCTTGCTATTACAGCGATTTCCTTGAAACTGCAAATAATGCAGTTTCAAGGAAATCGCGAGTGGTAACATCGATTTTTTTCCAAGGACTTGATATTTTACAAACTGCGTTCGCTGTTCCCGAAGTATGCTGACGAACCGCCTTCAGATGTTTCATGACCCGTGGTATGTTGTGTCCAGGAACAAACTCAAGTGTTCACTGTTTCATGGATTTGAACAATCCACAATAATTTTTCAGACAGATGCTTGCGATGAATTAGAACCATAGACAATATACTATATCTACATAAGAAAAAAATAAGAAATAAGATGTCTTACATAGCCAAAAACTACAACCGAAATAGAAAGGGGTAGGTGAAATTGAACGAAATGAAACGTTGCGAGGTTTATCTCTCGTTGTAATGAACAAATCTCCATGGAACTTAATCGGTCGGTACCAACATTAGTCTGCTTTCACTCTGCCAAATAACTTTTAAAAGTATTCATGTTCAAGGTTAAAAATCGCTGATTTCCTACCTTTAGGTAGTCCTATGACGTCGTCAAATCGAACTGCGTTGGTTGTCGTCTGTCGCGTACGTTGTCTCGGGATAACCCGTTTGATTTATATAAGTAAAAGACCGAAGAGAAAATTATATTAAACTTACCTCTTTACATTTTCGAAGCTGAATAACTATAAATGACGCAGTAGAGTCCGGATAAAAACTCAAAACATAATGATTTCCGACTACTGGTTATAAGCGAACTTTGTACTCTCGATTCAACGCTATGAAAACCGGAAGAGAGGGTACAGTGCGTTCGGATACTGTGATGTTGGATACTGACCACGTGCGATTTGTTTGTGAGACTATGTCACGTGCTAAGTTGTCGTTGCATTGGCCAGGTATACGCTATCATGTGATTTTGAGTGATATTCTGGGTGTGGCTTGGAACTGTGTTTTGCCTGAGTAACTGTCCTTGATTTGGTTTAAAATACACAAGTACGCCATAACTAAGTTGCAAATGAACAGAATTTCTTGAAACTTGATATAAATATATATCAACTCATATATCATCTCAGCGAGATGATGTTGAAGCAAGTTGTTTAGAATGGCCTCACTTATACATGGGCCATTGCCCCTTGATTTAAAGTCCACAGCTTCAGTCATAACTAAGTAACCAGTGAACTAAATTTTATCAAACTGAAAATAAGCCATAAAAATTGATTGATTTGTTGCTTTACGTCCACGGTAAACAGGTATGATCATGTCGGGACGGTCAGTTAACCTAACCACACTATTCCTGGGCAGGCTTAGACCTCCTAAGCGGTTAACCAGTAGTAAGTGCACGTACTTTCGCCAGTAACTGACAACTGCCCTTTTTGAATCAGCGGAAGGAGAAACGAAAGTATGTGGCCAGACCAGGTCTCGAACCCAGGATCTCTGACTTATGAGTCAGGTGCCCTACCGATTGCGCTATGCGGCCCGGCAAGCCATAAACAAATCAGCCATTTCGGCGGGGGATATAAATTCAATGAAAATACTTGTTAAGAAGACAATCAAGGTTGAAATAACATCATAGTCAGGTCGCCAAGAAGTTGCATCGACGAAAATGTGGCGTAGTTTTAACGCCGTTTGCCCACTGGTTTGCTTTGTGGTTATCGTATTTTAAAAGACTTTTTTTCTTGTATAAAATGAAGAAAGAATTTAGATTAGCGTAAAATTCAATTAGTCCAGACTCAGACCAGATTGCTTTTAATCTGTAGTCTAATCTGGTCCAGGGATGGTCGGGTCGGGGGATAGGCTGGGTAACTTTCAGTGCCGGGGCGTCCTACTAATTTGGGTAATAATTGGGCAATGGCCTACTATGCTTGCAGTAGGTGCGGATGTGGGCTGTTTGGCTGTTTTTCCTCTCTTTCACCATGTCTCGATATAAACTAAAATACTGTTTCAAGTGATGTTAGGCCCAAAACGACCAACCAACCAAAATCTAATCTGAACCTACACTGTATGCCTAGTCCAGTCTCTCACCAGACTGCTCATAAAGCAGTCTAATCTGGAACTGCACTGTTTGAAACTCCATCTATTGTTCTGACACCTTTTTTCATTGTCAAACCGAATCATTTCATTGTAGGGCAAATACTATAACTATTTTGTGCCCTATTGTTTAGAATTTTACAGCGTTATTAGCCATATTGTGCCGAGAGCAGGTTTATGAATTGAAGATATCACATGCAGAATCTGGATAGGTCATTTGCGATTGGTGCAAGAGGCAACGGCGCATGACCTGACCATTATGATGCAAATGTTGGCCTGGGAATGCATTGGTCATAACATTCCCTTAAGATAGAATTTCTTATGGCCTAGTAATGCGTTAAACATGGTTTAAGAATCCCGCATGTACTGTTACTCTCAATGTTGTAGTTAAGCTGGTCTCGAGCTTTAAAATGTCATTTGATTAAAATTGATGTGTTTGCATACAAGAATTTAAAGTGCAACATGTCAAGATAAATCTTTGACGATACAAATGCTATTTTAGCACAATAACTGATATTTCGGTCCAAATTTAAAAGCATTACTAGAAAAAGTAGCCGTTAAATTTCCACACATGTTTCCTGTTTCCATTAAACTGTTTAGGTGACACGACAACTTAAATGAACCAAAGATGAAACAAAATGAGCCGCGACACGACAAAACCAACAATGTGGTTGTGCACCCAGCGCAGACTCAGATCAGCCTGGGCATCCACCCAGGCTGATCAGACTCTTCGCTGAGCGCTAAAAGGGTAGCAAAGGGTCCAAGCTACCTTCATGCGGACAGCGTAGACTCTGATCAGACTGGGTGGATGCCCAGGCTGATTTGAGTCTGCGCTGGGCGCACAACCACTTTGTTGTAAAACTTGTATGTAAAACTTGACGAAGGAGCATTGTCTACCCGCAAAATGTTATAAAAACGCAAAATAGCTTGGACAATATTAATGTGAATTTGTCCATTTAAGTTTTCAAAAATAAACTTCTCTATATAAGCCGCGACACGACAACACCAAGAAAGTGTCATGTGTGCCCAGCGAAATATCAGTTTAGCCTGTGCAGCCACTAAATCTGGTCAGTCTCCGTTGTGCGCTGAAATGTTGCTAAGGGTCTAAGCTAGCTATGTCCGGGCGGCGAAGAGTCTGATCAGACTGGGCGGATTTCCAGGCTAATCTGAGTCTTTGCTGGGCGCACATGCCATTTTGTTGGGTTTTGTCGTGTCGCTGCTCAATAATTCAGTCTCTTTTGACGTTGCTCTAAGCTCCCTAAAAGTGGTGATTTATTATTATCATTATTTTCAGGTGTTATAGTACATGGACTTCAGATTTTTATTTTGAATTAAGACGTTTACAATACATTACATGGTGAACGAAATAACGCAAAGAAAATTAATCAGTCCTTCCATCGTCATCACAATGCTAAGTTTGACTTAAAGAATATAGAGGACCTTACATAAATGGTCATTGCATATGAAATTCATTAAATGAGTCTTCAACGAGTTTCATATGACCACGGGGGTAAGATTGTGTTTATCATATAACCCTTTGAAATAGAATCTTATAGTCTTCAAAATAAACATCATTTCAATAAGAAAACTCATTGTTGAGATGGACGTTGTCAATGACGTTAAATGTACGCGCCAAAGTGTTATTACACGTGTGGTCGTACGATTTTTATGACACAACGTTATCCACTGACTAACGGCGATGACTTATGATAAATACAGCAGGGTTTTCCCGTGTTATGCATTCTGTATTATACACATTATCATAATAGTAACTTGATCTGGCAAACTGTATCACGTCGAGTGAATGAGCTCATACCATCGGATCACCCGAGACGCTTGCGTTGAGGGTGATCCGATGGTATGAGCTCAACCACGAGACGTGATTCAGTACGCCAGATCAAGTTACTGTTATAATAATTTGTTTATTAACCTTATGGAACAGTCAATTTTTCATACTAGCCAGCGCCAATGATCGACCCGGATTCGAACCTGTTCTACGTGTAACTTCCAGTGCCGGGGCGTCCTACTGATTTGAACTGTAGTAGGGCAAAGGCCTACTGTGCTTGCAGTGGGCGCGGGTGGGGGTTTCTCTCGTCTATCACTTCTCTCTTCTTTCTCCCTCTCTCTGGGAGTGGCCCGATATAGATTGAAATACTGTCTCAAAGGGCCGTTAAACCCAAAACAACGAACCAACCAACCATCGAACCTAGCGGCAGAGGTATTTAGCTAGTCGTGAGACAAAGGCTACCGACTGAGCTATCATGGTGCGCCTTTTGACGTGTTTGTTGACGTTATGTCACTAGTCCCTTTTCTCAGGTTCTCGTTTCTACGATGCACGGTAACAAATGACGCGCCTGAAGCTGGAACTCAGAAATACCCTCGTTTTTAGGGAAAGTGATACGGATTCAGAAAACGCCAGTTTGTTACGGCTCTCTGTGGCAAATGGCCAGAAAACAGGCAGTTCAAAGGGTGATAGGTATATGATAAGTAGCAATAAGGCGCCATACAAGGTATAGCGTGAAAAGTGTTGTAGCAATCGGCCACATGTAACACTAAAATTCGCATACGGTGATGTGGTGCCGTCTCTGTCTTTTTATATGTTTAATGTCTTATATGTCAAAATGTTACTGTCTTATATATCAAAAGTTCTGTTTCATTTTACTTCCAGTTTTATCTGCCATGAGAGCAAACAAAAATACCGTCAGCTCATGTTAGACAACACGTGTAACTGACCGAATTTACGCCATCAAGTATAAAGTCCTTAGTCTTCTTGGCAGAAAAAGCAATTCTGTCTTCAGCAGAAAGCACAAGTGCTTGTCAGTGTATGAAGTCTGAAAGTCGTTGTTCTGTTAATTCAACCAATTACTTGAACAAATTGAGTTTCATTCTTCTTAACAGCATCTATAGCTAAGGCATCTTGCTATTTTGTTGACAGAATCTTCCGCAGAGAATTTACTTAGTCCTAAAAGCGCCAATACACAGACGACAAAATCTTCGTCTGCACAATATCAAAAATGTTTAGTTGAAGCTATATCGCATTGAGATTTCAAAGACTACAGGGCAAACAGTGTAGATTTACATGAGGCGGCTCATTATCAGCCGCCTCATCTAGAGCTAAGGTGTTTGCAAATTCTAAGCGTTAATCCTTTATAGTCTTTTTAGCTGTGTTTACAAAGTATAATGGTATTTGCGGCCTGATAAAAAGTGACTAAGATTAACATTTTTCCCTTTTAAGTTAATACTAGAAATGTTTTTCAGAGAAAAAACTGATGTCCCCCAACCAGCCCGTTTCCCATCCCCTCTAATGAATAAAAAGCCTGTACAAATAAAATATCTATGCAAGTTTGGACAAAATCCATCCGCTGGTTCTAAAGATATCCTACATAGAAGACTATGTCCTTCAAAAATGGGTCAAGGTCACCAACTACTAAACACGTCTTTAACATGTCACAACGACACATTCTTGCAAGTCTGATGAATATCCATCCACTGGTCCAAGATATCTCATTTTTAAGAGAGAAAGATATGCATTTGTAAGATAGCTTTTGACCTTAAAAATGGGGTCAAGGTCATCAAAACACAGTACATTCTTGAGACTGTCCCATAGGTATATCTATGAAAGTAAAGTGGAAATCAAGCCAAAGGCTAAAGAGATACACCAATTTTATTGAAATTTTCACATATCTAAATCCTCCTGTGACCTTGAAAACGAGGTCAAGGTCACCAAAATTTTGTTCAGCTCTTAAACTTGTCCAAATCATGTATCCACGAAAGTTTGGAGAAATCCCATACACTGGTTCAGGAGATATTGTGGGTACAAGAAATTGCCATGTTATTTCTCCAGTGACCTTTAAAATAAGGTCAAGGTCACCAAAATCTAAACAGTTCATAAACTTGTCCCAATCATGTATCCAGGAATGTTTGGTGAAATTCCATCCGTTGGTTCAGGAGATATTGTGGGTACAAGAAATTGTCATCCAAGTCCTCCAGTGCCTTGAAAATTAGGTCACGGTCACCAAAATCTAATCAGCTGAAAAACTTGTCCCAATAATGTATCCATGCAAGTTTTGTGAAATTCCATCCCTTGGTTCAGGAGATGCAGTGGGTACAAGAAATTGTCATCTAAGTCCACCAGTGACCTTGAAAATGAGGTCAAAGTCACCAAAATCTGATCAGCTCTAACACTTGTCCCAATAATATATCCGTGCAAGTTTGGTGAAATTCCATCCATTGGTTCAAGAGATATCGCGCATACAAGAAATTGGGTACAAGAAATTGTCATCTAAGTCATCCAGTGACCTTGAAAATAAGGTCAAGGTCACCAAAATCTAATCAGCTCTTACACTTGTCCCAATGATGTATCCATGCAAGTTTGGTGAAATTCCATCCATTGGTTCAAGAGATATTGCGCATACAAGAAATTGTCATCTAAGTCCTCCTGTGACCTTGAAAATTAGGTCAAGGTCACCAAAATCTAATCAGCTCATAAGCTTGTCCCAATAATATATCCATGCAAGTTTGGTGAAATTCCATTTATTGGTTCGAGAGATATCGCGCATACAAGAATCTGTCACGCCGGCGCCGACGGGATCCGCACTGAAAACAATATGTCCCCCCTCACCTTTGGGGGGGGGGACATAATTATCCTCTAACCCAATGTCTCGGTACCATTTTAAGCCAAAATGATAAGTCAGTTGAGCGGCAAAATATCGTTTTGGCATAATTTTACCAGGGAGAATGGAAAATATGTGTCTTTTCTAATAGGGGCGGAGGATTTGGGATGGAGTAGGGCTTCTATAAAAGGGAAATATATGTTTTCTGTCTAAAGCAAATTCCAAGGTGCTATTACTTTGGACAAGGGTGTAAACGATCTCCAAGTCAAAGTAACCTTCCTAGGCGATGTATCAACACACCTTTATTGCATATATCAAAATAAAGGTTACTCTTTATTTCATGCATAAATTTTTATGGCTTACTTGCACCTATTTGTCGACAGTATGTATATTTTATTAAGGCGGAGAATGCCGTGATATAAATTGATAGGGATCATGGACTTTCGTGCCGGTATTCGGACAAAACAGGTAACAAAGTTGACTATACATTTTTAAATACCCATCGAGTTTATGCAATAAGTGAATATACCTTCTCGGTATTGGCGGTAAACGCCCACATAAGAGTCTTTCCACGATTTGAAGTAGTTAACAACACAAGTCCGAGCAATGTCGAAAACTTTAAAAACAAACTTTGCTTGGACTTGTGACGAAAACTGTTGCGTTAAACTCGTACATGTCTTGAGCAGTTGCTTCGAAAATACACAGTTCCGAGAATAGCCGCTACGCTCCGCCTACTTAGTTACTGTTACTACGTCTCACAAGCTTTACACAAAGATGGCGGAAAAACAAATGACATGCAAGTGTCTGCTAAATGTTGGCGATATATGGCGAAGAATCAGCCTCCTCATGACCGACACATGGAAGTTAATGCATCATGCATTTCCGATGCGTTCCGTTCTTGCAAAGCAGGGTAAGTTTATCAAAAGCGGCATTAGTTGGTTTTCTTTAAACACGTATACATCCCTCCATTAACTGTAAGGTAAATCACGGACTTATGTAAAATATTTACCACGTGCGATTTGTTTGTGAGACTATGTCACATGCTAAGTTGCCGTTGCATTGGCCAGGTATACGCTATCACGTGATTTTGAGTGACATTCAGGGTGTGGCTCGGAACTGTGTATTGAGGAGGTATCCTTGGGTATTACAATGAAATGATGAATATGATAATTTTCTTTCCTATTTTTTCGGAATACCGGCACAAATTTTCGTGAATCCCATCATTCATACGACGTGATTCTCCACTTTGTTTTATGATGATAAAATGGAATCTAAAACATCGGAGAATACTGCAAAAAATATAAATAATTTAATCTAATGGCGCTTGCATTTTTGCCTAGTCAAACGGAACTCATAAACGCATTCTCGAAAGCACAAAAGCTGTCTTTACATATATATGGTCTAAGTGGTGGCATTGTCGATTCCGTACTCTTGGTATCGATACATGTACCGATCAAACCAAGCGTTATTGATCGTTGATCGCTTGCGAGTATGATGTGGTGGAAGAAAGAGAAAACAACCGACCCTGGATATCCGACCACTATCCAGTCACATGTCGACCCGGATCGCAGCGATGATAAAATTTCCTTTTAAAAGGAAGGCTTGCCCAGCTAAGACAGTGAAATTATTCAAGTGAACCCAGATGTTCGTGCACTTTCTGTTGCTAATTTTTATTTAGCAAAATAAATTTTCTTAACTTCTTGAATGGTGGCATTATCTACAGGTGTGAGGTAAAAACTAGTGTAGAATTTATTTGAAAAACAGATTGAGGAAATATTTAAACACACACACACGGGCCGTGTAGCGCAATCGGTAGGACACTTGACTCTTAAGTCAGAGGTCCTGGGTTCGAAACCCGGTCTGGCCACATACTCTCGTTTCTCCTTCCGCTGATTCGAGAAGGGCAGTTGTCAGTTACTGGCGAAAGTATGTGCACTTAGTACTGGTTAACCGCTTAGGAGGTCTAGGCCTTCCCAGGAATAGTGTGGTTAGGTTAACTGACCGTCCCGACATGACCGTTGCTGTTTACCGTGGACGTTAAGAAACAAATCAATCAATCACACACACACACACACACACACACACACACACACACAAAGTTTTGGTCGTTAGGCATGTCTCAAGTAAAATTACTATATGGACCTCTTTCAAGTCTTTTCTATATGGCTGCTAGGTCACATTTAGTTTGAATCAAAATTTTAGGAAAGACTGTTTCAAACCAATGTCTATGGAATCTTGGGACATCTGAACTTGGCATCAAAAGAAGACAAGAAATTTATATCCACTGAACTATATTTTTGGTTTTAGTAGCATCAGTGACAGTGACTGGAAGAAAATTTTGACACTCTGAGAAGAAAATGCATGCCGCTATTGTTTGAGATAATAACTTGTTTTACAACATTTGGGAACAACAAAGCACGGAACCCATTGCGTTCATACTTCCATGCACTTCCGAAAAATGAAATGATAATGACGTTCAACAACCGTCACTATGACATGACGTATATCAAACGTTACGTCGGCTAATCAACTTATCGAATAATCCGTGACGTCGCTTACGCGTAACACTGCATGAATGAGTGTTGTTCATGGATGTATTTACATCGTCAGCCCAGTAAAGGTTCATCTAAGGAAATCGTCGACACGTGTAAATATTTCTCTGTACATTTGTGTAGGTGAAATTAAAAGTGTAGGTGAAATTAAAAGGCAACATAAGAGAGTGTTACAAGAAAACATTGATTCAAAGCATCAATACGCCGTGAAAGTCAGTCACATTAAAGCTTCTGCGCCCAGTAGGCCTAACTGTGCACATATACAGGAATCTCGACACTAGCAAAGGTAGCCTAATATAGAGTATGCGGTGTTGTGAAGCTGATTATAGTTTATTGGCTTTCTTCTACTATTTTATACGTCATAAGCATGTGGGCAGGTTCTTGACAAACATGCATCATAATGATGGATTTCTGAGCTGCTCGGATTTATTTTCTATTCAGATAATATTTTAGTTTCGCCTGCTACTAGCAGAAACTAGGTAGATCTACATGTGTATTACTTTACTGTTCCTGCGTCTGCGGCATTTTAAACTCAAAGTTTCATCATATTTTTACTCCGTGTAACAGGAGTTAACATGGTTATTTGTTTTGCCCATAAAGTAACGTAGATTGTTGACGCAGTAATACTGCATAGGACGTGACGTGTATGATGAACTTCAGTTCAGTTTCCCTAACGACGTTTCCCAATTGACAAACTCAATCCAAATTTTTAATTTAATTTATTTATTTATTATTAGTGAAAGGTGAATATACAGTAATACGTCAAGCTTTCAAAAATATATATATTCTGCTGGCTATCACTCTGACGTGTAATTATTTGCGTTCAAATTTGTATATTTATCATGTTGTTAAAAAAATTATCTTTACCTTTAAGAAACTAGTCTACTGAGTACTACAAAAAATTACGAAGACTTGTTGCAAATTATATAAGTATTACCTCCCTTGAAACATGCCATTGGTGTTTCATAGGAGAATCCTGCTTTATGCCATATGCGACCAACAAAGGTACCTATCAGAATGCATTTTGCGCAGTCTGACCATTAGGCCTACTATGAAGGCGATCGTATACATTATCTGTTTTCGGATGTGGATAATAAAAATGCAACGAGGCAAAGTCACAGGCGAAATTGTATGCATTTTATGACGTACGCGAAGGTACAAAAAAGTTTAACGAATCGTCCGGCATATACAGTCAAACCTGTCTTATGGGGTCACCCAAGGGAAGGATAAAAATTGGCTGCTTAAGACAGGTGACCCCTTAATACAGGTTCATTTGCACTGTATTTTGGTTCAAGGGATCCAGAAAATGTGGCTGCTTAAGACAGGTGACCCCTTAATAGAGGTGACCCCATGAGCAGGTTTGACTGTAGTAAAATATAAAGTGGAGTCAACCTTTGGAGTGGAGCCTTGGAGTGGAGTGTTTCTTATTGTTTTTTTTTTTTTGTTTTTTTTTTCAAACATCCAAGACTTAATGCTGCTAACTCGGATGAATATACAGTATGGTCATAATGTTTGATTATTGTTCCCCCAAAGTATACTTGGCCTAGCCTTGCTTGGTTCATAGTATTATGCTTTCAAGCAAGCTATTATGTTATTTCACATAATCTGGCTAGCCCAGGAGAGAAATTAGAACATGCCCCTTTGCATTTTGCAACTGGTCATTACCCGAATATGGTGAGGCATGGTTTCTTGTCCAGTCATTTTAAGTCCGATAAGTTCACGCAAAATCCCCACTCCAAAATACCATTCCAAAAAACACGCCACTCCATAGGTTGACTCCACTCCATATTTTAGTATATGCCAACTCTCCTGGTATTTTCCGAATGAGCGTGACGTCATTTCTTCCGAAAATAACTCGGTATCATTAAACGACATGAATACGGGCTTGCGGCCGAAACCGCAAGCCAAAAAGCAGGAGACCTATCCGTAAACTATCCAGGCTCCACAAGAGGACAACTATATTCACATATGTTGAATAAGACTTCAAACACGGAATTAAAGGACTTGATAATAATTATTTGTTGAGAAAATCTAAAGTCTCTGTGGAAAGAATTTCAGTTCTAATGTCAGTAAAATATTGGCGGACCATGGCATACACTGCTTGCCATGCTCCGGAACCAATGCCGTTATATGTATGTTACCATAGCAACTAAGAGCTTATTTTGATGTCTTACATGTATCGAACGAAGCACAACAGTTGGTAATTTCATAGTTGCTTTGGTAACAAATTTATGGCGTCATCATACTTATTATCCGAGGGGAGCATGACATAAAATGTATGTCATGCTCCCCTTGAAATATAAGCCAGATGATACCTGAATTTCATACAATGCAGGGGTTTTATTAACCATTAGTCCGTTGGTCGGGTACCAGTGATTTTGGGCAGGACCAGCTGATTTTTAGCTCGCCTGAACGAAAGTTCAGGAAGAGCTATTGTTGTCACCTTGGCGTCGGCGTTCGCGTCAGCGTCAGCGTCGGCGTCCGGATTGGATGTTTTGGTTAAAGTTTTTTAAAGACCTATATCTCCCTAACCCATGGATGGATTCTTTTGATACTTGCACTGTAGTTAGATATTGGTCCAAAGTTTAACAGGGTACCACCCCCACCCCACTTCGTGACCTTGATGTCAAGGTCATGGACTTAGAAAATTGGGAGTTTTTTTTGGACTGGATGTTTTGGTTAAAGTTTTATAAAGCCCAATATCTCCTTAACCCATGGATGGATTCCTTTGATACTTGAGCTATAGTTAGATATTGGTTCAAAGTTTTCCAAGGTACTACTCCCACCCCCTCAGTGACATTGATGTCAAGGTCATGGACTTAGAAAATTGTCCTTTTATTGATTGGATGTTTTGGTTATAGTTTTTTAAAGACACATATCTCCTGAATCCATTGATGAATTCTTTTTATATTTGCACTGTAGTTATATATACTATGCACAACAAATATAGCAATTTTTTTGTACGTGTCAGATCCACCATAATAGGATTTTATTGTCACTTTACTGCATAAAGATATAAAGGCCGATCATTCGAGATGGACTGGCATGTAAAAGAATCAAGATTGCTCAATTGTAGCGTTTGAACTATCGTGACGTCAGTTTTTATGACCATTGTATCTGAACGACATTTATGATCATATTCAAAAGCTACAACCATAATGAGGCGGCTGGTTTGCTGTTAAAATAAAGGAAAACGCTCTAAAACATTTGAAAATGCTACGATTATGAGGTTTACAAACGTCGAAAATTTGACGTTTTCCCTTATTTTTACGTTATCGTCTTAAAAACTTGTTTCTGATCGGTATTTCTTGAATCCCTTTTGAGTGTATGATTGTTTGGTAGCTACCAATATGATAATGTAAACAATTCAGAAAGAAAATTCTTCCCGGTCACTGAGCATAAGTCACAAGTCTCAGACTAACGTCATCATTTTCTCACAGTTACGTTATACTTCAACGAAGAAACTTCACAGTTAAATTAATCATGGTGTGACCTTTAATTTTAATCTATTGTTTTTCTCGGGTTTTGATTCTGCATTGAACTGAAGCACCCGTGGATTATTGCACATTGGACCGAATTAACATGTTTAACGTCAATTGCGCATGCTAAGATTCGTCAGTTGTTAAGCTTAACCATATCTTTTACACAATTAGTAGCTTTGACAAGAAAACTGAGCATGAAAATGTTGCGAAATAGCGTACAAAAAAAATTACATCTTACCATTTTTATGTTGCTTTTCAATGGGTGCGAATTTCGGCTAATGACCCCTTGCGCACTTATCGCTTTTCCCCAGTATCGTTTTTAAAGATAGCTTCTGTAATCCCATGGTATCTTTAGCCCCAAATACGGTTCCTTTCAATTCAATTTGGTTTTGCTCAATGTTGCACTTCAGTAATGAGAAAAATTGCAAAATATAAAAATTTGCTAAATATATTTTGCATAGTATATTAGTATAAACTTTTAAATAGTACTACCCCAACCCCGCTTAGTGACCTTGACGTCAAGGACAGGGACTTAGGAAATTTGGTCTTTATTAAAGTGTTCTAATTGCATACTGATCCATAATGCTTGACAGAGATTTAGTTTACACTTGAACTGATGTTAGACACTTTTGGGTTTTTAAAAAACACTATATACTTACCCCACTGGATGGCCTTGAAGTCAAGGTTATCAACTTTGAATTTTGTCTACAAGATTTTGGTTAAAGTTATATATTTATAAGACATAATTTCACAGGGCCACAATGGACTCAGTTGATACTAATACTTGGACTGATATTGGATAATGGTTCAAGGTTTTGATACATACTAGCCCCCCCCCCCCCTCACTCACACACACACACCCCCCACCCCTTACCCCTCTACCCCTTAGTTCTTTGTCCTCAAGCTCATGGACTTTGAAATTTCATGTGGATTTTTTTTTTTTTTATATTATTTTAAGACTTATTTCTGAGATAGCGTTTGTTTATAAATGTGTTGTCATTATGGACATGCTTGTTTGAAGTTTTATGCCTAGCAGTCCACACCACCATAGCAACTGTGTCATGGGCAAGCACTTATTCAGGCGAGCTATGCTGTCAGGCGACAGCTCTTGTTGTATCAGCTGGTCCTCGAGACCAACTCATTTTTTATGTTTATTACATAAGGGTTATAATGAAAACCAGCAGAAACACCGAGAGGACCAGTTAAATCACGTAAATGCTGGTCGTGTGGACCAGTTGGGTTTTGGACCGTAACATAAACCCTGCAATGGAAATGTGTGATTTTTTCAAACCAGTAATTTATTCTCAAATAATTCAATTCTCTGTTTTAAGTTAAACCGTATGATACTAGTAAATTTTGCAAGCATCAGGCCGAAAATTCTAAAGCATTTCCTGTTTCATGAGAATATTTTCTTGGAGTGAAAGGGCTGAAATTATTTTTGACTGAGGTGTAATTTCATATGGGATGAATCATAGATCATTGAAATGCAATGTAAATCGGAGTATCTTTCATTCATCCAAACGCTGATAAAACATTACCGTTAGCGAGTTAATTTGAAGCAGCGCGGTCGGGAAACCCGTTTTTACATGTAACGTTAAGAGCGTTGCTTCAGATGATTAAGAGGTGATTGGTAGGGATGACCTGAGATAATTTGGGTAGATGGATGGATGGATGGATGATCTGCGTCTATTCGTCCTGTACAACGATCCGGGGTTCGATTACCGCCGGAGGCGAAAATAGTTTAAAACGAAAGGAAACCATTGCATACAGTGTTTCACTTCAACACTCCCATCGTCCTGTTATGACTGAAATAATACCAGTGCTTAACTCACTGAGATACCACGGCTTCAGGAAGTTACTATTTATTCCGTGACATATGCCTTCATAAAATGATTATAAGGAAAAGAGAGCAGAATTTCTTATCTGAAGGTCTGGTTCCGTCATAGTTCAAGCTACACCATTTTTTGGTACTTTTACAAAGGAGAACAACTTTTTATGACTTCCTGTTTGCTTCCCCAGACTGAAAAAATCCCAAAAAGGGCATAGTCTAAATGGGAAGAAATTGCTTCTTCGATTAAACGTAAGAATTGTCTTCTCTAAAGGCAAATTCTATCCGTTAAAAGTCAATCCGTTTGGAGAAAGGAGACAGTTTAAAAGAAAACGGTATCCACGACATCATTTAATTCACTTGATTCAGCCAGAGAAAACAAAAAACGTGGTTGTGCGCTTAGCGCAGACTCAGATCAGCCTGGGCATCCGCCCAGTCTGATCAGATTCTTCACTTTGCTCTTAAAGGGTACATGTAGCTAAAGGTCTAAGCTACCCCATAAAGACAGCGAAGGCTCTGATCAGACCGTGCGGATGCCCAGGCTGATCTGAGTCTTCGCTGGGCGCACATGCCACTTTATTGGTTTTGTCGTGTCGCGGCTCAAATAACTGATCAGGAAAAAAACGTGTAAAAGGTATGTGCACACTGAAAAAAAAAATCCGTAGATTTTAAGGTAGAATAGCTGGCAACCAGCTGCAAGTCCAATTCCCGTTATTTTTACGGGCTTCTGCTTGTAAAACATTTTTAGAAATCCCGATATGGTAGAGTTATGCTAGCCGACCACACTCGAAAATAACTTAATAGTGTTGAAGGGCTATATGACCAAAACAATACCTGCCTCATTCTACCCTACTCTGCGTGATGACTGAATCCTCCAATGTTTTTGGGCGCCCGTAAAAATAACGAGAAATGGACTGGCAGCTGGTTGCCATGTATTCGACCGTTAAATCTGGGAAATTTTTTAAAGCGCAGCTGATTTAGATCTTTTTTATTCCAAAATAAAAACATGTTATTACGGAATTCAGGTCCATAAACAGCTTAGTTCTGCTTCTAAATAACTCAGACATATAGTTATCTTTGAATAGTTCTGTTTCGGTTTGACATTCTTCTGATTTAGACAAAATAAATTTCATAATCAGAATAAATTGCTAGCCATCTATCATATTAATGAAACGTTCAGATAATATTTGACAAGCGAACAATCATTAAAATAAGATCTATGGCAGCTGCGAAGATATTGAATTCCTTGTGATATTAAGAAAGTCTGCAATGTCCAAATGCCTTTCTTTATACGATTATTAACAGTACTTGTTTCATTCAAATCACTTATAGTAATACAGTAATTATATTATTTTGGTACCTTGGGATACAGATTTAGATAAGTCTGTTGACTTTTTTCTGAAACCCATTTGCATATATTACTTGTTGTTTGTAATAGTACATAGCTGTTTGTATGTATTTATGCGAACAAAATATTGTTTAAACTATTAAGAAAGTCTCAATTGTGTTCCTGTGACATAATGTCTCAGACCTGTCATGGTGATTTCGAACGAAATATGTTAAATGTTAAAATCTGAAATCCGATGTGATCCACACAAAGTTGGGTATTTCATTATTATTATGTCGGAAAGCAAAATCTATTCTATTCCATTCCATAACCTTGCAAGGTCGTTGTGGCACCACAGATGATTCCGCAACAATCCCTTTCCATCTTGTCCTGTTTTGAATTGCCCTACTTGAGCTGGCAAAGTCCACCCCTGTTCGCCCTTTAATATTGTCTTTCCGCGTCTTCTTCTGTCTACCTCTTCTTCTTTTTCCTTTCACTGTACCCTGTAGAATTGCCTTTGATAAACCAAAAGACCTTGAGACGTGACCAAACTACCTAAGTTTCCGTTTCTTGACCATGGTCAGGAGCTCATCATATTATCCAATGTCTGCTTGGATCGTTCTGTGTAAAGTTGCGTATTTCTTTGTAATTATGTCGGAAAGCAAGATCTATTGTATGCCATTCCCCTACCTTGCAATGCCGTTTGGGCACCACAGATGATTTCGCAACAATCCCTTTTCACCTTGTCCTGTTTTGAGCTGCCCTAGTTGAGCTTGCAAAATCTATCCCTGTCCACTCTTTAATATTGTCTTCCCGTCTCTTCTTCTGTCTACCTTTTCTTCTTTTTCCCTTCACTGTACCCTGTAGAATCGTCTTTGCTAAACCAGAAGACCTTGAGACGTGGCCAAACTTCCTTAGTTTCCGCTTCTTTACCATGGTCAGGAGTTCATCATATTGTACAATGGCAGCTTGGTTCTTTCTGCGAACCTCTTCATTGGTTAGGTGGTCCATGTACGGAGTGTTCGATTACCTTTGGTAGCATATCATCTCAAAGGCCTGCGTTCTTTCCTGTAACTCACAAACCCGCCCAAAGCCTGCACAAGGTATAAGATGGAGATCAGTGCTGAGAAGACTAAACTATGACAAACAGTGTCAATGGCATCCAGAGAAAGATCAAGGTCAAAGGAAGAAGATGGGTACCGTAACAAGCTTCAAATACCTTGATGGGAGAGGACGGGTCGGGCGATGGTGCTGCATAACTTTCAGTACCGGGGCGTCCTTCTAATTTGGATAATAGTAAGACAAGTGCCTACTGTGCTTGCAGTAGGTGCGGGTGAGTTTTGTATGGATATTTTTTCTCTCGTCTATCATCTTCTTGTCTCTGGGAGGTGGTTAGATATAGACCGAAATACTGTCTCAAGGGCCGTTTAACCAAAATCAATCAACCAACAAGCTCAGGAGATGACTTACAATTTAGAGTCTTAACCAAAACCAATCAACCAACAAGCTCAGGAGCTGACTTACAATTCGAGTCTCCATAGTCCAATCAGTGGTAAAACCGTCTAAGCTCAAATCATTGTAAAAGGAGGGTCAACTGTCACATTTGGTAATAAAATGTGGGTTGATGTGCATATATCGAGTCATATAACGGGCAAAAAGTATAGAAAACAAGTTTTTGGAAAAATAACAATTCGCTTTACAAATAAAGTTTTCCTGTTCTGGTTTTCAGTTCAGTTCTCTCATCGACGTTACCCAAGTGGCTCAACGGTACGTAACCATAGTTGCACACACTTGGCGCCGTGTGTCGGTTTCCGTCTAGCAATGCTATATATACATAGGCGGGATAGTGATTTGGACCCCACGTCTGTACATTGTATTTTTACCATTTTATTCAACTTAGTGAAATCGAAAGTAGGTCATTTTAGTTGCCAATGACCCAAATAAGTTTTCAAACCTTTTTAATGTGAAAGTTAATGATCTTTTATTTGTTTAAAGCTGGCTAATCACGGTCATTGACACTGACGAAACTATAGTGAGAATCTTGCAGCGATAAATCATGATAAAAATTTTCACGCTGATAAAAGGCCCCATTGCTCTATCAGCATGAAGTATTTTATCGTGAGGTATCGCTGCAAACTTCTCACTACAGTTTCGCCGTTGATTATTATCGTGATTGGCCGGCTTTGAAAAATCAAAACGTCCTTCAGTGAGTTTACCTTGAAATAGATTTGAAAAAATAGCTAGGTCATTTTAGTTGGCAACTAATATGACCTGCTTTCGATTTCACAAGCTTTATTTCATGGTAAAAACACAAGGTACAAGAGATAAAAATACAAGGTACAGGCGCTTAAATACAAAAATGTTAATCTAGGATCCCATTGATTGTGCCGCGGTTGCATTATTTCATTGCTTAACGGGGAACCAGTGACGAAATGCGTATTTTTATCGAGAGGCTCATCATTTGTCCAAAATACCTTGTACATGTACTTCTTTTTTGCCAGTTATCTGATTCAAAAAAAGCACATCAACCGACATAAACTATTTTCAGTACTTCTGAAAGCTGTACAGGTTTCATAATGCTTTGTGTTTTGACGAATTTACCCACTGGTAGGACTATGGAGCCTTTAAGCGTTACGCTAACTTTCAGATCCTATATTTCTCCACTGTGCTGTTTAGATGTATGTATAAATTCGTTGAATAAAATATTGTTTAAACCAACAAGCTGAATGCTATTGTCATAGAATTATACATGTAAGCGATGGCATGAGCCACGTCACATAAAATAGTGCTGCCGTGTGAACGAACAGCAAAAACTCAAACCAATCTGTGAGTCCTTGCAGTCAAGCAACAACCGCCGTTTGTTGTCTGTAGATTTCTCAGGGTCCATAGATGTTGTTAGCAAACAGCAAAGGCTCTGACCAGGCTGCGCGGATGCGCAGGCTGGTCTGAGTATTTGCTGTTTGCATACTCCTAACATATCCATTTTTGCCTTTTTCTATACAAGCTGCACGAAATATAATGGCTACATGGTTATCATAAAAAAAGACATCAAAAACAATTGATTCCTTTTTAGGTGCACTGATTTCGATAAGATTAGCTATTTCAACAGATAATGACGGTTCCACACAAAATCAATGGCATTAAAAACATTAGTATGGACAAATATTGATCTTAGCACTAATAAATACATAAATGACGAGAAAATAAGCTAGAATTATTCCAGATTTTGCACCAGGAACGACGACTAATCACGTTAAATTAAATTAAAGAATAGACGGTTTTCAAGTTTGAAAGACTGATTGCTTTAAGCTTGGGCATATGTAAGAACAAGATAACAGGGGTATTTACGTAAGTTAGCGTCATTGTTTTATTTTCAAGATTCGCAGTCTGAAATTCAAGTTCATGTAGGATCTACATGTTTTTGCATGGCTACTAGCGCCATACAACATACGAGAACCATATATCGTGTTTGACTTATTCGTTCTCTCAATGTACGCATGCTGTCCGATTTCTGCTAATGCTAGTGAGACATGCTAGTTTTATCGCAAAGCTAATGATTTAAAGATCGATGCACCCAGCAACGTAACTGGGATAAATTGCATCATTTGCATGGAGACCAACAGTATTTTCCAATTGAATATGCAGCACAGAAAGTCCATAATAGGCTGTTTTAAAAAGAAAATAACAGTTTCAAACTGACTCTGCATCACTTTAAGAAGGGCACTGATCATTATGAAGATGAAAATATAACTTGTTAAAGAAGGCTTTTTAATTCTGAAATCATCTGTCTAAGGAAAAGTAGAGTTTTAGTGGTGTTTTTTTTCTGTTTCATCATCTGTCTAAGGAAAAGTAGTGTTTTAGTGGTGTGTTTTTTTCTGTTTCATCGCCCCTAAACAAATTCTTTAGCAATACGCAATCGCGTATACTGCTTTTAGTTGCGCTAGCATTATGTTTACAAGTACAGTCAACTCTCGATATTTCAAAGTCGAAGTTCGACCAAAACTATTGATTTCTCAAAGTAAATGTTCTGTTCCCAGAAAACATACTTTCAGATATTTGTAGGTTGAGATAAAAGGCACTGAAAATATAAATGGGAAGCGCGTCCATACTATATTATTTGATATAAATTTGTACTTTGATATATCAGAGTTTGAGATATCGAGAGTCGACTGTATAAGTAATCGTCTGAGTAAAGACATATGAAGACTACCTCAATAGCTCTTTCACCCATTATTGAAAAGCGTCCTATAAAATGGGAGCTTTTAAATTATAGAGAATGTAGAGCTAGTCAGAGCCGACGCCGCAGAATGTAGTTATCCCATGTTTTGTATTTTTGTCATTGAAACCAGTCCATATTGTAGGCCCCACACACTCGTTTATCCACATCCTAGGTAGATTCAAATGCAGGTTCTATATGTACACCCAGCCTTGCACTGCTGGAGATTCCAACCCACGTCACATGCATTAGGAGTAGCTTTCGAGGTTGGCCATTTTTCTGCAAGCCAATAATTTACCTACAACTAAATCACTGCATGTAATTTTCCGCTGTCGACGCGTAAAGTTGAAAGAACTTAAAGCACGGTGCAACGAAGGCTACGCACAACGCTGAAGTGTTAATCAATGTTGATTTAACGTACTGACCGTGTATCATCGCTGTTTCAAAGTCGTATGCCCAATTGTGTGATACAAACAAATATCAGACACTTAGACTTAAATGCATGTATACCTGAGCCAACTTCTAACCGACCACTTTATTATAATCCCTTTGCCACGAAACAAAACGTACTATCAAGCACAATCCGATACATCGATTTAATTAAAGATGGAAACATCATGTTTCGTTTCCATCTTTACTCAATTGATGTATCGATAATTTATAAATTGTAAATCAGGTAACACTTACATAAAAATCTTAATAGTGTACCATTTGATTACAAGTGCCCTCCTTTCCGAAAATCTGTCATAATTTCAACATTAAATCATGATTCGGACAATTATAGCTCTTCCCACAATGTTGGAATCTAATCTGCATTTGATTATCACTTGTGCGAATACATGTATATACTGCTCACAAAAAGTAGGGGACATTTTGACATAGAAGCGAATACAAAAATAAATAATAATGGCTGGGTAAGACTGTTATTCCTCTTTGATAGAGCAATATTCAAGTGACAATATTCAGCTCAAACAGAAACAGCCACAGCAGGTCACGTGACCTATATCAACACATAAAGGACAATGGGGTCTACACCTCAATTTCGCATCGGCGAAAAAAAATCTTTTTGAACCTAAGATTCTGTGAGTTTTGAATTTCTTCATAATTTTCCAAACTGAAAACATCCACTTTGGTAGGCTTTACTGCGTTATTTAAGGTGTAGGGTCCTCGCAAATGTCATCATCGGTGAAACAATTCACCACGCAATGGCATCGTTTGCGCCGCCCATTTCGTTCTTGGATAGAACCGCATGAAACAAGTATCTGCATGGATCTGTTAATTGAGGCATTAAGCGTCTGTCTTAATAAAGTTTGCATAAAAATTATTAGCCATTGCTGTGCTGGATTAGTGCGAAATTTGGGTGTCGACCCCTCGTCTACCTTTTTATTTACTCTAGGTCACGTGACAAGCTTAAACGTATTAAGGTCTTTATGAATATTAGTTTTATGAAGAATTGTAACAGTTTAATATTCATTTACCTATTTTTCTAAATTCTGCTTTTATGAATGTCTTAATGCTTCTTACTTATTTTGAGCAGTATATGACTGAGTGGACTTGAAAGTGCATCATAACGCATCTTCGCAATTTCATCATAATGTCAGAAACGTCCCCAACACGGTCTTAATCTTTGCAATGTTTGAAACTGGGATACATGACCAGCTTCTGCTGCCTATTGTGATCTCAAATATTTTAATACGTTTACACGACTTATTTAGAAAAAAAAACAGTGTCCGAATACCATTTACTAATGACATTGATCAAGACGAAGCAAGTTATCGGTTAGTTTACATTCTCTTACTGAGTTTGCTTTTGCATAGATTTCCAAAGAGTCACAGATGCAACTTGCCACCAAATAAAAGAGCCGCGACACGAGAAAACGAATAAAGTTGTTGTGTGCCCAGCGCAGACTCAGATCATCCTCGCTATCCATCCAGTCTGATGAGCGTCTTCGCAGTGCGCTTAAAGGGTAGCTAAGGGTCTAAGCTACCTCCATGCGGGCAGCGAAGACTCTGATCAGACTGGGCATCCACTGGCGGATGCCCAGGCTGAACTGAGTCTGCGCTGTCCGCACAACCACTTTGTTGGTTTTCTCGTGTCGCGGCTCAAAAAGAGAATTAGATCGGGTGCTGTCATTTATTATAAAAAAACGTCTTTGCAAGGCAGTCCTAACGAGTGACACCGAAATGTTAATTTACGTATCAGGGGAAGCAACTCTCCCATTTTCATTTTCTCTTCTCTCTCAAGTGAGTAAACCCCTTCAAGGAAGGAATTTGTACCTTCAGGAACAATTTCTTTCTTTTTAGAGTTGACCTCATTTTGGCAGGGCCACGCCATCTAGAGAAGAAACAGAAAGTCACGAAAATTGTTTCCCTTTGTAAAAATGGCTGTAAAAGCATGGCGATGTACCTATACACCTTAGAAATGGAGAAGTCATGGGCTAATCTTCTCCTATGAGGACCTCTGATAAGAAGCAGTATAATTTCCTTAAGGCATTTATATAAACTCTAAGATTCGCATTTTAGCTCACCTGAGCCTTTAGGCTCATAGGTGAGCTTATAGTATGGCCAGGCATCCGTCGTCCGTCCGTCCGTCCGTCGTCCGTCCGTCCGTCCGTCGTCCGTCCGTCCGTCGTCAACATTTTCAAACATCTTCTCCTCTAAAAAACCACTGGGCCGATTGAAGCCATATTTCATATGGAGCCTACCTAGGTCGGGGGAACGAAAGTTTGTTCGGGGTATCTGGGTCACATGACCAAGATGGCCGCCACGCCCATATATGGTAAAAACCCTTCAAAAATCTTCTTCTCCAGAACCAAATGGCCTATGACCTTGAAACTTGGTATGTAGCATCGGGCATGCGGGCCCATCATAGTTTATACAAATCATGACCTTTCGTTGACCTTGACCTAATTTACGGCATGGTCAACTTTGGTACGTTAGGCTTTTATATTGCAAAACGCTTAAATAGTGGATTTCTCAGAAACTATTTAAGTCTAAGGTACAATACTTGGTATACATGGTCGACTAAATGACCAGATGAAGATATTATGTCACTAAAGGTCAAGGTCATTCCGTCGGACCATCCATCGTCAAGATTTTCAAACATCCTCTCCTCTGAAACCACTTGGCCGATTGAAGCCAAATTTCATATGGAGTCTCAGTGGGATGGGGGAACAAAGTAGATACCCGGGGTCTGGGTCACATGACCAAGATGGCCACCACGCCCATATATGGTAAAAACCCTTCAAAAATCTTCTTCTCCAGAACCAAAAGGCCTATGACCTTGAAACTTGGTATGTAGCATCGGGCATGCGGCCCATCATAGTTTATACAAATCATGACCTTGCGTTGACCTTGACCTAATTTACGGCATCGTCAACTTTAGTACGTTAGGCTTTTAAATTGGAAAACGCTTATACAGTGGATTTCTCAGAAAAAAATTAAGTCCAAGGTACAATACTTGGTACACAGCGTCGACTAAATGACCAGATGAAGATATTATGTCAATAAAGGTCAAGGTCATTCCGTCGGACCGTCCGTCGTCAAGATTTTCAAACATCTTCTCCTCTGAAACCACTGGGCCGATTAAAACCAAATTTCATATGGAGTATCAGTGGGATAGGGGAACGAAAGTTTATACCCGGGGTCTGGGTCACATGACCAAGATGGCCGCCATACCCATATATGGTAAAAACCCTTCAAAAATTTTCTTCTCCAGAACCAAATGGCCTATGACCTTGAAACTTGGTATGTAGCATTGGGCATGCCGGCCCATCACAGTTTTTACAAATCATGACCTTGCGTTGACCTTGACCTAATTTACGTCATCGTCAACTTTGGTACGTTAGGCTTTTATATTGGAAAACGCTTAAACAGTGGATTTCTCAGAAAATATTTAAGTCTAAGGTACAATACTTGGTATACATGGTCGACTAAATGACCAGAGGAAGATATTATGTCACTAAAGGTCAAGGTCATTCCGTCGAACCATCTGTCGTCAAGATTTTCAAACATCCTCTCCTCTGAAACCACTGGGCCGATTGAAGCCAAATTTCATATGGAGTCTCAGTGGGATGGGGGAACGAAAGTTTATACCCGGGGTCTGGGTCACATGACCAAGATGGCCACCACGCCCATATATGGTAAAAACCCTTCAAAAATCTTCTTCTCCAGAACCAAAAGGCCTATGACCTTGAAACTTGGTATGTAGCATCGGGCATACGGGCCCATCATAGTTTATGCAAATCTTGACCTTGCGTTTACCTTGACCTAATTTACGGCATGGTCAACTTTGGTACGTTAGGCTTTTATATGGGAAAATGCTTTAACAGTGGATTTCTCAGAAAATATTTAAGTCTTAGGTACAAATAAGGTACAATACTTGGTATACATGGTCGACTAAATGACCAGATGGAGATATTATGTCACTAAAGGTCAAGGTCATTCCGTCGGACCATCCGTCGTCAAGATTTTCAAACATCTTCTTCTCTGAAACTACTGGGCCGATTGAAGCCAAATTTCATATGGAGTCTCAGTGGGATGGGGGAACGAAATTTTATACCCAAGGTCTGGGTCACATGACCAAGATGGCCGCCATGCCCACATATAATAAAAACCCTTCAAAAATCTTTTTCTCCAGAACCAAAAGACATATGACCATGAAACTTGGCATGTAGCATTGGGCATGCGGGCCCAACAAAGTATATACAAATGATGACCTTGTGTTGACCTTGATCTAATTTACGGCATGGTCAACTTTGGTACGTTAGGCTTTTTTTTTGGAAAACGCTTAAACAATGAATTTCTCAGAAAATATTTAAGTCTAAGGTACAATACTTGGTATACATGGTCGACTAAATGACCAGATGAAGATACATGTCACTTAAGGTCAAGGTCATTCCGTCGGACCATCCGTCGTCACGATTTTCAAACATCTTCTCCTCTGAAACCACTGGGCCGACTGAAGCCAAATTTCATATTGAGTCTCAGTGGGATGGGGGAACGAAAGTTTGTACCCGGGGTCTGCGTCACATGACCAGGATGGCCGCCATGCCCATATATGGTAAAAAACTTTCAAAAATCTTCTTCTCCAGAAAAGGCCTATGACCTTGAAACTTGGTATGTAGCTTTGGGCATGCGGGAAAATGCTTATATAGTGGATTTCTCCGAAACTATTTAAGTCTAAGATACAATATGTAGTATATATGGTCAACTAAATGACTAGAGGAAGATATTATGTCACTGAAGGTCAAAGTCATTTTGTCGGTCTGTCCGTCATCAAGATTTTCAAACATCTTCTCCTCTGAAACCACTGGTCTGATTGAAGCAAAATTTCATATGGAGTCTAAGTGTGATCAGGGAATAAAAGTTTGTTCTCAGGGTCTTGACCAAGTTGGCCGCCATGCCGGTATATGGTAAAAACCCTTCAAAATCTTCTTCTCCAGAACCAAAAGGTGTATGACCTTGAAACTTGGTATGTAGCTTTGGGCACTCAAGCCCATCATAGTTTATACAAATGATCGTGCGTTGACCTTGACCTAATTTATGACACTGTCAACTTTGGTACATTGTGTAGTCTTTTATATGGGAAAATGCTTAAACAGTGGATTTTTCAGAAACTATTTAAGTCTAAGGTATATATGGTTGACTAAATGACCAGATGAAGATATTTTGTCGTTAAAGGTCAAGGTCATTCTTTGACTTTTGTACAAGGTCATTGAGATTCTGTCACCCGGCAACATTTTCAAACATCTTCTCAAGAGGCCACTAAGGTCAATTGAAGCCATATTTCATATGGAGCTGCACCGGTATAAAGGAACCATAGTTTGTTCAGATGGTCTTGGTCACTTGACCAAGATGGCCACCATGCCCATATATGGTAAAAACTCTTCAAAAGTCTTTTTCTCAAGAACCAAAAGGTCTATAACCTTGAAACTTGGTACTGGTATGTAGCATTGGGCACTCAGGCCCATCATAGTTTATACAAATGATTACTGTATTTCATATGGAGCTTTAATACTGGGTCAAAGGAAACAAAGTTTGTTCAGATGGTCATGGTCGTATGAACATGGTGGCCGCCACACCCATTTATGATAAAAACCCTTCAGAAATCTTTGTCCAGAAACAAAGACCCAGTGACCTTGTGGCTTGGTATATAGAATTGGGACTCAACATTAATCCCCAAGGGAGGGGGCCCCTGCCCTGGTGCTATATACATGTATAAAAGCATGAAAATATATATCAGGACCAAGTGTCAGGTGAGCTACAGGACCATTGGTCCTCTGGTTTTCTGTTACCGTAATAATTCTAAATAGTGGGACAGATAAATCTGAGCAAACAGGACCAACCCAAATCAGGAGCAGTCTGATTGGAGTCAGCCCTGTTTGCTCAGGAGCAGTCTGATCACAGTCTACACTGTTAGCCATAGCACAGTCGTCTTTTAGACGAATTACTGCATTACAAACTTAAACTGCTCACTTTTAGAACAATTACGGTAAATATATAAGGTGTCCAAGTTTCCAGAATGTTCTCGGTATTCTCCTCTATCTGGTTCAGCTAAAGCCAATATGGTAATTTGCATCCCCCGATGATGTATGTGACATTTCACGATGTCATGATCCTGCACAAGCAATCTTCACGCTGCTGCACTCTTCTTGGAGATTGATTGTCTCATGGTCATACAAATCCATTTAATCAAGTTTTAAGTGAATATTTATAAGGTATTTTCCATAAAGGAGCGCGGAATTGTTTCTGAAAAGTATTTAGGCCTAGAAACCATGCCAAATAACTGTTAGAGGTCTGAGATAGACTGCGTTTATCACTGTTGTTGACGACATGTTGCATACGCTTAAAGTTTGCATAAGGTATAGTTTGTAAAAACACTGAAATAATTTGTCATAGCCAAACAAAAATCACGAATCAGTACAAGCAACACGTCTTCGTCCAAATCTGCTATTGCTGATAATTCTTATAACATTCCAACACAACTTCCCATTACTAAATCAGCTCAATTTGCCATGGTGGTCAAGAGCGAACATAAACAGGCGCTGATACTTCGATAAGTCCTCTAAGCTAGAAATCTGCCACTTTTTGGAACTAGTCTCTTAGGGGTAATTATTACTCGGTATAGCTGCAAATTTTGAGAGAAGAAGACCGAGTTCGAAAAAGAAATTTATCTTACTTTTTAGAAATTTATGAAAGATTAACCTCAGCAAATCACCCAGCTTTTGAGAAGTCCCCAGAAATACAATTACATGTATATATAAAAATAATAATAAATTTGCACTATGATGATGTACAGGGAGACATTTTACGACCGCCATATAGCACAACACCAGCAGCAGTGAAGGTAAATAAATTCTGAACAGTTCGAGTGGAGTCGGATAATTTCGGACAGCGGGTAAATTCGGACATACCATTGCAAACAGTGAGACTCCAGATGAGACGGCTCAAAATGAGCCATCTCATCAGGATTTCCACTGTTTGCCTAGTTAATTTTGTTTAAATTCCAAAACAACTGACATATTAAGGAAACAATGTCACCGCCCGAATTTACCCGCTGTCCGAAATTACCCGACTCTCCTCTAGATCCTTTAGAAGCAAGGAATACGCTTAAGAAGCGAAAGTAGCGGACTTGGGTTTATGCAGTCTATTCGTGACCAGTTATGAAATGTGCATCACCGCTGGCCACGCCCCCTAGCACAGGATTTAGCAAGACTCGATTTTCCAAATGACTAAATGAACAATATGATCCCAAAGGTTGTTTTGTAAGATTATGTTTTAGGTGTGCTAATATTTATAGCATAGCGACGAAACTGTCCCAAAGATTTATAATCTATTAAGGCTATTGCATCTTCCTATTCTTGAAACTTCATAATTAAAATACTGCAAAGTGCTGTTGAACGTAGCAATACATTTTACATTTCTTCAAATTAGTCATCATTCCAAAAGTGCAATAAGAATTGCTCTGTATTCGTCATGAATATTGGCGTTCAAAATGCAAAGCTGTTTCTAATCAGTTTTATTGAACAATATCACAAGAACAGTCACTGAACGAGGCCCCCAGTAAGAAATTAATAAAGGTTTTTAATCAATTATTATTAATCAATAGTCCTTGATTTCTCCGATTTAGGTCACCCAGAGCTTCCACATGATAAATGAACGTGTTAATATTAAAATGATTGGTACCAATTCTGTCTGAAATTGCACTGTTCCAGATGTAATATCTTATAAAGAGACATAATTGTAGATTTGTTTCTTTTATGCACACGGGGTTCCATTGCACACAATCTTTCATTATCATCCTCCCATCGCCCTTATATGACTGAAATACCGTTAAAAAGGACATAAAATCGCATGCCATCCGTCCATCTATCTATGTTGGAACCGTGGTAGCTCTGTGCGTAAAGCGCTGTCTTGTTAAGCTAGCGATCCGGGTTACAACCCCGCTGGAGGCGGAAACCTTTTCATTCGGTAATGAGGTTCCACTGCACACATCCTTTCATTATCACCCTGCTATCGTCTTTAAATGAAATACCGTTGAAAAGGAAACCGAGTCAAGTCATCCATCCATCCAGATTTTAGTAGTTAAACCGCGATCGATGACAGATGAAAAGGACCTCTGACAGTTTTAATGAAAATTTGCCTTTTTTTCGACAAATTACAGTTTATTGCAGCTTCCATGGGAAGACAATGTTGACGATTTTGATTTTAGCATTAACATGTAGACTTAAGGGTTTTAAAGAAGTTGAGATATTGATTTTGAAAAAAATATCACGTCTGCAGACTAACTCTCACTGACTTTCTCAAGAAATGTAAGTGAAATTTTCAGACATCCAAAATGCATCAAACTTTCGATTTTTCTTATTGACAGAAGTTTATTTTGTTAAACATGCTTAAAGTAAAGGAAACACTACAACTGCATAATAGCATAAAATAATATGTAAATTACAAGTATGCTAGCCTTATTTTCAGATGCAGAGGTCTAATTACCCCACCCAAGTTTCGTTTTTCAGCTGTAGACTATCATTACCCCCGTGCCTCGGCTTGCCCTTCACATTTAATGTGTACATTGACAGTACACACATGCATGCAAAGTGGCTAGCTGAGGCATGGGGGAAAAGTATTTGTTTTCAAACTTTTCCTATTTGCAATAATAATTCAATTAGTTATTACACATAATAAAAACGTGCTTTTTACACCAAACATCTTAGTCTGTGTACTTCATAACCCAAAAATTATTTTTGTGCCAATTATAGGGAATTTAGAGGAACAAATTTCAATGGAAATTTTGAAGTATACCGTAAGTTCATTTTTGACCACTTATGGGCAAATTTACATTACATCTGAAAGAAAATTATTAGTTGTAAGTAAGTAAAAAATGATAATAGAAAAGCTTGCAGGGAAGTCACATAAACTATGTTTGAATCCAACGCTGATGAACATAACGGATGATACATGATATCTTTATGTTTGTAACCAGTGGGTAGATTGCTACATTGTCTTACACTATGATCTTTTTCTGTCACTTTTATCATATGACGTCGCTGTTATTCAGTGCATAACGTCGTGTCATAAAAATCGTATGACCACACGTGTAATAACACTTTGGCGCACACACGTAACGTCATTGACAACGTTCATTTCAACAATGCGTTTTCTTATTGAATAATGTTCACTTTGTAGGCGTTAAAATCCCATTTTAAAGGGTCATATGATAAACAGAATCTTACACTCGTGGTCATTTTATATTGAATTTATGAAACTCGCCGAAGGCTCGTTTCATAAATTTAATATGAAATGACCACTCGTGTAAGATCCTCTATTTACAAAGAAGAACAAAAACTCGTGACTTCCCCTTTGCTTCCCTGGACGACGAAGCCCTAAGAGATCAGGGTTGGAGGTTATAAAACTTGAGAATAATCTCAAACTCAAAATAAAGCACACTGATTGGCCGATTCCGAGCATGTGCTCGGAAGCGGCCAATCAGTGTGCTTTATTTGTTCTCGGAAGCGGCCAGTCAGTGTGATTTATTTTGAGTTTGAGAATGTACTTGAGTTTTATAACCTCGGGGCCATCACAGCAGGAAAGACTACTGGAGCAAATATTTTTCTTTGAGAGTTGGCCTTTCATTGAACAGGGAGGTAAATATGAATATTGCCTCCCTTGAAAGTTACTCATTTACCTTAAGGCATTGTACAATCAATGGGCATTCCCCAGAAATACAG
The DNA here is from genome assembly GCA_963989385.1 of Ctena decussata. Taxonomy (NCBI): domain Eukaryota; kingdom Metazoa; phylum Mollusca; class Bivalvia; order Lucinida; family Lucinidae; genus Ctena; species Ctena decussata. The sequence continues at coordinate 46,030,271 of OZ022506.1, forward strand.
AATTCTCCAGAAGGGAAGTAAATTAAACCTAAATCTGAATGCAGTCTTACTAGGGTTTGTTTAGCTTGTGTTTTGGCGAGTCGATATTTCAGCAACGTTATAAAAGCTCTGTTATACCCCCATTCCACTGGACGGCGCTTCCACTGCGCTCTAAATTTTTGGTCAAAGCGCCATGAATCGTAGCAGAAGCGCCAACAGCGCAGTAGAAGCTTCTAGGTCGTAACAAAAGCGTATCAGAAGCGGCATGATCGCCAAGTCACGGCGCTTGTTTTGACCTTGTTCAAAATAAACGTAGCGGAAGCGCCGTGGACTCAAAGCGCAACGGAAGCGTAGTAAGAACGTAGCTCGAAATTCATGAGCGCAGCAGCAGCGGGAGCAACGCAGCACCAGCGCAGCGGGATCGTGTCGACATCGCCGTGAGATTCGTCTGCGACCACGCTACGCTTCTGCTACGCTCTTTGCGCTCCCGTTGCGCTCCCGCTGCGCTCTATACGCTCTCGTGGCGACCACACTGCGCTCATGACGATTGTCGCTGCGCAACTGGCGAGCAGAGTATAAAAAGGCTGCGCTTCCACGATTTTTGTCATTATCTGTACGCGCTCACAACGCTTCACACTGCGACTTAATTCTCACGTTTCAAGATGCCACCCCGTCAAAGGCGGAAAGCAAAATCAACACACAGGCCAGGGCATAAGGCCACTGTCACCCAGCCTGAACCGCAGGAGGGCGAATCCCAAGCTCCTGCTCCCCAAGCTCCTGCTCCCCAAGCTGAGCCATGTCCGCCATCTCCAGAAGGCTCCCAAGAAACTGAACAGCAAGAAGAGCAAGACGAGCTCGATGAAGCCGAAGTGCTTCCTGAAAAGAAGAGAAAATTGTTGACTTCCCTGACCCCGGAACAAGAAGAAGAGATGATTGAGTGGCTGTCCGAACACCCTGTTCTCTGGAACAAGAAAATGAAAGATTACAAGGACATTTGTATGAAGGATGTACTGTGGAGGGGACAGGCAGAGAAGCTGGGCAAAGATGTTGAGTTACAAGTGTGGTACAGGAGTTTGCGCACACGTTATGGGAGGCTGAAGAAAGTACCCTCGGGGTCAGGGGCACAAGAATTCTCTGACAGGGACAGGTAGATCTTGGAGAAGTTAGAGTTCCTCAGACCTTATATTGCTGATGTGCAGAAGAGAGCCCCAATGAGTGAAAGTATATATGAAAATATAAGACTTAACTATGTTTCTGAGGTGTTTAGCAGTTGTTGTTTTTCAGCCCGTTGTCTAAGTTAAAACCCAACGTCGAAGCGGACGGCGTAACTTTGTCAAAGGGCCGCAGCGAACGTTACATACATAGGATAACAAGTACCACTGCGACGAGTCCAGCCGATGAAGTTTAACATAAAAACATACATAAAACATATAACATTAAAAGAAAGACCTGTCTGTCAGTATAAACTGACACAAAAAGTACCGCCACAGAACAATGAAAAGGAACAATCATCAGGCGAAAATGTGATAACCTAAACTCTACGTTAAAACTCCCCCACCCCCGACACACACCGCCCTCCCGTCCAAAGGAAGTGGACGGAAGGGCGGTGTGTGTGTGTGTGGCGGGGGGGGGAGGGGGAGTTTTAACGTAGAGTTTAGGTTATCACAATTCTCGCCTGATGATTGTTCCTTTTCATTTCAGTTCCATGCCAAGATTGATCTTCAGCAGCAAACTGAGATGCAGGCCTGCACAGAGGAAGATGACACTGATCAGCCTGTTACCAATGCCCAGAGCTCAGAGACACCTATTGAGACCACTCCATCCCCCAGTGACTCTGTCACCTCGGCTAGACCCCAGGGGAAAAGAGAGGAGCAGGAACGGGAGATCTACAAGCTGCAGCAACAACTCCTGGATTATTTTAAGAAACCTCAGCCAATGGAAGAGCGGGACTGCTATGCGGATTGGCTTAGAAGTGTTTTTCATTCTTTCGACACCTCGCTGTTCAGGAGATGCCAAAGGGAGATCTCAAGGGTAGTCTTCAGGTACCAGGAGTTGAATTAAAGCCAGACACAGGTTAGGACAGCTGCTTCTGCACCAGCTCCTTCTGCCCAGGCTTTGCGTTCCCCGATGGAACAGCCCGACATTCAGCAAACAGGGACTTCCCAAAACCAACAGTTGTGCAGCATGGAGTGGCAGCCTCACCCGTTAACATGGCCATCTAACATCCATAATCCTCACGTGTCGGTCTGGGGCTCCCAGGATGTGCAATGGATGCAGCAGCAGCAGTTCCAGCAGCTAGTAAGACCAGCCTCTGCTCCAAATCCTGCTATGACATTCTCCAGCCCACCTCATCAAGGCGGCAATCAGGAATATGATGATGGATCCAGCCTTAACGTGTGCTCCTTTGTGGGACGTGAGCAGCAACAACATACTGAATTAGCAGTATCACAATAACCGCCACAATCACAGCAACAGGCCGAGCGGGACTACGTCATAGAGAATTGCTAGTGACAGTGAATGGTGACTGAAACTGATGGGATAGCAGTGACTATATTTGTGACTATGTAATTAGGTGATTTGGATTGACAACAGCCTTTTCAAAGCGCTCATCATTTTACATCATTCACATTTACAACTGCGAACATTGTGAAAATAACATTTGAGCCGCGACACAACAAAAACCAACAATGTGGTTGTGCGCCCAGTGCAGACTCAGATCAGCCTGAGCATCCGCCCAGTCTGATTAGACTCTTCCCTAGGCGCTTAAAGGGTATCTTAGGGTCTAAGCTACCTCCATGCGGACAGCGAAGACTGTTCAGACTGGGCGGATGCCCAGGCTGATCTGAGTCTGCGCTGGGCGCACAACCACATTGTTGGTTTTCTCCTGTCGCGGCTCATTTATTTTTGTGCTCGTGCCAATCCATTGTTTTGCGTTTTAGTGCTAAATGGCTTTATTTTTCTCCTTTTGAATAAGCTAGTTCTTCAATTAATTACTGAATGAGGAAAAATTTTCCACGCAAAAGAATAGAGTATTTTTAATGTTTTAAGCTTTCACACTTTCGCATCGTTCCGGTTCCGATCATGCCAAATTCAAAACGGTATTTCATCCTGTTCTTTTATTTTAATATAGTTACAGTGTAATATAGTTACTGTGTAACTAACGTGAAACTTAATGAAACTTCAAAACCTTGGTTAAGGGCTTTGAATAAACTGTGCTTTCTTTTTATTTAAGAGGACTTGATACTCTTGACATATTTCCCACCATTTTTGGAAGGGATGTGATTCTCTTATCTTCCTAAATCAATTATAGTTTGCTTTTTTCCTTATTTAGGGCTGCTTGATTTACATGGTACAATATCAACCATATTTTTTCAAAGACGAAATTGCTGCTAAAGGACAAATTATTTCTTTCAGTGTTTGCCCCGCCTTTTCTGTCCGCTCAATGAGTTCCAATTTTCAAAAGTCTTTCAAACTTAGTTGTTACAACTTGCCGAAACTTTACTTAACCATTAAGTCCCTTCTGCGCGTGAGACAAGCTCCGCCATCATGGTCACGTGACGTTTCGCACACGGGCAATAGGGACTTCCCAGTTGTTTAGATGCTCTTAAATAATCTGACTTAAAGTAGTGATGTGTTTGCGAGTTTTAACACAGTTGAAAGACAGTTCAAATATTGAAGCCCATCGACTGGACAGAATGAATATTAATATAATTAAACTGGTAGATAAGTAAATTAATAAAAGTTTGAAAATCACAGGGCATGGGGTCGGTCATTCATTCATTCAGCCAGTCAGTCGGTCGGTCGGTCGGCCGTCCAGTCAGTCAGTCAGTTAGGCAGTCAATCAGTGAGCCCAACTTATGAGATATGAATACCTGGGGTAGCAAGAAGGCGGCCTGAAGGCACGGGCTTCAGCATATTGCCATCTGTGCTTAAGGTGCTCTTTCAAGACAAACAACCCAACATTTTCCCTCCCTTCTTAAAAAAGTCTATTCTAATAGAAATGAATTTTCTCCTGTAGGAACAAATTCTTTCATTTTAGCGTAGACCAGCAGACCCTATTCAAGAAAAGGTTTTCTTTATCCAAGACCTCAAAAAGGAAGTCACAAAAGTTGTTCTTCTTGATAAAAATGGTGGAAGAATACGAACTGTACATGTACCCTCACAGCTACACGTATGTGGCTTTACCACTCTACTTTGTCCCTTATTTTGCATGGGGAGACAACCTAAGCAGAAAAAAATGTAGAGATTTCTCCATATTAGATTGATCTTGCATTAGCTATGTATCTCAAAACTGAAACTGTTTGCTTCATAAAAAGTAATAGGCCAGGCCACGCCCCTGCATTCGCAAGTCTGACGTATTACGTTCGTTTTGTCAGTTTATAAGAATTTAAATTCAATGCTCCACCTACTTGTTACTCAGCGGACAAACCCTAGGTAAGTGTGCTTATTTTACTAAATTTCAATGAAATTTCTGCTACGCTTCGCTCGCTCAATTTGATTTAAAACCATTAAACACTATTCCATACTAAGGTCAGACTATTGACAAGGAAGGTTAAAAAGAAGTTTTCACGAATTTACTTTTCCATAAAGGATACCCCTTTACTTCAACCACGGGCATCTGAGGTTTTAGCCTAACCCAATATTTGGCCGGGGATCCGTCCATTTTTGAACAGAGCTAAAACTTCAGACGTCCATGCTTCAACACTGACAATGAGCACTCAGGCAGAAGGTAACACATTGTAGAACATATCACTAATGTTCAGTTTTAACGAGGTTCTCTGTCAATCATTCTATCCTGCCACGGTACAGATCCAGCCGGGCTGTTAAAGTACAATCTGAGTAGCTCCCTTTGCCTTTTGCCAGCAATTGTGTCTCTGTTCGGCCCTGCTACCTGTTGGACGTCGTGCATGTTAGCCTGCTCTCTCCACTGTCCTGGTACCAGGTTATGCTCCTCATCCTCTTCATCCACAAGACCGTTCTGAAGTGCAGGGTAGCGTACACGCATTAGGTTGTGGAGGCATACACAACACTCAGTAATATCCTGAACAACTTTGGGTAGCTGCTGCAACGTACCAAGTAGAACTTGCCACCTCTGAGCTAGAATCCCGAATGCATTTTCCACCACGCGACGGCCCCTGGATATCCTGTAGTTGTATATGCGCTGATCTCTGTTCAAACCTCTTTGCCCATACGGTTTCATCAGGAAAGTTCTAAGACCAAAGGCGTCATCTCCGAGCAAGAAGTAAGGCGTTGGTTGATCATCATTTGGGAGTGGATCTGGCACAGGGAAACCAATACTGCCATCCTCCAGACAATCTTTCAGTTCAGACACATTGAAGAGCTGGGCATCAGACATAGATCCAAGTCCGCCACAATCTATCCACAGAAATCTGTAGTTGGCGTCAACCAAAGCCATGAGGACTACACTGAAAAATCCTTTGTAGTTGTAGTACATAGTCCCACTTTTTGGGGGGCGTCTAATTGCCTCGTGCTTTCTATCCAGGGCTCCACATGCATGTGGAACATTCCATTTTCTCAGGTACTCTTCAGCTATTGGCCTCCACTCTGCTTCTGTAGTCGGGCAGGGAATCAGCTCCTCCTTGAACTCCTCTACGATGGCCTGGCGCACTTCGGGAATGATCTTGGTGATAGTTATTCTGGAGACCCTGAAGTCATACTGCAGAGAGGGATACTTGTCTCCAGATGCAAGGTGCCTTATCGTTATGGCCAACTTCATGTCTGGTTCAAGCGCTTTCCTGAAGTTGGTGTCACTCTTCTGGATTCTAGGTCCCACCCTGTTCAAGATCTCATCGAACATTTCTGGCTCCATTCTCATGTAATTAAAGAATGAAGCACTGTCCTCCATTCTGAGTTCTCTCATTAACTGGTCATAGTGTCCAAGTAGGAGCCTTCTGCCTGCCGACAACCAAGGACGGACCCAGAACCGTTTGGCCCTCCTCCTTCTGGCTTGATTCTCCTCATTCAACCTGACAAGTCTCTGATTCATGATTGCCAATTGCATCATAGCCACTGGAATAGTTCTGTTGTCCATCTTGTTTGATGGCTGGCGGTCAACTGCTGCTGAACCCGGATTTACCGCCGATCTACATGTATATAGAAGCGGCTCTAGAGCGCAACATAAGCGCAGTAGCAGCGCAGCTCCAGCACTTAGGTCGTAGCATGATGGCAGTCGCATCGGCATAAGCGTAGATTAAGCGTGGCTTGAAAACCTTTGTCGTAGTGACAGCGCAGTAGCAGCGCCCTTGGAGGTCATTGAGCGTGGCAGAACCGCAACAATATCGCGGCAGCATCGTGATCAGCGTAGCAAGAGCGTACTGGAAGCGTATTGGAAGCGCACAAGTCCCAAATTCCAGCATTTGCCGGCGCTTCTACTGCGCTCTCGAGTATTTTAAAGAAGCGCCATGATCGCCAAGAGCGCAGCCAAAGCGCCATCCAGTGGAATGGGGGTATAAGGGATTATTGCATAAGTGTCGGTGTTACACGCTATTAATGTCGGTGTTACACGCTATTAACAGACATGTTTAAATTGACACAAAATCAGGTATGAACATGACAATCCACGTGATGTAAAAACCCTGCTTCGCGACTTTCATTTAGGTTGTTCAGTTTATTATTCTTATATTTCGCTTGGCCCTGGAAGGCGGAAATCAATAAGATGCTGCGCTGGACAGGTCCCGCGGGAGATATTGAAAATCACGGGCTTCACCCCAGGTTTTCAACATCTTTCCTTTGGGACCTAGCGGATGTTATTGCATGAAAAAACATGTTTGATCCCTATAGTAATTATACGAACTGCTCAAGCCCAGACCACACTTTGCACATGCGCAATCTAAACAGGACAATCGCCATGGTGCATATCATATCTTAGGAACCGAGCATTCAAGCGCTTTGAAATTCCAAATATGGATTCATCATCAAAAAAAAATAGCTGACCCTTATTTTTTTCTTGACCGAGTTCTCTCTCTCTTTTAGAGTTATGCCCTTTGAAAACATTCTAATGAAACCTTGTCAGCAAGATATCTAAAAATGTATTTCAAGTAGGGGATATGTTTCCTTTAAGATAGAGTTCTGCCGCTAGTGAGCCTGTGTAAATTACCTGATTAACTTTTAAACGAATTTCGTCAATTTTGCTAGATTTATGGCCCTTTGAAAATTTCAATATTTTAAACTTGTCAGCAAGATATTTCAAAAAGTATTAAAGCATAAGACCTGAAATATTATTTGCTGATTGGAAATGATAAGTAAATTAACTTATTAACGTTTAAACGACATTTGTAAACTTTTGCCAGAGTTATGGCCCTTTGAAAATTTCAGCATATTAAATTGTCAGCTAGATATGTCGAAAAATATTTAAGCCAGGGAGTTGAAACTTAGTTAACCGAAGATGACAAGTAGATTGCTTGACTAACTTTGAAACGAATTCTGTCAAGTTTTGTTAGAGTTATGGCCCTTCGAAATTTTTAAACTTGTCAGCAAGATATCTTAAAAAGTATTAAAGCTGGGGATATGAAACTTAATCAGCTGATTGGTGATGATAATTAACCTGTATGATTAACTTTTAAACGAATTTCCTAAATTTTTGATAGAGTTATGGCCCTCTGATTTTTGTCAGCAAGATATCTCTATAAGTGTTGGAGCTGGTGACTTGGTAAAGCTGACTGGAAATGATTAATCAATAAACTTATTAACTTTTAAATGATTTTCGTTTTTAGTACAGACCATGCCCTTTAGTGACCTGTTCCTTTAGGATCAGGCATATGGTAGGGACATAATGTTTTACAAACACATTTTCTAGTTGTGTTTGTCTTCTAAGGTAAAGTTCTTCCGGAGCCCGTGCTAGTGGGCCTGGGCAGTGTATCTTACTGCACATGAAAAAGGACGCAATCAAACCAAGCCTGGTTTTTATTATCATGAGTTCCTTGCTTCCACAGGATCTTCCTCCAGATATTATTTTAGGAGGCATCTGTTAACAGGCAATAATTTATGCTGCCCACCTAAATGTCAAGCAGTGAGACAAATCTGGCATCAGGAAAAATATTTCGAATGTATAGATTAAGTTCTTAATAGCTAGATCCTTTGGAAGCAAGGAATATACCAGGAGCATGAAAATAGCAGACTCGGTTATATTGAGTCTAATGAAATTTGCATCGCCGGTCATACTCCCTAGCACCGGCTTAAGCAGAACTCTGATTTCAAAGCTCAGTGATACCAACGTCGTATCAGATTTGGACGCAGAAACCGAATATTTCCCACTTCCGCATTCTAGCCAGTTTATATATTAGGTGACTAAATCAATACAGTTGATCTTCTCGTACGAATCATCCAGTCCAATACTGACAAAATAACAAAAAGAAGTATTCTATTACAATAAAGTCTATACATTAGCGCTTTTATAATAAAAATGTTCTTTATCAGGTTTAAGTCAAAACTCTTTTGATATGGTAGTTGTACATGAAAGAAGTAATCCTTGAGAATAAAATAAAAGAGTTCATTTACATTTTACTCAATAGAAACCTTTGCATACAGTGATGTTTAACGCAATATTTTTCTAACACGTCACGATCTCGTGCTAATAATAGTAAATGAGCCGCGACACGAGAAAACGAACAAAGTGGCATGTGCGCCCAGCGAAGACTCAGACCAGCCTTGGCATCCGCCCGAATTGATCAGGGTATTTGCTTTGCGCTAAAAGAGTAGCTAGGGGTCTAAGCTAGCTCCATGCTGACAGCGAAGACTCTGATTAGACTGAGCGGATGCCCCCCCCCCCCCCACGCTGATCTTAATCTTAGCGCCGGGCCGGGTAGCGCAATCGGTAGGGCACCTGACTCGTAAGTCAGAGGTCCTGGGTTCGAATCCCGGTCTGGCCACATAATTTCGTTTCTCCTTCCGCTGATTCAAGAAGGGCAGTTGTCAGTTACTGGCGAAAGTATGTGCACTTAGTACTGGTTAACCGCTTAGGAGGTCTAAGCCTGCCCAGGAATAGTGTGCTTAGGTTAACTGACCGTCCCGACATGACCTTAGTTGTTTACCGTGGACGTTAAGCATCAAATCAACCAACCAAAAAAATCTTAGTCTTAGCTGGGCGCACACGCTACTTTGTTAGTTTTGTGTGTCGCGCCTCAAATATCTTAGGTTTCAAAAGAAAATAATTTCACACCGAGTAAAAACCAAGGCCAGGTTGTTGAAAAACTAACAACGCTGTTAGTTAACGAACAACGCTGTTAGTTAACGAGATGTTAAAATTTCAGATGTTATCATGTCAAATATGCAAAAAAAATATTAAAAATGTGAGAAGCTTTTGCAGTGCAAAAAAAGCTTCTAACTTATTTTCAACAAAAATATTAGTGTATTTGGCTATAAAGTCACAAAAAACTAAATGAGTTTACCTCTTAAAAAGCTCGTTAGGCTAACGATGCTTTGAACAACTGGGCCCTGAGCTATATCTCAGATCAAACATAATGACGTCGCATTGATATCAGTACGAGTCATTCAGTACGACATCATTTGACGCTATGTACCCGCTGGGATCAAACTTAAAATCAGGTTACAAAGAACAGGAAAGCAGTTATTGAAAATGCGTGGATGGAGCCGTTACCCAGGTTATCATAAAAAGGATGATTATCTGAAATAGACAATATTTTATTTAGACTTTACTTGGGTCCTATTTGCCAATTTCTTTCTGCAAAGCAGCCTAAAGTATTCCAGGGAAGTTTTATGAAACTTTCAAGAAAGTGTTCTGTATATATCTTATAATTGTGTTTATTATAGCATGATTTTTATGGCTTTTATCTGTCCCAACTTCTACATCAGAATTGACCGATTTTGAGAAGCTATGAGAAATATAATTGACAATGTAAAACTGACTCAAAACATTGAACAGACGAGCGGAGGACTTTTATTCAGAGGTATGGCTCTCAATCATCATCTCAACTTGTAGTTATGACTCCTTTGAAAATCCCAGTCGTTTGTCTTTCCAAAGTTTAGAGAATGTAGCATAGGATAGGCTTTAGAGCGGATTAGGTTTTGGTGACATTGACATAGTCATGAACATCACAACAGATACAGTATATAACGTATTGCGACAGTTTATTGTCTACATGATGTCTCGTGAATGCTTGGGGATGTTTACCAAAACATTCGGGGAAAAGTATAGCTTGGGTGACTTTTGACTATAGTGCATACAGCACATAGTGCATATTATATTTTATTTTTGTCCTTTGAAATCAGAGGATATATTCTGAGAGATCCGAAATTTTTTATTGGTTTAGACTCTTCATGATCATCACTTCTTAATCACTTTGACTGTTTTTTGATACTAGCATGTCTTTTAATCGTCTGTCTTAACAAAAGCATTAAAAAAAAAAAAAAAAAAAAAGAAATATACTCGAGTAGAATGACTTTCTCTGGCTTTTGTCACCAGACATTGTCAGGGTCACTGATGAGGCTTGAGTAGCCGAAACTTCGAAGTATGGTCAATTTTCCTTCTTTTGAATGTGTTCTCTGCTTATGAACACGCCTGGTAAACTATCACAGGTACCTCCGGCGGAGGGACCGATAAAAAGTTGTGACAGGCAACTGGAGCTGCCTGTGACTGTCAAAAAAACGACAACAAACGGTAGGTATTCCTCTTTTTTGACAAAATATAAAATAACGAGGGAGTTTATTAAAAATCAAAAAGTGCTATTCGACCCTTATAGACATAAAGTTTTGTCACGCATCATATCCCACAGAACTTTCCATATTAACCAAAGATACGACTTTTGAAGTGGCTTTGATGTCAGCCCACAGTACTCAAAACAGAGAATTCGGCCGTTTTTGGTCTTAAATGCAGTGATCTTGCATACAAATTTGTTTTTCTCGGCACACTGATGTTAAGGTAACCTCCTTGCCCAAATATAAATGTCGATTGACTACAAATAAGGCTTGATTTTTTTCAAAACAACAGCTGGAGGTTCCTGCAATGGTGTGGAGGTGCCTGTGATGTAAGCAAATATAGTGGAAATCTGAATAGTTATTGCAGCTGGAAATATTGACATCTTCTCTAAATCACTGCCTGGAAAGAATCATTCATTCAACGGCCCATTAAGCTATCATAATGCGTATAAGTATATCATGAAATTCCATGTTAAAATTCCTAAAACACCATCTCAAAGAGTTATTGCCCATTTTGTTCCGCTTCTGTTAGTCAAATATTGACGAACTTCACATAGTTCATGAAAATCAACTGCCTAATTCAGTATTAGAATCTTTATGAAATGTGCGCTTAAATAAGAGTCAACATTTTTGTGAATGGTGATGACTGTGATCGGGAGGTGCTGCCTGTGAGTCATTCCAACTCGTTGGAAATTATCGAGGTCACACGTCATGCCAGCTACACGTATGGTGCGCCAAATGGGTCAAAATTGCCAATACCCGTCAACAGGCATACAAGTGTTGATCCTTTTGTTACCTCATATATGCGTGTCGCTCGCATGTGTCGTATGACGCTCGCTCTATGTGTTAACTTTGTGGTAACTGGAGTGATAGGTGCTACTTGTAATTCAGTCTGGCTAGTTTTGAATTGTTGGCGCTAGAATCCAAATACATCCGTAAGGCCTACAGATTACATCATCTGCAGGTGACATATTCTCAACATTATACCTTTTAGTATTCTGAAGTGATCGTAATCTCACTGCAAATTATGTGTAATTCAAAGTCTCAGAATAGCCACTGCATCAATTTGGTAAAGAGCACTTTTACTACATAAAAGTCATCTTCCGAAACAGTGTTGTTTTTGCAAACGTTTCGTGTAGTTACATGTAGCATGCCGTGTGACCTCGACAATTTCTAACGATTTGGAATGACTAACGGGTAGTCATCACCATTCACAAAAACGTTGCCTCTTATTTAAGCACATTTCATAACTATTCTAACACTGACTTAGGCAGTAAATTTTCAACAGCTACGTACAACTCGTCAATGTTTGACTAACAGACATGGAAACAAAACGGGCAACAACTCTTTGAGATGCTTTGGATTTTGGATTTCTGTTGTGAAGCAACAATGTTACGTGTTCTTATGTCCGCTTGTCTGTAGTCTTCTGACAATAAGGTCACCTGTATAGCTGCACACTTTGCTTTCTGGTTTGTTTTGTAATTTAAAATATAAAATAGGTAAAACAGAAGTTAGCATTGTTTTCATTTGGGGTAGGTGAATGACCATCTGTCTGGGAAAGAGCTCTTTATTCGGTTTACCACGCGTGTCTTTTATGAACTATTGTCAATGTATACTTACTTCTATCTTGGTTTTGATAGCAGGATGTAGAATCTGATTGTATAAGTTCATGATCATTATCTGTCGTTTTAACAAAAATATGCTTGATATTCGCACTATGATAGATTATTGCGACGTTGAATGAAAGATTCTTTCAAGGCAGTGGTCTAGAGATGAAGAATATCAATATTTGCAACCGCAATAAGTCTTCAGATTTTCGCTATATTTTCTTACATCACAGGCACCTCCATTCCGTCACAGGCACCTCCAGTTGTTTTTTACAGATCCAGCCTTATTTGGAGTTCATCGGCATTTATATTTGGGCAAAGAGGTTTACTTTACGTCAGTGAGTCCAGATCAACAGATTCATATGCAAGAAAAGTGCATTTAGGACCTAAAACAACCGATTTGTTCTTGTTTTGAGTACTTTCGACTGACCTTAAAGCCACTTCAAAAGTCAAATCTTCCGTATATAAGTAAAGTTCCCGGGGATATATTGTGTGACAAAACTCAATGTATATAAGGGTCGAATAGCATTCTTGGGTTTTCAATAAACTCCCTGGTTATAAAGTATTTTATCGAAAAAGACGAATACCTACCCTTTTTTCCTAATTTTTGGACCGTCACAGGTAGCTCCGGATGTCTGTCACAACATTTTATCGGTACCTCCGTGGAGGTACCTGTGATAGTTTACCAGGCGTGATGAAGGAACTCTTAAAATTTCTAATTTGACAATTTCAGACCAATACAGTGCCAAAATTTAGGCAAAACCACAAATTCTTGAAATGGCTGGGTATCCCCCCACCCCCATCCCACCCCCGGCAGCTTGTAACGCAAGATTAGGTTAAAGTGATATATCAGGTGAACCAGTTTATGCTGCATAGCTTTAAAAGATGCGGACTGACGCGATTCAGACCAGAATGAGCTACCGAGTTGTCTTTCAAAAATCCCTACAGTCCTGACCATTCTTTGCGTCTTGAGAGAAATGAAGAGTTAAAAGTAAAGGGCGGTGTCATTTTGAGCGCAGACGCTGGCTGATTTGAGTTATTCTGCGGTTCGGACATGACTTAAGTTCCATTTTCACGCGATGCCACACAGCTAATGCTGTAGTCAAGGATGTCATTTCTACAAACATTTATTTCAAATACCGTTAAAATTCTAGACATTGGGAAACCTAAAATAATTACCTTAATTGTCAAAAAATGGAGCAGTTCTGTTTAAAAGTTGTGTAATGCGTCGCGAATGTGCGGATGAAATTGCAAACAGCACAGACCCTGATCAGACTGCTCCTTTGGGAGCAGTCTGATGTGGGTCTGTCCTGTTTGCACAAAACGGTCACTGTCCCAGTAATTAGATATTTTACGGTAGAAATAGCTTGTCTTCAGAGCAATCTTTATAGTTTTTATTCTTTTGTGTAATCCGCGTAAATTATCTTCATTATATTTACTTTAAACTACAGTTTAGAATTTCATTCAACATGGTCAATATGATAATTATACTTTATCAATATTATGTCAACTTTGTGGAAGGTTATGTTTTGTGGGATACAAACTTCCTTCTTGTTTTATATGGAATGCCAAGCCTGCAAATTACATCTTTCGAAATCTCAAAGAGCCTTCATGCTCTTCAAAGTTTTAATCTTGAAATCGGAAATCGTTTCATGAAGCACGAAAAACAATGACATTACACAGTCTTATCTGATACACATCCCATCTCTCTGCGGTGCATGATTGTGCTAACTGTCAGTATTCGAGAATCGCTAACATTTTTGCGGGATTAACAGAAAAAAATGAATAAAGACAAACTAACACCAATCCTCGAAATAAATATACTGAACGCCAAAAGAAACGCATACAAGTCTAGGTTCTGTTTTCTTCTGCCAACTGATTAATGGTTTTAAATCATATATAGCAGAAAACACTTCTGACGTCTGCCAACAATATAAACTTATCTTCTTGCAAAATTAAACTTGGATTAAAGAGTTATCTCAATTTATCGTGAAACATTCAAAGTTGTTGTAAGAGTTGTCTTTCCTTTGGCTGTATAACAAATTGTTTCCAAAAATACGACCCTAATGTGTGGTTATGAAAAAAACGTCAGTTTTATTATCATGGTATTCTTCTTAGGAAAATGACAGCAGTTTGAAGTTGAACACTTGTCAAATTATCTCCCTTGCAATTAAAAAAATAGCAAAATGGGAAGTCAAATAACATCAAATGTTCTGCAGTGCTACGAATAAATTCTTTGCAAAGCTTTTTATTTTACTCTTGTTAATTCATTTAACCTCTTCGTATGAATGGTTTCTGTTCTTTTCAAGAAATACAGGGTGTTAAAAGGTCTATGGAAATCCAATGGTAAGCCAGTGTTACTGTTTCTACTGCCAACTTTCACCTGATTGTTTTTCTAAAGAGCAAGGCTCGACTGCTTTGATTTTTTCGCTGTTTTTTACCCCTGCCACGGACATTATGTCTGGAGAAAATAATTAGCTGAGCATTATATAGAATTTAAAATTCAGCTTCTGAAAGTATGGTGACTTTAAGTTTAACCCCATCACAAAAGCAAGCGTTCTGGTCTCTAACGTTTATTTAATATCGGTGTGTTAAGGTGCTCATTCTGTCGTATTATCATAAACAAAGTAACTCAAAATGTCTAAATAAGAGAATATACCTATACCTTCAAATAAATTGGGCGTACACATTGTATGCGTTTCTTTTGGCGTTCAGTATATAAATAGAAAAAAGGATATCTTTACGGCATCGGCTAACACTTCATATAAGCGGTCTAGGGAATTTTGGGCATTCGACGAAAAGCGGAAACAAAAGATGTAAAACTGTGCAAATGTATATGCTGTCAAATACATGTTACCCATATGTCGTACGTTATAGAAAGTGACCTCTCACGATTGAGAGCACAGTAAAATAACACACACACACACACACACACACACACACACACACACACACACACACACACTTGTGATTAAGCAAAGGTGCCAAGCATAACAGAAATAGTAACATCTTGGATAATCTACTGTCATCGACTCGTTTGTTCATTACAAGGGCGTAGCTTCCTATACGGCAAATACGCAAGTGCGTATTGAAATTTTGTCAAAATTGACAAAATTTCAAAACGCACCTGCATATTTGCATGCTGAAAATTTATAAATTAGACAATATTTCAATACCAATTACCAAAGTGGCTGAAATACTAGCTTTCCCTTCAAGAAGTAGAGAATAAAACATGGTTGTGCGTATTATGAAATTGCCCCTAGTTACGCCCCTGCATTATACCTAAGCTCATACTCCCTAAAAATATGACAAATACATAACTATTTAGAAGTAAAACACAACTGATAAGAGTTACAGTCCGTCTGGCGACCTATAGTTTGATTAGTGTTGCTTTTGTATACAGTGTTATATATAATCATCTTCTTTTTCCATATGTACGAGCAAAAATTATAGTCAACTATGGCTAAGGATATCAAAGCCTTAGAGCTTCTTCAGAAGGAGCTTTCGAAAATAAATGGCATGCCAGATCCTCCGCAGACACTGGATTCCATTGACGAGTATGAAAAGAAGTGGTCTATACAGATTGACGGAACTCAGATAGTGTTTAAAGACATAAGTGACTACACAAATGCCATCTTGAAACAGATGGAGGACATACGAAAAGTACTCAGTCGATCAACAGAAAAGGTGCAGAAACGCATACTGGAAATTATTGATTCAATTGAATGTAAGTACATGTAAAAACAAACAAATGATTTCCATGGAATGCCACATCATATCAGAAGACGCTAAAGGAATTCGTACATGTCAATATAACATTTTTTAAAAGAAGCAGGAGGCGTTTATAAGAGCAGGGGCGTTTATTAGGATTAATACGGTATAAAACTAGTTCTACCCCAGGAAATGCAAGAAAAGGCTCTGTGGCTCTCACCACAGAATCAGATCCTTGCATCTGGTATATTGTGTCGAGCCCGCTTGCGGTGAGCGAGACATAGTTGTTACAACTTCAGTTCGGTGTTAGTGCGTGAATCTGTGCGTTAGTGCGTCCGTCCGGATTGGAATTGTCCGGGCCATAACTTCTGCATTTGCAGATGGATTTCAAAATAATTTGGCACAATTGCTTTCTTTGATAAGTAGAAGTGCAATTTGAAACATTTATTCAGGTAGACTCAAGGTCAAAGTCACACTTGAAGGTCAAATGATAAAATGGCCGTAACTAAAGCTTGTCCGAGCCATTACTTCTACATTTATGCATGGATTTCAAAATAATTTTGCACAATTGTTTTCCTTGATAAGTAAAAGTGCTATTTGAAACATTTATTCGGATAGGTCCAAGGTCAAGGTCACACTTGAAGCTCAAATGATAAAATGGCCATAAATTGAGCTTGTCCAAGCCATCACTTCTACATTTATACATGGATTTCAAAATAATTTGGCACAATTGTTCTCTTTGTTGAGTAGAAGTGCCATTTGAAACATTTGTTCAGGTAGGTCCAAGGTCAAGGTCACACTTGAAGGTCAAATGATAAAATGGCCATAAAATGAGCTTGTCCGAGCCATTACTTCTACATTTATGCATGGATTTCAAACTAATTTGACAGACTTGTTCTCCTTGATGAGTCAAAGTGCCATTTGAAACATTTGTTCAGGTAGGTCTAAGGTCAAGGTCACTCTTGAAGGTCAAATGATAAACTGGTCATAAATTGAGCTAGTCTGAGCCACTGCCTCTACATTTATGCATGGATTTCAAAATAGTTCTGTACAATTGTTCACCTTGATGAGTAGAAGTGCTATTTGAAACATTTGTTCAGGAATGTCAAGGTCGCACTTGAAGGTCAAATGATAAAATCGTCTTAAGTTGAGCTTGTCTCAGCCATTATTCTACATTTACGCATGGATTTCAAAATAATTTTGCACTATTGTTCTTCTTGATAAGTGGAAGTGTCAAGTGAAGTATTTGTTATGCTATGTCCAAGGTCAAGGTCACACTTGAAGGTCGGATAATATAATTTTCATAAATCGAGCTTGTCTAGGTCATCACTTCTACCTATTTTCCTTTGTGAAAATGTAAAAAAAGAAGAAATATGCTGTCTAAACATTATGTTGTTTGGCTTCTTTCTAGAGTGAAATAATAACCTACAGTGAAGTTTTGACATAATTATAGGTCACTATCGCAAACAGCGGGCTCGACAAGTTGTCCCTGGACAACCCTCTAGTATAGTAATTGGCGTAATATTGGCGGAATATATATTGTTGCGAGAGCTCAGAATCGCTTGTTATACGGTCTTAATAAATTTTATTTTCTTCAGCTGTACTTCATAAAAATAAGTATTCAGACCTTTCTCTAGCTAAAAACGCTACAGTACATACCCTAAGACAAATGTATGAAAAGCAAAAAGACAGACTGAGAATTTTCACAGCGGCTGTCGGTATTACATGTTTTTTTAAAAGATTTTATGTGCTTTGATGCGATACCTCCCTAATGTCTGATTAGGATGCTAAATATTTGGACAGATAGGTTGCAAACCTAGACCTGGATCAGACTGCTCCTAAAACTGCACTACTTGCCATCCCATCTGCATCTTTCGGACGCATCACTGAACTGTACGTCACAACCAAACTGTTTAGGACATGATTATAATTTCTTAGTGTCCCAATCTATAAAGGTTTTAGGGTACTGCAGTTTATTCGCAACTCACGATGATGTTTTTGCTGAGTAAAACCTTTTTAGTCCCATGGTGGTCTTGTTAAAAACTGTTCCAGTGAAACTCTTCTGTTAGGTTCCCCTTTGATGTCAAGGTCACAAGTTTTCTTCTTTCGGTCTCTTGTTTAAGCAATTCTTCGACGCTTTTATCCATTATTTGATTATATTTGCGATCTTAATGGAAACGTTAGTTTCCTGGATCCTTTTCACTGGGTGGTTGCTTAGACCCGGTAGGCAGTGATATTTTCTGACAATCGTCAACGATTTTTTCTGACAATGGTCCCGAATTTTTTCCAAATTGTCAATGATTTTTTTCTCCGTGACGTCATAACACAAAACTGATGCGACAAAATGGTGAATTTTGTCAATTAAACCATTAATTTACAAATCTTAAGCGTAGTCCTGGAAGATCTTAGGCAGATTAGATACAATACAAGTGTTTAACGTTGTCAACAGATAATTTAAACACGGACTTTTTCAATTAGGGTACATCTTGATGAACAGTCCGCTCTGTCTATGTCTTCGAAGTTTACCATAGGGTAAAGCTATTTTTAATCATAAATGGGTGTTGGGAAACATATTATATTACTTTTTGACACTTTACAATAATATAAATGGGTCTGTCAGCAGATTTTGATTTTTCATAAGTCCCGGATTTTTTTCCTACAAGTCCCGGATTCGCTCCTGCAATAGATTTTAAGCGCCTTCTTTTTTCTGACAACGCAAACTACAAAATGAGTTGTCAGTATGATACTTTATTGTGCATAGATTGAATAGCAAGATTTAAGCATGTCTCAAACTTTAATGGATGCCGAACTACTTGTTGGTCGTTAAAAAACCAGCTTTTTCATTATATATAGGCGGCGTAGAAGGTTTATATATTTTCTTCAAAACTGTGCGTGTGTGCCTCCCGAGTTCGATCCCCGCTTGCGGCGAGCATCTTTTCAAACGTAAACGGCGTTCCATTGCACACAGCCTTTCATTCATTTTCGTCCTCCCAACGTCCTGATATGACTGAAATACGGTTGAAAAGGACGCAAAATCGCAAGTCATCCATCCATCCAGCCATTACTTCTCTTGAGGGCCTGTAAAGTTTTGTATACAGCACTGCAAAACTTTAACAGAAAAGAGGGCTGGTCGGGTGGTGCGATGGCGCTGTATGTAACTTCCAGTGCCGGGGCGTCCTACTGATTTGGAAGATTGTAGGGAAAGGGCCTACTGTGCTTGCAGTAGGTGTGGGTGGGGGTTGTTTGGACATTTTTTCTCTCGTCTATCATTTCTCTTTTCTTTCTCCCTCTCTCTGGGAGACGGCCCGATATAGACTGAAATACTGTCTCAAAGGGCCGTTAAACCCAAAACAATCAATCAATCAATTAACAGAAAAAGTTCTGAAAAGTCAGATCCTTTGAAAACAAAGAAACACCAAAAAAATGAAAATAGCATACTCGGTTTAAATGCGGCTGCTCATGACCAGCCATGAAATGTGCAACTCCGGCCATGCCCTTAGCAGCGGCTACTGTATTATTAAAATGAGTCGAAATGAAATAAGTGATTCCAAAGGATCGGAACTTATACAATCTACACTATGAATCAATACCTAGGGACGACTAAGGGCCGTCACACGGTACCTAACACCAGTTTCAGTGAAGTTTCAATAAAATGTGCAAACCCAGCCATGCCCCCTAGCAGCAGCTGGGCTACTCTATTTTCAGAATGACTCAAAATGAAATCATTGATTCGAAAGGACTAGAAATTATATAATCTGCACTATGATGGAGTACGGGGAGACTTAACGGCCGCCGCACAACACCTCCAGCATCCTGTGAAGATAAATAAGATTTGAAATGTTAGAGTTTTTGGAAGCAAGAAATGGTCAGAAAGAATGAAAAGAGCAGACTATGTTCATTGAGTCTGCACTTGAAAAGAGGACTCAAGTAAACAAAGACTTCTGATGTTATGTCCTTTACGTATTCTTTGCTTCTAAAGGCCCATATTGTCGATTTCATCATCATGATAAGGCATACATGCCAGAAATAATTTGATGTTCATTCGGTGAAGTAAAATTAGTTCCCATACTAGAAAAAAATCTAATTGCTGTTACTATGCTGCTAGTTTTAGACTCTGAAATACAGTATAAGTGGTAGGAAAAAATCCGGGACACTGTAGGAAAAAGTTCGGGACACTAAAGCCGTTGTAGGAAAAAATCCTTGACATTTGCAATATTTTGTGTCCTTGGCTTGCCGAAGCTATTTCACAAAGAAAAATATGACAAACGACAAAATATGCCTGTAGAATGCTCAGATTGCGAAAGATCTCAAGAAAGTATTGAAAATAGGTTTGTTTACTTAACTTATTGCTCCGCCACGCTTATGAGACATAAATTGTCAGAAAAAAACAATGACTATTGTCAGAAAAAAAATCACCGCCTACCGAGACTGAGCAACCACCCAGTGCTTTTGCTTAAACTGAATTTGGGCCATGACACAAGAAAACCAAAAAAGTGGCATATGAGCCAAGCATAGGCTCAGATCCAAGTCTGATGAGTCTTCGCTGTCCGCATGGAGCTAACTTAGTCCATTATCTATCGTTTAAACGCACAGCGAAGACTTTGATCAGACTGAGCGGATCCCATGCTGATCTGAGTCATCGCTGGGAGCACATTCCACTTTGTTTGTTTTGTCGTATCTCGGCTCATTCAAGAAATGAACGTTATATGTTTAACGTGTACTGAAGTATAAACTACATCGGGTCACGAGCAAAATATGTGTTTACGTAAACTGACCAGACTCTTTTCTAAGCATTGAAAGGGTAGCTAAAGGCATAAGGTACCTCCATGTGGACAGCGAAGTTTCTAATCAGACTGGGCTGATGCTCAGGCTGATCTGAGTTTTCGCAGGGCGCACAACCATTTTGTTGGTTTTCTCGTGTCGCAGCTCATTTGTGTTCACATTTCAGGGACAGACAAACCCACAGGTTTGGTTCCTGCGAATGAATTACAGTTAATTAACAAACTCCAACAAATGGAAGTAAAGAAAAATCGTCTTGAAGAGTCACTTCTTCAGACTCAAGCTCTGTTAGCAAAAGTCAAAGAAACACATTTTCTAACACTTGAAGATATGGACAATTTAAAGGGATGTATAAAAAACTGGGTGCAAGTTAGAGACGAAAGCTACGAAAATGAAAAAAGACGAAAAGAGGAAGAGGAGAGAAAAAGAAAAGAAAGAGAAGAGAGGCAGAGAAAAGAAAGAGAGGACGAAGAGAGGAGAAGGCGAGAGGAAGAAGAAAGAAAGAGACAGGAAGAAGAAAGGAGACGTAAAGAAGAGGAAGAAAGAAAAAGAAAGGAGGAAGAAAACAGACGAAGAGAGGAGGAAGAACGAAAGAAAAGAGAACAAGAAGAAAGAATAAGAAAAGAGGAGGAAGAGAAACGGAGAAAAGAAGAAGAAGAAGAGAGAAAGAGACAGGAGATGTTAAGAATTGCAGAGGAAGAACGGCAACGAAAAGAGCGAGAAAAAAGACAAAAAGAGGAGAATATGCGTAAAGAAAGGGAAAAAAGACGAAAAGAGGAGGAAGAACGGAAAAGAAAACTAGATCCAAATAACTGGAGTACAATAAGGTATGAAAGTATAGCAAAAACAAGTTTAAGATCCAGATAAAAGCTTTATGAGTTCAGTTTCGATGGTCTTTTAATCATTTGAAAAAATATATATTTTCATCTGCAGACGTAACCTCAGAAGTGATTGCTGGGTTCTTTTCTTTTCTTTTTTTTTTTTTTTTTTGCCTTAAGAATTGTATCAAATTATTTTTGCTATACATTAGTACATATACTCAATGAAATAATTGCTACAAGGACAAAACTTTGAAAATGTTGTATATCATTATTTAGATACAAGGTTATGATATATGATATCTTATAAAACTGTCACAGTTAAAGTTTTCAATAGTTTTTCTCTTTCTCAGATACCTTTTTAATGACCATTGTAAAAGCATCATAATATAATTTCATAATATAAAACAAAGACGAACTGACTTATGATTACTACATGATTATGCAAACATAAAAAAAAAAAAAAAAAAAAAATGCAATATGCAATTATATTAATCTACCTGTTACCATTTCAGATGCTGTGATTATTATTGTTGTTTTTATTTTCATAATTATTATGATTATTATTATCGACTTTTTATATTTTATTAAAACCGCTTTATAACTAACTGTAAAGAGGCAGAATCTTGAAAATGCAAGATTGTGTAATCCTTATATTAAACCCGTTTTTAGCTCGCCTGAACGAAAGTTCAGGAAGAGCTATTGTTGTCACCACGGCGTCGGCGTCCGCGTCCGCGTCCGCGTCGGCGTTCGAATTGGATGTTTTGGTTAAAGTTTTTTAAAGACCTATATCTCCTTAACCCATGGATGGATTCTTTTGATACTTGCACTGTAGCTAGATATTGGTCTAAGGTTTAACAAGGTACCACCCCCACCCCACTCTGTGACCTTGATGTCAAGGTCATGGACTTAGAAAAATGGTGTTTTTTTTTGACTGGATGTTTTGGTTAAAGTTTTATAAAGCCCAATATATCCTGAACCCATGGATGGATTCTTTTGATACTTGCACTAAAGTTAGATGTTGGTCTAAAGTTTTCGAAGGTACTACCCCCACCCCCCTCTGTGACCTTGATGTCAAGGTCATGGACTTAGAATATTGTCTTTTTATTGATTGGATGTTTTGGTTAAAGTTTTTTAAAGACACATATCTCCTGAACCCAGAGATGAATTCTTTTTATATTTGCACTGTAGTTCGATCTACAGAGTACTACCCCAACCCCGCTCAGTGATCTTGATGTCAAGGTCAGGGACTTAGGATATTTTTGTCTTTTTTAAAGTTTTGTAATTGCATACTGATTCATAATGCTTTGCAGAGATTTAGTTTATACTTGAACTGATGTTAGACTCTTTTTTGAGTTTTTACAAAACACCTTATACTTACCCCACTGGGTGACCTTGAAGTCAAGGTCATCGACTTGGTTAAAGTTTTATATTTATGAAGACATAATTTCACAGTGCCACGATGATGGACTCAGTTGATACTAATACTTGGGCTGATGTTAGATCATGGTTCAGGGTTTTGATGTTTTGATACATACTAGCACCCCCCCCCCCCCCTACCCGTCAGTTTTTTTTTACCTCAAGCTCATGGACTTTGAAATTTCATTTCATTTCTTTTATTTTGATTTTATTTTAAGACTTATTTCTGAGATAGCTTTTGTGTTTTCATTATGGACATGCTTGCATGAAGTTTTATGCATAGCAGTCCACATAGCCCCCCTCCCCCCCACCCCCACCCCCCACCCCACCCCCCCCCCCCCCCCCCGTCAGTTTTTTTTTACCTCAAGCTCATGGACTTTGAAATTTTATTTTATTTTTTTTATTCTAATTTTATTTTAAGACTTATTTCTGAGATAGCTTTTGTTTATAAATATGTTTTCATTATGGACATGCTTGCATGAAGTTTTATGCATAGCAGTCCACACCACCATAGCGGCTGAGTGATGGGCAAGCACCAGTTCAGGCGAGCTATGCTGTCAGGCGACAGCTCTTGTTCTGTTTGTTTTTTAAATAATTGACTTAGCTCGAAAACTGTTTCCTACTGAAGTTTATGTTACGTTTCTCTATTAATAACAATGTCAAAACTAAGTACCTGACAATTATATTCGATTCATCACCTGGAGTAACTGATGACATTATTCCTAATGCTCCGTACCATTTCCATTCCATGAAAATTTAGTAAACTATATCATACATCGTAACACATCAGTTTGTTAACTACTTGTATTTATAAGCATTTAATCAGTTACCGTTATTTTAGCGTATCTGTCAGCAGCATCAGAGAAAAAAAATGACTGGCCGGTACAACTGTTCACTTAAAGTGCATACCTAATATGGCTGGAAATGGTTTAAGGTTTCCGCCAATTTTATAAAAGTCGAAGGGCATACTTTTGTAAATAAAGATAAATCACCTAAGGGAGCGATTTCGTCTACTCGCTAAGAATGGTCTGTTATTGGTTTCTTGGTTTGGTTTTCAGGGCCTATTCAAAAAGTATCTCAGTCTATATCGAGCCGTCTCCCAGTCCTAGAGACAGCGGGAGATAGAATAAAGAGACAGGATCCAAACGCTCACCTCTTGCACTTACTGCAAGCACAGCAAAGGCTTTTGCCCTTCTTTGATTATAAAGTTCACGACATCTATTAGGGCGGCAAATTGAAAATTGAAGATTCACACCCCTGAAATACTGTTCACCACTAATTTGCAGCTACAGGAGAAGTGACGGAGAAGTGGACGGCGCCCGCCAAGGCTTGTGTTGCGCCGTATCTGCAATACCGGGCTCATTGAGCGAGGAAGATCTGGAATGTTTGGCTAGTGATGAAGTCAGAGACTTTGATACAAGCTTAGCACTTGGAGACAAACCTGCCAGCTCAGTAGTGCATGTGGTGTCAAGGACAGGCCGAAAGAATTTAGAGGCAATAAAAGATTCTAATAATGTAACGGTTCTTTTCTCAGACTGCTGTTAAAAGCTGTATTGACATGTATAATATATGGTTGAAATCTTAGTTTGTCTTTTAAAGTTTAAAAATAAATGTACGTGTACTATAGTCAAAACAGAATTGTATTTTTTTTAATAATATCATTCCAAAGAATTAAAATGTATAGGTCTGGATATACGATAATAGATCCAGAAACTAAAACGAACTGGTATTGTTAAGGTTTAGAATTATTTCACTGGAATAGAACCATTTTGAAGGATCTTATACATTTAAAGGTTTTATTCTTAATGCTATAAAGGATTGGTTTGTGCTTTGATATTGTTTAGTCAATTATAACATGTTTTGACTTTACCGAATTGCAGTTTTCTTGACTAATTCTGTTTCATTATGCAGGCTCCTATGCGGGTGTTTGTTCCTTACTGTCAAACAGATAGTGAGGATGAGATCGTTGTTAAATGTTCAGTTGACGGACAAGAGTGGGTAGAGAAAGAACCTATCAATCAGGCTTCAGTGTCCAAAGAGTTTAAGGTAAAGCACATTTGAGTTGCGACACAACTAAACCAACAAAGTGGCATGTACGCCCAGCGAAGATTCATATCAGCCTGGGTATGCTCCTATTCTGATCAGAGTCTTTGCTGCGGGTTTAAAGGGTTGCTAATGGTATAAGCTATTGCCATGCAGACAGCGAAGACTCTGATTAGACTTACCGAGACTGATCTGAGACTTTGCTGGGCGCACATGCCACTTTGTTGGTTCTGTCGTGTCGCAGCTCGTTTATTCCAAACCGCTTATCCAAATGAAATTGAGCTGTCACAATCAAAATGGACACTGTTATTGAGCCCCGACACGACAAAACCAACAATGTGGTTGTGCGCCCAACGCAGACTCAGATCAGCCTGGGCATCCGCCCAGTCTGATCAGAGTCTTTGCTGTCCGCATGGAGGTAGCTTAGACCCTTAGCTACACTTTAAGCGCTTAGCGAAGAGTCTGATCAGACTTGGCAGATGCCCAGTCTGATCTGAGTCTGCCATGGTCGCACAACCACATTGTTGGTTTTCTCGTGTCGCGGCTCATAAGGCTGTAGCTAGGTCATTTTCAAGGTCACTGGAGGACTTAAATGACAATTTCTTGTACCCATAATATTTCCTGAATCAATAAATGGAATTTAACCAAACTTGCACGGATACATTATTGGGACACGTTAAAGAGCTGATTAGATTTTGGTGACCTTGACCTTATTTTCAAGGTCACTGGAGGACTTAGATAATAATTTTTTGTAATCACGATATCTCCTGAAACAATGGATGGAATGTAACAAAACATGCTCGGATACATCGAGACAAGTTTAAGAGGTGATTGGATTTTGTTCACCTTGACCTCATTTTCAATGTCACTGGAGGACGTAGATGATAATTACATGTACCCACAATATCTTATGAACCAGTAAATGGAATTTCACCAAACCTGCATGGATACATCACTGAGACTAGCTTTGGAGCTGATCAGATGTTGGTGACCTTGACCTTTTTTTTTCAAGATCACGGGAGGACTTAGATATATCAAAACTTTAAGTGGGCAAGACGAGGGTATAAATATACCAGACGAAATCGTTATAGATGGGAAAACGTTTCATGATAAACACGATGTTATTGAACAACTAAATTATTTTTTTTCCTCGATAAGCAATAGACTGAAATTCGATAACACACAGAAACATGATAAAACTGATTACGATTTCAAGCAGTTAAAAGATTACGTTGATTCGAAAGTTCCCAGTGATGTTAAGTTCAAAATACCGTTTATGAAAATTACAGAATTAATCAATGCCCTCGAATCGCTTAACACTAAAAATTCCACCGGTCTTGATGGCCTTTCACCTAAAATCCTCAAGCTTGCCGCCAGAGTAATTAGTCCAACTTTATTGAGGATGATAAATTTAAGCATATACACGGGCTTTTTCCCAGATAATCTGAAAATAGCAAGGTTACTACCAATTCGTAAAGGAGGGTCAAAAGAAGACCCATCTAATTTTAGACCCATTTCAATTCTATCACTTATATCTAAGCTGTTAGAAAAGCATGTCATAAAACATTTATTTGCCTATCTAAATAAGTGCGACATCTTGCACGAATTTCAGTCTGGGTTTCGCAAACATCACTCATGTAACACTGCATTAATAAACCTAATTGACAAATGGCTCAGTAATATCGATAAAGGTGAGGTCGTTGGTGTAATATTTTTTTATTTAAAAAAGCGTTTGACATCATGAGCTTTTGGTACAGAAACTAGGCTTTTACAAATTTGATCTCACTATACTACATTGGATAAAATCCTATTTAATTGACAGAAAACAGTGCATTATCGATAAGCAAACTAAATCTTCATTACGCACGATTAACGCTGGTGTCCCGCAGGGTTCTGTCCTTGGTCCAGCTCTTTTTCATTTGTTCATAAATGACTTACCTTTATTTCTTTGAGGTTGAGGTGGCTCGGTGGGGGACGCTTGCGCCCGCGGATTAATACGTAGGCGTCTCTTACCTGATGTCTGCAGCTAATGTGTCCCGCGGAATGTGACAGTAAGTGTGGCTCGGAGAGGGATGCTCGTTGCCTGCCGAGACCTGCCATCATATCTTTTCTATCAAACTTTTGGGGATTAGCGACACTGAAGAAGTTAAATACAGAAACGCGCGTCTGTCGCACTAAATTAGGTATGAATACGTTAATATTAGAACCACTGAGCCGATATCACTGCTGGTGGACAATTTGTCCCCGAGGATATCACCAACCCAGTTAGTCAGTGTTTCAGTATTGATTCTGGTTCTCAGGCATTGGGGTCACTACTTAAATACTGATTTAAATACTTAATTCATTTTGAAATATATCTCGTAAAATTTCTAAATTATTCTAAAACTAAGACTGACTTGTCATAGCGACATGAATCTTAGCGGAGTTTGGCTTCCATTCTTTTGAGTTGTTTTGGCTTTTTGCGGTTTCTTGCTGCTTCGGACATCTCTTTCCTGATGCCCTTGTCTGTTGCCTTTCTCGAGACGCAAGGGTTGAGGTGGCTCGGTGGGGGACGCCTGCGCCCGCGGATTAATACGTAGGCGTCTCTTACCTGATGTCTGCAGCTAATGTGTCCCGCGGAATGTGACAGTAAGTGTGGCTCGGAGAGGGATGCTCGTTGCCTGCCGAGACCTGCCATCATATCTTTTCTATCAAACTTTTGGGGATTAGCGACACTGAAGAAGTTAAATACAGAAACGCGCGTCTGTCGCACTAAATTAGGTACATGTATGAATACGTAAATTTTATCAATGAAGCATACCTTGACTTTTATGCTGACGATTCTACTTTGCATACATCTAATAAACAGCAAAGTGCAGTCCAAGCTAGCCTCCAGCAAGGTTCAGATAATTTTGAGAAATGGTGCATGACAAACGACATGCGTGTTAATTTGAAGAAGACCTGCTGCATTTCGATTGGAACCAGGCAATTACTCACGAAAATAGACTCCCTCGACATACTTCTAAAAGATGAACATATAAAGGCCGTGGAGAGCCAAAAACTTTTAGGGATTATAATTGACAAATCTTTGACCTGGGATAAGCCAATTGATGCCGTATGTCTTAAAGTAAGTCGTCGAATAACATTGCTAAAAAAACTATCAAAATAATGTGAATCAAAACAGTTTAGAACTATATCATAAATCAAACATTTTACCAATACTTGATTACGGATGCCTGATCTGGGGAGCATTACCTCCTCTATACCAAATGTTTAGGTTGGTTTTTGTCGAAACTTAACATTCTAATTGTTTTGGTGTCAAAAAGAAAGCATACAGGCCAGTCGACCAATATCACACCCGGCGACCATCTTATATACACCACATTTTATGTAATAATTGCACTGTTACAATGTCCCATAGGTTTTACGGAAAAAAGGCCTGGCATCTGGCTCCCAGGCCTTTCACCATAAAAAGTACGGGATATTACTTTAATTTAACGAGTAACTATACTTCAAGAACTGACTGAATCAGATCCCAAACCCTATCCCCAACATCAAAGGTTTTGATATGGAACGCGACTGCATTATGTTAAAAACTTGCTTTAAATCCGCATTTAAGAGCCATTCTCTGTAATGACTTAAAATTTTTACATAGGGCCGTGGCACGCATAGTCACCGATTTTGCTCAAACTTTCCTATATTACTTATTGTGACACAAAAACAAGAAAACAACATCAGTTTCATTCCAAAGCATGCCCGTTGCCATGGCAACAGCAGCTATACATTTTTGGGAAAAATGTGCTAAAAAATGTCCTAAAATGGGCAATTTTTCAACAAATATATTAACTTACAAATGCATGACAAGCTCTAATTTCTTTCTACCTACAAATAACTTGTTCACACTAACTTTAAAAAAGAAATTAAAAAATTATTTGGAAAACCTCTGTGGTCATCAGGCTCAAGCAAAGTGGGTGGGGGTTTCCATACCTGGCAAAAATCCAATTTCACGCATCTTAAAGGACATTTCTAGAGTTCTTGCGGCCTCGTCAATGTATGTGTGCACCGTCCTCCTACAGAACAGTGTTCTATAAATGTGTTTCTGGAAAAACATGCTTGGGAAAGTATACTTCCTGAAGCATTACCATAGCAACAATAAGTGTACCGTTGCAAAAAGCAAGTTCTTAGGGGTACAGTCCTTGTAATGTCAAATCATCATAGTTTATGAACATATTTGTTTCTTAATTTTGAAACTCATTTTACAATAGATGTATCTTCTATAAACTATGGACATTTTGTTGGTTTCTCTTATCAAGGTCAAGGTCACAGAAACAATAAAAACTGCTAAAAATGCTTATTTTTTTCATATTATGTGTTCTGTATCAACCATATATTGCAGCAATTGCTTTGAATCTGGTCATTATCTGACATATTACAGAAGCTTTCAAATACACATATAGTTGGGTTTACTCAGGAAGCTCCAAGTCAAAGGTCAAGGTCACACAAACAAGAACAACTGCTACAAATACATATATTTTGAAACTTTTTGTGTCCTATATGAACAATAAATTGCAGCAATGTCTTTCTAGTTAGAATTTATTTAATACATAACAAAAGCTTTCAAACAATCAACTTTCCTCCAGAAGCATCCAAGTTCAAGGTCAAGGTCAAGGTCACAGAAACAAGAAAAATACTAAAAGTGCATATTTTTCTCATATTTTGTGTTCTGTATCAACACTATATTGCAGCAATGTCTTTGTACCTGGTCTTTATCTAACACATTACAATAGCTTTCAAATACACATATAGCTTGTTTCATTCAGGAACCTCCAAGGTCAAGGTGAAGGTCTTAAAGCAAAAACAAATGCTAAAAATGCACAATTTTGCAAAATTTTGTGTCATATATCAACAATATACTGCAACAGTGCCTTTGCAGTTGGCATACATTTAATATGTTACAAAAGCTTTCAAACAAACAACTTTTCTTCAGTAGCCTCTAAGGTCAATGTCAAGGTCAAGGTCAGAGAAAGAAGGAAAAAATGCTAAAAGCGCATATTTTTTCTCATTTTTTATGTTCTGTATCAAAATATATTGCAGAAATGTCTTTGTACCTAGTCTTTATCTACTATATTACAATAGCTTTCAAATACACATACAGCTAGTTTCCATCAATAAACTCCAAGGTCAAGGTCAAGGTCACAAAAATAAGCGAAAATGCTAAAATGCACAAAATTTCGGTATTAGTGTCAACAATACATTGCAGCCATGTCTTTGTAGTTGGTCTTTATTTAGTATATTACAAAAGCTTTCAACCAAACAACTTTCTTTCAGTGGCCCCAAAGGGTGAGGTCAAGGACACAGTAACAAGAGGCCATGAGGCCCTGAATCGCTCACCTAAGCAATTGGCCAAGTGGCTCTCACTTATGTCTGAAATTGTCAAAATATGAGTCTTGGGTCAAAAGTCAAAGAATGACCATGACTCATGAATCTCCATGTACTCATTAAGACATCATATACAGTCGAATCTCGGTAGTTCGAACGCCGATTTGTCGAAAATACCGGATTTTTCGAAGTTGAAACGCGGTCCCGATCGTAAGCCTATTAATTCTATGCAAAATCACTTCCGCAAATTCGAATTTCGATTATTCGAAAAATCGGATTTTTCGAAAGAAAAATTAGGTCCCGACGTAGTAAGTTCATTATAAATATCCCTTTATAATTCGAAATAAAAAAAATCTTTGTCTAATTTCATACCTTTTTTGTCATCGATGAGATAACTATTTACAGCCTCAGGTCATCACTGCCACCTGTACTGGTAATTATCGCTTCACGACCATTAACCTTTTGATGGCTAGGTTATTAATTTCTGTTGAGCAAAAGGTGTCTGCCTATTTGCATAATTGACGGGGATTATCTTGTTTGAAGTTTGTTAATTGATGGCCTTTGTGTAACCAGCAAAGGCTCTGACTAGCATGCGCATCCGAAATTTGATTTCGTGAGGCTGTGATACGGTTTTCGCACGAATCATACGATTTGCCCACGGCACTAAACAGAGTCTCTTGCTACACTGTGCAGACAGACAGTCTGGTTTGAGTATTCGTTGTTCCCGAATGCATTGACTCCGAATGACTGAGAAACCTTTTCCGTGACACGGCTGAGACGTTTTTCTGAAAACGAAAGTAGCCCAGTTCTCTGAAACATAAACAGAGTGAAAGTACAGTAAAGCCCGAGATAGAAACATGTCAGCGTTAAGTGGCTAGCCTGTTTCCGTTCAGTCTGACTTTGATCTTCGCCGGCGCTGCATTGTGATAAGCAGTTGATTTGCAGAGCTTGGAAAATGTTTGGCAGCTTTGCTGCTTTCGGACAATAAATGTACATGTGCTAATTACGAAGTGTGGTCTCGCGATATTAAACGATCGTGGATGTTTTGGATGTTTCCGGTTTGTAATGTTAATTATTCTACGTCCTGATTTTGTTTTCATTGATTTGTAAATCCATGAACGTCAGAAAGTATAGCGAAATAAAAGATCGGACTGTCTGAAAACTGCCGTATAACGAATTCCGGAAATGTACGGAAATGAACGGAAAAGACCGAATTCGAAAATTCGAACTACGGATAATTCGAATGAAATAGTGAGGTCCCTGTCATTTCGAATTATCGAGGTTCGACTGTATACCATTTTAAGCCAAAATCTTCAAATCTTTCCATGAAATCTTATGTTCTACCATTTTCCCATATTTGACCAATCCGCAGAAAAGGTCAAGGTAAACCACAGGTCATTATTTGAACAGTATTGGTAATACTCCAGTACTCCATGCGACTTACCAAGTTTCAAGGCCATCTGTCTATTGGTCCTTGAGAAAAAAAGTATTTAAGTTTTATATGATAAATGGGTATGGCGGCCCTGTTCATCATGTGACCTGGACCGTTTGAACAAATTTTCATTCCCTCGACCCCCTGGAGACTCTATATGAAAATTGGTTGAAATTTGGCTTCTGAGGTTATGTTTGAAAATGTCAAAATATGAGAGACCTGGGTCAAAAGTTAAAAACTGACCTTGACCTCTTGTACTCATAATTCTTCATGACCTCATTAAGATGAGTGTATATACCAACTTTTAGGCCGAAATCTTCAAAATTTCCCATAAAATCTATGTTCAAGCATTTTCCCATATTTGAACTTGCTGTAGAAAAGGACAAGGTCAATTAAAGGTCATAATTTGAACTTTGAACAACCTTGGAAGAACTTGAGTACCCGATGCTACTCATCAAATTTGAAGGTCATTGGTCAATTGGTTCTTACGAAGATTTTTTTTTAAAGGTCTTTGCCATATATGGGCATGGTGGCCATGTTGATTATGTGACCTGGATCGTTTGAACAACTTTTTGTTCTCTCAAGCCCTGGAGGCTCACAAATGAATTTTGGTTACAATTGGCCCAGTGGCTTTTGAGATGATGTTTGAAAATGTCAAAATATAAGAGACCTGGGTCAAAGGTCAAAGAATGACCTTGACTTTTTTGTACTTATAGATTTTCATGTACTCATTAAAATGACTGATTTACCAAGTTTTAGGCCAAAATTTTCAAAACTTACCATGAAACCTTATGTTCTAGCATTTCCACATATTTGACCTTATCATAAGAAAGGTCAAGGTCAACCTAAGATCATCATTTGAACAATCTTGGTAGTACTTCAGTACTTTATGCTACATACCAAATTTCAAGGCCATTGGTTTATTGGTTCTGCAGAGGATTTTTGAAGCTTTTTACCATATATGGGTGTGGCGGCCATGTTGGTCATGTGACCTGGACCGTTTGAACAATTTTTTTTTTCAATCAAACCCTGGAGACTCTATGTGAAATTTGGTTACAATTGGCCCAGTGGCTTTTGAGGAGATGTTTAAAATTGTTGAAACATGGGAGAAAGAATGACATTGACCTCTTTACTCATAAATCATCATGTACTCAGTAAGCTGGCTGTACACACCAATTTTTAGCCCAAAATCTTCAACGGTTTCCAAGATATCATATGTTCTAGCATTTGGTCCATATAAAAGCACAAGGAAGCAAATTTGACCTTACCGTAAAAAACAGTCAAAATCAGCCCGAGGTCATAATTTAAACAATCTTGGTAGTACTCGCTTTCCCGATGCTCCATACCAAGTTTCAAGGCCATCTGCCTATTGGTTCTGGTGAAGATTTTTAAGGGTTTTTATCATATATGGGCGTGGTGGCCATGTTGGTCATGTGACCAGGATGTTTGAACAAATTATCGTTCCTAAAACTCCTGGAGCTTGCATATGAAATTTGGTGACAATCGGCCCAGGGTTTCAGCGGATAAGTACGAGGGACAATGAATCCTACTTATACTATAATCTCCCCTGGAGCCTCTGGCTCAGGTGAGCTAACCAGAGGACCATTGGCATTCACCCTCAGCACTCAGGGGTAAGTAACTGAAAGGTAAATTGTACAGTATGGCCAAATTTCAACTTTGACTGAGTTGTTATGCTTGACCTAGTTAATATTAGCAAAATTGATGAAGTTACAATAAAAAACATGTTTGTAAAACTTTTTGCCTAAATATTGCAGTATCACAGAAATAAATGCCAATTTGCACTTTTCCCAATATAAGTCTATAGAAACTTTAAAATGCATAGCAATGAAACCACGTGAGCAACAATAAAAAATAACAATATTTATGTAGTGGCTAATGTCATAAACATGTATGCAGAGAATCAGCTTCATCCCCCTATATTGTTTTTGTGGGAAAGATTTTTGAATGTTGTTTCATTTTTTTTCCTTTATGTTGCAATGGCAACGAATCGAATTAAGTGATTTGGACAAAATTAACATGAATCATAGAGGACTACTCAAGAAACATTTCTGTAGAAAAAGATCCAAATAGCTGCAGTGAGGTAGCAAAAATTGCCAATTTCCATTTTTCCCATTATAAGTCAATGGAAACTATAAGTTGCCATAGCAACCTAACTGCTGAAGCAATTCCCATGAAAAACACTAAATCTATAGAAGCTTGTACTAAGATCTTTTCTGTAAAGTTTGAGCTTTATTGGCAACATAGTTTCTGCAAAAATGATATTTTAATATTTTTTCTATTTTTAACCATTTGGTTGCAATGGCAATCAGCCAAATAGTGCAATTTGCATAAATTGAACGAGGGTGGTTGAGGACTACTCTGGGAACATTTCTATAAAATTTGTCAAAATACCTGCAGTGACATAGCAATAAATGCAAATTTACTATTTTCACATTATAAGTCAATGGCAACTTTAAGCTGCCATAGCAACCAAACTGCTGAAGCAATTGCCAAAAAAAAACAGCACTTTTATAGAGGGGAGTATTAAGACCCTTTCTGTGAAGTTTCAGCCTTATTGGTTGCATAGTTTCTGAAGAGATGATGTTTGAATATTTTTTTCTATTTTTAACCATTCGGTTGCCATGGCAACCAGCCAAATTGTGCAATTAACATAAATTTCAATGTATTGATAGAGAGCTACTCAAGGTACATTTCCGTAAAATCTGCAGAAAAATGGCAATAAATGCAAATTTACAATTTTTCCAATACAAGTCAATGGAAACTGTAAGTTGCCATAGCAACCAAAGTTCTGAAGCGATTTGAATGAAAAACAGTATTATTGGTTCCCCCTGCATATAGATGCTCGATATAAAATTTGGTAAGAATGAGCCCTGTCGTTTAAGAGGAGAAGTATACTAAATAAAGACCAAGCACAAATACATTTTCTACATTTAATTTTGATACCAAACACAAAATATTTGCAAAGTGCATTTATAGCATTTTTCTTGTTTTTATGGCCTTGACCTTGACTTTGGAAGTTTCTGGAGGAAACGAACTGTACATGTATTTGAAAGCTATTGTAATATTCCAAATAAAGACAAAGTATAAATACACATTCTGTATTTACTGTTGATACGGAACACAAAATATGAATGAAAGGTGCATTTTAGCATTTTTCTCGTTTTTGTGACCTTGACCTTGACATTGTAGGTTAATGGAAGAAACAAGCTATATGTGCATTTGAAAGCTATAGTAATATATTAAATAAAGGCCAAGTCTAAAGACATTTGCTCTATTAAGTGTTGATAAAGAATACAAAATGTGTGAAAAATGTCATGTTAGCATTTTTCTTGTATTTGTTACCTTGACCTTGACCTTGGAAGCTGCTGTAGGACACAAGCTATATATGCTTTACAAAATTATTGAAAAATATGAGATAAAGACCAAGTACAAATACAGTTTCTATATCTAATGTTGATACAGAACATAAAATATGAACAAAATGTGCATTTTTAGCATTTTTCTTGTTTTTGTGACCTTGACCTTGACCTTGGAGGTTACTGGAGAAAACAAGCTATATGTGCATTTGAAAGCTATTGATATATACTAAATAAAGACCGAGTAGAAAGACATTATATAAATTTACTGTTGATACAGGAAAAAATTATTAACACAAATGTGCATTTTTTAGCATTTTTCTTGTATTTCTGACCTTGACCTTGACCTTGGCTGTTACTGAAGATAGCCAGCTATATGTGTATTTGAAAGTTGTTGTCATTCTCAAAATAAACTCCTAGTACAATGACAATGCTGCAATATTTTGTTGCTAGAGAACACAAAAGTATAAGAAAAAAAAACGCATTTTAGCCATCTTTTCATGCTTCTGTGACCTTGACCTTGACCTTGACCTTGAACAGAGAAACTAGCGATATGCTGATATTTTATAAAATACCGATTTACTATTAAGTGTATTTGAAAATTTAGGAACACATATATTTATAAGATATGATGATTTGACATTATAAGTATTATTACCCTACATTTTGGAATTTTGCGACTGTCCACTTATTGTTGCTATGGTAACGCTTCAGGAAGTATACTTTCCCAGTCATGTTTTTCCAGAAACTTATTTTTGGAATGTTGCTTTGTTTGACGAAGCTGCACAAATATGCTGGTATGGCTGCAAGAATTCTACAAATAACCTTAAAACTGCCTTAAAATAGCCTTTCGCAATATAGCACTACCCCCACCTACTTTTCCCAAGCCTGATGACATTACAAGCATTCCAAATACAATTCAAAGTTTTGGTGACGACTCAAGGTGAACAAGACATTTACATATGAGAAGTGTTTAGAGTATGTCATTATTTTTCTGATACATACATTTGTTAGAAATATGTCTATTTTAGTACAATTTTTACCTCAATTTCTGGCAAAATATTCAACAGCCGTTGCCATGGCTACGGGCACATGTAGGAATGAAATCGACATGGTTTTCTTGCTTTGGTGTCACAATAAGTAAATAAGGAAAATTTGAGCAAAATCGATGACTATGCGTGGCGCGACTTTTTAAGTGGTTACAGAGAATGGCTCTTAAATTTTTTATAATAAATATACAACTAAACGCGGAATTAAAACCGCTTTTTACACAGTGCAGTCAGTTTCCAGCTTAAAAGGTTATGGTACTATCCTGTATTTTCACAGTAAAGGAAAGCCCGTTCGCTACCTGCGCACACTCACTTCTTCTCCACCGTCTCCGATTATCTTTTCGAAAGCTTTCATTGATTACAACGACCAACAGAGGCCCATGTGTGTTATCCTTTTTTATCGTTTATTGGTAATGTAGCCCATACCCACCCTTCTTACAGTCTGATTTCCCCACTTTGATTGGGATATAAATCATCCCGACCATCTTTCCCGCCTTAAATGGACGGACGCACGACGCCACGTTTCTGTAGCCATGGTTTCGTATCGCTGAGGTACGTGGCGGAGGTTGGTGGGGTCGGCGGGGGGGGGGGGGGGGGGGGGGGGGGCTCTCAGTCCCATTTATGATGCTGACATGTGACCACATGATTTTTTAACTGCTGGCTGGGAAGTTGACGCTCTAGATTCATGATTACGAGGTCGCGGGTTCGATTTCAGTTAAGGTCATGTTTCTGTTCTGCATCTTGTTTATTTCAGCGTTCTCCATATCTCATATATTTCCTAATATGCCCCACATGACTAAACTACTGTTGAAAGGGTCGTATAACCCGAAATCATTTATCCATCTATCTTTACAATTGCGGAGATATCTACAACAAAAACTGCCCATATTCAAAGTACACGTTTATTAAGCTACGTGTAAACGGCCCACTAGAAGTAGCCAACGTCTAGAATTTACTTCTAACTGGAGAGAGTATGCAATTTTTGATGACGTATGCACACAAATCATCGCTAGACGTACACGTACACGTACAAGTTAAAAATCTTAACCTCCCTAGTGTTTCAGAAACACACGATAGAGCCCTACGCTCAGTTGAGAACGAGCTTTTAACAATACCGCTTTGTCGCACGGCCTATTATGAAATTTTTTTTACAGTTGCCGGGGCGAAAGAATGGAATACCTTGCCTTTGCATATAAGAAAATTAGCGACTATACAATCGTTTGAATCTGCCGTAAAATCATACCTTCTAAGCGTGTAGACGATTTTGTCCTATTTTGTTCTACTCGTAAATAAGTAAAAATATGATAAAAAACATCGAAAACTATTACTACCATCATAAAAACGGTTGTGTTGTCTGGACATAGGTTCCGCCACATATTTGTTTTTTCAACTGTGTTTGATCAGGCCCGGTTATGTGCGGGACGTTCTTCATAGAAATATGTAACGTTGAAATATAACCTCATGGATGCTAACGGTGCAAGTAGTTGCAATGATTTCACTGATGGATTTCGGCAGCAACGACCTAGGTGGGGAACCCTCCCAATCAGACAGTTTGCTGTCGCATGCCCTCAGTGAAATTGTTGGAACTGGCATCTTTGCATATACAGTCTCTTAGGTCTCCCGGACATTTTAATGGTGTATATATGAAAATATGACTGTTTAATTTGTATTTATATTTTATGAGGACCATATGTGAGATTAGCATGTTTTACTTAGTATGTCATCCTGTTGAAATAAAGACTTTATTATTATTATCATATGTGAAAATTACACTAAAATTGATATATCTCATTAGCCTTTGACTTGATTTCCGCTTTACTTTTATAGATATACCTTTGGGACAATCTCAAAAGTTTACTATGTTTTGATGACCTTGACCCCATTTTCAAGGTCAAAAGCTAACTTACAAATGCGTATTTTTTCTCTTAACACAAGTTATATCTTGTACTAATTGACGGATATTCATCAGACTTGCATGAATATATTGTTGTGAAGGTTTAAGACAAGTTAAGTACATGTAGTTACTGACCTTGACGCATTCTTGATGGACACAGTCTTCAATATAGGATATCTTTAGAACCAGTGGATGGATTTTCTCCAAATTCGCGTAGATATTTTATTTGTGCAGGCGTTTTATTCATTAGAGGGGATGGGAAATGGGCTGGCGGGGGAAATCAGTTTTTGTCTATAAAACATTTCTAGCTTTTTTTCTATTTTAGAATTTAAATCTAGTTGCCGCTGAAGTAAACCAGTACGAAACTGTCAAGGTAATAGTCGTTGCAAGGACAAAGAGCGAAGACATCATAGTAGACCAACCGGGACTAGACCACCCATCAACCATAGACAAGAAAATAAAGTTTGTTTTCCCAAGGGATACCTTTCGTCGACCGACTAAAGTTAAACTCCAGGTATGTCCTAGATTTCTTACGAATTATATATTGACTGATTATCGCGACCCGACCAATACTTGAACCCAGAGCCTTCCGCTAACCGCGAGAACATAGAGAGAATCTTATCTTAATGATTTATATAACCTCTACTGCAGCTGGTGTGGTGGCATGTTTCTGCCATAAAATGTCTACCCGTAGAAAATCAGAGTGCAGATATCTTTTCTGGTCCTTTAAAATAATTGGACTCATTCTGAGACATTTGAAAACAGAGGTTTCGCTGAAGCTCAACCCGTTGCTAAGGGTCACAGGTAGTGCGTCAATATTATATTACTGTACATGAACAGACTCAGTTAAATCGAGCCTCCTATTTTCGTTTCTTTGATGTGTTCCTTACTTCAAGAGGGTCTTCCTTCACAATTTTATTTGAAAATTTATGAAAAGAAAATATTTTTTCATAAGTATTAGGAGAATGTTTCAGAAAAACAGTTGGAGTAAGACAAGGATGTCTTCTGTCACCCACACTCTTCAACATTTTTCTCGAACGGATCATGTCTGGTTCTCTGGAAGAACATGACGGAAAGGTTAGCATAGGCGGCAGAAACATTACCAATCTGCGGTTTGCCGATGAAATAGACGCTCTAGCTGAGGAAGAGCAGGAACTAGTAGCTCTAGTTGAAAGTCTCGACCAAACCTGCACAAGGTATAGTATGGAGATCACTGCAGAGAAGACCAAACTGATGACGAACAGCGCAGATGGCATCCAGAGGGAGATCAAGGTAAAAGGGCAGAAGCTGGGTATCGTAACAAGCTTCAAATTCCTTGGAGCATTTGTCTCAGATGATGGCTAAAAACAGGGAGTTTTCTTGAGGACTGCACAAGCCACTTCAGCTCTTACAAAGCTGAAACCAATTTGGAGAGATGACAGCATATCTCTTGGATCAAAGGTGAAACGTATGCGCTCCCTTGTCATTTCCATATTTCTGTATGCCTGTGAATCGTAGACCTTGATAGCAGAGCTAGAGAAAAGAACGCAGACCTTTGAGATGGGATTCTTTCGAAAGTTACTGAACATTTCGTACAAGGACCATATAACCAATAAAGAGGTTCGCAAGAAGATCTAAAGATCTAAGCAGCCATTGGAAAATACAATGAACTCCTAACGTCCGTCAAGAAACGGAAACTAAGGTGGTTTGGCCACGTCTCAAGGTCTTCTCGTTTAGCAAAGATGATTCTTCAGGGCACAGTGGAGGAGAAAAGAAGAAGAGGTAGACAGAAGAAGAGGTGGGAAGACAGTATTAAGAAGTGGACAGGGATGGATTTTGCCAGCTCAGCTAGAGCAGCTGAAGACAGAACAAGGTGGAAAGGCATTGTATCGAGGTCATCAGTGGTGCCCCAACGACCTAGTAATGTATGGGATAGAATAGAAAAGAATAGGATATTATTAGCTCTTTAATGCCAACGTTTAAAAATGTATTTTTATATGTTTGGATCCTTTAAATAGTGGAATAATAGTTTCTGAGGGAAATGCCCCCCCCCCCAATTCGGAGAAATCTCTTTTCGAGTGTGTCCTTATGTTATTAATGCATTAATGCATTAACTATTTTTTCATCTAATGTCAAGCGTTTAGACTGATTTACCAATGAATAATTCATAGTGCATTGCGGAGAAATACATGCACGTTCTAAGCACGCACCAAGAACACATTTCTGGATGCTCATCAGTATAGTTGTGATCATAGCCCAGAACTGCTTTGCGATGCGACTGAAATATACACCGTACTTACATATTTATTTTTTCGCAATGATAATATAATATTTGATATACTTTACCCTCAGATTCGTCAGATTCTACCAGAGCATTTGAACCTAGCAACTCAGCAATACGAAACATGTGAAAAGCTACTGTCAACTAGTCCACTTGTCACTGTGACATGTCACAGCGGTACAGAAAGGGAGATTGACATTGATATCACACGGAATCCAAATAATGGTAAGTTTGCTATATTCTTCCATAATTAGTTAAGCTGAGGCATGTAATCACCCAGCCATCAAGGCTCCAACACACGGACAACACTATGTAAAAATGTGACAGCGGGGTTTGTCTATGAAGGCAGATTATTTTTAAATGCCTATAAGTGTAGCAATTGTAAAAAAATGTCTAATCGCGAAAACAATGTTCCATTAACGCACTTTGAGAGAGTTTCGTTTTTATAAGGAGAATATATAGCAAAGGTCCAACTCAGACTGCTCTATCAAACAAAAAATCCGTCAGTTTAAATAGTTGGATTTTTAAGCTTGAATATGCGGATACTCACGCCTGACTGTTCTAAAACTGTCGAATTTGGTCGCCTTTAAAACAAAATAAAAAATATTAAAACAACTCCGGCATTCCAAAATCATGTTATTCTCAAAATACCCACACAAGAGTCATTCTGTTTCTTTATGTTCCATTTACTCAGCTGGTAAACAACAGAAACAACAAAATTTTATACGAAGTTGAATAGGGACCAAACCCTCATCAAACCAAATCCTTGCTTGAATCATTACTATATTTACTCTAGCCATGGTTAACTCAGTCACACTACCGCATCCTTTATAAAATAACACTTTATTTGAAATTCTGTCAGATGTTTTGTTTTTCTCGCTCATGGTGCCAGAGTATGCTTGTAAGCGTTGCTTTGTGTTTCCTTGAGTGTTTTGCTAATTAAACGTAATAGACGAAATCTTTTGCTACGCATATATTTAGCCAATTCTTTTATGCTTATTTGAGCCGCGACACGACAAAACCAACAATGTGGTTGTGCGCTTAGCGCAGACTCAGATCAGCCTGGGCATCCGCCCATTCTGATCAGCGTCTTTGCTGTCCGCATGAAGGTAGCTTATACCTTTAGCTACCCTTTGAGCACTTAACGAAGAGTCTGGTCAAAATGGGCAGATGCTCAGGCTGATCTGAGTCTGCGCTGGGCGCACAACCACATTGTTGGTTTTGTCGTGTCGCGGCTCATTGTATAGTATACATACAGATAACCGTTCAGAGAAAGGATACTACCATCATGTGTACAGGGGTAAAGATAAACAGTGGCACTTTGCTAATTCAGGAATAAAAAATCGCAATCAGGACAGGACAATTACTCTTCCTCGAGGCAAAGAATTTTATAGGTTAGTTCCTTTCATCTTATTGTAAATATTGCACCGTAACTGCTCTTTCTTTTTTCTAGCAAAGGATACTGTAGGTTAGTTCCTCTAATCTTATCGTAGACAATGCAAAATAATTGTTCTTCTAACACAAGGCCACAATGATTCGTATTTTCACCATCCGACAGAGCAATTGATATCCTTATCCCTCTTCATTAAACAAGAAATATTTTTAAAAAAGATAAGCTGCTCAGATTAAATAGAAGGGTGTATTGAAATATGTATGATTCAGGTACATGTAAGATATTGAATGTGCTTATCAGATTGTACGGATGCGCATGTTGATATGCATAGTTGTTGTTGGTGCTGGGGTTTCGATTTCGGAAATGCTATTGAATTTTGATTGGTGTCTGTCTGTGTTGCACATAAGGTTGGCTGACCGCCCCACAGTGTCGCAGTTCCATCACAGCATCAACAAGTAAGCCAGCAACAATTATTTAAATTCGTCTTCGATTTCTATGGCGTTATTTTGTTGGTTTCATATTTTACATGAGCGATATAACAGGCGAAATGTTCTATGGCAAAAAGCGATTTGGACCGAAATATCTAGATTCATCACGACACGGTTTATATGCTAAAAGTCAAATGAAACTGAAAGTAGAAACAGAAAGCGAAAGTAAGCTACTTACT
The DNA here is from genome assembly GCA_963989385.1 of Ctena decussata. Lineage (NCBI taxonomy): Eukaryota > Metazoa > Mollusca > Bivalvia > Lucinida > Lucinidae > Ctena > Ctena decussata. The sequence continues at coordinate 46,072,731 of OZ022506.1, forward strand.
TTAAAATCCCGTGTGTATTTATATTGGCCAATGAAATACTTAAATCGTATGTCCATAGTAAGGTTATACGGCTAAAGCCGAAAAAAGACCTCCCGAGTATTTGAAAAGTGAATGTAAAGCATGTTAAGGTGATGTCTATTTTTAATTTGGTAACTGCTTTATTTACCTAGTATAACACTTTTTATTTTAAATGAGGTAAAATTCGTCAGTCAGTTCTCAGCTAACTTGCAAGAAATTGATTTACATGTATGTACCTATGTCCTGGGATCGGCCATTATATCGTGACGTTAACCTTTTTCCCCTCTGACTATAAAGGGCGCGTTGTGTAAGAATTGCTCTGATTCTCTTTGATCACGTCGAGGCGTGCTCGTTTCCGCCATTTGATAAAATCGGGTTATGTCGGCTTTCATCTCAAACATTTCCTTTCGAAAACGTCGCAGCACTATGCATTTTCACTCTTTAGTATCTTAGACTCTGAATATTTTCCTTTCCAGTAAATTATGGCTGATAAAATCATGAAATCATGAAATATAACTGTTATAACTCATAATGATGAATGTTCATCTTTATGTTAGAATTATTCAACGTTGATCCGATTTTGAAGATGTAAGCTTTTTGTAATGTGATTTCGAAACACATATACCAGATTTAATACATCTATCTTATATACAAAATCCACAATAAGCAACTTAAACGTATTTCTGATTTTTGTTTCTTGCTAAGTAAATGTATTATGACTTTTAAGAATATGTCCCGTTATATGTTTACCGTTCATCAAAGTGAGCAAAACCCAGGGTGACCAAAAAAAAAAACACACATCCGAACTTTCATTAAAAGCAATAGTCCTGTCCAAATTTCGTATTCTCAAAATCTGTGTGTAGTGTGTTTTTATGAAAGTAAAGCCATTATAACTCTGATTTCCATTCACTTCAGGACTCATTCATAAGTCGGAATGGTACTGCTGGTTTTAGTGTTAGCCTGTTTTACTTTTAGTGACCCAAAAATGTCAATACACATAGGAGCATGTACAGCGTCTGTGATACTCACTCGGTTTACACACTAATTGAGCATGTCTAAAAGTGTTTAAGCTTTCTAAAATGCTTAGAAGATAAGTTTACAGTCATTTTAAGTAATAAATGGAATGGGTCATTTTGAGCAGGACTACTGCTTTAACAAAATTTGATGTTGTCGCTCGTATGTGCTAAAATGCAGCGGTAGAGGTGCTAAGGGACCAAGAGCCAGCACCGGGCGTGACCACTTTGAATACAAAATCAAACATGAAAAGTAAGAGAATACTAGGTTAATTGCATTTAAGACATTTTTGTGTTCGTGCACTCTAATGACACCTAGTTAAAACAAGGCTATGTTATATTTAGTGTTCTTGAGATCGAAACACGCAAGGAGGTCTCTAAAGATGAAGTGTTGCATGCTGCTGAAGACATCTTTAACCATGCGCACAAGTCTGTGGTGCGTCTTATAGCTAAACAAAAGGCGGACAATCCTTCAACAATAATTCTACAATGTTTACGACGAGAACAGTTAGCCGCTCGACTTACGGAGTTGAGTCATCTTGGATACAGTGCTGGGCCAGATACAAGTCAAGAGTTCTGTCTTTCTGATGGCCAGGCAGTTCTTTTAAAGTGTAAAGGAAACATTGGGATGAGGACTAGATTGAGCGAAAACGTAGGTACTCTGTTCTGTTTTTATCTCACTTGAGCTCGAAGTGCTCAGGGTGAGCTTTTGGGATACCGTGATGTCCGTCGTACGTGCGTCCGGACGGACGGACGTCCGTCTGTCAACTTTTGCATGTGTACACTCTAGAGGCCACAGTTTTGATCCAATCTTTATGAAACTTTATCAGAATGTTTACCTCCACAAAATTTATGGCCAAGTTCGAAACTGGGTCATGTCAGGTCAAAAACTAGGTCACTAGGTCAAATATTAGAAAAACCTTGTGTAGGCTCTAGAGGTCACAGTTTTGATCCAATCTTCATGAAACTTTGTCTGAATGTTTATCCTCACAATATCCAGGCAAAGTTTGAAACTGGGTCATGTCGGGTAAAAATCCAGATCACTAGGTCAAATATAAGGAATACCTTGTGTACGCTCTAGAGGTCACAGTTTTGATCCAATCTACATGAAATTGTGTCAGAATGTTTATCCTCACAATATCTAGGCCAAGATTGAAACCGGGTCATGTTGGGTCAAAAACTAGGTCACTAGGTAAAATATAAGAAAAAACCTTGTGTACGCTCTAGAGGTCAGAGTTTTGATCCAATCTTCATGAAACTTTGTCAGATTGTTAACCCTTACAATATGCAGGCCAAGTTCGAAACTGGGTCATATCTGGTTAAAAACTAGGTCACTAGGTCAAATATTAGAAGAACATTGTGTACACTTAGAGGTCACAGTTTTGATCCAATCTTCATGAAACTTTGTCAGAATGTTTAGCCTAACAATATCCAGACCAAGTTTGAAACTGGATTATGTCGGGTAAAAAACTAGGTCACTAGGTCAAATCTTAGAATAACCTTGTGCACGCTCTAGAGGACACAGATTTGATCCAATTTTTTTGAAACTTTGTCAGAATGCTAATCGTCACAATATCTAGGCCAAGTGCGAAAGTGGGTCATGTCGGGTCAAAAACTAGGTCACTAGGTCAAATATAAGAAAAACCTTGTGTATGCTCTAGAGGTCACAGTTTTGATCCAATCTTCATGAAACTTTGTCAGAAGGTTTATTCATACAATAGGCAGGTCAGTTTTGAAACTGGGTCATGTTGGGTCAAAAACTAGGTCACTAGGTCAGATATAAGAAAAACTTTGTGTACACTCTAGAGGTCACAGTTTTGATCCAATCTTCATGAAACTTTGTTAGTATGTTTATCCTTACAATATCCAGACCAAATTTAAAACTGGTTCATGTCAGATCAAAAACTAGGTCACTAGGTCAAATATTAGAGAAACCTTGTGTACGCTCTGTAAGTCACGAATCTTCATGAAACTTTGTCAGAATGTTTATCCTCACAATATCCGGGCCAAGTTTGAAACTTGGTCATGTTGGGTAAAAATACTAGGTCAAATCTTAGAATAACCTTGTGTACGCTCTAGAGGACACAGTTTTGATTAAATCTGTTTGAAACGTTGTCAGAATGGTTTTCTCCACAATATCTAGGCCAAGTTAGAAAGTGGGTCATGTCGGGTCAAAAACTAGGTCACTAGGTCAAATTTTAGAAAAACCGTGTCTTGCCTGGAGGTCACAGTTTTGATCCAATCTTCATTGAACTTTGTCAGAATATTTATCGTTACAATATCCAGACCAAGCTTGATACTGGGTCATGTTTGGTCAAAAGCTAGGTCACTAGGTCAAATCTTAGAATAACTTTGTGTACGCTCTAGAGGACGCAGTTTTGATTCAATCTTTTTGAAACATTGTCAGAATGTTTATCCTCACAATATCTAGGCTAAGTTTGAAAGTTGGTCATGTCCGGTCAAAAACTAGGTCACTAGGTCAAATATAAAAACGACCTTGTGTATGATCTAGAGGTCACAGTTTTGATTCAATCTTCTTGATAGTTTGTCAGAATGTTTATCTTTACAATATCCAGGCCAAGTTTGAAACTGGATCCTGTCGGGTCAAAAACTAGGTCACTAGTTCAAATCTTAAAAAAAAACTTTGTGTACACCCTAGAGGGCACAGTTTTAATCCAATCTTCATGAAGCTCTTTCAGAATGTTTATCTTTATGAAACCTAGGCAAAGTTTGAAAGTGGGTCATGTTGGGTCAAAAGTAAGGTCACAGGGTCAAATATAAGAAACACCTTGTGTACACTCTAGAGGGCACAGTTTTGATAAATCTTTAAGACACTTTGTCAGAATGACTATTCTCACAATATCCAGGCCAGGTTTGAAACTGGGTCATGTCAGGTAAGAAACTAGGTCACTAGGTCAAATATAAGAAAAACCTTGTGTACGCTCTAGAGGGCACAGTTTTAAGCCAAACCTAATGAAACTTTGTCAGAATGTATATCCTCAAAATATCTCGGACAAGATTGTAAGTGGGTCATGTTGGGTCGAAAACTAGGTCAGTAGGTCAAATCATAGAAAAACCTTGTGTATGCTCTATAGGGCTCAGATTTGATCCAATTTTTTTGAAACTTTGTCAGAATGCTAATCGTCACAATATCTAGGCCAGGTGCGAAAGTGGGTCATGTCAGGTCAAAAACTAGGTCACTAGGTCAAAAATAAAAACGACCTTGTGTGCGCTCTAGAGGGCACAGTTTTGATCCAATCTTCATGAAGCTTTGTCAGACTGTTTATCCTCACAATATCCAGGCCAGGTTTGAAACTGGGACATGTCGGGTCAAAAACTATGTCACTAGGTTAAATCTTAGATAAACTTTGTGTACACCTAGAGGGCACAGTTTTGATCCAATCTTCTGAAACTTTGTCAGAATGTTTTTCACCATAAAATCTAGGTCAGTTTTGAAACTGACTCATCGGTTAAAAATTAGGTCACTAGGTCAAACCTTAATACAGTTATGCTGCAAGAATCAGAACTAACATTGCAAGGATTCCAGCCATAAACTCCTTGCAAAACATAAATTTTACCTCAGTGAGATAATGATGCTACCATTCTATCATCTGTTTTCACCTAGTTCAGTCTAGTTCAAATCCATCAAAGGAACTCAACATGAACGGGTACTTTTCGGGGAAGTGACTCTGCCATTTTAGCTCACCTGAGCCTTACAGTATTGGTGTTAGCTGCCTCTGTCATCCATCCATAAACATTTTCAAACATCTCTGAAACCACTGGGCAGACTGAACTCAATTTCATATGGAGCCTGCATGGGTCAAAGGATTGAAAGTTCTTCAAATGATCTTGGTCACATGACCAAGGTGGCTGCCATTCCCATATATGGTAAAAATTCTTATTAATCTTCACCAGAGCCAGTGAACTGATTAATGCTCAGGTGAGCGATTCAGGGCCACCATGGCCCTCTTGTTTAATTAACCCGTAATATAGACGTCATCTTAAATTGACAGACAAGTAAACATATAATCAAAGCAGCTTCAGGTTTCTATGCTGCAAACTGTGAAGACTTTGGCAGGGGTGTTTCGTTTTAGCTCACCTGAGCACGAACTCAGGGTGAGCTTTTGAGATACCCTGATGTCCGTCGTCCGGACGGACGTCCGTCAAATTTTGCTTGTGTACACTCTAGCGGGCACAGTTTTGATCCAATCTTTATGAAACTTTACCGGAATGTTTGTCTTTATAAAAACTAGACCTAGTTCGTAACTGGGTCATGTCGGGTCAAAAACTAGGTCACTAGGTCAAATATTAGAAAAATATTTAGTACGCTCTAGAGGTCACAGTTTCGATCCAAACTTCATGAAACTTTGTCAGAATGTTTATCCTTACAATATCTAAAAAAAATTGAAACTGGGTCATGTCCAGTCAAAAACCAGGTCACTAGGTTAAATTTAAGAAAAACCTTGTGTATGCTCTAGAGGGCACAGTTTTTATCCAATCTTTTTGAAACTTTGTCAGAATGTTTATCGTCACAATATCTAGGCCAGATTTGAAAGTAGGTCATGTCGGGTCAAAAACTAGGTCACTAGATGAAATATAAGAACGATGTTGTGTACTCTTTAGAGGGTACTGTTTTGATCCAATCTTCATGATACTTTGTCAATATGTTTTTCCTTACAATCTTCAGGCCAGATTTGAAATTGGATCGAGTCGGGTCAAAAACTAGGTCACTAGGTCAAATCTTAGAAAAAAACTTTGTGTACGCTCTAGAGATCACAGTTTTGATCCAAACTTCATAAACCTTTCTCAGGTTGTTTATCCTCAATCTAGGACAAGTTTGAAACTGGGTCATGTCGGGTCAAAAACCAGAACACAAGGTCAAATAATAGAAAAACCTTGTGTTCGCTCTAGAGGACACAGTTTTGCTCTAATCTTTTTGAAACTTTGTCAGAATGTTTATCGTCACAATATCTAGGCCAAGTTTGAAAGTAGGTTATTCCGGGTCAAAAAATAGGTCACTAGGCCAAATATAAGAATGACTGTGTGTACGCTCTAGAGGGCACAGTTTTTATCCAATCTTCATGATAATTTGTCGGAATGTTTATCTTCACAATATCCAGGCCAAGTTTGAAACTGGGTCTTGTTAGGTCAAAAACTTATGTCACTAGACCAAATCTTAGAAAAAACTTTTGTTTACACCCTATTGGGCACAGTTTTGATCCAATCTTCATACAACTATGATAGAATGTTTGTCTCCATCAAATCTTGGTAAAGTTTGAAACTGGGTCATGTTTGGTCAAAAATAATGTCAGAGGGTCAAATATAAGAACGACCTTGTGTTCGCTCTAGAGGGCACATTTTTGATCCAATCTTTATGAAGCTTTGTCAGATTGTTTATTCTCACAATATCCAGGCCAGGTTTAAAACTGGGTTATGTCGGGTCAAAAACCATGGTCACTCGGTCAAATATTAGAAAAAACCTTGTGTACGCTCTAGAGGCCACAGTTTTGATCCAAACCTAATGAATCTTTGTCAGAATGTTTATCCTCACAATATCTAGGCCGAATTTGAAACTGGGTCATGTCGGGTCAAAACCATATCACTAGGTCAAATCTTGGAAAAACCTTGTGTACGCTGTAGTGGGTACTGTTTTGATCCAATCTTTTTGGAACTTTGTGAAATGTTCATCGTCACAAATCTAGGCCAGGTTTGAATGTAGGTCATGTCGGCTCATGTGCTAGGTCACTAGGCCAAATATAAGAACGATCTTGTGTACGCTCTAGAGGGCACAGTTTTGATTCAATCTTCAGAATGTTTATCCTCAAAATATCGATGGGTCATGTCGAGTAAAAAACTAGGTCACTAGGTCAAGTCTAAGAAAAACTTTGTGTACACCCTGGAAGGCACAGTTTTGATTCAATCTTCATGAAAGTTTGTCAGAATGTTTATCTCCATAAAATCTAGGTCAAGTTTGAAACTGGCTTTTTAGCTCACCTGAGCCTTACAGTATTGGTGTTAGCTGCCTCTGTCATCCATCCATAAACATTTTCAAACATCTCTGAAACCACTGGGCAGACTGAACTCAAATTTCATATGGAGCCTGCATGAGTCAAAGGATTGAGAGTTCTTCAAATGATCTTGGTCACCTGACCAAGGTGGCTGCCATGCCCATATATGGTAAAAACTCTTATAAATCTTCAACAGAGCCAGTGAACTGATTAATGCTCAGGTGAGCGATTCAGGGCCACCATGGGCCTCTTGTTTACTTATAAATTCATCTATCCGGTCATCCGTAAGATGTGACATACTAAGATCTTACAATGCTCAGGCCTTGATATATCAAATCGTATAACCATGCAACATTAGACTAAAAACAACAACAACAAAACATATCCACTTTTTGCAGGCTATATATACACAGGATAATGTCACTGATTTAATTATCATTATTGGGTATGTGCAGCAGGTTTAGATTGACGAAGGGCTTTATTGATATTTTAACTCAATGAACCCCCCCCCCCCCACAACCACCACCACCACCACCACCATCACCACCACCTTCAGTTCGTTGAATAAATCCAATAATTCATGGATCCAATAATTCCTGGACACACACATAATATCCATTGTTTCTTCAGATGGTAAATCTTGTATTCCACACCTACATGGATAGTGCTAAGCAAGAAGTTACCTTGTTTGTGGTTGATGAAAACAAACAGCGAGATAATGACACTTATCTTGGTCTGCTGATGTTTGAAGCAGCAGACAGTGGCAAACGGAGGACACGAGGAGAGCTTCCTATTTCATTACCAAAGGTATGAATACTCTCTCTTAAATTTAACATATTTTTTGCAGATAGCAGGGCCAGATGAGCCACGCCGTGCTTAACTTTTGAAAGCGAAATAGAACATTGACAAAGAAATTAACGAAAACTATAAAATTCCTATCTTTAAAAAGTTATGTTAACTTGGATAAAAAAAGAACAATCGTATTACTTTTGATAGATAATATCAAAATTACCGCAAAACGAGATAGTCGTTGGCAGCACTGATGCATATTTTTCCCTGGTTAGTATTGTTTATTTTTGATAACATTATACATGTGCCTTTTTTAAATTTGATAAAACAATTAAATAAAACTGGTAAACAGTACTGACTTTAACGTTTCAGTTGTCTGTTTGACATTTTGATAATACTTTCAATTTGCTTTGTTATAATCACTATCTTTATCCATTCTCAAGTTATATGCTTGCCCTTAAAGTAGTTTTCGTGACCGTGCCAAGGCGGTACTTGTGTTGTGGTTCTTCACCTTCTTGTGTCTTAGTCAATTCGTTTGTGGTCTGCTAGCATTGTGGCCACCTGTATAGCTGCCCACTTTGCTTTCCGTTATATTCTTATACCCCCCGCAAACTGTGTTTGTGGGGGGTATACTGTTTTTACGTTGTCCTTCCGTCCGTCCGTCCGCAACGCATTAAATTTGCTCCGACTTGTTTCAAATTTTGTCCATGGATGCAGCATAAGAAAATAGTGGATACGTATTTTTCAATTTTTCCTGGAAAGTTTTTATTGCGGAGTTATGCCCCTTTGTATTTTTCGTGAAATAAGTTTGTTATCGCAACTCCTCCAAGATGGTTTTACGGATTTTCTTGAAATTAAGTATGTGAACAGATATTGGTATGAAGATGTGCATTAGGGTTTTGATTTTAAATTCTGCCCTTTTTTGCCTGAGTTATTCCCCTTTTTGATATTTTTTGCCCTATTTTATAGGGTTTTTGCATTAAATTTGCTCTGATTTGTTTCAAATTTTGTCCATGGATGCAGCATAAGAAAATAGTGGATACATATTTTTCAATTTTTCCTGGAAGGTTTTTATTGCGGAATTATGCCCCTTTGTATTTTTCGTGAAATAAGTTTGTTATCGCAACTCCTCCTAGATGGTTTGACGGATTTTCTTGAAATTAAGTATGTGAACAGATATTGGTATGAAGATGTGCATTAGGGTTTTAATTTTAAATTCTGCCCCTTTTTGCCTGAGTCATGCCCCTTTTTGATATTTTTAATATTTTTCGGCCTATTTTATAGGGTTTTTGCATTAAATTTGCTCCAATTTGTTTCAAATTTGTCCTTGGATGCAGCATAAGAAAATAGTGGATACGTATTTTTCAATTTTTCCTGGAAGGTTTTTATTGCGGAATTATGCCCCTTTGTATTTTTCGTGAAATAAGTTTGTTATCGCAACTCCTCCTAGATGGTTTGACGGATTTTCTTGAAATTAAGTATGTGAACAGATATTGGTATGAAGATGTGCATTAGGGTTTTGATTTTAAATTCTGCCCCTTTTTGCCTGAGTTATGCCCCTTTTTGATATTTTTGCCCTATTTTATAGGATTTTTGCCTTTTTTGCTTCCATTTGAAGCAAATTGGGTTACTAGAATCAGCATATGGAAAGAGCTGATACATATTGTTCAGTTTTTCCTGCTGAGTTATGTCCCTTTGTAGTTTTCGTAAGAAAAGTTTGTTATCGCTACTACTCCAAGACCATTTGACGGATTTTCTTGAAATTAAGCATGCAAACACATATTGGTATGAAGGTGTACATTAACACTTTTTGCATGAGTTATGCCCCTTTTTATATGTTTTGCCCTAGTTTGAAGTTTTTTATGCCATTTTCAATTCCATTTTATTCAAATTTGGTGCACAGATACAGTAGAAGAAAGAGTTGGCACATATTGCTCTGTTTTTGTCAAAAGGGTTTTCCAGCTTTGTTGTGTCCCTTTGTAGTCTTGGAAAACTGAGTTTGTTGTCGCAACTTCACCTAAACCATTTGACTGATATTAACTATGTGAACAGATATTGGTATATAGATGTGCACTTGTAGTTGTCATAACATGTATGCTGTGTAAATGTAAAACTTAAATGACAAAGCTGCATGCCTAACTGTTAAACGCGGGGGTATTTAGTAAGCCATGCTTACTGCCACCTCTAGTTTAATAAAAAATAGAAAATGGGTAAAAATAGTTGTTAAATGTTTTCCCTTCCCGTATAGTTTGTTTAGTCTGTTGTGTGATACAATTGTTTTTGATGCGTTAAACCATTGCGGAAACTAAGGGCTAGGTTTGGGTCCAGTAAAACTAGTTTAAGCCCCTAGTAATCCGTTCCAATGCGGTACTTCTGTTGCGGTTACTTGATGTTATATTGTGCTGTGTCCGCTTCTCTATGGTCTCTGGCGGTTTGGTCACCTGTATTGCTGCCTAATCTGCCTTCTGTTTTGTTTTGTTTTGTAATTAAAACATAAAAGTAAATAATTATAAATGTTGATGCTGTTTTGGGGGTAGCTGTATGACCATCTGTTTGGGAAAGAGCTGCTCATTCGGTTTACTGTGCGTGTCTTTCGTACAATTGTGTCAATTTCTGTGTGTATGTGCTTCTTTCCCTATTGGTTTTGAGAGCGGAATGTGGGATTTGATTGTATTAATTCCTGATCATTGCCTATCTTTATACTTCTTATCAAGTCTAACATAATTGCATATCATTTAAAAGTTTCAAAAATGAATGTGAAATATGTGATAATAACTCTATTACAGACTCGTCAGCCAAGACCAAGGACTGCAAAAGCAACCATTCGATTTCAACCCTATCGTAAGTGCTTCTGGTTGGATACTTATTTTCTTTTTTCTATTTTTTTGTCTAAGTATTGTTTTGCTTCGCTTGTGAGCAAGATTGAGGATTTGTTAAAAGCCTAGAAATAAGGTCCACCTATTTTTAAAGTATGTCTAACAGTCACAGGTTGTATGAAAGATGACGTATTCGCCAATATGAAATTTTGGAAAAGGCAAGTGCGGAATTGCTAAGCTTACGTGTACCGTTATTGGCAACTCTGCAAAAAAGTAAGATTAACATGCTACATCTTGATTCCCCCTTCCCCACCCAACAGATTTTAGTTGTGTCAACTTCAAATGAGTATTTTTTTAGGCACATTGCTAACTAAAATCAAAATAGCATTTATGGGTTGCGGGTCCGATAGGTTATGCAATTACCCTGTCAGAATTCTTGTTGTTGTAGCATCATCAAGTTTCACTGGACTTTTCCAGTGATATTTAATTCACCAAAACATAAACGTCTTAAGAGAGGCTGACTGTAAGCATCGAGCATTGGCCAATAACAACGTGGAAAGTCGAAAATTACGGATTTGGCTCAAATTTTGGGAAATTGATATATACCATGCTTGTTTGTATTTCACAAGTTTTTAGAGGTCAACGTTCGGCCGTTTCCATGGTAACCAGGAATCCATATTGAAAATATCAATATTGAGACATGTATATAATATTTCCTCGATAAAAATCAAACAACAAATATTATCCCATTCCTATTTGCTTGTATAGTTTGAAAATACATACGTATGTAATAAGATAACATGATATGAATGTTTCCTGTCCCTTATTATCAACGGGAGAGCTTTTACTGGAAAAAATCGACCCAATTTTGAGTGAAAAATTGGTGTTTTATTCGCCTTATAACTAAAAATGGCAGTCACGTTTGACAATAAGGCAATATATGCATGATTGAGTAAGGTTTGAAGTTAAAGAAAGTCAAAAAATTAGGTGTAAACTCGCAAAACTTTTAAACTTATCCATCTTTGAAATGTGTCAATAATGTAAAAAAGTAGGTAGGGAGATAAGTCAAACTGGCATTATCTACCTCCCTTGACGATTACAAATCTGCGAACACTACCAAGGTAGTATCCATGATCTTTAATAATAAAAGATTGTATCTTTGAAAGAATAAGATTACTGTCAACAATGCTCACCATGACCTTTTTTATCTATGAAATAGGTCCATCTACCAAGACTGCAGTTACAGTTGTATTCGGTACATTTGATGACAAGAAATGTCCCGAGCAAAACGTCTGCAGAAATCATGGAATAGAAGAACGGAGTAAAACCGTTTTATTTGCAGCAATATTTTTGCCTTATCTTTATTTTACGTTGAAATAAATAAATTAACTAATGTTTTTTGAATGAATTGCTTCTGTGAAGCAGGTAATACCCAAGAAGAGGCAGAAAGTGGTGTAGACTAAGGCCTACAGCGTCTATTCACCGAGGGGTACTGAAATTTTAAGCAATGTTCTGTTACCTATGATTGTCATTTTACATAGAACACCTTGAAAAACGATGGATGAATGGCTTTGTATTTTATGTCCTTTTTAACAGTATTTCAGTCATATCAGGACAATTGGGGAATGTGGTTGGGGGGATGGTGGGAAGTGTGTGTGTGTGTGGGGGGGGGGGGGGGGGGAGGGGGGAGGGATGAGTATGAAAAGCTGTGCAATGGAGCCAATTTTGCGGTTGGAAAGATTAGTGCATCCAGCAGATCTCCAACTCTGAACCACCTGATCAGCAGGCCAGGCTTTAACCTACTGTACTACCCGGGGCTTCTAGGATAGCTAAGAAAGTCGTGTAATTTAGGTAATCCTGATAGGGGGGCCATCTTAAGTATACGAGTATTCATGAAGTCGTGTAATTTAGGTAATCCTGATAGGGGGGCCATCTTAAGTATACGAGTATTCATGAGTGATTTATTCATCCCATCTAATTTCATCCACTTTTCTGTAGCTTAGCGAGGGATACGCCTGCGTGCTAAGCTAGCAGTCCTTGTTTGAATCTCTCTTTTTTTCAATCACGGGGTGCCATTGCACACAGTCTTTAAAATCACCCATGCCTTGTTGCATGACCTAAGTACTGTTGAAAGTGCCATAAAACTACAAACCTCTCATTAACTCTCTTCGCTTTCCAGTCTGCCATTTAAATGTTAATTTGTGGTGCCAAAAAATGTTTGAAATGTCCATTTTGTTATGAAATTATTATTGGTTGAGCGTGTGATTTTTTGGCTTGTTTCTTACGGTTAGCTTTTCTTAACTCACTCCGGCTTCGCCGTCGAGATATAAACTACGATTCGCGGTTCAATACCATGTATACATCAGCGACTATTCACTTGTAGGATTTTTTTCTTAATCGTGTAGTTCTATATCACTTTCTCTTCACAAAACGGTGATATTGCTATTGCGTATACGGTGGGTGGGGTATCTAAGCAGCAACATTAGAAAAAAATGATCACTTTTAGAGATACAAAAACCAAGTACTGAACTACATTAAAACCATATCGATTCTACTGCAAATTAAGAGTTGTATATCAGTTACATGGGTTTAGGGTCGTTTTGAACTGATGTATTTTTTTATGCATCGTAACCATAGAAACAATATTAAACACTACATTTCTACGCCGTTATTTGCAAAGATGGGATAAAAATGCGACTCTTTATTTGTTTAATAAGCAAATTCAAACTGAAAGTGTGGAATTTAGGGTAAAGAAATCTAAAAAACTGTTGTTTCTGTAAAATTGTAATTGCGACAGGTACACCCTTTGCACGTGCATTTATTCTGTAGTCAGTGAAAGTTTACAACTAATTGTTTTTGCTATGTACCGTACTTATGTTGATGTTTGAAGACATGTTAATGGTATATTCAGGTCAGGCTGCCATTTTCAATAACCTCGATTTGAAAAAGAGCTATTTTCACAAATTTTAATCTTTCTCCGACTATATGTACTTCCACTTGCCATGGTTTCAACAACGTGCAGTAGCCAATGCTCTGATGGTGCAGAGACTGACAATTACATTTAGTCCTAAGCACCATACCAGTGAACTATTTGATACTTGCTTCAGGACAGACACGTTTTCCCTTTGAAATTCATGAAAATATGTAAAATTTGAGCGGCCTAAAAATGGTTGCCATGGCAACAGTAATTGCTTAGATATCTCGAGAACCGTTTGACATATTTCACTAATTTTTTCACTAATCTTCATCTTTGGTCGAGAGCTTTAAGCCATGACATTTTTAGCAAAATACAAAATTTTGAGTTTCCATCCAATGCTCGATGCTTACAGTCAGCTTCTCTTAAAGCAGGCAATATCTTACAAATGCAGGCAATATCTGACAGCCTCCAGTTTTATCACTATTGTAAGGTCTTTTGTTGTTTTATTCTATTTTAGTTTCTTTATCATACTTTCTTGCCTGTGTGTATGTTTTCTTTCCAAGAGGGGAGCACAGGGATGGCCGTTTCGGGTCCTTAATCTGTCGTTTCGTAATTATACTTTCACTGAGCACGGTTTATTGCTAACTCGAGCGCTTGTACAACAAATGAACTTTCTATGTATGAAAGGTCAGCTAAAAATTTCTTTTGGTAGATTAAAAAATTCTAGTGATGTAATTAATAAGTCGAAGCTGAGCGGATTCCGTGCGACCAGCTTGTCAACTTATGATTTTTCTACACTCTGCACCTTTTTGCCACATAATTTGATCAAAGAAAACCGTATAGTTTTAATTAAGTGGACTACCCAAAGGGAAGGTTTGCCTTTTCTTGCCTGTAAAGAATGAAACACTTTCTTTTATTCTGAACGCCTAAACCGATATAAACGTTGGTCGTGTCAAAGTTTGTATAAAGCCTCAACTTATTTTTGGATAATATTTACATTGGATTTGGTACTTAGTTATACAGCCAAATTGTTGGTATTCCGATGGGTCGTATTTGTGCTTCTCTTGTAGCGTAATTGTTTTTGTTTTACTATGAAATAGGTTTTATGGCTTTTCTTTCTAATGATGAACAAGCTGAAATTATTAAAGCATTATTGAAGGCACATTAAATCGGATTTATCTACCTGAGCTGGGTTAAACAAAGCTAATACAGCCAATACCGAAGCACCATTTTCTATTTACATATATCTATTTCAAACAGATTTGTTTCATCCAAAACTTATGAGAAACGCAAAGACTTTCATTTTGACAAAGTAATATTTACATGAATAGATGGTGACCTTCCCCGTTCTACCATTTACGGGGTTACCTGTCTTAACGCATTCGGTTGGCTAGAGTGTCTAGTCATGTTACTGACTTTAATGCTATGTCTATGGTCTCTAGCATTCTGCTCACCTGAAGAGCTGCCCATTCTGCTTTCTGTGTAATCTAAAATAGGTAAAAATAAATCTTGCTTTTGTTTTTAATTCGGGTAACTGCATGATTATCTGTTTGGAAACGAACTGCTCATTCGGTTTACTGTGTGTGTCTTTTGTGAACCCCCCCCCCCCCCAAGTAGTTATTACTGACCGCCCCAAGGCGGTACTTTCGTTGCGGTTGCATTTGTTTTATGTTCGGTGCTGTTTAATTTACTGTGTTCTCATTTTAACCCTTCTATAATAAAAATAGAAAATAGGTAAAAATAGTTGTTAAATGTTTTTCGTATAATATGCTTAGTCTGTTGTAGCCCTTCTGTTGGTCTAAATTATTATTTAGTTCAGTAAAGATAGCTGAGTTGCCACCTATTTGGGAAAGAGCTGCTGACACGGCTTATCACTTGTAATTTATTGTTTGTTGGGATGTCTTTGTCAATCTTTCCCTTTAATGTTGGGGATAGGGTTTGGGATCTGATTCAGCCAGTTTCTGAAGCGTAGTTACTCTATAAATTTGTGTGAGTTCTTCTTTCCTTTTGGTCTCGAGAGCGGGATGTGGGATTTGATTGTATTAATTCCTGATCATTTGCCTGTCTTTTTATTTTCAATTTTGAACCAGAAACCAAACAAAAAAGTCATGATAACAATAAAATTTGCACAAACGTCTTCTTAGAATTATACAGACGCAAGTAGCAGGTTAACTACATTATGTTTTATCTGAATAGCACAAACACATTAAAACAGTACAAAACTTGAACCCCACAGAACTTCCGATTAAATTGTGTTCCTATTTAATTGATTTTTTAACTTAACAGTTTCAGCGCTGTGTAAATATCTCGGATGGAAACTTACACAAGGCGACAATGAGGATTGGGTGGATATGCTGAAATACCTTGGATCCCAAAGTGAAATAAAGCCTATCCATAGAAGAGCAAAAACACAACATGGACATGAAGATCAACGCAAAATTTGTCAGACAGTTCTCGAAAATTGGATGAAAGCGCAACCTATGGAAGAAGACAAGGTACCGATGGCGAACTCAAGGTTTAAGGCTAACTGCCGTTTTTATTCGGCTATAAGACGTTGATTTTTCTATTTTGTTTAGTTTTGTCTTGTTTTGTTTTGTCATCCAAAACAATCCCAAATATCTAGATCCGTCATGGAAGACGGATCTAGATATTTTGGATTGTTAGGAATTCGACAAAAAACGGTTTAGATATTTGATCTTTTACTAGATTTTCGGAATTGTTCTAGAAAAAAAATCGCCTCTTATAGCCGAATCACGCAATATTGATTTACATATTTCAAGTAATTCTGGAAGGGAATACCCCGTCTTATTACCGAATAAATACGGTAAGCATTGATAGTTAAATTTTATTCAGGTGTATCGTTCAAAACTATTTTCATGATAGACCATAAAAATTACACTGTGTGCGAGCTCTATGAATCGCGCATTTATATATTTTAAATATTATACAAATAGTTTTCTCATGCACGGTCGTTGGCGAAAAATATTCAAACAAATTTGCTATTTCTTGAATATGTAATATTTGGACTTCATTTGCATATATAAAATACTATACAATAGCTTTTTGCTGAACTGTTTTATATGTATTAGTTCTGGAATGTGATCCGGGTTCTACCAGACCTGACCTAACATGACACTCATATCATGCTATAGTTACCAGCAACTCTGCCGCAGAGGTACTTGGCAGACTATCTTTTTTTCGCGGACCTCGATGGGCGGGGTCAAATGCCATGTAGGAAGTTTAGAATGTTTTATGTTCTATATCTCTTTCGCATCAAGCCTGTGTATAGGCTATTTGCTGTCTATAAAGCAAGTCTTATTTTAGATTTTCTCATTTATTACTGGTGATGAAATTGGTTGTCTTTGTGGTATTTTCTAATACATAACTGGGAGCTGACTTTCAGAGTTTTATTGTATTACTTTCTTGCTTTTGTCTATAAAATTTATTTCAAAGTTTTAAGCTTAAGTGAAAGGGAGAAGAGTAATTTAATGAAACAGCCATAACCCATTCTCATTTTTGCATTACAGTCAAGAAGATTAACAGGTATACAGGTGTCACTAAATGCAAATACGCTTTTATTTGTATGCAAATTACCTAACAGTAGACATCGGTAAATGTTGACCATTCTAAAGCCTGTTACATTGGTAAATCTAATCTGTTGTAAAATACAGTCCAAATAGTAAATAAAAATGGGTATTTTTCAAAAGAAACTTTTTTGCTTAAAAACACATTTTGCAAGAAAATTATAGTTATGTATAATACAGACATCAAATATGCACTTTACTTCATCGTGACATGTGTGGTAGCTTGAGAGATACTTGGCAAAATGGGGCCGGTTTTATAGACAGCAAAAAGTCTTTAAGCGCTTTTAATAACAGATAATGCTCCTTCTGGTAGATTTGTTTTATTCACATCATACATAATGCATTTTATGTACGCAATAATTACACATATGCAGGTACAGCTTGTGTTAACAGCTTTGAGCAGAAGTGGAAACAAAGAGCTGGCTGCTGATTGCAAACGCTTTGTGAATATCCATAAAGGTAAGCATGCAATTTTGGAGAATTAAAATTTATATTTTATTGCAGTCTCAACAGATTGCATCATTACAGTGACTGCACTTTAATGTCTTTAAGGCTGAGCAAAGGTGAATTCCCGCATGTTGACTGTTCCTAGGTCTCCACTTAGCAATTTGTCAATCCCTACGTTAGTAACAAAATACTGGTTTGAAGTCGAAGACTCGCGAGCTTTATAAATATAAATATAAGTATCACTTTCTTGAGCTTTCATGAGTCATGAAAAACATTGGTTAGCGTAGTTTCTCTGAAAGGCCCTATGGGGTCTATTGTAACTAATAAATAATAAAGGTCATCGGGCTTCAGTAGACTAACAAATGAGCCACGACGCGAGAAAACCAACAATGTGGTTGTGCGCCCAGCGCAGAGTCAGATCAGCCTGGGCATCCGCCCAGTCTGATCAGAGTCTTCGCTGTAGCTTAGGTAGCTTAGACCCTTAGCTACGCTCTGAGCGCCAAGTGAAGATTCTGATCAGACTGGTCGGATGCCCAGGCTGATCTGAGTCTGCGCTGGGCGCACAACCACATTGTTGGTTTTCTCGCGTCGTGGCTCATTTGTTAGTCTACTGACTCGAGTTTTCTCGAGTCGCGGCTCAAATGCTTTAAATGACTCTATGAAAGCTCATTTAAAACGATTTCAGTTCTTAAGTTAGATCACAACTATGACTAAAGGTGGTAGTTTGGTCTGAGAGTTTGGTAGAGAAAGGTATTAGTTAAATGCATAGTAGTACAACGCTTAACAATATTTATAAGAAAATTTATTGTAAAATGATATGGAGATATATACACTGCTCAAAATATTTAAAGGAACAGCAGCTGTTTTCCCATCGACATTACAGCAACATAGTTGCATAGTTCAATTGCCCATAAATTTGACCGCCAGTGAGCAAGAAGTCCTATCCTTTTGCAGCATTTTGAAGAATGATCTAAGTTTAAGACAATAAGAATTTCAATACAAATGATGTCTTGCACATTTCCTTGGATCAAATTTTGCAATTTTCGAAATTTCTGAAATTGAGGCATTTTGCTGGAAGTCTATTAACTCTCATTAGCTTCTTTTCAAAGTGATCCTGTCAAACGGGCCACCTCATAAGACATCTAGTTTCATAGACAAAATGAACGTTTTGACTTTGGTTGAAATTTTCAGACTTTTCACTTGTTCTGAAAATGTAAAAAATTTTACCAAAATTCCAATTTTACAAAAATCTCTCCACGGACATGGGCAGGACAAATATTTTGCTATCAGTAACATCGACCCTCTTTGAAAGTTGGCAAAATAAATGGAAATTCCGTGTCTTTGTTGATCGAAAGTAAATGAACTCAAAGTGAAGATGCGTTGCACTATCGTCTATGGAAAAATATTAGGTGCTCCTTTAAATATTTTGAGCAGTGTATATATTAATGCATTCCGTCGGCACTTAATTAAGCTGTATTAGGACAACTTATAAATTTTCAGGTTTCATGTAAAACTATAAATAATCTAGAAGGTCAGCCTTTTTCAAACTCATGAAATGATTTGCTTTTGAGTCTGAATTATATAGGCTTTTTTTGCTTCTATGGCGTCGTTCAAATATGAGAGTTTGACATTTTTGATGCAAAATTTACAGCGCTCGAATATACATGTTTTTCGCATTTGTGTCGCTTTCCGTTAAAAACATGCCAAACATTTCATACCAAAATGCTTGCCGCTGAGAGGTCTTTAAAGACCTATTATAACTTTTTTTCCAAATCGATTGACATTCCATGGTAGTTAAGCAAACATGAACCTTTTCGCTCTTGAATATTGCTTGTTCTCACTTAAAAAAAAATAGAAAGAGAGAGAAAAAAGTGACTCCGAAATATATATCTGATTTTTTTCAAGTTTCAATGCAATGTGTTTACAGATAATTTTCTAAATAATATTAAAAATTTACCTAGTAAAGTTTCCACAAAGTAGATTTCTTTAAATAAACCCCCTGTTCCCATAACGGCGTTGAGGGCGATGATTCTTTCGTCTGTTTCATTTTTACGTGAAAAAAAAAGAAAGAGAAAAAAAATCAATGTCAAATGAAAAAGACTTAATATTTGTGTCAATTCACGTGTAATTTGTTGAGGTTTGGCAGAAGTTATAGCACAATTTTATTGAACTCTTGACGGCACGTACTTTGGTATAGAATTACTTCAGTACCTTAACGGACGCTAGAATAATGTTGATTATTAATGGTACATATATCTTAGCATTATTAATTTTGCATAAAAACGTGAAACGTTTTCACCACATCATTGAAATAGGAAATACAAAAGAAAGTCATTTAGTGATTCACAAAAGACGGACTTTCTGATGATATACTGTTGAACCTGAAAACTGAAGATTTTTAGTTTTGTCCTATTTCCATCTTAAGTTAAAAGTTGAGTATTTAGTCAATTGATTACCTAATATTTTCTCTTTGAAAAAATTTCCAAAAGGATCTCTTATAACAGAACCTACCTAATGTTTTGTGAAATAGCTCCCTTGAAAAAATGATAACTTAGAGATTTTGTTTTGCAGTGTTGTTCTCCGATGAAGTATTATCAGCTTTATCTAACAGCACGATGGATGATCTAGATTCAGTTGCAACAAAATTAAATCTTTCATCAGACATGATAAAGCAGTGCAAACAACATGTGGAAGATTTGCAACTGTACCACGCATGGTCCAAGTGGCAACAAACAGACTCTGTCATCTGCAAAGGTCCGGAGGCTTCTAAATACTGTATTGAAACAATTACAGCAGTTGTCGGCAGCCAAGAGGTGGTAAAAGACATCAAACTGAAACTGCAGAAAGCAGGAGCTACGTTTGAATAGAAAACAAATACAATGTACATTTAAACTGAGGTATTGTTTAAAGTGCTAGAGAAACAAACGTCAATATGAGTTGAAATGACTGGTGTTGTTTTATCTAGCAAAATATAATGAAAACTATTTAGAAAATTCTAAAGTATTCAAAAAGAAATTTAAAATTCTGGCTCAGCACTAATAAGCTTAAAAAAAACAAGGGATTTTGAAAAAAAATTGAGAACTTGTATTACTGAAATTCAAATTGAAAGCTTTTGAAGTAGATAAGGTCTGACATGTTACATTATGATTGCTGTAAGGAAAATAATTTAGATGCATCAAATTACATCATCCAAATAAGGCTTTTGCAAAAAAAAGAGGTGAGCGGTGCTTAGAATCTGATTTGCATAAACTTTATTCGTCGTTAGTTATATTTTTGGTTAGAAGTGATTGATGGGGTATTCAGCACTTTGTTTTTCTAATAAATAACCAGTAATTAAGACTAGTTCGGGAAAAAGTGGTTACTGCCGATGAACGAAACATTCGGTTGTGATATAAAATTGCTATTACTGCCTGTCAAAGAATTCTGATAGTAGTTTTGATGTCAACATTGTGACAGCCCATAAAACAGTTAACAGTTTGATTATTAGACTTGTATCACTGCCAAGTCATATAAAGAAACGGGTTTGATATGATATTGAAGCCTTTTCTGCTTGAAGAGTGTCATCTTTAAATGCATATGCAATCATCTAGCCTGCTAAAGACATTGTTTTACGGTGCAAAAATGTAAATGATGAGGAAATTTGGTCAGTTCAAAACCATTAATCTGGAAAATATATATACGAGGGCTGATCCAGAAGTTCGTGGACACTTTAAATAACTAAGGAATCTGAAAAGGGAAATCGACGAAACATTACATGCCCATTTTTACATCATTGATAAACACACGTGTAAATTTTGAATCAGATATCTAAATCGGTTCATATATAACAATGCCTTTTGTTCTGTTACCCTAGGTTGCGCAGCGCATGCCACAACGTCACGTTGACGCCTGATATATGCTAGTGCCCAAAACCGAAGCTGATAAGATCCACTAAAGAAATCATGACATTAAAGTCACAGTTTCAGCATTCATATGATGCGAGGAATAGAGCAATAAGACAATCACAAGTTTTCCATCAGGTTTTATAAAGAACAACTTATGATATCGCGTAAACATTTCTTGGGCTCAGTTTTGAGGTGTAAAATCTACTATTTGATCAAATAAGTGCACCATTGCCATCCTGAGGATCAAAAATATCGCTCGAAATTTATTTTTATGACTTGTTTACACAGTATCTTGAAACGTGTATGTCTCGTGATGCTTTGTGTAAAATATGATTTGTTTCCGTTGTAATCGTTATGTTTTTTAAGGCGGGCTTAAGACAAACTGCTTGCGTGCAGACGTTGGAAAAACGTCATTTACTTCTTTCATGCCAGAGGGTGGTCTTCTGTTTCGTGTGTACAGAATGCCATGTCAAATGCCAATAATAAATATTCATATCGTTTGAAATTGGGAAATGCTATGTCAGTTCTTGACTGAAATTTTATATAGAAATTTTAAGGATAAAGAATATATTTGATTATTTTAAAAGGAATATTTTGTCTTTTTCTGTAAAAAAATCTGGAGTGCGCCGCACAGACAACCCCTTGTATATTCAAACGTAGATGCCAAACCCAATATTTATTGAATTTACCCGATATTGTCAGAAATTATTCAGCCATATATAGAGAAGCATTGGTCAAGTTTTGAAAGAAATTACTTATTGCAGTTGGATTTTATGGATTGTGTCCACGAATTTCTGGATCCTCCCTCGTACTGCATACATGTATTCAGAAAACGTCGTTGCTTTCAAAACTAAAGAGCGATGGGCATTCAAAGCGTTTTCTGGACTACATTTGGTTGACACGAACCCGCTCTCCCGCTGTAAGCACCCATCGCCGTTTGACATTATAAAAATGAAGATCGACTTTGCGAAATACAGTATATACTCGATGAAGCGATGATAGTATTTTTAGGGCCCCGCCAGACGAAGTCTGCGGAGGCCCTATTGTAATTACCTTGTCCGTCCGTCTGTCTGTCCGTCCGTCCATCATCATTTCGTGTCCGCTCAATAACTCTGAAACCGTCAGAGATATTTTCACGAGACTTGGTACAAATGTAAAGCATCATTAGACGATGTGCAGAGAACAAGAACCATAACTCTGTCTACATTTTTTTACTGAATTATGCCCCTTTGTAATTTTGAGTACAGAAATCGTGTCCGCTTCATAACTCTGAATCTATCAGATATATTTTCACGTCACTTGGTACAAATGTAAAGCATCATCAGAAGATGTGCAGAGAACAAGAACCTTAACTCTGCATACATTTTTTACTGAATTATGCCCCTTTGTAATTTTGAGTACAGAAATCGTGTCCGCTTCATAACTCTGAAATTATTAGAAATATTTTCACGAAACTTGGTACAAATGTAAAGCATCATCAGGCGATGTGCAGAGAACAAGAACCATAACTCTGCCTACATTATTTACTGAATTATTCCCCTTTGTAATTTTGAGTACAGAAATCGTGTCCGCTTCATAACTCTGAAACTATTAGAGATATTTTCACAAGACTTGGTACAAAAGTAAGGCATCATCAGACAATGTGCAGAGAACAAGAACCTTAACTCTGCCTACATTTTACTGGATTATGCCCCTGTGTAATTTTGAGTACAGAAATTGTGTCCGCTTTATAACACTGAAACCGTTAAAGATATGTTCACGAGACTTGGTACAAATGTAAAGCATCATCAGGCAATGTGCACAGAACAAGAACCATAACTCTGCCTACATTATTTACTGAATTATGCCCCTTTGTAATTTTAGTACAGAAATTGTGTCCTCTTCATAACTCTTAAATTATTAGAGATTTTTTCAAGAGGTTTGGTACAAATGTAAAGCATCATCAGTCAATATATAGAGAAAGGAACCATAACTTTGTTTACATTATTTACTGAATTATGCCCCTTTGAAATTTTGAGGGCAGAAATTGTGTCTGCTCCATAACTCTGAAACCGTTAAAGATATTTTCACGAGACTTGGTACAAATGTAAAGCATCATCAGACCATGTGCAGAGAACAAGAACCATAATTCTGCTAATCTCTGTTACTGAATTATGCCCATTTGTACTTTTGAGTACAGAAATCGTGTCCGCTCTTTAACTCTGAAACCGTTAGAGATATTTTCACATGACTGGGTAAAGATGTAAAGCATCATCAGACGATGTGCAGAGAACAAGAATCCTAAATCTGCCTGCATTTGTTACTGAATCATGCCCCTTTGTAATTTTGAATATAGAAATCATGTACGCTCTATAGCTTTAAAAGCATCAAAGATATTTTCATAGAACTTGTACATAATATAAAGCATCAACACTGAGCAGAGAATAAGAACTAACTTCATCTACATTTTTTTTATGGAATTATTCCCCTTTGTAGTTTACAGTCTGGAAAACGTGTTCGCTCTCTCATTTTTCAATTGTTGAAGATATTTAAAGGCGGGGCCCTATTAGTTACCATGTTTCTAGTAAAATTCTCAAACACATATTTCATTTCCACCTATTAAAATTTGGGATATATGCATCGGGGACGAGGAAATGTCATGTGTCCGTCGGTCCAAACGACGTAATGGAGAAAACTATAGCACAGCTTTATTGAAAGACCTCTTGTCAGCACGAACGTTGAAATGTCATTTATTTGAGAAATGGACAGCAGAACAAAGTCGAAATATATGATTGTCTGAGTGCTATTCTTTTTGCATAAAAACATCAGATCGTAACAATTTCACGAAGTCATGGAAAGAAGAAATTAGTCCACGATTAAAAGAAAGGCCTTCGATTGAATTTTCTGAATATTGATGGTGCGATCAGTAAACTGATTTTTTTTATTTTGTCTTGTTCCACCCGAAGAGATACCAGCTGTTGGGAGGATTTTGCGGTCCAGTAAAGCAAACAGGAAGTCACAAAGTTATCAATGGGGCAAAAATATTCAGGTACACCCATTTACTTAAATACATTTGTGCACAGGCATGTGGAATACTGTTATACAACCTATAGCAGAAAACATTAAATACTAAAACACACGTTGCTACATGATTCCAGTTTTTATTTAACTCCAAACTACTCTTGGACAAAAATGTAGTTACAAGAAACTCTGCACGATTTTGTGCCGGTAAAAAAAAATCGAGTTCAATTTTGTATAATACTTACGTATTGCTTGTTCCAAAGGAATTGACGAATAAACTAAATGCAGGGTTCGAAAAAGAATATTTACATTCTCATTGCATTTATTGAAAACCCCTATGGTAAGCCATAATAAGAACGTAATGTACAGTAGTTTATACTTCAATAACTACATCGATTCACGCGACGTTACTTGAGGCTAAGTGAAGTCAAAATAAACCATGGTTCTCTCCAATCTGATTGGAGTAGGCGACGTTATGACGTCGTTGACGCTGTTCCGCTGTTAGTCGAAAAACTGCGAATAAATGTTTTTCTGCTTCAACTGTAGCCCTAACGCAAATTTGTGATCAATTAATAGACAGAAAAGAATGAAAAAAATAAGCAATTAACTTATTTTTTCTGGTGTTTATCGACCTACAAACTACATTGAGTCGCTAGCAAAGTTTACATGAACCCCTTCGAGGTTCACTTACTTTGCACGCGGCCCGATGTACATTAGTTTATACTTCGATAAACACCAGCAAAATGAAATTCATTCTTTAAATAACTCTGAGCCAATATGTTGTTGTTACATGAGAAGGTCATTACACATTCTGATCAGTCTTGCCTGTTTGCCCTAGTCTGTCTTCTCTTTGCAAGCAACAAAGACTTTGACCAGAGTTCGTGAATACGCATGCTGATCTTCATTTCTCCCGTTCACACACGCCATAATGAAAACGGGTATACTTTCAGGGGAAGCAATTCTGTCATTTTGATGTTTGCCTCCCTGCTCAATGGGGGGAGAGGGCGGGTCAACTCTTAAACGAAAGATTTTGCTCCTGCACGAGCAACCATTCCTTGAAAGTTGATCCCGTTTCGGAGGGGATTTGTCCTCAGAGAACCAAATATGAAGTCATCAAAGTTGTTTCCCCTAGTACAACTGCAGGAAAAGCGTGGAGGTGTACCATTCACCTTAAGATGCCTTTAGTCCAGTCACTATACCCACAGTAAACAGTGATTGAAAGTTACGTATTGGTGCCAACAAACATAGGAAAAAAGAAAAAAAACTAGCAGTGTCTAGCAGTGTTTGAAACTAATCAGTCTTTGAATCGACTGCTCAATTAAAATTGAGAAATTACAGTATGCTTTTTACTGGTTTCGTCACCAGATGTTGTCAGGGTCACTGACGAGGCTTTATTAGCCGAAACTACGTAGTCTGGCCCATGTTCCTACTTCTGTATGTATTCTCTGCTCTTGAAGGAACTTTTTCAGATTTTAATCTGAACTACATTTGTGACAAGTATTAGTTCGCTTTCTACATAGTCACATGATTCATATTGCTTATCTTGCTAGGTTTTATCAAATTTGGTGCACTGGGATAAAACCTGCCTTAAGACATCTGTAACGAGACAACCGTCATACCAGTTTGCGCGTACTAAATGACCAACGCGGGCTCAGCATTATATAAAATCCTCTGAATGCTTGTATTATCGATTCCAATAGGTTAGAATAACCCCTCGACTGCAGTAAAAGTTCGCTTATTGCATCAGCGTACAGCATATTATCTCTCTTCTTTGTCCAAATACCATAAGGGCGCACTCTAAGACTGGTTTGAATATAATGTGAGATTTTATTCCTTTATTTACTTATTTACTTTCTTATTTTGATTTAATGAGACTTTTTTTCTCCTTCAAATGATAGCATTCAGACAACCGTTCACGTATTATTATATCGTGTTTCAACATATTACATGATCAACTAATCCGCCATTTCATGTGTATAATATCATATATATGTAAGGTCAACAAATAAACAAGTTTGTAGCTTCCGTTCTTATCCTAATTAGTATTGTATTGTGTAAAATTTTGTATATTTATATTTTGTTGAAAATATATTTTTAAACTATATGATATTGCATGTTTCATATATGCATTATAAAGAAGATAAACTGTTCGGCACGTAGCCATTAATATGTTTTTTTCTGATTCTAACACTGTCAGATGAAGGGTCAAAAGTGTAGATCCTAAGCAGACTGTCCCCGATTTGTTTGCATTATTGTGAATCCTGATCACGTGGTTCTATCTGTCCCAATACCTACGGATCTGTAGGCAACTGCGTATTTATTTTTTTAAACATTAAGAGCGGCGCCGTTCAAATGGCTGCATAGCATATCTGCAAACTGCGACATTTCAAACCACTCTGTGAAACCATGTTTATAGTCTATACTAGCCACAACCTTCAATGTACAAATAGATAAAATTTAAATTGTTTCCTAATGAATTGTAAGTTTCTCCTGGAGATGAACTAAATAAGCCCCAGGAGATGAACTAAATAAGCCCTTGGCTTCCGTTCAGATCCTTTTGCTATTGTATACTATTTGTAACCTGTACATAACTTGTATGAAATTGAAATAAAATATGTTTACACCAATTGTAAGTTTGAGAAAATCAAACTTTTCCATTTTATGAATTTCGTGTAGCATTTCACTTATAATTTGTGAGGGGCAGGATATACACTTTATGCCACGCTCCTCTCGAATTATTAGTGAGATGTAGACATAGATCTATTTACCATAGCAACTATGGGATTCCGCCGATTTTTAATTATAATACAACCGTTTTTTTTTTAACAGATACTTCAGATTTTCTCAAACAAGTATTTTTCTCAGGTCATTTAATTCTGTGATATATGTAGATTCCTGAGGGCCCATTCATGGTTCGTGCGAACAGCATGGAACTTGACCTAAATGGAGTATTCGCAGGCTGGTTAGAGCCGCTGATTTTTGTATATACATGTACGACAAGCACTATTTCTGTGTGTCGCAGCAAATATCAGTTCAATGCATTTACACATCTTTTCAGTAGAATATGGCTTTCTTGGCATTATCGACGGTTTTTATGTGGTTCAACATTGTACTACTGGAGATATCAGCCACACCAGTGTGTGTCTACAACAATCAATTCTACATATCAGACACAGAAATCTATGTTGGTGGCTGTAACGTTGCCTACTGTGATAAAATGGCTCACTTGGTTCATCGAAGTGGCTGCACGTCGAAAACTGGAGTTTTTCCGCCAACCACAAGAATAATGCCAACCACGTTGCCATTCATGTCAACAACTTTGTTTGGTTGTAATGTTGGGGGCAAGATCTATGCACCCGGAACAGAGATAAGCAGCCATGAAGCGCGGGCCAGCAATTGGTGCTACGGGGTGTACTGTAACAGCAACGGCCACACTGTTCATTGGGACAATTTCAACTGCTTTACAACAAAACCAGTTACCACAACAGTACCACTGTCCACGATATTATCGCAGTCTGGTTGTTTTTATAATGGCAGATTGTATCCCCCTAATACAAACCTAGGGGCTCCGGATGACAGGGCAACAAAGTACTGTACCAAGTGTGACGAAAATGGAAAGCTCCAACACTGGTATGACTATGATTGCTTCAGAGCTGATACAACCATACCCACTGTCACGTCACCAAACGGGAATCATATTGTTGGCTAATCTGACATTGCGAAATGTATTTTTTTTTTCAACAATAATTTTGTTTTCAATATTCACTTCGAAACAGTATTATGTCTTCTTTCTGTTTTCGCGCCGAGTTCTCAATAAACAAACACAAACAGCAAAGATGATGTATATATACTCGAAAAAAATATTAAGGAGTCTAACTTTTACCCTGCGATTTCTGGAACATTTTAAACATTTGGTAAAATAAATCATTTCTACCTTCCATTTCATTCATTTTGCAACTTTCGTACACATGACGATATAACCTATATCTTGACCAAGTCCAGACTTCAATTCACACAACCATCAAAATCAAAGATGTCGGACATCAATGCGGCCGGGAGCAAGTTCACCAAAATTTTCGATTTCGCCAACTCAGTTTTTTTGGGTTTTTTTTTTTTTTGCAAAATTGCTCGATAGTCATCAAATTTAATCATTTTTAAGGTCAGCAAGCTGTAACAAGTTTAAAACTCATAGCATTTATGGAAGTTATGCCCGACTAAACTAACACACTATCAATTCTCTATGGGAATTCAAACCACTTTCATTTTAGGGGTAGTTTGACTTAAATCCTGGACTGGGTCAAGACAAATGCTATTGGTTCAAACTTCATGTGTATAAAACTTGCCAAATGAATAAAATGGAAGGTAGAAATGATTTATTTTACCAAACGTTTGAAATGTTCTAGAAATCGCAGGGTAAAAGTTTGACTCCTTAATTATTTGTGAGTTTATATATAGTTTGAAAGGGGTTTTACAGTTTACTTACGTGTAGAATTCTAACACTAGAGTTTCTAATTCGCTGCCGGTGCACCGTCATTCTATGCATATGAGCCACGACACGAGAAAACCAACAATGTGGTTGTGCGCCCAGCGCAGACTCAGATCAGCCTGGGCATCCGCCCAGTCTGATCAGAGTCTTCGCTGTCCGCATGAACGTAGCTTAAACCCTTAGCTACCTTTTAAGCGCTTAGCGAAGAGTCTGATCAGACTGGGAGGATGCCCATGCTGATCTGAGTCTGCGCTGGGCGCACAACCACATTGTTGGTTTTCTCGTGTCGCGGCTCATATGCATAGAATGACGGTGCACCGGCAGCGAATTAGAAACTCTAGTGTTAGAATTCTACACGTAAGTAAACTGTAAAACCCCTTTCAAACTATATCCTTTATATAAAATAAAGCAAGCTGACGTTACATTGCGCAAGATGAAAGTCTCTGGACGGCAAATCTCTAGTGGAGATAAGACAATGACTGATACTAGTTTTCTGTTCAGAAGTGGACGTCGCCAACTAATTAAACCAAGCTATAAAGGCAATGCTCTTTCAATTATTTTGTTGAATGTTAAGTTTGCTGAACACTCGCAATAGCTTTTGGTTCAGTCATTTGTCTCATTTCTCTCATAGTTCAATCACTATTTCTTGAACTCCAGTTATACTTGGATTATTTGTATGGGCTAACGCTGTAGGTGACCTCAGTGTAAATGTAGGTCTGTGAGGGACCTTAATTTCATAGTACTGTGATTGTGATCTTCACCTTATTTTGAAGGTCACTGGAGGACTTAGATGACAATTTCTTATACCCACAATATCTCCTGAACCTATAAATGGAATTTCACCATACTTGCATGGATACATGATTGTGACAAGTTTAAGAGCTGAGTAGATTTTAGAGACCTTGACTTATTTTCAAGGTCACTGGAGGACTTAGATGACAATTTCTTGTACCCACTAGATCTGCTGAACCAGTGAACGGAATTTCCCCAAACTTTCCTGGATACATGACTGGGGCAAGTTTATGAGCTTCTTAGTTTTTGTTGACCTTGACCTTATTTTAAAGGTCACTGGAGGACTAAGATGATAATTTCGTGTACCCACAATATCTCCTGAACCAATAAACGGAAATTTCACAAACCTGTATGGATACATCATTTGGACAAGTTTAAGAGCTGGTTACATTTTGTTACTTTGACCTCATTTTCAAGGTCACCGGAGGACTTAGAATACAATATCTTGAACCAATGATATCTCGTAAACTAATAAATGGAATTTCACAAAACTTGCATGGATACATCATTGGGACATACTTAATAGCTGATAAGATTTTGGTGAACTTGACCTCATTTTCAACGTCACAGGAGAAGTTAGATGACAATTTCTTATAACCACCCTGTCCCCTAAACTAATGGATGGAATTTCACCAAACTTTCATGGATACATCATTAGGACAAGTTTACGAGCTATTTAGATTTTCGTGACCTTGACCGTATTTTAAAGGTCACTGGAGGACTTAGATGACAGTTTCTTGTATCCATGATATTTCTTAAACCAATAGATGGAATTTTACCAAACTTGCACGGATACATTGCTGGGACTAGCTTAAGAGCTGATCAGAATTTGGTGACCTTGACATCATTTTCAAGATAACAGGAGGAGTTAGATATGTTAAATTTCACTAAAATTTATATTTCTCATTAGCCTTTGGCTTGAGTTTTACTTTACTCTCATAGATATACCTTTGGGACAACCTCAAGAGTCTACTGTGTTTTAATGACCTTGACCCCATTTTCAAGGTCAAAAGCTAACCTACAAATGCTTGTTTTTTCTCTTAAAATGAGTTATACCTTGAACCATTTGAATTCATCAGGGTTGCATGAATATATCATTTTTACAGGTTTAAGACATGTTAGCAGCTGGTGGCCCTGATCCATTTTTCATGAACAAAGTCTTATGTATACGATATCTTTAGAACAAGTGGATGGATTTTCTCCAACCTTGCATAGATATTTCATTTGTACAGGCTTTTTATTCATTAGTGGTAAAGGGAAATTGGCTGGTGGGGGACATCAGTTTTTCTCTGAAAAACATTTCTAGTTATACCCTTGTATGCACAGAAACTGAATAAAATAGCAGAAAAGGAAATTCGATATACGCTCGTACCAACTGTAACATTGTTTCCAACAAATAAGTGTTCAAATTTATTGAGCGAATGGATGCATATATAGGAGAAGCATGATTGACCTCTTTCGCGAAAGGAATAAACTCACAAAGGAAAGAATGCTCTCGACAGTACAAATTGTTTCTGTTAAGAGCTATCTCAGTTTTCGGCAGGTTTGTCATCCAGGGGCCGTATTTATAAAACGGCTTAAGTGGTTGCCATGCTGTTGCTAAGGCTACATTTCTATAAAGGAGATTCCCTACAACTATGAAATTTGCTCTGGAGGAACAGTCTTTTTATTAAAACTGGCGAGATTTCAAGGTTTTCTATTTAATATCAATTCTCTGTAAGAATCGGAAAACGTTGGCCACGCTATGTCTGGGATTTTAGTAATTTTTTGTCTACATATCAGGTTTGATGCAAAACCACCATAAACGGCGTTGAAATCTTCATTTTATGTTTTGTTGCCATGGAAACGGAGAATGTTTGTTCTGGGAGGAAGGCAGAAAAATTGAACATAAAAAATTAGAAAATTGGCAAAATTGTTTGTTACTTTCCCGTCTCCACAGAAACTTTTTGGAAAAGAAATGTTTTTAACACCAAAGCACTAAGTTGGCATAGCACAAGGATATAAAGTTGGTGACAAAATTTGGCATAGGTTTCTTACACTAAGGGCCCAAAAAAGGGGAAAATTGGCATTTTATCAAATTTGTGAAAAATGCAATATTACACTTTTTCGGTGGAGTTTTTGGACAGTTTAACAGAAGATGTCCAGACAAAGACTAGTATGGTCATAAAGAACAATATATGCAAATGTAAAATATAAAAAAAACTGGATGGAGAAATTCAAATCAAAAGGTCAAGGTCAATGTTAAAATAGCTTAAAAAATGCTATTTTAATGCCTTTTTTCGACATTTATTGGTATAAATATCATTTTTTATGTTTTAAAGGCGGTTTTAAATCGCAAAGAACTATTATACATAATAAATCTGATCATTGCAGCAACACTAGTTTATCCAGAAGCAACAAGGTTTCAAGGTCAAGGTCACCAAAATCGAGAAATTTTTAATAAATAACATGTTTTACATGAAAATTATAGTCTTTTCCTCCTTCGATAAGGTATGTAATTATAGCAAACAGTCTAGATACAATTTACAGTAACCTTGCTTCAATTTCTGACATAATTCTGGTTGAAGGAAATTGCAGTGCCAAGGTCAAGGTCACAAATATCCACAAAATTATGGCTCAAATGAACTCTGTATCATGTATTATGATCATTTAGAAACTCTGACAATTCTTGATTTCATTTTAATTGGTCATGCATAAACTGCATTTAATATTATGATACACCATCTGAATCAGGGGGACCATTCAAGGTCAAGGTCACTTATTTTCAGTCTGAGCTCTCTATCAATACTTAGGAATTTTTGTCGATTATCAGCAAATTTCTAGGCTTTATCAATGTTTGCTTAAGTTTGCTGGGTAGACAATCAATTTAATGTTTGCGAATAGTTTATACCATTCATACCATTCATACTGAATGATTCATTGAGGCCAAGGTCATCAGAAATCAAGAGATTCCTGTGTCTACAAGTCGTATCATATAAAATAGCTGCATTAGTAATCGTCAGACTGGAAATAACGAAATGTTGACATGCATGTATTTTTTTCTAATCCAGCATGGCAGTTAGAGGAGAAAAGAAGTAACCTGTGGGAATTAACTCTTTAAAGGATCTCTGTAATTCCTGTTTTAAACATTCTGATACACTTTTTGAAAAGCCGGTAGTTGATGACTTAATAAATCTGAAGTTGTTTCCCCTTAAAGCTCTGGTTTTTTGAGAAAGCAGTGCGCCAAAATATGATTGGTGTCTTGGTCTGATTTTGAGTAAAATAGTGATCATCCGTAGAAATGATTATTTTGAGACGAGAATGCGCTTCCTGCAATATATGTGCATTCTTTCCCAAGATTCTGAAAACCACATCTCAAGATTCACGCAAGGGATATGCCTCACCAGTTTACTATATCCCAGCGACATCAGTTTCAGAGCCCTTAAGATCAAAATCAACTTCTTTTATGCATATGCAGCAAGGCTGGCCCAAAAGCATACTTTAAGTCCTCTGTAATGTTTATCCTACCAGTTCGCTTGTCCTCATAAAATATTGTATAGAATTAAAATCAGGAGTTTGTATTTGAGGGGACTACCTATTTTCACTTATCCTTCTAGCGCGGTATGTGTTTCAGAGCCCTTTTCATAACTTTAAAATAAAATTTTATTTGATTTGCTGAGGAGAACATATGCATTTCAAGAGTAAGCATATTACTGTTGACACCATATAATTAAAGGTATCGATCATCAATCAATCCTGTTTGAGATGGTGGTTATTTCAAATAGAATGCCAACTTTTCGAGCAACGGCATCCTTTTTTTCAAAGTTGTCAACCCCCTATGCCTCAAACTGGAAATTTCAACAAAGTTCCAAATTTAAGTGTTAAAAATTGATATGCGCATTGTGTTACAACTGGACCTGGTGACATAACTGCAAAAGAAAAAAATGATTTTGATCTTTACAACTCAGATTATAAACAAAAACAATACAACCTACCGTTACTTACTGGTACTGCTAAACACTTCTTTTAGTTATAAGGACCCTCTTGTCAAAAATATTTTTGAAAAGTTCTAACATATTTTCAGTGAACCTCAACTATAGCATGATATAAAGATATTAAACATACCATTAACTTACGGTAAGTTTCTCCTACAAAATTTTGCCAGTTTAAAAAATTTCAGGGTCACAACAACCATAACAAAAGTGCATTAAGAAAAATGGCTATTTAAAGCACATCATGTCTTGATTTTTAAATTCTTTTCTCTTAAATGACAATTTTGGTCATTCTTTATTATGATGAGGAACAATACCCTCTGCAGAATATAGATGTCAATAAATTTCCTCAGTGCGAATGCTCTACCATTTTCAATTTACGATTTTAGTTAGGGCTCTGAAACACATACCGCGCGGAAACACATACCGGGACGAAGCCAATAAGATATTGCAAGTGGTTTCAAATTTCAAGTACTTGGGACTTATTAATGTATAAAATTGATTTTCCATAAGCTAGATCTATAGTCAAATGATTTGCAGTGAATGAGTGATGTTGGCATTGTTAGACAGTTTTGTGGATTAGCATGACAGTTAATGTGGTTACATGTAGAAATGTAACATAAGTATATGGTGGCCAGTTATGTCATATTGGTACATCTCTATGTTTTTCTACCATGTTTGCAAAGGGGCACAACTTTTTTGACTTCCAGTTTGCTTTGAGACTAGCATGTCCCTTCCAAAGTGGGTCTGCTCTTGAAGGAAAGAGGAGCAATCCTTTTGAAGTTGACCTCCTTTGAGAAAGGAATCTAAAACGAAAAAGGCAGAGTTGCTTCCAGTTAAAGTGTACTCACCACCAATAAGGGGGGGTACCTATAAGGCCCCTTTTCTGCCCAAGAGCAAAATGTTTTATTTTCAGCTGATGATTAGCCTAAAGTGTCCGCTATACTGAATAAATAGTGGTTAAGCTCCGTAAGCATTACTTTTGGAATAATGGGGTTATTAAAGTGGGTGGGGTAAATCAGCATGGACCAGCGGAGTCATATTATAAGCTATATTTCTCCTTCAAATTTAATGATATTCATATATATCTTCCTTTATAAGTTAAAATAATGTCTGAGGTGATATCTTTTCTCAATTTCTACCTTTCAAAGTAAAATTTTATGTCTGCAGAATTTCTTTAAGTGACACTGTCAATTTTCAGTAATTTTGGTACTTTGAATTCAATATATTTTACCACATGACTTCTTACCAAACTAACGTGGGTTCACCGATGGGAGAGTGCAAACTGTTGATTAAATTTTCATGACCTTGACTTTTGGTTCAAGGTCACAGTAAGACTTATAATGTCAATTTTAAGTCAAGTTTTGACCATTGTCTACACATTAGCTCCTGAATTGATATGAAATCATGACCAAGGTGGCCAAAATAAGCACTATGAAGAGTTAGAGCACTGGTTATGATAAAATGGCTATGACATCATTTTCAAGGTCAAGGTCACGGTTAGAATAGACAGAGTTTAATCAAAGATCTCCCACAGCTATACAAAAATTTAAGAATTATGTATGTTTCTATTTGTAAATCAATGCTTAATATGCACATAATGACCTTGACCTTGATCTGAAGGTCACCAATACATTCAGAAGTTCAGTATTTCACAATAGACTTTTCTTTAACCTTTAAGTTTAACCCATTTCTGTTTCATTATGTCTGGCTAATGTTGACCTTCAGACCAAGGTCAAGGTCATTCTGTGCACATTAAACATTGATTTTCAAATGAAAACTCTCAGCTTTGGTACATTTCTGCTGACTGATTGTGTGAAATCTATGATGAAACTCTGTTTAGTCTAACCTTGACCTTGAAGATGATTTTATGGCCATTTAATCACACCTAGTGCTCTACCTCTTCATAATGTTTAACTTAGGCCACTTTGGTCACGATTTCATATCAATGCAGGAGCTAATGTGTAAACAATGGTCAAAACTTGACTAAAATTGACATAGTAAGTCTTACTGTGACCTTGAAACAAAGGTCAAGGTCACCAAAATTTAATCAACGATTTGCACTCTCCCAACGGTGAACCCATGTTAGTTTGGTAAGAATTCATCCATTGGTTCTAGAGATATGGTAGAATATACTGAATTCAAAGTACCAAAATTACTGAAAATTGGCAGTGTCACTAAAAGAAATTCTGCAGACATAAGATTTTACTTTGAAAGGTAGAAATTGAGAAAAGATATCACCTCAGACATTATTTTAACTTATAAAAGGAGATACATGTACATATGAATGCCTTTAAATTTGCTATGCTGTATTGTCAGTTCTGGATTCGAAGTACACCATAGCAGTAGTTTCTCTTTTGAGGTGAATAATCTTCTATTAAAAAACTGGATATTCCATCAGAATAATTTTAACTAGAATATTATTTGGATATTATTAGTGTATGGTTGTCCTGTACATGTATATATGCTTTCACATTCATTTTCATCATCTGCATTAAATATTTGGGCTTATTGAGCCTTTATAGCAGTTGCTTCTCACTCCTGATTTTACATCATTAGGTTGTAGGTGATTATCCAGTACCACTCATATTTCATAATGTCAGAGATCTGCTCTAATGCCACAGTGCTGATTTTAGACAAATTTTATGTGGAGCCTCCATGGATCACTTTTTCAACTTGGAACTTTGATGATCTTGACCTTGAGCTTCATATTTATAGTTTTCCATCTGTTCTATGATTTATTTCTTTAAATGATATAGGACTAGTCAAATATAGCAAAGTTTTTTTTTATTATATTCAGTTACTGTTTTCAAACGTTACAAGCTAGGAGAAAATCCTTTTTTTTTAACAATCATTTAATTTGAGTTTTGATGATTTTGACCTTGACCTTCATATTCAAATTGATTCATCTGTTTAATTTTAGTAAATGATAAATGACTCTCCCCAAACTTGGCAATATTATTTCTTAAATTTACCAAAAAAAATGGTACAATGTGTAAAAAGATCCTGCTTTTTTTTCACACACTTTGAAATGAAGTTTTGCTGTGCTTGCCCTTGACCATCATTTTAAGCTTTTCTATCTGTGTTATGATTTATTTCATTAATGATATATGACTCTTACTGAAGCTTTGATGATCTTGACTTTGACAGTCAAATTTAAATATCTGCATCTACTTTGTGTTTTATTTCAACTCTTTGCACATATAAACTTTTACAAAGTTTGGTACATTATATAAGATATTCGGGTGTTTCAACATTTTAAAAAGAAATCATACATGATTTTGACCTTGGCCTCCAAATTGAAACTCCTTCATCTGTTTTATATTTCATTAGTTGATATGTGACTCTTCTAAAATACAGCATATGCTTCATCACATATTCCAAACAAGAGGGCCATGAGGCCCTGAATCGCTCACCTGAACAATTGGCTAAGTGGGTTTTTCTTAGGTCTGAAATTGTCAAAATATAAGTCTTGGGTCAAAAGTCAAAGAATGACCATGACCTCTTGTACTCATAAATCTTCATGTACATGTACTCATGACCATGACCTCTTGTACTCATAAATCTTCATGTACATGTACTCATTAAGACAACCATATATACCATTTTTAGGCCAAAATCTTCTAAACTGTCCATGAAATCTTATGTTCTGACATTTTTCCATAAAAAAGGTCAAGGTAAACCCAAGGTCATCGTTTGAACAGTCTTGGTAGTACTCTAGTATTCTATGCTACTTACAAGTTTCAAGGCCATAAGTGTATTGGTTCTGGAGAAGAAAAACATTAAAGGTTTATACCATAAATGGGTATGGCGGCGATGTTGGTCATGTGACTTGGACCGTTTGAACAAATTTTTGTTCCATCAACCATTGGATGCTCTATATGAAATGTGTTTATAATAGGCCCTTTGGCTTTTGAGGAAATGTCTGAAAATGTCAAAATATGAGAGATCTTGATCAAAGGTCAAAGAATGACCTTGACCTCTTGTACTCCTAGTTCTTCATGACCAAATTTTTAGGCCAACATCTTCAAAACTTCCAATGAAGTCTTATGTTTTAGCATTTTCCCATATTTGACCTTGCCATAAAATGGTCAAGGTCAATACAAGGACATCATTCTGAAAAATCTTGAAAGTACTGGTGTACGCAATGCTACATACAAAGTTTCAAGGCCATGGGTCGATTGGTTCTGGAGAAGAAGATTTTTAAAGGTTTTCACCATAAATTGGCATGGCGGCCATGTTGGTCATGTGACCTGGACCGTTTAAATACATTTTCATTCCCTCAACCCCCGAAGGCTCTATATGAAATTTGGTTTCAATTGGCCCAGTGGTTTTTGAGGCGATTATTCGAAATTGTCAAAATATAAGAGTTCTGGGTCAAAGGTCAAAGAATGACCTTGACCTCTTGTACTCACAAATCTTCATGTTCTCTTTAAGATGACTGCATACACCAATTTTTGGGCCTTAATCTTCAAAACTTCCCATGACATATTATTTTCTAATATTTTCCCAAATTTGACCTTTCCGAAAAAAAGGTCAAGGTCACCCAAGGTCATAATTTGAACAATCTTGATAGTACAAGAGTACTCGATGCTACATACCAAGTGTCAAGGCCATCGGTCAATCGGTTCTGGAGAGGAAGATTTTTTTTTAGGTTTTTACCATATATGGGCGGGGTGGCCATGTAGGTCATGTGACCTGGACTGTATAAATAAATTTTGTTCTCTCAACCCCCTGGAAGTTCTACATAAAATTTAAGAACAATTGGCCCAGTGGCTTTTGAGGAGATTGTTTGAAATTGTCAAAATATGCGAGTTCTGGGTCAAAGGTCAAAGAATCATAAATCTTCATGTACTCATTAAGATGACTGATACCAATTTTTTGCCCAAAATCTCCAACAGTTTCCAAAATATCTTATGTTCTAGCATTTTGCCATATAAAAGCACAAGGAAGCAAACTTGACCTTACCGTAGAAAAGGTCAAGGTCAACCCAAGATCATCATTTGAACAATCTTGGTAGTACTTGTGCACCCAATGCTACATACTAAGTTTCAAGGCCATTGGCAAATTGGTTCTGGAGCAGAAGATTTTTTTAGGTTTTTACCATATATGGGCGTGGTGGCCATGTTAGTCATGTGACCTGGACCGTATGAATAAATTTTTGTTCCCTCAACCCCTGGAGGCTCTATATGGAATCTGGTTTCAATTGACCCAGTGGCTTTTGAGGAGATTGTTTGAAGTTGTCAAAATATGAGAGGTGTGGGTCAAAGGTCAAAGAATGGCCTTGACCTCTTGTACTCATAAATCTTCATGTACTAGTAAGTCTTCATGTACATGTAGATACCAATTTTTAGCCCAAAATCTTCAACAGTTTCCAAGATATCTTATGTTCTAGCATTTTCCCATATAAAAGAGCCATAAAGCAAATTTGACCTTGCCGTAACAAAGGTCAACGTCAACCCAAGGTCATAATTTGAAGAACCTTGGTAGTACTCGCATACCAGATGCTACATACTAAGTTTCAAGGCCATCGGCCTATTAGTTCTCAAGAAGAAGATTTTTAAAGCTTTTTACCATATATGGGCGTGGCGGCCATGTTGGTCATGTGACCAGGACTGTTTGAACAACTTTTCGTTCCTAAGGTCCCAGGAAGTATATATGAAATTTGGTTGCAATCGGTCCACAGGTTTCAGAGGAGAAGTTGTTTGAAAGTGTGGACGGACGACGTACGACTGACGACGGACGGACGACAGACGCCAGAGCCTTACCATCCTATAAGCTCCCCCGGAGCCGCTGGCTCAGGTGAGCTAAAAAGCAATTGCAAATCTTAGTACAAAGTATGAGAAAATTCCACTTTTTTCCAAATTTTGACAGGAAGCTGTGATTTTCTTGGCCTTGACCTTTGTATTTGAATTTTTCAATCTGATTTATCTTGTGCTTCATTTAATATATATTACTCTTTTCAAATATAGCAATGGTTTTATCATATCCAGTTAATCATTACAAACACTGGTATAAATAAATCATGGGAAAATTCCTCTTTTTCGACATTTTGAAATCGGAGCTATGATGTGCTTGACCTTGACCTTTATTTTTGAATTTGTTGATCTGTTTTATGTATTGCCACATTAAATACGTTGCTTTTTTCAGATAAAGCAATGGTTTTCTTCTATATGCAGTAGACCTTTATAAAAAAAATGGGACAAAAAGGAAATTCCCATTTTTTTCAACATTTTGAAATTGGAGTTTTGTGCTTGACCTTGACCTTCATATTTGCATTTATTGATCTTTTTTTTTTTGCTTCATTAAATGATATATTGCACGTTTCAAATATAGCAAGTGCCATATATTTTCTGATCATTGTCAGTTAACCTTTACAAAAAATGAGAAATTTCCACTTTTTCAACATTTTGATAATGGAGCCTTTGTTGTGCTTGACCTTGACCTTGATATTTGAATTTCTGGATCTGTATTTATTGCTACATTAAATGATACATTGTTCTTTTAATATATATCAATGGCTTTCTTATGATATCCAGGTAACCTTTACAAAAAAGGGACGAAAATGAGAAAACCCAGAAACTTCCATGCTTGATAATAGGTCCTTCGCTGATTTTGACCTTGACCTTTGTATTTGAATTTTTTAATATGTGTTTTGCTTTGCTTCATTACATGATATATTTCTCTTTTCAAATATAGCAATGGTTTTCTTATCATATTCAGTTAATCTTTACAAAAATTGGGACATAAAATGAGAAATTCCCAGTTTTTCAACATTTTGAAATTGGAGTTTTGTTGTGCTTGACCTTGACCTTCGTATTTGATTTTGTTGATCTGTTTTTCATTTTGCTTTATTAAATGACATGTTGTTCTTTTCAAATATAGCAATGGTTTGCTTATGATATTCAGTTAACCATTACACAAGTTGGGACATAAAATGAGAAATTCCCAGTTTTTCAACATTTTGAAATTTGAGTTCTGTTGTGCCTGACCTTGACCTTCATATTTGAATTTCTGGATCTGTTTTATGTTTCGCTTCATTAAATGGTATATTGTTCTTTTAAAATACAGTAATGGCTTTCTTATGATATTCAGTTAACCTTTACAAAAATTGGGACATAAAATGAGAAATTACCAGTTTTTCAACATTTTGAAATGGGAGCTTTGCTGTGTGTGACCTTGACCTTCATATTTGATTTTATTGATCTGTTTTATGTTTTGCTTCATTAAATGACATGTTGCTCTTTTCAACTGTAGCAATGGTTTTCTTATCATATTCAGTTAACCTTTACAGAAATTGGGCCAAAAATGAGAAAATACAAGTTTTTTCATGTTTAGAAATAGGAGCTTTGCATAATTTGACCTTGACCTTCAAATATTAATTTCTCCATCCAGTTTTTTTATATTAGATACTTTGGTATATTACTGGTTATAACTATACTAGTGGCTTTCTGAACATCTTCTGCGAAACTAACCAAAACTTGTTCCAAAGAACGTCAAAATCCCAATTTTTCCACATTTTGGAATTTGCCGATTTGTGGCCCCTACGAGCCCCCAGTGTGGCCTAAGTGTGAGACATACTTGTTTTTTATTTCTTTCTGTATACAGAGCTAAGTTGGTATTATATGTTATAATATCTGTATTAGAGATTTTAGAATTACCTATGGATGGATAGACCACACTAATATGGTATTTTTTCAGTTTTTTCCTTCTGATTTTTGGACTCTCTTGTTTGACTCAAATTGTCTTGGTTACCATGGCAACAGGATGACTCACAGAAATTTCACTACTGTTTATGTAGTTTGGGGGTCATTTCTGATTCATACACCAAGAATGAAAAAAATCTGAGACGTAGCGTGCCGGACCCCTATGGCAATTTTCTGATTTTTACAGAGAATTGATATTAAGAACTGAGAAAAACATTTGAAAAGAAAAGCAGTACCGCTGATATAAAAAAAGCAAACAGGCTGGCAAATTGTAACGCAAACAATTTTTTGTGGTTAAACATAGAACTTGTCCATGTACCAATACCGCATTTAGTCATTTATGTTAATATATGTATCTAAACACAAAACATTCAATGTCAAATTTTAGGATCATGTATTTTACGGGACAGTACAGAAGACAAGAATAGCAGAGTACCGTTCTAAATGTTCTGTTGAACTTATACTTTTTATATAAACGTGTTGAAGTTTTAAAGTTTAAAACGGGAGTTTTCTTTGAGGTTTTCCAAACTATAACTTTATGTGTTTTGCAGAATAGTTTTCTTTCATTTTAGTCTTGTACAATGAGATTGTATTGCTTCTTGTTGGTAGAAGAAGAGCATTTTGCTTTTTCAGAAACAATATATAGAAGATTTCTTTAGCTCAACTTCGTCCTGAACAAAATCACTTGCCTCTACGGAGAATTATACCCTTATTCTTTTAGCAGATGCTTCAAATCTATTGGCAAAATACGACTCGTAGAATAGTGACAAGAAGTGTTAGTCCCTTCACGTTGTCTCTCGTTATATGAATTCACCTGATATTTACAGTGCAATACTTTAGAACTAACTTCGAGAGCTACCAAAGTTGTGAAATGACAGTAAGCGATCTCTATATGAGCCGCGACACGAGAAAACCAACAATGTGGTTGTGCGCCCAGCGCAGACTCAGATCAGCCTGGGCATCCGCCTAGTCTGAGCAGAGTTTTCCTTAGGCGCTAAAAGGGTAGCTAAGGGTCGTAGCTACCTTCATGCGGACGGCGAAGATTCTGATAAGACTGGGCGGATGCCCAGGCTGATCTGAGTCTGCGCTGGGCGCACAACCACTTTGTTGGTTTTCTCGCGTCGCGGCTCATATGACTTGTTTACTGTTTCGATATTTTAACCACCCAAAAGTCCCACTTTCTTGAGAATCAGTGATTTGCTAAACCAGAAGACCTTGAGATGTGGCCAAACTACCTTAGTTTATTCAATCATTAACCCATTAATGCCTAGCGCCCCATAAATATGACGAAGGAAAACAATGCATACCCAGATCAGATGCTCCAAAACATGGCATTTGATCAGGGTCTTCACTATATGCATTAGACAAATAGGGATTTCTCTTTAAAATGAAATAAAAATTAAAAAATAAACTCACCCAAACACCCTTCATTGTAAAGTGGACTCAGTCATTTGATAAGACTAGACTAGTTCTCTGGGCATAAACATGGCTTAATGCTATCTGGACCTTGCCAAGTATAAATAGTCGGAACATAAATGTAAAATTTAAGGACTTTAGTTTTGTTGATATTCAATCATTTCTTTAAATGGCATAAGCATTCAATACTAACATTTCAGTAATTTAGAAATTATAGTTATTATACTTATTATCTTGTAGAGAACGGTTTACTTCCTCTTTGCGAAATCTCAATTTACTATGAAAAGCCAAAACCGTATAACCTTCAAATTTTGTGTTTGCGCAGACTTAGCAACAATATACTGAACGAGTAAAAATAAAAGACCTATATTTTATTATTACAAAAACAAAAGAGCCGCGATACGAGAAAACCAACAAAGTGGCATGTGCGCCCAGCGAAGACTCAGATCGGCTCAGTCTGAACAGAGTCTTTGCTGTGCGCTTAAAGGGTAGCTAAGGGTCTAAGCTAGCTCCGTGCGGGCAGCAAAGACTCTGATCAGACTGGGCAGATGCCTAGGCTGATCTGAGGCTTCACTGTGCGCTCATGCCACTTTGTTGGTTTTGTCGTGTCGCGGCTCAGTAATTAAAACGTCATCTATCGAGTCAAATTCACACTCAAACTTTCTTTAAGATGCTAGCCTTGTAACGCCATCATAAGTTTCCTAATGACAAATGTTTTTGTTGGTACAGAGGCTTGAAAATTGAAAAAAACAAACAAAGAAAACTTCGTTGCAGAAAGCAACTCACCAAA
This sequence comes from Ctena decussata, assembly GCA_963989385.1. Classification (NCBI taxonomy): domain Eukaryota; kingdom Metazoa; phylum Mollusca; class Bivalvia; order Lucinida; family Lucinidae; genus Ctena; species Ctena decussata. The sequence continues at coordinate 46,116,368 of OZ022506.1, forward strand.
CTGAAAACAGCTCGACACATTTTACTAATCTAGGTATTGTGAATACGTTAACATCCTTTTCCGTTTAAGATTTCATTGAAATTATGACCCGTTTTCGCGAAAATTTAATGAAATCCTTATCATTCAAATGTACGTTTCATATTCTTTTTTTATTTTTTTTTTTAATATTTTTGGTTTGGTTTGTTTTTTATTTTCCTCAATGATATATAACCTTACGAACACTGCAAATAAGCGAACAACAATAGCTGACTGAACGGTTTGACATAAAAAGAACAGTTTTTTTGTATCAAAATTAGATCTCTACATTCAAAACTACCAAACGATTTTCAAACATTCATCCTTTGCATTTACGTTTTACATTATCGTATTTATGTTCCAGAATTGTAATTAACTTCCTATTAACGTTTTGCATTTTGTAATTGGTTTACTTACCTTTATTTGTTTCAGCTATATATACTCGTCAAAACAAATTCCGCCGCTATTTTAATTGTGATATTGACGTTTTTAAACATATCATTGTCAAATAATTTTGCTTTTAATTAGTTGCCACAACAGTTGTCCACGGGAAACTTTTTAATGTCTCAGTTTCCTGCTTGCGTGTACAGAGTTACCTCGCATAACTTGTAAACCATAGAAACTGCAACTAGGCGTTTACTGCGCATGCGCAACACCGTTATGTTTGTCTCGTTTAATTCTCGAGAGACCGTGCATTCTAGAAACATCTAAATCAAATCTGAACAAACTTCCAAATGGCGAACGTTGCATCTTAAAGTGTGCGAGACTGTTAATTACCTCCCTTTGAATCAAAACTGTAGCACATTTGATTTTCAGAATATGGGCTTATCAGTCATAAATTTTACTTCTGCTTTTCTGGACATGTGAATACTTTTCTTTGCAACATTTTTAAATGAGAATGCATCAGTTTATTGCAAAATTGTGTCAGGCATACAGTTTTGAAATGTTTATGACAATGCCACTGCAACTTCAGAAAGTTTGGCTTTTCTGCCTAAATGTTGAAATTTAGAAGTGAGACGTTATCGTAAAAACCGTTTTGAATTCCGATTTTCTTCTGTATATGAAACATCTGGATTCCAAATAACGTGTCTACAAAACACAAATCAGAAAATGAGAGTAAACTAAAAGAAAAGGCGATTTTTTTTCATGAGAAATCTCGGGAGATTAGAAATAACCCCACTAAAACTGAAAGTTGCGCATGCTCTCGTTTAACATTACAATTTTGAAACCTGTCTGTCTAGCAAACATAAAATGGTCATATCAGTACTACAATGACTCTTTTAGCTCATTCATTATGGCAACTTTTCAGAAAAAGATGCTAAAGTTAATGCGGCGGAACTTCTTTTGACTAGTATATGTCTGTACGCGCAGCAACGCAAAAACCATAACCATTATTTAAATGTTTGTCTTAGACGTGCCTTTAGTATTATATCTCATCTGTGATTTAATAACAGATGTATTAAACATTTGAAGCGTTATTTAGTTTGTATAACTACTGGAATTAAAATTAGGAAATTTGTTTCAAAATAGTTGTCACAGAACAGAAAATGCATTGTTCAGTGAAATATTTGAGAGTGTTTTTTTTTTTTTTTTTTTCAAGTTCTGATGAAACATTGCTATGTAGCATGTTATTTATAATTCATAACTTCACATCATACCGCAACACGCATATATTCTGGTTGTTCAATTCAGCATTTAGGGCTTTACAAGAAAAACATGTTTCTGTTTTCTCCTCTTATGATGGCCTTAAATTCAGTCTGGCGTACCATTAACTGACAACTGACATAGATTCCCTAACCTTTCTCGGATAGTAAGGCACAGATGGAATGAGTTCAGTGACTAATATGGCTAAAGATATTAAAGCTCTTGAGCTTCTTCAAAAGGAGCTTTCAGATATGAAAAAATTACCTGACCCTCCGAAGGATATAAAGTATATCGAGACATTTGAAGAAGTGTGGTCCGTACAGATTGAATCCACTAACATTGTGTTTGACAACATACGAGCTTACACGAAGGCTATCTTTGAACATCTGGAGTCTATAAAAGAATTCCTTGAATGGTCGACAGATCAAGTGCAGAAGCAAATATTGGAAATAATTAATTCCTGTAAGTAGTTTTAATGTAGATTTGACGTTTCTGTTCGAGTGAATTATAAGCCACTTGCAGGTCTAGATTGTTTAACCTTTGTTTCAAGCTTATATAAGTACTTAACAGCGTTCAGGAAAAATGATAACAATAATCAAACTTGCAAACGGTAAAGTTGATATGCCGTACGTAAGATTCTACGAATCTGCTAATGTTAATACAAACTGTCTATTGTTGATATAAGCCAGGGATATTGATATTATAGGAACACTGTTTATATGCCCCCAACTTCAGAGATGTTGAAAGGGCATATTGGTTTGGGCCTGTCCGTTTGTCTGTCCGTCCGTCCGTTCGTCCGTCCGTCCGTCCGTAAATCTTTTTGGCAGCTAGAAAACTCAAGAAGGGCCTATGCTGCGATCTTGAAATTTTATATGTGGCATGTGCATGAAAAAAAGTGGACCCGTGTTTTTTTCTTTTCTTCGCCGGACACGCATTTCCAGAGTTATGCCCTTTTTTTCAACTTTGTCACTGGAACCTTGTGAAAAAAAAAATATCTCGAGAATCCCTGATGCTAGAATCGTGTAATTCTGCAAGAAGACATTGTCCAAGGTGTAGGTGACCTGATTAACTTTTGAAAAAAATCGTGTATTTTTGACCGAGTTATGGCCCGTTTTCGACTTAGTGCATTGTAAGCCTATGAAACCCTGTGAACAAAATATCTCAAGTACCCATGATGCTAGGATCATGATTTTTTGAGGAAGATACTGCCTAAGGTGTAGACGACCTGATTAACCCTTGAAAAAAATCGTAATTTTCTTACCAAATCAAGCCCCTTTTACAACTAGGTGCATTGAAGCCTATGGTACAAAGGTACCCTAACATACAGTCAAGAACCGTAAGAGATAGAGACTTGAAACTTTATACACATGATCAGTATTTCCAGAGTTATGCCCCTTTTTGACTAATCCTGTGGAATCTTGTGAACAAAATATCTCAAGAACCCCTGATGCTAGGATCATGATGTTTTGCAAGATGACAATGCCTAAGGTGTAGATGACCTGATTATTTTTTGAAAAAAAAAGGATCATGAATTTTTGACCGAGTTATGGCCCTTTTTCGACTTAGTGCATTGTAAGCCTATGGAACCTTGTGAACAAAATATCTCAAGAACCCCGGATGCTAGGATAATGATTTTTTTTTTGCAGGAAGATACTGCCTAAGGTGTAGATGTCCTGATTAACTTTTGAGCCTATTTCATAAATTTTTGGTTGAGTTATTCTCCTTTTTCGGATGTAGGTATCAGCTATAGGAATAACTGTGTGAATAAAATGTCTGAAGAATCGCTTAAGCTATGTTCCTTATATTTGCCATACAGTAACAGACTAAGATGTAGATGAACTGAGTAATTCTCTTTTCTGACTTAAACATTATGGGATGAACCTTCTTTAGAGGTAAGCATATGGTAGGGGGCATAGTGTTTCATAAACACATTTTCTAGTTCAAAATCTAATAACATTTATTTATGTCAGAACAGAACATAACTTTATTAAATCTCAGGTCATATAGACATGCTCTGTCGACTCCCAATATCTCGAACACTGATATCTCATATTATCTTCTTACATCGAAGAATACAGTTTAAACTAATTTCCTATTTCCCAATTTCCAATTTTCTATTTACATTTCAACTCCTATTATCTTATCTACTGATATTTCAAAGTAAATTTTCTGGAAACAGAAAATTTGCTTTGAAATATCAGTAGCTTGCGATGAGCTCTGACTTTGAGATATCGAGAGTTGTCTTTAATCTAATTTTATTCTAGAAAGGAAAAATAGGCATCTGACTGGTTTCAGGGGTAAATTGAGATGAAAAGTGTCATACTATACCTGATTTGTATACCCATATTTGTATAAATTATTGATTTTCTCTGTTGTGTAAGTGCAACGGCAATCCAGATAAGAGTTAGCACGGTCAAATAGGAATGATGTTTTGCTCCCCCCCCCCCCTCTCTTCACCCCCCCACCCCCGCAACTAACCAAAAAAGAAAGATATACAAAGTAATAGGATTCATTTTATCATATGTTTTATCATATGTTTTATTCTTGCCTCGATATTCATGCGTATATTATTTGTTTGAGGCTATGGTCGCATGCCCAAATCATGGAATTCTCGTGCTGTTTATATATCGTTTTAGGCTTGCCTCTCACTTGTTTAATCCGGGCTGTAATATCTTTACATAATGTAACCCGATGATACGTTGCCGTATTGGAATCAGCATTTTGGTAAAAATATTGTAAGCGTCCATGCCATTCGAATTTTCGGGGATTGAGCGACGGATATTTTTATAATTTTCTAGGTATTTTCAATGGGCTTTCAAATAGTCATACTATAACATTCACGAACATTTAAACATGTTTTTGTTGCTGTTATATTTGTCGAGTCCGTCTGAATGAGTTTGATCACTCGTCTGATCACTTATTTTCAATGAGGCACAATGCAATAAGGGCAATATATTTTGCACTGCTACATTTCACTTACTATATTGAAGAACATATATGGGTACATACTGCACACAAACAATCGTGTTTATTTGAAACTAACTTACGTGATGACTGGCTGCTGAACATGCCAACAATACCTTCGTTACCTGTCGCTTTGATGAATTTTATGAAATAATGCATTATAAAATTGTTCAGATGATATGCGGGACTATATTTTCTCCTTTTTTGTTTGAAATACGCCTGTGTATTCATTCCAGAGACATTTTTCCAACAAAGCATTTTCGCACTAAAGCAAAAAATCGTCAGAGAAAATGTCGCCTGACTTCTCAAAGATAAGACATGAAGTCACAAAATAGGCGTCATATTATACAAAATAGATTTGAAACCTAAATATTAGTACTTAAATTCTTGTTGAATAAGATAGGTTTTGAAATAAAGTCTTCAGTGGTGTATCGGACAGGTCGTTATTCAGACACAAAGCTCAATTTACAGTTACGTGACTGGTTATAAAATGAGCGATACATTCGTTACATGTATCTGCAGCACAATATACGGGTAGCATTTAGTTTACACTAGACAGTCTACAAAGGGGGGGTCTCATATGCGCCCACACTTGGATTTTCTTGTTACTATGCATGCTAAGTGCCACTGTCCTATCAACTATAAATATGTATTTATTATCTTCAAAAAGGTATTTTAGGTCTCAGGAGAGCACCTTGAGGTACTCCATTTTTTTCCTGATACCTGCCATTTATTTTTTTAGTCTTAAAGTATATGTTTTCCTTAATTTCATAAACTTTGAACTAGAATTGTAAAAGAACTGTTTATAGATACCTTCAATACCATTTGTGATTGAATAGATATATACACATGTTTTTTTTCTCGAAACATAAAGTCTGAAACTATAAAATAATTAAGGTTGAAATTACCTAAACATGATTTTCAACTTAAAATTTAAAAGGGTTGCAGTCTTTGTCAACCTTTGAAATTGCTAGCAAAGTAGGCCCTGTGTATCCTCTCAATACCTTTAGAATTTTATGACATTTGAAAACCGGTAACATTGTCAAATATTACATAATATTTATGAAGGTAGATTTTAAGAGAAAAACTCATGTCAGAATTAAGTGTGAATAAGTTCGCTAAACCACTTCCTTTTGTTATAATATAACAATTAGTATACATAACAATCATAACAGATTGTTCTACATGCTAATACACTGATTTAAAAGGTTTATAAAAAAAACTATTTTTCCCTAAACAATTTGCATATATAAAATGTACTAATTCTGTAGCTGAATTTCATGCATAAATATTTTTATTTGTGTAAAGTATATCATACAAAGCAAATACATATATATGAATAATTGCTTGACTGCTAATTGTCCCCTTTAGTCAATTTGACTACTTAAGTTTCTTTTCAATTGATGTGTAAGTCAGGGTGATCCATTTTTACTACTGATATAGTGTCAGATTTGCACAAAAACACCAAGATTGTATTCAGTAAAGCTTTTCTAATTGAAACAACAGTAAATACTTAGTTCCGTCCCATACCTTACCTAAGGGTAAGCTTACCTATGGGTAAGAATAGATAACCGATTAATCTGGACACCGGATGTTATTATTTGCATGTGAATAAGCTAGCTGAAATATTGAACTTTCTGAAAGAGACACAATGCTATAAACACTGAATACTTTATGTACATGGTTGCATTCATTACCAATCTTAAGTCAGATTGGATTTGTTTCAGGAAGAAACAGGTTTTTGATTCTTCCTTCCACCTTTTAATGTATCACTCTCCTGCTTGTCAGTAGGTTAAAAGGGCGAAGCTTGACACTTATCTACAAATGCATGTAATTATCCTACCGTGGTTTACCATTATTCTTTAATCAATTTAACAACTGTTAGACAGAGTTGCTTTCCAAACTGATAAGTTGACATGTTGATGTGTTAGTGTAGTTAAAACAAATTGAAGTGAGGTTCAAAATAAATTATATGTGCAAGCCAAAACTTCGTTTCTACTATTAAATGGTATCTTATATTTTATTTATTCATACCAAGGTTTAGATATGAAACATTCATTGTCTATATAGCTATCAAGGAAAAAATTGTTTCGTCTTCATTTTTATTGCACCTTCGGCATACATTTTCATTTACAGTCTTAAATAGTATCCTATGTCATTAGTCTTCATCCAATAGTCATAGTATGCAAAACATGATAGAAACATAAAATTGGCCTAACAATGAAACACAAAGATACCAAAAGCAAAATTCTGTGAATAATGTGGATTTTACACTTTTCAAAAAATTTGACTGTTAACATAAAAACTCTAAAAAAATAATGTTACCGGTTTTAATTTTTCTTGATTTTTAATATCATTACCTACACATGTGTGGTCAATTTTGATGTGAATTTCATAGGTTGACAAGAACTATAACAAACTAAAATCAACATTTTAATTTATTGAAAATAATTTATGGATCTGCAATATGGGGATATTTCAGTTGAAATTTTATGTGGATATTTTCATTTGATACATTGATCTACAATTATGTTACATAAATACTCACAAATTACTAGGAATCGTTTTGAGACAAAATTAGGTACAAAAATCTAAAATTTCATAGCTCTGTAGGGATTAAAACAAGGGCACCAATTTTGTCCTCGAAAAATACTAAAATTGCTGTTTTTTAAATACTGAAATAGATCAATGGATAAATGTATCACAAATGCAAGACTCATGTGCTTGACAATCTTTATGCATATTAACATTAAATTCCGAGCGTGGGCAGAACTCTATGTAAATTTCCTATAGGGTGAGACCCCCCCCCCCTTTTTCGGTATTTACCATAAATACTTGAGCTGATGTCCTTGTAGGCAACTGCAGTTCGATAAATACATAGAGTGGCGTACAATACAGCATTAATATCTTCATTACCAGTACTTTCGTTACTTTAATTAAAACTCGACCAGTAGGTAAACATTTTAAGAGCCCAACTACACTCCTTTCATTTCGCATCTACATAATGACAAAATGAATGAAATTTTGGGACCACTTACACTGTATTTTGGTGACGATTGGACTCGTACATGGTTTCGTTACTATGTCTTTTCAAGCCTAAATTAAGTGCCATGCTATGTTAACCAGTATTGTATTGATAAAGACCACACAGTTTATGAATGCCTGTGATTTTATTGCCGTGAAGTAGAAAATATCGCGGAATAATGGTAATCAGAGGAAATATATACAACCAGTTTAATTTCACAAGAAAACACACAAATCGGTGGTTTAATGGTCAACTTACCTGGACAAATCGTGGTTCAAATAAATACTATTGCTTTGTCATATCGAAGAAAGCTATATCGGTCATCTACAGAAAATGTGCCATAATGACAGACATAAACGTATATGAAATTACTAACTAATTCAAATGATACCTTTGTTACCAAAATTAAAATAGGACACAGAATATCTAATTACAGTATATATTGACCAAAGCTATTATGAACACAGAGAAAATGCAAATAACACACAGTTAAGATAACAATGCTCTTTAATGAAATTAAACCAACATTAAAGACGGAGATACTTCTGTTACCATGACGAAGATACAGTTAAATCACCTACACGGCTGCAATTACCTGTATCTATCTAATGTAAACAAATGTGTTAAATATTATTGACTGTAACAAATAGCGTGTTCCACTATACCTATAACTTTCCTTTTCAGCCTGCTTCTTTTTCTACAAAAATAGTTCCTATCCAGTAGATGAGCAATCATCTGTAAATCGGCAGATATTACAAACAACGTCATTTAAGAAGCAAACAACTGCTTCTTTTAAGCAGTGATCCACAAATATGATACCTTCGTTACCATGTTGGGTATGATATAAATCAGCATGCTGGTGTGCATTATGGTGGCAATAACTATTACAAAAATAATTCTTAATTTCACATTGATTTGACCTCAGTAACTTTACAACTTTAAACGTCTTGCGATAACTGTGCGAAGTTTTACGTAAATTGGTACAGTATGTACATAGCAAAATAAGAACTTTCACTAAATTGAAAGAGGCTATATTATCCTGAAAAAATATCTACAAAAAGTACGCAGTGTATGCCGAAACGGCTTAACATATTATGCTTTGCATTTCTGGCAATTTCGACACTGATATGTTTTTACTGCACTTTTATAGCTTGAGAAAGGAAGCAGATGATCTTGTAATAAAGGGGTATTGATAGGAGTTTCAGAACCTAAGGGTACTATAATGTGACATGTCATACAGAAAATACCTTTGCATATTTGTGAAAAACGTTTTCGGATACCCATTCTAGGTATATTTCATAGTACAAAGACAACAGCATTTTTCGTTTTATTGAATTTGTTTATTTTGTAAATTTTCATCACCAATTGTGCCTTATTAATGAGAATGAGTGTGATGCCTCCTGTTCAAGCAACTTCTTTGGTATCTGGCAAATGTCAACGCTACAAAAACATATATGACCCATAGAAACACCAGATATAACACGATTAAGCCCTAGTCTCACTGTCACGTATTGAGAGCTAGGTTGTACTCCGTTTACCGCTCCTACGTTTGGAAAAAAGGTACTCTGTTTTGTAGACATTTAGGTGTTATTACGTTTCTTGTAATTTCTAATACGTTTAACTACGCTTAACCATGATTTACTTCGTATTACCTGGTTATTAAACGGCTTGTGCGCTTTCAGAAAGGATAAGAACGGTTTACCTACCTGCTACGAGTCATTACTTTTTACTAAATATTATTAGGTAACGTCCGGCATAATTGCTTGCTCAAAGTGATGTTTCAGTAGGCATTTCAAAACGTAACGAACCGTAACAAAACACAGAATAAAACCGTCGAAGCAAAGCGTAGAAAATGCGTGGTAGTACGTAGAGGATCTTCACATATAGCTACGTATTCAATACGTATAAAATTACTACGCATACAGTTAGTACTCCAAAATGCACGTTTGAGTTGAAACTCGGACACAGACGTAGCTAGGCCACGCGTGTAGCTGTATATGTCCGTACGGAATACGTTTTTACTATTTTTTTTGCATATTACCGTGTTGATACGTTTTAAATACGTGGAGAACCTATCCCTTAATACGTGACAGTGAGACTGAGGCCTGTTAGGGCCCAGTCTCTCACTGGCACGTTTTCAGGGCCAGGTTGCACTACGTTTCCCGCCCCGTGTTTGGCAAAGAAATGTACCCCATGTTGTAGGTATCTAGGTGTTACTACGTATTTAGCACGTTTCCAATACGTTAAACTACAATTTACTTCTTATTCCTTAAGTTTTACTAGGGACTACTAGATAGTGACCGGGTTAGCTATCAAGTCAAAGTGACGTTTCAGTAGGTATCGCAAAACATACCAAATCGTAATAAAACGCAGAATTAAACGTCACAAAACGCACTGTATATGAGACGTGGTAAAGGATATTTATTGCTTACTAGTACGTACAAGACCTTCATGTACGGCTACGTATTTAACACGTTTCATCTACGTTCTAGTACGTTTAGACTACGTTTCAGTACGCTTTTATTATGCATACAGCAAGTATTTCGAAATACTACGTTTAAGCTGAAGTTTAAAATCAAACGTAGCTAGGCCACGTATGTAGCTGTTTATATCCGTATATAATACGTTTTCACTACGTTTTAATACGCATATTCCCGTTTCGGTACGTTTTAAATACGTAGAAAAACCTAGTCCTCAATACGTGACCGTGAGACTGAGACTTAGAGGACCTCTAGGTTATTCTTGTTACGTTTTCATACGTATTTAATGCGTTTCGGCTACGTTTTAGTACGTTTTGACCACGTTTTACTACGTGTTGATGCGTTTTACTACGTATACGCTACGCATATCAAAATGCCATGTTTAAGTTAAAAATTCTAAATCAAACGAAATTAGGTCACGTATTTAGCTATATTTATATACGTTTTCACTACGTTTTACAGCGTATGCTGTCGATTTGCCACGTTTAAAAACGTAGTAAAACCAAGCCCTCATTACGCGACAGTGAGACTGTGGCATTACATGATTTTTATGCTTATACGTAAAATGCGCTTCACAAACGTTTTGAGTACGTTTTGACCACGTTTTACTACGTGTTACTACGTATGCTACGTATATCAAAATGCCGAGTTTGAGTTGAATTTGCCAAATCAAGCATAGCTGTATTTATCTGTATCTAATAGTTGTACGTATTCGCTGCGCTTTACAGCGTATACTGTCGTTTAGCTACGTTTAAAAACGCAGTAAACCCTAGCCCTCAATGCGTGACAGTGAGACTGTGGCTTAAAGTTAATAAGAAATTTGCGTATTGAAAATTAGACAAATGCAATGCGCACAATGGAATTACAACGTAATCTAACCACTCTATTGAAACCAATACAAAAGGCCGATTTTGTGTTAATAAGCGGTAATCTTTTTGACCAAAAGATTCTTTTATATGTGGGACAAAGCCAAAATTAAAACACTGGTGACGAAATCAAATCTTGATTTTTTTAAATTTAGGCAAAGTGTGCTAGCGTGTACATAGTGAAAACTCATATAAGCGTGTGTGTTCGGGCAATCTTTCAATATCAGTACATGTATTCCAAAATTATATATCTAGCAAATTAACAGAGCTGCATGGCGTGGGGTTTCCGACACTTTCAGCAGGATCACAGTAAATAATCATTTACCTTCTGAAAAGTTATGTAAGTTTCAATATGTTCAAAACTTCAGTTAAAAGACACTTGAACTCACAAATGCAGCTTATGGAAGACAATATATTTTGCTATTATTAGATCACTATCATTTGCATGTAGGTTACTTAAGTTTGTGTCGAGTCCCAGTCCAATATCTTGAATCTAACCAATAAGGACCGCATTGGAAATAAGCCTTCGGGCTTTCATGAGTTATCCTAGGTTTCTTCAACATATTAGTTTCAAGCTCCATTTTACTTTAGGGCTCGTACATATTTTCCCTCCGTTTTTGGCCTCCAAATTCACTCTAGTTGGCATTTCAATTCCTTTTTTTATTTTCACCATTCACACCAGTGGTCCACCATCTGCCCTGGAAGCACTGTTCCTCGCGAGTGAATGGGGTGGCTCGTGGAGAAGCCTCACTGACGGTAACACTCCTGTGCCAGATCCATCGATGAGTCAGTATTGTCCATGACGACTCACTGGATTTTTCCCATGGTCCGCGAGTGTGTGTGGTGAAAGTTATTTACAATCTGTTTGAAGTCACCAAATTCAAAATTTTTATTGAAATCAAATATTCGAATGTAAGTCTAGTCATTTCCTTATGAACTAACTGTGATCATCAACAGAGCTGTGATAATATAAAATCCAGAATTGTGATATTTAAAAAAAAACTTTAAATCATAAAAATCAGTAAATACGTATTTTTCTATTTTACAGATAGCTATACACATACATATTATTTTCTAAAAAATAATTTTACACGGTATATTTTTTCTTTTATAAATCTATTCATATATATATATCTTTTAAACCTTTAAACTTCAATCACTTTTTATGTAATTATTGTATTATTGTTGTATGTTGTTTTTACCGAATAATAATCAATCAATCAATCAAGTTATTGTAATAAATCAACCGAGTTGAACCGGACAAGCGTTTATGACTTCTATATTATTTTTTGAAGCATTAGCCCCGCCCCTCCTCCCCCCCAACTCCAATACCACTGAACAACATTTAGAGCATAAAATCAGTGTTAGTATATGGTATGCCTGGCCGTATTAGTCTACCTGTGAAATATTGAAGACGTGTGTTTAGTAAAACTATTCATATTATGTCCCCCACCATGGAGGGGGTGTACATATTGTTTTTGGTGTGGATCCCGTCGGCGTCTGCGCTAGCCTAACTTCTTGTCTGCACTCTATCTCCTGAAAGGGTGCATGGATTTTGACCAAATTGGCACAGATACCTCACTCGGAGGGAAGAAAACTGATTAGATTTTGGTGACCTTGCCCTTATTTTCAAGTCACAGCAGGTCAAAGAATGATGAAAATAGCTTGTCTGCAACATTTCTCCTGAAGGAATTGATGGAGTTTTACCAAACTATACAGATATATTACTGGGAAATGGCCAAGAACTGATAAGATCTTGGTGACTTTGACTCTATTTTCAAGGTCACAGGAAGTCAAAGAGTGATGAAAAATGCCTTGTCTGCACCATATCGTGAATAGATGGATAGATTTATACCAAACTTGCACAGATATATTACTGGGAAATGGCAAATAAGTGATTAGATTTGGGAAGCTTTGACCTTATTTTCAAGGTCACACGAGGTCAAATAGTGTTGAAAAAAGCCTTGTCTGCACTATATGGATGGATGGATTTGAACCAAACTTGCACAGGTATATAATTGGGAAATGCAAAATAACTGATTAATATTTTGGTGACCTTGACCCTATTTTCAAGGTCACATGAGGTCAAAGAACATTGAAAATTGGCTTGTCTACACTATAGCTCTTGAACGGATGGAAGGATTTGAACCAAACTGTCACAGCTACATCACTGGGCGATGGAAAAGAAGTGATTAAATTTAAGTGACCGTGACCCTATTTCAAGGTCACAGGAGGTCTTAACTTGCCAGCATTTGGGGAAAATGATACTGCTGGGAAAGCCCAGGTGGGTGGACATCTGTTTCTGTCAAAAAACAGTTTCAGTTTCCTTAGTTTTTAATCGAAGTAATTCTCTTTCAAGGTACGGTGCTTCCTTATCACAATTCTGTGCCACTCAGAAAAAATAGTCAGATTAAGGTGGTGATTTATGGTAAATATAAAAATCTGCATAAAACCATTAAAAAGTAACGTATCTCCCTGCAAGTTAGCTGACATCTTATTTTTATTGTTCTTTACAGTTTAGAATACAAAATAGACGTCCATGCTGCTTAAATAAGTGTTTTTATAAGGAAAGATCAAAGGATAATTTTCTGCGAATAAATCTGAAAAAAAATAAATAATAACGTTATTGAAAATTTACATAGTGCTAAAGGTGCATTATTGCATAATGAAGAGCGTCCTAGCAATTATTTATTCCAACTCCTTCTCAAATTGTAATGTAGACCAGATGAAAACGGTAGCTTTTTCTCAAATGTTCAACCATATACAAAGTAATTGTACACTGGACGCATTTATTAAATATAGGGTAGGCAAGCATACCTATGTTAACACCTACAATATAAATAATACATTACTGACATGATCAGTGGTGTGTAGATAAAATTGTTCAACCTTGTTAAAATAGTCTCACCTGTCTCATCTGTGTGTTTTGACAAAAACATTTGGACACAGACTGCATCTTTTTTCATCTGCTGAGCCTGATAATGTGTGAAAGAGTTTGAAAAAATAATGGCTAGGACGCTCTCCATTATGCAACAAGGTACTCTAAGCACTAAGTATATTTTCAATAATGATATTTTTTTTTTTTCAGATTTATTTGCAGAAAATTACCCTTTGATCTTCTCATATAAAAACACTTTTTAATATTAACAATTGTTGCATTTTGGGATTCTAAATTATGAGAAACAACATAAAGAAGGCATCAGCTAAGTTTTGGAAAGATCAGTGTTATTTTGAGTATTTTATGCAGATTTTTGTCTTTGTCCCAAATCAGTGATTATCACCACCTTAAGTCGTTTTGCATAAACATATTCACCAACTTGTCCTTTTATTGAAATTTAAAGACACCAGCTTGACGGCTGTGAGGAAGTTGAAATGTCCCTGATGGCGGATAAGAGGAACATATAGGTGTAAAATCTCCATACATGTATCTATGTATCTACTGAAGAGCGTGGTGTAGAAAAAATATGTTGGAATTTTGTATTTGGGGAAAATCATACTGCTGGGAAAGCACATGTGGGGGTGGGGGCATCTGTTTTTGCCAAAAAAAAAAAAAACATTTTTAGTTTCCTTAGTTTTTTATCGGAGTAATTCTCTTTCAAGGTACGGGGCAGTACAAGCAAGTTGCTTCCTTATAACTGTTCTGTGCAACTCAGAAAAAATAGTCACCTTTAGTGGTTTTGCATAAACAATTAACCAACTACATTGAAATTTAAAGACACCAGCTTGACGACTATGAGGAAGTTGAAATATTCCTGCTGGCGGATAACATGACCACCTAGGTGTAAAATCTCCATACATGTATCTTCTGAAGAGCATGGTGTAGAAAAATTATTTTGGAATATGTATAGAGGTTCTTACACGAGTGGTCATTTCATATGAAATTTATGAAACGAGCCTTCGGCGAGTTTCATAAATTTTATATGAAATGACCATGAGTGTAAGATTCTGTTTATCATATAAGTCTTTAAATCGGATTTTAACACCTTCAAACTGAACATTATTAAAAAAAGAAACGCCTTGTTGACATGGACGTTGTCAATGACGCTACTTATATGCGCCAAAGTGCTATTACACGTGTGGTCATACGATTCATATGACACGACATTATCCACTAAATAACAGCGACGTCATATGATAAATTGGTTTTCGCGGTAACAAAAAGACATGTTAAAGCTTACTTTCAGACACCCCACTGATAAAAAAAAATGTCGGACAACATGGAGAAAGAAAAATAAATTTTATTATTGACCAAGAAATTTGCTTGAACTCACCAAATTCAGCGCATCATAACTTTGGCTTTCACTTCTGTACTGGTACAGAAAAAAGACTTAGGGATTGTTTGACCTTACCTATTTTCCTATGCTTTTAGAGAACGAATGATGGTACGGGTGGTAGCGGCCTGTGATCCAAGATTTACCAGCAAGGAAATGTTTAATCCACGAAGTCCTCTTCTCCTGTCCCGACAAAGTAGGCTTATATTGCCAGGCATTATTAGAACATTTCAGTTTTGTATGAAATAAACGAGGCATCAACAGGGGTCCTAAATCGCTCCCCTTAGCTAATTGCTAAGAAACTCAAAGAGTCCTTCAGGTGAAACATTAAACATAATTCGTTTGCAAATTTATCGTACCCGTGCAAAAAGTATTATGGTCCAAGCGAAACAATTTAGGCCCGTTTGCATAATGAGGTGCCCAATAGATATTCGACAAATTACCAAGTACAGTCAAGTCACTTTGGAGAAGCAGTCCTTATTTTGTTGTTGTTTTTTTACCGTATTTGTGCAAGGCGGCCATCTTGAATTTCTAATAACAACCGCTAATGCTTTTTTTCTGTGCATTTACGGTAAAGGGTAAAGACTGATGAAAAATATCTAATCAATGCACGCTACTGTGTTAAGGTGAACTAATAAAATGCCAAGAACACAAACAATAATCGCTTGATATGGTACTGTCACCCAAAGATAATTTGTTTCCCGCGCAAATGGCCTAGCACAACCATTTAAAGATAATAGGTAAAAAAAGGTAGTTAACGGCCCTCAGGCAATTATCCGACGGTATGAAAATCAGTATCAGGATTACATTCTTTATATTACCATCGATAATCCAGTGCGTGCATGGCCGAGTGGGTTAAGTATAAAAAAAAAAAAAAATACGAGCAACTCCCTTCACATTAATGCAATACAATACGAGTTCGAATCCCTCCTGCAAACTTTTTGTTTTACAGACATTTTTCTTCTCAAGAGCTCTCACTTTCTTCGTTTTTGTTATTGTTTCTCTC
Organism: Ctena decussata; assembly: GCA_963989385.1. Classification (NCBI taxonomy): domain Eukaryota; kingdom Metazoa; phylum Mollusca; class Bivalvia; order Lucinida; family Lucinidae; genus Ctena; species Ctena decussata. The sequence continues at coordinate 46,132,639 of OZ022506.1, forward strand.
CTATTGTTTCATCTTGTTCATGTTTAATTTATTTTTACTATAGTATTTTACATTTTTAACTTTTATTTCAACGAGATATTGAAGCTTTTTCAGACAACGTAAGCCGAATGGAATTTCGAGAGCCCCGGACTGACATCTCAACATCGATCGCGAAAATATTAGCTTGCCCAACATACACTCCACGAGAAATGTACATTGAATCAACCTTGCGTCAACATCATGACTTTGAATCAACGTTGATTGGATGTTGCTTCAACGTTGAGTGCCCATGGGGTAGATACATAGCACCTAGAAAAAACAAACTTAAAAACTTGTAGAATAATTTTCTTTAAATCATTATGAATATCATAAATAAGGAAGATTATTTTTGTCTCATCGTCCGAAGAACCTATAATGTTCTCATTATGACGATGAAATTAAATCTGAAATGCCGTGACGGGATTTTGTTACTCGTCTGTAGGCTCCATGAAATTCGAGCTTTGTGTGAAGCATGCATACCTGTTTATTAATAAAAAATAATAATAAAGATAAGAAAACAAGAAAAAAAAGAAAATGCGTTTGTGGTTCGAACCTACGACCGCACACAAACAAAGTTAAAAGTTGATACTAAATTCAAACCATTGAGCTATTTTGACTCGTGGTATAGCATTATAACAATTATCAATGGACATACTTCCTCACTAAGTACAGGTAAATACATATTCCCCCTTTCAATGGTTAACGTTCATGCTTTGTTTGCACCAATATTTGTCAATAACACATTATCGTTGGGGAATAGTAGTGTCTGACATATTTTATCTTGTTCAATAATGACAATGACTCTGATGTAAATAGTCCAGTTTAATACATTTTCAACTTCGGTCGAGTTCATGTAGCAATAAACAGACTATATAAGTTTTTCTCCAAAACTCTAGTCTTTCTTATGTTCACAAAATGATAAATACTTAACTCTGTAAATCTCATAGTCGAAGTGAATTTCAAACTACTGATATCTCATAGTGAATTTTCTGGTTCCAGCAAACTTAATTTGAGATACCTGTTGTTTGAGGAAACAGGAGTTGCAATATAAAGAAACGAGAGGATCAAATGGCCCTGAATCGCTCACCTGAGCAAAAAGGTTAAACTGGGTCAAACTAGGGTCATCATTTGAACAAACCTGATAGTTTGCAACAATTTACAAATGATTCTGAAGAAGATTTTTGAATATTTTTTATGTATTGGTATGGTTCAAACCCAGGACCCCCTGGGGTGGCGCCATTTTGGACCTGGGGCCATCATTTGAATAATCTCGGTAAAGGACCATTAGGCAATGCGACATACTAAATTTCAAGCATCTGAGCCAAGTGGTTCTGAAGAAGAAGATTTCTGAATATTGTTCTATGTATTTTTATGGTTCAAACCCAGGACCCCCTGGTGCGGGGCCAATTTTTGATCCTGGCGCCATCAACAAACTTGGTAATGGACAACTAGGCAATGCATCATACCAAATTTCAGGCATCTGCACTAAGGGGTTCCGGAGGAGAAGATTTTTAAGTATATTTTAATTTCGAACCCAAGACTCCCCGCCCCGATGCCATTTTGGATCTCAGGGCAACCATTTACATAAACATTGTAGGAGTCCACAAAGCAATGCATCATACCAAATTTCAAGCATCTTAGCAAAGTGGTTCTGAAGAAGAAGGTTTTTGAATATTTTTCTGTGTGTTTCTATGGTTCAAATTCAGGACTCCCTGCAGCGGAGTCATTTTGTACCCTGGGGCCATCATTTAAACATACCTGATAAAGGTCTACAAAGCAATGCTACATATAAAATTCAACCATCTGAGCCAAGTGGTTCTGACGAAGAAGAGTTTGGAATATTTTCTATGTATTTCTATGGTTCAAACCAAGGACCCCCGGGGGCGGGACCATTTTAGACCCTGGGGTCATCATTGGAAGAATATTTTTCTATGTATTTCTATGGTTCAAACCAAGGACCCCCGGGGGCGGGACCATTTTAGACCCTGGGGTCATCATTGGAACTAATTTGGTAAAAACCCACTAGGCAATGCTACATACCAAATTTCAAGCATCTGTGCCAGGTGGTTCTGAAAAAGAAGATTTTTGAATATTTTTCTATGTTTTTCTATGGTTCAAACCTAGGACTCCCGCCGTGGGGCCATTTTGGACCCTGGGACCACCATTTGAACAAACTTGGTAAAGAACTACTGGAGAATGCATCAAGCATCTAAGCCTTGCATTTCTGACGAAGAAGATTTTTGAATATTTTCTATGTATTTCTATGGTTCAAACCAAGGACCCCCGGGGGCGGGACCATTTTAGACCCTGGGGTCATCATTGGAACTAATTTGGTAAAAACCCACTAGGCAATGCTACATACCAAATTTCAAGCATCTTTGCCAAGTGGTTCTGAAAAAGAAGATTTTTGAATATTTTTCTATGTTTTTCTATGGTTCAATCCTAGGACTCCCGCCGCGGGGCCATTTTGGACACTGGGACCACCATTTGAACAAACTTGGTAAACGACTACTAGACAATGCATCAAGCATCTAAGCCTTGCAGTTCTGAAGAAGATTTTTGATTTTTTTTCTTTGCATTTCTATGGTTCAAACCTTGGACTCCCTGCCAAGGAGCCATTTTGGACCCTGGTGCCACCATTTGAATAAACTTGGTAAAGTTCTATTAGGCAATGCTACAAATTCAATTTCAAGCATCTGAGCCAAGCAGTTCTAAAGAAGAAAAATTTTGAACATTTTTCTATGTATTCCTATGGTTCAAACCCAGGACCCCCTGGTGTGTAGCTATTTTGTGCCCTGGGGCCATCATTTGAACAAACTTGGTAAAGGACCAGTAGGCAATACTACATACCAAATTTCAAGCATTTGAGCCATGCAGTTCTGAAGAAGAAGATTTTTGAATAATTTTCAATGTATTTCTATGGTTCAAATCTGGGACTCCCTGTCTCAGGGCCATTTTGGACCCTAGGGCCACGATTTGAAAAAACTTGGTAGAGGTCGACTAGGCAATGCTTCATACCAAATGTCAAAGCCCTAGGCCTAGCGGTTTCAGAGAAGATGTCATTTAAAGCAAATTGTTGACGCCGCACGACGGACGACGCACGACGGACCCTGGATGATCACAATAGCCCACCCTGAGCTTGTGGCTCAGGTGAGCTAAAAACAGAACTGTGTCAAAACTATTCCCTGTGATGTAAGAGAGTACTTTAAGATATCAGTGTTCGAGATAAAAGTAAATAGCACAGAAATGCCAAAATACTTACCGAAAAATTCAGACACCTTAAAACTGTCGCAAACTACCAATAGGCGGTAATATAAACGGGACAAGGAAATTGATGTATGTGCGACATTTTAGCTTGCCGAAACCGAAACTAAAGTCATGTAATGGTTTTCGTATAACCTGAATTTGCTATCTAAAGTGCATTTGATGGTAATTCAGAGACATTACAGTTTCTTTTTCCGGCATCTTATCCCCCGTCTTGTGTAACTAGTGTGGTTTAAAGTCTTTTACCTTGCTTAATCAATTCTTTGACCCCAAAAAATCTAAACACAAAAAACAGCCATAACCTTCTAGCAAATATACTTCCGAAAATTTGGAGATTTATGCCTTCGCGGCAATAACTTCGTGCCATCTTCAATATTTTCATTTCCCCAAGAATGTCTGGGTGTCAGCATACAGTTTTTGGTCATGGACATCCTAAATTATGAGAAGCTGCATTAACAACTGTGTGGACTATTCTTTTTTTTTTTAATTCTCATTCCGGCATCCGGACTGAAGGTAAATCATGTACAACAAAATAGGTTCAAAAACTGTCCATTGGAAACAAGAATGAAAAACAATAAGATATAACCAACTAGAAATGTTTTTCAGAGAAAAACTGATGTCCCCCCACCAGTCAATTTCCAATCCCCTCTAATGAATAAAAAACCTGTACAAATAAAATATCTATGCAAGTTCTGAGAAAATCCATCCACTGGTTCTAAAGATATCCTACATATAAGACTATGTCCTTGAAAAATGGGTCATGGTCACCAACTGCTAAACATGTCTTAAACCTGTCAAACGATGTATTCATGCAAGCCTGATGAATATCCGTCAATTGGTTCAAGGTATAACTCATTTAAGAGGAAAAAAAAAAAGCATTTGTAAGTTTAGCTTTTGACCTTGAAAATGGGGTCAAGGTAATTAAAACATTGTCCCCAAGGTATATCAATGAAAGTAAAGTGCAAATCAAGCCAAAGGTTAATGAGACATATCAATTTTAGTGAAATTTATCATATCTAACTCCTCTTGTTATCTTGAAAATGAGGTCAAGGTCGCCAAAATCTGATCAGCTCTTAAGCTAGTCCTGGCAATGTATCCATGCAAGTTTGGTAAAATTCCATCAACTGGTTCAAGAGATATCATGGGTACAATAAACTGTCATTTAAGTCCTCCAGTGACTTTTAAAATAAGGTCAAGGTCACCATAATCTGAATAGCTCATAAACTTGTCCCAATGATGTATCCATGAAATTATGGTGAAATTCCATCCATTAGTTTATGAGATATCATGGGGTCAAGATACTGTCATCTAAGTCCTCCAGTGACCTTGGAAATGAGGTCAAGGTAACCAAAATGTCATCAGCTCTTAAACTTGTCCAAATGATGCATCCATGAAAGTTTGGCCTAATTCCGTTCATTGGTTCTGGAGATATTGTGGGTACAAGAAATTGTCATCTTAGTCCTCCAGTGACCTTTAAAATAAGGTCAAGGTCACTAAAATCTAAACAGCTCATAAACTTGTCCCAATTATGTATAAAAAAAAATTTGGTGAAATTCCATCCAATGGTTCAGGAGATATTGTGGGTACAAGAAATTGTCTTCTAAGTCCTCCAGTGACCTTGAAAATGAGGTCAAGGTCACCAAAATCTAATCAGCTCATAATCTTGTCCTAATGATGTATCCATGCAAGTTTTGTGAAATTCCATCCATTGGTTCAAGAGATATTGTGGGTACAAGAAATTGTCATCTAAGTCCTCCAGTGACCTTGAAAATGAGGTCAAGGTCACCAAAATCTAAACAGCTCTTAAGTTTGTCCCAATGATATATCCATGCAAGTTTGGTGAAATTCCATCGATTGATTCAAGAGATATTGAGCATACAAGAAATTTCATCTAAGTCCTCCAGTGACCTTGAAAATGAGGTCAAGGTCACCAAAATCTAATCAGCTCTTAAGTTTGTCCAAATGATGTATCCATGCAAGTTTTGTGAAATTCCATCTATTGGTTCAAGAGATATCGCGCATACAAGAAATTTCATCTTAGTCCTCCAGTGACCTTGAAAATGAGGTCAAGGTCACCAAAATCTAATCAGCTCTTAAGTTTGTCCAAATGATATATCCATGCAAGTTTGGTGAAATTCCATCCATTGGTTCAAGAGATATCGTGCATACAAGAAATTTCATCTTAGTCATCCAGTGACCTTGAAAATGGGGTCAAGGTCACCAAAATCTAATCAGCTCTTAAGTTTGTCCCAATGATATATCCATGCAAGTTTGGTGAAATTCCATCCATTGGTTCAAGAGATATCGCGCATACAAGAATCTGTCACGCCGACGCCGACGCCGACGCACCGGGATCCGCACTGAAAACAATATGTCCCCCCTCACCTTTGGTGGGGGGACATAAATACAGTCATAACATACTGAATCGGCCAGACACATATTGCATTTACGTCTCAGAGGACTAATAGAATTATTTACATTTATTAGGGACAGATAACCCGAAAAGTGATTCTCAGCCCCCGAAAGAAGTACTACGATGTATCAAAAAACTACAGATGATAGAACAGAGCAAATTTCGATTAGAAAATTCGCTTCTGTGGACAGACAAATCCATAATTAATTCTAAATCCCCTACTGGAAATCTACAACGTTTCGAAAGGCTTCAAAAACTGGAACAGAAAAAAAAATCGACTAGAAGAATCCCTTCTGAAGACTCAGGAGCTCTTAAGAATGGTCGACCAAAACAACTTAATGACAATTCTGGACATGGAAAACCTTAAAGGATGCATAAACAGTTGGATGCACGTTAGAAACGAAAGTTACGAAAATGAAAAAAGAAGAAAAGAGAAAGAAGAGCTAGAGAGAAGAGAAAGGGAAGCAGAAAGAAAACGACGAGAGGAAGAAGAAAAAAGGAGAAGAGAAGAAGAAGAGAGACGAAAACAGGAAGAAGAAAAAAAACGAAAAGAAGAAGAAGACCGTAAAAGACTTGAAGAAGAAAAAAGGAGAAAAGAAGAAGAGGAGAGACGAAGACAGGAAGAAGAAAGAAAACGAAAACAAGAGGAAGACCGTAAACGACTAGAAGAAGAAAAAAGACGAAAAGAAGAGGAAAATCGAAAACGAAGAAAAAAGACGTCAACAGGAGGAAGAAGACAATAGACGCAAACTGGAAGAAGAAAAAAGAAAGGCGAAAGAAGAGGAAAATAAGCGAAAAGAAGAAGAAGAACGTAAACGACTAGACGAGGAAACAAGACGCAAACAGGAGGAAGAAAAAAGGATAAAAGAAGAAAAAGATAGGATAAAAAAGGAAACTGAAGAAAGAAAGAGAAGAGAAGAAGAAGAGACACGGAAGAGAAGGGAAGAATTAAAAAGAGCTGAAGAAAAACGGCGAAGAGAGGAAGAAAAGAGAAAAAGACAAGAAGAAATCAAAAGAATGTTAGAAGAGAGAAAAAGAAAAGAAGAAGAAGAGATAAGAAAAGCGCAGGAAGAACTAAAAAGAGCTGAAGAAGAGAAACGGCGAAAGGAGGAAGAAAGGAGGAGAATAAATAAACTAAGAATGGAAGAGGAGAGAAAGAGGAAGGAAGAAGAAGAAAAACAAAGGAAGCATGAGGAACTGCAAAGGGCTGAAAAAGAGAAACAACAAAGAGAGGCAGAAAGGAAGAGAAAAGAGGAAGAGAGGATACGAATTGAGACAATGAAAAGAGAAGAAGAAGAGGAAAGAAGGAAGCTGGCGGAATTACAAAGAGTTGAAGAAGAAAGACAGCGCAAGGAGGATGAAAGACAAAGACAGGAAAAAGATAGAATTAAAAAGGAAAATGAAGAGAGTAAAAGAAAAGAAGAAGAGGAAAGAAAGAGACTTGAGGAATTAAGAAGAGCTGAAGAGGAAGAACGGCGAAGAGAAGAAGAAATGAGGATGAAAGAAGAAGAAGAAAGAAGAAAAAAGGAAGAAGAGAGAAAGAGGGAAGAAGAGGCAACTCGAAGGCAACAGGAAGAATTAGAAAGGGCTGAAGAAGAAAACTGTCGACGAGAAGAAGAAAGAAAACGGAAAGACGAAGAGCGGAGGCGCATTGAAGAGGAGATTCGGCAAGAAAGGGAGAAAAGAAAACAAGAAGAAGACGAAAGAATAAGAAAATTAGACCCCAATTACTGGACTCCTATAAGGTATAATATGATATTCGAAAATAACTGACCAACGTTAATGAGACTTTTATTATTACGGTAGTGCGAATGAGTTCTTTCCTTACAAGAAGATTGTAATCACTAATAATATTAATATTCAGTAAATTGAAAATGCTCTCATAATAGGGTCGGAAATTATATGCCATTATTACGATGGCCCAATTGGCTCATTTTTCATTTCCATACTACTTCACAATTCCGAATTCCGAATTCTGAATTCCGAATTCCGAATTCTGAATTCCGAATTCCGAATTCTGAATTCCGAATTCCGAAATTCGTAGAACAAACTGGACGCTTGATTATTCTTATTTATTTTAATTCGTCAAACCTTCAAATGAAATGATTGATGTATACAGCATTTAAAAAAGTAAGATTTAAAATACAAAATGACACTTTGGAACTTAAATTCAATCAAACGGTCATGAAACTCTAGATACCCAAAAATAAAGCGGGGGTAGTTCAATAGGAAACTATTATTCTTAATATAAAGAATCTTACACCACAGTCCCTAGATCTAGATATCCCCCCGCGCCCAAGATTTTTAGCAAGACCTGCACTGATACCTATAGTATTTAGGAGACCCGGTAGCTCAGTAGGCTAAATGATGGCCTGCTGTTCAAGCGGTCCCTGGTTCAAGCCCCGCGGGGAATCTTTTTCAACCACAAACGGGATTCCATTGCACACAGCCTTTCATTATCACCAATCCATCGTCCTGATATGTCTTAAATACTGTTAAAAAGGACGTAAAATCACAAGACATCCATCAATCCTTTGGTATATGTAAGTTATAGCATTATATATCTCCATCTGTTCAGTTGATAATGCAGAGTTCCGGTAGCTCAGTAGGTTAAGCGATGGCCTGCTGATCTAGCGATCCTGGGTTCGAGACCCGCTGGTGGTGGGAATCTTATCAATCGTAAACGGGGTTCCATTACACACAGCCTTTTATTTGCACCCTCCCATCGTCCTGATATGACTGAACTACTGTTGAAAGTATTAAAATCACAAGTCAGCCATCCATCTATAAGTTGATAATCCTCTAGATAAACCACCTTCCAGAACAAGCAGATAAACCTTGCTCTATCTTCTATGCCTTGGACTGCCTTGAATATTAAACAAGAAAAGATATGACACATGGTGTCATATCTATAGACTCGACGAGTCTATTAAAAAACGTTTTTTTCTGTCAGTTTAAGTCATGGCGGCCTGTTGTTTTTGTTTGTGAGTTTAAAATACCCTCTAAAGTAAATTAACTATCACCACGTGTCGCTATACCAGATACTTCACAATTCCGAATTCCGAATTCTGAATTCCGAATTCTGAATTCCGAATTCCGAATTCTGAATTCCGAATTCCAAAATTCGTAGAACATACTAAACGCTTGATTACAATGACTCTTTACATTTTGTCAAACCTCTTCATGATATAGATGATTGCTTAAATATGAGCCGCGACACGAGAAAACCAACAACGTGGTTGTGCGCCCAGCGCAGACTCAGATCAGCCTGGGCATGTGCCATTTCTGATAAGACCTTTCGCTAAACATTTAAAGGGTAGCTAAGTGTCTAAGCTACCTCCATGCGAATAGCGAAGACTCCGATCAGACTGGGCGGATGCCCAGGCTGATCTGAGTTTGCACTGGGCGCACATGCCACTTTGTTGGTTTTGTCGTGTCGCGGCTCATATAATGTTAATCCTTAAATGTCACTTAGACTAAATGAAGAAGATATATCAGATAAAATGCTACGTACTAGAGAGAGAGAGAGAGAGACAGATAGAGAGACAAGAGAGAGAGAGAGAGAAAGAGAGACTGTCTGTCCTATCACAATCCACAGGTTTGAAGCGGTCCTTTCAGTATAAGCGATCTTGCTTGAGTACAGTGATTACTCAGATCAGCCTGCGCATCTTCGAACATATATATATATATGAGCCTGTCTCTGTGAAAACTGGGCTTAATGACATAAGAACAAAAAATTAACTAAATGCTCCACTAAAAAGTATTAACTTTTCTAAACATTTCCTGAAAATTTGAGATGGTTACCATTATCTATTACTGAGATATAGACTTTAGAAGCTAACAGGTAGTGCAGTTTCTTTATGTGACGTTATTAACGTCATGCATATATGTTTGACGTCAACGTCAATACGTTTGTTTGAACGCGCTTTCTGTGCTTGTTACACAAAATAACTCGGAGAAAAAGTGTGTTTGCTCATTTTCAATGTGTATATCATAGTACACATGACTTAAGATTCTTTCTCAAATGATAGGTCTTTATGATGGTATACCGTCTGTTTTCAAGGCTTTGGGGTTACCGTGGAATAAGCGTTGTCATGGCAACATATGTCATATTTATGACTGGACTGTGTCTGAATTCATAAGCTTTCTGTTATATCTCAACACCTAAGGTATTTTCATGGAAATAAGTAGAGGTCCAAAAAATCATTAATTTTGATGTTTTTCACCTGTTCACAACGTAATTGTTACGTAATGTCATTAAGCCCGGTTTTCACAGAGAACGGCTCATATATATATATATATATATATATATATATATATATATATATATATATATATATATATATATATATATATATATATATATATGCGAAAAGGAAAGACTGTTTAGATTGTGAAGAATCACAGGCTGATCTGAGTAAACCCTGTACTCAAGCAAGGTCACATACTGAAAGGACCGCTTCCAAAACTGTGGATTGTGCAAGGACAGAGAGTCTCTGTCTGTCTGTCTGTCTGTCTTTGTCTCTGTCTCTGTCTGTCTGTCTGTCTGTCTGTCTCTCTCTATCTGTCTCTGTCTCTCTCTCTCTTTCTCTCTCTCTCGCTCTTTAGCCTAAGTCACAAAGTTTAAGGATTAGCATCATACGAGCCGCGACACGACAAAACCAACAAAGCGGCAAGTGCGCCCACTGCAGTTTCAGATCAGCCTGGGCATCCGCCCAGTCTGGTCAGTCTTCGCGATCCGCATGGAGGTAGCTTAGACTTTAGCTTCCCTGTAAGTGCCTAGCGAAGAGTTTGATCAGAATGGGCGCCTTCCCAGGCTGATCTGAGTCTGCGCTGGGCGAACAACCACTTTGTTGGTGTTCTCGAGTCGCCGCTCATATTTAAGCAATCATCCATATCATGCAGAGGTTTGACAAAATGTAAAGAGTCATTATTATCAAGCGTTTAGTATGTTCTACGAATTTTGGAATTCGGGATTCGGAGTTCAGAATTCGGAATTCGGAATTGTGAAATAGTATGGAAACGAAAAGTGAGCCAATTGGGCCATTGTACATTATTGCATTATTTCTGTCTTAAAACAGCGTCCGTTGAAATCGTCACTATCCTAAAAATAATAAGGGTTGTGTCAGGTAACTTCGGACAGCGGGTCAATTCGGACATACCATTGCAAACAGTAAAAATCCAGATGAGACGGCTCATCATGAGCCGTCTCATCAGGATTTTCACTGTTTGCCAAGTTAGTTTGGTTTTAATTCCAAACAACTGACAAATAAAGGAAACAATGTCACTGTCCGAATTAACCTGCTGTCCGAATTTACCAGACCTGACCCTATATGTTTGATACCCGAGGGGCTTACCTTTTGATTCTAGCTACATGCAAAATGATGGTGAAGTTGACGGTGCTCACGGAAGACTGGTTTGCATAGTGTCTGCAATACAGGGACAGTTGAGCGAAGATGACTTAGAATGTCTAGCTAGTGATGAATATATTGACGGCGATGAAAGTTTAAATCTTGGGGACAGGCCTGCCAGCTCAATGGTACACATCTCCTCAAGGACAGGAAGAAAGAATCTAGAGGTAGGCTAGATAAGTTAATGTTTGCCGTTCCAATGTTGATTGATATTTTAATTCGTTACAGCGGTCAAAATTCAGAACTCTTCATAGTGCCTATAATAGACAAGCCCATATTCGAATTTGGACGAATAAATATGTCGTATCAAGGACTGTTTTTTAATGTTTGTCTAGCAGTGCAGGTCCTAAAAAACGGGTTCTTAGAAGTCTTTCGCCTTTTTTGATTCATTACCGTTCTGTTTAATACTGTTTTCTGTATAGTTTGTACCTCGCTTCTGTTTAACTTTACTCGCCTATTTTGATGAAACGGACGTTCGTCCGTACGGCCGTAAACAATATTGTACGACCCAAAACACCTTAACCGTTTTACATATTTTAACGAAACGTGTTAGTAATGTGTATAATATCAATGCAATGTATTATAGAGAAAAAATTCTCTTGAATTAATATAGCTGCTCTCGCAACAATATCCCATTCACTCATCAACGCCTAACCGTTTGAAATATTTTGATAAAACTTATTGGCAGAGCTTATTCACTGTATCAATGACAAGAATGTTATATCTGGCTAACTGGTTTATTTCTATTTTTTTTTTTTGTATTATTTTTTGTGTTGAAATAATGTGCCTTGTTCAATTTTGGAGTTTTACAACTTCCGATCCGTTTTCACTGGGAAAGAAGTTCATGGTATATCAATAGCATTTGATGTGTCAGTTATACATGTAATTATTAACACGGTTTTCTTCTCTCTGTTTTATTCGTTCGTAAACGATCTCCTTGAATCAGTAACTCTTTAACTCCTTGAAATGTTTATAACGAAACTTAAAGTTAACATGTGTATGGTCAAGGAAATGTACCTGATTCTCACGGATGATTCATGAGACAGGTTGGTTACCGTTTGTCACTACAGTAAATTCTCTTGAGCGACTGTGTAGGTATTTTGTAAATTAGGGGGTACATATTTGTTTTCAGCAACACTGATGCGATTTAACATTCATTTAGACTAAGCATTTTGTTTCTGAGCTGTGACAAGTAATTTCTTTGGATCTAAGGGCCCAGTCTCAATGTCACGTTTTGAAGGCTAGGTTGTTCTGCGTTTCCCGCCCTACGTTTGTACCCCGTTTTGTAGGTATTTAAGTGTTACTACGTGTCTAGTACGTTTCTAATACGTTTAACTACGATTTACTTCGTATTATCCGGTTATCAAATGGCTTTGTGTCACGCTTTCAGAGGGGACGAGAACAGTTTACTTACCTACTACGATTCCATACGTTTTACTAGGAACTATTAGGTAGTGTACGGTATAACTGACTAGTCAAAGTGAGGTTTGAGTAGGTATCGGAAAACATACCAAATCGTAATAAAACGCAGAATAAACGCCACAAAACGTACTAAGACGTGGGAAAAGCGTATACAACGCGTAGAAGTACGTAGAGTACCTTCACGTATTGCTACGTATTTGCACGTATTTGTAACGTTTCAACTACGTTCTTGTACGTTTAGACTACGTTTCAATGCGTTTTTACTACGCATACAGTAAGTATTTCGAAATGCTACGTTTAAGTTGAATTTTCAATTCAAACTTAGCTATGCCACGTATGTAGCTGTATATATCCGTATACATTACGTATTCACTACGTTTTTATACGCGTATTCCCTTTTTTGTACGTTTTGAATACGTAGAAAAACCTAGTCCTCATTACGTGACAGTGAGACTGAGGCTTAGAGGACCCCTAGGTTATTCTTGATACGTTTGTTTTACGTATTTAATGCGTTTCGACTACGTTTTAGTACGTTTTGACCACGTTTAACTACGTGTTGCTACGTTTTACTAGGTATACGCTACGTATATCAAAATGCAATTTTTGAGTTAAACATTCTAAATTAAACGTAACTAGGCCACGTATTTAGCTACATTTATATACGTATTCACTACGTTATACAACGTATACTGCCGCTTTGCCACGTTTTTAAACGTAGTAAAACCTAGCCCTCAAAACGTGACAGTGAGACTGTGGCTTAAAACACAATTTGAGGAAAAGCGTCATGTTCATCAGGTTTTTTTTATCTATATGTGTTTCGACACATAAATAAAAAGCTTGATGTTCACCAGTTTTGTTGTTGTTGTTTTTTGTTGTTTCTTTTATTGTTTTTTTTATCTATATATGTTTCGGCAGATTTTAAGCAGCTGCTTCCATGATCTGAAGATCAAGAAAAAGCGGTTATTCCCCCTAGCCATTACTCTTGCATAAACACCTTCGAATTAACGAAAGGGCGGTGAATTTGTGGTAACTTTCACAAGTGAAGTATCAATTGACATATAATTTTTTGCATAGCTTCTCTTTCCGTTAGAACATGCTTTGTGAGGTGTGGCTGTTGTGAAATCCTGCGGGAGGGTTTTGTCTTTATATTGATAGACAACGTGTGACATTCCATATCTAACTACTCAGTATATTCATATTGAGAGAAGAATTGTATTTTTCTCTGCTTAAAACCCCAGTTTCATAGTCACATATTGAGGGCTTGGTTTTTACTACGTCTTTAAAACGTAGCAAAAACGGTAGTTGTGAGACGTAATGAGATACGTAGCATATACATTGTACATAGTAAAACCTAGTAAAGCATTGTCAAAACGTACTAAACCTTAGAGAAAACGTATTAAATACGAGGGATGTTCAGAAAGTTCTGATCGTGACGTCATATTTTGATAAGCATCATAAAAACAGAACTTCTGATAGCGAAACTAAATAAAGCAGTGATATGTCAGGACAACTCTGCAAACGCAGTGAATTTTTTCTAAAGGACATATTTTTGAACGTCTTTGAAAGAGGTATACCCTACAGCCACTGCATTTTTTTTACTTTAGCATATATAAGCACTCTTTAATATTTTTGTTCGTCATTGCTACTTAAACATAACCCCTAGGCAACTGTGTCCTGTAAACATCGCGGAAATTATATTCAATCTAGGTTCCATACTGTCAGGTGAATTTGGATTATCTGCATTTTATGTAGTAGCAAATTTCCCTTGTCTACTAAAGTTATCATGATTTTGTAACGAAAACAAACGTCTTAGCATTCAAAATCTTGTCAGGAAAAGCTTTTGCATGGTCCAATGGTAAAATTAATATATAAAACTAAGCTGTCACAGTTTGAGAAAATGACTTTAACGTCGATTTCAATAACATCACTAGAATTGCGCATTGCTTTGCAAGGAATGAATCGGAAACGTACGCTACCCTTCTAACTGACGTCATCGATTGACGAACAGCTACAAAAATTCATTTTGTATTTAAGATAATTTTACTTGAATGAAACACTGAAAATAAATTCACATATGACTTTAACCTAGTGGTATGACTGGGGCATAATAAAATGCGTTGTACTTCAATTAGAAAATGTGCCTTTGTATAGTATTTGGCATCACTGTTAAGACAAAATTCAGTGCTTTCAATACATGCAAAGTATTTGCCCCCAGCGTGCCGCTAAACAAACTTATGCGACAAGAATCAGCTCGTACGTACACAAACGTAAGGAGCCTACCCTAGCGGTCCTCTTAGCCGCAGTTTCACTGTCACGTATTGAGGGTTAGGTTTTTCTAAGATTTTAACACGTAGCAAAGCAGCAATATGTACTGAGTCATAACCGGCTACTTAAATGTTCTCGTTCCTTCTAAAAGCGTGGCACAAAGCCGTTTGATAACAGGATAATACGAAGAAAATCGTTATTAAACGTAGTGCAAACTTACAAGAAACGCTTTGAAGCCTAGATCTCTACAAAACAGGGTAAATTTTTGGCCAAACTTAGTGACATGAAACGTTTTACAAATTAGCTCTCCATACGTGACATTGAGACCGGGAGCTTTAGGGGGAATCGATACACTGCGCATTAAGGTGTATCGATACAGCTTGATGTTGTCTACCATTTTATAATGTAGACTGCATATCTTAATAATAAACTCGTAGGACTACATTATTTTGTACAGCGGCGGCGTACAGTTTCTAAAGACACGACGTGAAGAGATATGACGGCATTTACCGTCACCGCACTTAGGCAGTCATATATTTCCATATTTTCGGTCATTTCACGAAGTAGAGTTGTTTTGTATTTTTCTGTCAAAAAGAATACTTTGAAAAATGGATTTATTTGTTTAGCGAAAATCAATAGATGTCAAGCGATGTGACGTCATTTGCACGCACCGCGTTCAGAAATATTTTAATGTCCCAGACTAAAACCTTTGGTTGTCATACGTTTGAATTGTCATACAATAGACATCATTTGTTTCGTGACGGAATATCTACCTTATGCGTCACTTACAGTAAATAATCCATAGTATTGACAAATGGCCGTATCACGGTTCGTTTTTGTAAAATCTGACATAGATAGGTGGGCAACTTCGGGTTTTTAACATTTTCTTTGATGTAAATACACATATAGCTTGATCATTGGATGTGGTATGCGGGTAATGTCACGATGAAACCTGTTTCCATCATTTTATTCCTCTACGTTTTGACTTTGGATCCGTCGACGCATGGGTATAGTCAGGTCTGCGTGTCTTCGTTGTTAAGCTTCATGGGCTTAATTTGTGCAACATTTTGTCGCGTGCGCGAGTCTTGCCGACCGGCATGTGCACTTGATTCTCGATACTTACCGAGGTACCGAGGACGTTGTAATTCGTATTGTATGAAGCACGGTATGTAGGCAAATTTACGGACACGAAAGTATTACGTACGAGACATTGCGGGAAACTGCGCGTGCCAGGTAAACAACATTTTATTCTGACAGTTTTTCTTAAATATCTCTGCACTAACAAAATATTTTACAGATCTGTTTTTACCATTATATTTGGCATATTTCCTTCTATCTAGAACCGCTAAGACGCTAAAGATGCACTCTCCGAGTTAAGCCTGTTTTTTGGAAAACCGTGTAGATTCTTGTACTTCGTCACAAAGCAGCATGTATCGCCTTTGTTCCTTTATCATTTCCAAACCTGAACCCATCAGCG
Organism: Ctena decussata; assembly: GCA_963989385.1. Lineage (NCBI taxonomy): Eukaryota > Metazoa > Mollusca > Bivalvia > Lucinida > Lucinidae > Ctena > Ctena decussata. The sequence goes on from OZ022506.1 coordinate 46,148,909, forward strand.
AGTGGCCTAGTTAGTGCTCTTTACAACCACGGTTAAATCAGATTTCAGCTGCATACGTTACAAGAATAAACAGCCATCTTTCACTGGAGGGGTCTAGCTTTTCGCATTTACGACCATCTCAGCATTCCTTTTTTAAACATTTACGACCATCTGCGCAACAAAACACAGATCATGACACGACTATCGACAAAAAATCATGTACGAAATTCTTCGTATTTGGATTTTTTGCAATTAATCGTGTCTTCTCCTCAATCTAGATTCTCAGTCCAGTGATGATAGTTGTAAGATGGTCGACTAACTTTCGAATGAGATTTTATTGATAAAACGGAAGGATGGGGATTGCTAGCTAAGTATCAGGTACTCAGCCACAACAGACACGTCCAGACTGACGTTTTGAAGTTTACCCGCCCTTAGTCGTCGCCCCTTAACTTGCGTCACAACTACAATGTACGACCTGACCCCAGCCCGACAGTGGCAAGGCGGCTGTTTGAAACTGCAGAACCACAATATGTTCAAGCCCTCTATAAACTTTGTGAACCCTTTGTCACTCGGCATCACAAATATACATATCAGTATGTGAGGGGTTGCGTGAAAAGGCTTGTCCCAGCAGGTAACATTCAGACCTAATGTTGCATGTGCGCAATGCATTCTTTCTAGCATAAACAGTCAACGAACACTGGGTATATGAACATGGGTGACAAATGAGAGACTCTGAGTACTTTGCGCAAGATCATGTGCGCATTTGCGACATATTTTTACATGCTCATGCTTATTGCTGTGTATTACAAATGCATATTGTCATTTTTCAAAATGTGCTTGGTGTTCTCGAACTCGCCGAAAACAAGATACAACACTATGCAAGAAGTTTATTACGAATTTTCGGCTCACATAGGAGCATCTACAGAAGGTAATAGATAGTAGAGTAACTAAATATATATTCAAATGACAGATCATATCAGGAACAAAAAGACGGACATGCACACTTATGAAATACAACTACAGTTTAAGACGAAAGGGCACACTTTCAGGGGGACAAACTTTGTCATTTAGACAGCTGCCTCCCCTCCCAAAGCCTGTCCCCTCATATGGGAAGAATCTGTTCCCTATGGAACAAACTCCTCCACCGACAGCAGACCCCCCCCCCCCCCGCCTCACACACACACACCTGGGAAGGGCTGCGACAGTTACGGAAGCAGCAAGGAAGTCACAATGGGTCCAACTTCATGGGAAACAGCCTGCCAATTTTTTTTCTTCTTAGTCACCTTTTGGGAGCAGACAAAACTCCTGAAGGGAAGAATTTGCTCCCTTATGAGCAAACTTCCCCTCAAGAGAACATCCTAGCTGGAGGGGTTCCACTAAAGGGAAACATACAGGAAGCCACCTAAGTGTTTCCCCTTTGTAAAAGTGGCATAAGAATATATAGGTGCACCCACACACCCTAAATGCCATTAGTAGTGATAACCACCATAATCAAGAAAAACAGTGGCACAAGCTTTTTTTTTCCTTCAAGGCATAAATTACTGCCTATAACACAAACTCAGCATATTGTATGAAGATATCCAATTAGTAGCCTAGCCACTAGGCGAAGAAGTTATATCAGTCAGCCATTCTATTTTCCCAGTTCGTACAGCTAGTCTATACTTATATATATCAGAAAAGGAGCAGATTCAAGTTTTATAGACTGGCCAGAGAAGAGAAGAAAAAAAAAAGTTAATTCTTTTCTATTAACGGTAATATTTTCATTATCAGACTAGCGCTAGTCTATCCAGTTGGTAAAAGCGAAAGAGTATGTTACGACATGAACGAACAGTGAACTCAGACCAGTTTGCGCTACCGTGCAGTCTGATATGATCTCTTGGCATAAACTATGAGTCATGATCAGTGCAAATGGGCAGTTACTCAGAATTTAGGTTTATCGGTACATCGCTGTATTTCAACCGTTTTACAAGGGAGAGTAACTTTGCTTATCTGGACCACGAGGCCCTTCCAAAATGCATTCTAATCTTACAAAGAGGTGTCGTACCATAGTATGCCCTTTTCAGCAGCATTTCTAAAGCCACTGCAGGACGATGGGTTTACCACATGATTTTCATTCGAAAAACTGGTCTGGCTTAGAATTCTAACAAACTGTCGGGTCTGTAAAACTATAACCTTTTTAAGTTTTTGTCATAATGACTTCTTACTGACGTTGTTGCGACGTCATAGTGACGTCGTACCGATATCAATAAGACGTCATTCTAACGTCTTGTGCCCGCCCCCCCCCCCGGGAGGAATGATGTGTAAAAAACTACCGAGTACTATAGTCCAACATTTTCACTGGTATAAATTCGGTTAAGAGACTAAAACAGGCCTGACTCATATATTAGACAACATACGGCATACCCTCAAAGCAGTAGAGTGACACAGACAATATGACCTATATGGATAAGGCAAAAGCTTATAGTCAACAGCTGATGGTTTTTGTCGATGGTCGTGTCAAGATTTGTGCTTTGTTGCGCAGATGGTCGTAAATGTTTAAAAGGAATGCTGAGATGGTCGTAAATGCAAAAAGGTAGACCCCTCCTGTGAAAGATGGCTGTTTATTCTTGTAACGTATAAAGCTGAACTCTGAATTAACCGTGGTTGTAAGGAGCACTAAATAGGCCACTCGCTGATGGTTCAGTTTTGCAAATGGTAAAGGAACAAAGACGGTACATGCTGCATTGTGACGAAGTACAAGAATCTACACGGTTTTCTAAAAAAACAGGCTTAACTCGGTGAGTGCATCTTTAGCGTCTCAACGGTTCTAGATAGAAGGAAATATGCCAAATATAATGGTAAAAACAGATCTGTAAAATATTTTGTCAGTGCAGAGATATTTAAGAAAATCTGTCAGAAAAAAAAGTTGTTTACCTGGCACGCGCAGTTTCCCGCAATGTCTCGTACGTAATACGTTCGTGTCCGTAAATTTGCCTACATACCGTGTGAAGTGTTAGTTCGTTAATTCAAGGCATTTTGAGTCGGATGTTTTGACTTCAGCCGCTCCTCCCTCAATAGTACCTGACGTCCGTTGATACCAGAAGCCTAGAGCTAGTAAAGGCAGCTATATCAGTAAACGCTCAAAATGTAGTCTTGTATAAATTTCATAATTTTGATAAAGGCAGTATGCCGAAACGTCATAAATAAAGAGTGACTGTTCAGAGTTTATAATGTTTCTTATCCCTACACGGATTCTCTTCATCATAAAACTACATACTACGGTGTACAGGTATCTGTGTAACGCACGTAAGGTTACCATTCACAATTTCCCTCTTTTGGAAGGGGGGAAAATGCTGATATTTGGGGGTAGGTTGTAGGAACTCTTTAAGGTTTTAATTTGACTTCACTGCAGCTGGTGTTGTGCCATGTGGCGGCCGTAAACGTCTCCCAGTACATCATCCATAGTACTGATTATATCTTATTTCGTCCGTTGAAATCAGAGAATATATTCTAAGAAATCAGGAATTCTTTATTGATTTAGACTTTTATTCTAGATCATCGCTTTTTAATCATTCGGACCTCTTTTGATACAAATCAGTCTTTGAAGCGACTGCTTATTGAATTTAAGAAATTACAGTATGCTTTTCTCTGGCTTTCGTAACCAGATATTGTCAGGGTCACTGATGAGGCTTTAGTAGCCGAAACTTCGAAGTATGGCCCATGATCCTTCTTTTGATTGTGTGATCTGTTCTTGAAGGAACTCTTTAAGATTTTAATTTAAATCTTGGGCTATGAATTCTTTTTGCCTTCCGATATACAGGAAACTTTTCCTCCTTTTGGGTAAGAATGTGTCAGGGAAGTAAAACCTGAGTTTATTTTCAACCTCAAAAAACATTCAATCACTGTGAGGCATGAACGCGAAACTACGGCTGCATTAAAAAAAGTTCGAAGTTTAACTGTCAAAATACTAATTCCCATTTTCAAGGAAGACTCACAGAAAATCAAAACGGCTGACAGATATTCAGTTGCAGCTGACTGTAATAATCTGCAAGCCATCTAGGTAAAAAACGTAAGCTTTAGGTATCAACAGTTGCACTGCTCCTGAGTGGAGCATGGACGATTTTGCCATTTTTGAAGATATTTTCTGGACCCAATAAGTGGTTGGGGAGACATTTTCTCTGCAACAGTATTCGTATGTGGGCCTTGTAGGGTTATAAATGCCTATAAAGTGTATTTATGCATATGGCCAGCACATTCAAACAGAAAAAAAACAATGATTTATTGATTTAAACATGCTGGAACGTCACTTTGTTTAGCTGACCAGCTGCAGTGCCACCGAGCGACCGAAGAAGCCGTGGAGTGCAACCTTAGCATTTCCGAAATTAAAAGTAGTCCGAAGTAGTGGGTATTGGGTACAGGCACGGAAACGTTATATAGCACATTCTGAGTGTTTATGTACATGTTGCAGGCACCTATGCGAGTGTTTGTCCCGTACAACCAGGTGGATAGGAATGAAGAGATTGCTATCAAATGTTCAACTGACGGACACGACTGGATAGAGAAAGAACAGATCTATCAGCCTGAAATAACAAACGACTTTAAGGTACATGCTTGCCTCGTATGTTTCAACAGAGATCCTAAAAATGCAAGTTAGGTTTATATGTCAAAACAAAATTTACAGAAATATTCACTTTCCATTTATATAACATATTCTAAAGTCCGTTTTATATTCTTCTTATTATTTAGTTATTATTATTGTTTTTAGTATGCTGTCCTGTACAGCTGTTAGATTAATGCAAGTTATAGCAGTATAAAATTTATAAAATATTCACATAAAGGACGAGGACAAATTCTTTGCCTTTAACGGAATGCAAGTTTTTTCTACCTGTTTAATTCTATGTAGTCACGTGGACAAAACTGTACTGGTAAAGCGACCGATAAGCTCCCATCCAAAGGGCATAAACCGGATCAGATTATGTTCAGAATAATTCCTAACGAATTTTGAAACAAACTTTAAGTGGGAAATGCAGAATCCGCCAAAACGTCATTGTCTTCGTCAAACTGTTACATGTATGCACTTATACAAGGAAACATTGTGGCTTTTGAGATTGTTATGCTATGTTGCATTTGCGAAGGTAGGACTTTTTTATTTTTTTTTTATTTTCTCTAACTTTATTTATTTATTTGTTTTGGCCTCCTTGAACACGGACTATATTCCGTATAAAGATTACCAAGTTTCAGTTTCTCAATTGGTAACCAGCATGTACACTGTCTTTTCAGCTGACCCGTTTCATAATTAGTACGTCTATTGAATTCCATAATCAGTACGGCTATTGTATTTCATAATCAATTTTAGAGAAAATCTATGTCAGCTGACCTTTTTCGTGTGACAGCATTATGAGTTCGTGGTATTCAGACCACAACTGTCAACAGTGTAGCATTATTGCCAAAAGCAAATGTTTCAAATGTGCCAAATTGTGCCAGATCAGGGTTCGAGGTTATAAAACTTGAGAATAATCTCAAACTCAAAATAAGACACACTGATTGGCTGCTTCCGAGCACGTGCTCGGAAGCAGCCAATCAGTGTGTCTTATTTTGAGCGAGCACATAAAGCACACTGATTGGCTGCTTCCGAGCATGTGCTCAGAAGCAGCCAATCAGTGTGCTTTATTTTGAGTTTGAGAATGTACTCAAGTTTTCTAACCTCTGGGCCAGTTTCACTACACTTTTCTTTTCAGGAGCTGAGTTTAGTTGCAGCTGAAATCAACAACTATGAGGAGACGAAAATGCGTGTTGTGGCCAGGACAAAGAGCGAGGACATAACTGTAGAAAAGCAGCGGCTCACTCATCAATCTTCAATCGACAAGAAAGTCAAGTTTGTTTTCCCAAGGGACACATTCAAAGACCGAACAAATGTAAAACTGCAGGCAAGACACATTTCATTTATCATATTAACAGTTCAAAAGGTATAAAAATACGTTTATTTATCATATGACGTCGCATCTGAGAGTGTAATAAGGCCATGCATTAAACACGATAATCAACTAGTGGATTAAATATGCAACTTAAGTCGTAACGTTATGCGTTTACGTCCATAAAAACGTCGCGTTTTCTAATTGCGAAATCGGGACGTTTTAGTGCAAAATTTGCTAATAAAATGCAATTTTAGTGTCATATGATAAATGGAATCTTGCATTCGTACTCCTGTATTACTGAATTTATTAAACTCATTGGGGAAAACCGATAAGATGTTCGGTCTAACCTCTTATCTTTTTCCCCAACTGGTTTAATAAATTCAACAATACAAGAGCACTCATGTAAGATCCTCTATATCTAGGATATAAAAAAACGAATATTCAGGAAAGGCCACAAATTACAAGGCACAACCCTATCAAGAAGAGAGAGGCACAAACGGGTGTTTCATTAAATCTGCAATAATTTGGAATTTCTTGTTTAAAAATGAATTATTTGGTAAAATAGCCACACCCTATTTCTGTAAAGTATTGCATAAAATTTGCTAAATAACTGGCCAAACAGTGAAAGTCCTGACGAGACGGCTCATTATTGTGACTGTTTGCAACGGTATGTCAGAATTTACCCCCCTGTCCGGAGTTACCCTATTTTACCCTAATTTACTCTATGCTACATCTTCGATAACAGGAACATCCAGTCGAGATCCGATGAATTGAACATCACATATAACAAATATTAACAGGACTAATAAAATCGTACCATAATCATATCTTAAATTTTTTATGCTAACAAAATAGACCTTTTGGAAATCCATTTGGAAAAGTTTACATTATCGAGATGTAGGGTGGGGCGATGTAGCGACAAATATGCAGTTTTGTCAAAAATCTATTTTATAAAATGACATATTTTTTCTATCTATCTGGCTAGCTAGCTACACATGTAGCTACCTATCCATCAAATAAAATTATCTATATACCTATTACTGGAGCAAAGGTTTACCAACTTTGAGAACGGAGACTAAAAATGAAAGTAACAGAGTTGCTAACTTTGAGAACGGAGACTAAAAATGAAAGTAACAGAGTTGCTGAAATTTGAGTACGGAGACTAAAAATGAAAGTAACAGAGTTGCTAACTTTGAGAACGGAGACTAAAAATTAAAGTAACAGAGTTGCTGAACTTAAAAGAAAATGCTAAATTCAGACCATCCTGTTACTCTACCTTTAATTTGAATTTTCAGATCTGCCAGATACAGCCTGAGCGCCTCAAGCTAGCTATTCAGCAGCACGAAAACTATGAAAACATACTATCAACAAGTCCGCTAATCACAATCAATTGTGCAGAGGCTACAGATGTCGACATAGACGTTGATATTTCAAGGCAACAGCGTTTGGGTACTTTTAATTTTTCCCTTATTCTTTGATTTCACAAGTACCTTCGATTAAACAAAATAACCCATTTATCATCCCAATGAAAGCATTTTAGCATCTCTTAAAATGGACATAGACAAACAATGCACACTTTAGACACCCTAAAATGATTAATAGACTCACCATTATTATAAGGCAAAAAGAGCCCAATTCACATATATGGGCTAATATATTGCTTCAGGGGTTTGCAAAAATGCGTTTTCAAGGATTTGAGTTTGCTCAATTATTTACGTAACCCTTAATATTCAGAAGGTAGAACAGATAATTCGGCGATTTATCAGAAGAGGTGGTGCCTATGTTTATAATGTGGAGATACCAATCAATTAACTTTCAACTTGCAAAAGTATGGCAGCCTGTACCTTGGAAGAAGTGCAATATTGATATTATTGGCATCAATAATTTACTTTACGTTTTGAACAGAGGATGGAATTTTAGAAAACTTGCACGGATATATTATTGGGATAAGGCAAAAGAACTGTGAGTGAAAAAAATAGGGTGACATAGACTCCATTTTCAAGATCACAGGCCTGCATGACAATTTCTTGTATCCACTAAATCTCTTAACTTCAGCGGTGGAATTTATCGAAACTAACATGAATATATTATTGGGACAAACTTCAGAGCTGGTTAAGTTTTGGTGACCTTGGCCTCATTTTCAAGGTCACAGGATGACTTACGTAAGAACATTTTTTACATCGGACAGATTATTCGTGTTTCATACTTAGCGTACTCCAGATTATTGATTTTGTATAGTCGTAAAGGATATCCTTCGGCAGTTCTCCGAAACTGAACGACAATATGTGATATTCACAGGTGTCAAGGTAATCTCTAAATACTCTTATCTCGAGCATGATAAAGATTGATTTTATGGTTTTAACTAAATTTTAATCTTGCGTCAGTTGAAAAAAACAAAATATGAAAGTTACCAGGTGATAAATAATTAAATTAATAAATGGAATAAACAAATGTTCTATATCTGCAGTCTTAATTTCAAAGTAAATAGATACACATTCTCTATTTAAATCTCTTCGTGCCAACTTAAAAACAGTTGTTTCATTTTTTCTACGATCTGACCTTGATATCTGGATTAAGAACTCTTTTCTGAAGTTTGAGTGTAATTAGTGTTATGTATTTATCTCAAGCCTTTCACACTATTAATTTAAGTACAAAAGGAAAACAGCATACAGAATTAATAAGAAATAAGAAAAAATGATTGAATCAGGTAAATTATCATTTATTACATATAAAATCTCAATAGCGTAAATCTGTTTGCCCCAGGTTTGTATTAAAAATGTCTCGCCATTAATCGAGATAAGGCGCGTTACTTGAGCGTTACGCGCATGTGCAGAAATAGTTCTGTTCCCAGATCGCCTTCGTCGTCTTTAGACAACATACTTTTGAGCCGTGACCTAACAAATTATGCAAAGTGGCCTGTGCGCCCAGCGAAGACTCAGATCAGCCTGGGCATTCGCCAAGTCTGACATATCTTCGCTTTCGGCATAGAGTAGCTAATGCCCTAAGCTACCCCTTTAGCGCATCGCAAAGACTCTAGTCAGACTGCCCAGGCGTATCTGAGTCTTCCCTGGTCGCACATGAGCACAAGAGGTCAGGGCTATTCTTCGACCTTTGACCCAGGTCTTTCATACTTCGACTCAACAGCTACTGGGCCAATTCTAACCAAATTTTATATAGAGCCTCCACGGGTCGGGGGAATGGAAATTTGTTTAAAAGGTCCAGGTCGCATGCCCACCATTTCTATATATTGTAAAAAAACATGACCAATTGACAAATGGCCTTGAAACTTAGGTAGAATTGAGTACTAGAGTAACAACAAGATTGTTCGAATAATAACCTAAGGCTGACCATGGCTGTTTTACGGCAAGGTCAAACTTGCTTTCTGGTGCTTTTGTATGGAATAATGCTGGAACGTAAGAGTTTGTGGAAGCTATAAAAGATATTGGTGTAAAAATTGGTACATGTATATAGAGTTACCTAAATGAGTACATGAAGATTTGTAGGTACAAAGATCTCAAGGTCATTCTTAGGCCTTGACCAAGGTCTCTCATATTTCGACAAGTTCAAACAAGTCTTCAAAAGCCATTGGGCGAATTGTGACCAAAGGTAGAGTTTCAGCCTATGTTAATTTTACATAGAAATCTGCCCACGCTTAGATTTTTTCGATTCTATGTATATGTGTTGCCTAAGTAATAACAGTGTTGCTTATGGATTATTTACCTCAGTTTACATGTTCAGCATAGCACAGGGTTGACTTAAGTAACTTATACCCTGAAAATGAGGGTTCCCTTAAAATACCGTTTCTAGAGCTATCAAATTTTTAGATTTTGCAATTTCATTTATAAACTTAAATCAGTGAATTGATGTGAAACATTTTAGAATTATATTTATTCATGTTTCAAGAAACGGGTTATGTATAAAATAGTTTTTGTTTGGTATAACCCCTCAAAATCAGCTCAGAACCACACCTATATCAAAAGTTAATTATCAGTTACAGTATGATCCAGTTGTTGTCAAGATTTTATACTAGCCATAAATCATGCTCTATACCTCTTATATGTGTACAAGAAAATTAAAGAAATTCCGAGCCCGGTAAACTATACATCAAGGCTGGAGAATGTGGGCTGTCAGGCACCCCAATAGAAAAGCAATATCTTGTTGAACTGTATTTTTGTTTCTTGATTCTCCGTACGTATGTTACATTACAATGAACTATACCATCTCTGTATTATCTCAATTCGGATTAAAAAGCATATCGATGAAATGTCGCCTTGTCCAAACCCATTAACACCAGAAACTTTTCAGATCAAATTTTTTTTTTTTTTTTTTTTTTTTTTTTTTTTCAAAATAATAACTCGGTAATTATTTTAAATAGACTGACAACGGATCATATTTTGAGCCCAGGAAAACTTATGTTACGGTGCTGTTTCTCAACACAAGTGATTTGTTTGCTGTCAACATGTTGATAATAGGTTGAGTAGTCTTCACAAGCTTGCTAAGTGTAAGCTTATCTTCCATCATGAACTGTTGTACCCAGATGATTTGGATGGTTGGCATGTTTCTTTGTTTTTTGTTTGATTCTAGAGTGCACGGACACTTAATGCAGTCAGGTGTTGGAGCCTTGCCTTACGCCTGTTCAATGTACGGGTTCAAGCCAAAATTTTAAAGAAATTAAATTCAGGGCACTAACATTTAATGCAGTCAATAGTTGAAATAAAAATAATGGATCACCGTGCCTGTGACCTAGGCAATGTTTAAAAGCCAACAGACTAGCACTTGATACAAGCAGCAGTTAGAAAGAAAAGGTTGAACATCCTTTCTTACATCTAGAGACATCTACAGATACAAACCTAAAGTTATCTTCAAAACAAAAAAAAACTCAGGGCACTGATGCATAAAAAACACAGGTTAACACTGAAATTAATTTTAGCTGTTCATCTTTTATTTATCGTTCTGTACAGATGATAGAACATATGTTGACTATTTTGGGTGATTACACTTGTTTGCAGAAGTGTGAGGAGGGGGTCGGGGACACATTTGGGGGATTATCCTTGGCTTCCAAATCTTAGCCAGTCAAGAAAATATTTGCATACAGAAAGGGTATTAATGTAGGACCTCATTAATAATTTATGTCACAGATAAACAAATGCTGCAGTGAAAGATCCTACCTTTACTATGAAACTGACGTTCTCCAGAAACCTGACCTATCCTCAAATTTTAGTTTCAAAAACTATTTTACCGGTTTCAAAATCTTTTAAAACTTTTCACAAAAGGAGGGGATATACAGTGGACTGGACAGTATCGGATCAAGTTCAGTAAAACTCCTGTTTTATTGTATTATGTGTGTTATGGCAAATAACAATTGCAAAATATCCCTTCTATCTATCCATGTCAAAATATTTACGACATTTAATCCTTTAAGGGCAGATAACCCACCCAGACTTACAGGAGGGTCTTACGACAGTAACAAATCAGGTGCGACAGTATCGGATCATGTGATATTATTTCATAGGAGAGTTCCCCCGAGGCATTCTGCCAACCTTCTTGGCTTCAATAATTTTGCTACATAGACAGATGGACCTATTAAACTCTCAAAGAAAACTTTTACGGCCTTTCAGCGATATTTTACATGTGATCCTTCACCAGCAATGGTTATGTCTGTTAAACACCCCATGAATGTATACAAATGTATAAGCATGCCAATATTATTACCTCAGTAATCCCCTGCGCCCCATAGCACGAAACTACTCAAACAGTAAAGACCAAAATCTGCCTTTGCAAAGTGTAGACCCTGATAAGATCGTAGTGCCTGATCAGGATCAACAAATTTACGATGATTTTCCGCCTTAACATTGATATTTCAATGCAATCAGTGTATAGAACTACATAGTCATTCAACGAGTTCTTCCGTATTAATCTGAGTCTACACAGTGTACAAATGCCCAAGCGAATGAAAGCCCGTTATTGGAGGGTTCCCACACATGAGAGCCGATATCTATAATGTTTCTTCAGAACGTTTAGCAGAAGCTTAGTTGTGCTACGCATAACCTTCATTATCATACGTTAGTGTGTGGGCGTGGGATTGAGGCTTTTTTAAGAAAAGGATATATTGTCTTATTTTTATACTGATCTTCTTTGAAAGTAGACACACCAGCCACTCAGGTAGTTGATTCATGACTTGCTTTCAGCATCAGACCGTGCATCCAACATAATTTTTTCTAACTGATGCCTGTATTTCAGTTAGAATTATATAATGATCCGTTACTGGTCGCACACCGGTGCCCCTCTTTTCCAGTCTTCTGTTTCATAAATACTGGGATGACTCTAAAATAATGATTGCCTGCAATTTTAGGGATGCCAGGACACAGTAGAAAGGAGAATTGGTTTCAATCGCCTAATTATAAAATATCCTAAATAACTAAAATCTATTCTTGGGGTAACGAGCAACAGACGAAATGCAAGTGCCGCTGAAGAGAGGCCAAGCTTTTCAACAACTCTGTCTTGTTTCACAGAAGCACATTGTGATCGAATTTTTCACCCTGCACTTTGTCATTAGTCTAACTTGATGACCGCAATATAATGATGAAAATATTTGCTTCATTCGTGAGAAAAAATGGGTGTTAACTTAAGATTTATCCTATACTGTCGATGATCCGGTACTGTCGAGTCCACGGAATTTACCCTAATTCTGAATAAAAATTATAGCTTGACAAATACAGTAACAGATCTAAACATTAAAATTACCTCTCATGTTTGATAATTTATAGGCGTTTTCTTTTTTGACAGGTTTTTCAAATTGGATTATATGTTAGTTGTTTAGTTTAGTTTAAACAGTATTTTATTCAACATATAAACATACACAATCAATTCATACATGGATAATATAAAGGATTCGATAACAAGCTAGGTAGCTTATAGACATCGTCTCCTAAAGTTAGTTGTTTGGTGTTAAAACAAAATTTACTGGGCAAACAGTGAAAATGCTGTTGAGACGGCTCATCATGAGCCGTATCATCTAGATTTTATACTGTTTGCAATGGTGTGTCCGAATTTACCGCTGTCCGAAGTTAACGACTCGACCCTATTCCGTCGATGTTTTGAGCGTATGTGCTTTATGATTGTGACCTAGGTACGGTGTCTTCCCTTATGTATTTCTTTTATTATTTCAGAAACTCAATCAGAGAAAGGTTGTTACCATCATGTGTACAGAGGCAAAGATAGACAATGGCACTTTGCTGACTCAGGAATCAAAAATCGCAGTCAGGACGTCACAATAACTCTTCCTCGGGGAAAGAGATACTACAGGTTACTGCTTTGTTTCTCAGATTTTGAGCATAAAATCAAAGGATGGAGAGCGTAAACTGTACATAAAACGAAATTTAATAAATACTTGAGTATAAGGTATAACTATGGTATTCTCCCTACAATCAAGTGAGATGCGGTAGAAAGCTACAAAAATGTGTATTTCTTTTCATGCCACAGTTCATTTTTACCGTAGACATTTCTTAAAGATGTTTTTGATGGTCACGTTCAAAATTTTGTTTATCTAAAAATGTTGTTTTCAAAAGCAACAAAACGCTTTTTATTTTCCCAGTGGTTCTTCCTTCCTTCGAGTTGTTGTAAAATCGTTGATATTTGAGCTAGAAATCTCGTTCGAATGCTAAAAGCCATGGGTTTTTTTTTGATTGTTTTTTTTTTCGAAAAGTGTTTTTTTTTCCATAAGTAATTTAAAATTTTGACAATAAAATAAGGAAAAAACGGAATTGGAGCTTGCCTGATCGTATTAAGCAGAGAAAATTATCATTTTACATAATGTTACAGATAACAACTGGTCATATAGAAACAATAGGCCATCAAACGGCAGTGTGAAGTGGCGTTTCACGGCATGATTACGGTATATGGTCCCTAAGTATGTACTTGAAGTAGTGTTTTATTTCTAAGACTCTGTACACAGCATGAACAACCAAAACAAAACTGCATACCTTCAATAATCAACAAATCAAGTCGGTGAGAAGCACTGATTAGCAGTAAATACAAGAATTTGCATAAGATGCTGAAAATACAGAAGATCTTCAAAAAAACTAAGCAGATGACTATTTCATGTTGTTTCTCACAATTTAGATAATTTTGTTCGCAAAAATCTGAAAAATAACCACTGTTATTGAAAATGTACAGAGGTCTGAAGGTACATTAATGCATTACAAAGGGCTCCCTGGCATTTATTTTTCCACCTCTTTCACACATTATCAGGTAGAGCAGATAAAAAGAAGTATGTGTCCAATATTTTGGCAAGAGCATAGTGGACAGTACTGTTTCAAGGTTGAACAATTTCACTTCACACCTGTCTTGGTCACAGGTAATATAGTATTTATATAGGTATACCTGCCAATCCTATATTTAATGAATGCGTCCAGTGTATATACGCACCATATGTTCGTACACGGTAGAAGAGTTGAGAATAAGCTACTGTGTTCATCCGGTCTACATTACAATTTGAGATAGAGTTGGAACAATTAATTGCTATGACGCCTTTTTTAATGCTTTGAAATTCCTTCATACCTGAATTTATTTTCAATACCGACCGGTGTTATTAATTTAGATTGCTGCGCACAAAAGTTCCTTTGATCTTTCCTTATAAAAACACTGTTTTAAAACAGCATGTCGCTCGTTTTGTATTCTAAATTGTAGAGAACGACAAAAAACTGCTTACTTTGAAGGAGATACGTTAATATCTCAAGCTTTTATCCATTTTTTTTTATTTCTCACAAATAACCACTTTTATCGCAATATTTCATAGCACTACTTTTGGTGAAATTGGATGAAGACAGTGTAACCTGTAATTCCAAGCCTGATAAGATATAGAAATATACACTTTATGTGTTATCATAGCAACCGGCCTTTTCAGCTGTGATGGAGATTAGAGTCCTTCTCCCTAAGAATCATGGTTTCGGTGATAAGTGGCAAAAAATCATGTATGTACAATATAGAAGAAATGTCAACATCCTTCGTATATCTGATGCAATGAAAATCTAGACAGAACGTGTACGTAGTAGCATCTTAGTTGCTGAAAAAAAAAGAAAAAGGCACTTCGTATGTTTTCATATTCAACTGCTATCTTTTTTATTATATATAATAAAAATGAACGTGATTAGCAATCCTTAGCCTGGATATCTTGCAACGAAAATACCCATATAGCAAGCATTTTTAAATAAGGCTGACATTGCAGATATTTGAAAAAGTGTCTGTTAATTTCCTAATGTGGTAATAAATCTATATAATTTTCTTTGTAATTATGAAAATAATCTTTTAAAGACAGGCAAATTAAAACAACAACAACTTCTTCTCTAGAACCACAAGGCTTAAATAGAATTCAAAATCAAATATAACCTGCACTAAGAATGATATAAGGGAAGACGTTTTACGGCCGCCACACGGCACAACAGCAGCTGCAGTGAAGTGAATATTAAAACCTCAAGGAATCCCTTCAAGAGCGGAATTGTTGAAATAACTGGTGATGATTGGCCACTGACTCTCCGATGAGCGAATTAGAGCCGTCTGGGCCCTCTTGTAATGATTTGTGCCCTGGCAATTTTTTACCTTTGGTAGGACTATGGAGCTTTTAAGGAGTTCCGTCAAGAGCAGACAACCTATTCCAAAGGAGAAAATTAAAGAACATGGGCCATATTTCGAAGTTTCGTTTACTCAAGCCTCATCAGTGACCATGATCTGGTAACAAAAGCCAAACAAAAAACATACTTTGATGCTTTGATTGATACATATAAAGAAAAGTGGTACAAATGAATGAATTAAGCAATGATTTAGAGTGAGAGTCTTAACTAATAAAAAAAAGTTATTTTTCATATTTCTCATTATGTTCCCGCGATCTCAAAGGACAAAGAACTTGATACAGAATGGTATTTTACATTTCGCATAACTCAAATTGAGTGGTTTTGTACATCTCACATGAATGTTTTAATGTGTATATGTATCTTATGTGTATAAAAGTGAGACTTTTAATAAATTATATGTCTGTCTGTCATTTCCCTTGTGTTAATGCCTGAAGTTATAATCAGACAAGGTCAAACCAACTTCCATAAACTGTTGGTCTTGGTAAAATTGTTATTTTGCTTTAATTTGTTTTCTGAAAAGTGTGTTTATATTTTTCCGCCATTCATTATACTTAGTGGGTTGGATGAGGTGTTGAACTACTCGACTTCATAGTGTTTAATTAAAAGAACAGAGTATTGACTAGCTGCTTGTATCTATCAGTGCTTTGTAGTCTTGCAAATTCAGCATCACTATTATTGCTGGGCCTGTTACAATTTGACGGTAGAAAATGGCCAAAATTCATGTCAGACGCCTTCCCCTCCCCCATCCCCACACTTATATTCCCAGTAGTGGTAGTTCTGGTTTCATACAATAAAATGGACTAACGGATCAGACTCTGCCAAATTGAATAGCAGAATTAGTAGCAAAGAGTTTGCAGACAGTTCCTAAGATTGTTTGATAGCATAAGGAAACTTGGTATTACAGAAGTTCAAATAGGTTAAGATGTTTGACAGATCAAAGGCACTAACCTTGCAAGTTCGATTGTCCTAGTTTGGGACATAGAAACAAACCAAGGTCTAAGTCTGAATTTTGCAACCAGAGTGTGCAAGGTATCAGACAAAGTCACTAAATGCGAAGATTGCGAAAAACGCTTTTATGCAAAATGTTCAAACTTGGGTGAAGACGAACTGCTAACAACTGAATCTGGAAATAGTGACTGGTATTCGCAAACCGCAAGGCTGACTGCGGTCTGTGCAGTAGTGTTGTTCGTAATGGTCATAAGGAAGCTCAGTGCGACGGTTTCGAAATTTCGATTCACAGTGAATTTTCATTTATAACGGAGGCCAATTATGAAACTTTATTCAAACTGGGTGCACGTGGTCCAAAAAATGATTTTTTTCAACTTTTCGGATTCTTTCCTTGATGAACAGTTGAATCTTATGGATAAGAAATGATCTGATCTCTTTTCAAAGGGAAATAATGTTGGGCTTTTACCAAACGGTTCAGATCAAAGCTTCAAAGGAGATGATTCAGATCAGTTTCAAAGGAGATGAACTATATAAGATCAAAGGAGATGAACTATATAAGCTTTTAATAGCTTTCGTTCAAATCCTTAAACTGCTTGTTTGTAATTTGTGATTATATATGTACATTTGACTGAAATAAAATATGTTTAAACCAAACGGTTCAGTTCAGACAAACTTCAAAGGCAAGTCTTTAGGTGGATTGAAGCTCGTTAGGTTGAATATAAACATTTCTGGATTTGTTGACTTTTCTTGACGTCCACCAACCTCACAATGTGGCTATTTGGTAAACAAAAATTGACAGTTCATTTGCAACTTTGGAATTGGTCCCCGAAATATTTCGATACCATGTATTCTGGAATGACAGAAACCTTCATGGTGGTGAAGTAACGCTCCAGTAACGCCCCTCATTCATTAAGACATTCCGTACATGCCGTTGTCAGAACTGGAAGGAAAACTACTCGGAACAGATTTTACTTGTATTTTTTTTTTTTTTTTTTTTTTTTTTTTGCAAAAAATAAAATTATTATTTAGTAACTTGGTATCGCCAAGTGATGAGAAAATATGCAATTCGACATAGTTGTCTAATATATGAAACTATTAAAATAACGGCTGTAAGGTGCTCATTTCTAAGAAATACTGCACAGGAACCAAAATGAGACTCTGTGCATATTCTGTTTCATATATTGGCTCACCAATTATAAAATAAAAACATATGCATTATTCTTCAAAATCTCAAGAAATCTGAACTTGAAAGATGCACCCCAAACTGTTCTCCCAAAAATATCACAAAGAACCCAAGTAGAAAATAACACTTCTAGATTCAATTTTATATGACTTTAAATAAACTCGGACAAGTTAGTATTATACAGGACGGATGCCCTTGTCAATCAAAGGCTGGATTTCCACACTGGCACAAGATGCTTGAAAGTACAATTTTAGTTACTTTTCGATAACAACCATAGAAATGAGTTCCTTTCTGCAATATTTTGGACCATACAAAAATGCTACACTGAAATTCTATTGAAACATTTTCTTTGTGAAAGTGGAACTCTCACGCAGAAGATAATTAAAAGAAAAGCAGGGGTTATTGAGCTACTTATGTGACAAACCCTACCCTAACCCTCACATAAATCACGTGGAAAAATATACCTAAAATGTAACATATTCAGATCATTTTCATTGTGCTTACCCACCAAAAGCTGCTATCGTATGAATAAAATGAATCATTTTGTAGCTTATAATCCTCTTAGGTTGATCACAACTTGAATAAATGTCAAAAATAATATCCTGCGAAAAGATAATATTTTCTATTTTCCCTAAGTTTGTAGTTAACTTTATTACGAATAATTGAACAATACCACCGAAATATTATTTAAACAGAACTGTACAACATTTCTATACCCATTCACAGCAAAATATTGACCCTAGAATAACTTGAAATTATGAAGAGAATATAAAAATGACGACTTCCTAGCAAATGGTTTTAAATATTGTTAAACAGTACGTTAAAAGACGCCAAAAGCGTTAACTGTGAAAATAGTCAGTGGTATCTTATTACTTTTTTATCAGTGTTTTAGAGATCGAGACACGGAAGGACGTTTCTAGGGATATAGTACTACAAGCAGCGGAGGATATTTTTAACCTTGTGACCAGATCTGTGGTACGCCTCATAGCCAGACAAAAGGCGGACAATCCTTCTACTCTACACATACAATGTGTACGTCGAGACCAAATAGCCGCACGACTTGCAGAATTGGACACATGTGGATACAACTCTGGACCAGATGCTAGCCGAGAAATCTGTCTGTGGGATGTACAAGAAGTATTTTTGAAATGCAAAGGAAATATTGGAATGAATACCATAGCGAACCAAAATGTAAATGCAAAATCAATTATATTACATTGCTATATATATATATATCGTATGTAATTTGCTTTTCGGTTATTTTCTAAATTATTTTCCTCATAGGTACTTATTATGTATTTTCCACCGTAATACTTGGAACTTCTTTTAATTTGTTCGTTTCCAGGACATAGAACATAGCGATTTGATCAACAGTGCTACATTTATGTCTGTAAGTATATCAAAGGCAAAGTCATGAAAACACAAGGGCCCATGGAAATTTAAAGGGTAACTACACTTCAAGAACTGACTGAATCAGATCCCAAACCCTATCGTCGAAAGCGAGGCGTACCCGATGTCCGATCATCCCAATAAATCCAAACTGCCCTTTGCCTTCCACTCGATAACGAGTTTACATTATTTTGCTCCGAGTGAGACGTAAACAAATATTACACTTCTTGTTGCTAGACATATAGAAACTTTAACCACCGCTCTTTTTGAAGAGGTAACGGTTTTCAGCAAACTCAATAATACTTCATGCAATGGGTAAGACGGTTTTGACAATAACTTTTTTGATCGCATGGTCCATCAAATTTACCCTTCTGAACTGCAGTTAAATAAGGCCAGCGTCTCAGATACCGTGGCCTCATTTTTGGATTTACATTTATTTAGCTTAAACATATTTATTGTATATAAACTGTACATGACTACAATATAAACATGGAACAAACAGTAGGATCAGAACGGAAGCATGAATTCTTACTTAGTTCTTCTCCCTTATTTATATCGGATGGTTTTGTTACAACTAAAACTTACAATGACATGATTATTTTGATATTGTTAAATCTCCATTTTTAGATGCTGATGCTCCTTGTTCTACATGCTATGGTGTTTACATTTCTCGACTTATTTGTTCTGCTCGAGAGTTAAGTCGGCTTATGACAGCTTTATATTCGTGATAAAGTTTTGACAGCAAAACTTCTCAAACAAGGTTATAGATATCATGAACTTAGTAAAGCGTTTTCAAAATTTTATCGACGGCATTTCGACCTAGTGTTTAAATATAATGTCGGATTGAAAACACTTCTTCTGCACTGCCTTTCGGAACTTGAATTTTATGGCAACTTGGTGCATAAATCCAGAAAAATAATTGGTAAAAATGATTTATTTCCTTAATCATTTTAAGAAAATAGTAATTCGATAAAAAAGATTAGTTATAATATAGATGTTTTGCGACAAACTGCATGCTTATTGGTTAACCCAGCGACAGCTTTACTTGTCTCTTCGGTTGCACGACGGTGCCTCAAACTTTATGAAGGCGCCAACCTAAACCTAACATAATAGTAACACAGACGGTTGGCGCCTGACCCCCGTACTGGGACGTCTTGTGTCGGGCTCACCGTGGTTTAACTGATAGGTTTTTTTTCTGCTCCGAAATTTCAGTGTTGCTATTTCTATAAGTTCTCATGTTTGTTTTATCTTAGTTTTAATTTTGATTTCTATGTTTCTGAGATATAACTCTAATATGAGCTAGGAATTTTCCACGCAAACCGAACAGCTAAGTGTCTGATGAACCAAAGCAGAACCAAGGGCGAGGGTTTGTCGCGACCGCGAACCGGTTAAGCCCCCAAGTAAATTCATTACTGGCCGTCCTAAGGCGTGTTGGTTCTTCTTGGCTGTTTTATGTGTTATTTGTTGTATGTTTGATATGTTTTTGTGATATTAAGGCTAGCCCGGTGACCACCTGTATGGGAAATGACTGTTCACATGGCTGCCGCTGATGATGTCTTTGGTGGTGATTAATTTTGTGATGTCTTTTTTCCCACGCGGTGTCTTGAGTGGGATCTGGGATTGAATTATGTCAGCTCCTGTGAATTTTTCCCATTTACATTTGCAAATATAAATAAATGGATAAATAAATACTTGTAACTGAATAAATAAATAAATAAGCAAATTTAAAAACAAATCATGAGAAAATTATGATGATAGAAATAAGTTAAATGCATAAAAATATTGCTGGATCAGCTGATATAATCAAAGGGTTAGGTGAACTATATTAGGCAGAATTAGGTAGCTGATCTCAGTTATAGACAAACTTGGTACCAGGAGTTGCACGTTATGTATTATTTCCCTTGAGCCTCTTCGGAAACATCGTTTTGAGTATAAGAACAATCAACTTGTCTCGATAATTCTCTGGGCATCAAAGAGTAACAAAAGGGCCATGAGGTTCTGAATTGTGGCTACAATCCGTCTAGTTGTTTTAGAGAAGACTTTTGAAAGTGTGGACAGACAACGATGGACGAGGAGCGATCCTGTCTATCGTATGAGCTCCCCCGGAGCCTTTGGGTCATGCGAGCTTATAATTAACTGTTGGTCATGAAACTCAAAAACTAATTTGATTGGTCGATGATTGTTCTCAGAAATTTACATACCATGTCGGTGTCCAGTTGCCTTTGGATTAATTATCAATTAAACAGCAAAACCGCAAAACTTGAATCACTTATTCCATTCTTTATAAATTGGCAGTGTACTTAAGTGACATGATTTGTTTTGTAGCCAAGACTGTTCGTTCCGGTTAGAAGCTGAAGTAATAATGAGCGCGGATGTATGATTTAAGCGTATTATAGCTATATCTGCTCTGCTCTTTTCAGGGCGTCCGTCTTGTGTATCGTGATTATATGGACAGTGCTAAACAAGAAGTCTCCCTCTTTGTTGTGGATGAAAACAAACAGCGTGACAATGACTCCTACCTTGGTCTTCTATTGTTCGAAACAACTGACAGGGACGGGAAGAAAATGACCGGCGATATGCCAATATCATTGCCAAAGGTTATTATAATTCGAGCTCTGATGAGCAAAAACTAATGTCAGCTGCTTATTCAAGAAGTAAAGCTTGTTTGCGCACCCTAGTATGAATAGAATGTGGGTATGCAGGTGCAAACCGAGTTTTAGCTGGTATCATACACATGTATATGTGAAGAGATCTTGCCAATTGCTGCTGGGTTTCGGACACTTTCATGTGTCGCGACAGACATACCCATTTAACAGAATCAAATAAAAGTAGCCAACAACTGCTAAAAATAGATCACAAAATATTGTATGAAATATTAATGGTTCGCTTCACATGAAAACGTATTGCGTGCGCTTGAACTCAGCCTCTGAATGTATTGCCCCCTAGGTACTTACAGTGTCATTGCCTTGCGAACATCATCTGTTTCCCTTCGCGAAAATAGCAAGCGAAAATAAAACGTGTATATTAAAGCAATTAGAACAAACCAATTGATATTTAGTCTTGTAGCTATAATATTACTTGGGTCTTATATAAATATTACATGTGATATTATGATGTTTTCTATGATAAAAACATTTTTCAAAACATAACCACGCTGTCAGGTCATTGACGAGTAGCCATGACGCGTCATGATATATATATTCGACACAACTTTGAACGGACCAGTCTAGCAAATCACATGGCCTGGTGACGTAATGCTGAACAATGTATTATCGGCTTTCCCAACAGTCCTGTATGCGATAGGTGAGTATTGCAATGCTATCTATCAGCGATAATGAGTGTAAAATATGTTATGTTAATAGGCTGAGGAGAGTATCTGCTATCAGTGTTGCAGTGCCATTCCGCACTTATTTCATTGACCAAAAAAAAAAACGATGTAGGATTAAACTAAACAAGAAATATCTTATATTTTATATATATATATATATATTATATATATTTTATAAAAGATAATCGGCTTAGATTAAAAAGAAGTGTGTATTGTAACTTTCTATATGAGTAAGGTACATGATATCGAATGTGGTGATCAGATTGTACGGATGCGCATGTTGATATACATATTTGTTGTTGTTGGTGTTGGGGTTTCGATTTCGGAAATGCTGTTGAATTTCGATTGGGGTTTGTCTGTGTTGTACATACGAATGAGGGATGGTTGGCTGACCGCCCCACCTTAAAAGTGTCACAGTTCCAGCACAACATCAATAACTAAACCAGCAACAATTACTTAATTATACCCCCGACATAGGGTATATAGATTTCGTCTTTCCGTCCGTTCGTCCGTCTGTCCGTCCGTTCGTCCGTGCGTGCGTCCGTTTACATTTGTGTTAAAGTTTTTGCATTAAGTTTTTTAGTTTTGTTTATGTTTCCAATATCCTTTGATGGAGCCTGTTGATATAAGACTATGTACAGGTGTGTTACAAAATTTTTATACGTGGGTAAACATTTCATATTTTTTACATACAGGTATCACTATCAAGAGACGATACAAGGGTTGAAAAAAGATATTATTTACAATATTTTATACTGTATTCATGCCAATCCCAAATACTTTCATTGCAGATAAATCATTTATAACGTTGAACCGCGGTCAGCGGTATATCACCATTGCATATAGTGCTCAGTTACACCGCCCTTTGCAGTAATATCAGCCTTGATTCTAGCCAGCATGGTCGAATATAGGGCTTTTAATTCGTCCATTCCTGTGTTATGCCATATTTCCCGGACGTTTTTCCAAAGATCCTCTTTCTTAGTCCCATGTGCCGCTTCACAATATTCCACATAGATTCTGTCGGGTATAGATTTGGCAAGTTTGACGGCCAGTCGAGAAGTGCAATACACTGGCGACGTATAAATGTTCTTGCACTCATAGAAGTATAGCAAAGTGCGTTATTTTGTAAGCAATGCCCAAAAGGATCCTTTTCAAAGCTCAATTTTGAAATGGCTCAAACAAAATCCGAAATTTCAAATTGGCACCCAATGATCAAAATGTTTTAAAATGTTGTTTACCTTCAGAGAACACTTTCTAGACCATGCGAAAAAAGGGTGCTTAACCCAATTTTATGAGAACAAGTACTCGTAATAAGGTCTGAAATTTCGAAAGTGTAATGATTAGAAAAACACAGAGTGTATATAAGGACAGTTTTGTCTTTGTACAGTATTTGGAAGTTTCGTGAAACACAAAGCAGACCAAAGCAGCTATATCTTTAAAGCGTTGCAAAGTCGGTGAACTGTATGTAAATTGGAACGAAATCTTATGCTATTGTTTACTTACAAAAGTTGCAATATGTCTGACATAATTTCGATTCTACAATCTGCATAAGCAGCAAAACATTCCGACCAAAACTCTTGATGATGTATTTAATATATGTTTAAAGTAATACCACATTTGCGATAGGATAAACAATGCTATTGTCTATCGACAGGAAAGTAAAAAGTCAGTTTATTGCATCTTTGGATATCTCTTAAGCATATGTCAAAATAATTTTCATGTTTTTACGATCTGCATGCATATGGCAAGCAAATGAAGGACTTTGGGGTATGTAAGAAATTATGAAATATTTACCCATGTATAAAAATTTTGTAACGCACCTGTATACATATATGTTCATGCAGAACAGCTGACATCATCTGGATGCTGCTGCTGACCAAAGGTCAAGGTCACAGACTTAAAGTTATGCGTTAAAGTTATATTCTTCTTATATATTTGAAATATCCTTTGATGGAACCATTTGATATTTGTCTAGGGTTACTTTAAGGCTCATACAGAGTAGTTGACATCATCTGGATGCTGCTGCTTACCAAAGGTCAAGGTCACAGACTTGTATATTTGCGTTAAAAGTTTTGTATTAAAGACACTTCTCTGGCTAGCCTGTCTTCTCTAGTCCAGTATCCCAGCAGTCTCTTTCGGAGGCCAAACATGGGGGAAATTAATAATATAGATACCTTGGTTTAATTACTGGCATTAGTGTTCATTAAAGTTTGATGTAGAAAACATTTTAGATACATATATTCTGGTAATGTTTCCAGACTCTTAAGTTCACTTCTATTCCTTTTCACAGTCAAAATTCGTTATTAGAGAAGCCAAAAAAAAAGTAATATACTCTGTAGAAACAAAATATTGACAATGATAAATCCATAATTGACAAATCGAAGTCTTAAACCAACAAAACCACATTGTCGGTTCTTGTAAAAACAAATGAACATTGACCAATTCACTGTTTTCAAAAGGTGTCAAAAACATGTTTAATGTCACCAAACTGCTCAAAACACAGGTTTTGCAATCTATTTAAATTGAAGTCTTTTGGGTCTCTGAAGTGATCTTTGAATCAAATTTTCGTCTACAAATCTTGCATATTTTATTTCTTCTTGAGATTATTATAATGGCTAAGGTATAAAACTACAGAGCATTTGACTCACTTCACAAAAAAAAAAGAAAAAAAAAAGAAAGATAAATAAATAGAAATTATAAAAATAAGTAAATAAAATTTAAGATAGTAAAATTAACATATTAAGGTAGTTCGTTACCTTTGTCGCATTTCATGAAAAAAAATCGTCGACATCAGGGAATGTGATGAAACTTGTTCTGATCGTTGTCTAACATGTCTAGTGTTTTTGACTGTATTCATTTGTCATTTACTTTATTTTATTTCACCATGAAGCGCCAACTAGCGGCAGTATGTCATTTTAGAGAAAATCCGCCTTTATAGGGTTACAATTTTGTAACATTTAGGCCAATTCCTTCGCAAATCTTCTCTGTTAACACCTGTTTATTGCTTGTTGAAATACTTTAATTTTTATTTGGGTAAAGAACCAAACAGAGCTAAAAATAAAACCTTTACCATAGAAACCAACATTATTTTTACGTTAGGAAAGTGCTACCCTTCACAGATTAATGCGAGTTTATCTCAGAAAAACGCCCGGTAAGGCCATATAAAATTGTCACTAAAATGCTCTTTACAGAGTTACAAAACAGGTTTTGAAATAAAAAGAGGAGGTCATCGCGCAATGAATTGGTCAAAAATCGGACTTTAGCGAAAACCTGCAAGAAAAAAAATAAAGCTGCGCGTGCGACGTCACTAAGAAATATGTGTGACGTTCTTATAAAATTTCTGATTTTGTTGAAACTTATTAAGACAAAATTAAATTAATACACCTCCAAATTGTCCGCCTTATTTTATAAGGGGAAGTTTAGTGACTTACTGTGTGCTTTTTTTTAATAAAGTAGCCCTTCAAAGATGGGGTCTACTCGAAAATCAATGAATAAAATGACGCTGAATCAACGTTAATTCAAGATTGATTCAACGCTGTGTGCCCGCTGACCAACCGCTTATGAATCGGCCGAGAAGAAGCATAACACCGATGATGAAGAAATTTTAATTATTGTAAGTAAAAATTCTCTAGTTTCAATTAAAAATAAAAACGTTACATACAATACGAATGAATGCAATCTATAAGAGTCATAACAAATTATATCTGGCATCTATAATACTAAATAAACGAAGTAACGCATAAACTGCAAAATTGGTGGCATTTTCAAGCGTAATTTCTATACTGGTTCTTTCGCATATTGCTATCATTGATAATTTCGGTTAGCGTTTGTTTTAGTTTCACGTAGATTTAAAGAATTTGGGAATTAAATCCGTCTTTCATTTTAAATTCTCCCAAGTATTTTTCCAGAAACTTCGACTATTGGTCGAATTTTTTTTGTCAACAATGAGTGCGTTCGAGTGAAATTATCGTGTACTCGAATACACGCGGTCCTACTAAAAACAGAAAAGGACTTACCCCACCGAAAAGAACTTTCGGGCACCGAAAAGGACTTTTATTTGCCGTTCAATGTCATATAAAACATATGTTTTAGAAATTTAAATATCATCATGATAGTAATCAGCGCTTGAATAATACGTTTGTGAATTGTAGTATCTTCATTCTAAAATTTTACAACAAAAAAACAGCACCGAAAAAGACTCCACTTCTGGTCAGTGAAGAGACGCCATGTTCCGAAAAGGACATCGCAAATGCCGAATTTCGGGCACCGAAAAGGGCATTTTTCACTTAATATTCTAGAAAATTATGTTTAGAAATAAAATATTTTACCCTTTATAGATTTCAAACTATTAAGTATTTTATAGTATATACTTGTAACGCTAGTAACGGTTACAAATTTAAACTGGCCGGCCTTCACCACTAAATAACCACTCACGTCAACTAGTAGAGTAACCTCCCTTGTACTATTACTTGTCTATTAATCAGTGCATATTATATCGACTTCATCACGCTTTACACTTTGGTCTCAATATTTGATATAAATTCTGTAGGAATTATTCATTGTATATCTTTATTTTCATTCTTTAAAATCAATTTATTTCAAAAACCTGTAACCATTTCTCCCAATATTTCATAAATTTAGTATAACGATCCTGTTTAATCGCTATCATTTTTTCGATGTGTATGAAAGATTTAACCTCTTGTTTCCATGCTGTTAGGTTTAGTTGTCTGTTACTAATGCGACATTTATAAATATAATATCTTGTTAAAATGAAAATATAATTTATTGGCTTTGTATATTCATTAACG
This sequence comes from Ctena decussata, assembly GCA_963989385.1. NCBI lineage: Eukaryota > Metazoa > Mollusca > Bivalvia > Lucinida > Lucinidae > Ctena > Ctena decussata. The sequence goes on from OZ022506.1 coordinate 46,176,067, forward strand.
TTTGTTATGCCAAAAATCGCACGTTGTTTGTCAACATTTAATAAGTAATTATTTTTTTCGTATATCCATGCTTCAATAAGTTCCCAAAATTCCATTACAATGTTACATTGCCAGAATAAATGCTCGATTTTCTCCGGAAAATTATTGCAAAAACTACACAAATTGTCTTGTTTGATATTACATTTTAAAAGTAGATCATTGGTAGCTAAGATTCTATGAAGTATTCTGAATTGGAACCAGTGTATTTTTGTGTTACTGCAGCTCTTAGCTGGAATACTGTAAATTTGATGCCAATTTAGCGGTATTTCTCCAAATATTTTGTTCCACTTACTTTGACTTTTAGTAATTATTTCCTTTTTATTCAATAATTCATACATATCTCTACAACCCTTCTCACTTTTTAATAATAATTTAATGTTAAAGGGTAGGGAACAATTAAGTAACGAATCCGTAGTCATTGTTATTTCCGTTTTTCGTATATAAGATTCTATGGCAGATTTAACACCAAAATATTGTATGTAATTTACTTGTAAATTGTGTTTATTTGTAAACTGATTAAAGTCCATCAAATTTCCATCTTCATTCAGTAAGTCTTTAATGAAATAATTTTTTTTATCATACCACCGTCTGTAAAAAATTACCCTATTATCAATTTTTATATCTGTGTTATTCCATATATTTGTTAACATTACTTCCTCTGCATTTATAGGATTTTGTTTCTCACAAATTTTTATCCATGCCTCTAATACATCATTCCTTCTAACACGATCCCAAAAAATCTAGACGGATCTAGATTTTTTGGGGATTCTTTTGGAAGGGCAAACCCCATCTTATAGCAGAATTTCGTAAGACTGATTTAGATATTTGGGGTCATTCTAGAGATGGGAACCCCGTTCTGTTCTGTTCTGTTCAATTCTCGTATCGACGTTACCCAAGTGGCTCAACGGTACGTAAGATGGGAACCCCCCCCCCCCCCCCCGTTTTATAGCCGAATAAATACGTTATATGAAGCGGCGGAACTCACAGGTAACAAAATCACTGATCTGCTGATACCTCTAATACTGTTCGAATATCACCAGTGGCAGGTTATAATTGAGCCGCGACCTGACAAAACCAACAAAGTGGCATGTGCGCGAAGCGAAGACTCAGATCAGCTTGGGCATCCGTTCGTCCGATGTTGCTATTTAGTGGCTGTGACCCTGCGAGTCTTGCACGTTATACAGCTGTAGTACGTTAAAAATCGAACAGATTTATGTGTATACAATACCATGTTTTTTTATGCCGTATTAGGTTATGTCTATCCACCTGGAGTGCACATTGTAAAATTCAGTTTTAAGAAAAAAGAAAAGTATCATAGACATTTCCACGTTAAAATAAGAGAAACATCTATTTCGAGTATACAGTAGAGAATTGATCAGACTACGCAACGTTTCAATGATAACGTTACGTGTCGCTGACGTTCGTCGCTTAATATGTAATTTTTCGTTCAGATGAATTTTTCATTAATACTTTACGCGATCACCCTATATTTTTATTTGCAATTCTTATTCTACGAAATCCGCTCTTTATTTTCGTCGTAATTTTGTATAGTGTCACCAGGCTCGTTTTGGAGAAATGTCTGCTTCAACAGTTGAAGGGTTCGAATTTTTATAGTATCGCGGGGTATGGGCTGAATTTGTATGTTCCCAGCCAACCCACGGGGTTCTTTAATTACCAAAACCAAGCCTGCAAATATATTGCAAAATATATTTAATAGAGAGACATATACGAGGTGTGTTTTGTATGATGACGAGTAGATGACTGCGCCTGAAAAATACAAATACATAGAATACAAACAAGTCACACAAAGCATACATGGACGTAAAAGACTTTATGAACAATGCATAAATATGGATGGATGGTAGAACCTTAGTTTCAGACAATGACATGCGTTTTCCACCTTGCTGACGTCACCACCAAACAGAAGGAAAAGAGAGCTTTTCCATAGAAATATAGAGAAACTTACTTAAATAACATGAAACTGAACGCACTTCATGAATCCTAAGAATATGCTAATTAATGCTAAATGAATGAAGTAAATGAGCTACATACCTGCAAATATATTGCAAAATATATTTAATAGAGAGACATATACGAGGTGTGTTTTGTATGATGACGAGTAGATGACTGAACGCATCAGCGCTTAACACAGGTGAATACATAATTCACACTGGACATCCCTACACCCACTACAGACACACCCAACATCTAGTATATGAGGAGGCGGAGAACCGGGTCGGGAACAAGGCTATAGGGAAGACCATATAGAGAAAGGTAGTTTAAATAAGGGCTTCAATGAAAGCCTTATTTTACCCTGTGACATTCTTCCCCACTTTACCGAATGTCGTCCCGACATTCACCGAATAATGCGGTATGTAAGGTTATGTATATGCATATGAAATGTAGCGTTATGTGAACGTGTAATGAAGTAAAATATAAAGACATTAAATAATAATAATAAAATAATGATAAATTTGGAAATAAAATAAGATTCTGATAAACCTGATACGTATAGAAACAGCCGGTTACATTTAAGGAAAAAAATGCGTTGAGTTAAATGTTGTACGTAGGATTGAGTGTTTGTATTTAACTATTCTGCTCTTGCAAAAAAAAATAATTATGGCGTTCATTATTTCTAGTAATAGCTCTAGGCGCCCGAAGAAGGCCCAGGTTATGCCTTTCTGTTGGCATGCGTAGTTGTTAACTTAGTATTGCAGCAAGTTATATCTGTTTCTACGTTATAATGACGTCTGCAATAATGTACCGGGAAAGAAAATACCGTCAGCAACATATTATAATGTTGCTATGAGATTTATGTGAAAATGAGTTTAATGAAAGAATGAGTTGAAATTCACTGACATTAAAAAAAAATAATGAATATTCTGTCAGTGAAAAAAAATGTTTAAACACAGTATGATACGGGTCATCGATGAAAAAGTTAACTGGGATCAAACTTACTAGGGACTGATGTTTAAGTGTTACCCCTCGGGGTAACATATCTGTTTCTGAACGTGACGAGTCACTGAAACAGACGAAAGGCATTGTCAGGTACATTTGCGAATTGTTTGGTAGCAATTCTGTATACCTGATAAGCAAACCAGCTCACTGAGCTTACAGTCCTTATGGAGTTCGAGTTCCTTTTTCTTAACTTTTACTGGGGAAAAGAAACCAATTTTAAATCAGTTGCCCCCGTATAGTAACACACTGGAACATTACGGAAATACGAACTAAATTATGAGATAAAAATATGAGATAAATTATGCTACATGAGGAAAATGGCCTACGGTAATGAAAATTGCCTCGTCGCTAAAAGCAAACCCCCTGTGAGACTGACCTTACAGGAACTATATACACGCGTCAGTCTGGGGCAATGACAAGACTCTATATACAAAAATATTGACTGTAAGGGCACTGCTGTACTACTTTCCATCTATCAAACTACAAAGACTGATTCCGCACTAGCCTCGCTTGTAACATTACAACACCCAGTCCCGCGAATCCATCCAGGCTGGTTTCCGCCTTGTGCGCACTGGTTTTGGACTCTCCTGCGTTACTTCAAGAGTACGAGGTAGAAGTCCTGGTGACCCAGGCCTTCTCCTCTGTGGGATGGTATATCGAGCTGGCGCTGTCTGACTCAGCACCAGCATTGTCTGATATCGAAATATCCAACGCAGAAGAGTTCTAATGGATGGGTTAATCGGACAGGGTTTCATGTTGACTGTTCTCCCGGCTAGTTTGTTTACAAGGGAGAGCCATGAATGGTAGCAGCAAATTCCTGTGCAACCTTCTGATTTTCCTGCTCTTTGATTGGGTTGACTTAACCTCAAACACAGGAATATCAGGATTTGGCTGGCGCACCACAGTATATGGCTGCTGCTCCCATTTGTCCACCAGTTTCTGCTTGCCGCGCAGACCAACGTTTCTTACGAGGACAAGGTCACCCGGATGTAAACAACCAGCGCTCCTGACTCTGAGGTCATAGTGCCTCTTATGTTGGGCTGCACTTTGCTTTGCAGTTTCTTGCGCTTTCTTGTATGCAAAGTGCAGGCGTTCCCTTAATTTCTTAATATACTCAGTCTTACTGGACGCAGACTGAGTATCAGGAGACAGGCCGAGAAATGCATCAATCGCAAGTCTCGGATGCCTCCCAAACATCAAGAAATAAGGGGAGTAACCAGTTGAGTCATGGAAGGTCGCATTGTATGCATGCACCAATGTTGACACATGCGCCTTCCAATCACTCTTCTGGCTCTCTTCCAACGTTCCCAGCATTTTCAGAAGAGTCTGGTTAAATCTCTCGCATTGCCCATTCCCCATAGGATGATAGGGCGTTGTCCGAGACTTCTCGACTCCAGCGATACTACACAGCTCCTTTATGAGGTTAGACTCGAAGTTCTGACCTTGGTCACTGTGTATTCTCGCTGGAAATCCGTAGTGGACAATGAAGTTCTCAAACAACACCCGGGCCGTTGTTCTAGCCGTCTGATTCCTTGTAGGGAATGCTTGGGCGTAACGAGAGAAATGATCCGTGATGACCAAAATGTTCTCGTAACCTCCCTTAGAACGTTCCAAAGAGAGGTAATCCAGGCATAGTATTTCTAGTGGTGCGGATGAGACAATGTTCACCAGCTTAGCACTCCTCTCTTGCTGAGTTTTACGGAGTGTGCATCTAAGACACTGTCCCACCTTTTCTCTGATATAAGAGTCTATGCCTGGCCAAAAGAAACGTTGTTTGACCAGTGAAATGGTACGGTCTCTCCCTTGATGACCAAGGTCATCGTGTAGAGCACGGAAAATGGTGTCTCTATAGTCAAGGGGCATGACCAGTTGTTGAAACTCCTGTTCATTGATGACAGCTCTTCTGTACAGGACGCCATCTTCAGACAGAAAGAGACGATCCCAATCCTTGAGATAACGACGGTCTATTGTAGGACTGGATCGGGTTAGCGTAGCTGGAACCCGAGATCCTGTCTGTAGATGGTCGATAATACATCTAAGTGTAGGGTCGTCTCGCTGAGCTTTCCGCCAATCTTTAGAAGATAAAGCGTTAGCTTCCAGCATCTGTTCAGGGATGCCGTCTGTAGGATCTGTGGGATCTGTGAGAGCCATGCATTCAATGAACGGACACTCATCTGCACTGATAGTGACAGACTGGCAAATCGCTTTCAGAACTTCCGGGAAAATGATATGTTCCGACTCTGGAGTCTCTAATCGCGATAAGCCATCCGCATCAGAATTATTCCTGCCACTCCTGTACTTGATGCTGAAGTTATAGTTGGAGAGGGAAGCTACCCAACGTTGTCCAGTAGCATCAAGCTTTGCTGTGGTGAAAATGTAAGTAAGAGGGTTATTGTCAGTAACAGCCTCAAACTTGCTACCATAGAGGTAGTCGTGGAATTTTTCCACCACAGCCCATTTCAACGCCAGAAATTCTAGCTTGTGCGCTGGGTAGTTCCTCTCTGCAGGCCTTAAACTTCTGCTGGCATATGCGATCACCCTCTTTCTACCATTCTGTGCCTGATATAATACAGCTCCGAGGCCATTCGAACTCGCATCAGTATGGAGAGTGAAGGGCTTGCCATAATCAGCATATGCCAGTACAGGAGGGTTAGTCAGATGGTGTATCATGGTTTCAAAACTGGTCTGCTGGTCTTGACCCCATGTGAAAGGTGTTGCATTCACATTTTTCTTCTTTCCTTTGGTCTTTGTAGGATGGCCAATAAGCAAATCTGTCAAAGGTCTAGCTATGGCAGCATATCCTTTAACGAAGCGACGATAGTAGCCCGTAAATCCTAGGAACTTACGGACGTCCTTCGTATTTTGAGGAACAGGCCACTTCTTGACGGCCTCTATCTTTGACGGATCGGTGTGGATACCCTCCTTGGAGACGACATGTCCAAGATAGAGCACTTGGTCACGAAACAGCTCGCATTTTGACGGTTTGAGCTTAAGGTTGTGCTCCTGCAATCGCTCGAACACGGCTTGAAGCCTATCAATGTGCTCTTCAAAGGTTGAGGAAAAGATGATGATGTCGTCTAAGTAGATTAAACAATCTCTCAGATTTAGGTCACCCATGCACCTTTCCATCAACCTCTGAAAGGTTGCCGGGGCGTTGCACAACCCAAACGGCATGCGATTTGCCTCGAAGAATCCAAGTGTTCCAACTTGGAACGCTGTCTTAGGTTTGTCTTCCTCCTTTAGTTCCACCTGCCAGTAGCCTGCTTTCAAGTCCAAAGTCGAAAAGTACTTTGCGCCAGCAAGCAGGTGTAGGCTGTCATCAATACGAGGGATGGCATATGCGTCCTTTTTAGTGCGCTGGTTCAGTTTCCTGTAGTCTATACAGAACCTGATTGTGCCATCCTTCTTCCTGACAAGCACTACGTTGGAACTAAAGGGGCTGGAGGATTCCCGTATTGCACCGACTTGGAGCATTTCCCTCAGATGTTCTCTAACCTCTTGAAAAAGAGCTGGGGGAATGTGCCGGTATGGCTCCTTAAAGGGTGCCTCATCCTCAAGATTTATCTCGTGTTTCACAGTATGAGTGTGGCCAAGATCTAACGGCCCACGAGAAAAGATATGCTGCCACCTTGACAGGAATTCTTGAGCTTTCTCCTTTTCTGTTTCTGTCAAACAGGAACCGCTCAGATCAAGTTTGATGGTATCAGTGTTTTCTGATACTGTTGCCTGCTGTTGTTGGACATTAACAGTTGACGTTTTCCCTGACTTTGATGTTATGTCAGCTGATCTCAGAACATCAACTTCATTGAGCTCACAAATCAGTTACTTAGCTGGTATAGTCACTGCCTTAGCAGAAATATTGCAGATCCTAACAGGTATTCTGGCGGATGTTCCCGGCTTGTTAAGACCCACTACTCTCGGGCAAACAAGAAGTCTAGATGTTGTGCCATCTTCCGCTGGTTCTGTCACCACTGCCTCAACATCTCTAGTTTTACGAGCAAAACCTGTTATAAGTTTGCTCTCCAGAGGCTGCAACACTATTTTGTTAGTCGTTTTAACGACACCAGCTTGCTTGTTGCAGATTGAGGTCATAGCCAGCTTCCAACCCTCTGGAACATCACTGTCGTCTGATGAAGCAGACTTGAACTGCCGAATAATGTTGGTACCGACAATGACAGGTACAGTTTCAGTGTATTCTGTCAGTGGAACCACCAACATTGGCACGCTGATCTGTTCATGCCGTAGAAACGGTACAGTAACATTGACAGTAACATATCCTTTGTATGGTAGGGAATATCCGCCAGCCACCTTTATGTCCAGATCAAAATTTTCAAGTGGCAATATTTCTGGTTTGGGCTCTAGATGTTCTAAGAACTCTTCTGTAACGGTACTTATCATGGAACCCGAATCTATGAGTGCTCTAGTTTCAACCTTATTAATGAAAACTATATCCTCATTTCCTTTCCCTACTATTTGTTCCAGTATGTTACTATTAGGGCCCTGAGATGTTTCACTGTCTCCCATCTGCCCTGCGAGGGAGACAGTTATCGGTTTAACGGGTCTTGACTTTCTTTTTCTTTCTTTTCGGGTTCTTTCGCTGTATTAGTTTGGGGTGTTCGTGATGATGACCAACTGCCACCTCGGCCACGTCCCCTGTAATATGGCTTGTTCGGCGTACCTTTGCTTAAATTGTCCAACCTTTTCTCAAAACCTTCCATCTTTTTAACTATATCTATGAGCAGTTTTGTATTTGAGTCTTGTTGGACAGTCTGATGTTGGATTTCTATTTTACTGCTAGTATCTTTATCTTTAATCTTAACGGGTTCCTCTTTAACAGATTTAACTTCAACTTTCAAGTCTTTCTGTAGTGTACTTTTCTCCTGTGACATGACAATTTTATCTTGTGACAGTTCATATTCTGCCGCTCTGACTTTCGTCCTAAGCATTTCAAAACCAACTTTGTCCTTCTCGAAATGAACTCTTGTCGCATTTTTGAGTTCAGTGCTGCGTAATCCACGCCAAAACTTATTCTTTAACATTTTATCCTTCTGACTGTCGCTCACATGTCCTTTCTCTTTCGCCTTCTGGTAAATCTCTTCTAAACGTATACTCCACAGAGTTACACTCTCATTTTCCTTCTGTGTTGCATTGTAAAATTCTTGCAGCACGCTTTCTCCAGTGGCGACATTTCCAAAAATACATTCTAACTTTTCCTTTATTTGCTTTGATGTAGCTTGCGCTCCTAATGTGACTAAAACCTTTCTCGCCTGGCCCCTTAAAGAATTTCTAATGGCCTGATTCACTATGTACTCTGGGTACACAGTAGAATCCATCAGGTACTGGGTCTCAAGTCGCCACTCTTCAAAACTGCTTTCATTCTTTGGGGTTGGATCAATCCCAGAGAAACTATTTACAAATGGTTTTACAAGATGAGTAACTTCATTCTTTGATGTTGGTTTATCTATCTCATCTGACCCTACTTTCGGTTTAGTCACATCTTCGTTCTTGCCATCTCTCTGACTTTCTTTAGTACTTTCTGTCCTGTGTTCTTCACTAGAAACTTTCTCGGGAACTTTTTCTAAATTAAGTTTTGTCCTGATTTCATTCTCTTTCTCTTGAAGCTCCCTTTCCAGTTGTTTAAGGTAATTCTCTTTTCGACCAATCTCTTTTTCTCTTTGGGCTAAACCCCCTTCACTTTCTTGCTGTTCCTCTGATTCTTTCTTTTCTTCTACAACTTGCTTTCCTGCAGAGTCGGCAAGGGTTACAAATCGTTCTTCCAACTTTCTAATAAACGTGTCTTTTCTTTCAAGTTCCTTTAACTGTGCTGCTTGCATTTCCTGTATTCTTTTCTCTTCTGCTTCTCTCTGTGCTGAACGCTGATTCCCTAACTCCGTTATATAGGTCATCAGTTTTTCCATCTCTTCACTGCTTGATAGTTGGGGATCTTCTGGTTCTGGTTTAATGTTGCCTTCTCTTTGCTCCATCTGCTCGGTCGCCCTTCTTCTTTCATACTCTTCCAACTCTCCGAAATGTGTCAGTTCATATGAGTCCTTTGCATTTGTTCTGCCTGTAAAAGGTAATTTCTCCTTCGGTCTCACAACTGGTTTATCTCCTCTGTCCTTTTCCCATGCATTAATAGCTTTAAGAAGCTCCGTCTTTCCTATTTCATGTCCACCTTGTCTCCTTTCCCCTTGAAACTGTCTTGCATTTACTATCCCCTCGAAGTCTAGTTTGCCTTCTTTCTCAATTTCTTCTAACTCCCTTTTCAATTCGGTTTCTCGTTTATGTAGTAAGTCTATCTCATGCCTTTTTCTTAATTCTTCCTGTTTCCTTTGTTTCAGTAATTTTGCGAGTCTCTCTTCATCTTGTTTGATCAATATTAATTGCTTTCTCCTTACCATTTCATCATTCACTTTCTTCTTTCTTCTTTCCATTGCTATAACTCTTTCCTTCAGCTGACTTTCTTCATATAGCCTTTGCTTGCTCTTGTGTGCCATCATCTCTGCCTGCAGCTGTAAGGCTTTAACTCTTTCTAGAACATTCTTCCCAAGGCTGCCATCATAATCCTCTGCTTCTGATCTCTCCATTTCAGTTTTCTCGAAACTAGAGACAGGCGTGCTACTATCCTTCTTAATAATACTCTTCGGAGCATTTGTAATTGAGTCCTCGACCCTCTTAAGAAAGGTTGGCGTTGAAGGTTTCTCTGTCGGATGCCTAGAGATTTCTGTCAAGCCTAGACCTCCTTTTACCCCTTCTGCCTTGACCCTTTTCACTTGCTGATCCGTCTCCTCATCTCTAATCTTTATAGAGAACTGTTCTAAATAACTTTCAGGTTCTTCATAATCATACACATCTTCATCTTCGTCATACTGGCCTAGCCTATCATCAAACTCATTTCTACCATCATTCTGCAGTATTTCTGCTAACTCAAGTCTTCCCTTTCCTTTATCTTTTATCATTTCTTCTATTACTTCTCCTTCATCACGAACATCATCGTCCAGAGCGTTCATAGACTCTATATATTGCTCAAGTATATCTTCCTCTCTCTCTTCTAATTCACCTGGTCTTTCATCTATATCGAGGCCTATCTGTTCTGTTATTTTGGTCTTCTCTTTGATTTCTCTGTCCAAACTTTCCTTTAAGCTCTGAAGCTGTCTCTGTCGCCTTTCTAGTTCCAACTGAACTTGTCTTTCATCACGCTTCTGCTTTCTTATTTCTCTCTCCATCTTCTGTCTTTCGTGAGCAGATCTATCCATGTTCTTCTTCTCCCTTATAGCTTTATATTAACTTTATTTGGTAATACCTTTTCTGAAGATATCAATTTCTTCAGCTTTTGCTTTGTTTCCAATTAATGGTCAATGACCTAGTTTCTTATGCAGCCAGAACTACTAACTGGGATGCGATCAGTTTTTTTTTCTGTTTCCAGAACTTAAAACTGACTTTTACTTCTCTGTGTATGTGTTGTCACTCAGCTTTTTTTAGTAGAGCTGCTAACTACTGTCCGTGTTAAGTCCAAAGGAGTTGATGATCATTAGTTGTCCTTCAGTCTATCAATGATATTTTTTTAATGCCAGAAAATTAACTGGTGTCTATGAATGTCTGTCTTAATATTCACTAATGACAGAAATTGTAACCTCTTTCCAGTCAAAAGTGGCACAGAATGTAATTTTCAAGTGGCATTTCGCACAACATATCAACCTCTGCTAAAGTCAACCACAGTTATCAACCTTTGATAATATCCACCCAGCTTATCAACATCTGCAAATGACCAATTCTAAACTTATCAACCTCTGCCAATGTTAGAGTTTCAAACTTAACATCCTCTTCTAATGATTCTTTCGACCACAATTAACCATGAATCAACTATTTACCTAAGCTGGAATCTAGCTGATTATCACCCTTTAGAATATATTCAAGTATCAACCACGTGCCTCAACAAATCGGCTTTCAATTATCAACACTGCACTGCAAAACTTGTATATCAATAACAGCTAACTACTTATTCAGTTAACACTTATCAGCTGTCAGATCATTAATCAACTATCAACTAACTACTATTTACAAGTAAGCTAACTATCACTCACTAGATTAATGTCAACCTCAACTATCAACTACAAATAAACTCACTTTAACTAAGTAGCACCGGTTCACTATATCTAACTCCTGTTGATTCAAGCACTATCAACTTCAAGTTGAAATTCAATCAACAATCAACCATCAACCATCAACTACAAAAAGACACGGGTCTAGCTTATCAACCTTCAATATACAGGCCAACTGTAATCAACTTATGAAATTCTGATGATCAGTTTCTACTAACAAGAGCTTTAGGTAAATAATCAACCACTAGCAATCACTCAACCATCGACCAACAACTTTTGATAACCATCTGAATTTCACATATACAAACTGAATGTCAACCACCTAGGAGTTTTGATATAACTTATTTGTCCTTATTTTTTTTATTACGATTCTTTTATAGACTAAATGTCAGGCAAGTCTCTCAACCACCAACCATAAAGCAAATACCATCAACAGTTGATCACTTCACAGAAATTGTCAATGTATTTGTAGCTCTATTCCAGTTGTCAACCCCGACTTCAGAAATCAATTTCCGGGACAAAAATTATCAACTGACTCACCTTTCCATATGCTTCAAAACTTCGCGTAGCCCTGAGTATGATTCACTGTTTTTTTTTTGTTTTTTTGTTTTTTTTATATTGCGGAATTTTCTTTTTTCACGCAAAATATGTTTAGTTTTTTTTTTGGTTAACTGAACAATACACAGAAATAAATTTCCATGGTTCACATGTGTCAGTTCTTTTATTTTCTCAGTATCCTTCTTTTTTTCGCGAAGTATATTTAGGTTTCATTAACTGACCAATACACAGAAATTAATTTCCATGGTTCACATGTGTCAGCTTATTTTAGGGAGTCGTGACGACTAATTCATACACAGAATTTTAAATATTCGCTTATCGCAAAAATATTTTTCTGTGACTAATTGAATTATTTGTCAGTCACTGTTTTAATGGGTCACCTGTGGCAAATTCAGAAACAGAATAGAAGATTCTGCTGTAAACTGAATTTATTTCCTGCCACTATAATGAGCACTTACCATGTGATACCAAGGGAATGATACATTTTGGGGGAAGAGCTTTTTGCAGATCAGCTGAGCTTTCTAGAACAAAAGCGATGAAAATGTCGCGATGCCTTCCACTTGAAAATATAATTTCCTGAAAACCTTACAGTATTCCAGGATAATCAATTTTCAAACGCATTCTGTATTGTTGAAAAGAGAGAGAGAGAAAAAAAAATATGTATGAGCTACTGTGATAAATCTTGAAAACAGAGTTGTTTTCAAGCTGAAGCTGAAGTAATAAAATGAATACATTAAAGTGATTGTGTCTTACTATATATGATGTAGTAGCTCAGAGATTTGAGGAAAAGAGAAAAAAAAAATTCAATGCACTGGCCGGTATTCGAACCACCGCGAGACACAAGCTAATAGTCTACGAGGCTTGCCTCTGTTCCATTACGCTTAGCCCCGTTAGCTGACAGAGAAGAATTTATCAGGTATATAAGCTTTACACTGTCGCTAATCTAATGTAATTGTGTGTATGCACGAGGAACGATCAAAGCGCGGGAAATTTACCTTACGGCGTGAGGTGACATATGGAGCACATGGTACTTTTTCAAGAACAGTTTCAGAATTTGGCGTTTGGGAAGCAAATTCTTTTGTATTTGAGGATTAGCAGTTTTACAGGGAAATCAATTTAAGATGTTGAATTGAGACTTTGCTGTCAGGGCGGGGTTGGCTTATTGGATGATAGGATATTGGTCACGGAAAAAGGCTATCGGATTTGGCGGAGACCTGGACAGGAGAGCAGGGTTGACAGAAGTGGACTAACCCAGTGATCGACCAAGAGAAATTAACTGTCACTATGCCATCATACTTTCATTCTTACAGCCTGCTGAGGGGTGATGTATAATTAAAATCTGATAGATGATATGATGAGAAAAAGATGATTGGCGATGAACAGTATTTACAGATGCGTACTATATTCAATACGGCGGAACGCTGAAAAGTAAACAGTCGAGTGGATGTGTCATGGTGCACCTGTGTCTATCTCTGCATGCGGACCCGGATCAGACGGCTTTTGTTCGCTTAATTTTATGGATCTAGGCAGAGAAACCACACACGTTATACCTCATCGAGACGCATGTTTACTTCAGGTACCGTCTTGCAATGTGAAAGTCTTATGTCAAGTAATACCTTTGAAAAGTAATGCCTATGTTTAAGCAAGGTGGAAATGTAAAAGGTTCCTACCGTAACAAGAATGTTCCATCCATCCTTAAACGAATCACAATGTGTCACATGATCAGAAAAGTTAAAGTTATTTACACAGTTCAAGACCGAGGTACACGATCTTGTCAAGTCACTAAGAGGCTGATGAACACAGTTTCGAAGTCCGTTGCTGAATCGGTAGGGTCACTCCATTGTGATCACAGTCGATGTCAACGAATTAAGCGTGGGCCCACTTCGAATGAAGAAACACGTGTTCAGATGTAAACAAACAGAGTTCCGGAACTGAGTATGACGTCACCAAACGTGAATATCCGGATCATGCGCAGTAGATGAAGGGAATGTCCCAGTAATGGCTATGGCATCTCGTTGTCACGTGCGTGCAACGTTGGCAATTTCTCACTGGCCAACAATTTATCGCGGGGTATGGGCTGAATTTGTATGTTCCCAGCCAACCCACGGGGTTCTTTAATTACCAAAACCAAGCCTGCAAATATATTGCAAAATATATTTAATAGAGAGACATATACGAGGTGTGTTTTGTATGATGACGAGTAGATGACTGCGCCTGAAAAATACAAATACATAGAATACAAACAAGTCACACAAAGCATACATGGACGTAAAAGACTTTATGAACAATGCATAAATATGGATGGATGGTAGAACCTTAGTTTCAGACAATGACATGCGTTTTCCACCTTGCTGACGTCACCACCAAACAGAAGGAAAAGAGAGCTTTTCCATAGAAATATAGAGAAACTTACTTAAATAACATGAAACTGAACGCACTTCATGAATCCTAAGAATATGCTAATTAATGCTAAATGAATGAAGTAAATGAGCTACATACCTGCAAATATATAGATAAAAATATATTTAATAGAGAGACATATACGAGGTGTGTTTTGTATGATGACGAGTAGATGACTGAACGCATCAGCGCTTAACACAGGTGAATACATAATTCACACTGGACATCCCTACACCCACTACAGACACACCCAACATCTAGTATATGAGGAGGCGGAGAACCGGGTCGGGAACAAGGCTATAGGGAAGACCATATAGAGAAAGGTAGTTTAAATAAGGGCTTCAATGAAAGCCTTATTTTACCCTGTGACATTAGCATCAAAAGAGATACCGGTGCCAGAATTTAACGTTTTTAAGTCATAAATGCTGTTCTTATCCATCGAAATGTATATACCAAAAAGCAGAGAGATTAAAACACTTTTGATTGAGTGTTCTGAAAACAAAATCCGACAGGGAATACGCAAGATATGATACAAAACGTTAATTGTTTTATAAGAAACATCGTATTACATTAGATGGCGCATTAATATTAAACGAATACAAATTTCTCAAAACAAATAATACCATCAAAAGTGCAACATGTCAGAGTATAATTCAGGCAAATTTCATCAAAATCCAAGGTATGTCGATTTTTTACCCATGACGTCGCCAAAGGTATCGAACTACGTTAAATAGATAAAAGAAAGGTGTAGTAGTCAGTGATAATACAAGAAAATATTGGTAAAATATATTCAATTTATTTATTTATTTTTTTTCTTCTTCTTCCTTAAGTCTTTTGTTTTGTTCATTTTTCCTTTTTTAATCTATATTTGAGTATTCTTTGACTACTAATCAGCAAATTATATTTTACAAATTATAGAATATATTGTTCTTATCTGTTACATTTTGACTGATGTATGAACTTATTCCACTGGGGCCCCAAAGGCAGGCAGTGTTTTCAGCACTGCATTGTTTTATGACCCTAGGAGGTGCCTTTGATTTTCTTATCATTTGTTTATTGGAGGGGATTAGACTGGGGGGGTCAAATGATAGAACACAATCTAGGCCTTTAAGTTTATAGTCTTTGCTTATACTTCCAACTTCCTTTGATGAAACCTTTTGATATATGACAAGGTTTACTTCTATGTTAAAGCAAAATAATTGACATCATCTGGATGCTGCTGCTGACCTAAGGTCAAGGTCACAGACTCAAACATTTGCGTTAAAGTTTTGCATTAAGTCTATATTCTTCTTTTTATTTCCAATATCCTTTGTGAGAACCTTTTGATATTTGACTAGGTTTACTTTTAGGTGCATAGCTGTTTACCAAAGTTCAGGGTCACAGACTTGTAAATTTGTGTTAAAGCTTTGCGTTATGTTTAGGTTCTTTGTTTATATTTCAAACATCCTTTGATGAAACAGTTTGATATATGACTAGCTTTGTGTTTCTATGTGTTCATGCAGATTAGTTGACATCATCTGGATTCTGATGCTGGTGTTGAGTAAGCCCATTGAAATAGACTTGTACAGTATTCCTCAAAATTATTGAGAATCATTTTGCACACATTTGCCTTCCATATATGGTCTATAACATTGTTAATGAGTAAAATACAATAAAAGAACCTCGTTTTCAAGTTTAATATACAGACATGACAATATGATGCATTTCTTGCGTCAGTGGTAGGTAAACATGGGCTATAGGGTACACCCCTGTAAAATTATGTCCCTTGTTTTGCTATAACTATTCAAATATCAATTGATTTTTCATTATCTTTTCAACAACTTTTTATTTGGTAAGGGAACATAATTTTTCAGTCGGCAAAATATCTCTGGCCGGCACAATTCAAGAGAGATATAATTTTGAGGAATACTATATGTTTACATTAAAGTTTTGTGTTGAGTTAGTACTCTTTGCTGATGTTTTTAATATACTTTGATGGAACTATTTGATAAGTGAATAAGTTTATTTTAATATACTTTGATTGAACCATTTGATAGGTGATTAAGTTTACTTCTGGGTTCATACCATGTATAAGATTGGTATCATTAGGCGGTGGTTTCATTAGGCGGTGGCGCTGGTCGGGGGTATACGTGAGCCTCTGCTCACTAACTCTAGTTTCGTCTTCGATTTCTGAGTCAAGTTAGCTTGTTGGTTTTATATTTTACATGAGCGACATAACAGGTGGTATGTGTTCTTTGACAAAAAGTGATTTGGACCGAAATATCTAGATTCATCAATCACGATACGGTTTATAGGCCAACAGTCAGATTAAACTGAAAGTTGAAAGAGAAAGCGAAAGTAAGCTACTTCCATCAAGATCCCGGGTGTATTTATATTGCCCACTGAAATACTTAATATGTAGGTCAATACTAAGGTTATACGGCTAAAGCCGAAAAGCTCGAGGCTAAGATAAGGGCTGGATATCTGTGAAACTGATTTAAGCCCATCCATTCAAGTATGTTATTTACGCCGGGCAGGACATATCTTTTTAACGTTCACTTTGTGAAGTGTAGATGCATTCGGAAAACTTTGATTTTGTTCCTAGCGTTTGGGGTTACTAGCGGAGTTAACTTATATTGTTATAATGATTGATCTTTTGTTGATAAATACAATAAAAATATATAATACTGAGGAATTGGAAGACTGTTTGATGTGGCAACTAGGTTTATGATAATCCGAGTTTCGCTGGATTATAATAGTAAAAAATAATATATTTACCCTTATGGACCTCCAATTGTCACAAACGCTCGGCCTTTGATGTATTTCGTACATTGACTAACGCTACGATTCACCTTTGTGTACAAGAACAGTTCAGTGAAGATGAAGGTGAAGGTCATATATCTAGACATAATTGTATTTAGGTAGCTGATCTCTGAGTTTTCAAGAGTGCAAATTTTGGCAAGTTACCCACACGCATAACATCATAACTTTTAAGAAAGTGGACTTAAAATTCAGATTAAGTCATTGCTAGTGTGAGCGCAACAGGGTTAACTTAATGTAGATAAGTTTGCGCTAAACTATCTCTGTGTGAACTCAAGGGGGATAACAATTCAATTTAATCAAGAATGAGAGTCACCTCGCTGGTGTCTACGATCCTTCGTATGTCCACAGTTTCGTGTGGGAAAAGTTAATATGACTGAGTTTCCCGGCGTATTGATGCTGTGCATCAATGTTTTCTTGTCCGTATTGACTTACTCTTTGCCTTAGTCCTACAGTTTACTATTTCAGGTTTGGTATAGTGAATTGTTTGTGGGATTCTATTGCATCAGTCCCTGATCATTGCCTTTTTACACTATTTGCTGCCATGAAAAAAAAAAAAAAAACACTGAACGACAAGACATATTCAAATCTTGCAACTGATATTTATTACATGTAACTTTCTCATAATGTGAAAAACGTTGCATTGTTTTTGTTTCAGCATCAGACTTATCAACAGAAACCCAGAACGGCCAGGGCAACGGTTCGATTTCAACCTTATTGTAAGTACATCTTCCATATATTTTTAAGCCGGGCCGCGTAGCGCAATCGGTAGGGCACCTGACTCATAAGTCAGAGGTCCTGGGTTCGAAACCCGGTCTGGCCACATACTTTCGTTTCTCCTTCCGCTGATTTAAGAAGGGCAGTTGTCAGTTACTGGCGAAAGTATGTGCACTTAGTACTGGTTAACCGCTTAGGAGGTCTAAGCCTGCCCAGGAATAGTGTGGTTAGGTTCACTGACCGTCCCGACATGACCATAGATGTTTACCGTGGACGTTAAGCAATAAATCAATCAATCCATATATTTTTAAATTTTATTTAACAAACTCTCAGAGAATTCAATTCGTTGCCATGTCGCAAGATAAAGCGGGCCGTGGTTCCGTTGAACGACTTTTCATCAAATATACATGTATAATGTGCTGTAACTAGAGACAAGTTCTGTTGATCCAGTGTAAGTTACGTGCGTATGTATATTTATCATGTTTTACCGTATTAATCCTATTTGAATTTAAATTAGACAGAAATTCACTTGAACGTTTGTATTTCTCTTTAATCCGACCGGTTCTGGGGTACTCCGGAACAGTCTGGGATAATTGTTCTAATGAAGATAAAAAATATATTGAATCTATTCAAATAGAAGCAATGAGAATAGTAGCCGGTGCAACTAAATTATGCAGCGTAGCTAAACTATATGACGATACCAGATGGGAGACGCTTCAAACCAGACGGTATAGACAAAATTGATAATATTTTATAAAATGATTTATGGACTTGCCCCTTTCAACTTGCCCCTTTCAACTTCAAATAACTTGGTCCCTCCATTAGTACAGGAAACTTCTCGTTATTCATTAAGGAATGCTCAAAATGTCACATCAGTTCACAAAAATACAAATTTATACTTAAATTACTTCCTCCCATCTGTTATCAGAGACTGGAATGTTCTACCTGTAGAAATAAGAAACTCCGATTCTCTTTCTAATTTCAAACGTAAACTTGTAGGCCAACGCATTAAACCTCCATCTCTTGAAGGAACTATTTAAGAGTTTAATATTATTACAATTATGGAGAAAGACAAACACAATTTTATCATACAAGATTAAGACTAGAATGTAGTATACTTAGGTCTCGCCTTTATATAAAAATATCACTGATTCTCCATTATGCACCTGTGGTGCCGTCGAAACAACAAAACTTTTTTTCATAAGCTGTCCTACTTACAATAGATAAGGAATCAGTATCTTGCAGAATTCTCTCATCTACTAATTCGGACGCTTTTGTGCGGTAACAGCGAACAATCGGACATAGAAAACGAAAATTATTTTAGAGCAGTTCATACATTTATAGCTCATTCTGATAGATTTTCGCGATGAATTAATTTATATTTCAACATATTATCGTCGCTATAACACTGCATTGTCATTCTCCATAATTTTAGGATCGATATTTTCTTCGTGGTGAATTGTCGCTGACTGATGCATGCGTTATCGGATGGGTACGAATTTCAATTCACTCCGGCTTCGCCGTCGTGGGTTGATGTTTCGTGATCCGCCCTCAAACGACATGTATTAATCCGCGATGGTTCACGGGTAAGGAAAAAATAATTTCTCAAGTATAAGATGCACACAGATATATTAATACTAGAAATGTATCAATTACCTATTTGCTGAATGAATCAAACTAATGCTTTACCATGACTCTCTGAAATGCGTGGCTTGAGGGTCTGGGACGGTTCGGTGAGACTGAGGGGCGGCAACACGGCTTTGCCTATTTCTTTTTTTGACTAAATAGTACTATATTGTCGGGAACTGGTAGATCTGTTGAACGATACCATGTAATCTGGGACAAGTAATCTTGTTACAATGCTATAGCTGAATCTATGAATTATGTAAATCTGCTTAAGATCTACTATGTTCAAAGATAGTACTAGAAACCATAATGAAACAGTAATTTGGACTTCAACATGATGCACAATATTTTGAATTGTAATTTGTTTACTACTAGGGGAGGATACCTATAAGTTCGTGGAACTTGTTTTCCGATCCTAACGTTATATGCATGTGTGAATATGATTTGTACAAAACAAGAAATAAAATGTTGTCTAAATCAATCCTATTAAATACACCGGGACGTTGCATTTTACAAAGGAGTGGAGGAATTATTTGCATCCTAAAGAGTAGTAAACATACAACTGAAAAAAAAATACTTTTAATAAGCAGTATTAAAGTGAATGGATATACTTTCAGAGGAAGCAGTTCAACTTTTTGCCCTTTTCTTAGCCTTCCTTCTAAATAGAGGCGAACTCTTAAAGGAAAGAATTTGCTCCTTGATGAGCAAATTCTTTCCTTAAAGAGAAGATCCCATTTTGGAGGGTCCTGCAAAGAAATATACAGTAAATCACGCTTTTTAAAACTGGTGGAAATCTTGGACAAATACCAATGCAACTCAGGTGATTTTAAACATGTAAGAATAACAGCTGCACTTTGTCATCACGCAGATAGTTGACAGAGGCATGAAATACCGGCATCATGAATATTAAATGCTTGTAATTTTGTAATTTTGGGGCAAGTCAATATAATATAATTTTCTAAAAAGAGGTAGGGGAGGGGGGCTTTTATTAGAGTAGGGGCGTTTATAAGGATTAATACGGTACTACATGTTCAAGATAGTCACCATTGAACTGATTACAGTGATATAAGACGATATTCAGTCGTAGGCCTAATTTTCCGCAACTAGCAAAGTGTATTTCCTATGCGGAAGGCACTGCTATAATGCAGTTTGTGCAGTTTGCTTGTTTGAATAATTATGATTATTGGCATCAGTATTTAAAATAAATTGGAAAATTATTCTGTATTTTTGAATCATAAACAAAATTTGTCTAAAACATCATTGGCAGACTTGTATTGGTACCACCAACACTATATGAAATGCATTGGCAATATGTTCATAAATTATTACATAATCAAATTACACATGTATATTGTTTGATAATATAATATTCCTCAAAATTATTGAGAATGAGAACTTTTTAATTTATGCGAAAACAAAATAAAAATAAATACCAGTTACATAGTCATATAGGCCAGTGTCTAAACTAGATAATATCACAGTTCAATATTTTGTAAGTCCTGCTAGCACAGCTAAGCAGGCCTCAATCCTCCTAGGCATTCTGGCTACTAAATTATGTATGAAATCGTGACTGAGAGTACCCCAAAACTGGATGACTTCCTCCTGTGTCACATCAAGACTACGAATTCCTTTCTGATTCATATTGTCCTTGAGCAATCCCCAAATGTTTTCAATTGGGTTAAGATCCGGACTGTAGCTTGGCCAGTCAACGACGTCAATATGTTGGTCCGCAAACTAGGTTTTGGTATAGTGGGCAGTGTGTTTTGGGTCTTTGTTATGTTGAAAAACCAACTGTCTCCGTATAAAACATTAGCCGTCTCTAAGAGATATCCATTAAGAATGTCTACATACCGTTCTTTAGTTAAATTTCCAGTGAATATACACACTCCTTTTGAATATACCCTACTCCACATGTGAAACTTAGTGATGTGTTTGGGACGTTGGTACAGGGGTCTGCGATTTTCTTTCTTCCAAATTTTAATGATGTTTGGATAAAACCAGAAAGAGCTTTCATCACTAAGACAACATTGTCCCAATCATACTGTCGATGGGCAATACACCAGTCTAAACGTTTCTGTTTCTGCTCAGGGGTAAGCAAGGGAGACGGTATTCCTTTCCTTTTCTCCCTAGGTTTCTCCTAATTCTGAAGGTGCAATTCTTTTCTCAAGGTTTCATTAGAAACTGCGAGGCCTACCCTTTCTAACAATGTATACCTTAAGTTTTCAACACTCTTAATTTTTTCTTAACGAGCTAACTGGTCAAGCCTCAGTCTGGTCACTGAAAATTTTGGGTCACCCACCACCTTTCTGCCACAGGGGCTCGGGTCATATGGTTTGTTTTTTCGAGCCCAATGAGAATACGAATCTGTTTACACGGTGGTGTATGTGAAGTAAAGGGAGGAAAGTCACATTGACACCGGTTGCTACTTCACGCTGGTTTGTCTGCAAATTGCAGATACTTAGATAATTTACAATTATTTCTAATGAAAATTATACTTCGATCGATCCACCATACATTTATCGTTTCGCAGCTGGTATTCTCCAAGACATATATTGCGTCAAATCGGTTAAGTTTTTAGAGCGCGTTAACACGAGCAAAGTTTCTATGACAAAGTAGGTTTGTCACAGAAAAATTGCTCGTGTAAATGCCAAAATATGACAATGTTTCTTTGACAAATATATATGGTAAAGTTACTTCGATAAATTAAACTTGTCCGTCTAAACGGAGAACTTTGTTAAAGATTATGTAACAATGAACTTTGCTATAAGCGTGGAAAATGTGATTAAGATTTTGTTTCATTGCTGCAGGTAACTTTGACGAATAATATTTGGTCGTGTGAACACTGCAGCAAATATTTCATTGCCAAAGTTTATGGGACAAAGATTCTATGGCACATTTTCTTTAACAAATAATTTGCTCCGTGTAAACGCAAAATGTTTGTCATACTTTGTTTGTTAAAGTTTCTGAGACATAGAAACTTTGCTCGTGTCAACCCGCCCTTATTCATTATGTCCACCAAGCTGTCGAAATCTGCAGTTCAAAAATGCCTGCACTCAAGCTCATTTACAATCATGAAGTGAATCCGATTGGACAAATTTGAGGTCATCGTTGATTCATTATATTTGTATTTTGCTTCATACAACGATACAATTACATGGTGTTTATGACAGATAAATTATTATAGGTAATTGGAAATGTCTTCAGACCTTTCCACAGTGTTCACTTTACAAGCAGGGCATTTTAATCTGGTTCTGCATTCATTACTACTAAATCTGTCATCGCCGGTAAAGAAAAAATCGATAAAAGCGATGTCCAGTCCAAAATCACAGAGCTTATTCACGTACGGTAGGTAAAAACATTTATTTGCAAATTTTCACTGTCTTGAACAACGTACGGCGTATTATTTTTTTGTTGAGTATTGCACATTTAATCAAGCAACGAACGCACTTTTTTGTAAATATGAATTGCCCTACTACATCTTAATAGCAAACTAAAATTAGAAAACAGCGTTTCATTCCCAAGTAGGTATTAAACAAGATGATGCGCCGTACCAGGTAGTAAATACTAAGATTTGAAGCTGGGTTTAACTTTCTCTCTTTTTCTCAAGTTTTATGCATTAGTCATGTTTGTAAATAAGAATTGTTTCACCTGATCAAATAATTAAACTAAACGGAAATCATTTCTCTTTAGCCAGTGAAATGCAACAGCCATATAAGAATAGGTTAAATGTTGTGCCTCAGCGCACACATGTGCTTGCTTTTATAGCTTCCTTCTTTTGGAGGGACATGTAACACAACACATGTTGTGCTATTACCACCCCTTACTGACCCATAGGGCTGGGTGACTCATGGAGACCAAGACGTGGAGGTAGGAGCGTCTTATTTCCTTCCAGCAAGTCAATGGTTTGCCCCCTGCCTATGATATAAACGACACTGAAAGAGCCAAACTGATTGGGCCTTTCCCTAACCTATAAAGACCCCCTTAATCTAGTTGTTTAACCAAGCTGAGCAGGGCTTTCCCGGGTATTACCGGTAACACTTGACTCGGATTAGAGTTCTATCCTGGCCGTAGACTTCTTCTATGATGACTTCCGCCCAATGATGCTGTGTTCACAGGTTTTGTTTAATCTTTAATCGATCCTTCGTCAGGACATTGAGATTGCAGTAGCAGCTCTGAAAAAGGGGGAGTCTGCCGGAGTTGATAATATACCAGCTGAACTTGTTCCAGCTGGCGGGGAGACCATGACTGATGTTTTAACAGAGATTTGCAACAAACTCTGGAGAACAAGAGAATGGCCTACCCCATGAACTCAGTCACTGATTATTAACCCCACTAAATAGGACAAGCTACAGCTCTGTCAGAACTTCAGAACCATGTACAAGTCATGCTGAAAGTCATCTTGAACAGGCTTAAACCCGAAGACGAACAGATAATCGCTGAAGAACAGGCTGGGTACAGAGCCGA
This sequence comes from Ctena decussata, assembly GCA_963989385.1. Lineage (NCBI taxonomy): Eukaryota > Metazoa > Mollusca > Bivalvia > Lucinida > Lucinidae > Ctena > Ctena decussata. Next base: position 46,199,730 of record OZ022506.1, read on the forward strand.
AAGGAGCACTACAGAACAGATCTTCAACCAAAGAATCCTGTGTGAAAAGTACGTCCAGCATCTGCAAAACATATTCAGTGATTTAAGAAAAAAATCCTTCAACATGTGGTATGGGCCACCATGCGGAAGTACAACATCAGTGCAAATCTAGTTCGCACCATTGAGCAGCTCTACGACAAGGCTACAAGTGCAGTCTAGATGAATGGCAGCACGGGAGAATGGTTCATAAGAACAGTTTGTGTTAGGTAAGGATGTCTCCTGTCACCCACCTTCTTCAGCATAAGGTATTACATGGAGAGAGTGCCGAGGAGACAAAGCTAATGACAAACAGCGCCAATGGCATCTAGAGGGAGATCAAGGTAAAAAGACAGAAGCTGCATACCGTAACAAGCTTCATTTACAAATGTAACTTGAAGCAGTTGTCTCAAATGATGGCGTAAAACCGAAGGTTCTCTCTAGGACTGCACCAGCCACCGCAACTTTAACAAAGCTGAGGCCAAGTTGGAGAGATAGCAACATATCTCTTGGATCAAAGGGGGAAATGATGCGTTCCCTTGTCATTTCCGTTTTTCTGTACGCCTGTGAATCGTGGACCTTGACAGCAGAGTTAGAGAAAAGAATGCAGGCCTTTGAGATGAGATGCTACCGAAGTAGCCTTGCCCAAGGCTTAGAAATATAAATTTTCTTGAATATACATTTTTTCTTCTTTGTGCTAGTCTATAGGCATGGGGCTGATTTCTATCTCAGACAAACCCACAAGAGAAAAATTCATTTCTAGACTAGCCAAACATCGAGCATGAAAAAGAAGAAAAATATATATGTGACAAACAATTTAATACATCCGACTGGAGCAAGCCTACTACCGAAGGTTTCTAAACATTTTGTACAAGGACCTCATAACCAATGAGTCGGTTCGCAGAAAGATCCAAGCAACCATTGGAGAATAAGATGAACTCCTGACCATGGTCAAAAAAGGAAACTAAGGTGGTTTTGCCACATCTCAGGGTCTTCTGGTTTAGCAAAGACGATTCTACAGGACACAGTGAAAGAAAAAAGAAGAAGCGGTAGATAGAAGAAGAGGTTGGAAGACAATATTAAACAGTGGACAGGGTTGGATTTTGCCAGTTCAACTAGAGCAGCTGAAAACAGGACAAGGCGCAAAGAGATTGTTGCGAAGTCATCTGTGGTGCCCCAACGACATTGCAAGGTTAATGGATAATAAGAATAGAATAGATGTAGTCCACATTTGTATTTGCGGTACGTATGCAAGTTTTTGAGACCTAAACGCTGTTGGTTAAAAGAAATGGGTAAAATAGTACACGCATCACTAAATTGCAAATAAGATCCATGACCATTGTGACTATTATCTCCATTGACTTCTAAGAATCGTGCACCTGGTAATGAGACCTTTCAGATTCATACCGTTTCTAGGAGTCCCGATAGCTCTGTATATTAAGGGCTACTGATCTAGCCGTCCTGGGTCCGAGCCCAGCCACTTGGCCGCTAGAAGCGAGAATGTTTTTACCCGTGAACGGGGTTCATTATCACCCTCCCATCGTCCTGATATGACTGAAATACTGTTAAAAACGACGTAAACTCAAAAGTCATCCAACCATCCATACCGTTTCTGCTTTAGCAAGTGATTGGTTGTATATACAGTAATGAGGGTAATGTAAATGACTGCTTATGCAGTCGATTATGGCCATTTAGTTAAATCTGACATGCAGTTACATTATATGCAGCAGACGCCACTTACTAGGTCCTGATTGATAAGCGGCTACTAAACTGTATAAGACACTGCAGCAGACCTTTCTTTGGGGTTCTTTTAAAAGAAGCCAACTTGTCTTGTGTCAACATATAAAACGGATTTTCATACACATTTTCAGCCAAGAATGAATCTTGTATATCTAGTAACCTTAGAAATCCTTTAAAGGAACTGTCATTATTTTTCAGCTGGCGAGGGTTGGTGGGGTATAGAGGGGATGGGGCTGGTTGGAGGAATTTTCAGGAGATCCACAAATGTTTTCGTGACCCACACACTGACTTAGATTTTTTGTTAGGCCCCTTCACCATCATAGAAAATAAAATTTTGATCCCTTCCACCCCCACCCTCCCAAAACCCGGCAAAAAATCAACACAAACACAGTCCCATGTATCACATTCCCATATACACACAACACTTAGCAGGAAAAAAAATCAACAGACACCTTTAGAAAAACAGCTGATACATTGTGTCATTAGAAAGTCTATCAATCTGAACATAAAGACGATAATTACAATCAATCATGCATCCCAATCATTTGTCAAAGAACATTTTCTGTGGTAAAGCGAAGTGGCTAGCTAGTAGTGCACCGGACTCATTATCAAAGGATCTCAAGTTTGAATCACACCAGATTCCTTGTACTGTGACCTTGAGCATATCATGCAGTGTGTGTGTGTGTGTGTGTGTCCGTCTAGTTATACTACACAAAGGACATGGAAGCACCTAATTATTTTGAAAGGGGGTCCGGGAGTCTTCCCTCCCCCCACCCAAGAACCGAATGATATGGGAAAATTAAAAGTACAAGCAAGTGTATCATTTCATGGCCCCCAGCGCCCACCCCTCCCAAGCATCAGTCAACAAAAATTACAAATCCCCCTCCCCTCATCCAGTACAGCAAAGTTTCAAATTGCACCCCACCTAAAGTCCTCCACCCCACCCAGCTGATAAATAATTACCGTTCCCTAAGGAAAGAAGCGACTAAAATTTGTAACCCGGGTTTTCACAGACTGCAACCCAAGTTGCACACTTGCCAACAGAGATGCAAACCAGTCATGAGGGTCTAGATGGGGGTTAACAATTAGCGATTTTAACCATGTTTTCCCGAATCAATACCACAGTTTACAGGTCGTTGTGCCGGTCCACGATCTCCCCTACGCCTTGCCAAAACTGTTTAAATGATGCTCACACTGAAATGAGTTTTTCTACAACACTACCTACACCCTTTCACATTTTAGAGAGAAACAAGACGACAATAGCCCAATTACGGCAATATCCAATCAGAATCACTTCCGGAATGTAAATGAGCTTGGTGGCGGAGCTTGAGTGAGGGCATTTTGGAACTGCATATTTCGACCAGTTTGTAATGAATCGTAAAATAACCGGTTTGACGAAATATGCACCTCAGAGAATATCAGCTGCGAAAAAATAAATGTATGGCAGATCGATAGAAGTAGGTGTTTTTAGGAAATATTTGTACATCGTCTGCAATTCGCCGACGATCCGGCGTAGGGTAGCAACCGGTGTCGATGTGACTTTCCTCCCTTTACTTCATATACACCACCCTGTACAAACGGATTCGTATTCTCATTGGGGTCGAAGAAACGAACTATATGACCCAAGCCCCTGTGCTTCCTGGTGTTTGATTCCTTGCCTTCTTTAATGTTTTTCACACCTCTGTAAGTGTTGTCAGAGGACTGTTCAGTTCTTCAGATGTTTGCTACGGATCAGTTGTCCCTGCTTTCATCAGATCACATGCAGGTTTTTCGACCTATATATGTCCTAACAGAACTACTACTTTGACTAAGCATTAATGTAAGTCAAATGCTTCATCAAAATCTTAAAATGCCTCCGGAAATCATTTAATAACTGGCAGGTAGGTGGATAAATAGGGGAGAAGTTAATTTCACATGATGCCTATCAGCGAGGTATAGAAATGCTTAGTACAAAGTACTATGGCACTGTCAAAAGATAACTCAGCGTCGTTTTTTGTGTGATTTTGTTAAACTGTGTAAACAGACTCCAGTGTATATGGGTTAAAGAAAGGACACTATTCCCTGAGGTAACAGAAGCCTATTTCTTACCCGTCTTTTTCTTCAAATATTCCTATAGTTTAGGCTCTGTCTTTCAAAATAATTTATTACGTAAAAATTGACGTCAATGGTTAAGAAGCCGATTTAATGACAAAATTTTCCATGCGTTTAATGGACTAGAATAATTATATTCAGTGTCAGGCAGATATGCTAAGGTTTGAAATGTGCAGTCAGTAACATCTAAAAGGTGTACGAGCACAAGACTAGAAAACGTCAATATTACGATTTGGAATGTGCATAAAAACGCGTTGGCAAGCTGATTTTGATTGCTGCTGTGTTTTGCTTTGCTGTGGGTTTAATTACACTAATAAGGCAAATAAAATCCCTACATAATGCATGCAGTTTCATATTGGTGTCAAAAAATGATGTTTTTGACAACTGACGTTACGGCCAAAATTTTATTGCCGCAGTTACTGCCAAAATCGTTTCAAATATGCATGTTTAGTACACCAGTTTATATTTTTTTAAAGAAGATATATTTGATATGTTTTCTTTACATCTACAATTTTTTGTCAAGTGTATCGTTTCTTTTGTCAGTCAGTATGAATCCCCTGTTTTGGGGAACTAGGTTACTGCATAGGAAAAGTAATAATGTTGGATGGTGATTAATAATTGATCCTCGACACGACAAAACCAACGAAATGGCATGTGCGCCCAGCAAAGACTCAGATCCGCCTGGGCGTCTGCCCAGTCTGATCGGAGTCTTCGCTGTGCGCTTAAAGGGTAACTAAAGGTCTATACTACCTCCATGCATAGACCTAAGGCTCTGATCAGACTGGGCAGATACCCATGTTGACCTGAGTCTTCGCTGGGCACACATGCCACTGTGTTGGCCTTGTCGTGTCGCGGCTCAATTGTGTATTCTTACATGCTTTAATAAGTATCTGCATTGTGTAAATACCTTGGCTGGAGACTCACGCAAGGTAGTGCTGATGATAATGATGAAACATGGCTGCAAGTGATGAGCTACCTAGGGTCCAAAGAAGAAATAAATCCACTCTATCGGAGGGCCAAAATCGAACATGGAGACGAAAATAAACTCGAAATTTGTCAGGCAGTGTTAGAAAAGTGGATGAGATCCAAGCCAGTGCAAGAAGATAAGGTATTTAAACAATGAATAATTTGATTAATTTTATATAGTTTGTGTTAAAAATATACATAATTAACAAGGCAGTCACCCTTTGCAAGCGAAGGTTTGAATCCCATTTAAAGGCACATTAAATAATACTGAGTATATATACTGGACAAAAAAAGTTAGGGATCAAACATTGGAGGGAGAATTTTTCCCTGAAAGAAACAAAATTATGTCCCAAGTTTTCCACCGTAGATTAAGCATTGCACCCTCATTGAAATAGCGAGATACTAGCGCACGTGAAAATTAAGGTAACTCAGGTACGTATACATTTGTTTGATACATGTCTAAAACAAAGTGTTTTCATTTCTTCACTGACCTGGAATTAAAGCCTTAATGTGGAAATTCCTGAACACTTTCCGTTTTTCCTGTTTGCACGTGGCTGTTTTGACTTTTGTGTTTGTTCTTTGCACAATGAGACGTCATATACCCGCTGCGGAGACTGCACGGGCCATTGGACTGCTACAGGCAGGTCAAACTCAGAGACAGGTGGCTGTCCAGCTCAATATTTCTCAGAGTGTTGTTTCAAGGCTCTGGAACCGCTTTCAACAAACTGACAATGTGTCTGAGAGACCAAGATCTGGGCGACCAAGGTGTACAACAGCTCGGCAGGACCGGTATCTGGGTAATTTGGCTAGGAGACAACGGTTCCAAAGTGCTGTTAGGCTTAATTCCGACTTTCGGCAGGCCACCGGAAGGCAAATTTCGTCACAGACGGTCAGAAACAGACTTCATCTGGCAAATTTACGCGCTTATAGGCCAGCTGTGAGGCCTGTTCTGACGCGGGTGCATCGGATAGCAAGGAGACATTTGTCTGCTGAACATGTGACTTGGCAGCTGCGCCATTGGCGGCCTGTACTTTTCACAGACGAGTCAAGGTTTTGCGTGGACTTCCATATTGGAAGGAGACGAGTGTGGCGTACTGCGGGAGAACGTTATGCTGACTGCTGCATTGCCCAGCATGACAGGTTTGGGGGAGGGTCTGTCATGGTATGGGCAGGCATCTGTATTGAGGGTCGGACTGATTTACATGTGATCGCGGTGCTCTCACTGGTTTAAGGTATCGGGATGAAGATCTGCACCCCAATAGTGAGACCATTTGCTGGAGCGGTTGGCATTGACTTCGTTTTAATGGACGATAATGCCCGACCCCATAGGGCTTTAGTTGTAAATGATTATCTCGAGACGGAATCTATTGTTCGTATGGAGTGGCCCAGTCGTTCTCCTGATTTAAACCCTATCGAACATGCTTGGGACATGTTGCAGCGCAGGGTATCTTCCCGTCAAAGACCCCCTGCAAACCGTGCAGAACTGATAAATGCCCTGCTGGAAGAATGGCAAAGAATTCCCCAGATGGACGTTCGACGCTTGATACGCAGCATGCATCGACGTTGTAATGCTGTCATTCGTGCACGCGGAGGGCATACTGAATACTGAAAAGTGTTTTGACATTTCCAAGCACAAAAATTAAATTTTGAATTTCTGAAAAATGTCGGTTTCCACTTTAGTTTCACGGGTACCGGGATTTACGGTTCGCTGATCGTGTAACTACTGCTCATTTCGAATTTGTTTTCATGAAATCTTATGCATAATTGATTTTGTTATCTAGCAAGATAAAATGTCTCCAGAATTTATTCTTATTTGATCAATATTTTCCAGCCCTAAAGTTTGAGATCTAACTTTTTTGTCCAGTATATTTTACGTAATGTTTCAAGGAACATGCAAAAGCAAAGTGACAGTATAGGCGTTGGTGCCATTGTTGGGATAGTATCTAAGGTAGATGACATCTCAGAAATTATCTTTACTGTTTCCTTATCACGAAATCTAACTAGCTATTAAGTGTGCATATATCGTTGTGAAGAAAGGAAGTGCGAAGGGTGTTACGCAGAAGGTTTTACACTCGGTCGACACGGGTGCAGAGCCTTATGCGTCGCCAGGACGGCGGAGGGTGACTTCCGGTTAAAGGGTTATCTACTAGTGTAATACACTAACAAGGAAACTCTAACAACGTTAGAATTTTTTTAAGTTTATATATAATGTAAATTTTATATACAACAATACAATTTACAACTGTCACAATTACAATAATATACAACACATGTCAGTTCATGTCGCTGGCCCAAGTAAGGTGTTTGTTTCAAATATGTAATCGATTTGCGTACAATACGCAAATAGATTACCGTCTGACGTCAACACCGTACTCGGCTCAGCGCCATGAACTAAAGGAAAACACAAAGAACAAAAAAACGTTAGTTTGAGCTCATAGAAAAAAACAAGGCCTTATGTTGGTAGACTTCAATTCGTCGTTCCCTGGATCATGTCATGGGCCAGTCCATATATCATGAGGAACACCAACTCTTATTAACACGTGCACGATTATATACTGGTCGCTCCCTGGATCGTACCAGGGACCAGTCTATATATATTAAAACACCTTAGTGGACGAACACTGTCCCACACTTGATGTGACCTTCAGATCTTATCACAGAATCTGGCAAAACTGTGCTAACCACTTCCGCCTACATTTTGTGCTTCCCGCCTCTGCTTAGGAACCATGCACAAACGGCGTTGTAACTGCCTCTACCCGGGTTGGTATTAACCTGGAGACGTATATCGCATCTCCAGGTGAGACGTGGCTCTAAGCCCTAACAGCTGACTGCCGGACTTGATGTGCCTAAAAATAACGAACTTACACTTAATACATTGTAACTACATAATAACAATACGTAAGACTTGGGCCTGTCTTGGAAATACCATACAACGCCCTCGGCGAAAGCCGAGCATAACGTGTACACGCCAGCCGTGTCACTAGACACGACTCGCGCTCACGATGTAAAGCTAAAAGTGTGCTTACCACTTCCGCCAATGAAGAAACGTAGATCCTACTACGCATGTGCGTCGAAGGATCTGACGTCAAACATTGTCAAGAAGTATACTGACGTCAACAGGCATTACCATGACATACCCCACATAAAACATGAATAATCTAAACAATGACCTATTTACATTAAATTGATTGACCAAAATCTAACTTGCATATTTATTAATTCATATCTTTAAACTAAGCGTAATACAATTTGCCATAGAATATAATAACTGAATAAGCGTTTCTAACACATTTGGGATCATAACGTTTGATCTGACATCATGACATCAATGATGTTATATCATATGACGCCGTCTAATGAAGGCAAATCAAACGCATGATGACCAAATGTTACCATTATAACTTATGGAAAAAACCCTTAATGCGGTGCATGCTATGGCGTCAATTGACGTCACGAGTATATAAATTAGTTCCATTACAAATCAATCTACTTCTATAGGCCACGTATACGTGAAACTAATATAAAAAGTGCTGACGTCGCAATAACATGAATGCAACTGACGTCACCTGAATAACATGAATACAACTGACGTCACTGGACGTCAAATAGACGCACACCATTGCAACCAACATCAGTGATATAAACTATTTCCGTAATTTACAAAACTTCCTAATAACAAATACCATGCGCAGCATGGTCAGTATAAACAAAATTGGTCGACATATGCGCAGCCTGATCACTGCCAACAAAAATCAAATCAGTCGACACATATAGTCATACCATATCAATCAGAAGTCACATTTTTCATTCTTAGCCAAACAATTCTAAAATAAATATAATAAAATCTTACCGTTCTGGTCTAAACTCAGAATCTGGGCACACAACAATATAACATCCTCAGTATAAGAATTAAACAGCCACGTCTAACTTTTCAGTAAAAGACAGGCGTATAAATAGTATGCGTCTCACATTTAAATCATGGGACTCGTGCAGGTATTCACATTAAAATCATGCAACACGCTGTCCACAATCAAAAGACTCGTGCAGGTATTCACCTTAAAATCATGCAATACGCTGTCCACGAGAGGTATTCACAAACAACCCATGCATAACGTAGCCACAATTTCCGTAAATGTTTTATTACCACAGTTGCCCTAAAAACTGTAGCTCTACTGATTGAAAGGATTAAAATAATCTCGACGACATAGTGGACGATTAGATCCATTTCGTAACATAGGTTTCCCCTTAGGGAGAAAAAAACATAACAATGTTTCTTTTCTGAAATAGTACGAAATGCGATCGAATCGTAGGCTATGTCAAAACTGGAAAACTAGCTATATACACAACAACGGTGCGATGCATAACGTGGCCAAACTATCTACTAAGGTAGTCCGCCCCCAAATTATCTTGGCCGCGGATAGCAACGATCCTGAATATGTACGGCTGTAATTTCATGGCCCAACGCATGATTCGGGGATTGAGCACCTTAGCTGTCTGCATATAAGACAAAGGTTTGTGGTCAGTTTCAAGTAGGAACTCCGCCCCATACAGGTACTTACGAAATTTCTCAACACCCCAGATAATACCCAAACATTCCTTCTCAATTACAGAGTAGTTCTTTTCCCGAGGTAACAATTTCTTGCTAGCATAAGCAATCGGCAAACGACCTTCACCTTCGAACTCCTGAAGCAAAATAGCTCCAAGACCAACGTCTGAAGCGTCTGTTCGAAGTACAAACGGGTTACCTTCTTGAAAAACAGGTAAGCGAAGAATAGGACTAGACGTGAGCCTACTCTTCAGGGTTTGAAATGCCCTTTCATGCTGATCTTGCCAATCTTTGATAGAATTAGGTCTATCCCGTTTAGTTAAATCAGTCAGAGGAGAAGCTATGGATGAGAAATTTGGGATAAAACGACGGTAAAACCCAGCTAATCCCAGAAAAGATTTAATTTGCCTTTTCGTACATGGACGAGGAGCATCTCTGATAGCCTGTATCTTGTCCTCTTGCGGTCGTACCGTCTGTCCGACGATATTGTGACCAAGGCACTCGATACTGCCATAACCGATCATGCATTTAGATGGTTTTGCCGTCAATTTGGCCGACCTGAGCCGATCTAACACTTGACGTAATGACGTCATATGATCCTTCCATGTTTAAGTAAATATCCACATGTCATCAACAAAGCTGTCAACATTTGGGAGATTGGACAATATGATTCTCATTAACCTACAAAATGAGGCTCCCGAATTGACCAAACCGAAGGGCATAGTTTTAAACTGGAATAAACCCTTAGGCGTTTCAAATGCCGTCAAAGGTTTAGACCTTTCAGTAAGACTGACTTGCCAATAACCCTTACTCAGGTCCATCTTTGTAAAGAATCTATGTCCCGACATTTTATTGATAACCTCCTCCATATTTGGCATAGGTTCTGCATCGAATTCCGTCACTTTGTTAAGCTTCCGGAAGTCGATACAGAATCTAACTGATCCGTCTTTCTTCGGAACTAGGACAACAGGAGATGAATACGGTGAAATCGACGGCTCGATTACCCCTAAATCCAACATATCCTGTATCTCCGTCTCCATGACGTTACGCGTCTTATACGGGATAGAATAACCCTTCGTCCGTATGGGTTCTGACGTGAGTAGTTTGATATCGTGCTGTATTTGATCAGTTCGACCGGGTAAACTTGATAGTACATCCGGGTACTGTTTAATCAACGCGTCAACCTCCATACGTTGTTCTGACGTTAACGTATCTGAAATACTGACGTCGTTATAAGTTTCCGGCTCTTTAGCTGTCGGAAAAGCACAATCATCAAGAGAAAATTCATCACTACCATCGTCATCAACCGACTCTGTAGTCTCAGTCGACAATAAACAATGTGACGGCACAGTACGACGTTCGACATACTGTTTCAGCATATTAGCATGATATGTACTCACGACACCATTGACGTCGATTTTATAGTCCATTCTATTCACCACCTCTACTACTTCATATGGACCCTTCCACTGCAATAACAGTTTATTACTGTCAGTTGGCAGTAATAACAGTACTTTATCTCCCACGTTAAATTTACGCGACCTAGCGCGTTTGTCATAATAAGCCTTTTGCTTTACTTGTACTTTCCGTAAATTATCATGTGCTAACTTACACGTCTGCTCTAACCGTTCTCTCAACTCAATTACGTACTGGTACGTAGACAGAACCTGCTCATCCTGTACCTCTTCAGACCATAATTCACGTAATATTGCCATAGGGCCCTTAACGTTACGTCCGTATAACAATTCGAACGGAGAAAACCCTAATGACTCCTGCGGAACCTCCCTTATTGCAAACAGTAGTGCTGGGAGATATTTATCCCAGTCCTTTGGACGTTCTGCGCACATCCTACGTAGCATTTGCTTCAACGTCGCGTGAAAACGCTCTACAAGACCGTTACAGATAGGATGATACGGCGTCGTGGTTAACTGCTGGAGTGATAACAGCCTGCTTACTTCTTTCATAACTTCAGCAGTAAACTGACTTCCGCAATCTGTTAACATTTCATCAGGTATGCCAACTCTACTAAACATCTCAACTAACGCTTCGGCTACGCGTTCCGTTTCAATGCCGGGTAACGCTACCGCCTCGGGATATCTCGTCGCATAGTCTATCATTGTAAAAAATATAGCGGGATTTCCTGTCAGAACGAGGTTCTATCGGTCCAACTATATCAACAGCGACTCGTTTAAATGGTGTGTCAATCTGTGGCAACTTTCCTAAAGGTACCTTAGTGACACGACCTTTTTGAATAGTCCTTTGACATATGTCACAAGATTTACAAAACCTTGCCACATCACCACAAACTCCAGGCCAAAAGAACTCAGTTAAAACTCTATCCATAGTTTTCTTTATGCCCAAATGACCTGACATCAAGGTTTCGTGCGCCAATCTTAACACCTTTTCACGAAAACCTTCAGGGATAATAAGTTGCAAAGTGACCTTGTTTCCCTTAGTAAACTGCCTATACAATAAATCTTTCTTTCGAATAAACTTAGTTTCACCCCGGTTCAATCCACGACTAATTGTCACATTCCCAGATTCCACTCTTTGCCTTATGCCATTCAATTTAAGGTCAACAACTTGGGCCTGCTTCAATGCCTCCTTATCACTAGCAATAATTTGATCAGGAACTTTAAGTTTCCTATAGACCTCTTCACCTTGCTTAGCTTGTGACCTAGTCACTGCCGCCATTGCAAAATGGGACATATCGGGAAGTTTTGACCCATCAATATTTCCAATAACCAGGTCATACAATGTATCTTCCATGCACAATGCCTCAGTTTTTCCTGTGAAAAATGGACAATCTATGTCAACCATTGCTAAGGGATACCTTTGGGTAGATTCATCAATCAAAGTTACATCAGATTCTCTACCAAGTAACTGATCATTAGAAACCAAGTTTCTACGAACGACACACCCAGTACAACCTGTGTCCCTTAAAACTACAACAGTCTTACCATTAACCGTACCCTGCGCTGTTGGTAATCGCGACCTTAAAAAGTAACAGACACCTTCCCTATCCACGTTATCATTGATTAGTGGACTTTCTTCCTTACTCTTATAGAGACCTTCAATTTCATGAGACCTATTCATTGTAGTTTTACAAAAGCTCATTTGATGTCCGCCACCCCGACCACGTCCGCGGGAATAACCCCGACCACGGCCACGATCTGAATTACTACCCTTCGTCTGTACAGTATCGCTCTTACTCTGTGATCTTTGTGTCTCATCTTTCGGTGCATAACTACTCCCCTTACTTCCGCTATACCCGCTTGCACTTGCACCTACCTCCGCACTATATGCTTGCTTCCTATCGGGATTCTTAAAACATTTATATGTTAAATGTCCCTTACCACAAATACTACATTTTATCTCTGGCTTCGCACTCGGCTTATTATCAGATCTACTCTGAGTTACGCCCTTAATATCACGCTGCCCCTTATTAACACAAGCGTAGACACCGCCACGTGCTTCTGCAAATAAATCTGCTTCCCTAGCCATCTCACCTAGATTCGTGAATGTTTTCGGTTTCAAATGAACATACAGTTCTTTACTACAAGATTCTAAAAACTGATCTCTAGCGAAAAAATCGCAAACAGATTCATAAGACTGGTCTACCTTCGCCATTTTCAACCATTTATTAAGATACGACCTAAGTCTACTACTAAAATGAATAAACGTTTCGGACTTTTCAGGCCTATCATAGCGAAATTTCTTCCTAAATCCGCGTTCAGTCATATCAAAATTCTTTAACAACGCATCCTTCAACTTGTCATAATCCGCTGCATCATCTACAGACAATCTATCATAGACATCAAGCGCGCGACCTTTAAGTAATGCGCTTAAATATGCAGCCCAAACGTTTTTATCCCATTTATTCGCCGTCGCGTATTTCTCAAACCTTGATAAGTAACTATCCATTTTGTCCTTACTTTCATCAAAATACGGTAACTTGGGATCTCGCGCATGCGCTAACTTTTCAGCCTTCTGTTTTTCTAATTCAACTCTAAACGTTACCTTCTGCAAATCTATCTGATTCTTCAACTCGCGTTGCTGCAATTCAAAACTATACTTCAACTTTTCTAACTCGACTTCGCTCGACAACTTTGCTTCCTTATCGCTTTCGACTTGATACAACCTAGCCTCCCTATCTTTCTCGGCTTGCCGCTCTATACTTTCAATCCGCGCCATCTCGATTTCCCTATCCGCCGCAATCTTAGCTTCATCCGTCGCCCTATCCGCCGCAATCTTAGCTTCTTCCGTCGCGATCCTAGCCAATTCAATTTCCCTATCTTTATCGGCCTGCGCGATCCTAGCTAACTCAATTTCCCTGTCTTTTTCGGCCTGCGCAATCTTTTCTTTATCAAGTGCCCTTACCGCGTGCCTTTCTGCCCTCTCAGTCTCTTGCTGTTGCTTTACAAATTCCTGCAATGCCTGCCCTTCATAACCTAACTCCCTTCCCGTCTTAACTAACTGATCCATGACGCTTAACGTAATGCTCACGTTAACTTAACTGAAACCGACGTTCACTTATAGTCACACACGTTAACTAAAACGTTAACAATAATAATAACGAACTAATCCAACTAAAACGTTGATTAATTAGTATACTCGCGATCTGGACGTAGCCATTAAAGTTACGTTCATAACAGACCGGAAATGACGTCATAAACTGACGTTGACTTTGCAGAGAATTACTTTTCACTATTAGATGACGTAATTAGATGACGTAAATAACCCACATACAATTACGCCCAACTTGATCTAGCGTATCGGATATACAAACGTAACGTATGTAACGCAACGTATTAACACTGACACGACAACTGTACGTCCTACATTACAAAACCATATTAGATACCAACGGTAAATCAAACTTAAGATTCCGCTATTAGGTTTAATTCATTGTAACGATATTATATAACGTTACGAGTGACCTACGTTACTAAATCAGAACATAAAATGGACCTCAGTAACGGTTACGACACAACGTACAAAACGTTAAGGTAAATAAACTTACAGATTGTCATGCAACAGCAGTGCCAAGGTACTCAACCGGACCTTAAAACTAAATACGTATCATCCGTGCCAAGACAATTCAGGTCTATATACCTCAGTTTCCCCACTCAGATATGCAACCTGTTACATTTTATCACAAATTAATGCATGGGCTATCGCACTTCATCACGCAGGGAATAAGGATAGTTGACCTTAATTGTGTAGGTTACATTTACAAAGAATTTAGTGGCAAAATTGCTCCCCTAAAATTCACAGCCTTACGTCACCTTAGAAAAGAACAATCAGAAAGTCAATAATAATAATAAAAAAATGTCTGACAAAATTGTGCCTAGATTCTGTATATATTGTCAATGTGTTACACTGGCAGATATTAACCGGAAATCAAATCCCGTTACTTCATGACACCATGTTACGCAGAAGGTTTTACACTCGGTCGACACGGGTGCAGAGCCTTATGCGTCGCCAGGACGGCGGAGGGTGACTTCCGGTTAAAGGGTTATCTACTAGTGTAATACACTAACAAGGAAACTCTAACAACGTTAGAATTTTTTTAAGTTTATATATAATGTAAATTTTATATACAACAATACAATTTACAACTGTCACAATTACAATAATATACAACACATGTCAGTTCATGTCGCTGGCCCAAGTAAGGTGTTTGTTTCAAATATGTAATCGATTTGCGTACAATACGCAAATAGATTACCGTCTGACGTCAACACCGTACTCGGCTCAGCGCCATGAACTAAAGGAAAACACAAAGAACAAAAAAACGTTAGTTTGAGCTCATAGAAAAAAACAAGGCCTTATGTTGGTAGACTTCAATTCGTCGTTCCCTGGATCATGTCATGGGCCAGTCCATATATCATGAGGAACACCAACTCTTATTAACACGTGCACGATTATATACTGGTCGCTCCCTGGATCGTACCAGGGACCAGTCTATATATATTAAAACACCTTAGTGGACGAACACTGTCCCACACTTGATGTGACCTTCAGATCTTATCACAGAATCTGGCAAAACTGTGCTAACCACTTCCGCCTACATTTTGTGCTTCCCGCCTCTGCTTAGGAACCATGCACAAACGGCGTTGTAACTGCCTCTACCCGGGTTGGTATTAACCTGGAGACGTATATCGCATCTCCAGGTGAGACGTGGCTGTAAGCCCTAACAGCTGACTGCCGGACTTGATGTGCCTAAAAATAACGAACTTACACTTAATACATTGTAACTACATAATAACAATACGTAAGACTTGGGCCTGTCTTGGAAATACCATACAACGCCCTCGGCGAATGCCGAGCATAACGTGTACACGCCAGCCGTGTCACTAGACACGACTCGCGCTCACGATGTAAAGCTAAAAGTGTGCTTACCACTTCCGCCAATGAAGAAACGTAGATCCTACTACGCATGTGCGTCGAAGGATCTGACGTCAAACATTGTCAAGAAGTATACTGACGTCAACAGGCATTACCATGACATACCCCACATAAAACATGAATAATCTAAACAATGACCTATTTACATTAAATTGATTGACCAAAATCTAACTTGCATATTTATTAATTCATATCTTTAAACTAAGCGTAATACAATTTGCCATAGAATATAATAACTGAATAAGCGTTTCTAACACATTTGGGATCATAACGTTTGATCTGACATCATGACATCAATGATGTTATATCATATGACGCCGTCTAATGAAGGCAAATCAAACGCATGATGACCAAATGTTACCATTATAACTTATGGAAAAAACCCTTAATGCGGTGCATGCTATGGCGTCAATTGACGTCACGAGTATATAAATTAGTTCCATTACAAATCAATCTACTTCTATAGGCCACGTATACGTGAAACTAATATAAAAAGTGCTGACGTCGCAATAACATGAATGCAACTGACGTCACCTGAATAACATGAATACAACTGACGTCACTGGACGTCAAATAGACGCACACCATTGCAACCAACATCAGTGATATAAACTATTTCCGTAATTTACAAAACTTCCTAATATACAAATACCATGCGCAGCATGGTCAGTATAAACAAAATTGGTCGACATATGCGCAGCCTGATCACTGCCAACAAAAATCAAATCAGTCGACACATATAGTCATACCATATCAATCAGAAGTCACATTTTTCATTCTTAGCCAAACAATTCTAAAATAAATATAATAAAATCTTACCGTTCTGGTCTAAACTCAGAATCTGGGCACACAACAATATAACATCCTCAGTATAAGAATTAAACAGCCACGTCTAACTTTTCAGTAAAAGACAGGCGTATAAATAGTATGCGTCTCACATTTAAATCATGGGACTCGTGCAGGTATTCACATTAAAATCATGCAACACGCTGTCCACAATCAAAAGACTCGTGCAGGTATTCACCTTAAAATCATGCAATACGCTGTCCACGAGAGGTATTCACAAACAACCCATGCATAACGTAGCCACAATTTCCGTAAATGTTTTATTACCACAGTTGCCCTAAAAACTGTAGCTCTACTGATTGAAAGGATTAAAATAATCTCGACGACATAGTGGACGATTAGATCCATTTCGTAACAAAGGGTAGGTAGCGTATGATACAGATGTGAGTTTGCCTAAACGGCCTGGTGTAATATGTGCCATATTTGGCCCCCATAGTAATTGTATCTTTTGATCTGTGTTGATGATATATGAGAGGTGAAACCTTTAACTGTCTTTTAGTATTCAAATTTTCTACATTTTTGCTATTTTTATATTGTTGTTGTTGTTTTCCTGTTTGTTTGTTTTTTCTGCGCGTCTTAATGCACTCTATTCAGCTGATTTTTGGCATTTTCGACCACTTTTTGCCTGAATTGAGGCTAAAAATATGTCAGCGCAGTCAGATACACGGCTAATTTTTTGCACAATGATGCATTTTGATAATATCAACAATATGTGAAAAATTCAGCCGTGCACTTGACTGTGCTGACACTTACTTTTATAGGCCTACTTTAAAAATTTTGCAGTTTCTTGGACAATTTAATAGTGATCTCAAATAAAAAGTCCCAAATCTCCGCTCATAGACAAAATAAACGTGTGTTGTGGATATTCATTTTTAGCTCACCTGAGCCTTTAGGCTCATAGGTGAGCTTATAGTATAGCCAGGCATCCGTCGTCCGTCCGTCCGTCGTCCGTCGTCCGTCGTCAACAGTTTCAAACATCTTCTCCTCTGAAATCACTGGGCCGATTGAAGCCATATTTCATATGGAGACTACCTAGGTCGGGGGAAGGAAAGTTTGTTCCTGGTATCTGGGTCACATGACCAAGATGGCCGCCACGCCCATATATCATAAAAACCCTTCAAAAATCTTCCTCTCCAGAACCAAAAGGCCTATTACCTTGAAACTTAGTATGTAGCATTGGACATGCGGACCCATCATAGTTTATACAAATGATGACCTTGCGATGACCTTGACCTAATTTATGACAAGGTCAACTTCTGTACCTTAGGCTTTTATATGGGAAAACGCTTAAACAGTGGATTTCTCATAAACTATTTAAGTCTAAGGTACACTATTTGGTATACATGGTCAACTGTATGAGCAAATGAAGATAGTATGTCACTAAAGGTCAAGGCCATTCCGTCGGTCCATCCATCGTCAAGATTTTCAAACATCTTCTTCTCTGAAATCAATGGGCCGATTAAAGCCATATTTCATATGGAGCCTACCTAGGTCGGGGGAACAAAAGTTTGTTCCGGGTATCTGGGTCACATGACCAAGATGGCCGCCACGCCCATATATGGTAAAAACCCTTCAAAAATCTTCTTCTCCAGAACCAAAAGGCCTATGACCTTGAAACTTGGTATGTAGCATTGGACATGCGAGCCCATCATAGTTTGTACAAATGATGACCTTGCGATGACCTTGACCTAATTTATGACACAGTCAACTTTGGTACGTTAGGCTTTTATATGGGAAAATGCTTAAACAGTGGATTTCTCAGAACTATTTAAGTCTAAGGTACAATATTTGGTATATATGGTCAACTGTATGAGCAAATGAAGATATTATGTCACTAAAGGTCAAGGTCATTTCGTCGGTCCACCCATCGTTAAGATTTTCAAACATCTTCTTCTCTGAAACCACTGTGCCGATTGAAGCCAAATTTCATATGGAGTCTCAGTGGGGTTGGGAAAGAAAGTTTATAACCCGGGTCTGGGTCACATGACCAAGATGGCCGCCACGCCCATATATGGTAAAAACCCTTCAAAAATCTTCTTCTCCAGAACCAAAAGGCCTATGACCTTGAAACTTGGTATGTAGCATTGGACATGCGAGCCCATCATAGTTTATACAACTGATGACCATGCGGTGAACTCGACGTGATTTATGACACAGTCAACTTCGGTACCTTAGGCTTTTATATGGGTATACGGCTAAACAGTGGATTTCTCAGAAACTATTTAAGTCTAAGTATAATATTTGGTACATATGTTCAACTAAATGAACAACTGAAGATATTATGTCACTAAAGGTCAAGGTCATTCTGTCAGCCTGTCTGTCGTCAAGATTTTCAAACATCTTCTCCTCTGAAACCACTGGGCTGATTAAAGTCAAATTTCATATGGAGCCTACCTAATTTACAGGAACGAAAGTTTGTTCTGGGTATCCGGGTCACATGACCAAGATGGTCACCACGCCCATATATGGTAAAACCCCTTCAAAAATCTTGATCTCCAGAACCAAGAGGCCTATGACATTGAAACTTGGTATGTAGCATCGGGCATTCAGGCCCATCATAGTATATACAAATGATGACCATGCAGTGACCTTGACCTAATTTATGACACGGTCAGCTTCGGTACCTTAGCCTTTTATATGGGAAAACGCTTAAACAGTGGATTTCTCAGAAACTATTTAAGTCTAAGGTACAATATTTTATGGTCAACTAAATGAACAGCTGAAGATATTATGTCACTTCAGGTCAAAGTCATTCTGTCAGCCTGTCCGTCGTCAACATTTTCAAATATCTTCTCCTCTGAAACCACTGAGCCGATTGAAGTAAAATTTCATATGGAGCCTACCTAGGTTGGGGGAACGAAAGATTGTTGGGGGTATCCGGGTCACATGACAAGATGGCCGCCACACCCATATATGGTAAAAACCCTTCAAAAATCTTCTTCTCCAGAACCAAAAAGGCCTATGACCTTGAAACTTGGTATGTAGCATTGAGCATTCAGGCCCATCATAGTTTATACAAATGGTGACAGTGCAGTGACCTTGACCTAATTTATGACAAGGTCAACTTCTGTACCTTAGGCTTTTATATGGGAAAATGCCTAAACAGTGGATATCTCAGAAACTATTTAAGTCTAAGGTACAATATTTGGTATATATGGTCAACTAAACGAACAGTTGAAGATATTATGTCACTAAAGGTCAAGGTCATTCTGTCAGCCCGTCTGTCATCAAGATTTTCAAACATCTTCTCCTCAGAAACCACTGGGCTGAGTGAAGCCAAATTTCATATGGAGTCTCAGTGGGATGGGGGAACAAAAGCTTGTTACCAGGGTCTGGGTCACATGACCAAGATAGCCACCACGCCCGTTTATGGTAAAACCTTTCAAAAATCTTCTTCTTCAGAACGAGAAGGCCTATAGCCTTGAAACTTAGTACGTAGCATTGGGCACTCTGGCCCATTATTGTTTATACACGACACTGTCAACTTTGGTATGTTAGGCTTTTATATGGGAAAATGCTGAAACAATGGATTTTTCAGAAACTTTTCAAGTCTAAGGTACAATATTTGGAATATATGGTTAACTGAATGACCAGATGAAGATATTGTCACTAAAGGTCAAAGTCATTCTGTCAGCCCGTCCATCTGTTGTCAAGATTTTCAGACATCTTCTCCTCTGAAACCACTTCCCTGATTGAAGCCAAATTTCATATGGAGTCTTAGTGGGATGGGGGAACGAAAGTAGGTTCCCAGGATCTGGGTCACATGACCAAGATGGCTCCCATGTCCATATATGGTAAAACCCCTTCAAAAATCTTCTTCTCCAGAACTAAAAGGCCTATGACCTTGAAACTTGATATGTAGCATTTGGAAGTTGGGCCCATCATAATTTATACAAATCAGGACTGTGCATTGATTGCGACCTAATTTATGGCAAGGTCGATTTTGATGCATTGGAAAATGCTTAAGCAGTGGATTTCTCAGAATCCATTCAAGTCTACGACATGCCCATATATGGTCAAACTCCTTCAAAAATCTACTTCTCCAGAACCAAAAACACAATGACCTCGTGGCATGGTATGCAGCATTGAGGACTCGGGCCCATCATAATTTATACAAATCATGACAGCGCACTGACCTGACCTAATTTATGGCGAAGTCAACTTTGGTATGTTTATTTATTTATTTATTTATTTATTTATTCAAAATTTTTTGGCATATACATATATACATACATAAAATATACATACATACATAATATATACATACATACATACATGGACCATTTGAATAAATAAATAAAACTTTAGTATGTTAAGCTTTTATGTGGGAAAATGCTTAAACAGTTGATGTTACGGAATTTTTAAGCCTAGATATAATAATTGGAAAATATGGTTATTTAAATGAATACATGAAGATAAGGTCATCAAAGGTCAAGGTCATATTTTAAACTTTGCTCAAGGTCACTGAGATTTTAAAATTAAAATATGTACACCTTTTAAGATACTGGTAACAAATGAGTGAAATGACAAATTGTGTCTGTTGACAGAAGATGTCAGGTGAACTACAGGACCATTGGTCCTCTGTATTTTTGTTAGAACACATGGAATCATTTGGCACACATTTTAGTTTGGTCTGTTGAAATTTATTGGTTAGCGTCCCTTACTTGCTAAGTTGAGTGGGTGGGGTACCAGGATAGGCCTTGAAGAGTACACATCTCTTCAGCAGTGTTGAACCACTTATAAGAGTACAACCAACCCATTATCAAGTGCTGTCTAAAGCTGTATTAACTGTCTGATTTTACTAAACACACATTTCTTGCCATTTTATTTAACGTTACTGAAACAAAACTGGCATGTCTGAAATCATGTTGTTCTGAGGACTCACGAAGAAGAAACATATTATTTCTGTATGAACCTCTTTACTCAGATGATTAGCATCAGAAACCATGTAATTGTCATAGGGTGTAGGTAATTAGGTATATAAACACTTGTACTGCCTTGCGGTACAAGCCGGCTTTTATAGCGACGTGGTAGAGTGCTCGACTGTAGATCGAAGGGTCATGGGTTCGATCCTCGACCCGGGCGTGAGATTTTTTAAGAGTCCGTTACAAATGGCGCCCAACGTAAAATCCAGCCTGACCCCTGTGCAGTAATTCCTTGAGCTTGTTTCTATATGCAGCTCTTTAGCCTGGAACTTCGGGGACGAAGTCCAATTTGGTGGGGAAGAATGTCACAGGGTGTAGGTAATTAGGTATATAAACACTTGTGCTGCCTTGCGGTACAAGCCGGCTTTTATAGCGACGTGGTAGAGTGCTCGCCTTTAGATCGAAGGGTCTCGGGTTCGATCCTCGGTCGGGGCATGGGATTTTTTAAGAGTCCGTGACAATTCTTCTAGATAAGAGGCAGTAATTGATGATAATTGGGGGATAATTTTACTTATTTCTCATCGAAACAATATGTTGTGACCCCTCATCTGAACCGTCTCATCGAGACGGTTCAGAT
Source organism: Ctena decussata (assembly GCA_963989385.1). Taxonomy (NCBI): domain Eukaryota; kingdom Metazoa; phylum Mollusca; class Bivalvia; order Lucinida; family Lucinidae; genus Ctena; species Ctena decussata. The sequence continues at coordinate 46,221,847 of OZ022506.1, forward strand.
GAGGGGTCACAATATATGGTCTTATGCAGAATTAACAAAAATTATCCAAAATTATCTCAAAATACTCCCTCTTATCTAGAGCTCTGCTTCATTCATGCAGGTGCAAGCTGTGTTGTCAGCACTGGAAAAGAGTGGATACGACGAACTGACAGGCGACTGTAAACGTTTTGTGACAATACACAAGTAAATTCGTAATGGGATAGGAAACATTGTATACTCTGAAATATCACTCTATTCATTTACATTTCCTCATAATGTCTGAATCAGAATTATGAATGGATATTAAAAAACTAACGTTACATATTAATTTTGATCTTTAACTCATTCTCAGTAGTCAAACATGGAATGCATCCTTTGGTTGTAAAGGAAGATTTTCTTTGATTGTAAACGAAGAACTTAGAATGTACAACTTCAGCGTTTTAGAGGGTTCTATTTAATTTTAATAGAAGCCGTCGCTTTCAGCAACCGACGTCTGGTTCTTCACGTTAACATCAGGAATAGTATATGGTGACGTCATTCAAGTTGCAATTTTCATGGCGTCGTCGTCTGGAAAACTAATGCCACTTGACGACGTATGTACGTGAGCTCCTATGCAACCAATACATTGAATGCACGCGATTTTTATCTAGTCCTGGGTGAGATAACATGGGTGAGACTATACGTATCTATCATGGTTGTATAGTGAGGATACAAATATCCGTCACGAGGGTCAATGATCGGCATCACGAGGCTTGCTGAGTGATGTCGAACAGTGATCCCGATACACCCATGACAGATACTAGCTATACTATCTATTCTGACGTCATTTAATGAGTGACTTAGACAGTGACGTCCTAATCTAACATAATCACCTTAGATAGGAATTGGAAGAAAGCGATTTTCAAGTTAGAACTTATTAAAGCGCATGATTTAGCATTTTAGATTTTCTATTGACGTTTGAAAGAATCCGACGCTGTCAACTACAGATACGTTCGATACTTTGCATCAATAAATTAGCGTCCGAGGTGGCAAAACACTTCATTCTGCTATTTTCTTGACGTCATCTGAAAAATATACCTAATAATCCCTATACAACAATGCATTGACTACACGTGAGTTTATCCAGTCCTGGGTGAGATAACATGGGTGCGTTAAGAATTGTCGGTACAGCTGAAAAACGTGGATATCCTTTTCCGGAATGCATGAAAAGAGTTGTCGGTACAGGTGAAACACGCAGATATCCTTATCCGGTGTGCAAGAAAAGATTTGCAGGTACAGGTGAAACAAGTGGATACCCTTACCTGATGTGCAAGAAAATACGATGATGGTGCTAAAGTTCATGAGAATAGTTGGATGAATGACTTGCGATTTTACGTCCTTTTCAAAAGTATTTTAGTCATATCAGGGCCATCAAAGGTTGTGTGCAACTGGGTCAGTTTACGGTTAGAAAGATTCCCCCCCCCCAGCGGGAATCGAACCCGGGACTGCTAGGTCAGTAGGTCAGCGCTTGCTCTGCTGAGCTTTAACAATTAAAGCTTTAATTGAAGACATAAACCAATACGGACCGACATAACTAGAAAGCAGAGACTGAAGTGCGTAAGTGTTATGCTCGAAATTTCTAAGCCGCACATTTAATAGCTGGAAACATTTTCATACAGAAATTTTACGAGGGTAGCTTTAGATAAACGGGTACCATTTCAAAGCAACTCTGCTACATATGTATTTCATTTTGTCTCCATGCTCAACTGGAATCAATTCTTAAAGGAGACATTTTCATTCCTCATTCCTTTAAGACTAGCCTTTATTTCGTAATGAAAATGCACAGGGACGCCAACCGGAAGTTGCCTTTTGAAAAACCGGTGGGAAAACATTTATATTTCTCACCTACCACAGTGTACAGGGAAGAGTCATCCATGTGCTTTGAAGACAGTAGAAATCTTATCCCATACATCTAGCCATGAGGCATAAGCTGCACGTGAATTCGTTTGAATTTCTTAGCCCAGTGGCTTCCCAGATAAGATTTTGAAACATTAATTTTACATAATGATTGTCATTAAATAATCTTCTAACCTACCAGCTATTGTACCAGTTCTTTGGCTTTGTTCGACTTCCTGTCTGAGGCGATCATGTTAGGTTTATGACGTAACTGTCTAAGTAACGCATTAAATGACGTCGGAAAAGCTCCTTTTAAGGCAGAAGCAAACAGTCAGCAAAAAGATTTCCTTTTTTAACATTGATAGGGAGACAAATAATGATCAATGACGTGTAGTGGGGGTAGAGATCCCAACCCTCGGGTCTACCGTTCAAGTGGTATACTCGGCAGAGCCTCGTTTCCCACTTGAACGGTAGACCCTCGGGTTGGGATCCCCTTGTCCCCCATGAGCACCAATGATAGATTCTATCTGTCTCAACACACCTTACCTTCTACCATTTGTTTTGTATTTCTGCAGTGTTGTTTTCGGAAGAAGCGTTATCATGGCTATCAAGCAGTACCAAAGATGATCTACAGTCACTTGTTGCTAAGTTACAGTTGCCATCTGAGGTGACCAAACAATGTATAAACGAAGAAAGAGATCGTCAGATGTATCATGTGTGGTCAAAGTGGCAGTTGTCTAATGCTGTGATCAGCAAAGGTCCGGAAGCCTCTGATTATTGTCTGGAAACTATGTTATCTTTGACAGGCAACGAGAGACTTATTCAAGATCTGAAGTTGAAGCTACAGCAGACTTAAAGACAAATATTCTTGTTTATTGGGTTTATAATCCTGTTACGCAACAGTCCAGTGGCACTGCTATTTCATTAAAAGAAATACCCTATCTCACATAGGTACCCTTAACAAAAAGAAATGGATTTTTTCAGTGATTTGCCATTACTTTTTCATAGTTTCACCATTTATCATTATTACGCTATTTCCAAAGCATTTTCTTTCTCTACTTGTTCATTCAAACCATTGCGACTGACTATTATGTTTCTATTTTTGTTAGCAAATAGTATAAAAATTGTTTTTTTTATAAGACTGTATTTTTTTTAGCTATAACTTTACCATTTCAAAGCTCAAAAAGGTATTTTCTACCATGTAAAATCAGAATTGTTGATCCATTTATTTTCTATTGAATTTGATTGACAGGGAAATGGATCTCAACTGGTAATTATCAAGGTCTGGGGATAGAAAAAGTGGTTTCTATAGAAACAACTATAAATTAGTTGTTTCATGTCAGCCTCTCAGTATACAAGTATTAGTTTTAAATTTTGGCGCAAATGTAGTTCGCTAAATTTTAAAGCAGTGTTGTAGATAAATGTTAATACGAACTGAACTACAATTTTTAAACTTTGAGTTATTGGAATATTCTGAACAGCAAATGGATCTTCCACAGTATGTGAACTAATATCAAAACATAGGAGTTTATCAAAGTAAGTCTGTATAGTAAGGATGTTTTCATTTGCCTTAATTTTAGTACAATGTTAGAATCCCTTGCCCTGTTTTGATGGTATGTTGCTAATGCTGACGATACATCTAGTTTGCGATGTGTGTTGCAAATATAAAATCCTTTATTTAGAACTTGTTTATTTATCAACCAATTGATTTAAAAGTCTAAAGTGTATGGGTTACTATTCCACCATACTACTCTGAAAGAAAAAGAAATGGTTTTAGGGGAGCAAATTCTTCCCCATAAGAGTTGACCTCCATATCATATGTACCAATTTACCTAAGAAAAGGCAACTTAATTGAGCGTCAGCAATGAAACTGTTCATGCAATAAATAAAAAGTTGAAAAATTCCACAGTGAAAATAGCCCAGCTGCTTCTAGGTCAGTGCTTCTGGTAATATTTTACAGGTATAAAGGACTTTAAGGACTCAGACCAGCTTGTTCCTCTGTGCATTGCAAGCTAGTAAAATGCCTGTATTTTAATTTTTATTAACTTTACGATAGATTCAAAGATTTTTATATAAAGGGGAAAGATTATAATAAGACTTTGTGGATATGCAGGCTGTTCCTGAGTCTTGGCTGTACACTTATAAATGCCATAATGCAAATAAAGTCACTGAGAACAAAGTTATACATATAGGATGATGTCACGAGTATTTAGGATATTCTTCGAGGGGGCGTAGCCCCCCGAGAAAGATATCCTAAATATGAGTGACATCATTTTATATGTATTTTGTATCATGGCAGCCAATCACCTTTGTCTATTTTGAATTAAAAACAGCTCTTATCCAGTTTTTAATGAAGAGTGGCATATCTGCTGTAATTATATCTGCTACAGCTGTAATGTTCTTGACCTGAAGGTCAAATAAATCACCTGGCAATTATAAATTCCAGCACAGCATCAACTGAAAATAACATAAAATCGTGCCTGCATATTCTCTTGAATTTATATTACTTGACACAAATGATGATTTTCCACACACTGATTTCACAACTAATATCTTAAGAATGACAAATAGAGCTGTCTTAAAGGGATTTTTCCTTCTGCTTATTCAGCTGCCTAATCTGGGTCTATACTGTTTGCCACAATACTTTGGGTCCATATGGTAGAGTTTGGTGCTACAAGATAAATTGACTCTGCAATCTTAGATGTGACCTTGTTCCTTCTTTGAATGAAAATTAAATCGAGCTGTGCTCAGTAATATGTGTCTTCAGCCATCTGTAAACTGTAAACTAAGTAAAAGTAATGCAGAGTTTAGCCCCGCCTTACTCAGAACTTTCTCACAGTGCAAATTAATGAAGTTAATGAACGGGCTACTTCAAAGGAAAATAAAGTAGGCCATGATACAAATTGTTTAATAGCAGAACTCACAGATTAAATAGAGAAATTATGACATGCATTGTTTATTGGTCTGTATGATTAAAACAGGAGAAAATGATTTGCACCTGATTGAGAACATGCAGTCCATGTTACATAACAAAAAGCAGTGTTCACAGATCAGACTGGTCTGATTAGGGTCTTCACTGCATTAGGAGCATAACAGTGTTCCAGTTTTAAGATTAGAAACAGACCTCCAGTATGCAATTAAATTGCTCTTTGCATGATAAATATGTCATATAGAATGGTGTCACGAGTATTTAGGATACCCTTCGAGGGGCCTGAAGGGTATCCTAAATATTCGTGACACCATTTTATATGTGTTTTGTATCATAGCAGCCAATCGCATTTGTCTATTTTAAATTCCAAACAGCTCTTATCAGGTTGTTAATGAAGAGTGGCATATATGTTGATTATATCCACCATGGTTGCTTTTTGTTCTTGACCTGAAGGTCAAATAAATCCCTTAAAACAATAAGCATCAGCTGAAACTAACTAAAAAGTATGTTTCTGCATTTTGCGCTGAATATATTTTACATTATTACAAATGATGAGTTTTGAACATACTGATTTAGTAAGAATGACAAATAGTGTAGTCTTAAAGGGCATGTCATCTTCTGCTCATTCAGCTGCCTAATCTTGTCTATACTGTTTCACAAACATTTAGGGTTACTGTGGTAGAGTTTGCTGAGCACTACAAGATAAATTGTCTCTGTAATCTCATGTTATTTCAATCAAAAATTTAACTAAGCTGTGCACAATAAAATGAGTCTTCAGGCATGTGCAAACTGCCGAAGCCCAGATCAGTCTGCAGTCTGATAGGAGTCTTTGATTTGCACAATACAGATTCCTCAGGATCCATTTATTGTTGATATGATACTTACCATAATAAGCGGATGTGTAGGCTCATCTGAGTGTATGTTGTTTGCAAATGCTGAAAGACCCATACATCCTAGTGCTGCTCAGTTGTTCAATATAAATCAGACTTGACAGAACCGTGCTATAAGTATCCCGTGCAGTATATCTGTGATATCCGCACAGTTAACTAGGCATACTTCAATGTAAAATGAATGCAAAGTTTAGCTCCGCCTACCTCAGAATTGTCTTACAGTGCAAGTTAATAAAGTTAATGAACGGGCGACTTCAAAGGGAAACACAGAAAGCCATTATACAAATCACACTTATACACACTCTGGAAACAGACAATTAGTGTCTGTGATTTAATGGACATTTGAACATTATTTCAGTCATGTAAAGTCAGTGGAAGGGTGATAATGAAAGGCTGTCTTTTTGAGACCTTATTTATGGTTTGAAATAATAGTGTCTCCAGCTGGATTTAATCAACCTGGTCTGCTAGCTTGGCAGGCCAGCACTTACCCCACTGAGTTTTAAGTCCCCTCACATTGGGGGATCAGTACATCTTCAATCTGCATTGCTGTAGAAAGGAATCTTGATTTTGTGTGTGTGTGTGTGTGTGTGTGTGTGTGTGTGTGTGTGTGTGTGTAAAACAGCTGTAATTTAGGGATCAGTTCAGTTCTTCTTAGAGTTCCCCCGTTAACTTGGCCAGGCACCACCATACATGTATGGTGTATGTTATACTTGATTATGATTTTACAATTGAGCTCTCATGAGTAATGTGCTGGTGTAGCAGTATATACAGTGACAGTCTCGATCATGCTGAAACCTTTCAGTTAAAGTTAATTAGATCATGTTAGAAAGCAGACCCTGTCTGATTACTTTTAGAGAATTATTATAGGACTGTTTGGTCCAGCTTTACACTGTAAAAATTGCAAAAATTGGGACACTTAAAATAATAAATTCCATAGTTATCTTGAAATTGAAGAGTTTGGATTTACAACGCAGTAATTCTTGTAGAAGGTGGAGATGGAAATTTTGGCTGACGCTGTAGATTGTAGACTGATCAGACTGCTCCGATCTAGGTCTGCACAATTTTCTGACCTATCTGTCCCACATGGTTAAAATTTTATAGCATTTAGATACAAGAAATAATGCTTGAAGCAGACAGTGTAAGCCCTGATCAGAATGTTCCTTTACGAGCCATCTGATATGGGTCTGTACTATTTTTTGATCAGTTTCAGTTGGTTGAAATTTTTATGGTATTCTTTTTTTTTAAATCTTAAGAGGCATGATGCTTGAAGCAACAGAAATCTTCTGGTACATATTTACCAATTTTTTAAGGTTTTGTCAGTGCTTCTTGAAAATGCACTGTATGCTGCAACTAGCAATGGCTCAGGTTCTTTGGTAGTATCTTCATGAAGTACTCGTGGAACCTTAAATTCACAGAGAGTGCACTACAGGAACACTTTACAGATTGTGTGAATTTGCAGGCTTGTTTGAATTACTTACATAAGACATATTTTATTTGAATATAGCACATGATCATGCCATTAGAAATGTATTATTTCATCACCATAACCGCATCATATAAATGGTACATGTAGCAAATTATTTTAACAATGTTTTAGCCATTTTCAATGTTTCCATGCAAAATGGAAATAATTGTTTCACCATTTCCATGATGTTATTTCAGTAGCAGTCTAATTTGCTTATTTCGACCATTTTCAATGGTGGTCCAATGCTGCGTTAAGGGTGATCCAATGGAAGTTCAATGATTAAGACTAACTGCCTTCTATGGTAGCTTTCCATTGTGTAGCCTTGCAATGAAATGATAAATGAATGAGAAAATACTGTTTAAAAAGAAATGGAAACTGAATAGATATTAAATGCATTTCTTTTTGCTAAGGGTAATGACATAAAAGGGTTATCAAACCAATAAAGACTGGGGGGCTGTTCCGTATAGTAGAGAATATTTGCCTTTATATGTACTATTGGTATAAAACAGTAGTTCTTTGCATATTGAATTACATGTGACTAGTTGGCTCATAACCGTACAATGGAAAAATAATTCAGAGAGTACTGCACGATAGTATGTTGGCCTAATTAAGACATGTTGGATTACTATTGTTGAATTTTCTGTCTATCATTTTGCTCAAAGTACAACGATCTCTAAAATTTGCTCTATCAAAAATCTACCTCCTACCAAAAGTGCACTAGATGTGTGTTTCTGTGTTAAATATAGTTGTCAATATTGAAAATTGACAAACGTATGGAACAAAAAGGTGATGGACAGTTCTTCGCAAGCAACGAAAATCTCTGAGTAATATCCAAGACACAGCAGCCACTTCAGGAAAGAAAGGTGGTGGGTGATGAAGTTGGTGTATTTGTTTTCAGTGACTGAGTGATTCTAAGAAAAACATAGTATGTTTTCGTAGAATCATACAATCGCAAGCCATGATGTCTGTGTAATGGCCGATCAATGAAAACATCAAAGCTATTTCTATTTGGGTAACCATTCTTGTGCATAATGTTTTCTGTCATTGCCAGCTATCAATATTTCAAATTTCATTTGATTCCATAGAATAGTTTTAAGAGACATACACCACAGGCAAAAAAGGTAAGACAAGATAAACTCACAAACTACTTGCAATAGGATTATGGTTCTTGCACTAAGCATGTCCTCTCACTGCTTGCCAATAATTATTAATTAAATATGTGTGATTTCATTAAGTTCCCTTTAACACTTTCAGAGATATGCTTTGTACAAGAAAAAACAATAGAAAAACTAAGAAGGGCAGTAACTCCAATAGTACTTGTAACTTTGGCTGGGTCGAGTACCCGGGTACCCGAGTTCGGGTCCGGTAAACCAATTAACCGGGTACAAATTTACCACCCGTTATCCGAATGCTTATTATCATTATCTAAAGTATAAATATTCTATTTCAACCGAATTACTATTGAACTCAAGCAAACTTTAGTGTGATTGTCTAGTATGAATGACAAATATTGCAAAACTATATTTTGTATATTATATCAGGGTGATTTCAACATTTTCATACGATTCCGATGCAAGCATGTGCAAATGATAGATACATTATTTATTATTTTGTTCTAAATGTATATTTTCTGGCTGTAAAAAATGATCAAAATTCTATGATTACGGGTAGACGCGTACCCGCTGGTAATACGAACTTGGGTACACGGTTAAAAATTGTCTACCCGTCCCAGCCCTACTTGCAACAAATTTATGTTTCTTGTACCTGAACTTTCTCTCCTTGCCCTCTATAAATGTGTGAAGTCTCATTTTGTTCCCATCCAGAGATATGTTCCAGACAAACAAAATACTGAAAAACTATAAAAGAAGCGAACATTGTAATTACTTGAAGTAGGGTTACGGTCCTTGTGCTTTGCACTTTCTCTAATAGCCTCTTTCAATTTTTGAAGTTTCATTTAGTCCAAAGTCAAGACTAGCAAAATAGTGAGAACTAGAAATGTGTCCACTGGACAAGGATGCCCCCGCATAGTGCCTTAAGTAAGATTGCACCTTGTTTAAGGTATTGGCACATGTAGGATTACTAGGGTCCCAGAGGCAGACTTGTGTGGTACATGGTTTATTGTTTTCCTTTGGTAGATGTACTGTGCTTCTTGGAGAAAGAGAAGGCTGGACGGGGGTTGGAGGGGGTGGGGGTAAGGGGGGAATCACAACTGTGATATGCAATAACATTCTGTACCAAAGAAATAGATGCCAGGAAACTTTGCAAAAGAAACAGCCGGGAAACAAGAAACTTTTCAAAAACAAACAAACAGAAACCATTTTTGTATGAAATGAAGTTGAAAAAGGGCAATAACTCCCAAAGAAATTAGAAGATTTCAGCCTAAATTGACCTTGACCTGTATTTTATAATTATATATCTGTATATAAAAATGTAAATCCAATACATTAATCTTTTCTTAACAAATGGATACCATTTACTTGTACAAAATAAGGTCAAAAAAGGGGTCATTTCTCCCATAATAATTGGCAGATTCAACCTATAATCAAACGTGGCCTGTATTTTATGATAGTTTACCTTTGTATAAAATATGAATCTAATACACTAATCTTTTCCAAAGATAATGAAACCATTTTTTCGTACAAAATAAAGTCAAAAAAGGTCCATAACTCCCAAAATAATTGATGGATTTTACCTTAAATCGAACTTGACCTGTATTTTATGATTATTTACCTGTGTATAAAATATGAATTCAATACACTTATCGTTTCAAAAGATAATGAACGGAAACCGTTTTTTTCATATAAAATGAAGTCGAGGAAGGGCCATAACTCGCATAATAGACGGATTTTACCCTAAATCAAACTTGAACTGTATTTTATGATAATATACCTGTGTATAAAATATGAATCCAATACACCAATGTTTTCAAAAGAAAATGAACTGAAACCTTTTTTTCGTACAAAATAAAGTCAAGAAAGGGCCATAACTCCCATAATAATCGACAGATTCTACCCTTAACCAAACGTGACCTGTATTTTATGATTATATACCTGTGTAAAAATATAGATCCAATACACTACTCTATTCAAAAGATAATGAACTGAAACCTTTTTTTTTTCGTACAAAATAAAGTCAAAAAGAGGCCATAACTCCCATAATATTTGATGGATTTTACCTTAAATCGAACTTAACCTGTATTTTATGATTATGTACCTGTGTACATAAAAGGGCCATAACTCCCATAATAATTGACAGATTCTACCCTGAATCAAACTTGAGCTATATTTTATGATTATATACCTATGTTCAAAATATGAATCCAATACACTAATCTTTTCAAAAGATAAAGAACGGAAACCGTTTTTTCATACAAAATGAAGTCGAAGAAGGGCCATAGCTCGTATAATAATAGACGGATTTTACCCTTAATCAAACTTGAGCTGTAGTTTATGATAATATACCTGTGTATAAACTATGAATCCAATACACCAATGTTTTCAAAAGATATTGAACAGAAACCATTTTCGTATGGGACGTACTGGACAGGACTAAACGTACGCGGTGATACTATATGCCCCTGATTAAAAATGGCGGGGGCATAAAAAACAGGAAGGGAGCTAACTCTGTAATTATTTCAGCCAGCGTTATAATACCTGTGTTTTGCACTTCATTTCATTGCCCTCTATCAATGTGTTTAGTTTCTTTAATTCCCTTTAGTACTTCTAGAGATGTGCTCCGGACAAGCAAAATACTAATAGAAATACGAAGGGATCTAACTCCATAATAAGATTAGGGATATTCTTCTTGTGCTGTGCACTTTCTATCATTGCCCTCTTTCAGCGAGTGAATTTTCATTGCTACCCCTTTGAGAGTTTCAAAGACATGCTCCAGACAAGCAAAATACTGTAACAAGAGGGCCATGATGGCCCTGGATCGCTCGCCCGAGTATCCTGTGAACTTAACCTCAGAGACATCCATACGTATGACAGAGTTTCACAAAGATTCAATGGAAAATGAACCCTTTATTGTGTACCTAAGGTTTTTATAAGATTTAACCTAATGACCTAGTTTTTGATCCCACATGACCCAGTTTCAAACATGGTCTAGATTTTTTTGGATATAAGCAATATGACAAAGTTTCATGACTATCGGATCAAAACTGTGCCCTCTAGAGTGTACACAATGTTTTTCTAAGGTGTGACCTAGTGACCTAGTTTTTGACCCGACATGACAAAGTTGCACCCTAGGTCCAGATTTGTTGGAGATAAACATTTTGACAAAGTCTCATGAAGATTGAAACAAAACTGTGTCCTCTAAAGCGTTCACATGGTTTTCTAAGAACTGATCTAGTGACCTAATTTTCAACCTGATATGGCCCAGTTTCAAATCTGGTCTAGATTTTATTAAAATAAAGATTCTGACAAAGTTTCATATAGACTGGATCATAACTGTGCCCTCTAGAGTGTACACAAGGTTTTTCTAAGACCTAGTGACCTAATTTTTGACCCCACAAGACTCAGATTCAAACTTGGCCTAGATTTCATAAAGATAAAGATTCTGACAAAGTTTCATGAAGATTGGATCATAACTGTGCCCTCTAGAGTGTGCACAAAGTTTTTTCTAAGATTTGACCGAGTGACCTAATTTTTAATCCCACATAACCCAGTTTCAAAGATGGTCTACATTTTATTAAGATAAACATTCTGACAAAGTTTCATGATGATTGGATATCATAACTGTGCCCTCTGTGTCATTCTCATATATATTTCTATTTTTAGCTTTCGCGGCCATTTTCTTCAGCGGAGTGGAACCGTTTCAGCAATTTTTGTTCAAGGGCATGAGTCAAACATTTCTGAGAATTTTTTTTGAAATCGAGCCATTGGCTTCAGAAGAGATGTCGATTAACTTTTTTTTCTATTTATAGCTCTGGTGGCCATATTGTTCAGCGGAGCGGAACCGTTTGGGCAATTTTGGTAGAGGGTTACCTAAGGAACATTTCTGTGAAATTATTTCAAAATCTGCCCAGCAGTTTTGGAGAAGTCATTTAAAGGTTTTTCTATTTTTAACTCTAGCGGCCATATTGTTCAACGGAGCAAAACCGTTTGAGCAATTTTGGTAGAGGGACCCTTAAGGAACATTTCTGTGAAATTATTTCAACATCTGTCCAGCAGTTTAAGAGTAGGAGTCGTTTAATGGTTTTTCTATTTTTAGCTTTCGCGGCCATTTTGTTCAGCGGAGTGGAACCGTTTGAGCAATTTTTGTTCAAGGGCATGAGTCAAACATTTCTGAGAATTTTTTTTGAAATCGAGCCATTGGCTTCAGAAGAGATGTCGTTTAACGTTTTTTTTTCTTCTATTTTTAGCTCTGGTGGCCATATTGTTCAGCGGAGCGGAACCGTTTGGGCAATTTTGGTAGAGGGTTACCTAAGGAACATTTCTGTGAAATTATTTCAAAATCTGCCCAGCAGTTTTGGAGAAGTCATTTAAAGGTTTTTTCTATTTTTAACTCTAGCGGCCATATTGTTCAACGGAGCGGAACCGTTTGAGCAATTTTGGTAGAGGGACCCTTAAGGAACATTTCTGTGAAATTATTTCAACATCTGTCCAGCAGTTTAAGAGCAGGAGTCGTTTAATGGTTTTTCTATTTTTAGCTCTGGCGGCCATATTGTTCAACGGAGCAGAACCGTTTGAGCAATTTTGGTAGAGGGTCTCCTAAGGAACGTTTCTGTGAAATTATTTCAAAATCTGCCCGGCAGTTTTGGAGGAGAAGTCGTTTAAAGGTTTTTCTATATTTAGCTCTGGCGGCCATATTTTTAGCGGAGCAAAACCGTTTGAGCAATTTTGGTAGAGGGTCTCCTAAGGAACATTTCTGTGAAAGTATTTCAAAATCTGCCCAGCAGTTTTGGAAAAGTCGTTTAAAGATTTTTTCTATTTTCTTAGCTCTAGCGGCCATATTGTTCAGTGGAGCGGAACTGAGGGAATTAAAATTTGTTCGAACAGTCAGGGTCACTTGACCAACATGGTCGCCATGCCCATATATGGGAAAAACCTTTACAAATCTTCTTCTCACGAACCAAATAATTGATGGCCTTGAATCTTGGTATATAGCATCAGGTACTTGAGTACTATCAAATTTGTTCAAAGATGACCTTTGGCTGACCTTGACCTTTCTTAAGGCAAGGTCAAGTACGGGAAAATGCTAGAACATAAGATTTCATGGCAAGTTTAGAAGATTTTGGCTTAAAAATTTGTAGTCTTAGTTAGTACATGGAAGACTTGCAGGTACAAGAGGTCAAGGTCATTCTTTGACCTCTGACCCATGTCTCTCACATTTTGACAATTTAAGACTTCTTCTCAAATGCCACTGGGCTAATTGTAACCCAATTTCATACACAGCCTCCGGGGGCTGAGGGAACGAACATGTATTGAAGCGGTCTAGGTCAAATGACCTACATGGCCACCATACTCAGGTGAGCGATTCAGGGCCTCATGGCCCTCTTGTTTATCTTAATTTACGGTTCACCCTCACTGTATGGTTTACACTTAATAGTCACTTAATAGTCACTTCACCTATATTTGTATACATGTATATATGTTAGTTTATGTTAGCTAAATACACTTCTGTTGTTGCCTATCACACAAGACTCTGTATTTTGTACTTGGTATTGACCTGAAACTGTAATGGTTTACGTCAATAAAATTATCTATCATATTGTTTCTTAGTAGAATTCTTGCATTCAAACTGTCATGTTATTTAATATATGAATAAAAATTGAGGTCACAGGGAATAAAAATAAAATCATGTCAATGTACTTATATTTTTATTTTGATTGGGGGAAAGTAGGGTCTGTTTTCCCCGAGAACCAGGAAAATTTCTTTATAATTCTGTCAAAAAATGATAGCAATGCATTTTATGTCCCTTTGCCCCATAATTTGAACTGTATGCATTATAGCAAGATGGTCTAGCACTACACTTCCTTTAACATAGGTGTCTATATATAGTTTTGAGAAAGTAATAATTCATTTCATTACGTTTTAATACTGGCTTCTGAAGTAGATGGGTACACTGTCAGGAGGAACATCTCTTCCATTTTTATTTTTGCCTCCCATCTCAATTGGGGTCTTTACTTACAGGAAAGAATTTGCTCCTCTAGGAGCAAATTCTTTAAGTAATGATCCCTTTTGGAAGGGCTTCCTCATACAATGAAACAATCAGGAAGTCACAAAAATTGTTCCTCTTCGTAAAAATGGTGGAAAAGAATAGAGGTGCTAGTATCTATATAACTTAAATATTGATAGATTCTATGACAATATATTTACTCTTGCCACTGACTTCCCATAGGTGAACCCTTTAGAGCAACTGGCCTCATACACCGCTGAAGGCCAACTGATCATGTGACGTCATCAAGCGACGTCTTATGTAAACAAACGTCTTGATTGGTTCTTGTAAAGTTCGACTGATGCCACGTCAGGGGGACGGCTGTTTAATGGTATGGCCGAACATGTCTTTACTAACTTTTCTTCGATCTATACTTTGCCTATTCTACACTAAATTACCATGAAAACGGCACAGAGGTTCACAAATAAAGTGTAATTATAAGAATAAAAATTTGATTTTTCAGCGTTCATCATGTGAAGAAGCCATTGGTCATCACTAAAATTTTAGAAGCGCTTCACGCTTCATGGAATTTTAGCTCCGCCCACTGGCTTCATCACACGATGAACGCTGAAAAATCAAATTTCAATTATTAAGTGCAGCCATCAATAAAAAGACTACAGTGGGTCAGCATAAGAAATCCGTCCTTTTAGCTTGCAAATGAATGACTGCATCTGTCTTAAAAACTGACATACAAATATTCTTGCATGATTATCATAATAGGAGCATCCTTGCTTTTGTCCTGCCTGTGACTAGCACAAGTGAGACATAATCATTACTTTTTTGGTGTCTTCAGGGGTGGAGTAAACTTTGCGTCCAGCTTTCAGGTTTAGCGTTAACAATTTGAACACAGGCAAGACACCACTTTCCGCAGAAATCTTGTTCATGGTAGTAATAAAGAATAACAAAATAACAAGGCATATCACGGATTATGCTTTATTTCATATTTATATGAACTATTGCACTATCTCAATATTGCACAAAAGAAGTAAACAAAATATGTAACACTGGAAAATGTATTTTTAAGGTGACTTGATAGACCACCATGTTTTTCTGTCATTTTGACATTGGGAAACTATTTTTTGACATCCCTTCGCTTTCTTGGACAACAGAGTCATTCCAAAATGGAAGCTACCCTTAAAGCTTTAACATGAGTGTGCTCTTTCAGGGAGCAAATTCTTTCATTTGAGAGACACCCCAAATGAAATGAGAAACAAATTCTTCTTAGTAAGAATTACTTCCTCTGGAAATGTTCCCATTCACGTTAATGAAATCCTTCAAATTTGGAAGGGCATTATCTTCCAGGAATGCAGACAGGAAGAAACAAAGAAGAAAGTGATGTAAAAACATGGCAGTATATCCGTAAGCAGTAAGTGGATTCAAATAGCAAAAACAGTCTAAGTCGTTACATGATGAACTAGCCTAATGCACTTACAAATACCAGAGGACCATTGGTCCTGTAGCTCACCTGAGTCCATTCATCCTAAGCACTCAGGGGTAAGTAACTCTAAGGCAAATTGTACAATATGACAGAATTTTGAAGTCTGCTTCTTGAGAACATTTCTGTAAAATTGTTGTCAAAATATCTACTGTAACACAGAAATAAATGCTAATATACATTTTTCCCATTATAAGTTCATGGAAACTTTAAGTTGCCATCGCAACAAACCACATGGGCAACAATAATAAAAAATAGTAATTCAATTGAGGCTATTACTAAGATCCTTTCAGTAAAGTTTCAGCTTTATCTGCCAATTAGTTTCTGCATGAGTAGATGATTTTTTAGTATGTTTCTGTGTTTAACCATTTGGTTACCATGGCAACCAGCCAAATTGTGCCATTTGCATGAATTTCATGGGGTTGCTAGAGAACTACTCCAGGAACAATTCTGTAAAAGTTTTGTCCAAATATCTGCAGCGATATAGCTATAAATGAAAATTTTCAACTTTCCTATTATAAGTCAATGGCAACTTAAAGTTCCCACAGAAACAAAACTACTGGAGCAACTGCCGTGAGAAACAGTACTTTTATAGAGGCTAGTACTAAGATCCCTTCTGTAAAGTTTGAGCTGTATCGGTCGCATAGTTTTTGAGGATATGATTTTATAATATTTTTTCAATTTTATCGGTTGCCATGACAACCAGCCAAATTCTGCAACTTGTATAAATTTAATGAGACTGGTTGAGGACTACTCAAGGAACATTTCTATGAAAGTTTTGTCAAAATATCTGCACCGAAATAGCAATAAATGCAAATTTTCCATTTTGCCATTATAAGTCAATGGCAACTTTAAGTTCCCATAGCAACCAAACTGCTAGAGCAATTGCCAAGAAAAACAGTACTTTTATAGAAGCTAGTACTAAGATCCTTTCTGTGAAGTTTGGGCTTTATTGGTTGCATGGTTTCTGAGGAGATGATTTTTGAATATTTTTAATCATTCGGTCGCCATGGCAACCAGACAAATTGCGCAATTTACATAAATTTTATGTGGTTGATAGAGGACTACTAAAGGAACATTTCTGTAAAAGTTTTGTCAAAATATCTGCAGTGACATAGCAATAAATGCAAATTTTCAATTTTTCCCATACAAGTCAATGGAAAATTTTAGTTGCCATAGCAACAAAAGAAGCGATTTGGATAAAAAACAGTATTATTGGTTCCCCCTGCCTATAGATGCTAAATATGGAATTTGGTTACAATGGGCCTTGTAGTTTTAGAGGAGATGTCATTTGAAAACGTTGACGGACAGACGGAAAACAGATGACGAATGCCTGCCTATACTATAAGCTCACCTGTGAGCCTTCGGCTCAGGTGAGCTAATTATGATGGGCCCGCATGCCCGATGCTACATACCAAGTTTCAAGGTCATAGGCCTTTTGGTTCTGGAGAAGAAATTTTTTGAAGGGTTTTTACCTTATATGGGCGTGGCAGCCATCTTGGTCATGTGACCTAGATATCCGAAACAAACTTTCGTTCCCCCAACCTAGGTAGGCTCCATATGAAATATGGCTTCAATCGGCCCAGTGGTTTCAGAGAAGAAGATGTTTGAAAATGTTGATGACAGATAATTGACAATTGAATAGAATAGAACGGATGCCTGGCTATACTATAAGCTCACCTATGAGCCTAAAGGCTCCGCTGAGCTAATAATGTGACATCTGATTGGATAACATAAAAAATTTGCGACAGTATATTCTGTGATATACTGTCGCAAACCTGACGTCATTAAGAAAGGTTGCTTCTCAATGGCTGACGAAAGTGCTCACTGTGGGTGTAAAGTAGTAGACTTTGAAAGGCCAAATATATTTATGATAGAGAGCATTAGAATGGGGATAACTGTACCGAAATTGTCATTTGGTGAGGTAAATCGTAGGTTTTATGGTCGCTCATGCGTCGCCTTAAAACAAAATTTACGGCCATAAAACCGATGATTTATCTCTCCTAATGATAATTTCGAGTACATTTATCCCCAAATATCAGCCTGGTGGAATGTTTACCATGGAATGTTAAACAATTTAACCAGAGCCATGCAGACATGGCCAATACCCCTGCTAATGCAAATTTTCTGGTAAAAGATTGACATTTCAACTTGCTCCTTGAGCACAGAGTTGCTGATTTGTTTCTCCATCTAGCACACGTTTGTCTTGCTAATAAATTTAAAGGTACTGGATGCAATTTAGTAAAAGGTCATACATAGGTAAAACAAAATATGACAAAGTGCAGAGCCAATGGATCATAACCCTACCTAAATTAAATGCAGTTATTACACTCTGTTATGTCTGATTGGCTACATGGAATTTAATATAATATCAATGGCATGGGATAAAACACAGCTGGAGGAAAATGTAATGTGCAAGAGCATGGTGGTTATAGTCACAAGCAATTATTATGGATAAGATCCATTTGTTTTATTTACTGTTGTCAGCTAGAAGGGCTGCCACTGTCATGAAAGTGTTATTTCTAACTACTAAGAAGCAACATTGATAGAAACTTTTTTTTTGTGTTTTTCAAAAATATTCCTTACTGCAAAAATAACTATTATTATCATTAATAACTATTATAATTATTTATAACTATCAAGAAGCAGCATAGGTAGAAACTTCTATGTATTTTTTTTTCAAAAAGTATACCTTACTGCGAAAAAATAAGTCCATAATTACTTAAGAGGGCACTTACAAAAATTCTTGACGTCAACATGTTCTGAAACCTTTATAGTGAATCTGAGTATTGATTATAAACAGCCATATTCTACAGAGCAACAATCACCACCAAATTTCGGGAATTTATGTTTAATATCAATCAGACAACACATCACTTTTCACAGCTACCACTATGAGTGCACTGCATAACTCTTTGACCGACCATAACTTCAGCAGAGTCAAACATTTGGCAACGGTTCTTGAAAATAGTATATGTCCTATGGCATCCCTGTATTAAAGTTATGATATGTGCAAATATTCATTTTTTCCATTTCAGAATTAAAAGCAAGTACTGTAAAACACTTATATTTGGCGGCAGCAAAATTTGGCGGTTTTTATAAACAGACCTTTTGGCGGATTTTTATTTTGGCGGTTTTGTGATTTACAAAAAAAAAATAATAATAATAAAAAAATACCAAAAGCAAAAGAAAAGCAAATGGAGATAGATGTCATAGTCTTATAGCCCATTTGAGTCCTAGTTCTAAATTGTCATTCTTTGAATATGCGGCTGATTGCAGTGATTACAATTCTATTCTATCATTATAAACAAAACTGTTAACATTACTCTGGTCATTGTGTTGCTTCTGATTTAATTAAATTGGCTTAGATACTAAGTAGCTTGACATAAACATCGCTACACTCCATTTCACCTGGGTGTTTCACTTGGAATTTGCCTCTACTAATGCATATTATGTGTATTTGCTTTGATATTATATGGAATACATCTCTTAATGGTTAGTTTTCCCCTTGATCAGCATTTTAATTGGCGGCATTTTAATTTGGCGATTTTCTTCTTTCCCGCCAATATCGCCAAAATAAAGTGACCGCTAAATATAAGTGTTTTACAGTATTTAATTATCAGGAAGTGTCTATTTTTGAGTTTCTGCAGATAATGCACAATCTGAGCTGCATGCCATGCATGCACAGAGTGAATATCTTTTAACTCTGTGTGACAATAACTATGTAAGATATCAATGTTTGAGTGTAAACATTGTTTAGTTTTGCTAATAGCTTAAAAAGCTCCCAATAAAAATGAAAAGAAGACATGGGTCTTTGAATTTCAGGATTGCAAAAGTTTGATGGAAATGAAAAATATTTTGACATATGGCAGCTTGCAAACTTCGAGTACCTTCGAAAACTTTAGACCAATATCTAACTTCAGTGCAAGTATCAAAGGAATTCATCCATGGGTTAAGGAGATATTGGGCTTTATAAAACTTCCAGTCCATAGAATCTCCCAGTTTTCTAAGTCCAAGACCTTGACATCAAGGTCACTGAGTGGGGTGGGGGTGGTATCCTGTTAAACTTTGGACCAATATCTAACTACAGTGCAAGTATCAAAAGAATCCATCCATGGGTTAAGGAGATATAGGTCTTTAAAAAACTTGAACCAAAACATCCAATTCGAACGCCGACGCAGACGCCGACGCCGTGGTGACAACAATAGCTCTTCCTGAACTTTCGTCCAGGCGAGCTAAAAATGAGCCAACAGAAGATAATTCCCAGAGCTGTAAGACACCAGTATGCACTGGGGTGGTCGGGTCAAGAAATGGCACTATGCAACTTTCAATGCCAGAACACTCTGTTTCTTTGGATAAAAGTAGGGCACTTTTGAGACTTCCTAGTTGCTTCTGTGGATGAAGAAGTCCTTTCAAAATTGGGTCTACTCCTAGAGGAGCAAATTCTTTCCTTTAAGAGTTGATCCCCATTGAGAATTGGGGCAAAAATGAGATTGGTGGGGCTGCTTCCCCTGAAAGTGGTCCCATGTACCTCAAGGAAATTTGTTCACAACTGATGGTGCAAGAGTCTATTACAGGCACAATATAGGGGTCTCAATATTTAGAGTAAATACGGTTGCTTTTCACGCATCTAATTATGAGGTGAGATTTAAAGTCAATGAATATACTCATATGGGAAGCACTCTGCTTTTGGTTTTGCCTTCCTTCTCAATAGGGATCAACTCATAAAAGAATTGCTTCTCTAGAAGCAATTCTTTCCTTTAAGAGGTATCCCACACACACACACACTTTAGAAGGGCTGTCCTCCAGGGAAGCAAAGAGGAATTCTGACAGGAAAGCTGTTCCCTTGGTCAAAATGGTGGAAATCATTGGGAAGTACCCATATACATTAAACATAATGATGATGTGAGTTATGCCCTAATCTCTAACGGCCAGCAGTCTGT
This sequence comes from Ctena decussata, assembly GCA_963989385.1. Lineage (NCBI taxonomy): Eukaryota > Metazoa > Mollusca > Bivalvia > Lucinida > Lucinidae > Ctena > Ctena decussata. The sequence continues at coordinate 46,242,521 of OZ022506.1, forward strand.
CTCTACCAGACTGTGAGCCTGTGGCTGTTCTTATTGTTCTTATGAGCGGCTAAAACATTTTATTCTGCAGCCTAGAATTCTCTGCAACTCTTGGTCTTTGTGAAAACCTACCACTACACAGTTCAGTACACAAAATGGCAGAACAACTAGCATCAAGATGCTGGTACTTCTGAACTGGAAATAAGCAGAGGTTTCTCATCTATCTCTATACTGTTTCCCAATGCTGCAAATGCTGGTCCTAGTTCTGGAATGATGTCAACTAGCAGGAGCTGGAGAAGGATCTACAAATATAGAATTACAGTCAACTCTCGATATCTCAAAGTCCAAGTTCACTCCAAACTACTGGTGTCTCAAAGTAAATTTTCTGGTCCCAGAAATTTTACTTTGAGACACCAGTAGTTTGAGATAAAAGGTGTTAAAATGTAAAAGAAAATAGGCAATGTGTGCAAACTATACTTTTGATATAAGAGGGTACTTTGAGATATCAGTGTTTGAGACGTCAAGAGCTGATTATATATTTTAATGTCATCAGTGATTACCATATTTATTCCAGTCTCTAGAATGACTCAAAATATCTGAATCAGTCTTATGAAATTCTGCTATGATATGGGTTTTCCCTTCAAAAACAACCCCAAAAGTCTAGATCTGTCTTACAAGACAGATTTAGATTTTGGGGGTTGTTTTGGAGGGCCTAATGAACCCAAACAATCTAGATCCCTCTTAAATGGGGTTTCTCTTCCAAAAATCTCCAAAGATCTAGATCCATCTTATAAGATAAATCTAGATTTTTGGAGTAGTTTTGGAAGGAGAAAACCTACGTCTTATAACCAAAGAAATATCACAGAATTATTCTTCAACATAACCAGTCATATCCACCAAACCTGGTTAAAGGTTTTTCCACTATTCACATTAAAAAGAACTGTCTACAAAGGAGTTGTTTAATTTAACCCAACCTGAACAAAGGAGTTACAGTATTTTAAGCTGGTCCATAGGAACATGGCTAGCAATCTGCACACCGGATCTGATAACATGGTTAGCATGCAGGAACTTGCCTGCCAACAGAAGCTGAGAGCATAAACAGTCATTCCATTGAAATGGGTAAAACATCAAAACAGCTATGAAACTTGAGGAAAGAAGTTACCAAGAATGCAATGCATGTATGAAAAATAAAATACAGTCGAATCTCGGTAGTTCGAACGCCGATTTTTCGAAACTGCCGGATTTTTCGAAATCGAAACACGGTCCCGATCGTAAGCCCATTAATTCTATGCAAAAACACTTCTGCAAATTTGAATTTTGATTATTCGAAAAATCGGATTTTTCGAACGGAAAATTAGGTCCCGATGGGAGTAAAATCACTATAAAAATCCCTCTATTATTCGAAATCAAAATTCATGCTCCAATTTCATGTCGGAAAATAACACCTATTGTCATCGATGAGATAGATATTTACAGCCTCAGGTCATCACTGCCACCTGTACCGGTAATTATCGCTTCATGACCACTAACGTTTTGATGGATTAGTCATTATTTTCTGTTGAGCAAAAGGTGTCTCTCTAATTGCATAATTGACGGGGATTATCTTGTTTGAAGTATGTAAATTTAAAGGCTAAATGTGATGGTTTTTGTAACCAGCAATGGCTTGGACTAGCATGCGCATCCGAACTTTCGTTTGGTTTGCACACGGATCATAGGGTTTGCACACGGCACTAAACAGAGTCTCTAGCTATACTACTCAGACTGACAGGCTGGTTTGACTATTCGTTGTTCCCAAATACATTGACTCCGAAATGACTGAGGAACATTTTCCATGACACGGCTCAGATGACCGGTTTGAGTCGTTTCTCTGAAAATGAAAGTAGCCCAGTTCTCGGAAACATAAACAGAAAGTGAAAGTACAGTTAAGAAGCTAGCCTGTTTGGGTTCAGTGATGCTTTGATCTTCCCACTGTATTGTCATTAACAGTTGATTTGCAGAGCTGGTAAAATGTTCGGCAGCTGTGCTGCTTTTGGACAATACACAAGTACATGTGCCAAACACGAGGGGTGGTCTCGCGATATTAAATGATCGTGGATGTTTTGGATGTTCCCGGTATGTAATGTTAATTATTCTATGTTCTAATTTTGTTTTGATTGATTTGTAAAGCCATGAACGTCAGTAAGCATAGAGAAATAAAATATCGGACTGTCTGAAAACTGCCGTAATTACGAATTCCGGAAATGGACGGAAATGGACGGGAAAGGCCGAATTCGAAAATTCGAACTATGGATAATTCGAAAGAAATAGTGAGGTCCCTGTCAGTTCGAATTATCGAGGTTTGACTGTACATATTAATTTTGAACAAAGTAAAATTCACATATTTCTTTTTTTAATTTTCCACATAACACACTATGACCAGAAGGGTGTTGTGTGAGAAAGAAGAAGATGTAGACAGAAGAAAGGATTCAGAGACAATATTAAAGAATGGATATGGACTGACTCAGCCAGCATAACAATGGCAGCTGAGAACAGGACATGGTGGAAAGGGATTGTTGTGAAGTCATCTTTGGTGCCCCAATGATCTTGCAAGGTTATGGAATAGAGTAGAATAGAGTCAAGTACATGTATATAAAGCAGAAACATGAACTCACATAAAACAAGTGTTTATTGAGCCTGACATCTTGAAGGACTTCAAACATTTTGATTGTCCCTCTCCTGGCATTCTCTTCACCCACCAATGTCTTCACAGCATCTGAAATGGGAGAAATTACAACCTGTACAAGCACATGATTACCTCTTTTATGGTGTAAAGGAATATCTCCATGTTTTTTTTTGCCATTTTTACAAAGGGATACATTTTTTTGTAATTTCCTGTTTGCATCCCTGGGTTATGAAACCCTTACAAATGGGGATCTACTCTTGAAGAAAAGAATCTTTCATTCAAGAGTTTAATCCCACTAAGAAGGGATGCAAAGACTGAAATGGCAGAGTTGTTTCCCCTGAAAGTGTAACTAGTTACTAACCAAAATAGACCAGAGAGGTAACCTATTTGCAATGGGAGGTAATTAAAAGCCATTGCAGGTAAAGGAAGTATTTTTTAATTTCCCTTGCCTTTATTTATTTCCTATCTTTAAAACAGGCATATTTCCGGAAACTTGCATATGAAAAATTACAAAGCAGGTCATTATCGGCACATGAATTGCCTGGTAAATACATGGTTTTTGTGAATAATGCGATAATGATGTGTTTGTGAAAACATGCCTGTTAATAGTGTGTGATACTAATATTTATGCAATAATAATGAATATTGGAAATAATCCTCAAAGTAGCTCCTATTATGCTCATTCATGTAATACTATCACAGACTTGCCAAGTACATATGAGCCATGACATGAGAAAGCCAACAAAATGGCCTGTGTGACACGCAAAGACTCAGATCAGCCTGGGCATCTGCCCAATCTGATCAGAGTCTTCACTGTCAGCATGATGGTAACTTAGACCCTTAGCTATCTTTTAAGCTCTCAGCAAAGACTCTGATCAGAGTGGGCATATGCCCAGGCTGATCTGAGTCTTTGCATGGTGCACATGCCACTTTGTTGGTTTTGTTGATTGCGGCTCATATGTATTAAAGCCTAGGATAACTAAGGTAATCCAGATCAGACTTTGAAGAGTAACTATCAAACTGTATTATACCTAAACATTGGAGCTGAGATGCCTTAGCAACAGTGTAGACCTAGAGCAACCTAATCAGGATCTGCACAAGTTGCTGTTTGCCAGTCATATCATCTTCTACGGAAATACCCTCCTTATCTGTACGTCTGTAGCAGTATTACCTGGCTGATTCTGTAAGAATTTTTCTTTAGCTTTTATTCTAGTGCGTAGTTTCTCCTCATCTGACCTCTGAGGTAGGGAGTCAGCCAGTACACCATTAGGCCACATAGACTCCTTCAACAGTCTGATGTAGTATATCACCATAGACTCAGAGCAGATCCAATACACAGTCTCTCGTAACTGCCTGAAAAAATGCATGAACTTTGTCATTAGATACGAACAGATCAAGGCTATTTTGCAAATATAACATAAATATGTAGTATAGTTTGAGAAATGGACATATAAGTTAGGACTGATGCAATTCTAATGTAATATTAAAGCATCTAGAGAGCATAAAATATAGGACATAGAAGACCACCTTCACCATAAACTTTAGCCAGATTCAATTATTGCATATTAGTAGTATAGCTTGAAGAAATAAATGCTAGGGTCAACAAAAAGGATGATGGCCGGTTGACCTAAATTTTTAGCATGTTGACCTAAATTTTTAGAGTCAACAGCGCATGAATTAAAGGTTACAGCGCATGAATTAAAGTTTAAGTGTAAAACCAAGTGTGACATGCATGGAAATCATCCTAAAAAGATATTTGCCACATCTCGTGATTGTAGGTATTGTTAAAGTTAAAGAAAACTGAACATAAACAATGGGCTTAAAGCAATTTTGGACATAAAATTTACAGAGTCAACACAGTGTGAACTACCGATCATGGGTACATACTGTATAAATGTGACTTCCATGGAGACTAACAAATGAAAATCTTTATGCGAGGTTTAATGACTGGGGGTAGTAGTCTGAGATGAAATGGAGAATTACCTGTTTATAGACCTTCCAAAAGTAACCTCTACAAATGCAATGAAGCTTTTTCTCAACCATTTAAACATGCCATGTAATTCATAGACTTCATTGATCAGCCCATACAGTGGTTCTGCTATAGAGTCTTTACTGCGGTCATCTTTTGTACTGTAAAAGAAAATATCTCATTTACCTTTGACCTCTCATTTAATATTTGACCTGCTTTAAAATGAAAAGTGATCTTCTTTGCTGACAATACAAACCAAGATCAGACTGCTTCTGAGCAGCAATCTGATAAGGGTCTACACTATTTGCCATTTTTGTTGTCCTTCTATAAAAAGGTAAAGGTTTTTCACAGCCTAGTGGCTATAGGAGCAGTAAGTTTAGAGGCTCACCATATCTAGGGAACAACATATGAAAGGTAGAATCAATCCCTTTCTTTTCCCTGCCTTTACCCTTCCCTAATTCAAAAATGGTTTGCCTTTACCCTTCCCTAATTCAAAAATGGTTCCCCTTTACTGACAGGTTGACTGGGAGAGAGTTTTTCAGCTGCTGAATAGTCATACAGGAATGAGAACCCATGACCTTCTGCACCACAGCCCAACTGGCCTCTGTTCCTGTATATCGCCTACCAAGCTTATGAGGGGCGTACCCCATGGCTGTAAAGAGCATGTGGAAACTGCGATGATGATTTTACAGAAGGGGGGAGGGAGGGGGGAGGCACATGTAGAAACTGCGGTAATTTCACGGAATGGGAGGTTGGGGGGAAGATTGATTTTCTATCATAGGATGAAATTTCGGTTTAATCCGTTCAGTCTTTCAAAAGTTATTGAAAGTTCAAGTTGGTTCATTTATATACACTCAACCCTTACTGTATGCAAAATGAAAAACCTTACTGTATGCAAAATGAAAACAAAACAAACTTTGAAATTAGGGTCTACATTAAAGGTTGCATTGGTCTGAATGTTTCAGTTTCACAGATAAATAGAGATACATAGTGAACTGTGTCAGATACATGGGACATCTGTTGTCTCTAAAAGGTCAGTTTTTAGGTGGCATAAAAATTTAAAGGTGGTAAAACTGACCTGAAAGATGAACCCCATCCCGGCCAGCCAAGAAGCAAGGCCGGTCATTGCCAAAAGAATTAAAAGCGCAGCAAAAGTTTTGTATGCTGTAATGTTTAATTGCAATGGACCAATTGTTCAAATTCCCGTACCAAATGGCAAGACAATCACAGGTAAATTTTATAAGAATGGTGTGTTGTCAAAAGTAAAGGCACACTATGAAAAATGTAGACCTGCAACCGGTTTAAGAGGTCTGTGTTTTATCCATGACAACGCACCTGCTCACAAGTGTGTTCTTGTTCAAGACTTCTTGAAAGAGAATAAGGTAGTTCAGCTCTCTCATCCACCTTCTTCCCTGTGACTTTTTCCTGTTTCCTTTACTAAAGATAACCCTTTCTGGTCATCGTTATGAATCCCGAAGTACACTTGGTAGTGCAATTTACCAGTGTCTTCAGGGTATACCTAAAAAGGCCTACTTTTCTGCCTTTACAGAATGGATTTTGAGACTTGAAAAGTGTGTTTCCATCAAGGGAGAATACTTCGAAGGGTTGAAGTAAACGAAATGTGAATAGGATTAATAACACGCCCTGTAGAACCCAAATGACAACATTAAAAGAACACCCCTCGTACTGTGTTTACTAGAAATTGCTTTTGATATTAGAACTACCAAAACATTAGTTTCATGCAGTAATTTTTACCAGGTTTCCTAGACAACATAGGGGTATAGCTCTCATTCTATGGAAACTTAATATTGTAAATACATGCAGAGGGAATCTTAATATTGTCAGTGCATGTAGAGGAAATCTTCATGTTGTAAATACTTGTAATTACTTGTATTGGGAATCTCAATATTGTAAACAGTGTTTTCAAATGTTTATAGAGGACCATATGTTAGATTAGCTCTAAGCTAAACATGTAAACCTCATGAAATATTTAGCGTGAGAAACATTAGTCACCTTTCATCTCCACCAAAAAGAAGATCGTCCTCTGTCTCCCTTGTATCTTGACTTATACTTGGTAAACTAAAATGAAGATGATTTTCCAACTGTGAATTTGGATACATTTTTTTAATAAAACATAATGCAATTATTGTGAAACTGCCTACATCAAAGAAAAGATTATGCAATATGAAATAAACATGGTTTTCACATGACAAATTGGGGAAAATATGCTAATACCATATTCATTCAGTTATAAACTGGAAGTTTATCCTTCCAAAATTACCCAAAATACATAAATCAGACTTGTGTTATTTAGCTGTAAAATGTGTTTTTCTCTTCCAAAACAATCCCAAAGATCTAGATCCATCTTATAAGATCCAAAACAATCCCAAAGATCTAGATCCATCTTATAAGATGGATCTAGATCTTTGAGATTGTTTTCGAAGGAAAAATCCCCATCTTATAGCCAAATATGTATGATACTATCCACTATTCCTCCTTACACAGATTGTTTTCTAACCAACAGGGCCCATTTGTTCAAAGCATTGTTAGCTTAACAAAGTGATAAGTCAGTGATTTTAGTACACATAAAATAAAGTGTGCTTACATTTTCTGCTGAAACAATGTGAAGATTTTTTCAGCAAAAAAATGGCAGTGTTTTTGTGTACAATATGTTTAAAAATTTAATGTCTCATTAACTAAGGACATCGTTAGTTTTGGACAACTCGGCCACCATCAAATGTCTGTATCATCAAGTTAATTTTACTAACTGTAATGGCTGATTACAAATCATTTACTTAAGAAAAACAATATTTCTTCTTCTACAGAAACTGTTTGTCATATTTACTGATGTCTGAGCATGCTGTCAGACATTTTTGGTATAAAATGTACCTCCCTTTTTGGTAAGTTTGCACCCATTTAAAGATTTAGGGCACCAACAACCACAACAAGCAAATTCGGTGAATTTATATCCCCCGCCGAAAAGGCCCTGGTTCACTGGTTACTTAGTTAGGGCTGAATTTGTGGCTTGAAAATAAAATCAAGGGCAATAACTCTGACATAAGTGAGGCATAAGCTGAAGCTGTTCTTAAACACTTGTCTCAGCATCACTGCACTATGATGACACATTTTTAATTCAGTTTCAAGAAATTTGTTCACCGATACCTTAGTTATGGCTAATTTGTGGATTTTAAATCATTTCAAGGGCATTAAATCATGCTCTACTGGAGTGATTATGACAAAACTTAATGTGCCCTGCTGTGTCATGAAAATACATAATTATTTTAAGTTTCATGAAATTCTAATCATTGGTAACTTAGTTATTACTCAATTTGTTGATTATAAACCAATTCAAGGGCAATAACTCAGTGGTTACTAAAGCAATTCCGACAAAACGCAAGATGCACTAATGTGATACATATTTAGTATAAGTTTCATGGAATACTATTCATTGATAACTTAGTTGTGGCTGAATTCGTCAACCATAAATTGATTCAAGGGCAATAACTCATGCACTACTGATGCCCTTCTGAGGAAATTTTATGTGCATATTCGCATTACGATGATACATATTCAGTTTAAGTTTCATGAAGTTTTGATAATTGGTTACTTAGTTATGACTCATTTTATAAATTTTAAATGCATTAAAGGGCAATAACTCATGCACTACTGATGCTCTTCTGACGAAATTTTATGTGCATAACCGTGTTATGATGATACATATTCAGTATAACTTTCATGAAGTTTTGATAATTGGTTACTTAGTTATGACTCATTTTATTAATTTGAAGTCCATTAAAGGGCAATAACTCATGCACTATTGAAGCCAGTCTAATGAAACTTCATGTGCCGCAGCGCATTATAGTGATATATATTAATTTTAAGTTTCATGAAATTCCGTTGAGTGGTTACTTAGTTATGGCTCCGGACGGAAGGACGGACGGACAGACAGAAGGACAGATGGATGGACGGACATGGAGAAAACTATATCCCTCCGCCTTCGGCGGGGGATAACAAAAATAGGCACAATACCAGTATGGCTGTGCAAAAATAGGTTCCTGCATATTTTAAAAGAGAAACAGTTACCATGTTTTGATAAAAATATTTTCTGGACTACCTTTTGAGAATGGTTTTCAGAAACTGGTTGCTTTTCTTTTCTTGTGCTGGTTGTTGAAAGTATTCTGGGGTAGGTGTCAGGAACCCATACAAAGCCTCACTCATAGCCATACGCTCATCTTTCATTATGGCCTGTGGGAGATATAATAATCAAAGTTGTCATAATTTTGGCTCAGCAAACAGTGTAGCAAACAGTGTAGACCCAGAACAGACTGCTCCTCTAGGAGCAGTCTAATCTAGGTCTACACTGTTTGCATTTCAACCAGAATTTTATAAAACACTCCTGAAATGACAATTAGACTTGCTCAAAGATTCAGATGGACATGTCTAATAAGCAAATTTAGTAAGGGTTGTGAGGTTTTAACATTTGAGAAAGTACATGGTACATTCATTCTCTCAGTCCTATAAGACAATCTTTATATTTTCAGATCTACTATATTTTGTACCTGAAAAAAGAACTTCTTCAACAAGATATGTTTAATAAGAAAGCAAGAGTATCTTAAAAATGACTTCATAAATAAGACTCATCATACTATGTCATGATGCTTCTCCTAATCTTCTTCAAAAGTGGTAAAATTGAGATCAGGGTCCAGTTGTTCAAAGCATCATTAATGTAACGAAGTTGTTAGTCAATGATTTGTTAAGTCTTCTTCTGAAATATGCATAAAAACGAGTGCATTAAATTTTTTTGCTGATAAAAATGAGAGGAGCTTAGCTCCTCAAATTTTTTCCACAATAATGGCAATGCATTTTGCATAAAACATGTTTGAAACTTTAAATGCTTCTTTAACTAACGACATCCTTAGTTTTGAACAACCAGACCAAGAAGATTAATCACAATAGTTTGGCTATAAAATGGTATTTTTCCATCTCTAGAATGACCCCAAATAGACAAATCAGTCAGGAAATTCTGTTATGAAATGAGTTTCTCCCATCTAAAACAATCCCAAAATCTAGTTCCACCTTATAAGATGGATTAAGATTTTTGGGATTGTTTTGGAAAGGAAATACATCCATCTCCATCTCATTACTGAAAAAAAAGATAATCAATTACTCGGAGATAATTGTATCATACTTACACTAAGATACTCATTTAATGTTGCTTTGGCCTCTTTCAGATATTTGGCATCAATAGACGTGAACATCTTAACTGTAGGCAGCTCCTTCTTTTTCAGCCAGGGACCAATCTGACAAATAGCCCAATAAAATCAACCAAAGAGTAGAATATGCTAACAGCAAAAAACTTCAAACACCCTGCACATCTGTGCTGCCTAGCAGAGCTCCAGATATGAAAGGGTGGCAGGAAAAACTCAGAAAGTTTTTATTTATTTCTCCATAAAAAAATCTATGTTGTGACCCCTCGTTACAACCGTCTCAGTGAGACGGTTCTAATGAGGGGTCACAACATATGTTTACATTGAAAAATAAGGAAAATGATCCCTAAATTATCCCTGTTTTCCCTTCTTATCTGCATTACTGGCCTAGTCTGCATCTTTGCTGTTTTCTTTGTGTTGTCAGCAAGTCCAGACAGTATGTGTGCAAACACAAGTGTTTTGATTAATTTAACCTCGTCTGTATCCCATTTTAATGGTTTTAATTGGTGGGGGAGGGGGGGGGTACTCTTATAGAAAAGAACTTGCTCCCTGAAGAAGCTAATTCTATCTTTTAGCGCCCACTTTGGAATAGCCGAATAACTTTGATTTGTCTTCCAGAGAAGAAAACAGGAAGCCACAGAAGTTCTTTCCCTTTCAGTGCTGAGGGTGCCCTACTAATTTGAATAGTAATAGAGCATGGGTCTACTGTGCTTGCAGTATGTGCAGGTGGGTGTTGTTTTGACATTTTTTTCTCTCCCCTGTCATATTTATATAGACTGAAATACTGTCTCAAAAAGCCGTTAAATCCAAAACAACCAACCAACCTTTGTGACATTGGCAGGCAAAACTGGAAGTGTTTATTACAAATTAAACTGCTAATATCACTGACATAGCACTCATTTGTATGTATGTCCAAGTTAATTTATTGCACCTCATTCATAAATCTGATATTATTGGACAAGTGCGGTCACATGATGCCCCACTGAATATTTATGGTGGGTCAGTGAATGTTCTCTGAGTACAATGGATGGATGAATGACACCCCATTTCAGCAGCTATGGATAAGTTCTGCTGAGACATGGGGGGTAACACTGAAATACACACACCTTCTCTGAGTACTCAAGCTGGCCATTCCATCATTCCACAGATTTTCAGTCATTTAAGAATTTGAAATGACATTAATTCTTGTTATCTGTGATGAAACACACCAACTGTAGGTAAGGGTTTTCTTAGTTTGGGTGAAAGGAATAGTTTGTTGCTAAAATTATAGTGTTTCTAAAAATTTTCATTTTCCCACTCAGACAGAGTTTTCATCTGGGTGGGAAGACTAAGATAGTAATTAAAGATTCTTGATGCAATAAAACAGTTATTTACTAACCCACTATGGAAATAACAGTGGGTATGTGTGACTTCAAAAGAGACTCCCCTTCCCCTCGCCCTCTGTGAACCCAAACTGACCACTATATTTCCATAGAGGATAAATAACTAGCCATCTAAGTATCGTTGACTCTTATAATCTCAAACACTGATATCTCAAAATACCACCTTTTATCAAAAAATATGTTTTGGGCACATTTCCTATTTTTCTTTATATTTCAACTCCTGTTATCTTAAAATACTGATATCTCAAAGTAAATTTTCTGGAATCAGAAAATTTACTTTGAGATATCTCAGACTACTGACATCTCAAAGTAAATTTCATTTGAGATATCAGTAGTTTGAGATTAATTTCAACTTAGAGATATTAAGAGCTGACTGTAATAAACTTCTCCCAAAAACAGAAACAACTATCATTTAAGCATCTTAAAATTTTCAAACTTTATTATTTCTGTATACCTGAATAAGTTTTTCATGGACCGCCTGGAAGTCTTGTAGTTTTCTGGTGATGACCCAGCCCTCTGTGCTACTCTGTAAGTTCTGGGAGCCTCCACTGCCGGACAAATGTATGACCAGGACAAATATAGGAACCTTCTTGTCACCTTCCATAGACGTCTGTAATTAAAACAGAAAAACTTATATTCAATCATGAGGAATGTGTTCACAGTAAACAATACATCTCACCTTGCCTGAAAACTTACTTGCCACACAAGTCTTCAACTGTTCTGAGTATTATGTTGCGGCTTTACATGCAGGTGGATCTACACATATCTGCAGATATGGTTTTTCTTTGGCTATACAAACGGGTTTTCATTCTCCATAAGGTAACCCCACCATGTAAACCAGTTGTGGATAATTTGAATATCAGTTTTTCTCATTCAGGAATAAATTTCATTTTTCTGAGGTTTATCAAAGTGTAAACTACATTGGGTCACGTGCAAAGTGAATAAAACCCAAAGGGGTTCATTTAAACTTTGCTAGCAACCTTATACAAGTGCTAAAATTAAAGCAGTAAAACATTTACAAGCAGATTTCCTGCTAATGGTGGAACAGCGTCAATGATGTCATGATGTCGCCAACTTCCAATCAGATTGTAGAGAGCCATTTAAATTCATGTGACATCACATGACTCACTGTAATTATTGGAATGTAAACTTTATGTTCCAATGGTTCACTATAGGGCTTTTAAGTAAATACCCCAAGAATGTGAATATTTCAAAACAATCTCAAAAATATTGATTTGTCTTGTAGAACTGATCTAGATTTTTTTGGATTAGTTTGGAAGGGAAGAACCTCTATATTTTAAAACCAAAGAAATATGGTACCCCAACACAATATTGCCCCAAAATTTTCTTTTCCTTACTTTTCCAAACACAATACATTGTGGATTCCTTGGTTGAGTTGTATTCAGCTATATTTACATGTACATTCTCAGTGCATTTATTGGAAAGCCCTATGGTAAACCATTAGAACGTAATTTATAGTTTATGCTTCAATAACATCTGTTCATGCGACTCAAAATAAACAATGGTTATCTCCAATCTGATTGGACGTAGGCGACGTTATGACATCGCTGACGCTGTTCCGCCGTTAGTAGAAAAAAACTGTGTATAAATGCTTTTCTGCTTCAACTGTAGACCCTAATGCAAATTTGTGGTCAATTAATAGATAGAAAAGAATGTAAATATAAGCAATGAACTTAATTTTTCTGGTGTTTATCGAAGTATAAACTACATTGGGTCGCTAGCAAAGTCTACATGAACCCCTTCGGGGTTCAATTACTTTGCACGCGACCCAATGTAGTTTATACTTTGATAAACACCAGAAAAATGAAATTCATTCCTTAAATAACAAACATGTAACTTCACTCACGGATGATACCATGCTAGTCTGGTCAGAATACATCATTTAGTTCATAAACTGGGCTGTGAAAAATTTGTTTGTACCATTCTAAGACCTCCTGTGACCTTCAAAATTAGTTAATGTGTAAAGGTTCCAAAAACAATGTCAATGGGGCCAGTGACAGGATCGACACTAACGACTAAACGTATTTTATCGCATTCAAATGATTGGATTGCACACAAGTGTTTCAAACATTTGAGGTTTGGCGGCACTGGGGAGGTTGGGTGCGGAGGCGCGTGTCTGTCGGGCTGAGTTTGGTATGCATGCGTTTATACATGTATTATTACTACATTAAGATTTTGATATCTTCTCTCAAAGACTGACAGAAAATAACTGGTACAGCAACAAAACAATATGATCCCTCAACCCCATTTGGAATGGGACATAAAAACATTGGAGTTACAATAATTTATAAGGACAGACTGAGCCTTGGTATTTGCAAGTTAAATACTTAATTTCTTACCTCTGCCTCATATATATGGGCTCTCCACTTCCCCTGGTTTTCACACCAGTTCTGAGTGCGGAGAATGTGATTATCTATGTTACGTCTCTCCAGCTTCATACTGTCAACTTCTCGCTCCAGTTCCTCCTCAACTTTCTCTATCTATAAATGAAACACTTTCTTTAATACAGATCACCTCTCACTGGCTGACCTCTGGTTTTATGTCGTGAAATTGCTTGTTTTGGGTGCAAAACAGAACTCTTTGGAAGGTGAAAATGTAAAGAATTGCAATAGAAACGACATATTTAGCAAAGATTGTATTTGCAGTGATAGGTAGATGAGCAGACAGACAGATGGCTGGATGGATGGCTGCATGGACAAATGGATGTACAAACATACAAATGGACAGATGGATAGACAGACAGCCAGATGGACAACTGAACAGACAGATAGAACCTAACTCCACTTATCTTAAGATCTGAACATGAAAATTAGATACCTTGGGATCAGCCTTCCTGGAAGACTTGAGAGCCTGTAGAGCCTGTGATTTGTTGGTGATCTTGGTATCAAGTTGCTGGAGCCTCTGCTGGGCATGGTAGGACTGGGTTGCAAACATCTCCCCTACAGTCTCATCATCATCTGACCAGCCTTCTTTTGGCTCAAAGAACAATTCATCTGCAATTTAAGGGGACTCATCTGCAATTATGGTGAATAGGTACACTTTCAGGCATCTCTTCTCAATAGAGGTCAACTCTAAAATGAAAGAATTTGCTCCTCTAGGAGCAAATTCTTTCCTTTAAGAGTAGACTCCATTCAGGAAGGGCTTTGGTGTCCAAGGAAACAAACAGGATGTCACAGTTGTTTCCCTATATATAAATAGTGGCCTCCACCACCAATATTTACCATTGGACGGACACACGGCGCTAAGTGTGTTTAACTATGGTTATGTACCGCTGAGTCACTTGGGGAGGGTCGTTAGGAGAACTGAACTGAACTGAACAACATTTACCGCTGTTCATTTTTTTATCCATCTGATAGGCATATCCCCCTTTTCAGAGTGTGATATATTTGTAACAACCAGCACTGACTAGAAATGAAAATGATCTTCTCCCCAACCCCTACAAACCCCAGCTCCCAACCCCCTTCCCACTACTCTCAATAACCACCCCACCACCAGTATTTACCTTTGCTCATAGTATCCCCACCATCAGGCATATCCTCCTCTAATGTTGTAATATATTTATGGCACACATCACTGACTAGGAATGAAGGGTAATGTTGTTTCTGCAGGACCACACCTATATGTTGCTGGGCCTCAAAGAAGGCCTCAGGTCCCTGAAATAACACCATAATAATGACCAGTCATACCTAGACAGAAGAGTCTGAAAAGAGTGGAACTACTGAAGGAGTTTGATAAACTGATTTTAAAGGAAAAATAAACAATAGTTTTATTTACAATATGACATATTTAGAGAAGTTTATACTGCATCCTAATACACTTAAGAATATTGCATTTCATTCCTAAATGATAATTTTGGGTGCAGTTATTCTCTAATTTTTAATTTTGAAATGTCATTCTTTTGACCAGTAATATCAGCTTGTAACAGTCAGATGCTTCATCTCTAAACACCTAACTATTTCTGGTGTCACTGACAGAAGTAAATGTATATGTTGAACATCACAAAGGCAAGAATCTGCACGCCGCTACATTGACAACATGATTTATCACAAATCTGTACACAACATCACATCCTATAATGCTCAATGGGGAAAACACTAACGCTATGTTAGAACTAATAGTTACCGAGTTTCCTAGCATGAAGGCCTCCATCCTTCTTGCCACTGCTTTATCAATCTTCACCACACTGGTACTGCTGGAAATATAACGCTGGTAGATCTCCGCTGCTAGTTGATGATGCTGAGTCTGGGAAGTGGAAATAACTAGAGGATCTTACACAAGTGGTCATTTCATATGAAATTATGAAACAAGCCTTCGATGAGTTTCATAAATTTCATATGAAATGACCACAAGTGTAAGATTCTGTTTATCATGTGACCCTTTACAATGGGATTTTATCGCCTTCAAAATGAACATTATTTCAATAAGAAAACGCATTCTTGAAACGGACACTGTCAGTGATGTTACACTTATGCGCCTTAGTGTTATTATAGGTGTGGGCTATGACTTTTATGACACAACATTATCCACTGAATAACAGCTACATCATATGATAATTCCTTTTAATGTATAGCGTGACACCATCATAAAACTGCTCTGTCAAGGTAGTTCTAACACTTAAAGCTCCAAAATTGGAAATACTTGAATTTGCAATCAGTGTAGACCCAGATGTGGTGGCTCATAATGAGCCACCTCATCTGGGTCTACACTGTTTACCCTGTATTCTTTACATTCACAATAAAATGTAGCTTGGATAAGACATATTTTAAATTTTGCAGACTTAAATTTTAAGTTCCCCTTACACACGGCACGGAGAAATTTCTATCTCTCTCTCTCTGTATGTGTGTGTGTGTGTGTATTTGTCTGTCTGTCTGTCTGTCTGTATGCATGTATGTGTTTGCTTTTTTTTTCATTAATGTATCATACATGTAATACTTGAACAAATATATTTTTAAAGGACAATATGAATTTGCGCTCAATAATCTAGTACAGTTGGTTTAGTATACAGATGGCTTCTATCTCTATTATCTTAAGATTATTGAGTCTTCTCTCTGTCACTGATGAACAGATCAATATAGATCATCTCACCTTATCAATTTCCTTTAATTTCTCCACAGCATTCCAAAATCTGAAACAGAAGAGAGGTATCTCCAAAAATCCACCCAACTGGGCCTCTGCTTAACCTGCATGTATTGTATCTAATGTGTTGTCTTTTTCAAAGTAAACAGTACATTTCCAGATCAGACTAAGTCTTCTCCAAAATAACTGTTTCTATTAATATACTGATTTTACTTGATCCACTAGATCAGAGAAACAAAATGGATAATCCTCAGTGTGAATTAATTCAGCTGCTCTCCTCCAGATATAGCTGTAAGCCTACTACTGTATCTGAGAAATTTGAATTGATCTGCGCTTTAATATTTCCATCAAATAGTATGTCATGGCTTGTCACTGAAACTGCTGCAAAGCAGCTCTATAAAAACACCTTAACTTATGCATAACTCCTCTCCACTAACCATATTTTTTTTCAATACAGGAATTTTACCCTTCAAAGCAATCTCTAAAATCTAGATTCATCCTAAGATGGATCTAGTTGTTTGGGATTGTTTTTTTGGAAGGGAAAACCCTAACCCCACCAAAACTACACCAAAAATCTAGATTTGTCTTAATACTGACATGGATTTTTGGGTTTGTTTTGGATGGGGAAACCCCATCTAACAGCAGAATTACATGTGACTGATTTAACCCATTCCATTCGGGATACCCCTTTAGGGATATCTGGGCAACCAGTTTGGATCCAGATCAGGCCCCACGTTTGTGGGGCCTGATCTGAGATCCTAACTGTTTGCTGCCTGGACATCATTTCTACAAGAGTTGGTTAGACTAATATTGTCAAGATATTCTTGATTTTTGATGCAGACGACAATTTCAGCAGACGACAAAAAGTACCCAGAATGCAATGGGTTAAACCTATAGGAGATAACTCTACAGAAGGAAAAGTTTGAAATTATAACCAAATTGCTGTGCTATTAGGAGCTCTGCAGGAGTACAGAATCAGTCTTTTTTTGTTGCTGCCACAAAAATAACCCTTATAAGGACTTACCCTATTAATGACTCATTATCATCTCTCTTGAGAAAAATCTCAAAGTATTCTCTGGCTACTTGGGACTCCATGATTTTATCAAAAGTCAGGACCTGCCAAAGTAATAATGACATGTTAACAACACTGATTTCACAAACAAATCTTTTTTCTTTTTATACAAGCTTGTCCTTTACAACCAATGGAGAAAAAAATACAGGTCCACTTATTTTTCAGGTACATGTCACACGTAAAATTTCAAGATCCTAGCACAAGCAGTTCTTGAACTTCCCAAATGCCGAAAAACATGGATGGACAGACAGACAGACAGGTGGATAGACAGACAGACAGACAGATGGGCCTAAACCGTTATGCCCTCTCAACTTCTCTGAAGTTAGGGGCATAGAAAATGGTAGAGTTGCATCCCATGAAAATGTATCCATTCATCTTAAAGAGATCAATTTGCTACTGAAGTTCCCTCCAGGGAAGCAATTAAGAAGCCACAAATGTTGTTTCACCTTATGCAATGACAGAAAACATTAAGGTAAATGTATGACCATACACCTTAATACAAACTTTATACAGTTTTTGTTTTCTCTCCAAAACCTTTACGACTTCTCAGGCCTTTCAGATAAGACTTTAAACCCCAGGTCACATCTCCATATGACCTATATGTTGGTGAGACATTAAACAAGAGTTCACACACTCAAAGCCTAAAAAATACCAGTGCATCAGCAAAATGCTTACTTCATGTCAACAATCAATTTGCTTAACTACAGTAAATGCTCATGGTATCCAGAAGGACAATTACATTTAGTGTAAGCAATCTTGTACCTTCAGATCTGGTAGAACAGAGACATTTTTCCCTTCATCAGACTTGTCCTCTGTGTAATATTTGTAATCTGGTCCTCCTAGGCGATGTATTCTCTTCTCACACCGAGATTTAGCAACCGTCAACTAGGATAAGAAAGTATAAACAAAAGAGTATACAAATGGAAGGCCCCTAGATTATCATAAGATAATGCTGAAGGGCAGATTAGTCTTTACATTCATGTAATCCTTTCATACATAGTACCTCGACATTTTATAAACTACTGTAAAATACTTATACTTTAACATCTATGATATCAAACAGGTTTACAGTATCAAGCCACTCATCTGGTTGTTGCACCAGGCCACAAAACTATATCATGCCACTCAGCTGTTTCATACCATTCACCAGACTGATTATTTTAAACCGCATATTCAGCAACTCATCTGACTAATACAACTGGTTGTTCACACAATGCATAAAGTCACTCACCTGATTAATGTATCTTTTCAAGTTTCTAGCTTTCAGCAGTTCTCCTTTAGGCTTTGCAGCAGTTTTACTGGACTTTGGAGAGCCTTGCTTGTCTGATAGAAAATAAAAGATCTAATGGACTCAATAAATCCAATTATGAGAAAGTCTAGCATACATGGGTTTGGCACATATTTAAACAGTCTATACTCCTCTGCATATATCTTGTCACAGCCCTGAATAATAATGAATCTTGGGTAATTTGTGTTCTCTTCAAATAAACATATACAAGTTGCCCCTTACTATAAGTATTTCACTGAAGAATAACACTGACGATTTTAGGAGACACCCAATGAACACACTATATGTAACTGTATATATAGGATGGATGATTTGTGATTCTATGTCCTTTTCAACATTATTTCAGTCATATCAGGAGGATGGCAAGGTGATAATGAAAGGTTGTTAGCAATGGAACCCCATTTAAAGGTTAGAAGACTTCCGCCTCCAGCGGGGCTCAAATCAGGACTGCTTTATCAGCAGGCCAGTGCTTAACCTTCATGTACTGAGCTACCGGGCACAAACTCTATTGATAGTTCCGAAAACCATGCCTACTCTAAACAGGTATACACCCCTCCATTAACTGTAAGCTAAAATCACCGACTCATGTAAGACATTGCACCACCTGCGATTCTGTTTGTGAGACTATGTCAAATGCTACGTTGTCGTTGTATTGGTCAGATATACACTATCAGGTGACTTTGAGTGGCATTCTGGGTGTGGCTCGGAACTGTGTATACAACCAATGGCCAGAAATTCCAGTCCTCAGCTTGAATTTTCGCTGGAAGTTCATATCTAAATCTCACAACATGCCCTGTGTAGAAATTCTGGTATAGTTTATCTGCAATTCTGATGATTCAGCCATGGCAACATAAGGTGAATGGATACACTTTCAGGGGAAGCAACTCTGCCATTTTCAATTTTGCCTCCCTTCTAGGAGAAAACTCTTTCCTTTAAGAGTAGATCCCATTTTAGAAGAGCTTTGTCTTACAGCATCTTCGCATTCCAGGGGTACTATCTTAGTACCCTTGGCTTGCGAAGATGGTTTTACAGGAAGCCAAACAGGAAGTCTCAGAAGTTGTTTACTATGTAACAACAATTCCAAGGAAAGCGGTTTCTCACCTGTCAGCCCATTGTTACAAAACAGCTCAACTAAAAAACTTCACATAAGTTCAGATGCCTTTGCCACCAGAAAAGTTATACCAGTATTTGTCACAGGCAAGAGTGAAAAGGCAGAAAAGCAATGGCAATATATATCTTACGGACAGTTTCAGAAACTTGTTTAGCATGGTTCATCCTGGCTCCCATTATACCCTTCAGTACATGTAGACCAGGAAACCACATTCCATGTGTTTATACTACATGCATAGCTCCATTGCTGACATGCCACACACCTTCAATTTAGGCTCAAACTTAGTTGTTGTTTTTTTGTTTTGTTTTGTTTTGTTGCTTTACCTCCATGGTAAACAGCTATGGTCATGTCAGGACACTCAGTTAACCTAACCACACTATTCATGGCAAACTTAGACCTCCTAAGGGGTTAACTAGTACTAAGTGCACATAGACCTCCTAAGGGGTTAACTAGTACTAAGTGCACATACTTTCGCTACTCGTAACCGACAACTGCTAAGGACTGCGCTAAGCAGCCCCGCTACTCAAATTGATATATCTAAGCAAAAGGGCTTGTTGGTAATGGTAGTCTAGCAAGGTTTTGTGCACATAGCTAAAACTATTCACCTATTGCGGTCACCTGTCCATCAATTAGGCATGAGCTGTATGAGTATCTCAAAGATGTCCTACCATTAGTGATGCAATGGAAAAGACAAATTTTACCCAAGTATGGTTGCCTGACCCAGACATCTAGTATATCAAAGGTCAGGTTTGAACAGTCAAGGTGTCCTTCCAATCATTAGAATAATTATGACATTTGATATATAAATACTTACCAACAGAACTGGTCTTTTTCAAATTATCAATAGTGGTAGCCTGCATAATCTCTGTCATTATGTTAAACCTGCCAGAGAATAAAAAAGTTGATGATTCACTATCTATTTGCCAAAAAAAAAAATGTATCTTTATTGCATTTATTTAAAACATATTTGAGCCGCGACGTGAGAAAACCAACAATGTGGTAGTGCGTCCAGCGCAGACTCAGATCAGCCTGGGCATCCGCCCAGTCTGATCAGAGTCTTCGCTGTCCGCACGGAGGTAGCTTAGACCCTTAGCTACCATTTAGGAGCTTTGCGAAGAGTCTGATCAGACTGGGCTGATGCCCAGGCTGATCTGAGTCTGCGCTGGGCGAACAACCACATTGTTGGTTTTCTCGTGTCGCGGCTCATTTGTGTATGGATTTAAAAACATCATCCATAAAACAAAACCTCTCTTTTTTTCCTGAAGGGTACTTCCTACTCACTCCAATGTTAAAACACAGAGATAGAACTGAAACAAGAGTTGTCAGAAGACAATGAAGCGCGCCTCATGGGTGCCTGATCCTCACGGATACAAAGTCCTACAAATACATGAGGTTATCTGCAGTGTCAGACTGAACGATTATCCCAAGTTTATGATGAATGCTCAAAATATGAAGCAAAATCACTGAAGCATGATGTGTATATCAGAGTGACCTCAAATCCTTCAAAATATCAGACTATTAATCCATGTTGCCAAGTATGATGTTAATCTCTTGAGCAGTTTTGGAGATATAAGGCAAAATCAGTGAACCACGAAATAAAGGTCACAGTGACCTACAAATAGTATGAACTCATTTGCAGAGTCAGATTCAACCACTATCCCATCTATGATGGAAATCTTCTAAATAAAGCTCAAGATATATGTCAAAAATCACTGAACCACGAAATGTAGGTCACAGTGATCTGATCATTCGCAAAGTCAGACTGATACACTTTGCCAGATATGATGTTAATTCATCAAACAGTGTTGGAAATATCACTGGACCATGAATAAAGGTAAAGGGCACTGGAGTCTGCATGGATGCTTTGCAGCTGCTGCAATTATAGGGATATCTTATTTGACCAATTATCAACTCTATTGTCTAAAAGGTGTCATCAAAACTAAAACTTTTGCCTTAAAATGGTGCCTAACTGCAGCTGCTGCAGTCATACAAATGTAAATATGTACCAAGTATGATAACTGTAGCTGCTGTAGCTTGTAGAATACAGAGTTAAACATCAAGTTAAATGCAAAAGTTAACATTGGTTAACCTGAGGGTAAAGCACATGCTCTCCTTTGCTTTGCAAAGGTGCGCTAAAAATTATTGGGAGTTAAATATCTGTTTTAACCCTTAAAGTACCAAATATGAAACTTGAATTTGCAAAAAGGGTAGGTCCAGAAAAGGCAAGTCATAATTAACCCCCCTCATCTGTAGCTACACTGTTTGCCCTCTAGAGTTTGAATATTTTCAACATGATATAGCTTGGGGAAAACATCTCTGATTTTTTTTTTCATGCTCAAATGGTTAATTATTTAGATTCCTGAGGCTCCAGATATTATTGATGCAAGCATAGAAGACTGGTATGACCACAGGGATGAGTAAGCTTATCTGGCTCTTAGGTTTTAGGGTGAATAGGTTCCTGCCATTTTCTTAAAGGGAAACTATTTCTATTACTTCCTGTTTGCATCCTTGAATAATGGAGCCTTTCCAAAAAGGGTCTGCTCTTAAAAGAAAGAATTTAACAATTTATTCCCTTGTAAGAGCTGACTCCCAATTAGAAGCAAGGCGAAAATGAAAAAATCAATGTTGCTTCCCCTGAAAGCAAACCTACTCACTTTAACAACAAATATGTGTATGTAGTTCCAGGGATGGAAAATTCTTAAAACTGTCACTAACTTCTTGTCCTATATTTCCAATTGTATAAGATACTATGGTTACTCCGATATTCAGCATTGGCAAAATTCCGAATTTTTTACTCATCCTTCAGCACGAGGCACTCATCATGGCGAGTGGACAAGCAGATTTATACAGCTTCCAGATTTCCAGCCCCAAGTCCCTTTTCTTGTGAAATGGCTCAGATTATGCAGCCACACCCACCCACTGTATATTCATGAGGATAAGATCATGATGACATTTGTCAAACCAACTTCCATTTTTGAATAGATGTCAATAATCCTAACCCTTCCATGACAATTTCAGAGTATGAAATATTGCATTTGCTGTTTTTAATTTCTTCTTTCCCTTTCTTTCAACTGCACAGTATATGGCACTAGAGCCACCGATGTCTCTGATTTGTGAAAGGACAATCCTGATGCTTACAAAGCTTGAGAAAGAGTTAAGTTAATACTGTGGAACTCTACAGCATTGCCACATGGAGACCTTTAAGAACAAAGCTCCAGGTACAGGGGATTTTAGAAATAATTCTGAGATAATTTTTCTTATTTCACAATGAAAACATATGTTGTGACCCCTTATTAGGACTGTCTAAAGAAGATGATTCTAATGAGGTGTCACAACATATGTTTTCACATTTGTTGTGACCCCTCATTTGGACCGTCTAAAGAAGATGATTCTAATGAGGTGTAACCGTGTTACAACATATGTTTATGTTGAGAAATATAGAAATTTTTCCTAAATAATTCCCTTCTTAATTGGAGCACTGTAAATATGCCTCCTATCAAAATACCTGAGTTGTTTAAGGTGCTCAATATCCTCACATTTTTCAATCATCTTTACAAAATCCTCATAGGTGGCAGCATAGGTGTAAGTTCTCCTCGTGTCTTCGGACAATTTCTCCCGATATTCTATGTAAGATATCAGCTTCATATTGATGTAGTCAGGATCACAGATAAGATCTATTGTAGGTTTTAGGACTGCAAAAGAAAATATGCCAGCACTCAACAAACCAAAAAATTGGCATGTGTGCCCAGCAAAGACTCAGATCAGCCTGGGCATCTGCCCAGTCTAAACAGAGTCTTCACCCTTAGCTATATTTGAAGTGCACAGCAAAAAATCTGATCAGACTGAGTGGATGCCCTGGCTAATATTTGATCTGAGTCTTCGCTGGGTGCACATACCACTTTGTTGGTTTAGTCGTGTTGCATCTCAAATGTTTTACACAAAATTTCAAGGAAGGAACTATCTTGCCTGTCTGTGCATTGTCACAAAACAGAGATACATGTAAACCAGGAAACTTGAAGCAAAGGTTACACCCAAAACGCTGACACTGAAAAGGTAATACCTGTGTCTCATAATCTACAAGCTGCAGGTGAGACAAAATGTACAAGGATTCACTATGATATTTTTCCCATTTATGTTCTCTCAGTCCCTTCAACATAACCCCTCAGGGCTCATGTTCAAACATATTCCAACAGACAATACCAACCAAAACAAGGCATCGCAGGCGATACAAATCCCCTCGCACAAGACTAGTTGCTCGAGATATTGTCATACCCTACATTTGTGTGAAGTTATTTTAAAATCCATGGAGAAATGTAGGCACTAGAGTCATGACAAAGTTTTTCTAAAAATAGCCACAGTGACCTTGACCTTGGGCACAGCACCCTGAAAGTCGAACTTGCTTGAGATATTGTCATGCCCTACATTTGTGTGAAGTTATTTCAAAATCCACTGAGAAATGTAGGCCACAGTGACCTTGACCTTGGGCGCAGCAACCTGAAAGTCAAACTTGCTCGAGATATTGTCATGCCCTACACTTGTGTGAAGTTATTTCAAAATCCATTGAGAAATGTAGGCGCTAGAGCGCTGACAAAGTTTTTCTAAAAAATAGCCACAGTGACCTTGACCTTGGGCGCAGCACCCTGAAAGTCGAACTTGCTTGAGATATTGTCATGCCCTACATTTGTGTGAAGTTATTTTAAAATCCATTGAGAAATGTAGGCGCTAGAGGGATGACAAAGTTTTTCTAAAACTAGCCACAGTTACCTTGACCTTGGGCGCAGCACCCTGAAAGTCAAACTTGCTCGAGATATTGTCATACCCTACATTTGTGTGAAGTTATTTCAAAGTCCATTGAGAAATGTAGGCGCTAGAGCGCTGACAAAGTTTTTCTAAAAATAGCCACAGTGACCTTGACCTTGGGCGCAGCACCCTGAAAGTCAAACTTGCTCGAGATATTGTCATGCCCTACACTTGTGTGAAGTTATTTTAAAATCCATTGAGAAATGTAGGCGCTAGAGGGATGACAAAGTTTTTCTAAAAATAGCCACAGTGACCTTGACCTTGGGCGCAGCACCCTGAAAGTCAAACTTGCTCGAGATATTGTCATGCCCTACACTTGTGTGAAGTTATTTTAAAATCCATTGAGAAATGTAGGAGCTAGAGCAATGACAAAAGGTGAATGACAAAAGGTGAACATATGTACGTACGTACGTACTTACGTACGGGACAAAACCTATATCCCCTCACCACTTCGAGGTGCGAGGGGATAATAAACTTTCTTCGATGGTTGATCACTATTTTCACATAACTACATATTCAATAAGATGAATCATTGAAAATATTTAAAGTAGCAAACCCACGTGACCTTTTGAATTCATTTAGTAGCTTTGGACAAGCATTAAGATTTGCCACCATCATAATCAGCCATATATCCATCTTTTCAAAAGGAAGGTATAATTTTAGTATCTATAGCTGGATGGATGAATTACGATATAGATGGATGGATGAATTATGATTTTGCATCCTTTTAAAAGTATTCCAGTCAAATCAAGAGGATGGGAGGGTGCAAATGAAAGGCTGTGTGCAATGAAACCCTGTTTATGATTGAAAGATTTCCGCCTTCAGCGGGAATCAAACCTGGGACCACAAGATCAGCAGGCCAGCGCTTCACCCACTGAGCCTACCAGGGCTCCTTTCACTACCTATAACATGCCAGAGCTCCAGATAAGGAGGGTTACAGAGATAATTCAAAGATTATTTTTCTTATTTCTCAAATGGAAACATAGGTTGTGACCACTCACTAGAACCGTCTTGCCGAGACAGTTCTAATGAGTGGTCACAAACTATGTTTTTATGGTGAAATAAAGGAAATTTTCCTTCAATTATCCCTGTTACCCCTTCTTATCTGGAGCTCTATGTCATGCCTATGATCCTACCTGCATTAGCCACCACCTCCCTGAGCAAGCGCCTGATTGGTGCTGACTTGGCGTGACTTTTGGGTAGTATCACTAGCAGCAGAGCCTCGCTGACCTTTCGCAGAAATTCCAGCTCATCTTCTTCAGATTTTAACCATGAATGTAGAGTAAAGCTTTTTGATGCTCCTTCTGATGATGTTCTGGGGCGAAAGATTTATTCAAAAATATAAAAATATCTTGTTATGTTGCATGGAAACACCTCCATGTTTTTCACCATGTTTACTTAGAGAAACAGTAACCTCCCATTAGCTTCCTGGGTGAAGATACCTTTCCAAAATGAGGTCCACTCCTATTGGGAAGAATTTGCTCCTCATCATGTAGAAAAAATTGTTTTCCTTTAAGAGCTGACACCTATTGAGAAGGGAGGCAAAAAAGAAAATAGTACAACTGGTAGCCTGCTGCATCTGATCAGTGTAAGCACCCGTGTATAGGAATAAACTGAAATAGAAAATCTAATTTGTTTAGCTATGCCGTCTGATTTTCGTACCGTATTAGTTGTGTGCACATGGCTAACGATATATTTTCGCACGACGTCATTCCGCCGAAATACTGCTGGACAGACAAATTATTTAATAATCTGAGGAAAGTCCTCTAAACGGCTGCGCAGACATATTTTCTGATATGCTCCCTACATTACACAGTTTGCAATATGTACGTCTACTGATGTCACGCAGTCCAAAATGAAAAATGTTTCTGCAGACCTGAACACTTGACAGAGTATTTGTATTTTTATGTATCAACTGTCAATCTTTTTCCTACCTCTCTGTATAAATTTTCTGTCAAGTGCCTATGCCGTGAATGTGGGGTTATCTGAAACCATTTTTTTCTGATCAGACTGCGCAGACGTTTTCTGGTATCAAGATTTACAATGTTCACGTAGGTGCGCATGTCGTAACCAAGCGGCAAGCATTTTCTGCAGACAATTTGTACATGCCCCGTTTACTTGTTTAGACTGTTCAGACCTTTACCGGAATAAAGTTCAACACTATTCGAATATATACTACGCTGTTTTTGGCGCAGATATGTGCAAGCCCCCTATAAGGCTGCACAGTCGTATTCCGTTGAGCAACTCGCATATACACAAGTCTTTCATTAACTAACCAACATTTTTGGCAGATGAACTGTGTTTGTTCGATCAGACGACGACGTCTGATGGGTGATTGGAACTGTTCTTCATTTCTATCAACATCAGTATGGTAGTCTTTGAAAATTATTCGTCATTGAACTAATTGCTCTTCTGAAGTCGGCAAGATTTATTACAATGACGTAATACAGTACATGACAGTGTCGGAAAGTTGTGTGACTATTGCGAGTTACACATTCATATTAGAGCCTTCGCCATAAAAGAGTGTAAAGACATTAGCATTTGTTAAAATATGGTAAACAGAGCATGTTTATAGGTCAGTCTCGTGCCTTATCCCCGACTGTGAGACATCAAAGGACCGCCGCTTAAAGCACAAAACTGAACATGTGTCACACTGAATCGTAATACGGTGAAAGGAATCTTATTCCATATGCTGATAGTAAATACTAAGATCAGCCTGCGCAATAATGCAATGTGACTGGTATTTCCTGTTCGCAACTTAGATTAATGTGTGTAAGTGTTAACCATAGGGAAATAAAAGCATCGCAAACGACTGCGTCATACCCCGCCACTGAAAACCTTTTTTACACACCGACTTTTCCAGAATTATTTTTTTCTCAGTAAAACCCCAGGACAGGGGCAGCCTAACCCCATTGAACATGGATAAAATTCTTTGTCATGACAGGACACTTCATTACTCTGATCACTTACAATAAGCTTCCGATAAATCACTGACCACTCTAGTCAAATACAATTTCAGTGATTTTAAACATGTGGTCATGGGGCAGGGGCAGATAACCCCTAAAGGGTCAAATCACAACAAGAAGCTTTCATTGCTTCTATCATCAGATGTAAATTTCTGAAAATCTGTTTCACATGAATTTATATAGATATTATCATCATTTTATGCATGTATACAGCCCAGGGGCAGGAGGACATAACTCTGATGGGGTAAATTTGAGCATCATGGAGGCTTTCATCACTCCTGATCATTTGCTGTAAGTTTCAGAAAAATTGCTTCAAACTCTGATTTTATATGGAATTTTTCATGATTTTATACATGTATATAGCCCCAGGGCAGGGGCAGATAATCCCCAATGATAAAATTTCTGTGCTCATATAAAGCTTTTGTTACTTCGATCATATTTGTGAAGTTTCATCATGATACTCCAAGTAGAAAAGGAACTAGAGGCCAAAAACCATTTTTTGTACATTGACAAGTGCCATAACTCTGTCAGAAATTATCGAAATTTGCCCATTAACAATCCCAAGCGAGACATTCTTGGTACAAATCCATATGCAAAATTTGAAGGAAATCCGTTGATAAATACTTAAGTTATCGAACGGAAACGAAGTGCAGACGGACGGACGGACAGACGTACATACTACGGACGGACGGACGGACGGACACACGGACGGCCAACGTGAAAACATAATACCCCACCACTAACGTGTGGCGGGGTATAAAAAGCAAATATTTTCCGTGGATCGGGATTTTCTGTGGATTCCAAGCTTGTCAATTGGTAATTTTCATATATTCCATTGGATGCGTGTCAGAGGGCCGGCGCAAAAATATATGGGTCGGTTGGGAAACTGGAATATTTTTGGGGGCGATGGTGAAAAAACTTTAGGGTTGGTCGGGAAACCGGAATCACACCTATTTTTTTTAGGCCTTATGTAAAATTTCTTGCTAACGCCAATGCTGCTGCCAACGCCAGTGCCAATGCTGACGCCGGGAACAGTGCAAAGTTCCTACACATTTGTACAGGTGAGCTAAAAAGGATTAAACAATGGATTCACCTTTCCTACTCACTTTTTTGAAGCCAGTCTTATATTCTGGAAGTGTTCCTGCAGTCTATATACTACATCCTGAGTGGCAAACCTAACCCAGTCTACCTTGGACAGCTTGTTGCTCGTGTTTTCTATAACTTCCCATAAATCTGACCTGAAATACAGGAAATACAGTCAAACTTGTCTTTTAGGCCGACTTAGAACTCCAGATAAGAGGGGGTATTTAGGATAATTCAAAGATATTTTTTCTTATTTCTCAATGAAAACATATGTTGTGACCCCTCATTAGAATCGTCTCCACCAGACGATTCTAATGAGGGGTCAGAAGATAGGTTTTTATTGGGAAACAAGAAATGTTAAAGTATGTAACAAATGCCCCCTTAAACTGACCTTTTACCCTGATTGTGACCTTGAACTTGGGCAAGAAAGCCCAAATCTTGCAAGTGAGACTCCTTTTTATCATGCTTTACCTTTCTGTGAAGTTTGATGAAATTCACTTCAGCAGTCTCCAGTCAGTTTTGAGATAGAATCTGACCTATGTGCCCTCATTGTGACCATGACCTTGGGAATGGGAACCTAAATTTTGTTTGTGACATACCATCTCATTATGTCTTTGATTTGATTTGATGCTTAACGTCCACGGTAAACAGCTATGGTTATGTCGGGACGGTCAGTTAACCTAACCACACTATTCCTGGGCAGGCTTAGACCTAAGCGGTTAACCAGTACTAAGTGCACATACTTTCGCCAGTAACTGACAACTGCCCTTCTTGAATCAGCGGAAGGAGAAACGAAAGTATGTGGCCAGACCGAGTTTCAAACCCAGGACCTCTGACTTATGAGTCAGGTGCCCTACCGATTGCGCTACGCGGCCCGGCCTCATTATGTCTTACCATTTCAGGAAGTTTGATACAGTTTGCTTAAGAAATCTTTTTAGTAATTGGGGAGAAACGACCTTTGACCTCAGAATGTGACCTTGAACTTGGGTATGAAAGCCTATATCTTGTGTGTGTCTTACCTTCTCATTAAGTTTCATCTTTCTGTGATGTTTAAGGAAATTTGCTTTGGTACATTTATGAGCAATTGTTGAGACATGATTTGACATCTGACCCTAGATTGTGACCTTGACCTTGGGTTTGGGAATATAAATGTTATGTGTGACAAACTTTCTCATTATGCTTTGTATTTCTGTAAAATTGGATAAAGTTCAGTTATGTAGTTTTAAAGAAATCGCAGAGACACTATTTGACCTCTAACCCCCGACAGTGACCTTGACCTTGGGCGTGGGAACCAAACTCTTGTGCACGACACACCTTCTCATTGTGTTCTATCTTTCTGTGAAGTTTCATCAAATTTGCTTCAGTAGTTTATAAGTTGTAGCTGAGACACGATTTAAGCCATGATTTGACCTTCGACCCAATTGTGACCTTGACCTTGGGCATGGGAACCAAACTCTTGTGCGCGACACACCTTCTCAATGTGCTCTATCTTTCTGTGAAGTTTCATAAAATTTGCTTCAGTAGTTTTAAAGTTATCGCTGAGACATGATTTGTTACGGACGGACGCACGGACGGACAGACGGACGGATGGTGCGATTTTAATATGCCACCCGAAGTCCCTTCAGGGGCATAAAAAAGGAAAATTATCCCTGTAACCCCTTCTGATCTGGAGCACTACCAACTCTATCTAAAAGCAAAAACCTGTCTTTAACCAAAATCTGTCACAGTACATCCTCTTCACAATGACAGCTCTAAACATTTTGATGTTAGCTGTAATACAGAACACTTATTTTGAATAGTTAAGCTCTTTCACCAAATTCTTATACAGTGGACCCTCTTTACAATGACTGCATTTTTTAATAAACATTTTGACGTTTGCTGTTATAAAGAATACTTATTTTCAAGAATAGTAAAGCCATTCAGAGCATATCAAAATGCTGTAAATAAAGAATTTTGCTGTTGTAATGAATGCCATTATAAAGTGGGGTGATTGTATACCAAAGAAGCATCTTCAGCATATTTTGACCTGTATTAATTACGCAAACACCTGCCTTAGGCAACAGTTTTGGTCCTTCCCTAGAGTGCTTGCTTATGACAGGTTTGACTCTAACATACCTACATGCAAGACAAAACTGAAAATATATGTAGCAAGTGAGTGGAGCTGATTTAAATTTACAGAGTCATTCTAGATGCAAAAAAAACCCATCTTACCATGTACTAAAGTACTAGGACACTAAAAACCAACAATTTTCCATTTGTCCCAAATGGAAAATTACTGTTTGTTATGTGTCCCAATATTTAAGCCAAATCATTGCAGTAATATGAAACAAGAGTTGTCAGAAAACAACAAAGCGCGCCTTATGGGTGCCTGATTCTCACAGTTACAAAGACCTACAAATATATCAGGTCATCTGCAGTGTGAGACTGAGCCATTATCCCAGGTATATGATGGATACATACTAAATACAACTCAAATATGAAGCGAAATTACTGAATGATAAGATTTATGTCAGAGTGACCTAAAATTTCCAAATATGCTGTTAATCTATAATTAGTCTTGGAGACACAAGACAAAACCAATGAACCATGAAATATAGGTCACAGCAATCTATAAATAATATGAGGTCATTCGGGATGTCAGACTGATCCACTATGCCAGATATGATGTTAATCCATCAAGCAGTTCTTGAAATATAAGACAAAATCACTGGACCATGAACAAAGGTCAAGGGCACAGGAGTCAGCATGGAAGCTTTGCAGCAGCTGCAATTATAGGGATATGCTATATGACCAATTATCATGTCTCTTCTGTCAAAGGTTTCATCAAAACTAAAAATTTTGCCTTAAAAACAGTGCCAAACAGCAAAGTCAGTCAACCGTAACATATAGGTCAAGGACATACAATTGTGTCATGCAGCTGCTGCAGTCATATGGATGTATATATGTACCAAGTATGATGATTGTAGCTGCTGTAGTTTGTAAGATACATAGTTGAACATCGAGCTAAACGCAATTGTTAACATTGGTTAACCTGATCACGGACGCCGACGAGGACGCTGACGGGTACGCTAACGCTGACGCTAAAGCATACTCGGACTACGACGCCGGGGGTATAGCATAAGCTCTCCTTTGCTTCGCAAAGGCGCGCTAAAAAGGCACTGCCTTTAGGCGAGCACATCGCTTTTACAATGTATGGGTGGTATGATAAAGTCTCTTTGGCTGTTACCATGCTAACTCTAAAGTTTCTGACAAAAATGCATAGTCGAAGTGTAGACCCTGATCTGACTACTCACAGTATGATACTGGATTCAATCTCACAAATTGTCATTTCAAATTTGTAATAAAATTATTGCAACTCAACAGCTGCGAACTCCGTCTGACAAACGGATGAGAAACTGACCGAGAACAGCTATCCCTACCTAATCTTTCCCCTCGGAAAACTGGCTATATTCTTTTTTCAGTTTCTTCACTGCAGCTCTTTCTATTTCTTTCAAACTTCACCTACCACTCAGCCTCCTTGCATTTCGTAAAATCACCATGTAGTGGTCTACGCACAAAAGCGGTAAAGGTTGACGCCATCTTGACTTTTTGGAATGGAACGTTTGACGTCATTACGTAACGTAGCGACAGAAATATGTCACTTCCATTTGGCGTCGTAACGAATGAAATTTCATTGACAGTAATGTATTTTGTAAGCAGAAATATGCCTTACCAATCTTCTACCATAGAGCTCCCGCTCTTTCAAAGCTCCTTCAGAGCTTTGAATATTGCAGGCGCTATGCGCCTGCAAGCGAGTGCTCGCTATTAGTGCACTGACACTTACTGTAGGAATGAAAGAAGAGCCTCTTGGTCCACAGACAAGCCTTTATACCAACTCCGTACATAGTCTCTCAGCAACAGGTCAATCACTTCTTGTAGTATCAGGTCCATGTTGCGAGATATAACCACTTTCTTTGGTCCAGGCTTCTGTCCAGTTCTAGCTTCCTAAAATAATCAGCAAGAGGATAATATACCATAATGACACTTAATACTGAGGATGAGTAATTTAGAATCTTATGGCCCTTTCAACAGTATTTCAGATGAATTGGGGGAACAGAATGGAGATGATGACAAAACAAATGAAATAATGCATACTGTATGAATCCTAATAAATGCCCCATACTCTAAGAAAAGCCTCCTGCTGCTTTTCCGAAAATAATGTTATATTAACTTGCATGAATTCCTGTTTGCTTCTTTGGATGAGGTAGCTCTTTGACATGGGATCTACTCTTACTCCTGCTGTACAACAGATGTGCAGGGCTTTTGACCTGATCAGATGTCAATATAGTTAAGGCAAAAGTTGTGTAATATTCCTAGTGCTATATTTTTTCACATTTTCAATTTGGAATTTAGTCCCCAGGATGCTAGAACTTAGAGCAATTATTTGACCCAAATTGTCCAAACAGTGCAGGGCTCTCATTCAAACACTGCTTAGAGAAAAATCAAAATTCCCACTGTCCTCCAGCCTTGGGCAGCCATGAATGCAAATAACTGGTCAATGATTTTATGAAATGTGTCAGGTGTAACGGAGTGAAATAACTAAATATATCCCTAACTCTAATTTGCTTTGCTTTACGTCATTTAGATGTACATATTAGTCATACAATTAAATTACATACTAAATGGATTACTTACGATTTACATCCTTTTCAACAGTGTTTCAGTCATATCAGGAATGTAATCTGTTCTTTCTCTTACTACAGAAGGCCTTTTCATAATTTTCATTGGCAGCTTTTAGCATCAGAGAATGTAAGCATTGAAAAATCCCGTATTTCCAACGACCACACAGTGGTGGCAATTATTTCAATGAAAAAACATTTTCCCCATGAAAGCAAAATTGTTTTCTTATCTGCTTCCCATCTTAGGATCATTATTTATTTGTGTTTACCAAATTAACAACAAATATGTATTTCAAAAATATGGATTTATGATTGATCAATATAAGCCGTGACACACACAAAAAAAACAAAGTGGCATGTGTGCCCAGCAAAGACTCAGATAAGTCTGGGCATTCACCCAGTCTAATTAGAACCTTGGCTTTGCACTTAAAGGGCAGCCAAATGTCTAAGTTAGCTCCATGCTGACAGCAAAGATTCTGACTGGGTGGATGCCCAGGCTGATCTGAGTCTTTGTTGGAGGCACATGCCACTTTGTTGGTTTTCTCATGATGCAGCTCATATCAGTCCAGTTCCCAAATTTGACAATTATATTCCAGTTAGAAATTTCGCTTTACCATAAGAAAAATTCTTCCACTGAAGGTTAGTTAACAAATGTGGTGGTTAACTGTAGGGCTGGGATGAGTACCCGGGTACCCGAGTCCCGGTCGGGTAGACCAATTACCCGGGTACATATTTACTACCCATTAACTGAATGCTTATTATTATGTAATTCATTAGTATTCTGTTTCAACAGAATTCCAAGCAAACAGAGCAAAGTTTTGTGTGACTGTCGTGTATAAGTTGCCATCATAATTGCCAAGCCGTTTCTGTATATTATAACAGGGAGATTTCTAAATTCTCATGCCCTACCCAAACATATATATGACAATGACTTAATACACCTTTCTTTATTATTTTAGCTAAACCTATATTTCTAACTGTGGACATGCTTAAAATGCTATAGTAACTGGTACCCGCGGGTAATAAGGGCTTGGGTACCCGGGTACAAAATCTCTACCCGTTCCAGCCCTACTTAACTGGTTATTCCATGTGTCAGCAGGCAAAATTCTAATGCTGATGTTAAAATAAGGTTGTTATACAAAGAAAAACAACAAAATACCTTGCCAATGGTGACAAATTTAGGATTTTTCATTGCATACATCCTCTGACACTAAAAGCAGCCAATCAAATACTATCAAAAGGCTTTTGTTAGTTGGATCTAATGCTCGGATTAATCAGGAATGGAGCCCTGTTCAGATGTCTATGGTCAAAAAGATTTCTGCTTCCCTGGAATACTAGGTCGGTAGGCCAACATTTAACCCACTGAGCTACAGGGGCCTCCAGTCATGTATGAATGTTGGCAATGCATATGTATTAACTTTTGCAATTAGCAAGTTTTTGCAAATTTATCCTCTTTAACGACAATGTCATTGTCTGTTGAAGAGGATAAACTTTGCAAAATGACTGTTCAAGCACAATTAATATCCGCGAAATTCTCTACACTACATTGTTAAGTGATAGCACATCCGAATTCAATATAAATCATATTATAACACATACAAGCATAAATTATCAATAAACCTGTTACTTTTATTATTGTTGTTTTGTACATTACCATCATATTTTGAAGAACCAGGTTAGCCCTCGGATGCAGCAGCTCCTGTGGTATGGGTGGAGGGGTATACTGTTTTCCTTTCACCAGAGTCAGAGAGACACCCAGGTAAATCCCAAGACCTCCCACTGTGATATGAGCCAAGATAGTAAAAGTCAAAAACAGGAGGTCATAATAATACAGGACAGCTACTACTGCCACTGTTATCGCTGCAGTTGTCTTCACATTCATGGTTTCTGAAAGTAACATTAAATACTTTAAGCACCAGTGACGCAAATAGTATAATTTGCAAACAGTGTGGTTCCTGATGAGGCAGCTCAAAATGAGCCACCTCATGTGGATCTACACAGTTTGCCCTCTAGTCATTAAATTCTCAATATGAAATGTCTTGGACAAGGCATTTTTTTTTAATTTTTGCAAACGTAAATTTTTTGTCTGCTTTTTGGTGCTTAAAGGGTTAACAAGTTGTCAGAAAAGAATACAGCAAGTCTTACAGGAGCTAGACTTACAAATGTACACAGCTATGATTTGTATCATGACCCTAAACTTTTATGGTGATCAAAACACTTCCCATGTCACATGAAACTAGGCTGAGCATGTGCACCCAGTGTTGACTCAGATCAGCCTGTTTATCCAGTGTTGACTCAGATCAGCCTGTGCACCCAGTGTTGACTCAGATCAGCCTGTGCACCCAGTGTTGACTCAGATCAGCCTGTGCACCCAGTGTTGACTCAGATCAGCCTGTGCACCCAGTGTTGACTCAGATCAGCCTGTGCATCCACAGTCTGACAAGTGCCTTTGCTGTTAATTATATGAAGAGCCAAAAGTCTGAAGTTTCTCCATGGGCAGTGTTCCATATAAGAGGTGGTACTGAGAATAATTCAAAGATAATTTTTCATATTTCTCAAGGAAAATATATGTTGTGACCCCTCATCAGAACCATCTCAGCAAGAAAATTATCCCAAAATTATCCTTGTTACCCCTTCTTATCAGAAGGGGCAAAGACTGTGACCAGACTGTGCCAATATACAGGCTACAATGAGTCTTCACTAAGTCTAACATAGTATTAGGGGATAACTGTACTCAAAAATTGTCATTTGGGGAGGTAAATTGGCGGTTTTATGGTCGGAAATTTTGTTTTAAGGCGACCCGCCAGCGGAGCCTTAAAACACAATTTGTGGCCATAAAACCGACGATTTACCTCCAAATGACAATTTTCAATACAGTTATCCCCATTCTAATGCACTATTCACATTTTCCCCTTTAAAAGTGTGTTATTTTGCACCCATAGCAAACAGTTTCAGCGACGTAAAACCAGAAGTCAACCAATGAGAAGCGACGTTACGTAATGACGTCAGGTTTCCAACAGTATATCGCCGGATATACTGTCGCAAATATTTTGACGTTATCCAACCAGACGTTGCGTTACATGCATAATTAAGTGCATTAGAATAATTAATTTATTTCTACAATTTTCCTTTTTATTGCTCACAGCATGATTAATCAGACAGAATTTGGAGGACAAACTTATCCCCATGACAAAAACTACAGAGCTAATACTAAGTCCAGCTTTATGGACATTTTCTTACAGCGCTGTAAAAATAGCAATCTGTAAAAATAGGATCATTGCAAACTGTGGATCATATCCCCAAGCTGCAATCTCTACAAGAGCCATAACATTGTCACACTAATCTGGATTTGCCCAAGTATTCCCAAGACCAAAGCACGTAAGTATGAGAAAAATCCATCCACAGTTACTGAAGTTATCTATCTGAAACTAACTGTCCGCAGACAGAACATATTCACAATAGTTCAATAATACCCAGTCAACCAAGACATCTGCCCAGTCTTCACTCTAAGCATAATGGGTAGCAAAGGCCGAGGGTCTTAGTTTTCTTTTTTTAAATAGTGTTCTCTACTGTTTTTAAGTTTATGATTGTGTTAATTTCCTATATCTTGCTGTAGTAATTAGCTAATTTCAAATTTCCTGTGTATCTATTTTAACAGTCATTTTATCTTTGAATGTAAAAGAAATTACAAGGACTTATTATGTTATAGAAATGTCAAGATTTTAAGGTACTTCTAAATGTCAGTATGACTTGGTGGCCAAAATATATGATTGCTTTGTATTTTGAGGTATAACAAGAACAATATGCACTCTTGTTCTGAAATAAGCCATATACTACCTTGAACTAGAGCAAATTTTGGAAACCTACAACTCGATTTTCCTTCATCACAAATATAGGTTTTTTGCACCATCATATAGCATAATCCATGAACTAATGAACCCAAAATGTATTTTTTCAACAAAAGTTCATTAAAAACTAATTTTTATGGCTTAAAGAACCCCATCAAACTTGTTTATGCAACATATAATGACAGCTGTACATGTTATACCTACCTAGTGTGTAAACTTGCCCCATGTACATGTACTTGCCAGTGTTGTATAAACAAGTTGGATGGGGTTCTTTAAACCATGAAAGTTAGTTTGTAATGACCTTTTGTTGAAAAAATACATTTCGGCTGCATTAATTAATGGATTACGCTATATGCTGTTGCAGAAAAATTATATTTGTGATGAAGCAAAATGGAGTTGTAGGTTTCCAAAATTTGGCCAAGTTCAAGGTAGTATATGACTAATTTGATAAAAGTTTATTTTTCATTCAACAACAAAAATATAAACTAAAGTATGCAAATCTTATCATTAAGACTTATGATTATTTCCGTAATTCAGAACAAGGGTGCATATTGTTCTTGTAGCCTGGCTTCCAGGCTAAATGGTTATATGTATTCAAATGGTATAAGTCTGAAGGTGGCTCGTTTGGTCAAACCCAAAAACTAAAACAAAGGGACTGGGAGCCAGTCTAATTGTTCTTGTTACACCTCAAAATACAAAGCAGCCATATATTTTAGCCACCAAGTCATACTGACCTTAAATTCAAAAATAAAAAAAAATTTCTCTTAAGTTCCATCAAAAAAAATATATATTTACCTACCGACCAGCCCGATCTTAAATCTGTGGGTCGGGTGACAGCAAACAATCTTTTTTATTAAGGATGGCCTTGGTTGTCGCTGAGCACACAAGTTGTTAATGCACCAGTCATTTGCAACCATGCCCCCCCTCCCGGGGCCTGGAAATAGTGGGGATATTGACTTTTCACTCTACAAAGCCCTGGTACAGTACACGCAACGTGGAGACTTGATCAGACACGCTCTCGCGAGAAATTTTAATCTTTTCCACGAAAGTTTAGTGGGGTTTTTGCGTGTGAAATGCGTGGGAGATGCGAGACACTCGCACGATGCGTGACGTTAAACTCGCGAGAAAACAATTTCTTTTCACGCGAGACACGCAACTTTCGAGAGAAAGGATTAACTCCATGTATGCTCAGGTGAGTCATCGGCGTCAAACTTAATCACGCGTGACGCGTGTTTTCGAGTGGAAAGGATTAACGATTCCTATCAATTTCACAGGTCATTATATGTTGTACAGGTAATTCATTTATATTTTTACTTTGGGCCTAAAAAAAGTTGTGATTCCGGTTTCCAACCGACTGGTCTTTTTTGGCGCCGACTAAAAAATTTTTAGCGGCAAAAATTACGATCGGCAATTTCAGCCATTCCAGAAATAACCGAACAAATAGACGGCATAAACCGCTCACGCTATGACGCGTAAAGCATACCAGTTTGTCGCATAGTATACAATACTGCGCAGGCTGATCCTCATATTTACTATCAGCGTATGGAATAAGATTCCTTTCACCATTTTGTGCTCTGAGCGGCGTCCTTTGATGTCAAGGCACGAGACTGACCTATAAACGTGCTGTGTTTACGTATTTCAACAAATGCTACCGTCTTCACATTTTATTACGGCAAAGGCCCTGAATGCGTTCAGTCACCTCTAAATATGAATACATATATATTATGTTTATTAGTCCGAATACTTTGAGAATTTTTCGCGCAGCAGAATCAGTTTCTTTTTTCATATAGATAATGTGATTTTGCAACGCGGAGATCGGAATAAAAGACAAACTTCTCACCTCTTATTTTTCATTCATTTTGATGCATTTTTAAAATCCAAACACTTTGACTATTGATCCACGACGCAAAATCATATTTTCTATATTTCTTGAAAAGAGGATGCAGCTGTGACGTATTTTTTTTTAGCTGTCAAACCAACAGGTTTACAAATTTGCATATTTCA
This sequence comes from Ctena decussata, assembly GCA_963989385.1. NCBI lineage: Eukaryota > Metazoa > Mollusca > Bivalvia > Lucinida > Lucinidae > Ctena > Ctena decussata. The sequence continues at coordinate 46,281,647 of OZ022506.1, forward strand.
GCGAGTGGTTAAGCGGACGTCAATCACCTCTGAGACAGCCCATTTGCTAATCAAGTCATTGTTGTCGCGTGCGCTTTTAATGGAAACTTGACAGCTCTTACATCAGAAAGTTTATATTGGTTAATAAGTAAACATTTCGGCACGTGCCACTATCGGTATAGCTTTGAGTTCAAAAGCCGATCGAAACGCTTTGATCTTTGTGACTGTTTTGACATGGATTGGGCTATTATCGGTGGCGGCTGAGCGAAAATTTTTGTCGGTGTCATCATTCTAGAATTTTGCTACTAAGTAACCTATTAACAATATTCTTTCAAACATAAGCCTCTCTAATTAACTCGCTGCGTAATTGCAACAAAATTACGCTGATCATGATTGTTTATCAACACATCCTTAATTCGTAACGGTCAAACAATACTTGCGTTGAGGATGCGATCAATTAGGTTATTCACGCACGCTTACAATGTATTAATTGAACCGTTATCAGCGTCGAAAAAAAATGCATTGCGAATCGTAAAGGTATATGTATAGAAACTTGCATAAATACTGTACATGTACATTGTACCTACCTGGACAAAATTCCACGCGTGATGCGAGAAAGTTTCTCGCATACATCACTCTATGAATTTCACGCGAGATGCGAGGAATTTTCTTGCGTGGAACGTGGCGATTTTCAAACACGCGAGGAAGTTTAGTGTGAAATGCGTGAGAGTTGCGAGAGAATCTCGTGGATTTTAATCCCTTCCTCGCGATTTTAAGTGTCACGCGAGAGCGTGTCAGATCAAGTCTTCACGTTGCGTGTACTGTATATGCCCTGCACTGTGGGGACATTTTTATGTCAAATCCCTGGTGAAGGTCTCCGCCCCCAGGGTATCATATAAGTATAAAAATCAATATTCTGACAATGTGTCGCGGTTAATTTCGTTAAAAACACTCCACTTTTTTCCCTGCTGTTTTGGCGGGAATCAAAAGCCCGGCTTATCCACGGCACCGCCAGGACACCTCTTAGGTAAAAACACTGTATTTATGCCCTGCTATGCCCCTGCTATCCCCGGCCCCATGGGTAATAAGGTGTATTCCGGTAATTCTAGTAACCCGTGTTCGGTAACCTATCTCGGGATACTGTACTGTACCTGGAGACATTCCATTCATGTTAGATACTCAATTCTACATTTATTCTTCATAGTCATGCCAAATAATATGTTGCTACAAAGACAGAGACTGCCAAAACCAAGAGCTCTGTGTCTAAACCAACATACGAAATAATGTATCAAGCGAGTCAATATTACTTCACATTAAAACAACCTACACTTTCCCTGAATCTGGAATGACATGTAATGTTTCATATCGCAATGTCAGCTAAAAATATAGGCACATCAGGCTGTAATTCCTTGGATAAATAGTCAGTCAAAACCCTCGAGTATATTGCGCTCAGAATTTTTCTACTTAATACTTTTTTTTTTCTCTCAGTAAACAAAGATGTACCTGATTTTTTTCCTATTCCTGTCGGCGTACGCCATTTCGTGGCCGCACAGTACCGTAACGCACCGAAGTAAAATAAAGTACCGCACCGCCGAAGATTTCCGAACCCTACCGATTTTTCGAACTCTCCCTTGGGAAAAGTTTGTGCTGCCGAGAATATGCTGATTCTATAAATACGTTGGTTGATTAAGCATGTTAGTGTATGAGAAGTATCAACATATTCATTTTATTCGGAGCCCTTCATCTCCCAGCCACGAAAAGAGATTTTCCTTCGAACGTTTAGTAGAGGACCCACCAATTTCAGTATATTCTTAGGGCAACTATCACATGGTAATCCCCGAATAAAGATTTGGTTGGTTTTGCAGATGAAATCCTTTTTAGGACTTAGATCCCAGATAGCATGCCAACGTTGGCATAAGGTGTCGTTGGCTGAGGTTGGCGTTGGGAGTACAACCGTTGGTTGGCCGAACGTTGGCCCAACGTTACAACAGCTGGGTATATTTTTGCTCTAGGGCACACAGGAATTAATTATACTTCGACCTATGCTGGTTAAAACTTTATTTCATAGCATGCTGTGTACATTTTTTGTAAAAAAAGCGTGTCGGCCATTAAACTGTCAGCCAACGTTGGGCCAACGTTTGCACATGCGTATAAATTTGCTAAGTTTTACGTGGGTTGAGTAACGTTGGCCCAACATTGGGTTAGCGTGGGAAATTAAACACAGGTTTCAATGATAATTAGAAATGAATATGAATTTGTCAATTTAATTTTTATATAAAGTCTATGTATCATTCAACTACTCAGTATCATAATTATCTTACTATTTGTTTATTTATTATTATTTATTACTATTTGTCTTGGTTTTGCATGCTCTGACTTTGACTAGCATGTACTAATAATTCTTTGAAAAGATTATGAATTTTTGCTTTTATGAATTTTATTGCATAATATACCAATACACATTTAGGCATAATGATAATATTAATCATAATCTTCGGTTATGTACAATATCTGAACCAGGTACACAGAAAAGTGAAGCTCTGTAAGTAATTATTGATCACACAGCAAGGAGCCTTGTTTACTCCGATTTAATCACGAGCAAGGTCTGATTACCAAGGAAACGATCCCCATTCAGCAATTAAGTTGTTAGTACTTCGGTTATTAATGACTTTCAGATGTACCAGAAGGGTTTAACAAACCAAGTGCTAAACATAACTAGGGCTTGGAGGAGCAAAGATTGTGCTCTTAAAATAGGAAACTATAAACGTACGCTCAAAGTCATAACATTCAGCACCATTCAATACTTCAATTTAAGCAGATTGTATTTGATTTTTTGTGTGTTTAGCTTAATACATTTCAGCCTGAATGTCTTCGCGCGAAAATCGACCTTAGGCATATGTACTCAAATCAGCCTGCACAACTGCGAAAGGTGAAATGTAGCTTCACATTTGATTAACCAGGATTCATCAGGCAGATTGAATGTGTAAGCGAAGAGGGAATAATATCATAAGAAGGTGCATATGCGCAGGCTGATTTTAGTCGTAAAGTATATAAAAACCGCATTAAGTGATCAGCGATTCGCAGAATTGTGTATTTGGGATTGCATTTAAAAGTCAGTATACGTTTAAATCGCTGACTCTTCTTTGTGGGCATGGATTTAGTTACTTTTACTGGATGCTTCGCAGAGAGGGAAGAATTTGTTTTATTTTAAAGTATATGTTGGTTTAAGGTGGCACAACTTGACCCAAAGTGAAATTTTTGCGTTGGCTGATTGTAAGCCATATATGTTGGCGCAACGTTCGCCCACCGTTGCAGGAAAAAACTTACAACGTTGGGCCAACGGCTCAACGTTCGGCCGATGAGCAAAGTTACGTTGGCCCAACGTTGGCATCCAACGTTGGCCCAACCAAACTGACCACCTTAAGCCAACGTTGGCCCAACGAAGGCATGCTATCTGGGATATACTTTCAATTTACCTTCTGTTTTCAGGTAACGTTATCCGAATATTTTCTAAGATTTAAGCAAATCATACTAATGTCTATCTGATTATTTATGTATAGGAGTTTAAAAAATAAGCTTAAAAGTTGTACGTCTGTGTGTCAATAACTTGAGAAATAGATGTATAAATTCTGGATAGAAAAACCTGGAAAGTATTATTGTTCATGCATAGAAGATATCCAGAATGTTTTTACAGGCTTTAAAAGTGATCCAAAGTACATTTCTTTGGCATTTATTTGACATACAGTAAATATAGATTAGTAATTTCATAATTTACAAAAAAAAAAAAAAAAAAAAAAAAAACACAAAAAAAACCGAACAAATCTGCATATACAGGTAGCACATAACATGAGCATTGTGTTGAAGCAGTTAAAAGACAAACCAAGTTCTTGGTATTATCAAACGTCACTTCGTCGTAAGGGATAAACGAACTATCATTAAGCTTTATAGAGCCTTGTCAGGCCCAATCTCGAATATTGTGTCCAAGTTTGGAGTCATTATACAACTGATTGAAAGAGTTCAGCGGCGTGCAACCCGTACAATGTGATAATATGATAGATGGTTTGGAAGATGTGCAATACTTTGATAGATTAAAAGAACGCAATTTAACTACATTGGAATTACGCCGACATAGAGGAGATTTGATTGAAACATTCAAGATTCTAACAGGAAGAGAAGAGATGATAAGATCAGCTGCTCAGGAAAGCCGCACTAGGGGTCATACTCTCAAACTTGTGAAACACAGATTAAGGCTTAACTGTCGAAAGTTCTTTTATTCACAACGGATCACCAATAGTTGGAATCGTTTACCAGCTGAAGTGGTGCAAGCTACATCTGTAAACCAGTTCAAGAACCTACGCGATGTCTACTTAAAGGAAATACATGGGGTTTCAATGAGTGATTCTCTACTAATCCCTGGGCCACACTCGTTAGGGGTGTGGCATAGGTATATAAGGTAAAAAGGAGTACGGTAAAGTTCGAAATTTACTCGACACGGTACGGAAATTTCCGTAGGTGCGGTAGCAGGTTTTAGCTAGTGCGGTGCGGTGCGGAACAAGGTTTAGTAATAGCCCTGTTTCGTTCGCTAACAGCAAGACCCTCTGATTCCCGATGATTTGCTCTCGCAGTCTGATTTTCTTACTTTTCGGCGCACTCAGTTACTTACTGTGTATGCTTCGCTAAGACTACTCTACTCCACTCTATATTCACATACTCCTCTCTATCCCATAACCTAACAAAGTCGTTTTCTCTCCACAGATGACTTTACAACAATTCCTTCCCACCTAGACTTGTCGGCAGCTGCCCTTGTTACGCTAGAAAAAGTCCATCCCGGTCCACTCCCTAATATTATTTTCCTATTTCTTATTTTTTCTTCACTAAGACGTGTAGGCCTTTACTTAAAGCAATCACCAGTCATTTCAGTTTACTAAGCAACCTCAGGATCCTGGGTGACAAGTAACTTCAACATCAGCAGAACCTTTACCATGTCTTTATAGATTTCAGAAAAGCTTTGAAAGGGTATAACATGAAGCCTTATGTGCTACTGTGCGGAAGTACAACCAATGCTAACAGGCTTACTGCGGAAAAGCTCTGAAAGCTTTACAGTCTTGAGTTTAAGTCCTCTATCATTTTAAAGTATTTATAGTAACACTAGAAAAAAATCTGAAAATTTGAATAAAATATCTGAGTGGTTTTTAGAGATATGGCTGCCTAAATTTGGACAATTCCAAATATGGTCATTTGAAAGAAACCCGTTAATAGTTTCATAAAATTTGCAAATGCGACAGCCTAGTCATATAGATAAACTATCAAAGTACAAGTCTGCAAAATATCAAAGCATTTGGATGTAAAATAATAATTTTACGCATTATCTAATATTGTAACCAAGTAGGATAAAATACGAGAAATTTGCTCAGGTGTAGCCACCTAGGTACATTCTTAGCATTTCGTCATATGTTTTATATATTTTCAAGTCACTATAACTCCAGAACTATTCAAGATTCTATTCTATTCTTTTCTATTCTATTCTATTCTATCCCATAACCTTACTAGATCGTTGGGGCACCACTGCTGACTTCAAAACAATCCCTTTCCACCTTGTCCTGTCTTCAGCTGCCCTAGTTGAGCTGGCAAAATCCATTCCAGTCCACTCCTTGATATTGTCTTCCCACCTCTTCTTCTGTCTACCTCTTCTTCTTTTTCCTTTCACTGTGCCCTGAAGAATTGTCTTTGCTAAACCAGAAGACCTTGAGACGTGGCCAAACCACCTTAGTTTCCGTTTCTTGACCAGCGTCAGGAGTTCATCATATTCTCCAATGGCTGCTTGGATCTTCCTGCGAACCTCCTCATTGGTTATATGGTCCTTGTACGAAATGTTCAGTAACCTTCGGTAGCATCTCATCTCAAAGGCCTGCGTTCTTTTCTCTAACTCTGCTGTCAAGGTCCATGATTCACAGGCATACAGAAATATGGAAATGACAAGGGAGCGCATGAGTGTCACCTTTGATCCAAGAGATATGCTGTTATCTCTCCAGATTGGTTTCAGCTTGGCAAGAGCTGAAGTGGCTTGTGCTATCCTTGAGAGAACCTCCTGTTTTGAGCCATCATCTGAGACAACTGCTCCAAGGTATTTGAAGCTGCTTACAGTACCCAGCTTCTGCCCCTTTACCTTGATCTCCCTCTGGATGCCATCTGCGCTGTTTGTCATCAGTTTGGTCTTCTCAGCACTGATCTCCATCTTATACCTTGTGCAGGTCTGGTCGAGACTTTCAACTAGAGCTTCTAGTTCCTGCTCTTCCTCAGCAAGAGCGTCTATGTCATCGGCAAACCGCAGGTTGGTAATATTTCTGCCGCCTATGCTAACCTTTCCGTCATGTTCTTCCAGAGCATCAGAGATCATCAGTTCGAGAAAAATGTTGAAGAGGGTGGGTGACAGAAGACATCCTTGTCTTACTCCAACTGTTGTTCTGAACCATTCTCCTGTGCTGCCATTTATCAGGACTGCACTTGTAGCCTTGTCGTATAGCTGCTCAATGGTGCGAACTAGGTTTGCATTGATATTGTACTTCCTCATGGTGGCCCATAAGGCTGCATGCCATACCCTGTCAAAGGCTTTTTTGAAATCAATGAAGACATGGTACAGATTCTGCTGATGTTGGAGATACTTTTCACACAGGATTCTAAGGTTGAAGATCTGTTCTGTGGTGCTCCTTCCTGCTCGGAACCCAGCCTGTTCCTCAGCGATTATCTCTTCAGCTTGTGGCTTAAGCCTGTTCAAAATAACTTTCAGCATGACTTTGCTTGAATGACTGATGAGGCTGATGGTTCTGTAGTTCTGGCAGAGCTGTAGGTTGCCCTTTTTAGGGAGAGTAATAATCAGCGACTGAGTCCATGGGGTAGGCCATTCTCCTGTTCTCCAGATCCTGTTACAGATATCTGTTAAAACATCAATCATGGTCTCCCCTCCAGCTTGAACAAGTTCTGCTGGTATATTATCAACTCCGGCAGATTTTCCCTTCTTCAGTGCTATTCAAGATATTAAGTTCAAATTCTCAGCTTTTTTAGTTACACAGAAACCACAAACTAAGTGAAATTTCGAAGTGCTCGGTGCATATGTGTTAAAATTGGCATTTTCCGGATAAGCCATATTGAGCACCTCTATGACAAAGCTATAAGTGCGGTTCAGATGAATTGCAGCACCGGAGAATAGTTCAGAAGAATAGTTGGAAATATGCAAGGATGCCTTTTCTAAACCCACCCTCTTCAAAAATTATCTCAAAGTATTATGTCTGATTCTCTGGAAGAACATTATAGAAAGATTTTAGTACAAGCGGCATAACTACTACCAATCTGAGGATCTCATCGCTCTTACTGGGGGGAAAGCAAGCCCTTGATGATCGTATCGCCAAAACCTGTATAACATAAAGGTAAGTGCTGAGCAGACCGAAACTAACGACAAACAACCCAAAGACATCCAGAGTTAGATCAAGGTAAGAGGACAGAAGTTGGGAACCATTACAGGTTTCAAAATAGGGGTTCTCTCAAGGATTGCACAAGCCAATTCAATACTAACAAAACTGAAACCAATAATTAGAGACGACAAATATCCTTATCTTGGATTAAGAGTTAAACTGATGTGCTACCCTGTCATTTCCATATTTCTGTATGCCTGTGAGTCATGGACCTTCACAGCAGAGTAAGAGAAAACAAGAGGGTCATGAGGCCATGAATCGCTCACATGAGTAAAAAGATCAATAGTCAATCTAGAATCATCACTTGAACAAACCTGATAGTTTCCCAGCCAGCAAAACATATGGGACCCACAAGGGCCCCATATGGGATTCTATATGGGTCCTATATGGGAAACCCATATGGGACTGAGATGGGATTTGCAACCGGGATCCATGTGGGACCGACATGGGCAAACCCATATGGACCACAGATGGGAATCATATGGGTCCCTTCCCAGATTTGGCCCATGTTCAGCCCTCTTTAGTAGGTAGATTTCTTACTTACTTTTGATATTTTTGTGTGATTGAATTTTTAAACAGCTTCCACGAGAGGTAGAAGATGTCAAATGCGCAGAAATGCACAAGTAAAGTATCCCATCATCGCTCACTAAGCGATTTGTGGGAAATTATTCGAGATGTCCAGTCCGTTCTACATGGGTAACCTTATTGCAGGAAAATATCATTTCCAGTAGGTTTTGAATTTTGTTTGCACATTTGTAAGAGATAAGACGTAAATGACCAATAAAAAAGATACAAATGGTGAAAGGAGTATTGAACTTTATTGAATTTATTTTCAGTTTTGTTATTTAATGAGTATATTGATTGTAATTAAAAATTTATAATATATTTTTCAGGTGTAATGTGGGCAAAATGTGGGTTTACCCATATGGGACCAATATGATAATGATTGGATATAAAATTCCATAAATAACCACCTAAACTGTCTTGTAAAGAGAAATAGTATAGATGAAAAATAAATATAAACATTTTTCTGTCATCAGGACAAAATTATATGTGTTTTAGAAAATAAAAATACCAATAATGGCCCTATGTGGGTCCCATGTGGGCTAAAGTTCCTATATGGGACCTACATTGGTCCTATTTGGGCATTATGCCAAGGTTCTGCCCATACGGGACCCATTTAGCCATGCTTGCTGGGTTAAACTGTCAAAATATGAGAGACATTGGTTAAAGCTCAAAAATGACATTGACCTCTTCTGCTAAAAATATTCAAGTAGTCATTTATCTGACTATTTACTAACTTCTGTAACAATTTTTTAAAAGTTCCATGAACTCTTATATTTAACCATTTTCCCATGTTAAAGCACCAGCAAGCAAATCTGACCTTGCCCAAACATTATCAAAGTCCCTCAGCCTCTGGAGGTTCTCCATGAAATTTGGTTACAATTTGCCCAGTAGCTTTTGAGGAGATATTCTTATTTGTCAAAATATGAGAGTCCTGGGTCATAGGTCAAAGAATGACCTTAACCTCTTGTACTCACAAATCCTCATGTACTCATTAAGATGACTGTATATACCAGATTTAGGCCTAAATCTTCGAAATTTTCCACGAAATCTTTTGTTCTAGCATATTCCATATTTGACCTGGCCGTTGAAAAGGTCAAGGTCAACCAAAGGTCCTCATTTGAACAATCTTGATAGTACTCGGGTACCCGATGCTACATACAAGTTTCAAGGCTATCGGTCCATTGATTCTGGAGAGAGAAGATCTTTTACGGTTTTTACCTTAATTGGGCGTGGTGTCCCTGTTGGTCATATGACTCAGGCCATTTGAACAAATTTCCATTCCCTCAACGCCTAGAGGGTCTTTATGATATTTTGCTTACAATTGATCCAGTTGCTTTATAGGAGAAGTTTGAAATTGTCAAAATATGAGAAATCAGTGTCAAAGGTCAAATAATGACCTTGCCCTGTTTTACTCATAATTCTTCATGAACTCATTAATATGACTGTATATACCAGATTTAAGGCCTAAATCTTCAAAACTTTCCATGAAATCTTATGTTCTAAAATGTTCACATATTTGACCTTGTCGTAAAAAAGGTCAAGAACAACCCAAGGTCATAAGCTGAACAACCTCAATGGTACTTGAGTACCCAATAATATATACCAAGTTTATAGGCCATAGGTCAATTGGTTTTGGAGAAGAAGATTTTTAAAGATTTATACCTTACATGTACGGGGTGGCAATGTTGGTCATGCAACCTGGACCGTTTGAACAAATTTCCATTCCTTCAACCCCTGGAGGGTCTATATGAAATTTGGTTTGAATTGGCCCAGTGGCTTTTGAGGAGATTGTTTGAAATTGTCAAAATATGAGAGTCCTGGGTCAAAGGTCAAATAATGGCCTTGACCTGTTTAACCCATAGATCTTCATATACTCATTAGAATGACTGTATATACCATTTTTAGGCCTAAATCTTCAACATTTTCCTAGAAATCTTATGTTCTAGCATTTTCCTATATTTGACGTTGCCATAAAAATAGTCAAGTTCAACCCAAGGTCATCATTTGAACAATCTTAAAAGTACTTAAGAGTCATTCTCTGTAAGCACCAAAAATTGCAATAGGGGTGAAAATGACATATCTCAGATTTTCATGAAACTTAGTGTCTTTTTTGCTTATGTCAAGTGATGAACAAATATACAGTTTTTCTCCAATCAAACTGTCAGTTTCCATGGCAACAAGGATTTTTCAGTTTTGTTTGGCCTAATTTGGTGATTTTCATATTAAAAATGCCAGATTTGACATTAGTTGTATTGACCGTAGTTTTCAACAAATGTTATTGACACTCATATCTTTTAAGAGACCCATGGAAGTACTGTGTACGGATAGGGAAAAGTTTCTTTATATTGCTATGGTCAAGGAGTTAGTGACCATGACTTCTATCTAGTAAAGTGTCTCTTTGAAAACACCAAAAATTGGCCAATTTTAAAACCATTTTGTTAGAAAATGCGGCGATAGATTTTTTTCATTCTTTTGGTACAGATAGTAAAACATCTAGTTGTTATTATATCAATAAATTGGAGATGGTATATTTTTTAAATTGAAAATAATTTTCTTTGAATTTAGTCACCATCAGGAAAATCAAAAGAATCTGTCATAGAGAAAATCTGTTATAAGAGATAGTATCTGGAGAATGATAAGCAAATATGAACAGAAATACAAATAATTAAATTAAATACAGCAGAAAAACGTTACATGAATATTTTTCTCATTCAGAAGTGTGTTTAAAATTAACAGTTTGGTTTGCAATTACCCCACTCACTTCCACTGAATATGAAATGAATACAAAAGTTACATGCTATGGATAATATATCTCAAGTTTTCATAATTGTGAGTAAAAAAGATCACCACATGTTTGCTGTCATTTCTTCAATACTTCAATTTAAGCAGATTGTATTTGATTTTTTGTGTGTTTAGCTTAATACATTTCAGCCTGAATGTCTTCGCGCGAAAATCGACCTTAGGCATATGTACTCAAATCAGCCTGCACAACTGCGCAAAGTGAAATGTAGCTTCGCATTTGATTAACCAGGATTCATCAGGCAGAGTGAATGTGTAAGCGAAGAGGGAATAATATCATAAGAAGGTGCATATACGCAGGCTGATTTTAGTCGTAAAGTATATAAAAAAACGCATTAAGTGATCAGCGATTCGCAGAATTGTGTATTTTGGGATTGCATTTAAAAGTCAGTATACGTTTAAATCGCTGACTCTTCTTTGTGGGCATGAATTTAGTTACTTTTACGGGATGCTTCGCAGAGAGGGAAGAATTTGTTTTATTTTAAAGGTAGGTTCCTGTACTAGCGATAACAATTATGTCCACAAAATAATTTCGTCTTTTTCTGAGCAGTATTGAATTCTCTTATTTTTCTGAATTTGTTGCTACTGAGAAACTCGTCAGATGTTGAAGAAAATAGTCATTTTCCCTTTTGGTTTATTTTCTTTCGTTGGAATTCCAGTTCTAAAAATAACTATGTTTATTATATCTATAAGTGCGCGATTTCTGATGCCATTCTCCAAAGGTCAATTTTCCCTTGTTGTGAGCTCTCCTAGAGGTCCTGGCATGGTGGATGGGTTAAAACTATCCCAAAATGCAATGCAGCATGACCTCAGCTGCGTCATCTATTTTTGGCGCGAACTAAAAATAGCGCTTACTGGTGTCCGAATCAGAGTTAGGAAATCCCTTGGAAAACAACTTTTCTAATACTTTTTTTTTGGTTTACACTTTTTAGTAAAACTTATCATTCCCTTTTATAAGTGCTTTCCAACAACTTGGATGAAAGATCATCAAAATTATGGTGCATTCCAAAGTACAGGAACCTACCTTTAAAGTATATGTTGGTTTAAGGTGGCACAACTTGACCCAAAGTGAAATTTTTGCGTTGGCTGATTTTAAGCCATATATGTTGGCGCAACGTTCGCCCACCGTTGCAGGAAAAAACTTACAACGTTGGGCCAACGGCTCAACGTTCGGCCGATGAGCAAAGTTACGTTGGCCCAACGTTGGCATCCAACGTTGGCCCAACCAAACTGACCACCTTAAGCCAACGTTGGCCCAACGTAGGCATGCTATCTGGGATATACTTTCAATTCAGTTTCTGTTTCCAGGTACCGTTATCCGAATATTTTCTAAGATTTAAGCAAATCATACTAATGTCTATCTGATTATTTATGTATAGGAGTTTAAAAAATAAGCTTAAAAGTTGTACGTCTGTGTGTCAATAACTTGAGAAATAGATGTATAAATTCTGGATAGAAAAACCTGGAAAGTATTATTGTTCATGCATAGAAGATATCCAAAATGTTTTTACAGGCTTTAAAAGTGATCCAAAGTACATTTCTTTGGCATTTATTTGACATACAGTAAATATAGATTAGTAATTTCATAATTTAAAAAAAAAACACACACACACAAAACGAACAAATCTGCATATACAGGTAGCACATAACGTGAGCATTGTGTTGAAGCAGTTAAAAGACAAACCAATTTCTCGGTATTATCAAACGTCACTTTGTCGTAAGGGATAAACGAACTATCATTCAGCTTTATAGAGCCGTGTCAGGCCCAATCTCGAATATTGTGTCCAAGTTTGGAGTCATTATACAACTGATAGAAAGAGTTCAGCGGCGTGCAACCCGTACAATATGATAATATGATAGATGGTTTGGAAGATGTGCAATACTTTGAAAGATTAAAAGAACGCAATTTAACTACATTGGAATTACGCCGACATAGAGGAGATTTGATTGAAACTTTCAAGATTCTAACAGGAAGAGAAGAGATGATAAGATCAGCTGCTCAGGAAAGCCGCACTAGGGGTCATACTCTCAAACTTGTGAAACACAGATCAAGGCTTAACTGTCGAAAGTTCTTTTATTCACAACGGATTATCAATAGTTGGAATCGTTTACCAGCTGAAGTGGTGCAAGCTACATCTGTAAACCAGTTCAAGAACCTATGCGATGTCTACTTAAAGGAAATACATGGGTTTTCAATGAGTGATTCTTTACTAATCCCTGGGCCACACTCGTTAGGGGTGTGGCATAGGTATATAAGGTAAAAAGGAGTACGGTAAAGTTCGAAATTTACTCGACACGGTACGGAAATTTCCGTAAGTGGGGTAGCAGGTTTTAGCTAGTGCGGTGCGGTGCGGAACAAGGTTTAGTAATAGCCCTGTTTCGTTCGCTAATAGCAAGACCCTCTGATTCCCGATGATTTGCTCTCGCAGTCTGATTTTCTTACTTTTCGGCGCACTCAATTACTTACTGTGTACGCTTCGCTAAGACTACTCTACTCCACTCTATATTCACATACTCCTCTCTATCCCATAACCTAACAAAGTCGTTTTATCTCCACAGATGACTTTACAACAATTCCTCTCCACCTAGACTTGTCGGCAGCTGCCCTAGTTACGCTAGAAAAGTCCATCCCGGTCCACTCTCTAATATTATTTTCCTATTTCTTATTTTTTCTTCACTAAGACGTGTAGGCCTTTACATAAAGCAATCACCAGGCATTTCAGTTTACTAAGCAACCTCAGGATCCTGGGTGACAAGTAACTTCAACATCAGCAGAACCTTTACCATGTCTTTATAGATTTCAGAAAAGCTTTGAAAGGGTATAACATGAAGCCTTATGTGCTACTGTGCGGAAGTACAACCAATGCTAACAGGCTTACTGCGGAAAAGCTCTGAAAGCTTTACAGTCTTGGGTTTAAGTCCTCTATCATTTTAAAGTATTTAGTAACACTAGAAAAAAATCTGAAAATTTGAATAAAATATCTGAGTGGTTTTTAGAGATATGGCTGCCTAAATTTGGACAATTCCAAATATGGTCATTTGAAAGAAACCCGTTAATAGTTTCATAAAATTTGCAAATGCAACAGCCTAGTCATATAGATAAACTATCAAAGTACAAGTCTGCAAAATATCAAAGCATTTGGATATAAAATAATAATTTTATGCATTATCTAATATTGTAACCATAAAATTATCATAATGTGTGCTTGCCATGGCCATTATTTCTACTTGTGTTCCTTAATAAAAATTTTAACAAAATAATATGCTGTATAAGCATGATATTTTTGGCTTCTTTTTAAAAAGTGAATGAAGCTGTTAGTCTTGACATACTTAAAGGTCATTAAAGCAAACAGTGGGCTCGACAAGTTGTCCCTGGACAACCATCTTATTAAATCTTTCCATGTTCCATTGGTTTGTCTGTGCAAGTTTGGTCACACTCTATCTGTTCATTCCAGAGATATGGCGCAAGCAAGCCATTTTTAACATAGTAAGTCCTCCTGTGACCTTGAACATAAGGTCAATGTCACCCAAATCTAACAGTGTTTCCCCACCTCCCAATAATATGTCTGTGCAAGTTTGATCAAAATTCAGAAATCCCTTCAGAAGATATGGTGCATGCAAACTATTGTCAATGTTTTAGACCCCCCCCCCTCCTGTGACCTTGAAAATATGGTCAAGGTCACTAACTTTTTCAGTTCTTTTCCACTTCCCTGTGATACATTTGTGCAAGTTTGATCAAAATCTATCCACCCCTTCAGGACATATGGCGCCGAATAGCCATTCAGATACCTCCTATGACCTTGATATGGGGTCAACGTCAGAAGAATCTTATCAGCTCTTTTTCCCCACCCAAAGATGTATCTTTGCAAGTTTGGTGAAATTACATTTATCCCTTCAGGAGATAGAGTGCAGACATGAAGTTATGTTGACACACAGACACAGACGCCAATGCAAGCGGTTTCTGCACCAAAACAATTTACCCGCCTTCCCTTTCCTCCTTCCCACAACCCTCCCTCCTATGGTGGAGGGGACATAAATATGTTTATCAATATAATAGATACATAAGCAAATTTTCTTCTCCATCATGAAATATTTACATGTATTTCTGCTCATTTTATGGCCTTTATTTGCTTGCTACCAGATGCACTCAGCTTGTCAATTGCTGTTTTGAGGGAACGTTTGGCTGTATACATAGCAACTGAAATATACCAAATTATTGTCCAAGATGAGACTAATTTGGCAAATAGAAATTGTATACATAGATAAAATACCACAATCAACACTTTTCAACTAAATTTGAATGATTTTTTTAAATACATGTATTCATTTCCAACAAAAACAGAACAGTGATAGAGTCTTGGTTGCCATGGTTACTACATGATAAATAAAGTAAACTAGAAAAGATTCTTTTACAAAAACAGATGTTTTCCCTCCTATTCTTTTTCAGCTGTATCATTTTCCCTAAATATTGCAAAGTTAGGATCTCTTGTGATCTTGAAAATTGGGTCCAGGTCACCACCATCTTATCAGTACTTTTCCACCTCCCCATTATACACTTATCTATGTTTGGTCATAATCTATCAATCCCGTCAGGAGTTTTTATGCAGACAAGCCATTTTTCAACACTTCTCTGACGGTGACTACATTCAAACGAAAAATATTTTCAATTAAAAAAATATACCATCTCCAATTTTTTGATATATCAACAACTAGGCTTTGTACTCTCTGCAACAAGAGAAAGAACAAAATCTATAGCCGCATGTTTTAGTAAAACGTCTTAAAATTTTGCTAATTTTTGATGTTTTGAAATAGACGCCAGACTTGTTGGAAGTCAAGGTCACTGACTGCTCGACCATAGCAATATGAAGAAAATTTTCTGTATTCGTAAGCAGCACTTACATGGTTCTTTTGTAAAATGTTAGTGTCAATACCGTTTGTTGTGAATTACTACCAGAACAATTGGAGTAAAATCTTGCAGTTTTCATTTGAAAAAATCAACAGATTAGGCTGAAAAACAGAAAATCCTGGTTGCCATGGCAACGGATAGTTTGATTGAAGTAAAACTTTTGTTTTTGTTCATCACTTGACATAAGCAAAAAGACACTGAGTTTTGCGGAAATCTGAGACATGTCATTTTGACCTGATTTTGGTGCTTACAGAGAATGACTCTTAAGTACTCGATACTACATACCAAGTTTCAAGGCCATCAGTCAGTTGGGTCTGGAGAAGAATAATTTTAAAGGTTTTTACCATTTATGGGCGTGGCGGCAATATTGGTCATGTGACACAGACCATTTTTACAAATTTTCTGTCCCTCTACCCCTGAAATGCCATATGAAATTAGGTTACAATTGACCCATTGGCTTTTGAGGAGAATGTTTGAAATTATCGAAATATGAAAGACCTGGGACAAAGGTCAAAGAATGACCTTGACCTCTCGTACTCACAAATCTTCATGTACTCATCATTATGACTGTATTTACCAATTTTAGGTCAAAATCTTCAACAGCTTCCAAAAACATTTCATGTTCTAGCATTTCCCCATATAAAAGCACCAAAGACCAAATTTGACCTTACCGTAAAATAGGTCAACGTCAGCCCAAGATCATAATTTGAACAATTTTAGTAGAACTCACGTACCCGATGCTACATACCACGTTTCAAGGTCTTCAGCTAATAGGTTCTGGAGAAGAAGATTTTTAAAGTTTTGACCATATATGGGCATGACGGACATGTTGGTCATGTAAACCAGATCAACCAGATCTAACCCAAGGATACTATATATGAAGTTTGGTTACAATCAGCAAGTCTTTCAGTGGAGAAGTCGTTTGAAAGTGTGGACGGACGACGGACGACGGAGCCTGTCCATACTAAAAGCTCCACCCTCGGAGCCTTCGGCTCAGGTGAGGTAAAAAGCAAGATGATTCTTTGAGATGAGATGCTACCAAAGATTACTGAACACCTTGTACTTTGGGGCATGTCACTAATGACTTAGTATTCAGTAAAATTTAATGTTGAAAAACAGTTTAGATACATATATTCTGCCAATGTTTACAAAATCCTAAGTTCACATCTATCTCTTGTCACAATCAAAATTCATTATAAGAAAAGCAAAATTAAAATAATATACTCTGTGAAAACAAAACATTGATAATGTTAATTCCATAATTGACAAATCACTGTCTAAAACCAACAAATCTACAGTGTCACTTCTTGTAAAAACAAATGAACTTTTACCAATGCACTGTTTTCAAAAGGTGTCAAAAACATGTTTAATGTAACCAAACTGCTCAAAACACAGGCTTCGCAATTTATTAAATTGAAGTCTTTTGTGTCTTTGAAGTGATCCTTGAAACAAAATTTCCTCTTCAAATATTGCATTTTTTTCTTCTCCTTGAGATTATTATAATGGCTTATGTACTAAATTACAGAGCATTTGACTTACTTCACAAAAAAATGAATAAATAAATAGATAAATAGAAATTATAAAAAGTAAGTAAATAAAATTTAAGAAAGTAAAATTAAGATTTACATATTAGGGTATATAAAATAAGTTACAGTAGTTAGTGATTATACAAGAAAATGTTTGTAAAAAATATTCAATTTTCAATCATGTTTCTTTTCTTTCTTCCTTTTTAGCTCACCTGAGCCGAAGGCTCAGAGGTGAGCTTATACGATGGGAGTCGAGCCGTCGTCCGTCACTGCGTGCGTGGGTGGGTGCGTCAACACTTTCAAACATTAATATCTCAGAGACCAGTGGGCCGATCGCAATCAAATTTTATCTGAAGCATCATTGGGGTAGGGGAAAGGCTGCTTTAGGTTTTGGTGCAGATCAGCTCAGAACTCTAGTTTCCATGGCAACAGATAGCCCCCATAGGGTTATAACGGGGAAAATGGCGTCATCAAGTTTTCTCGACTGTTTTTGATTAGATCCTTATCATACTGGCAGGTAATGATGACATACATCAGAGCTTGGATGAGTTCCAAATTTGGCCGGATTCGAGCACAGACTACGGAGTTAGCTGCCCTTGAGCGTTTAAAAAAATCCCATAGTGTTATAATGGAGAAAACAACGTCATCACATTTTCTCTGCTATTTTTCATCGGATCCTTTTCATACTTGCAGGTAATGAGGATATGCATAAAAGCTTGGATTAATTTGAATTTCGGCTATATCCATTATTGACTATGGAGTTACCTGCCTTTGAGCGTCCAAAAAATCAATGTCACCACTTTTTCTTGGTTTCTACTAATCCGATCATTTTCAAACTTGCAGGTAATGAGGAAATGCATAATATCTTAAACAAGTTCAAATTTTGGCCAGATCAGGCAAACCACTACGAAGTTAGCTGCCCTTGAGCATCGGAAAAAAATTCCCATTGACTTATAATGGTGAAAACAACTTTATTAATATCTCAGAGACCAGTGGACCTATCGCAATCAAGTTTTATCTGAAGCATCATTGGGGTAGGGGAAAGGCTGCTTTAGGTTTTGGTGCAGATCAGCTTAGAACTTTGGTTTCCATGGCAACAGATAGCCCCCATAGGGTTATAACGGGGAAAATGGCATCATTAAGTTTTCTCAACTGTTTTTGATTAGATCTTTATCATACTTGCAGGTAATGATGACATACATAAGAGCTTGGATGAGTTCCAAATTTGGCCAAATTCGAGCACAGACTACGGAGTTAGCTGCCCTTGAGCGTTTAAAAAAATCCCATAGTGTTATAATGGAGAAAACAACGTCATCATATTTTCTCTGCTATTTTTCATCGGATCCTTTTCATACTTGCAGGTAATGAGGATATGCATAAAAGCTTGGATTAGTTTGAATTTCGGCTAGATCCCACCACTAACTATGGAGTTACCTGCCTTTGAGCGTCCAAAAAATCAATGTCACCACTTTTTCTTGGTTTCTACTAATCCGATCATTTTCAAAGCTGCAGGTAATGAGGAAATGCATAATATCTTAAACAAGTTCAAATTCTGGCCAGAGCTCTTGAACACACATATTAAATGATGATTATCTAGGTTCTCTGCAGTGGAATGTTTTGATAAAAACTTGTTAGGGGTAATAAAACTCCCTTTAGAAGTAAATATCCCTGGGAGATTAGGAACCATGCTGTTATCCCTCTGCAGAAAGTCCAGTGAGATGAAATTTGGTTGCTGGTGAAAGGTTATAGTACAAGCTGACAGCTCTGTCTATTGTGGTCTTGATCGGATACTTTTTAAACTTGCATATATTAAATGAGGGCATACATAATGTTTTGGATAAATTTAATTTTCAGCCTGATTGGACCACTGACTGTATAGTTAGCTGCCCTTGAGCATCTTAAATATCCCTATAGGTTTACAATGTCTCTCAGGTGAGCAATTGTTGCCCTTTGGGCTACTTGTTTTAATTTCTTTTTTTTTCTTTTTTCTTTTCTTTCTTTCTTTTTATTCTAAATCAATTTTTATTGTTCTTTGACTGCTAATCAGCAAATTATATTTTACAAATTATAAAATATATTGTTCTGATCTCTTACATTTTGACTGATGCATGAATTTATCCCACTGGGGCCCCAGAGGCAGTCGGTGGTTTCAGCACTGCATTGTTTTATGACCCTAATAATGATTTGATTAGGAGGTGCCTTTGATTTTTGTATCACTTAAGGGGGGAAGGGGGGCGAGGGGGTCAAAATGATAGAACAAAATCCAGGCCTTTAACTGAAAATAATGACAGTGCATTTATTAATTAATTTCTCCTTCAGAAAAGACAAATATTCTGCTGCTGATTACTTAGATAATGTAAAAATTATTATTACTATTATTATTATTCAAATGTTAACATGCTGTACGGTCGGTTGATTGTTGTTGCTGTATGTCTAAGGTATAAAATGCTACACAAAAACTTACCTGTTCTATGCCAGTGAAAATCATTTTGTTTTTAGTTAGCTCATCGCAAAAAGTATTTAATCTATTAGCTCATCGCACATGGGTATTTAATCTAAAGAAAGGAATTTGCTCACCTAAGTATTATGTATATACAAAGGACTTACATGTACCTTACTTGCTCAATTTGGCACCTACTGTAAATAACAAAGAATATTAAGTATATTAGCAGGGTGGGTTTGTGGGGAAGAGAGTGGGGTGCAGAAATATGGTGCAATGATTATGTTTTTACTTTCATGGGCAAATATAACCAAAGAAACATGGAGTAAAGAAACTATCAGAATTAATTGCATAATTGTTATCCGCCTTCGCTTTGTCGTCTCCAAAAATACGCCTTCAGAAATTCCTGGCAAGAACCCAGCACTGTATAAGCATCGCTAAGGCATGGCTATTAAAATAATATTGAACACTTCCGATCACCTTACAATTTTTTACAAATTTTCTGTCCCTCTACCCCTGAAATTCCATATGAAATTTGGTTACAATTGACCAATTTGCTTTTGAGGAGAATGTTTGAAATTGGCGAAATATGAAAGACCTGGGTCAAAGAATGACCTTGACCTCTTGTGCTCATAAATCTTCATGTACTCATCATTATGACTGTATTTACCATTTTTTGGTCATAATCTTCAACAGTTTCCAAGAAATCTTATGTTCTAGCATGTCCCCATATAAAAGCACCAAAGACCAAATTTTACCTTACCTTAAAATAGGTCAACGTCAACCCAAGATCATAATTTGAACAATTTTAGTAGTACTCACGTACCCGATGTTACATACCGCGTTTCAAGGTCTTCAGCTAATAGATTCTAGAGAAGAAGATTTTTAAAGTTTTGACCACATATGGGTTGGCGGCCATGTTGGTCATGTGACCCAGATCATTTGAAAATCTTTTCTAACCCAAGGAGGCTATATATGAAATTTGGTTACAATCGGCCCAGTGCTTTCAGAGGAGAAGTCGTTTGAAAGTTTGACGGACGACGGACGACGGAGCCTGTCTATACTAAATGCTCCCCCCGGAGCCTTTGGCTCAGGTGAGGTAAAAAGCAAGATGATTCTTTGAGATGAGATGCTACCGAAGGTTACTGAACACATCGTACCTAGGGGCATGTCACTAACGACTTAGTATTCATGAAAATTTGATGTTGAAAAAAAGTATAGATACATATATTCTGCCAATGTTTACAAAATCCTAAGTTCACATCTATCTCTTGTCACAATCAAAATTCATTATAAGAAAAGTCAAACTAAAATAATATATACTCTGTGAAAACAAAATATTGATAATGTTAAACCCATACTTTACAAATCACTGTCTAAAACCAACAAATCTACAGTGAAACTTCTTGTAAAACCAAACGAACTTTTACCAATTCACTGTTTTCAAAAGGTGTCAAAAACATGTTTAATGTAACCAAACTGCTCAAAACACAGGTTTCACAATCTTATTAAACTGAAGTCTTTTGTGTCTCTGAAGTGATCCTTGAAACAAAATTTCATCTTCACATCTTGCATTTTTTTTCTTCTTGAGATTATTATAATGGCTAATGTACTAAATTACAGAGCATTTGACTTACTTTACAAAAAAATGTATAAATAAATAGATAAATAGAAATTATAAAAAATAAGTAAATAAAATTTAAGAAAGTAAAATTAAGAATAACATATTAGAGTATAAAAAAAGAAGTTATAGAAGTTAGTGATTATACAAGAAAATATTTGTAAAATATATTCAATTTTCAATCATATTTTTTTTTCTTTCTTCCTTTTTTAATTTCTTTTTTATCTTTTTTTTTTTTCTTTCTTTCTTTTTTCTGAATCAAATTTTTATTGTTCTTTGACTGCTAATCAGCAAATTATATTTTACAAAGGACCTCTGACGGTTGTAATGTTAATTTGCCTATAAAAATAGTCAAAATTAAATTTTTTATATACCCAAGAATTTCTCTTGAAATTTGTTGCTCTCAACTTCCCCTAACTGGCCATGAATTTAATTTCTGATTATTTTGCACATAGATTTCAATTTTTGGTGGAAAAAGCCAAATTTTGTAATTAAACGTAATGGAAACAGGAAAAGTTTTTTAAAGATACTTTCCCCCCGTGCCTCAGCTAGCCACTTTGCATGTATGTGTGTACTATCATAATACACATTATATGTGAGTGGCTTGCTGAGGCACGGGGGGAAAAGATAGTCTACAGCTGAAAAACTGAAAAAGTGGGTGGGGTACTTACATCCTTTATATCTAAAAATAGGCTAAAGTCCTTAGTACTTAGTAAGATTTCGATATCTTAGAAAACCAAATAAATGGACTTATTTTCAGAGACTGAAAAATTCACATACCCCTCTTGATAAAATTGGTCTATGTTAGTCTAGAGGCATGATAATTTTTCAAAATCACGGTTAAAATGTCTTTATAGTACACAAGGCTACATATTAATGCCAAATATTTAAACTTTTGCTGCCCGAGGAAGGTGCAGTAATTTGTCGAAAAATGGGCAAATATGCATTGATACTGTCAGAGGTCCTTATAGAATATATTGTTCTGATCTCTCACCTTTTGACTGATGCATGAATTTATCCCACTGGGGCCCCAGAGGCAGTCGGTGATCTCAGCACTGCATTGTTTTATGACCCTAATAATGATTTGATTAGGGGGTGCCTTTGATTTTTTATCACTTAAGGGGGTGGGGGGAAGAGGGTCAAAATGATAGAACAAAATCCAGACCTTTAACTGTAAATAATGACAGTGCATTTATTAATTAATTTCTCCTTCAGAAAAGAAAAATATTCTGCTGCTGATACTTAGATAATGTAAAAATTATTATTACTATTATTATTATTATTCAAATGTTAACATGCTGTACGGTTGGTTGGTTGTTGTTGCTCTATGCCTAAGGTATAACATGCTATGCAAAAACTCACCCGTTCTATGCCAGTGATATTGAACATGTTACATATTATTTAACAGTTTATTACCTCTCTTGTACCTGCCTTTTTGTAAAGGGTTTCATTTGGACATTGTCGGCTGGCACAAGGGTTTTCATTTTATCTCATCGCACATGAGTATTTAATATCAAGAAAGGAATTTGCTCACCTTAGTATTATGTATATATAAAGGACTTACATGTATCTTACTTGCTCAATTTGGCACCTACTGTAAAAAACAAAGAATATTTAGTGACATTAGCAGGGTGGGTTTATGGGGAAGGGAGTTGGGTGCAAAAATGTGGTGCAATGATTATGTTTTTACTTTCATGGGCAAATATAACCAAAGAGACATGGAGTAAAGAAACTATCAGAATTAATTGCATAATTGTTATCCGCCTTCGCTTTGTCGTCTCCAACAATACGCCTTCAGAAATTTCTGGCAAGAATCCAGCACTATATAAGCATCGCTAAGGCATGGCCTTTAAAATAATATTGAACACTTCCGATCACCTTACACCAGCAATCACCACCTACTTAAATGCACTTATCAAGAGCCGTCAATAAACAGGACAAGCTTACAACGGCCACTGGACAGCATGATGCTAAATTTCAAGACCGTTTAGCTTACATAAACAGGAATTTTCAGAAGACAATAAAGCGCGACTTTGCGGGAGTGTGACTTCACAAGCGCAAGTTTAATATGGACAATACTGGCCAAGTGAAATGAGATCAACTGCAGTGTCAAAATAAACAGTTCTCCTAAGAATAATTCAAACCTCTTAAATATTGCAAGAGATATGACAATAACAATGAACAGTAAAATATAGGTCACAATTACCTAATAGTAACATGGAATCACTCACTATATCTGAATGTACCATAACACCAAGTATAATAGAATTAATTGAAATTGTTTTAGGCATATTGGCTTAAATCATTGGACCATGAAATATAGGTCACACTGGCCTACAATTAATATGAGGTCACTCACAGTGTCAGTCCACACTCACAAACCAAGTATAAAGCAAATCCATGTTAAAGTGTTAGAAATATGGTGCAAAATACTAGACCATTAAATATAGGTCAAATTAACCTACAATTAGTATGAGGTCACTCACAGTGTTCGCCCAAACCATGAACCGAAGTGTAATGCAAATCCATGAAAAAGTGTCAAAAATATGAAGTATAATCACTATACCATGAAATATAGGTAATTCTGACCTTCAACTAAGATGTTATCATTCATAGTGTCAGCCCAAACCATGTAACGCAGTATGATATAAATCCATAAAATAGTGACAGATATACGAGGAAAAATCACTGGACCATGAAATAGGGGTCACACTGACCTACAATCAGTATGAGGTCAATAACAGTGTTAGCCCAAACCATTAACCGAAGTATAAGTCTAATCCATGAAACAGTCTTATAAAATATGAGGCGGAATCACTGGACCATGTAATATAGGTCACTGTGATCTACTGTTAGTTTGATATCAAATATGCGGTCATACTGAGTAACTATCGCCAGCAAGCCATGTTCGTACATCTAATAGTCTTCTACAAAAAAGGTAGAACCACTGGGCCATGAAATATAGGTCAATGTGCCCTACTGTAAGTTAGAGGTCAGGCATACAGTCATACTGAGTCATTATCAGAAACATTCACATGTACGTACAAATTCTTTCAGTCTTCAAGATATAATGCAAAGTCACTGGACCATGAAATATAGGCCAATGTGACCTACGGATTGTTTGAGGTCAACCTTTAGGTCACACCGAGTCGTAATCCCAAGAAAGCTTGTTTTTACACCAAGTAGTCTTCAAGATAAAAGACAAAATCACTGGACCATGAAATATAGGTCAATGCATCCTGCTGTTAGTTTAAGGTCAAACTTTGGGTCATACTGGGTCATTATCTCAAGCTTTCATGTACAAACATCAAACAGTCTTCAATATATAAGGTAAAATCACTGGACCAAAACATGTAGATCACTGTGGCCTGCTGTTGGTTTGAGGTCAAACTTTGTCAGGTTCACTGATGAGGCTTGAATAGCCGAAACTTCTTTTCTATGTGTGCTCTGCTCTTGAAGGAACACTTTAAGGTTTTTTATTTGACTTCACTGCAGCTGGCGTTGTGTCCTGTGGCCGCCGCAAAACTTCTCCCCGTATATCATCCATAGTGCAGTTCATTTTTAGCTCGCCTGAACGAAAGTTCAGGAAGAGCTATTGTTGTCACCACGGCGTCGGCCTATATCTCTTTAACCCATGGATGGATTCTTTTGATACTTGCACTGTAGTTAGATATTGGTCTAAGGTTTAACAGGGTACCACCCCCACCCCACTCCGTGACCTTGATGTCAAGGTCATGGACTTAGAAAATTGGTATTTTTTTTGGACTGGATGTTTTGGTTAAAGTTTTATAAAGCCCAATATCTCCTTAACCCATGGATGGATTTCTTTGATACTTGCACTAAAGTTAGATATTGGTCTAAAGTTTTTGAAGGTACTACCCCCACCCCCCTCTGTGACCTTGATGTCAAGGTCATGGACTTAGAATATTGTCTTTTTATTAATTGGATGTTTTGGTTAAGGTTTTTTAAAGACACATATCTCCTAAACTCATAGGTGAATTCTTTTTATATTTGCACTGTAGTTAGATCTACAGAGTACTACCCCAACCCCACTCAGTGATCTTGATGTCAAGGTCAGGGACTTGGGATTTTTTTGTCTTTTTTAAAGTTTTGTCATTGCATACTGATTCATAATGCTTTGCAGAGATTTAGTTTATTCTTGAACTGATGTTAGACTCTTTTTTGAGTTTTTACAAAACGCTTTATACTTACCCCACTGGATGACATTGAAGTCAAGGTCATCGACTTAGAATTTTGTCTTAAAGATTTTGGTCAAAGTTTTATATTTATGAAGACATAATTTCACAGTGCCACGATGATGGACTCAGTTGATACTAATACTTGGACTGATGTTAGATAATGGTTCAGGGTTTTGATACATCCTAGCCCCCTCCCTTCCCCCCTCCCCCCTACCCGTCAGTTTCCTTACCTCAAGCACATGGACTTTGAAATTTCATTTCATTTTTTTTTTATTTTTAAGACTTATTTCTGAGATAGCTTTTGTTTATAAATGTGTCTTCATTATGGACATGCTTGCATGAAGCTTTATGCATAGCAGTCCACATAGCCCCCCCCCCCCCCCCCCCCCAACACGCACACCACCACCCCTGCCCGTTAGTTTTTTTTACCTCAAGCTCATGGACTTTGAAATATCATTTCATTTTTTTTTATTTTAATTTAATTTTTCAGACTTATTTCTGAGATAGCTTTTGTTTATAAATGTGTTTTCATTATGGACATGCTTGCCTAGCAGTCCACATAGCCCCCCCCCCCCCCCCCCCGTCAGTTTTTTTTTACCTCAAGCTCGTGGACTTTGAACTTTCATTTCATTTTTTTTTATTTTAATTTTATTTTAAGACTTATTTCTGAGATTCTGAGATAGCTTTTGTTTATAAATGTGTTTTCATTATTGACATCCTTGCCTGAAGTTTTATGCATGGCAGTCCACACCACCATAGCGGCTGTGTGATGGGCAAGCACCGATTCAGGCGAGCTATGCTGTCAGGCGACAGCTTTGTTTACATTAGTCCTTTGGAGGTTATATTCTGAGAAATCAGAATTTTTTGACAGGTTTAGACATTTACTCTAAATCATCTAGTTTTGACATTTGAACCCTTTTCGATACTAATTAGTCTCTGAATTGACTGCCAAAATTTAGAAATAACAGTATGCTTTTCTCTGCTTTTCGTAACCAGGTATTGTCAGGGTCACTGATGAGGCTTGAATATCCGAAACTTCGAGGTATGACCCATGTTCCTTGTTTTGAATGTGTGCTCTGCTCTTTAAGGAACTCTTTAAGATTTTTTATTTGGGTCTTACTGAGTAATTACCAGAAGCAATCATGTTTGTGCATCAAATAGTCTTCAAGTTATAAGATAAATCACTAGACCATGAAATATAGGCCACTGTGACCTACTTTAGAATTGAGGTCAAACATCTAGTCATACTGAGTCATTATCCCAATAATCATGTTTGTACATCAAACAGTCTTCAAGATATTGGACAAAATCACTGGACCGTGAAATGTAGGTCAATGTGACCTACGGATTGTTTGAGGTATAACTTTAGGTCATACTGAGTCATTATCCCGAAAAAATCATGCCTGTACATCAAATAGTCTTAAAAATCACTGGACCATGAAATATAGGTCATTGTGTCCTGCTGTTAGTTTGGGGTCAAACTTTCGGTCGTACTGGGTCATTATCCCAAGCTTTGATATACAAACATCAAACAGTCTTCAAGATATAAGGTAAAATCACTGCACTATAAATACAGCTCATTGCCCGATATGCAACGCTGCTTTCAGTAGATCTTCCCTAGTCGTATCTATGGAGCAAGTTTGTAGACTCTAGCCCATGTGGCTACCAAGAAACTAAGCTAAACGCAACAGATGAATATTTTTCTATGTTCAATCAACCGTAGAATACATGTGGTTGCCCGCTTTCAGCAGATCTTCCTCAGACATATCTATTGAGTAAATTTGAAAACTCAAACCCTTGCTGTTGCTAAGAAACTGAGCTAAACGCAACAGGTGACGCATCTGTGAAGCACGTTTGAAGACACTAGCCCTTGTGGTTACTTAAAAACTGAGCTAAAGGTTGCACCGCACTGTTAATTTTCCATAGTCGACAGTGTTAATACATACAAAGTTTTTCAAACCTGTCTTGCTTTAAAGTATCATCCTCGCCCATCAATTTGAGACGAAAACATCAACTGCCTTGCCAACTCAGTAAGCCGCTAGGCTGGATGGAGTATGGCAACACCACCAATTCGTACCTTCCCCCTGCCTCCCCCCCCCCCCCCCCACACACACACCAAAAATCATAGCATATTTTTCTACTAGGGGGTCAGCTATCAAAATCAGCCCTACCATCTTCTTCTAGAAAAACATTATTTCAATTACATGTGCCTTTTTGCAACTATCATTTGTTGGTCTTTTTATACTGCAAGAAAACCAACATGCATGACTGACAGATGGCGTTATCTCTCTTACAATGTAAACCTAATGCTGTCCCCGAAAAAGGCGGGGCAAGTCCTCATGAATATTAAGTAAACTGTACCCGAAATGCAACAGGTGATTATTTTATATATGTTTATTCATTCAACCGTAAAATATAGGTCACGGCCCGATATGCACCGCTGCTTTCAGTAGATATTTCCCAGACGTATCTATGGAGCAAGTTTGAAGATTCTAGCCCATGCGGGTACTTACAAACTGAGCAAACCGTAACAGGTGAATATCTATTTTTTCTTTGTTCAATCATGGATAACTTTCCACGCCACTGTTTAAAAATCGATAATCGATATTCGCGAATCGAGCTGGAAATAAAAGACACTACGAGATATGGGCAAGTCATCTTTTTCTTCTTATTTTATTTTCCCTTATATTCAAATCCATTTTTCCGTGTTCATTTCGAAAACCGCATTAATTTGCGAACAGCCTGATATAATTTTTGAAAAGATTGCATAAGAAATACCGCGGTCATTTTTTAGTTTAAGTTGACTACCCTCAAAATGTATAGAATATATAGTAAATCATGACATTTTTACTGCGTTGATCAAAGTTTTTACCCGCATATGTCTCTTTTTTTCATAAAATGAAAATTTTCCGTGTTCATTCCGAAAACTACAATTATTCAGCATTTCACTGATATATTTTTTATTGAAATAGGAAGTAAAACAGTGCGGTCATTTTTACATTTTCGATCAGCACCCTTATTTTCTATGCTGGCGCAAATATCCAACAGAATTCACACATTACTCCAGGTGGCGTAGAAAGTTGCGGACGCAAGCGTGAAATATAGCTCTTGGCCCGATATGCATCGCTGCTTCCAATAGATCTTTCCATTACGTATCTGTGGAGCAAATGTGAAGACTTTAGCCCTTGCAGTTACTTAGAAACTGAGCTAAAGGCAACAGGTGAATATTTTTACATTCTTTCTTCCCCAGGACTATTCCTATGTGGAATAGTCTCCCCTCTTCGGCGGTTTCTGTCGTAACCGCTGAGGAGTTTAAGGCCCTTATTTAGATTATCGGTCCAGAGGCATGTGTTTTAGCATGCCTCTGATCTGCTTCTGGTAAATAGTTTTAATGTCCCATCCCGAAAGTTTGTTATCCCTTTGAGCTAAATTCTAAATTTAGCCACCAACCACACCTGAGGTAATGATCAGAAAATGATCGTCTCAGTACCGAGAGATAGACAGACTCCTTTAGAAAATTGAATTTGTGATTATTGATAACGTTCCCTTTAATACAGTGCCCTGAATATTCTCATATACCACTGGTTGGGAGCGTACAGTACATGTGCCTCGTAGTCCGATCTGTATAGTGGGCAAATCTTTGTCTGTTGTTATGACCTTCAGGATTTGTTTGTGTGAAATGTGTTTTCTTTTATCGTTTGGATTTACACCACTTGGTAAGAGCGTTTTATCTATTTATCAAAATCTTAAAAAGTTCCTTCAAGAGCAGAGAATACATACAGAAGTAGGAACATGGGCCAGACTACGCAGTTTCGGCTAATAAAGCCTCGTCAGTGACCCTGACGATATCTGGTGACGAAACCAGAAAAAAACATATTGTAATTTCTTAATTTAATTGGGCAGTCGATTCAAAGACTGATTAGTTTCAAAAGGATCCAAATAATATATAAGACGATGATCTAGAATAATCTAGAATTATGTTTTCCATAATAGTCGTCTTTGGAGATGGCTAGATGTTGCTTTCTTTGCTCTAAATCTATATTTTCATCTGCAAATCACTGGTGTTTGTGATAAGATCACTTCACGTGTAACCGGAAAATTGACAGGGTTTGCGTTTTTATTCGAAAAAAAAAATGTTTGATAATCCCTTGTTAAGATAGATTAATAATCTATTATAAGATTTACTCGTGATAAATATCCTTTAAAGACAAGGGTGGTACTATGTAAGGAGGATTAACTTCAACAGTGTCATTATTGGACGGACACACGGCGCCAAGTGTGTGCAACTATGGTTACGTACCGTTGAGCCACTTGGGTAACGTCGATAAGAGAATTGAACTGAACAGATTCTGTCTCTTGATCACATAGTGTCAACACCTCCAGTCAGCCAATAAAACGGTCATAAATGGTAATTCTGGTCCACTGATTGGTTGAATAAATTTCACACCTTAACCTGTACAGGTAAATCTGCTGTGAGATGGGAACCAGACCCCCCGGCAGAGAAGTCCTGTTTTTTAAGTACGGGACGAGATCATACGACAAGAAAGATTGATTCGCTAAATTTTTCTGACTGTATGGGAGGTCTCGCTAAAAATCGGTTTAGCGACACACGATACAGAATAGTTGTTGACCCCTCCATCGTTTTCTTTGAAAATAATTGCCATTACATAGCATGATATCTTACAAGATTAATTGGTCCTGAACCGAAATACGCCATAAAATGTTTGTAATAATGATACTATTGTTTCATGTAAAATTGATGGCAAAATTTGAAGAAATGGTACCGATGCAACTTTCGAAATCGAAAGTAAAATGGTGATTTTCTCAAGTTAGATGTGAAAATAAAGCACATCAAAACAATATACAGAAAATCAAGGTGGCGTGTCGAAAACACTTGTAGTTATGCTTGAAGTAGCGGTACTACCTACACTTAATGATTTTAAAACACAAAAAATAAACAATTCTGAAACTTACACGACATATTGGGACAAACATGCGTCCACTATACAGATCGGTACTTCGGGTCACTTATTCTGTACGCTCCCAACCAGTGCTTAACCCAGCGGGCACTCACGTCAAAATGACGTCGTTTTAACGTCGATGCGACGTCGTAACGTCGCACTGACGTCAGCAAGACGTCATTTCAACGTTGGGTAAAACATTGCAAAAAACTTATATTACTTAATGATTTATAGAAATGTTTCTGGTGATTAACTAATGGTGATGATTTAAGAGCTGGCCAATTTTATACTTGAAGGTTTTGTATTTCATGATATATAAGAACTATTGTTACTGCTGCCCTCTTCATTACCCTCCAGACGCACAGCACTGGAGCAGCGGTATACCAACGATGATTCAGCTAATGACATTGAATCGGCATTGATTCAGTGTTGTTTCAATGGCGTACGTTCTTAATATATGACCATTATTCGCTTTTCCTTTTACCAGTATACTGGTGTGCACTCAGCTTTGAGGATTCCATCACCAGTTGAGTGCGAGAGGGAAAATTCAAAGAGAAATGGAAGAAGATGAGTCAGAGTGTGAAGAGCTAGGAGAGATAGAAGGAAGTGTATAGAGAGAAAGATAAAAGAGATAGAAGATGTATCTTAGATATTACACGAGCCTAGAGTGCTGGATCTTCGAAGACCTGAGCCTTGAAGGCCTCCAGTGACTCTGCCAGGCAATTCCGCTTTTTCTCTCTTAATCTTTATTAATAATTGTATTGGAAATTGCCTCTCTTGACT
Source organism: Ctena decussata (assembly GCA_963989385.1). Taxonomy (NCBI): domain Eukaryota; kingdom Metazoa; phylum Mollusca; class Bivalvia; order Lucinida; family Lucinidae; genus Ctena; species Ctena decussata. The sequence goes on from OZ022506.1 coordinate 46,312,897, forward strand.
GTCTGCCCTTTATGGACCCTTAGTATTATAATTATTATTTTGCATGATTTGTTTTATCTTTGGTCTGTGTTATTCTTAGTATTGTCGCGGTGCTGTGAATTTAAAGAGTAACTACACTTCAGGAACTGACTGAATCAGATCCCAAACCTATCCCCAACACCAAAGGGAAAGATTGACAAAGACATCCCAACAAACAATAAATTACAAGTGATAAGGGGTCCTACTAAAGACAGGAAAGGACTTTTGCCACCGAAAAGGACCGAAAAGAACTTTCGGGCACCGAAAAGGACTTTTTAAATGCCATTGTATACTATAAAAACGTTTGAAAAAATATACAGGGTTAAATATTTTATTTCTAAACATAATTTTATAAAACATTAAGTAAAATTTGCCCTTTTCGGTGCCCGAAATTCGATGTCCTTATCGGTACATGGCAAGAAGGTGAGTCCTTTTCGGTGCTGTAATATTTTTCTGAAATTTTAGGTTGACGGTACTACAATTCACAAAATTATTATCAAAGCGCTGATTTATATCAATGATGATATTAAAATTTCTGAAACATATGTTTTATATGGCATTTAACGGCAAATAAAAGTCCTTTTCGGTGCCCGAAAGTTCTTTTCGGTCCTTTTCGGTGGGGTAAGTCCTTTTCTGTCTTTAGTAGGACCGAGTGATAAGCCGAGTCAGCAGCTCTTTCCCAAATAGGTGGCAACTCAGCTATCTTTATTGAACTAAATAATTTAGACCAACAGAAGGGTTACAACAGACTAAGCAAATTATACGAAAAACATTTAACAACTATTTTTACCTATTTTCTATTTTCATTATAGAAGGGTTAAAATGAGAACACAATAAATTAAACAGCACCGAACATAAAACAAATGTTTGGGATTGGGTTGTGGTGTTTCGACAGACCGCAACTTTCCGTCTAAAATAATAATCGTTACTTTGGATTTAACTTTCATAATATTGACGTCATGGCAGGTGCCCGTATGTGGATATACATGTGTGTTGTTCAACGTTTGGCGGGTGTCGTTAAACAGTTAAATTTTAAACATGAAATTAGGACAAAGGCTGTGTTAAATTTATCACGGCATGTGAGATGAAGCATTTATTTCACCGTATCTGAAAAGGCCAAATGGATCAGTCTCACGGTTTAGGTAACTGGACGGACCCAAATGAGGACTTGTTTCGAAGTCAATTCCCAATTCACCGCGCGTGCCGCGATGGAGACATTGATTGCCTTGTTTCTTTGTTGTCAACCGGCGATGTAGATTTCTACGAAGAAGACAGTTTTTATGGTTGGACACCTGTTCATTGGGCATCTTATTTTGGAAAGGTTATTATCAATGTCACTGATGCGTAATATCTTCCAATTATAGATCGGCTATTTATTGGCCAATTAGTGATGGTGCAAATGACTACTAGTAGGCCATGTCTTCTATGTAGCCCATTTTCTTCACCCCGTTTATATACCACCCAATTAAATGTGCTTTGGTTAGTTTTGTTTACCATACTAATCTCATTCGATCATGATGCCTCACATTTAACTCACCTGGAGTTAAAGCCAGGGACAGCAATTTAAAAACATTATCAATGATTATGTTTACTGATTCAATGCCCAGTGGAGTCCGGCTACATTGCCTGGCATTTAAAAAAGTGAACGGACAACCAAAGATTAAGTCATTTCCCAGGGCTGCAAAATTCCACTCGTCTGCTCGCCATGACAAGTGGCTCTTGCTGGAGGACGAGTGAAATGTTGGGTCCGTGGAAACACCCCAAAACACCCCAAACCTCTACCAAACCAGCCTCCCCAGAATCACATAACCCCGCCCCCCCCCCCCCCCCCCCCCCACACACACATATACCAACACCGCTCTCACCCATCCCAAACAGTATTTATATTGATTCAAAATAAAAAGAACACTTTAATAAGTGTTTACCCATGATATGTATGTATGTATCCCCTTTCATAACTCCGGGTTTAAATATTAACGAAAAATTAATAATCTCAGTATAATAAAGTAAATTATTTTGTATGTTTATGTATGTCACGCAGGGTGGGGGTGGGGGAGGGAGAGGGCAACCTTTTATACCACTCCAAACCAGCCACCCTGGATACAAACTAGAACCCTACCCCATGCGCAGTTGCACGTTAAATGAAGGGGTGGAGGGGAGGAAAGAACTAATACTCGCCAATTGACCTGAAATGTTGGTGTTTCGGTGGGGGAGGGGTGGGGTTCTACTTTGTATCCAGGGAAGCTGGTTTGGGGTGTATGAAAGTGGTTTGGGATGTTTTGGGGTGTTTCTTCGGACCGTGAAATGTTTAACTTTTCCCAGTGTAAAGTACTGAAATCTTCCGTCATGTATGACTAGTGGAAATTTTAAGGATTTTCCAGTCCTGATATCCGATGCCATTTTTGTCATGTTTAGTAGACAACATTCCTTTTCAAACTTTTGATAAGATTTCCATCTTAATAATGATCTTACTGTTATTAAGATGTCCAAATTTGAATTTATCAAAGGTCAATTAACATACTCACTAGTCAACACAGCAGTCAGAGGGGAATTTGAAAGAAACCCTTACCTCACACTGGTTACGGAATTTTCGGGTCCGTGGAAACCCCCCAAACCACCCCAAACCAGCCTCCCCAGATTCACACAACCCCCTGTCCCCTCCACACATACACCAACACTGCTCCCACCCATCCCAAACAGTATTTATATAGATTCAAAATAAAAAGAACACTTTAATAAGTGTTTACCCATGATATGTATGTATGTCTCTCTTTTAAGGTAGGTTCCTGTACTTTGGAATGCATCATAATTTTGATGATCTTTCATCCAAGTTGTTGGAAAGCACAAGTTTATAAAAGCGAATGAATAAGTTTCACTAAAAAGTGTAAATCAAAAAAATATTAGAAAAGTTGTTTTGCAAGGGATTTCCTAACTCTGCTTAGCACACCAGTTAGCGCTATTTTTAGTTCGCCCCAAAAATAGATAACACAGCTGAGGTCATGCTGCATTGCATTTTGAGATAGTTTTAACCCATCCACCATGCCAGGACCTCTAGGAGAGCTCATGACAATGGAAAATTGACCTTTGGAGAATGGCATCAGAAATCTCGCACTTCTAGACATAATAAACATAGTTATTTTTAGAACTGGAATTCCAACGCAAGAAAATAAACCAAAAGGGAAAACGACTATTTTCTTCAACATCTGCCGAGTTTCTCAGTAGCAACAAATTCAGAAAAATAAAAGAATTCAATACTGCTCAGAAAACGACAAAATTATTTTGTAGACATAATTATTAACGCTAATACAGGAACCTACCTTTAATAACTTTGGGTTTAAATATGAACAAAAAATTGATAATCTCAGTATATTAAAGTAAATTATTTTGTATGTTTATGTATGTCACGCATAGGGCTTCTTCGTTTACAAAATATTGTAAACGTTTACACGACCGCTAGAAAACGAAACGATTCCGTTTAAACGACCATTACCGTTGAGATCTTATTCTAAGTATCGGACATCTATGAGACGCCCCCCATACCTTTATAATTATAATTATGTTACCAAACTGTGTCATCCAATGATGCGCTTTCATTTTCGGGGGTCAACTCGAAGTTTGCAGTAACCGACGGTATTAAAAAAAAACGTAATTACTAATGACCAATTTCCGATGACAGCAATTATTTTGACCGTATTTGATAATTACATGGATTAGATTTATAAAACATCGGACTTAAATATCCTGTTAATTCATAATAACAGTCAAAGTTACAAGCTGCAATTATCTCACCTTCGCGGTAAGCTTAGAAACACAGCTACCGAGGTAGTCCTAATTTTTAGCTCACCTGAGCCAGCGGCTCCGGGGGAGCTTATAGGATGGTAAGGCTCCGTCGTCCGTCCGTCGTCCGTCGTCCGTCCACAATTTCAAACGACTTCTCCTCTGAAACCGCTGGGCCAATTGTAACCAAATTTCATATGTGGCCTCCAGAGGAAGGGGGAACGAAAAATTGTTCAAATGGTCTTGGTCACATGACCAACATGGCCGCCATGCCCATATATGGTAAAAACCTTTAAAAATCTTCTTCTCCAGAACCAATGGGCCAATGGCCTTGAAACTTAGTATGTAGCATTGGGTACGCGAGTACTACTAAGATTGTTCAAATTATGACCTTGGGTTGACCTTGACCTTTTTTACGGTAAGGTCAAATTTGCTTCCTTGTGCTGTTATATGGCAAAATGCTAGAACTTAAGATATCTTGGAAACTGTTGAATATTTTGGGCTGAAAATTGGTAGCTACAGTCATCTTAATGAGTACATGAAGATTCATGAGTATAAGAGGTCAAGGTCATTCTTTGACCTTTGACCCAGGACTCTGATATTTTGACAATTTCAAACAATCTCCTCAAAAGCCACTGGACCATTTGTAACCAAATTTCATATAGAGCCTCCAGGGGTTGAGGGAACAAAAATTTATTCATACCGTCTATGTCACATGACCAACATGGCCGCCACGCCCATATATGGTAAAAACCTTTAAAAATCTTCTTCTCCAGAACCAATGGACCGATGGCCTTGAAACTTGGCATGTAGCATTGGGAACTTGAGTACTACCAAGATTGTTCAAATTATGACCTTGGGTTGACCTTGACCTTTTTTATGGCAAGGTCAAATAAAGGAAAATGCTAGAAAATAAGATTTTTTGGAAAGCTTTGAAGATTAAGGCCTAAAAATTGGTATACACAGTCATCTTATTGAGTATATGAAGATTTGTGAGTACAAGAGGTCAAGGTCATTCTTTGACCTTTGACCCAGAACTCTCATATTTTTACAATTTCAAACAATCTCCTCAAAAACCACTGGACCAATTGTAATCAAATTTCATATAGAGCTTTCAGGTGTTGAAGGAATGAAATTTTGTTCAAACGGCCCAGGTCACATGACCAACATGGCCGCCACGCCCATATATGGTAAAAAGCTTTAAAAATCTTCTCCTCCAGAACCAATTGACCGATGGCCTTGAAACTTGGTATGTAGCATTGGGTACTCTAGTACTATCAAGTTTGTTCAAAATGATGACCTTGGATTGACCTTGAATATTTTACGGCAAGGTCAAATATGGGAAAATGCTAGAACATAAGATTTCATGGAAAGTTTTGAAGATTTAGGCCTAAAAATTGGTAAATACAGTTATCTTTATGAGTACAAGAGGTCATGGTCATTCTTTGACTTTTGACCCAAGACTCATAGTTTGACAATTTCAGACTTAAGAAAAAGCCACTTTGCCAATTGCTCGGGTGAGCGATTCAGGGCCACATGGCCCTCTTGTTTTTTTATTGCATGACACGTGTCGTAACTGTTGTCGGCAGACATTACCTTGCCTTTGATCTGTACCTTATAAAATTAACTGACGTAACAATTTTCTGGCTAAACGTGTACATGTCATGCTTTGCGTAAGGTACATAGAAGTTGGAAAATAAAGATTTTAATCGACGTTTCCGAGGACACCGTCAAGTACATTCCGATTGGCTTCTGACGACTGTGTAAGATATTATAACTAGTTGGTGGTTTACCGGGTATTCAGGTTCGGTTAAACGATGTGTGAATTTTGTAAACGTTTAGCACATATACACAAACCGTTACCGTTTATCCGTGTAAACGTAGAAGCCCTAGTCACGCAGGCGGGGGCGGGGGAGGAGGGGGCGACCATTTATACCACTTCAAGCCAGCCACCCTGGATACAAACTAGAACCCCACCCCTTGCGCAGTGGCAAGTTAACTAAAGAATGAAGGGGTAGAGAGGAGGAAAAAACTAATACTCGCCAATTGAACTGAAATGTTGGTGTCTTGGTGGGGGAGGGGGTGGGGTTCTAGTTTGTATCCAGGGAGGCTGGTTTGGGGTTGTATGAAAGTGGTTTGGGGTGTTTCCACGGACCACACTGGTTACGGAATTTTCTACTGCCAATTCAACCTTGTTAAATTGCAGTTTTGTTGAAATAATTGCATTTTTACACTGCTTGCAGACATATGTTTCCTCAAAATGATGTCATATTTTTGGAAAGAAAATGTAACACTCACAAAATTAATTTGTCTTGGCATCAAATAAGAATCATATAATTACCTCAACTCAATTCTTGCTGTTTATCTTAAATTTAAGATTTAAGAAGTTTATATTCAGCTGCATAATATTTTGTAGATAAATGTCTTAAAAGAATTAAACTAGCCAATGACATTTCCTTGCCGTCGCATGTGACTTGCACATGACAGATTATAGACATGTGTTTAGGCATGAGGCGAGGTAAAGTTGCTGACATAATTAGTGTTGTGTCAATAAATATATGCGAAGGCAGTGTTGGAAATGGCCAGTGGCCAAACGCACCTAACTTTTGTTTGGGACTACTATAAACCTCCAAAACACTAACATCAGTGGCCCAAATTTATTCTTCTGGCAATTGAAAGTGAATGAGACTTTCACCTACTAGGCAATTTGGGCCACTAAAAGTTTGGCAGGTTCAGCTTTGGGCCACCCCATTGATCTTGTGAGCATTTCCAGCACTGCAAAGGGACTAAAGTATGTGATTCTAATAAGTCTGCGCAATGTTAGGTGACAAATTTGATCTTCAGTTTTCACTATGGTGTCAATTCTTTACCTCAGCTGCTGTGTAATGAGCTTTCAGTTTTGAGCCATTTGATAATTTTATGTTTGAATGGTTAAGTCATCTGTATAGGTAATGGCTAGTTGTCAGCAGAATTTTTTTGCCTAGAAGTCTGGTGACAACTGGTTGTCAGCAGACTGTTTGGCCCGAAAAGTCTGGTGACAATTTGTGTAGTTTGACCAATTTTTCCTGCAACTTCCGATGAATATGAAATAATTTAGTCTGAAGAGTGGGTTTGTTTGAACCCCCTCTGGATCTGCCACTGTAATTGTTGATCATATCACTAATCCTTCTGTTTTGGGTGTACACAGTATTCTCAGGCCCAGTATATTGCCAGAATAAACAGTCTTCCCAGTATATTGACAGTATAATTTAACCCTGAAGCCAGGAAAAAAGGTAGACAACAAAATTTATGTCTTCAAAATTTCAAATAATGTTTGAAATATATTGAGAATTCAATGAATAGACGGCAAACAGTTTAGATCCAGAATTGAGATCTGATGAAGTATTTTGAACTCTCATTGGGATCTACCCTGTTTGCAAATTCAACTCCTTTCATGTTTTGGTGCTCTAAGTGTTTAATAATAATGAAGGCCAGCAAAATGTTTTACTGCCTTGTTGAATTCAGATTTAATTATTTGTATGATGCTTTTATTAGACTATTTGCAATGATTTTGTTCCACAGCTGGCTAGCTTAATGCGACTGCTTGAATACGGTGCAAGCTGTGATGCCGCAACAGAAAGATTAAATCAGACCCCTGCACATATAGCTGCATATGGTGGACAGAGCCACTGCTTGAAGTGGCTACTTCACTGTGGTGCTACCCTTAGTAGACAGGTAACTAAAGGATTGAGTGTGATGGTGTTGATGCAGCTACTTAAATCAAGGCAGTGAAGTTGAATTGATAATCATCATTCATTCACTGATTTATATCCTAATTGTGTAATTGTGTAGTACATGCATACTTCATGAACATCTGTGTTTGGATATAGATGTACCTAAAATTGGTAGGCTGATTTGTCATGACATGGTATCAAATTTGCAAGTGCATGTACACAAAAGCTACCTACATTTTCATGTAGAAAAGTTGTAAAATTTTATTTAGTTCATAGTTATTTTAAAAAATGTCAGGTTCACTGCATTGATTTAAGATGGCTTAGACAAAATTTATTAACAGCACGTATGCCATAATTTGGTCATATAAAATGTGATTGGTTCCGGTTGCATGTTCAAACACTTTATTAAACAGTTTCAGTGAATTTCCTGCAATTTATACAGAGAATGACAGCTTTTGTGACTTCTTTTTTGCTTTCCAGGAGTCTGGAAAATAGTCTGCTCTTAGGGGAAGAAATTCTTTCCAACATCTTTGTTGTTTTAAAATACAAAGTGTGTGCATGTGATAGGAAGCAGTCGCATTATCTTGGCCATATGTCAGAAGTTTATGGATAGATCTACAAACTTTGGGCATTCACTGTGACCTTTGCTTCTTCATATATATGCATCAAAAAGGGAAAGTATGGTAGAATCTGAAATTAGTATTGCTGGTCAGTCTGATCACAGTGGTGTGGGTCACCTCTCTGGCTGTTCAATCAGTTTGTTCATTGTTTGTAGTTACTGTTACATACCTTCTGACGCCACTTAAACAGGCTAGATTTGACTAACAGTTGTCGTTTACTTTTTTTTTTCTCCAAATTTGTAGCTAGATTGCTTGAGGAGACTTGTAAGCTTTGAAAGTGGAGGGGTTGGATGTGATATTGCCTCGTCCAAGTTCAGTCAGACCCCGCTACACCTCTGTTCATATGCAGGCCATTCCCATTGCTTGCAATGGCTACTCCAGTCAAATTGCAATTTTAATTCTCAGGTAAACTGCTGATCATAGAAAATTTATCTAGATTTTTGTTTGATGTTTGCATGCATTTCCTCTACGTATCAATTCAGACATGGTTCTATTTTTCTTCAAAGTTTCTTCCCAGACTTGTGCTTGTGTGTCAGTATTTGGAGCCATAATTCTTTGGTTATAAGGCCATTCATCGGCAAGATGAAGGTTATCTTTGAAGGGTGTTTGTCATCATCATGCACAAAAGATTGGAAGGAATATATTATTCAGTGGTTCATATTGTTGCCAGCTCAAACCTATGTTATGGCTATACATGACGGGGTGTGTCAGTAAGTGCACTTAGTACTGGTTAACCGCTTAGGAGGTGTAAGCCTGCCCAGGAATAGTGTAGTTAGGTTAACTGACCTTCGAACTGGAAATGGATTATAGCTAGCTCATCTTATACATGTACCAGTTTATAACCAATTGGTAAAAATGTGTGTTTCTAAATTTGTGTTCTAGAGATGAAATTGCCCATATTTGGGTCAGAAGTCCTTTGTGCTGACACTACATGTCTCTTTAATTGTTTAATTTCATTGAAACAGAATTTGCGATTGATTGGTATTAAAGGTAATTGCGCATAATTACCAATAAGTGACTGGTCCGCAATGTTGTTGTTTCATGATACCTGCTAATTCATGTTACAAACGTGTATAATCATAGAAAGACGGTAAGTCTATAATTATGTAAAGTAAAAGAAATTCAGTAAACAAGATATGTATGCGATATAACTACATTTAATCATGACATATGCATGCAAGTAATTAACAAAATTAAGAATTTATGGTTTTGTATCAAAACACCTCTTAGACTCACAATGCTTGTTTAAGCAGAACTCGACAGTGAAGCCTGTCTAGTCAGGTGCTTTATTTACTTACGGTAGAGCATACTTCCAAATTAAATATCTTCTTTGATTTTAGTTAAATTTTGCGCTTTTGCATAAAATTGCAAGACTGTGAATGTTTATCAGGCAGTCCAATGACTGATAAGCTAAGCTGTATCGATAACCATTTTTCTGATTTCTGTTAATAGTATACATTAAACAATATTACCTAATCATGGCAGCACTTTTAGTATTGAATTTCCTTTCCTTCACATTTTTTCACATACTACATATAAGGGTTTGTTACAGGATTATATGGGAGAAACACCGTGTCACAAAGCAGCGAGGACAGGCAGTATGGAGTGTATCAGCCTACTTGTATCACAAGGAGCCAAACTGCAGTAAGTTCAGAAATTGTGATTTATACCTATGTATTTGTAGTATGTAATTTATATGGTGATTTCACTTTTGAACTTGATCAGAGGAAACGACAATTTAATTGTGGATAACATACAGTTTGCAATATTTAAATTTCATATTTCTGTCAGAGCTCTCTAGATAAGAGGGGTATTTGATGATAATTGAAGGATAATTTATCATATTTCTTATTTAAACCATGTTGTGACCCCTCATCTGAACTGTCCCAACGATACTGTTCAGATGAGGGGTCACTACATATGTTTTTATGTAGGATTACCAATAATTATCCCTATTTATCACCAAATACTCCCTCTTATCTAGAAGTCTGTTTTTGTGCTATGAAATAGTAACTGATTGTGGCTTTCTCCACTTCAGATGGTGTTGCAACACACTGAGACATCTGCATCAAGTGTTTATTGAAAGTCCTGTTTTAAACGTGATTAAACACTGACTATGTTTAGTCATTGATTTAGAGAAATTAGACTGAAAAATGAATGTGGAGTATTAATCATACAGACGGGTGCATGCATTCAAACATTATTACCAATTATTGCATATTTTTTTCGGGTTCAGACTTTTGAGACTCCATAATACTTACTTAAAACATTTTATTTCATGAAAATACATTTCAAGATATACACACACTGACAGTCACATGCCATGAGAAACAGGATCAGAACGAGAGCAAGCTGCTTATTAAGTTCATCTCCCAGTCAAATCTACTTTACCTGTAACTCTGCCATCTGTTAATTTGGAGAAATGTTCTTGCTCTCATAGGAGGTGTCTTACAAAGTGAGCTGTGACTAGCAAACAGTAGTGATCAGACTGCTGTTCTTGGAGCTTCGTGCACCTGCCTTTTCTAGGAGCACAGTTGTTTCTTTAAGAGCAGTCACCATTTGAAAGGGCTTTGCAGCCTAGAAAACAATGTCACAGAAGTACTTCCTTTTGTAAAACTGGCAGAAATGTACCTGATACATGTACATGTCAAGTGAGCCATGACATGACAGAACCAACAAAGTGGCATGTGGGCCCAGCAAAGACTCAGAATCAGCATGCTCAGAGTCTTCATTGAGAGCTTAAAGGGTTTAAAGCTGGCTTCATGCAAACAGCAAAGACTCTGATCAGACTAGGCAGATGCCTAGGCTGATCTGAGATATGCCTCTCAGAGCTCTAGATAAGATGGCGTATTTGATGATAATTAAGGATAATTTTTTTTATTTCTCATCGAAACCATATGTTGTGACCCCTCATCTGAACCGTCTCATCGAGACGGTTCAGATGAGGGGTCACAACATATGTTTTTATGCAGAATTATCCCTAATTATCACCAAATACTCCCTCTTATCTGGAGCTCTGCCTCTTCCCTGGGTGCAGATGCCACTTTGTTTGTTTTGTCATGTCACAGCTCAAATGTGCTTATTTTTACAGTATGAGGAATCACAGTGGCAACACTCCGTCACAAGTTGCAGCATCATCAGGGTTTTCAGAGTGTGCTAACTACCTAGAACGAGCTATGCAAATACAGCTTCAAGCAACTGATGTATATCATGAAATGAGAACCCCTGTTACCTACCCCAACACCAGCATGGTTAACCCTTTGTCCAACCCCATTGTCTCAGATAAAAGCTCACCACAAAATGTATTTCAGTCACCTTCAGGAGGAAATGCCTTGATCTCAGTTAACAGGTACCATTCTAACCCACATTTCATCTCAAATGGAACAGCTCTTGGCTCTGACAACTCTAGCATAGTAAATGGTTTGATCCATAACAACAATAACCAAACAGAAGACTGTGATATGGAGATGGAGGCAGAGTCTGAAGGAGGTGGAGCCTGTCATATTTCAAATGGTGCTATGGAGGAGGACCCCAACAAAAATTTACATTTTGGACAAGGGATCTTGAGAAATGGGGTCGCTGGAAAGAAAAGAGGTCTTGAAGTTGGGGAAGAAGAGAATTTCAAGCGAGCAAGAAGCGAAGGTAATTATTGTGGCAAGGGTTAGGCACATGGGATTTTAAGCCACTTCAGCTGCAGGCTTGAGGTGAGCCATTGTGATCACTTTGCCCGTTGTTCATGTTTGTATGATTGGTATTAAACTACAAGTACTAATGTTTTCAGAAACCTGATATTGGCAGCGTTTGACTCAGAGCAGATTTGACATGAAGCACTGTGTACTCCGGGTAGGTGGCAATCGAAAACGCTTGTGCAATCGACGAATGCGGATCAAAAACTGTAAGAATCAGCGTTTTCGATTGCAAATTGGCAACATAGCTGTTTCAAACTTTTTTTTTTATCCGCATTAATGGATTGCTAAGAGCGTTTTCGATTGCTGCCTACCCGGTGTGGTGTGTATGACACTGATCTTCCTTTCACTATTTAGTGTACTGTAACTTTGGTGATTTTTCTACAAGAATTTGTTGTCTGAAGTTTAAAAACAAAGTTTAAGTTTAAAAAAAAAAAGTAGATTGTTTGAGATGATATATGATACTTTGGCCTCCCTTCTCATTTTTCCCTTTAGAAGAATGAGTACACTGTTAGGCACAGCAATTCTGCCATTTCAGTCTTGCCTTCTTTCTTAATAAAGGATACAATTTGCCTCTGAATGAGAATATATCCCCATTTTGGCTTTGCTTTGTTGTTGGAAGAAACAAAAGTTATTACCAAAAATGACAAAAAAATATGGAGATATACCTATACACTAAAAAAGAAGACAAATCTTTTGAACTTGCACATATAGAGTGCTCTGTCTTTAAGATACATCCATACTTATTTACACTTGTTAATAGTTTGTAATTACTAGTATCATATCTGACTTTGGGGAGTATTGGCAAAAACTGAAACTTGCAATATAGCATTTTCGAAATATCTGTTGGAAAAAGTCTGTGTGTCTCAGAAATGTCTTCTAACTTCTCCAAATACGGAGTTTGATTTCAAGTATGATGTTGGTACAAACTATTGAGATTTGTTTGACATGTATACACGGTCAGTATTTGGATCCTGTTAAAAAGCTACCCACTGTTCTTACATATATATATATACAAAGGACTTTGGCTTCTTCTTAACTGTCACAACTGTAGAACATTCTTATCATTCTGATTGAAAGAAACTTAAGATTCTGAAAGTACTTACAGATAATCATGGTTCTCTATAACAAATTGGTATTCAAGTGAGCGATTGAGACCCGAAATAAAATTTGAAAAAAGAAAAGCCTTATTGCGATATGACTGGATAGATCTGTACAGTCATGGCAGTATCCCAGTTCGATAGAAGTCTCAGCCATTGGAAATGCTTAAATTCCAATACCAGGATGTAAATGAAGTTGAAGGTTTGTATTCTTAGTTTTTAATTGTTTCAAAAATTTATCAAAATTTAACCTGACTTTGAAGTATAAATGACTTGGGGACATTTTACAGATTCCTAGACAAATGCTCTTTTGAAGTGTTGTGGATTTCCATAAGTCAAAATGAAATAATCGATAAAGTCGTAAAACGGGGTACACACATATTCCCAAATACAGTTTTTCATCTTAAGTGCAAATTTGTGAAAGAGAATACTGTCACTCTTTCTGTCATTATTGTACCCGTGAGTACAACATGTAAGTATTACTGTCCATTTGGCTTAGATCTCTTCTCAGTAACGTTTTGAAGTGGACTTTTATATTTTAGGCCAAGTTGAGTGAGGCATTAGAGTGATATAGTTTTGTCTTTCTGTCTGTTTTTCCATCAGTCTGTCACCATCTGTGGATTTCATGACTACCTTATTAACAGTAATAAATGGCACCACTCTATTAAGCTCCCCTGCCTCTTTCTACGAAAAAAATTGTTACATTTAAATGTCAGAATTGCAAAATTCCTGTCTTAAAACCCTCAGATATTGTAGTTTATGAATTCCCTTCCTGATAGTACATGTGGTATTTCATGCAGGTATCAGCTATTTTGGTGATGAGACAGTGCAATTATGATTCTTACATAGTTAAATTCAAATTAGTCTTTATTGTTAATGTTTGGTGATTGGATATTTTGTTACTTTTCAGGTTGTAAGTAACCCCCCACCCCACCCGGAACACACCAGATCCTTAAATAGGATAATATGGTATCTATTTTTTACTGTCACAAACTTCTTGACTGGAACCCTGGAACCATTGACTTTTTATATGATTAGGTTTACTCTTTGGTTGATCTGACACACCTTTGATTGTCTATATTCAACTTTTGGATACATAAAAGGGATATGGAAAATAACAAGGAAAAGTCTGGGAATTTTGGCATAGAACTATTTTAAACGGATATATCTGTGAACTTCAGTGAGTCTTGAGACCCATAGCAAATACACAGGAAAATTTTTGGTATATGAAAAACAAAATCACTATTAAATCATTGATATTGAGCATTTATGTCAAAGTTTTGTGTTTAGTTTGGTTTTGTTAGGTGATGGTACTGGCCAGGGGTATAATTTGAGCCTCTGTTAATGTAATCTGGTCACAAAAGCTTTACATTTTGATTGAATACTAATTTAATTTGTGTAAGCAAAATACATTCATAAAGATACACACACAAAAAATGGATTGATACAATGTATTTTATTTGATTTTGGTTACTTCCCTTGATAGATGCTTAATTTTGGGGTTTGCTGGTGCTTAGTCCTTTGATTTTTTTCATCAGATTTAGAAGAAATATATATTTTTTGTTGATGACAGTTAAATGATAAAGGCCTGAATCTCAAAGTACAGCCCACTCAAAGCACTGAAAAAGAAGATATGTGAAGTTTTGTCGAAAAAGGAATATTTTGTGATAACAGATCAAAGACAACTTGAGTATTTGTGGACATTTTTTCTTTTAGCTAGTTGGGAATTTCTTTGTTGGGTTTGATTATTGGCAATTTTCATTTTTTCTCAAACAGCTATTGAACTTGCTGATATCCAAAAAGTGGTTTACCGGTATGTAAAGTACTTTTACACTATTTGTAATTTATTGATGAAATTTCATATAATTGATTAAAGTAATAGAAGCTTTCCATTACTATCAGAATTTTGTCCCCTGTGGACCAGGGTTTGTTAACATGTATAAGATCCCGAAAATTATAAATAGAGTTGATAGGAGTTTTCTTGACACTTACACTAAATGATCAAACCTGTTGCATTGTATGAGCAAAACTTTACCATCAGGAGTTATCACTCATGCTTCAGGAGGCAGTATGGGTGTATATAGTCATGAGAAAATCAGTGAAAAACTAGGGTTGCACTTTTGTGAAATTTACAACAAATGAACTTGGTACATCAGAAAAGCTCCATGGGAGTTATCTGTCCCACCTCAAGGTTATATACATGTATAAAATCATGAAAAAGTCTATACAAAATGAGACATTTTCTGACACTTAAAAGATCAGAGAAATAGAAGTTTCGAATGATGATTTTGTTAGCCCTGGTCATGTTTAAAATCATAGAAAATAAAGAAAAAATATTGGAAAAGAAACTGAAAAAAGAGAGAAAACATTGAAAATTGGTTTGGTTGTTTGAGTACATTTACATCTTGTATGACTAAAGGTTCCATAATGTGATAATTGCCTTTTTGTAGATTTGATGAATCATATGCAGATTGCCACTTCACAAACTGATTTCTTTTCACCTTTTTATTATACCCCACATCATGTGATACCGGGGGTATATTGTGTTTCGGTTGTGTATATGTGTGAACATTATTACGTACGTAGGTACGTACATTTGTATATTAAGTTCAACAGAAATACACAAGAACCAGGGTATGATGATCCATATGTCATGGTCCACTGACTTCGGTCTTAGGCTAATTTTGCAAGGTTAAGATTTTTGTAAGAGTTAGATTTCAGGGTTCCTATTATTGTAGCACCTTGAAATTTTGTATGAGGGTTTATATCTATAAGTACAACAGGAATACACAAGAATTAGGGCATAATGATCTATATGTCATTCTCCACTGACTTCGGACTTAGGCTAATTATGCAAGCTTAAGATTTTTGTAGGAGGTAGATTTATAGGGTTCCCATTATTGTCGCAACTTGAACTTTTGTCTGAGGATTCATATCTATAAGTACAAAAGGAATATACAAGAATCAGGTCATGCTGTTCCTTATGTCACAGTCCACTGATCTCGGACTTAGGTAAATTTTGCATGGTTAAGATTTTTGTAAGAGGTAGATTTTAGGGTTCCTATTATCATAGCAACTTAAAATTTTGTATGAGAATTTATAAGTATAACAGGAATTTACAAGAATCAGGTCATGATGATCCATATATCACGGTCAGAACAGTTTCTATCTTGGCCATACAGTGACTCTCAAACTGTAGAAAGGGCTGCAGTTTGTGTGACATTTCAAACTTTGGGCAACGCTTTGCCTATGGCCTTTTATATTATACAAGTCTGGCTCTATGAACCAAGTTATCCTACAAGTGCCAATACTTCATTAATGCCCAATCTCTCTCAAGGCACTAGGCAGGGGCATCTGTGTACTATGGACACATTTGTAGTTTATTTGTGCATAAATCTAGTTTTTTTTTAGGTTCCTTCATTATGTAACCAGGAAAATAAACAAATGGACAGTAATGAAATACTTCATTAATGCCCAATCTCACTCAAGGCACTAGGCGGGGGCATCTGTGTACTATGGACACATTTCTAGTTTATTTGTGCATTTATCTAATATTTTTTTTAGGTTCCTTCGTTATGTAACTAGGAAAGTAAACAAATGGACAGTAATGACACTGACATGTGTAAATTTGTTTTAGTTAACCTTCATACCAGGTTAAACAAAAGTCACTTTCAAAAGAGCATTTGTTTGAGAGTCACTTATTTGATCCATATCCTCTGCAAAGTTAAAAAATCAAAAGGAAGTTTCAGTGGTCAAGTCTTGGAGATATTTCGGACAGTAGAATCCATATCAGAATCATAGAGCATAATTTTATTGTTTGAACATTTTGTAAAAGTACACAGCTTACTTTTCTTAATTCTTAATGTACACCTTCAGTTTAGAGCATCAGATAAGTTCCATAGCCAAGTAGGCAGACAAGAACATTAAGTTTACATCACAGGCTAAAAAGTTGATTCTACATAGAGTGCTGTTGGGAACCTAGGTTGCCCAAACCAGGTCAAAATTTGAAACTTTAACGTACACTTTAATAAGCTAAGCAAGAAAATGGGCTTTAGTACCATATTCAACCCAGTTAGTGCACATGCCTCAGTGAGGTCTCATCATGGACATTTCTAAGGCATATTAATATAAGAGCACATTATTTAACATTTATTTCATTGTTTACTTGTTTACAAGAGCTGAAAACACTATAGAATTTTGCACTTGCAAATGTTTTTTGTCCTATGACTAATGCATTTTTCTCCAGTTCTTTAAACAATAAATTCAGTTTCATGTTTTCCTTTCGTACATCATAATTTTTTGAAATGTGGCTTATTAGGACAAAAGGCTACTAAGAGTATTTGTTGCCAGTTTGAAAAAGTTAGTGCACAGTGCACTAACAAAGTTGAATATGGTGCTGTATATTATTTAATAATCACCCATATCTGATAAAATCTTAATTGTATTAAAATCCAACTGGTAGTAAAGAAGCATTCAAGACACTACTGAGTCCTAACACGGGTGTATGTTGTTGAGTTAGTGATTTTAATTAATGGTAAATATTATAATGGTTAATGGCATTGGATAAAGCTTGGTTGGGGTTTTCCATTTTTAAAAGTTGGAAATAGGAATTTTTCACCGTTTGAAATTTAGAAATAAAATTCAGCATTGTTTGAAATTTTAGGATCGATGATTTACATGCATGAATCTTGTATGTGAAAGGAACATACATTACAGAATTACTGGTAAAAACAGCAGGAACTTATTTGTTAAACCCAGAATAGCAAAACCTAGAATATTTCAGCTTTTTAGGCATGGAATTTTAGAAATCCACTTTGTGCTTCAGCTTTTTAATGCATTTATGATGAGTGGTTTCTTCAACCAGCCTTTTAAATAGGTCTGTTTAAGGGGTGTCAAGTTAATCTTTTTTTACTAGTTTAGGCCTAGAAAAACAAGAGCTGTCACCTGAGCTCACCTGAACTGGTGCCTGCCCATCACACAGTTGCTATGGCGGTGTGGCTTGCACTGCATAAAACATCAGGCAAGGATGTTCATACTGTCAACACATTTGTAAACAAAAGCTATCTCAGAGATTAGTCTTAAAATAAAATTAGAATAATGAAAAAAAAAATCACAAGAAATTTCAAAGTCCATGACCTTTAGGTCAAAGTACTGAGGGGTAGAGGGAGGCAGGCTATATCAAAACCCTGAACCATTATCTAACATCAGTCCAAGTATTAGTATCAACTCATTCCATTGTGGCACTGTAAAATTATGTCTTCAAAAATATAAAACTTCAACCAAAATCTTTCAGACAAAATTCTTAGTGGATGACCTTCACTTCAAGGTCACCTAGTGGAGTTAGTATATAGTATTTTGTACAACTCAAACAAGTATCTCACATCAGTTCAGGTGTAAACAAAATCTGTGCCAAGCATTATGAATCAGTATGCAATTTAAAAAAAATAATAAAAAATGAAATTTCCTAAGTCCATGACCTTGTCATCAAGGTCTCTGAGCAGGGTTTTGGGTAGTACTCTGTCAAACTTTGGACTAATATCTAACTTCAGTGCAAACTTCTAAAGAATCCATATGGGCCTTAATAAAATTTTAACTAAAACATCCAATCCGTAAAAAGACAATTTTTAAAGTCCATGACCTTGACATCAAGGTCACTGAGTGGGGCGGGGGTGGTATCTATCTACAGTGCAAATATCAGAAGAATCCATCCATGGGGTCAGAAGATACTGGGCTTTAAAAACTTTAACCAAAACATCCAATCCGTAAAAAGACAATTTTCTAAGTCCATGACCTTGACATCAAGGTCACTAGTGGGGCGGGGGGTGGTACCCTTGCAAACTTTGGACCAATATCTATCTACAGTGCAAATATCAAAAGAATCCATCCATGGGTTAAGGAGATACTGGGCTTTAAAAAACTTTAACCAAAACATCCAGTCCAAAAAAAACCCCAATTTTCTAAGTCCATGACCTTGACATCAAGGTCACTGAGTGGGGTGGGGATGGTATCCTGTAAAACTTTGGACCAATATCTGACTACAGTGTGCAAGTATCGAATGAATCCAGCCATGGGTTAAGGAGATATAGGTCTTTGAAAAACTTTAACCAAAACATCCAATCCGGACGCGGACGCTGATGTGGACCCCAATGCCAGGGTGACAACGATAGCTCTTCCTGAACGTTTGTTCAGGCGAACTAAAAGAAATAGTCATGTTTCCAATGAATGCCCAAGAAAATAAGGATCAGTAGTAGGT
This sequence comes from Ctena decussata, assembly GCA_963989385.1. Taxonomy (NCBI): domain Eukaryota; kingdom Metazoa; phylum Mollusca; class Bivalvia; order Lucinida; family Lucinidae; genus Ctena; species Ctena decussata. The sequence continues at coordinate 46,332,064 of OZ022506.1, forward strand.
TGGCAAAACTTTATTTTATTTTTTTTTTCATTATGCCCCACCCGGTCCCAACTACCTTCTCACGTACTTGAAAATGGCAACAGTAATACAAATAAAGATTTAGTCAGCAACCCTCCAGTTGCTACCACTAGTAGATAGTGCACTGCAGTCGTATTTCTGTCAGCTAAATGTAAGAAAAAACAATTTAATCTGTTAATTTTGGTGCTTTGTGGGCACCACCATTTTGAAAGGCACTGCTACATTTACCGCAAAAGACCGAATCGGCCATAATAAACCATCACTGATGACGTTTTTCAGCTACAACCAGGAAATAGTTTTAGGGTCGGCAGGAAAACATAGGGTCAGTTGGGTCATAGGAAAACAGGTATTTTTTTATTTTGGCCTTATCTTAAAAAAATTGCAATATGTAAAGCAAAAGTGTAGACCCCAATCAAATACTGCATTTGCAGGGTCTGATATGGGTCAAATTATGCTCTTTTACAATTCTCAAGGTATCACTGGATTTTGACATTAATTATTGAACTTACTGTACAACTTTTTATACGCCCGTTTTGAAAAAACGGACGTATTATGTCATGGCGCTGTCCGTCCGTCCGTCCGTCCGTCCGTCCGTCTGTCCGTCCGTCCGTCCGTCCGTAAACATTCTTGTGCGCTCCATAACTCATTAACCGTTTGGGATATATTCATGATATTTGGTAGGAATATGTATTAGGTTGGGGGAACGTGTCGCGTACAGAAGTGGTTGCTCCCCCTTCCTTAGTTTCCAAGTTATGCCCCTTTGATTAATTTTTACCCTGCCAGTCTTGTGCGCGCCATAACTAGATAACCGTTTGGGATATCTTCATGAAACTTCATAGCAATGTGTATGAAGTCTCAACGATGTGTCACATACAAAAATGGCTGCTCTGCCTTTCTTCATTTTAGAGTTACATCCCTTTCATTAGTTGAATATGGTGATTTTTGGGTATACATATCTTGTGCATACTTTAACTTTGTAACCATTTGGAATATCATGATGAAACTTTATAGCAATGTGCATGATCACAAGACAATGCGTGGCATACAAGAATGGTTGCTCCCCCTTTCTTCATTTTGGAGTTACTTCCCTTTGATAAGTAATTTTAGGCATTTCTCAGTCACTCCATATCTCCTTAACCTTTTGAAATATTAGAATGGAACTTTGTAGGAATATGTATAATAATGGGGCAATGTATCCCGAGCAAGAACCACAACTCTGGCTTACTGAATTATCTGCCCTTGCATAAATTTCCTGTTTCCTCTGTGATTCCTTAACCATACAGGTGATTTTGTCAGGGGAATGTAGTAGAGCCAAGAATCTAGTATATTTAGTTTATGAATTATCTCCCTTGTTCAACTATGGCATTACTCAACTTTTGAGCCACAATAACTTTGAAGCTGATTTTTGGTATACTCATAGTATTTGATGTGTTAAATATTTTAATAATGTTGCCGTCATTAGTTATAAAGTGGTTGCCCCTGTTTGTCTACCTATCCATCCTTTTGTAAACAATCTTGTTCATTCCATACTCAGTGTTTCCCCTAAAGCGGAATGGCGGGGCGCCGCGCCCTGCCCCTTTTTGGTCCCGCCCTTCTGCCCCAAAAACGTGTCATGAGCGCCCTCCTGTCCGAAAAAAAATTAGTAACCAGTCCCTTTTCCCGCGCTGCTATTACGATTCGGTTCCATTGTGTCCCATACCTGTAAAAACTGACAACTCAAGTCGATCGATAATCTGTACACATGCTCATCAATAAACACCAATCACGGTGATTAATCTGTGGCAATTATCACCTCGCTATAACCCGACCGTCGTGTGTTAATTGGAGCGGAAAATTACTTCGCCAACTGAAAACACATGCTGGTTACCGGCTTTTAAGATGTCAAATGCATTGCGGACATGGCGATAGTAACCAGGGCAATTAAAGAAACTCTCGTTAAAGTGACCAGCCTGTTCCGACCGTGAAATTAACGGGTAGCACCGTTAAACTCGTTTGCCTCCCTCCGATAATGACACGGGCCTAGTTGAGGGTGTGGCAGGTGGGGATTCAGTCGGCATAACGGTGCCGCTTGCCGCATCAATACCGACAACTATTTTTTCACCGTACCACGTTGCGCTATACTACAGAATTCGAGGCTTATTAGACGCATACGACAGTGCAATGATTCAATATCTATTTTCCCGGTAAACATGTCCGATACGTAATGTAAGGTCATCACAAATACGGATCATGCTAAATTTGCGCAGGCTGATCAGATCTTACATGTTTTTCATGAAATCGTCACAGGTGCCGACGATTTCTGTTTATGAATGTCGGTTCGTTCACTTTAAGATTAGTTTCCCGCGTTTTTCTATCTAGTTCCCGCCGATTCAGGTGTACTATCTGTGGAACGAGAACCAGTCAATATCTATTAATAGTACCTCGGGAAATCCGCGATCTTTTGCAATCTCAACAGCTCAGCTGTCGCCATGCAGTAATTGCGATTTTACAAATTTATCGGCCTAGATATGCAACAATACGCGATCTTTATTTGATATTTAACTATTCTAGAGAGGTCTTACGGTAGGTATGTTCATCTAAGTGTAGAATTAAACTCGGAGAGAGATAGACAGATTTTGAGTGTAAACAAGTATCAGCTTTGATCAAAATCACTAGAACAAATCAGACCCATCATCCGAGATGCAATTTTGGATGTAGATATGGAGGGTGAGGGAAAGGTGGGGAGGTAGTGGTGGTTTGAGAATGCCGGATTTTTTTTTTTTTTTTTTTTTTTTAGCAGTTCAATTTTTTTTTCTTTTTTTTTTTTTTTTAGTAATTCAACAATGGACTTGTCACACTAACACTATGAACAGTACTGCTAAATTACACTACATATTAACACATAATGCTAATGTTACTGTACTGAAATGTCAACTTTTGAGGTTAATTATTAGATGTAGGCTGATCAACGTAGGTAACATTGCCCCTCCAGATTCCTTTCGCCGCGCTAAAAGTGCCCTTTTTTCCACAGCACCCTGCCCCTTTTTCAGTCTGGGGGAAACACTGATACTCCTTTATGACATTAAAACGGGCGTATTATGCGCCGCTTGCGAAGCCCTTGTTTAACAACAAAAAGTCTTTAAAGGATTCTTAAAATCTGAATAGCTGATAAAATGACTAAAGTATGGCTGACATGGATATTTTGTCAGTTACTGAAACTTGCCTGTAGGTTGTCACTTTCAGTTTTTATGAAGGAAACAGCAAAATCATGGTTTTATCTGATGCTCTGAATTAAGGTAAATGGATACACTTCAAGTGAGGTAATACTTATCTCCAGTTTAATTGACTCCATCTCTAAAAGATTTTGGAAGGATTTCTTCAGACTGAGAAGCAAACAGTACCAATAAAGTTGTATCCTTTCGTATGCATGGGGGAGGGAGGGAGGGTATGTGGGGGACATGGAACTATCCATACACCTTGAAATTAATTTCTTTAGGGGAAAAAAAAAGCAAAAGAAATAACTTCTTTTTTTCTGTCTAAACAATGTGGCATATATGATATCAGGGTTCGGATGACACATTCCAAAGTATCCCTTGGCTTGATCCTTGAATATAGACATAAGTTTGTAAAATTTTTGATAGTGTTATTACTGTTATCACTTTAATAAACAATAATTGCTCTCGATAAAGGAAGGAAAAATTGATCAAATTTGTTCTTGCAATAAAGAAAATAACACTACATAACACTGAAAGACATACATACACAGTCTCAGCGAGTCACTTACTGTTCAGGGACAAAATTACACTTTATAATAGTTAAAATTCTTAAGCATTTAACATTTATTCTGCAATAGTGCCATTCTAGAGGCAGAATCAACGAAAACCACCATTTTACTCAAAATGAGTCTAGCCGAAGACTTTGTTGGTCAGTAAAAGATTGAACAGTGTGGTGGCTTCACTGGCTTGTCTGAAAACCAACTTAGTATGCAATTAATAAGCAAATCAAGGATTTGCCTTGGCAAAGACCAACCAGTTTCTTATTGCTATTCTTATAAATGCCTAGCCTTCATTATATACGGTGACCGATTGGCTATTTCTGCTTCATGATTGGCTAGCTTGTTATTGACAAAATGAACTGGAATGGCCATTAGAGGAACAACATCATTGCTTGGCACATGTATAAGTAAATACCTTAAGCCAGAAGTGTTTAGGCCCAGTGATGATATCCAGGGGGCATTTTGTTTTACCAGTTTGTCTGTTCCCCACCTCTGGCTTACTTTCAGACTTCTCTGTCCTTGAATAAATTTCTTTTCACTCTTTAACCATTTGAAATATTTTAATGAAACTTATGCTGATGTGTATATTGTTAGTATTTGATGCATAAAATAGTTTCCCAAAGATGAGGATACTCTGCAGTATTAAACTAATTACAGAGGTATTGGTCATGTTTATTACTACACTGAATGAAACTTATAACCTTCACCCTACAATTTGGTGACTGGTTCTGCGTTCTGCAAATACAACTTGGTAGTCAAAAGTAGTAAGTTTCAAATGTCGTAGTTCTTGGGGAAAAGCTTATCCTAAAGAGGTAACCAAATACCTTCATAAAAGATTCAAAAGTAATGAAAGTTTTGATAGGATCGAACATGCTTTTAGGTCCATGCAATATTGCGAAGAAATGCACTGTCGCTAGTTAAATCCCAGAAATTCAGCTGTAAGCACATAACCCAGACACAATGTTCGCACTGCTCTGTAGATGTTATTATCGGCCATAAGGCATTGAAATTTTTAGCGATATAGCATCGTTTCTGGATGTCTTTGGTAACATTTTGAAGAATTGAATTCATTGCAGGAAAACCGTTTAATTGAAATTTTCAATCTTATCCAGAAACCGGAAGTGACAATTTCCGGTTGCAATATGGACTCGCCAGACTCTGTAGGGTATGACCTTGTAGACCAAGATCTGAAAAGGTACAGACATTGATTTTAACTTAAAATTTTCGATGATTTTGGAAATCTGTTTTCATTTCTTGGAAAATGCATTTTTTAAAATTGCACAAAACCTACGTCTCTTAAGAAATCTCAACTTTTTCAGTGTTAAGTCGTTTACTAAACCACATTATTCACAATCACACTACAGCCTGCATGAAAACTACGTTTAAGCATCATTTTCTCTCAAAAAACCCTTTTATGGATACATGTATTTCTTCCCAAAACTGTGCCAGACCATAACAGCTATTTCAAAATAATGCTAAACTGAAGTCCATAACCATGCACATGATTGCTGATTTTATGCATTTTGATGCTATCGCGTTTAGACAGAAAAAATGCTTATCGTAAATTGGACGGTTATAATATTCGTTCAGTGCATTTATGCAGCTGGAAAACATTAGAACTGCTGGGCTTTGGTTTTGAACTGTCATGTATGGACTAGAGGACTCATATTTCCTGTCTTTCCTTGTCAGACATGTACTTCTAGCGTGATGTCCCTTAATCCAAAGTAAAATGCTATCCTGATTTCTTAAAGTGTATTTGAGTTAGGCTGTTGATATTTAGTTACAGCTGAAAGTTTACATTGTTGAGAGGTTCATAATGTTGTTGTCATTTTGCTATATTCTGTGAAAAACATACCTATTTTTAGGCTTTGGCTTTTCTCTAACTTTTGAACTGCTTCACCTTGGAAACTGAGTTTTTGGTATGCTAATAGTATTTGGTATATGAAATATTTTAGCAAGAACCAGGTTTCATTAGTAACAAAACAATTATTCTCTTATGGTTTTAAAGCTCAATCGGGTATATCATGTGCGGCTTACAGAGAAGCTGTTGTGGACTGATGAGTTTGGAAACCAAGTAAAAATAAAGTACAAAAGGACTTCTTCATATTTCTGAATGTTTAGGTAGGTTTTCCCATATATTATTAGATTAGAAGACTTCCATTTTAAGACAGGTTGGCATTTTCATTGCTATCAGAATTTGACATTGAATTATGCTGCCTGCACTAAATTCATACCCATGTTTGCAGGGCTGCGTAGAGCATTCGGTAGTGTGTCTGACTCGAGTTTGATACCGGTCAGGCCACTTTTGTTTCCCCTTCCGCTGATTCAAGAAGGGCAGTTGTCAGTTACTGGCAAAAGTATGTGCACTTAGTATTGGTCAAGAGCTTAGGAGGTCTAAGCCTGCCCAGCAATAGTATGGTTAGGTTAACTGACCATCCCAACATGACCATAGCTGTTTATTGTGGATGTAAAGCAACAAACAACATCATGCCCATACCCTCCACCACAACCTGTCAACATCATATAGTACATATCCACTACTTTTTCTTCAAGTAAAAACAGTATCTAGTCTTTGGTCTCACAATACATACATGTACTTGAACTGGAGGAAAACGGAAGTTCATGTTTGAAACTGCAACAGGATTCAAACCCATGGACTCTTGAGCACTAAACTTCCAACCACATCCACTCATCCACATAGGTTTTCAAAACAAACAGAAAAATGAAAAAAATAAAATAATGAAATAAATAAAAAATATTTATCAGCAACTGTGATTTTACAGAGAATAGAACGTATTTGTTTTATTATATTGATGACAGTAATAACATCATTAAAAAGTTTATTCTCAAAGTCTGAAGCTCAATATTATTTTATCTTAAAATGTGTACTAAGCAACGATTTTCATACTGTAGTATTAGGAATGTTATAATTATTGGTGATGTGAAATAGTTTTGGGCATGAAAATGCCCGTGGAACTGTCTCTTTGTTCCATTTCTAACAGGGGATTTGACGAATAAAGCCGACGAGACGGCCTATAATAACAATGTCCTCAGCTCCTACTTTGCCATTCTCGCGCTCTCAACTGCCCCCATGAAACGGAAAATGGGAGGTAGTGCTGGATCAAACTTATAAATCCGGGACAAAAGGGGCAATAACTCTTTAACAACATTTGTTGCAGGTTAGTGTAGCGCTGGCTTGACATTTAACCGTTACGCCTTTTCTATTGCAGTTTAATTATTTTGTTTCTGTTTGACCTGAACTGAACTAAAAGATCACACTTACTAAATTTGATATTTGTTGATTTGTTATTACGTTATGATAGAAATTATGATTTTATTAGAAATATGGAATAGTCTGAAAAAAAAAAAAAAAAAAAGTAGAGAGTCTGAACAAAATTATTTGAAAATATACATTGCAACTTTCTAATATTAACAATATTAATCAATATTTTACAATGGGAATACTTAAACATGTTTAATATTTTGGAATTACTGCTGAGAAATGACCCATAATTGAAATAGGATAGAAAAAAGTCCATGCAAAATTTGTCTGCATATTTTGCTTTGAAAGATACTTTTCAGTTTCATTCAAGAGGCACTTGCAAAAAAAGTAGTCGCACAAACTTTGGAATGGAAATGATAAAAGGACTTGGTAATAATCAGTGAAGCATTAAATTGCGTTTTGCACCATTTCTATCAGAAAATTGGCATGTCAGACAAAAAGATCAAATTTTTCATCATGTGAATCTTGCGAACATTTTCTTGAGTAAGTGTACTGTTCGAATTATGGGCCATTTACCCTCAACACTGGGTACTGACTGTATTTCTGTGGTTTAAAGGAAGGGCTTTCTCTCACCAAAGTACCCAAATATACAATCAGTCTGGTGTAAGTTGGCTGTGTGATAGGGTTTACTTTTCCAAAAATCTAGATCCATCTTGTAAGATGGCTCTAGATTTTTGGACTGTATTGAAAGGGAAAAACCTTTGTCTTATTACCAATTAAATATGGTACATTCAACAGATCTGATGCATCTCGGAAACTGGTGATTGTAAAATATCATGTTTAATAAATTGTTTATGCATAATGGCAGATTATCTGCCCAAACAGCTTGGGCAGTATCTCATGGCAGTACTGTGGCTTCTTACCTAAGCAGCATGTAAAATGTGAGTCACAGATTTTTCAGTACATTCTGATTCTATTTCCATTGACGGTAATGTCTTTCTGAAAAACATTACAACCCCTGAAAAAAGATAAGAGACCAATTTGCATCTAATTATAATTTTAGATTACTTGAATTCACTACATACAATCAGTGGGCATAAATATTTCATCCAATTCCGATTTCCCATTGACTTCAATGTATTTTTCATTGTGCATGAAAATTAATTACTCTGCTTCTGTTCAAGCAATTCAAAATTAAAATATACTGCCTGGTAAAAAGTGAGATCACTGCAGCTATTTACACAAACGTTTCATTAATTTTCCTTTGCTGTTATTGTAGCTTTCCGGAACTCAGTGGTTGTTACTTTTCGGTTAAATTTTTGTGACATCGCCACTGTCATCAATGCAAAACAAGGTTTTCAGAAATTTTGGTCTCTTCTAAACTGCTACTATCTCATAATATTACATTGTATCGAGTTTGATAATTTATATTTCAATGTCAAATTTATTTTGCTCTATTTTGATACAAGTTTCATCATGATAACTTCATTTCTGAACCCACAGAAACTGAAATTTTTTAAAGTAAACGCTAGTCAATGGGAATTCGGAATTTGATGAAATATTTATGGCCACTGACTGTAGTAGCTTGAATTTAGCTTCTATTGCTAGAACATTCTGATTTTTAGCTCACCTGGCCCGAAGGGCCATAGTGAGCTATTGTCATACCAATGCGTCCGTCGTGCGTCCGTGCGTCGTCCGTCAACACCTAAAAACAAATATTCAAACATCTTCTTCTGTAAAACTACTGGTCCCATGGTTCTCAAATTTCACATAGAGCATGACCTGACATCAGGGTCTCAGAATTATAAAATTGGGTCAGGTTGAAAATCCAAGATGGCCGCCATTACTAAAAATAGCAAAAACAACAAAATAAACTTCTTCTCCAGAACCACTGGGTATATTTGTCTGAATTTTGGCATGGAACATCAGTGAAACCTTGGTATTCAAAATTGTAAAAATGAAAAAAATCTGGTGCGGAGTTTTGTCACAGTGACCTACTTTCTGTTTACGTGTGTAATTTTGCTCAAATGCCAATGTCAAAAATGACCTATTTAAACAACTTCAAACAACTTCTCCTCTAAAACCACTGAGCCCATGGATCTCAAATTTCACATGGAGCATGACCAGACTGCAGGGTTTCAAAATTGTAAAATTGGGTCAGGTCAAGAATCCAAGATGGCTGCCGTTACTAAAAATAGCAAAAACAACAAAATCAACTTATTCTCCAGAACTATTGATATATTTGGTTGAAAGTTTGCATGGAACATAAGTGGGACCTTGGTATTAAAAGTTGTAAAAATAAAAAAAAATCTATAGCGGAATTAGGTCACAGTGACCTACTTAGCGCTAACAAGGCCGATTTTGCTCAAATGTCAATATCTAAAGAAAATGCAGCCAATTCTGACCAGATTTGGTCAGAATGGTTCTTGAATGGAATTATTTCAATTTTGTGCCAGTTGAGTATCCAAGATGGCCACCATGGGGGCCGTTACTAAAAATAGCACAAACATAAAAATGATAATTACTCAAGAACCCTGACTGGAATTGGACCAATTTTGTGTCAGAATGTTCCTTGCATGAAACTGGCAATATCTTAGTAACCCCTGAATGGATTTTGATGAAATTTGTGGCAAAATGATTCTTGCATTGAGGTGTTTCAAAAGTAAATATATAAAGACCAGGCAAGTTGGCCTCTGTTACTAAAAGTAGCAAAATGTGAAAATGAAAAATTCTCAGTGGAATTGGACCAATTTTGTATCAGAATGGTTCCGTTGCACAATAGCCAGGTGAGCGATATCAGGCCCATTTGGGCCTCTTGTTAATATAACTCTTCCCTGCCTTTTAGATGAAAGTGAGGAGACATAGTATTGGTTCCCGGGTTTTGTCCCCATTTGACACTAGGTACCATGTGTGCACAACTCTTGAACAGTTTCACATGAATTATTCTGAAACTTTGCAGGCTCCTTTTTGTGGTCTGTAGATGTGCATGTGACTTAGTGGTTATAGTCATCAGGGCTGGAAATTTCTTAAATTGTCACTCGTCCTGCGCAACAAGATGTATAGTGAAATTCATAAGTTACCTTGGCAGTACTGAGAAATTCTACTTGTCCTGTAGCTTGAGGCGCTCGCCATGGCGAGGGGATGAATGGATTTTTCCAGCCCTGAGTCAGATTATTTAATACCACTTTTTAGCTCACCTGAGCCGAGGCTTCTTGGAGATTTGTGGGAACAATAGGTCATTCTTTGACCCAGGTCTCTCATATTTCAGCAATATCAAAAACTGAGTTCTAGGGAGCATTTGAAGCCTTGCAAATGAATGACTTTGCTGTCATACAAAGAGTCACAATGAAACGAAGACTCTGCTTTGTGTTCTTTGTTTCCAAGGGCAATGTTTATACATTTTATTTGACGTCACTGGAGCTGGTGAGGCTGTACCTCATACTTCACCACAGTGCAAGATTATTTGTATTTCCTTTTTGGCTTATTTCGTCCATTGTTGTTACTTTGAACAAGAAAAATCTTTAAAAAAGATAATCGGCGCAGATTAAATGGAAGTGTGTTTTGTAATATGTCTCTATTTGAAGAGTTGGCAATAACTTTCCTGAATATGGCTCATGTGAGCTAGGTCGGTAGACACCAACCGTAATTTTGACACTGGGCAGCAGCAATGACCTTTTCTCAAAATTGGGCTGTCCAGTTTGGAATTCAAAAATTGACCACGGTCAACCTGATTTCAAAATAGTTACTTACATGGTGCACTGTTTATTTGTGTGTATCAAACCGAAAGTAGAAATCAAAAGTAGATCCACGTTGGAAAAAAAAGAAAGTTTTGAATATCTGCGTCTGTTTTCTATAATGTTTCTATTGTAAAATTACACACAAGAGAAACATTTTGAATTAATATATGACAGAATGCTAGTATTCACAGTGCATACGATGGGAGGATATGAAGATTAAAATTTAATAGTTATTGACCTCTGATATTATTGGCTTAATTTTGAAATACGCGTTATTAGACCAATGAAATCTTGTGAAATGAGGAACAATATCGAAATAATACGCGTCTCTGCCACGAAAAATGAGTACCCCTTAGGCCACGGTGCTAGGACTTTTTGTATGACAGCAATATTGTTTGCAAGGGCAAGGCTTGAAAAACATTGCTGTCATAAAAGAAAATCTTAATAAAACCCAGACTTGTTTTTTCTTGTGTGTGATCTATTTTTTGCAGGGCAACTTTCTATTGATTTTAAAATCCATTGCTCAAAAGAATGAAACTGTAGAAAGTTTTATAGACATGGCTGTTCAAAGTGGTGATTAATGCTAAAGTTGAGTGTAAAACCAATAGTCACAATCACAAATTTCCGAGATGCACCAGAAGGCCATTGCATACCATTACCATACTGACCATGAACACTCAGATTGAAGAACAAATGGAATTTTCCAAATGCAAGAATATAAAAGTCATTTCAGAATAGTCGTAATGATGCAATACTTAGCTTGAATGTCATGGTAAAATCAAAAGGCTTATGGTGTTTAAATGTGTGATCTAATCTGACCCTTTAATTTCAGCAAACCGTAACTTTGGCTCTCTTGGACATAAATGTTATAGAGCCACTTGTATTCATGTATCATTGTCAGAATTATGTATACATAGAGGATCTTACACAAGTGGTCATTTCATATGAAATTTATGAAACGAGCCTTTGGCGAGTTTTATAAATTTCATATGAAATGACCACGAGTATAAGATTCTGTTTATCATATGACCCTTTTAAGATGGGATTTTATCACTTTTAAAATGAACATTATTTCAATAAGAAAACGCATTGTTGACACGGACGTTGTTAACGATTTTAAGTTTACACGCCAAAGTGTTATCACACGTGTGTTCATACGATTTTTATGACACAACCTTATCCACTGAAAACAGCGATGTCATATGATAAATGTATTTATTATTTAAGCCACATTACCTGAATGTACGTTATAGTTGCATGTATCTAAGCACAGACTTGAATCTTCAGAGCTCCAGATGATGCAAAGGGGAATTACCATAATGACACTAAAATTTTGGTCATCAAAAAGTTGGACAATTATTGGTCCAAAGTTCTTAGAAAGTGGATTTTACACACATTAATGCATCCATATGATGCTTAGTGAAAGGCAATTATTGTAGACCCTGATCAAACTGCTCCTGAAGGAGCCATTTGATCTGGGTCTACAATGTTTGCTCAGACCTGTCTGTCTGAACATTTAGGGTCATTACGGTAGACTAATGTCGGGAATATGGGTGGGAGTTGGAGACATGCTGAAACTTATATTGCTTTAAAAGCATATAATAAGCGAAACCTAGCTGGGAAGCAGACCATATTGTTTGCAGATTGAAGATACCATTTTTCCTTAAACAAAAAATACTAGTCTAGGAATCATAAAGGGATCAGACATGTTTATTCCTGCATTAAGATTTGACAAGTCATGAGGAAGATGTTGAAAACCGAAGGTGGTGCGTAAGGTTTACTGTACATCTCTCAAGGGAACTTACGAATGTTTATGCATTGAACAAAAATTTGATGGCTATTATTGCATAAATTCACGAAATTTTTGTGAAAATTTGCGGAAAATGTGGCTGTATACTTTGTCACAATTGACCGTCAGTGCATCAGTGCATCTTTTTAGCTCACCTGAGCTTAAGGCTCCTGGGGAGTGTAAGGGTAGGCAGGCTCCATGGTCCTCTGTCCATCTGTCCAGTCACAATTTCAAACAACTTCTCTGAAACCACTGGGCTGATAGTAACCAGATTTCATATAGAGCCTCCAAGGCTTGCGGGAATGGATGTTGTTCAAATGGTCTAGGTCACATGACCAACATGGCCACCACACACACATATATAAGGTAAAAAACCTTAGAAGTCTTATTCTCCATGGCCTTGTAACCTGGTATTTAGCCTTGGGTACATAACTACTACCAAGATTGTTCAAATGATGACATTGGGTTGAGCTTGATCCTTTTCTGCAGCAAGGTCAAATTTGTTTTTTTCTTGTTTTAGATGGGAAAACGCTAGAAAATAGATTTCAGGCAAATCAATTAAGATTTTGGCATGAAAATTGGTACATACAGTCTTGTTAATGAGTACATGAAGATTTCTTGAGCTCAAGTGGTCAAGGTTATTCTTCGACCTTTGACCCAGGTCTCATATTTTGACAGTTTCAAAGATCTCCTTAAAAACCATTGAACCAATTGTAACTAAATTTCATAAAGAGCCTCCAGGGGATGAAGGAATGAAAATTTGTTCAAATGGTCCAGGTCACATGAAAACATGGTCGCAACACCCTTTTATGGTAAAAACATTTAAAAACCTTATCCTCCAGAACCAAGTAATGGATGGCCTTCGAACTTGGTATGTAGCACCGATTACTCAGGTACTACCTAGATAGTTCAAATGGTGAACTTGGGTTGACCTTGATCTTTTTTTACAGCAAGGTCAAATTTGCTTTCTGATGCTTTTATTAGGGGAATGCTAGTGAAGATTCTGGCATTAAAATTGGCATGTAGTCATCTTAACCAGTACATGAACATTTCTGAGTACAAGAAGTCAGGGTCATTCTTTGACCTTTGACCCAGGTCTCTCATAATCAACAATTTCAAACATCTCCTGAAAAGCCATTGTAATTGTAACCAAATTTCATTTGGAGCCTCCAGGGGCTGAGGGAACAAAAATTTATTCAAATGGTTCAGGTCACCACCAATATGGACACAGCATCCTTACATGGAAAAAACCTTTTAAAAATCTCCTTCTCCAGAACCAATTAAGAGATGGCCTTCAAACTTGGTATGTAGCATTTGGTACTTGAGTATTACCAAGATTGTTAGAATGCTGACCTTGGATTGATTGTGACCTTTTATATGGAAAGGTCAAATTTACTTTCTGGTGTTTTGATTTGGGAAAATGCTAGAACATATGAGTTCATAAAAATTATGGAAGAGTATGGCACAAAAATTGGTATATACAGTCGTCTAAACGAGTACCTGAAAATGTGTGAGTAGAAGAGGTTGAAGTCATTCTTTGGTCTTTGACCAAGGCCTCTTTATGTTTTGACACTTTCAAACATCTCCTTAAAGGGAAATCGCCTCAATGTTCGTGCGCATACATTTTGACGCAGTGTCATTGTTTCCTGCTATGGTTATCATGACGTCGTTAGCCGTAACGCTAAAACGTTTACGTCACTTTTTAAGAAAACATGGGCTCTTTGTTGAAACACACGTATAAGTTTTTTTGCGACAGAAAAATGGTACATATATAAAACTGGACAAAAAAAACACGACAGAAATGGGGCTGAAGAATTTTGTACGGAGAAGAGAGCGCCAATTTTGGGGGGTAGTGTGTATTTTTTTAAGAATCATTTGTCAGGTAAAGACAGGCTGAGAAACCTGCAAGTAAGTTTTGAATCTCGTAATTACTTCATGCAAGTATAAATACAAATAAGGACTAAGAATATTTGGCTTGAGCCATGAAAGACATGCAAACACTGAAAGCGGAGATCAGACTGAGCAAACGCGCAGGCTGATCTAAGCTTTTATTGTTAGCTCATGTAGTTAAGGTAATTATGTTTTTTCCCTTTTCTTTTTTTTTTTTTTTTTTTTTTTAATTGTTGCTTCTAAGATTTAACGCAAGTGACATAAGTCGATCAACCATATTGTTCTCGTAAGATACAAATTTTACAACGGCTAAGTGGCGACACTCTTATTTTTCACTAATCGCCCTAGACTTTCCACAGGATTCATAGATTGTCGATGCGAACAGGGAAAAATTATCAAAATGCGCATCCTCGGAAATTGGTCCCAACACTAAATGATAAATTGAACTCATGCACCACTGACCAAGCTTTGCCAATGTTTCTGTGAAAATACATGTCGGGCAGTGGCCGGGTCCAATAAGTTGAATGTTCGCACCTAAACTTGTTCATCTTATATAAATGTAATCTAGACCAAGAAAAAAGTTCGAAATTCTATGAGAAATAACAATGCACATGCTGCCTAGTTTCAGTCCTTGGAATTTCTCTCATTAATGTGTTGTCTGCATACGAGAAAATTTTGAAGGCGACAATATGTTCATGACATAAGAGCATTGCTGAAATTGAATAGGGAATTATATTGCATTGATATCAACAAGCGTCAAAAGGTAAGAGCGTTATCAATATGGCCGTTAATGGCGCCAAATAGAAAGCGACGTCAACGCATAAAACATTGATGTCAACGCGCTTATATGAAAACCAAATGAAATAAAAGTGGTTTTCCTTCCATAACTCGAATATTTGGTCGATGACCTATATTTTTTATTTGCTTATTTGCACGGGGTAGGTCATTTCTTTACTATATCAAAAGTATATAAAAATTTCAATTGTGGAACTTTTTATACTGAAGAAATTCCACGATTTTTCCAATAATGGGAAATGGCGGGAAACTAAAAACTGAAAATAACCACTATAATGAGACATACGACGATGACGATTTTGATGGTTAAACAAAGAGACAAGAAAGAGGAGTTAATTAATCTTTATTTCGAAACGATCGGTCATCTATTTTCTCGGATCAAGTGCTCGTAATAGACATAGTCATGTTTCAAACAGGCACATAGATGGCGCTGCATTATCTCAAAAAGTAGTTCAGTGACCCTATTTTTAGCTCACCTGAGCCATAGGCTCAGGGTGAGCTATTGTGATCACCCAGTGTCCGTCGTGCGTCGTCCGTCGTGCGTCGTCAACAATTTGCTTTAAATGACATCTTCTCTGAAACCGCTAGGCCTAGGGCTTTGATATTTGGTATGAAGCATTGTCTAGTGGTCCTCTACCAAGTTTGTTCAAATGGTGGCCCCAGGGTCCAAAATGGCCCTGGGGCAGGGGGTCTTGGGTTCGAAACTAAAAAAATACTTAAAAATCTTCTTCTCCAGAACTGCTTGGCTCAGATGCTTGAAATTTGGTATATAGCATTGCCTAGTGGTCCTCTACCAAGTTTGTTCAAATGGTGGCCCCAGGGTCCAAAATGGCCCTGGGGCAGGGGGTCTTGGGTTGGAAACTAAAAATTACTTAAAAATCTTCTTCTCCAGAACTGCTTGGCTCAGATGCTTGAAATTTGGTATGTAGCATTGCCTAGTGGTCCTCTACCAAGTTTGTTCAAATGGTGGCCCCAGGGTCCAAAATGGCCCTGGGGCAGGGGGCCTTGGGTTCGAAACTAAAAAATACTTACAAATCTTCTTCTCCAGATTTGCTTAGCTCAGATGCTTGAAATTTGGTTTGTAGAATTGCCTAGTGGTCCTCTACCAAGTTTGTTCAAATGGTGGCCCCAGGGTCCAAAATGGCCCTGGGGCAGGGGGCCTTGGGTTCGAAACTAAAAAAATACTTAAAAATCTTCTTCTCCAGAACTGCTTGGCTCAGATGCTTGAAATTTGGTATATAGCATTGCCTAGTGGTCCCCTACCAAGTTTGTTCAAATGGTGGCCCCAGGGTCCAAAATGGCCCTGGGGCAGGGGGTCTTGGGTTCGAAACTAAAAAAATACTTAAAAATCTTCTTCTCCAGAACTGCTTGGCTCAGATGCTTGAAATTTGGTATATAGCATTGCCTAGTGGTCCTCTACCAAGTTTGTTCAAATGGTGGCCCCAGGGTCCAAAATGGCCCTGGGGCAGGGGGTCTTGGGTTCGAAACTAAAAAAATACTTAAAAATCTTCTTCTCCAGAACTGCTTGGCTCAGATGCTTGAAATTTGGTATATAGCATTGCCTAGTGGTCCTCTACCAAGTTTGTTCAAATGGTGGCCCCAGGGTCCAAAATGGCCCTGGGGCAGGGGGTCTTGGGTTGGAAACTAAAAATTACTTAAAAATTTTCTTCTCCAGAACTGCTTGGCTCAGATGCTTGAAATTTGGTATGTAGCATTGCCTAGTGGTCCTCTACCAAGTTTGTTCAAATGGTGGCCACAGGGTCCAAAATGGCCCTGGGGCAGGGGGCCTTGGGTTCGAAACTAAAAAATACTTACAAATCTTCTTCTCCAGATTTGCTTAGCTCAGATGCTTGAAATTTGGTTTGTAGAATTGCCTAGTGGTCCTCTACCAAGTTTGTTCAAATGGTGGCCCCAGGGTCCAAAATGGCCCTGGGGCAGGGGGCCTTAGGTTCGAAACTAAAAAAATACTTAAAAATCTTCTTCTCCAGAACTGCTTGGCTCAGATGCTTGAAATTTGGTATATAGCATTGCCTAGTGGTCCCCTACCAAGTTTGTTCAAATGGTGGCCCCAGGGTCCAAAATGGCCCTGGGGCAGGGGGTCTTGGGTTCGAAACTAAAAAAATACTTAAAAATCTTCTTCTCCAGAACTGCTTGGCTCAGATGCTTGAAATTTGGTATATAGCATTGCCTAGTGGTCCTCTACCAAGTTTGTTCAAATGGTGGCCCCAGGGTCCAAAATGGCCCTGGGGCAGGGGGTCTTGGGTTGGAAACTAAAAATTACTTAAAAATCTTCTTCTCCAGAACTGCTTGGCTCAGATGCTTGAAATTTGGTATGTAGCATTGCCTAGTGGTCCTCTACCAAGTTTGTTCAAATGGTGGCCCCAGGGTCCAAAATGGCCCTGGGGCAGGGGGCCTTGGGTTCGAAACTAAAAAATACTTACAAATCTTCTTCTCCAGATTTGCTTAGCTCAGATGCTTGTATTTTGGTTTGTAGAATTGCCTAGTGGTCCTCTACCAAGTTTGTTCAAATGGTGGCCCCAGGGTCCAAAATGGCCCTGGGGCAGGGGGTCTTGGGTTCGAAACTAAAAAAATACTTAAAAATCTTCTTCTCCAGAACTGCTTGGCTCAGATGCTTGAAATTTGGTATGTAGCATTGCCTAGTGGTCCTCTACCAAGTTTGTTCAAATGGTGGCCCCAGGGTCCAAAATGGCCCTGGGGCAGGGGGTCTTGGGTTCGAAACTAAAAAATACTTAAAAATCTTCTTCACCAGAACTGCTTGCCTCAGATGCTTGAAATGTGTTATGTAACATTGCCTAGTGGTCCTCTACCAAGTTTGTCAAAATGGGCGCCCCAGGTTCCAAAATGGCCCTGGGGCAGGGGGTCTTGGGTTCGAAACTAAAAAATACTTAAATATCTTCTTCACCAGAACTGCTTGCCTCAGATACTTGAAATTTGGTATGTAGCATTGCATAGTGGTCCTGTACTAAGTTTGTTCAAATGGATGCCCCAGGGTCCAAAATGGCCCCGGGGCAGGAAGTCCCAGGTTTGAACCATAGAAATACATAGAAAAATATTAAAAAATCTTCTACTTCAGAACCGCAAGGTTCATATGCTTGAAATTTGGTATGTAGCATTGGCTAGTAGTCCTTTACCAAGTTTGTTTAAATGGTGGCCCCAGGTTCCAAAATGGCCCTGCGACTGGGAGTCCTAGGTTTGAACCATAGAAATATATAGAAAAATATTTAAAAAATCTTCTTCAGAACCACTTGGCTCAGATGCTTGAAATTCGGTATGTAGCTTTGCCTAGTAGTCTTTTACCAAGTTGTTCAAATGATGACCCCAGGGTCTAAAATGGCCCCGCCCCAGGGGGTCTTGGGTTTGAACCATAGAACTACATAGAAAAATATTCAAAAATCTTTTTCTTCAGAACCACTTGGCTCAGATGCTTGAAGAT
This sequence comes from Ctena decussata, assembly GCA_963989385.1. Classification (NCBI taxonomy): domain Eukaryota; kingdom Metazoa; phylum Mollusca; class Bivalvia; order Lucinida; family Lucinidae; genus Ctena; species Ctena decussata. Next base: position 46,350,724 of record OZ022506.1, read on the forward strand.
TGGTATGATGCATTGCCTTGTTGTCCCTTATCAAGTTTGTTCAAATGTAGCCCCATGGTCCAAAATGGCCCTGCAGCAGGGAGTCCTGAATTTGAGCCATTGAAATACATAGGAAACTATTAAAAAATCTTCTTCTTCAGAACCACTTGGCTCAGATGCTTGAAATTTGGTATGATGCATTTCCTGGTGGACTCCTACAAAGTTTTTGTAAATGGTGGCCCTGGGATCCAAAATGGCCCTGGGGCAGGCAGTCTTGGGTTCGAAATTGAAATGTACTAAAAAACCTTCTTCTCCAGAACCCCTTAGTGCAGATGCTTGAAATTTTGTATGATGCATTTCCTAGTGGTCCCTTTCCAAGTTTGTTCAAATGATGGTGCCAGGGTCAAAAATGGCCCCGCCCCAGGGGGTCCTGGGTTTGAACCATAGAAATACATAGAAAAATATTCTGAAATCTTCTGCTTCAGAACCACTTGGCTCAGAGGCTTGAAATTTAGCTTTTAGCTTTGCCTAGTGGTCCTTTACCAAGATTATTCAAATGATGGCCCCAGGGTCCAAAATGGCCCTGCCCCAGGGCCTCCAGGGTTTGAACCATAGCAATACATAGAAAAACATTCAAAAATCTTCTTCTTCAGAACCATTTTGAAATGGTTGCAAACTATCAGGTTTGTTCAAATTATGACCCTAGTTTGACCTTTAACCTTTTTGTTCAGGTGAGCGATTCAGGGCCACTTGGCCCTCTTGTTTTATTTCATTTGTTCACTCAGCATATAATATTCTACAACTGTGTGAAGTTTCAACAAAATTTCAATGGCAGTTTTTATAGGGTGATTTCCCTTTAAAAGCAACTAAGCCAATTGTAACCATATTTCATTTAGAGCCTCCAGGGATTGGGAGAAAGAAAATTTGTTCGGATGGTCCAGGTCACATGACCAACATGGCCACCAGGCCCACATATGTTTAAAAACCTCTTTAATCCTTCTTCCCAAGAACCAATTAAGGGATGACCTTGAAACTTGGTATGTTTGTATTCAAAGACTTCCAAGATTGTTCAAATGATGAGTTTGGTGACCTTGACTTTTGTTCAAATGATGAGTGTGGTGACCTTGACTTTTTTTACAGGAAGGTCAAATTTGTTTTCTGGCACCTTGCTTTTAAATGGATCTTCTCCCAAATGTTATGGCATTGAAACTGATATGCAGCATTAGAGGTTCATATACTATCAGGTATGTTCAAATGATGACCCTGGTTAGACCTTTGACCTTTTTACAAAGGTGAGCGGTTCAGGGCATCATGGCCCTCTTGTTATTAAAATGTGCTTCCTGGGCCAAATGATTTATTAGAGCGATTTTCAGATCATCTGTTCATTATGGAATAATTTCATTGGCCCCACAGCATGTATATTGAAAGTCACAAAGCAAGTTATTAATAGCACTTGAGTTGCCTTGTTAAAACAAGGTTTTGTGTCTGATAAAACATTCCCGTTTATTGCATGTGACACAGATATTTATGCAGTGATAGTGTTAATACAGTTTGCACTGTGTGAATTATATAGATGCAAAATGTGCTGTAGAAAAATACAGTGTGGAAAAGTGCAAAGTATGAACTGGATTGAAGTAAGCTACACATATTATCTGGAGCTCTCAAGTAAAACTGCCTCATTATTTTCAGTAGAAACCAGAAATGTATAATTTTCAGTTACATCTTGATCCCTTCTGCCTTTCAGTAATATGGGATAGTTGTTTGGAAAGTTCATAGAAACATTGATCACATTGATATTTAGAGACTACAATGCAACCAAAGTAATCATAAAATGAGCTGCGACACGAGAAAACAAACAAAATGGTTGTGCACCCAGCGCAGACTCAGATCAGCCTGGGCATCCGCCCAGTCTGATCAGAGTCTTCGCTGTCCGCACTGAGGTAGCTTAGACCCTTAGCTACCCTTTGAGCTCTAAACGAAGAGTCTGAGTAAACTATGAAGATGCCCAGGCTGATCTGAATCTGCACTGGGAGCACAACCACTTTGTTGGTTTTCTCGTGTCGCGGCTCAAATATTTTTTTTTTCTCCAAGTACCTAGTCTGTGCTGAGGCTACCTTAAAATTCTTTGGTTATATACATGTCTGAGATTTACTAGTCTAATAAAACCTAAAATAGTAAACACATGGTAAAGCTGTATTTAATCAAAATTTCTTGCTAATCCATGATAGAATGAACCAGTTGAATTAAATTTCTATGAACCTCCTGAACAACCCATTCAGTTACTTCCCGAATTCCGTCAGAGTATCAAAAACCTAAGTTGTGTTTGGACATACCGAACACCTTACAAAATTAGAATATTTTGTTAACTTTCTTTGTATGCTTGAAATGTGATTGCGACAATGTAAAATTGCAAATTTTTGAAAGCTTCTGACCGCAGCAGATAAGGTCTGATAAGCAGTTCATAATTATATACCACATGACACCAGAAAGTTCATACAGACAGAATGTATAGGTTTCTCGCTGTAATTTTCATAAAAAAAAAAACCAACAAAAAACACACACACACACACATGTACAGTATATTCATGTAGCTGATTTGTATTTTAATATTGACTATTATATTTGGCACATTAATTTTATACACCTTCTAGTACATACATGTATATGCACTTCTCTAGCATTACTAGAGCTAATTATAGACCCAGAATTGGAAGTCTGCTTTTGGGCTGTTTAGTTTTCGTTTTGGTGTCCTTTCATTTGTCCATCAGTTACCACGTTCCATCCATTAACATTTTTGGGTCAAGTTTTATGTTAAAATTTTTGAATTTGAATAACTTTGAAATCTTGATCTTTCAAAGTCCAAACTTGTAATAATATAACTACATTAGAGTGTTGGCATTGGTACTATGCATTTGAAGCTCAATGTGGGGCTAGAGTCAAGCTATTACCTTAAAAGGTCACTCACTGTTAAACTTTTTAACTTTTTGTCATTTATTTATTTGTATGAAATCTTTCATTGAAATATATTGGAAACTAAAGTGTAGAATGATGTTGCCTTACTGCTTCTTCATGTTAAAGGCCAATATCACAGACTGAAATTAATATGTTGGTTGTGTTAAAGTTTTGCATTATGATTGTATTCTGTTACTTACAATTCCAACATGGGCATAGGAACTTCCATTGTAGTCAAAAAAATAGCCTGTAAAATGGCTGGAACCAGGCCCTCTGACTGTTATGTTTCATTTGCAGATAAGCAATTGAGAATATTTACTGCCCTCTTTATCCCATTTACTCACCTCGGACAAAATGTCAGATACATGTGGTTTCCAATATCTTTGAACAGTTGTCTGATTACTTGACATCAGCTGGCATAAGGTCAGCATCTCATACAACAAACTTCATATTACATGTATGCAGTTAAAGTTTTGTTTGAATAAATTCTGAATATTTAGATCCCTTGAAGCTAGGAATACATAAAAAAAATGAAACTAGCAACTGTCCATGACCAGTAATGTATTTGTATTGTTGCAATACTGTCTGACCGAGCCTCCTTGCACCTTGAAGCCGGTTTTCATTTCTGATATTCTGGAGTGAAGCATTTTGATCTGCTGGAGTTGATTTTGATATTCCATCATTCTGTGTTCATCTGCACATTGGTCTGAAGTTTTTGTGGAGGCTGGTATCATTAGGTGAGGCTCTGGCTGGGGCTGTCCATGAGCCTCCACTCACTCACTGTAGTAGCAAGTGTACACTGATGGACCATATATATGATGACATTTCAAGTACACTACCAAACTATATGTCATGTGAACGTTATTCAGCTGTTAAGCATATATTCAACTTCTTCCTCTTGCAAGAGTTTTTCTTTATCGCTGTTTCTGTGATGGTTGCATAGAGTCTCAGATTTTTAACCCATTGCATTCTGGGTCTTTCTTGTCATCTGCTGAAATTGTCGTCTGCATCAAAAATCAAGAATATTTTTACAATATTGGTCTAACTAACTCTTGTATAAATGATGTCTAGGCAGCAAACAATTTGGATCTCAGATAAGGCCCCACGTTTGTGGGGCCTGATCTAGATCGAAAATGTTTGCCCAGAAACCCCTAAAGGGGTATCCCGAATGGAATAGGTTAATGCACCCACCATTGGCTGACTGTTCCATACCACAGCATTTCTAATAAACATCCTCTTACAAACACTAGGGCTTGCTTTTTTTGTTAGAAAAAAAAATGGCTGATTTCCACCAAGATTGGCTTAGGACCATTTGTTGGTGCATCTTTGCAAAAGCAAAGGGGTGCCTATTATTATGATACCCATCATGTGCATCTACATACTCATGCACATGCATAATAATAATATTATGTAATTTGTGCACATGATCGAAAGATTCACCTGTTGGGCTTAGCTCAGTCTTGAAGTAACCAAACTTATGGCACAGGAGCATCTGGGTTAGGCCAATCAAATACAGTGATGCTTATGAGGCCATAACCTATATTTCATGGATCATTGAAGGTATGAAATTGAGTTTCATAAATTTCTAAGTAGCCAAAAGGGATAGATTCTTCAAACGTGCTGCACAGGAACATCTAGGGAAGACTAATGGAATGCAGTGATATATATTAGGTCATGGCCTATATTTCATGGATCATTGAATAAAGAAAATTTTGATTCACCATTTGTGTTTAGCTTGGTTTCTAAGTTTTCAGCAGGGATAGATTCTTCAAACATGCTTCATAGGAACATCTGGGGAGGAAAACTGAATGCAGTGATGCATATTTGGCCATGACCAATATTTCATGAATCATTGAACATAGAAAACTTCTGTTCATCAGTTTCAATTGGCTAAGCATTTAAGTAATCATCAGGGAAAGAGTCTTTTAACTTGCTGCACAAAAGTATTTGGTAGAGAGCAACAGAATGCATTAATCCATATGGGGCCATGACTTACATTTTACATTTAATTGGACATAGAAAATTTAGGTTCTCCTGTTGCACGTAGCTTAGTTTCTCAGCCTTAAGCACATGTAACCAAATAAGATAGACTTAATTCTTGGTATACAGTGGCATCTGTGGAAGGACAGATGAATGCAGCAAACTTTGTGCCGTGTGGCGGCAGTAAAACGTCTCCCCGAACATCATCCATAGTGCAGATTATATTTTATTTACATTCTTTGAGATCAGAGGATAGATTCTGAGAAATCTAAAATTTGAGATCGATTAAGACTATTTTTCTAGATCATCGTCTTTTATATTATTTGGATCCTTTTGAAATTAATCAGTCTTTGAATCGACTGCCCAATTAAAATTAAGAAATTACAGTATGCTTTTTTCTGGTTTCGTCACCAGATATTGTCAGGGTCTTTCACAAGGCTTTATTAGCCGAAACTACGTAGTCTGGCCCATGTTTCTACTTCTGTATGTGTTCTCTGCTCTTGAAGGAACTTTTTAAGATTTTAATTTTATCTAATGCTGACCTACATTTCATGGTAACCACTGCTCTTGGAAAATTGTGTCAAGTTATTTTTTCAGTGCTCACCAAAGGTGAAGTTGCTGTAATATTTGGCATGTCCTGATATCTGGAGAAGACCAGGAGGAAACAGTGAATGACTGGTATATCTGTTGTTGATGTTAATTTCATGCTTCATTGATTTTGCCGCATATTATGGATCATGTAGCATGGTTTGGTCTGACAATGTGTGTGGCCTCTTATTAAAGCTTAGTGTGACCTATATTTCATGGTCCAGTAATTTCTGCCTGATTATGATATCTTTGACACTTTTTCATGGATTTGTATTATAATGGGTATAATGGTAAATTCAGACACTTTGATTGACCTCATATTACTTATAGGTCACTGTGGCCTATACATGTTTTTTTTTACAGTTCATTGATATTGTCTAATATATCCAGAACTGTTTCATGTTTTTGAATGATTCTTAGGAACACTCTTATTCTGAGACTATAGTTTAAATCATTTTATTTGGCCTCTTTTGTTCATATCAAATGTGCCCTTGTAAAAGTCAAGCTCCCATAAAGTGCACTCAATTGTCTTCTGACAGTTCTGTTGCCCAAATTATATCAGAACACTGCGTTTTATAGGACTTGGGAATTTACATCACCCCCAGGGTGTTTATTAGAATGACTGTGGTGTGGTCTTCCTGTTGTATGGTGACAGCAATTTGAAAACTTAAAAAGAATAGTGTAATGTACTTAAAAGACAGTGCTCTAGCTATCCCAGGATTGAGGGGCAATATTTTGATGAAAATTTTGATGAAAATTGGACAAAAAAATAGGTAAATTATATATGCTTACTTGTTCATCGTAGGAAAATTAATGTACAAGTTTTATGCTCTAAACTTGACACACACCATAATGCCCATATTGTTGCCAAAACTGGTGGAAAAATGACCAACCCAGCACCCTTCTCACTGTTGTCCTAGCTGGAGCACTGAGTAGGATATTTTTAAGATGAAAGACAAGCAACCACCTATTTTCTTTTTTTTTTTTTGCCTTCCTCAGTTGGGAGTCAGCTGTTAATGAATTTGCTCCTCTAGGAGCAAACTGTTTCTTTCATAGACCTCATTTTGGAAGTTGTCTCCTTTTGAAAAATGTTAGAGAAACATTTTGGTATACTTATACATCCTAAATAATTTTCTTGTTTTTTTTTGTCTGATTTTGTGTGTTGTACACTCTGTATATTTGCAGAAATCAGGGTTTTTTGTTGTTGTTTTTTATAAGTTTTCACATGTATTTCAGATTTTTCCAGCTTAGTTAATCATCAACAGCCTTTCTGCAATGGTGTGCATCATGAAAAAGATGTTAATGAAAACTTTGAGCCACACCTGATAGATGCAGATTGTGCAAATGATCAGATCATTCAAGGCAAATTGACCTGTGTTCCATTGCACACTAGTGGTCTCAATGGGGTCAGCGAATATAGATCACTGACTGCATCATCACCATCACCATTTCAAGATCTCCCTTCCAAGTGTGTGAATTTGAAGTCTCATTTCATATAGTTAGTGGGGCACGGAGGTTTGTATAAGTTTTCTCCCAGACTTTTAACAATACTAAGTACCAGTGCTAACTGCATTATTGGATAGGATTTATTACTATTCTCACGTTGAAATGGCAGATTTTTATATGTACAACCTATGACAGAAGGAAAAAGTCATTTTGCTGGATAAAACTGGAAATCTGCTCTTGGCTCAAAGGGAGAATACTTTTTCAGCCTCAGTACTTCACTGATGATTAACAGAAAAATGTGGTCTGCTGTGTTGTTTTTTTCATGTTGTACATGTACTGTTTCACTTTACAGAAATTTACAGAAAATTTGTTTCTACAATATGCATTTTTAGCGCACCTGTCAAGCTGAGCTTATAGTATAACCGTTGTCCGTCGGCGTCGGCATTCATACTTTCAAGCACCAATATCTCCTACACCAGCTGGCCAAACTTGATCAAATTTTATGTGTAGCATAGTTGGGGTGGGGTTTATGTGTAGCATAGTTGGGGTGGGGGGAAAACTGCATAAAGTTTTAGAGAAGATTGGAATGGAACTCTGGTTGCCATGGCAATATATAGCTCCCATAGACTTATAATGGCAAAAACTTAAAAAAATGTTCTTCTCTTAAACCATGAGGCCCAGAGCTTATGTATTTAGTATGTAATGTTGTGTGGTCTCCTACATTAGTCCTGCCAACCATTTGGGGTCCAAATTGGCCACGCCAGCGGGGTCATTAGCTCCCATAGACTTATAATGGGAAAATCTTAACAAAGTTTCCTCTCTGAAACCATGAGGCCTAGAGCTTATATATGATGTATGTAGACGTTTCTAATATTCCCCAATATAAATCCTGCCAACCATGCCCCTGGGGTCCAAGTTGGCCACTCCAGGGGAGTCATTAGCTCCCATAGACTAATAATGGGAAAAAAACTTCTTCTCTGAAACCATGAGGCCCAGAGCTAAGGTATGTAGTATGTTGCAATGTTGTGTAGTGTCCTACATAAATCCTGCTAACCATGCCCCTGGGGTCCACATTGGCCATGCCCCGGGGTCATTAGCTCCCATGGACTTATAGTGGGAAAATCTTAACAGATCTTCTTCTCTGAAACCATGAGGCCTAGAGCTTACGTACATAGTAGGTAGCAATGTCTAGTGCTCCCCTTTATAAATCCTTCCAACCATGCCCCTTGGATCCAAACTGGCCATGCCCCAAGGGTCATTAGCTCCCATAGACTTAAAATGGGAAAACTTACAAAATCTTTTTCTTCGAAACCATGAGGCCCAGAGCTAAGCTATTTAGTATGTAGCAATGTTGTGTGGTGTCCTACATAAATCCTGCTAACCATGCACCTGGGGTCCAAATTGGCCACACCCCGGGGGTCATTAGCTCCTTTAGACTCATACATGTAATGGGAAAATCTTAAAAAATCTTCTCTGAAACCATGAGGCCTAGAGCTTATATATTTAGTATGTAGCAATGTTTAGTGGTTTCCTATATAAATCCTGCAAACCATGCCCCTGGAATCCAAATTGGCCACACCCCGGGGCTCATTAGCTTCGTACACTTAAAAAATCTTTTTCTCTGAAACCATGAGGTCCAGAGCTTATATATTAGTATGTAGCAATGTTTAGAAGTCCCCTACATAAACCTTGCCAATCCAGCCCCTGGGATCCAAACTGGCCTCACCCCAGCAGGTCATTTTTAGCTCACATGAACAAAGTTCAGGAAGAGCTATTGTACTACCCCTGGCATCGGCATTGGCAGGGTTAGCAAAATGTTCAAGTTTTACGTTAAAGTTTTTTTGTGATGGGCAAGGCGCTGTCAGGCGAGCCATCCTGGCCCTGTGACAGGTCTTGTTTTCCATAGAGCTATGTTGCAAAAGAACCTTCAACGATCTTCTTCTCTGAAACCATGAGGCCCAGAGCTAAGCTATATAGTATGTAGCAATTTTGTATGGTGTCCTACCTAACTCCTGCCATCCATGACCCTGGAGTCCAGATTGGACATGCACTGGGGCTCATGTGCTCTCATAGACTTATAATGGGAAAAACTTAAAAAATCTTCTTCCCAGAAATTGGCCACACCCCCTTAGAGTCATAAGCTCCCATAGTCTTATAATGGAATTTAAGGTTTAAAAAATCTTCTTGTCTGAAAGCATGAGGCCCAGAACCTATATATATTTAGTTTGTAGTGATGTTTAGAAGTCTCCTGCCAACCATGCCCTTGGGGTCCAAACTGGCGTCGCCCCGGGGTCATTAGCTCCCATAGACATGAGGCCCAGAGCTTATATATTTAATATGAAGCAATGTTTAGAAGTCCTCTACATAAATCCTTCCAATCAAGCCCCTAAACTGGCATCGGGGGTGGGAAGGTGGTGCGATGGTGCTGCGTGTAACTTCCAGTGCGGATGGGGTTATTTGGACATTTTTTCTCTCGTCTATCATTTCTCTTCTCCTTTCTCCCTCTCTCTGGGAGACTGAAACACTGTCTCAAAGGGCCGTTAAACCCAAATCAATTAATCAATCAATCAACCAAACTGGCCTCACCCCAGGGGGTCATTTGTTTATATAGAGCTAAAGAACCTTCAAAAATCTTCTCTGAAACCATGAGGCTCAGTCTCAGCTTATATATTTAGTATGTAGCAATGTTAGTAGTCCCCTACATAAATCCTGTCAATCAAGCCCCTGGGATCCAAACTGGACTATTTGTTTATATATGCTGCATGGTAGAGCTACAGAATTTAGTTACCAGCATTTTTAGGGCTGAATACAACTACAGGAACTTTATGATAAATCGGGAAAATGCAGGAAAATATTTCAGGTACATGTGCATCTTAAAGATGCAAACACAATATGGAAAACTAAACATAGTAGGCCACATGTAATGTGTTGGTTATATGTAGTGTCTTTTCTTAACCCTTGAAGCACCAAAAATGAAAACAGTTGATCCAGGTGAGGCAGTTCATAGTGCCTCTCTTCATCTGAATCCATACTGATTTCCCTCTAGCTTTTGAAGTCTCAGTAATAAAGCTTGGACAAAAATTTTCCTGAAAGTATTGCAGACTTAAATTTTGCTATCTCCTTTTTTGTGCTTTATTGGGTAATTTATTTAGATGAGGATGCAAGATGACATATGAACACTGATATGACAAAGTTTTAAGGAAAATTTTAAGAAGTTCTGCAATATTGTTCTCTTAAGCAAAGGTAAAGGAGCACTTCAGTTGCACAGTTAGGCTGTAAAATTATTTTCCTGTATGACTAGCTTTTCTGTTTATCAAATTATTTTCCTGTATGACTAGCTCCTCTTTGTGTACCATAGAAATTCTATATATTGGGACAGTTAGGTCTGAGCAGGTAGTGCAAACCCAGATCAGACTGCTCCTCAAGCAGTCTGATCAGGGTTTACACTATTTGGCATGTCTCTCATTTGCATTTTTGGGCACATTACTGCACTGTAAAACCATACTGTTCTAATTTTAGGACAGTTATGGTAATTATTTTTAGTGTCCCAATATTTAGAATGTTTATGGTAATATTTTTTTTCCTGAATGACTAGCTCCACTCTGTCAGAACTGAATTGCAGCACTTTTGAATAATATCAGGCATTATTGTTTATGTGGGTGAATAGTCTTTACTTTAAGGCTGAAGTTACTTATTAATCTGTGTAAATACTGCCATAATCAAGAACCATCAGGACTTCAAACGGATATGATTTCATGGCTGAGCTGTACAGCAGAAGTGCCATAGGATCATTATGAGCTACAGTAAACACTTTCCATAGGGTACTCTTTCATAAAAGGTAAAATATCTACTGTATTATGTAACCCCCCCCCCCCCCCCCCCCACACACAGAAGGTTCTGGGGGCATATTTATGTACCCCCCATCCCCCCGACCCCCATCCCCCTGCACAGAAGGTTCCAGGGGACATATTGGTTTCATTATGGATTCTGTTGGTGTCCGCATTCGTGTGGACATCGGCTTGACAGTTTCTTGCACCCACAATATCTCTTGAACAAATTGGCAGAATTTCACCAAACTTGCACAGATATATAAGTGGGACCTCCTATTCAGGATCACAGTAGGCCTTAAGTATGTGAAATTTTCATTAAAAAAAAGATATCTCATGAGCCATTGGCTTGATTGTCACCAAACTTGCACAGAGAGACAATTTCACAAGTTTATGTTGTTTTGGTGCCCCATTATCAAGGTCAAAAGCCAACTTACAAATGTTTAATGCTCCCTGAAATTGAGATATTTCTTGAACCAATGGATCAATTCTCATCAAACTTGCTTGGATATTTCATTGTGACAGGTTTAAGATATGTTCAGTTTTTTCAAGGTTATGTGGGATATCTTTAGAATCAGGGGATGGATTTTTATACGCCCGTTTTGAAAAAACGGACGTATTATGGCATGGCGCTGTCCGTCCGTCTGTCCGTCCATCTGTCAACATTCTTGTGCGCACCATATCTCAGAAACGGTTTGAGATATCTTCATGAAATTTTGTAGGCATATATATTAGGATGGGGCAAAGTGTTGCATATAGTAATGGTTGCTCCCCCTTTCTTAGTTTCCAAGTTATGACCCTTTGATTATTTTTTACCCTACTAGTCTTGTGCGCGCCATAACTAGATAACTGTTTGGGTTATCTTGATGAAACTTTATAGCAATGTGTATGAGGGTCTGATGATATGTCGCGTATAACAATGGTTGCTCTCCCTTTCTTCATTTTGGAGTTGGATCCCTTTGAATAGATTTTATAGGCTATTTTTGTGTATACTAATCTTGTGCATTCAATAACATAGTAACCATTAGGAATATTGTGATGGAACTTTATAGCAATGTGCATGATCATAAGAGGGTGTGTCACATATAAGAATGGTTGTTCCCCTTACTTAATTTTAGAGTAACCTCCCTTTGATTAGTTTTTTAGCGTAACCCATTTCTTCATTGCTCCTTAACCCTTTGAAATATTTTAATGAAACTTTCTAGGAATGTGTATAATAATGGGGCAATGTATCTGAGCAAGAACCACAACTCTGGCATACTTACTTCCTGAATTATCTGCCCTTGCATCAATTTCCGTTTTACTCTGTAACTCCTTAACTGTTGGAAATATTTTAACAAAATTTTATGGTGATGTGTTTATTGTCAAGGGAAAGTATTGTGACATAGAGTTTATGAAATATCTCCCTTGTTTGACTTTGGCATTTCTCAACTTCTGAGCTGCTTCACCCTGGAAGCTGATTTTTGGTATACTAATAGTATTTGATATGTTAGATGTTTTGATAACATTGCAATCATTAATTATGGAGTTGTTTCCCCTGTTTGTCTGCCTGTCCATCCTTCTATAAACAATCTTGTTTATTCTGTAACTCCTTCATGACACCAGGGCTCCAGATAAGAATTTATGGTTAATTGGGTATTACCCACTGATTTTTTTGTTAATTGGGTATTCTGAATTTTAATTGGGTAATGCAACTTGCATTACCCACTGATTTTGCTTTTAATTGGGTATTCTGATTTTTATTTGTGCAATTTGGTAAAACTGGAGTTAGCACTGCAATCTTAACATTTTGCATCACCATGATTTTGCATTGGTATCTATCTATATATATAGTGAGTCCCAGGGATCTAGGGGACGCTGAATTCGGCGTCCCTGGACGCGAATATTTAGGCCCGGACGCCAATAATTGCTTTCCGAGGATTCCCGCGGACGCGTTTTTTTTGCCGGCTGTACTTCTTTAAAATCTCCTAACATGTCAGTTGTTGCAAGTGTTGAAGAAGCCACGCATTGCTCGCACCTTTGACAGAGCTACAGAGGGACTGTTTATTTGAACCAGAAATCAATAAAATCAGCGTAAATGTCACCTCACATTTACCTGGAATTTCACACCTTCTTAATCCCCACTACCGTATGTCGTTAATCAGCAGTAGCATACGGCACGTGTCAGTATTTCACACTTTCTTAATCACTGTTTGATCAATAAACGAATTTGGTCAACACGGTTTCTTTGTCTTAGATCTACCGCCTCACGTGATTGGTCAGTTTACGTCTTTAGACGTATCGCATCGCAATAATAGACAGCTTGTCAAAGGTGAGGCTTTTACAGTGGCTTTGCCAGCAAATTAATATTATATTACCGGTATATCACGCGCGAAAGGGATGAGCCAGAGAGGGGCAACTCGGCCAACTCCGGTCTCGTCTCATTAAAGAGTTTGCAGAATCTTCCACGAGAAAAACAACAACAGATTTTTAGGTTGCCTGCCGAAGTTATTTTCCGAGGCACGTTTTTCATTTCCTTACTGTTCGTATTACGCACTTGCGCTGTGCTCGATGGGCAATCGGTAGCTTCAAGTTGCTAGAAGCGGTCGTCAAAGATAATTATACTATATTTAAGCAAGGCCAAGTCGTTGCAATTCCCGGAAACTGGTGACTTGATATCTTCGGCTCGTGCACTTTAAAATTCTTTTCCGCTGTTTTTAGTCTGTTTCCCGCCATTTCCCGCGCACCATGTACAGAACGAGTACCAGTATATCTATAAATAACGCTGCGGTAAATCTGTGAGGTCAACACAGATAGTTGAACACGCTGCATAGGAATTACACCTGGCGCTTTTGTTTACACATGACAGCCTTGGATAACACCGTCGTTACGCTTCTGTCTTTTGGGTCTTTGCGTACCGGGAATTTTGTCTGCGTATTGGTACGCTTACAGGAAAAGGTCAATTGTGTTTTTCAATTATTTTATTGGGTATTTACGCTAATACGCTGCTTATCTCGAGTACTGTGACACTGAAACGGGCGTATTATGCGCCGCTTGCGAAGCTCTTGTTTCCAAAGAAGCATAGATATATCATTGGGACAAACTTCAGTGCTGATTAGAGTTTTGTGACTTTGATCTCATTTTCAAAGTCACAGGAGGACTGAAGTACATGTATGTGAAATTTTCCTTAAAAATGAGATATCTCAAGCCGTTGGCTTGAATCATAGATATACCCTTGGGACAGTTCAAAAGTTTCCTATGTTTTGGTTACCTTGACCCAATCATAAAGGTCAAAAGCCAACTTAAAAATATTAAATTTGCAGAAAGAATGCACTAATGGAGGATTCAAGGGACTGGGAATGGGCTGATGGGGAAGGCTGTGGGGAGGGGACATCTGTTTTTCTCTGAAAAAATATATTGAGTAAAACTTAGGGCTGGAAACCCTGGGATGGTGCCTGAAATAGCTGGCATGTCACTTCAAAATCTTCATGTGATAGGTATCTGAAGTGTCTTGGTATCTCCTGAAACAACTTCACATTCTGCTTTACAATCACTGGACCTTTACCAGTAGAAGCCCTGGCACATAGCTGCTGAAACTATAAGTATTGGGTCAAATCCTTCTGAATCATCACTAGGTCAGTTCCTGCTACAACTGGGACATATCTTCTTGAATTGTTTGGCCGTTTTACCTGAGATTCATAGACCACTCTGCTAAATATCACTGTGCCATTCCCCACAGAAAAGACTTGCACAATGTTGTCTCCTGGATACTGTTGGTCAGCCTCCTCTGAATCCATTAGCATTTCCCAGCTGACTTTATGGGTTGTACTCCAGAAAATATTTGGCGTTTCCTACTGAAACAACTAAGCAGTGTCTCTTAGAAACTCTCATTCAGCCTTTCACTCTCAGCTTAGTCTAATTGCAGTTCCCTATTGACACATTGGGCCATACTCCTTGAAAAACTTGCCCATAATTTCTTCCGAAAAAAAAACCATATACCCACTATATACTTCGTATATCGGGGTATAACCATTGAGCCAGTCCCCACAGGAAAAATTCAGGCAATGTCTATTAGAAACTCTTGGTCAGCCTTTAACTTTATCCTGAATCCATAAAATTTGCAGTTTTCTGTTGACACCATGGGCCGTACTCCTAATACTCCTCTCACTTATCCAGTCCCAGGGAAAAACTCTGGCAATGTCTCCTGGAGACACTACTCTTGGTCAACCTTTTGCACTCTCCTCCGAGTCCATTTGCAGTTCCCTGTTGACTCCAATTGGGTCATACTGTTGAAAGAACTTGGCCATAATTTCTTCTGAAACCACCTCAGCCACCTCTAAAATACTACAGCATATCTCTCAGCTATTCCGTTAGTGACTGGGTCAGCCCTTTCCGCCTCGAAATCATAGAACACATTAAAAACCACTGGAAACCAACTGAGTGTTACAATGAAATATTCACCTCAAAATACACTGAGCCACTCCCCACTGAAATCAGCTGGCTAGCTCTACTTGCAGGGCCATTCTCAAACACTCTCAGACTGGGTTATTCACTTCTGAATGAGCCATTCCCCTCTGGAGCAGCTGACACATACCCCTTTAAAACCACTAGGCTGATGGCCTATGAAACCACTGGGCCCTTTCCCTGAGAAAGGGCCATTCCTCCCATAAGCTCAGAAATCAAGGGATTATTCCATTTAGAAACCACTGGCTTATTCCCTATAGCGGCTCAGATACTACTGGGTGATTACCTATGAAATCAAAGGGCCAGTCTCCTCTGAGAAAAAAAAGAGAGAATCATTGGGCTATTCCCATTACAAGAAACAAAAAAAAAAAAAAAATAATAATGATAATAAAAAACAAACAGAGGGCTATTTCCCCCAAAACTATACTTTATAACCATGGACCATTTTCCTCAAACAACTTCGGACTATTAATCACCGAAACCAAAGGGCCATTTACCAGTCCCCTGAAAAATGCATTTGATGTTCCTCTGGGAAACTGCTGGGCATTCTACACTTTAAAATCAATGGCCTTGTGGTTTTGAGTTAGTACGGTAGGGCATGACCCAATTATTATAAAAAGGGGGCGTATATTGTTATGGCGCTGGCGTCCGTCCGTCTGTCCATCCATCTGTCCTTCCGGCATAAACTTATGTTTCCAGATATCTCCTCCTACAGTTTACATCCGATCGAGCTGAAACTTGGTATATAGTAAGACTATGAGGTGGACCAGCATATATCATTTCGAGATTACGCTCCAATGATTTTTAAGGGAGTTACAGCCTTTTACTTAGAATTTTTGGGGTGTTAGTTTCCGGATAACTCCTCCTACAGTTTTTATCCAATTAAGCTGAAACTTTGTAAATGGTAAGACTACGATGTGAAGTAGTGCATATTTTATGGAAATTTTGCTCCCATGATTTTTAGCTCACCTGAGCACGAAGTGCTCAAGGTGAGGTATTGTGATCGGTCTTTGTCCGTCGTCCGTCGTCCGGTCGTGCGTCCGGCGTCAACTTTTGCTTTAAACAACTTCTTCTCCAAAACTGCTAGCCGGATTTCAAAATAATTTCACAGAAATGTTCCTTGGGGGACTCTCTACCAAAATTGCTCAAATGGTTCCGCTCCGCTGAACAATATGGCCGCCAGAGCTAAAAATAGAAAAACCTTTAAACGACTTCTCTTCCAGAACTGCTGGGCCGATTTTGAAATAATTTCACAGAAATGTTCCTTAGGAGACCCTCTACCAAAATTGCTCAAACGGTTCTGCTCCGCTGAACAATATGGCCGCCAGAGCTAAAAATACAAAAACCTTTAAACAACTTCTCCTCCAAAACTGCTTTGCAGATTTTGAAATAATTTCACAGAAATGTTCCTTAGGAGACCCTCTACCAAAATTGCTCAAACGGTTCCGCTCCGCTGAACAATATGGCCGCCAGAGCTAAAAATAGAAAAACCTTTAAACGACTTCTCCTCCAAAACTGCTGGGCCTATTTTGAAATAATTTCACAGAAATGTTCCTTAGGAGACCCTCTACCAAAATTGCTCAAACGGTTCTGCCCCGCTGAACAAAATGGCCACCAGAGCTAAAAATAGAAAAAAGCTTTAAACATCATCGTTTCTAAAGCCAATGGCTCGATTTCAAAAAAAATTCACAGAAATGTTTTACTCATGGCTCTGACCAAAAATTGCTCAGACGGTTCCGCTCCGCTGAACAAAATGGCCACCAGAGCTAAAAATAGAAATAAATCTTAGAATGGCACAGAGGGCACAGTTATGATCCAATCATCATGAAACTTTGTCAGAATGTTTATCTTAATGAAATCTAGACCATCTTCGAAACTGGGTCATGTGGGGTCAAAAACTAGGTCACTGGGTCAAATCTTAGAAAAACCTTGTGCACACTCTAGAGGGCACAGTTATGATCCAATCTTCATGAAACTTTGTCAGAATGTTTATTTATATTAAATCTAGGCCAAATTTGAATCTGAGTCTTGTGGGGTCAAAAACTAGGTCACTAGGTCAAGTATTAGAAAAACCTCATGTACACTCTAGAGGGCACAGTTATGATCCTATCTACGTGAAACATTGTCAGAATGTTTACTTTCTTTAAATTTATACCAGATTTGAAACTGGGCCATGTCGGGTCAAAAACTAGGTCACTAGGCCAGTTCTTAGAAAAACAGCGTGAACGCTTTTGATGACACAGTTTTGTTCTAATCTTCATGAGACTTTGTCAGAATGTTTGTCTCCAACGAATCTGGACCAAGGGTGCAACTTGGTAATGTTGGGTCAAAAAGTAGGTCACTAGGTTAAACCTTAGAAAAACATTGTGTACACTCTAGAAGGCACAGTTTTGATAACTTTGCCAGAATGTTCATATCCAAGAAATTTAGACCAGGTTTGGAACTGGGTCATGTAGGGTCAAAATCTAGGTCATTATGATAAATCTTATAAAAACCTTGGGTACACAATAAAGGGTTCATTTTCCATTTAATCTTTGTGAAACTCTGTCAGTCATATGGATGTCTCTGAGGTTAAGTTCACAGGATACTCAGGTGAGCGATCCAGGGCCATCATGGCCCTCTTGTTAGTGGAGTTACAGCCCTTTGAAAAAACTCGTCTATGGCAGTTTGTATGGCAATTCTTTAGCATTCCATAACTTGGTTACTCTGTGGAATATCATGATGAAACTTTATACCAATGTTTATGAGGTTAAGACATGTCTCATACAAGAATGGGTACTCCCCTTGACTTAGATTTTGAGTTACCTCCCTTTGATTATTTTGTCAGACTATGTTTGTACACCTCATATCTAACTAACCCTTTGGACTATTGTGATGAAACTTGATAGTGATGTATATTAGGTTGACACAATATGTCACATATAAGAATGATTGCCTCCCCTTACTTATTTTTGGAATAACCTCCCTTTGAATATTTTTATCCCCCGACCGAAAGGTTCGGGGGATATAGCGATGAGCCTGGCGTCCGTCCGTCTGTCCGTAAACATTTTTCTTGTCCGCTCTATATCTTGAATACCCTTTGGAATATTTTCATGGTACTTCACAGTTATGTAGAACAGGACATGACGAAGTGTCGCGTACAAGAATGGTAACTCTTGCTATTGTACTTTTTGAGTTATCTTCCCTTTGGTGAATTTTTGGCAGATTCCTGTCCGCTCTGTAACTTGAATACCCTTTGAAATATTTTCATGATACTTTACAGATATATAGAACAGGTCATGACGATGTGTCGCGAACAAAATTGACAACTCTTGCATTCTTACTTTTTGAGTTATTTCCCCTTGATGGTTTTAGCTGTGATTTTGTGTTGATTTCGTGTCCGCTCAATAACTTAAATACTCTTTGGAATATTTTCATGATACTTTACAGATATGTAGAACAGGTCCTGATGATGTGTGGCGAACAAGAATAGCAACTCTTGCTTTCTTACTTTTTGAGTTATTTCCCCTTGATGGTTTTAGGTGTGATTTCCTGTCGGCTCTATAACTTGAATACCCTTTGAAATATTTTCATGATACATTACAGATATATAGAACAGGTCATGGCAATGTGTCACAAACAAGAATGACCACTCTTGCTTTCTTACTTTTTGAGTTATTTCCCCTTGATGGTTTTGGGTGTGAGATTTCGTGTCCGCTCTATAACTTGAATACCCTTTGAAATATTTTCATGATACTTTACAGATATGTAGAACAGGTCATGACGATGTGTCGCGAACAAGAATGACAACTCTTGCTTTCTTACTTTTTGAGTTATTTCCCCTTGATGGTTTTAGCTGTGATTTTGTGTTGTTTGGTGTCTGCTCTATAACTTGAATACCTTCTGAAATATTTTCATGATACTTCACAGATATTTAGAACAGGTCATGATGATGTGTCGCGAACAAGAATGACAACTCTTGCTTTCTTACTTTTTGTGTTTTTCCCCTTGATGGTTTTAGGTGTGATTTCATGTCGGCTCTATAACTTGAATACCTTTTGAAATATTTTCATGATACTTCACAGATATGTAGACAAGGTCATGACAATGTGTCGCGAACAAGAATGACAACTCCCCCCACCCCACCCACCCCCCACCCCCACCCCACCCCCCCAAAAAAAAAAAAAAAAAAATCCAGATTTGGATTCTTTGTGCAAATTCACTTACTAGAGAGCTCAAAATTAGATTTGTATGGCTTGTACTTTAGAAGTTCTTCACGCATTTTGAGATGTTGAATGTATCATATGCTATGCATTGTGTGCATGGTGGCTGTTTGAGATTTTACCTCTTTTTAGCAGTCTGGCATACTGTTTTGGTCTGAGTGTTAGATAATCATGCATCTGTTAAACAGATAATGTCAATCAGAAGCATAGTAGAATGACATTATATTACTTATATATGTTTTGAAGTGCATCCTGTTTACCAAGGCAGAAGGGGCCTTTGGTCGGGGGATTTGCCATCTCCTCTGATGGCTATTTTCTAAGGCTATTCTTAATCTTATGCAAGCAATAAGTAGGCAACCGTATGGAATATCTTGATGAAAATTTATAGCAATGTGTATTAGGTTGAGGCTGTGTGTCTTATATAAGAATAATTGCTCCCCCTTCCTTATTTGTGGAGTTACATCCCTTTGATTAATTTCTACTGCTATTCTTGGGCAAGTCATTGCGAGGTAACCGTATGGAATATCTTGACGAAACTTTATAGCAGTGTGTATTAGGCTGAGACAGTATGTCTAATAAAAGAATAGTTGCTTCCCCATTTTTATTTTATTTTAGTTACATCCCTTTGATCACTTTTTTAAGGCTTTTCTTTTGAGAACCTTAATGTTTGGAATGTCTTGATAAACTTGATAGCAATGAAGACAAGGATGAAACGGTGCAAAAAAAACCATTCAGAAACGGGCTTATATTGCCCCGCTTGCGGAGCTCTTGTTATTGTTTTGGAGAGGAACAAGCCAGTAGTTTCAGGGACAGAACCAGTGACTTCTTTGGGAATAGTTGGGAACAAGCCAGTGGTTTCAGGGACAGAACCAATGACTTCTGAGGGAATGGCCAGTTAGCCCCTTATGAAACCACTTTAGATAATATTTAGACTGCCTCCCCAGAAAGCAATGAGTCTTTCTATTCTTTAACAATGTTCAGGGATATACTGCTCAGAACCATAGGTCTAATCTGATCTGAAACCACTGTGCTGTTTCTTCTCACAAACAACTGGGTTTCCTTCTACTGAAACCAATGGGGTACCGGTAATCCTCTGAGAAACAACTAAGCCAGCCCCCCCCCCCCCCCCCCCCCCCCCCCCCCCCCCCCCACCCACCACCCAGACACACACACACACAAAAATGGCAGGGTCATCCCCTCAGAAACCAAACTGCACTTTTGGATGATTTGGATTTACAATACTTTTGGATTGACAGTCATAAATAGTCAAATTGTTTGCTGTAGCTCAGTATGATCTGCACAGACATAGTTGTTAAGCTTGCTAGCGATATTTTCATGTTGTAGTAATGTAGATATCATGCAGAACTTTTACTCTCTTCATAGAAAACATTGTGTTCATCCAACATAGCATGATATTTCATTATCGTCGTACCGTAATGCCCCTAAAATTTCGGACACCCGAAAGTTGGACAATTATTGTTCGAAAATTCTTTGAAAATGGATTTTACACTTAGTGATGCTTAATGACGCTTATTGAAATGCAAACGTTGTAGATCTTGATCAAACTGCTCCTTGAGGAGCAGTTTGATCTGGGTCTGCAATGTTTGCTCAGACATGTCTGTCCAAATATTTAGGGTCATAATGGTATTTTGTGGCTGCATTAGATATTTCAATCTAGGGTAAAAACGTCTTGTTAAATATGTGCTTATTGTGCTTATGTTCTCATCTTTTGTGATTCATACTGCTACTGAATACTGTTTACAAATCAGTTGGCCAAACTATAAACAATGCAGGTCATGATCAGTCTGCTTCTTTCATTCAGGAGCTATATGATCAGAGCCTGCACTGGTTGCATAGGTGATACATAGATATTTTGTGGGACTCAAAGCTTATTATTAGTGTAAATGAGACTCATGCATAATACATACAAGCATCATGCAGCTTAAGTTGGCTATATTGCATTGCTTCTTGTTAAATTAGTTGTGTTTATATACATGTATTTTGCGATTGCACAATATTAATGACATTGGATACTGCATGAGCCGCAACACAACAAAACCAACCTAGTTGCATGTGTGCCCAGCAAAGACTCACACCAGCCTAGGCATCTGCATCTGATAAGACAGAGCAGATGCCCAGGCTGATCATACTCTTCCCCGGGCGCACATGCCACTTTGTTGGTTTTGGAGTGTCAGGGTGTCATGGCTCACATGTATGTACTAATTTATGCCATTCACCTTCAGTGTCAAAATTTATCCACTATAATTACTTTAAAAAGTTACTAATTTTCATGTGTTCTTTCAACAGAGCCGTCCATGTCTAAAAGCAAGCTCAATGGTTGGTTGCAAAACAATGGTCACATGGCTTCTCACATGACCAGTCACCCTTCACCCATCACAGAAAGTATGGTGGAACATTACAAGTCGGTCTCCGTTCAGCAAGGGTACGACAACATGGTCCTTGATTCCGTGATGAACAGCCGCCATGGATCGTAAAAGGGTGTGGAGAATAGGCATAAAAGGTGTGAATCATATCAAGAAATTTTTATATATATTTGGCTGATAAGTCTACTATGATAAGGTGTTTAAAATCATGTTTGCATAATTGTTAGGGCAGTAGTTGCAAGATTGAGAATGTATTTTTTCTTTAAAAAAATGAAGCTCCAGATTTGCAAAAATTTACGTGAGCCTTTGTACATGTTTTCATGTTTCTACAGGAAAACATAGGCTGAGCTCCCCAAGGCTGTTATGTTGAGAAACTGCATCACGTCTTCTTGGACAAAAGCCTGGAATTTTCGCTTAACTGGAGTGCTGACAAAAGGTATATGTTGTCATGAATGTTTCACTTATATTATTTTTGACAGCTATTTGTTATTTTGTTTCGTAGCAAATTTTAGGATGAATTAAAAATGTAGAAATGTCATTTAAAAAATGATATTAACTAACATGCATAGTACAGCTGATCACAGATCAGGTAGTGCAAGCTTTTGCAATTAAAATCGTTCAAGCAGTCCAAGACTGCTATTTTTGTAGTCATAACGAAGTTATTTGGTTGTTTCATACTTTTCCATGAGAACTTTCATTGTGAGATGTAGAAGTGATACTTATGGGTGCCCATTTGTATTAATTGTGAAATTCTGAATGTGCACTTTTTCAGGGGACACAACCCTGCCATTTCTATTTTAATCTCCCTTCTCAGTCTGGGTCAACTCTTAAAGGAAAGAATTTGCTCCTCTTGGAGCAAATTCTTTTCTTTAAAAGTAGAGCCCTTTGTTATCCAGGGAAGCAAACAAGAAGCCACTAAGGTTGTCCCCTGTTAGAAATGATAATCACTACCTTAGCCTCTTTCGATCGGCATGGTAGTGATACGAGCTTATCGCTGCAATGTAACACTGAAAAGTGATCCACTTTTTACCAGTCTGCCATGAAAATACTGCATAATTCAACTTATCTAATAATTTGATTATTAATACGAGTACAATTGTGGCAGTATCTTACCAATAACAATCTTAAATCACTGATTTAGAGACAGTAATGTATTCGTGTTGTGCAAATTTGTACTGTACATGTAAACAAACAAAAATGGCTCCCAAACCGGAGATGAACATGACATTGACAAATAATTAGTAATCTAAGGTTGTTACTGGTAAGATACCGCTTGAGTAGTACTCATATAATTTAACAAATTATTAAATAAGTTAAATCATGCTGTATTTTCATGGCAGATTGGTGAAAAGTGAGTCACTTTTCAGTGTTACATTGCTGAGATAGGCTCGAATCACTACCCTGCCGAAGGAAGGAGGCTGAGGTAGTGATTATCATATCTATCCTCCTGTATGTAACTGTACACCTTGGTGAGAACAAGAGTACATAGTGTTGTACATGTTAATGTACCCATGCATCTTGTGAGAAAAGGCATCTTATGTCATATGTGAACAGCAGAGACTGGTCAGCCTGTGGAGGCTTATAACAGTATAGGATCTGCAGTTTTCTCCAGATGGTTTTCTCATATCCACAGATTGCTGTTGTGGACACTTCAAACTGATATGCCGGCTAATCTCAGCCTTTGGAGTTCACATGTGCCATATTAACACTTTAAGCGCCAAAAAGCAGACAACAAAATTTACGTCTGCAAAATTAAAAAAAAACAAAAAAAAAACGTTTCAACCTATATCATTATAAGAATTCTTACACTAGAGGGCAAACTGTGTAGATCTAGATTATGAGCCACCTCATCAGAATCTACACTGTTTGCAAATTCAGCTATTCTCGTCTCTGATGTGTAAAGTGTTAAAGGTAGGTTCCTGGACTAGCGATAACAATTATGTCCACAAAATAATTTAGCCTTTTTCTGAGTAGTATTAAATTCTCTGATTTTCCTGAATTTGTTGCCACTGAGAAACTCGTCAGATGTTGAAGAAAATGGTCGTTTTCCCTTTTGGTTTATTTTCTTTCGTTGGAATTCCAAATCTAAAAATAACTATGTTTATCATGTCTATAAGTGCGCGATTTCTGATGCCATTCTCCAAAGGTCAATTTTCCCTTGCTGTGAGCTCTCCTAGAAGTCCTGGCATGGTGGATGGGTTAGAACTATCCCAAAATGCAATGCAGCATGACGTCAGCTGCGTTATCTATTTTTGGCGCGAACTAAAAATAGCGCTAACTGGTGTGCGAAGCAGAGTTAGGAAATCCCTTGCAAAACAACTTTTCTAATATTTTTTTGATTTTCACCTTTTACTGAAACTTATTCATTCCCTTTAATAAGTGCTTTCCAACAACTTGGATGAAAGATCATCAAAATTATGATGCAGTCCAAAGTACAGGAACCTACCTTTAAGTGCACCTTATTATCTCCAGACATCTGAATATTTTCCTAAAATCGAGTTTTGCTCTTGTAGTCTTAGTACCTTTGTTGTTATGAACAAGCAGCATATCAAAACCTCCACACTTCATGAGATTATATATAAGATATGACAAAACGTCACTCTACACATTTCAGTGTAAATGGAGCCAGTCAGTTCCAGTCATGATATGCTTCATACCAGTCTGTTTTCAGATCAATGTTTTATAGATGTAGGCCAGTTTGATGATCTGACTGTCAAGTATTGTTCTTTAAACAGACTGACATGAGTCACAGCATGACTGACATTGATTTGAACTTTTACATTTCATCATGGCAGGTATATTTGAGACAGATACCATAATGACTGTAAAATTTTGGACACCCGAAAGTCTGACAAGTATTGTTCGAAAATTCTTAGAAAGTGGATTTTACAAACATTAATGCATCTAATTGATGCTTACTGAATGGCAAACGGTGTAGACCCCTTATCAAACTGCTCCTTCAGGAGCAGTTGGCTCCGGGTCTACAATGTTTGCTTAGACCTGTGTGTCCGAATATTGAGGGTCATTACGGTACACCCTAACAGATAACTAATTACTGTTCTTATACTACTAGTACAATATGCAAACTGCCCACAATATCTGATTCAAGCCTTTCAGCTATTGGCTTGTATATCATAATTCAGTGCAGCATCCTATGGGAAGCCGAAAGCATAAAATTGGCTTGCTGTTAGGAGGTGACCCCTGTGGGAGGTCAAATACATAGTAACCGGCTCTTTGTGAAATAAGAAAATGACTGGTGACAGTTTGTTGATGCTCCTGTATCTTTTCATAAGTATATACATGTATAAGGGAATATCTGTGTCAAAATATCTGCCAATGTCTGTAACAGGACTCTCTAATAGATCTGCGTCATCATGCATAAATCATATGTCCATAGTTTACCATAGCTGCTACAGTAAAACTTCTAAAAATTGGGACACCAAAAATAATTACCATAAATGTCCAAAAGTTTGAACTGTTTGGTCTTTCTGTCAACTTTTGGGTCTAATAGATGCAGTTTAATAGAATGGCAAACAGTGTAGACCCTGATCAGACTGGAGCTGGGTCTGCACTGTTTGCTAAGACTTATCTGTCCCAATATCTGGAACTTTTATGGAAAATAGTTTCTAAATATTGGGACAACTGAGCCAGTTGCAGTAAATACTCTTAAGATACTGTGAATCGGTCCACTTTGAAGGGAAGCAACTCTGCTGATGTTATTATTTTGCCTGCCTTTTCAGATTGGTGTCAACTCTAAATGGAAAGAATTTGCTCCTGTGGGAGCAAATTCTTCCAATGAAGAGCAGATCCCATTTGGGAATGACTTTGTTTTCTAGGAAGCAAGTAGCTAGTCACAGTTGTGCCCCTTTATAAAAACAAAGAAAAAATGAAGGTGTACGACCATCATAAAAATAATAATTTCACTCTTGGAGAATTTGTCAGAAACAAACAGTGCAGATCTTACCAGACTGCTCCTGCTGAACTACTCTGGCCAAGAGGTTATAAAACTTGAGAACATTCTCAAACTCAAAATAAAGCACACTGATTGGCTGCTTCCGAGCATGTGCTCGGAAGCAGCTAATCAGTGTGCTTTATTTTGAGTTTGAGATTATTCTCTTATAACCTCGAACCCTGGCCGCTTAGGCCTATCTGTCCCAATATTTAGAAGTTTAATGGTATACTACATTCATTATTGCTTATTATGCCTTCCCAGAAAGGGGATGGGCTCTTTTGTTACTGCTTTGCCTTCGACACTGTGTTCTTTTCATTTTGTCAGCTTTCTTTATTTAGTTATCACTGTCTCATTAGGTATTTTAAAAATTTCTACTCGTAAGCCATTACTTAGTGCAATTATTTGTTCTCTGTATTCTGTACACCAGGATTCTCTTATTCCATATGTTATTATTTGAGCTTTGTCATTAGAAAAAGACTGCATAACACAATACCCCCAGGTTAACTATTTATATACAAGGGCTGTTACCAGAAGGGGGATGGGGAGATTTATTAATTATAGCTGGGGTGTTTATTAGAACAAGTAAGGTATGCACAGACTAATAATGGTCAGGGAATGCAAAGTATGCTTTGGCAATAAAGTTGAACTTTATAAGATTTTATAAAGCAAACTGTGCACCAAGACCAGCTTTGGCATGAGTGCTGGCTGGCCTGGATATGCAGTTTGCACATGTTCTAAGGATTTCTCTCAAACTTATTCATGTACCGTAAACTTACTAGCTGTATGTCATGTCCCCAAAAAGGTGGACGATACTTATATCATATGCTGGCTGTAAAACTGTTTGTCAAAAAGGCTCAAAATTTCATGGCTGAAATGTAAAATAGCTTTGCAATTGTATACAAGATTTTCTTTATGTTTCATAAGTTTTAGATACCCCTTTAATTCCATATCATTGCTATGCTTCAGGTCTTTATATGAATTCATTTGTCTCAAAGAAGCTTGACAATATATTGCTGTCAATATTTATTTTAGCTGTTTTAATTTTTCCTGTTTCGCCTTTGCAATTTTAGTTATTTTTTCTAATAAAAAAAAGTAAAAAATATTAATTGCACTTTGTTTTATTGCTGTTTAGTTTCTGTGTGTATACCATTTAATACATGACATCATAAAAAGCGAAACTTTTCAATGATGCTTTCTCAGTCTTTAGATAGAAATGGGTAACATGGATTCTGTACTTTAGGGATATTTTCCATATTTCTCCATAAAAACATGTAAGTCATCATCAGAATGTTGCCGAGACAGTTCTGATGAGGGATCACATATATGCTTTTGTTGAGAAATAAGAAAACTTATTTCAAAATCATGCTCCAAAGCCCTCTGTTTCTGGATTTCTGATACTGTTCCTACTCATTTTCTTCTATTGTGGGTTTCCATTTTTTCTGCAATATGTTTTTATGTAGACAAAAAAAGAATTTTTCATAAAAAAAAGAGTATATTTATACAATTAAAAATTTTACCACAAAAACTTTGGCTATGCTTTGCTCTGATTCCAATATGTGTCATGCTGTGGCATTTTGGATCTTGTGGAGTCATCAAACAAGGTGCTGAAGTGACATTGTTAAAACTTCATGTCAACATGACTTTTAAAGTCTATGTTCAGATGAATGATTATAGCTCCTTTTGGCATTTTGTCACTTTAGTAGATTGGAACACACGTCATAATTGACTTAAATTTCGAAGAAAGTCAAGTTCAGTTGAAACATACCAAACTTGTCCAAGTGCATCGGACAGGTTAATGTATAAGAAAAATATCTTAGTAAATTGACTCAATAAGTTTCAAAATGTCAGAGTTGGTCTCACCACATATAAGGCTCTTATCAATATGATCTGAATATATTTTGCTTTGCTTTTATTATCTAACATTAAACTAGTTGAGAACAAGGTTTAAGGTTTAGACCGTTTGCATTAATCTTGATAATTGAATCTCTTGTGACATGACTAATTTGTTCAATCTCAACACTTTTTAGCCAGAGTTGAAGAAGTTTCTTAGGATTTCATACAGTAAGGACCAAAGTTTACACCTTAACTTGTCTTATGTAATTCTGGTATAAGCTGGGGTTTCTTTTTGCAAAAAAGTCCAAAGAAACTAGATCCAGCTTATAAGACGGACAGAGAGTTTTCTGTCTTTTAACTGGATAATATTGTAACAAGCAGACCAGCCTAAAACACTGTAAGTTTTGCAAATTCCATCGGTGGTGTAAGTTAACCCTATTGCCAAAACTCCATAGAGTTTTGGCCATTCTGAGTGCAAAAGGGTTAAAACAGGAAAAAAAGATACATTTTGCAGTATGCGTTTTGAGCAATTCCGTCTCCTGTCCACTACTGTAAAACACTTATATTTGGCGGCAGCAAAATTTGGCGGTTTTTAAATATGGACCTTTTGGCGGATTTTTAATTTGGCGGTTTTGTGATTCTCAAGAACAGAATCTTTCTTCTGACGTCATATTTTGCTCTTTATTTGAGCTCTATATTGTCATGGTGATTAAAACAAAAGCAATTATTATTATAGTCATGTTACAGTTTGGGTAGTTAATTGTTTAAAGTAAACAGAATTTGTGTTCCTTCTGATTTAATCAACTTAATTGAAATACTAATTAGTATCGTGAGAACATTTTCATACTCCGTTTCCTCCCTCTTGTTCTTTGGGAAGCATCTTCTTTTGCGCTTATATATGTGATGTGAATTAGCTTGATATTTTGGTAGAGGAAATAGGATCATGTGCTCAATAATATTTTTTCTTCTTTCGGTATCATGAGCTTATATTGGCGGCATTTTAATTTGGCGATTTTCTTCTTTTCCGCCAATATCGCCAAAATAAAGTGACCGCCAAATATAAGTGTTTTACAGTATAAATACAGATGAACAAAAAAAACAAACAAGGATGAAAGTCTCAATAAAATATATGTATTTGTTAACACATGAAACAAATTGCATATCAGGCAAAACAAGAAAAAAAGAAAACCCAAAGAATTGGCTTATTGTTCGAACTTGTATTGAATATGGTGCAAATTTTTCTCATTTGCAGTCTCAATATTGTTAGTCTCTGATCCTGTTTCTGTGAATTTTTTAGCTCACCTGAGCCGAAGGCTCAGAGGTGAGCTTATAGGATGGGAGTCGAGCCGTCGTCCGTCCGTCCGTGGGTTAGTGGGTGCGTCAACACTTTCAAACATAAATATCTCAGAGACCAGTGGGCCGATCGCAATCAAATTTTATCCGAAGCATCATTTGGGTGGGGGAAAGGCTGCATTAGGTTTTGGTGCCAATCAGCTCGGAACTTTGGTTTCCATGGCAACAGATAGCCCCTATAGGGTTATAATGGGGAAAACGGCGTCATCACGTTTTCTCGACTGTTTTTGATTAGATCCTTATCATACTTGCAGGTAATGATGACATACACAAGAGCTTGGGTGAGTTTGAAATTTGGTCGGATTCGAGCACAGACTACGGAGTTAGCTGCCCTTGAGCGTTTGAAAAAAATCCCATCGGGTTATAATGGGGAAAATGGCGTCATCACCTTTTCTCGACTGTTTTGGCTTAGATCCTTATCATACTTGCAGGTAATGATGACATACATAAGAGCTTGGATGAGTTCGAAATTTGGCCGGATTCGAGCACAGACTACGGAGTTAGCTGCCCTTGAGCATTTGAAAAAAATCCCATAGTCTTATAATGGAGAAAACAATGTCATCACATTTTCATTTTTCATCGGATCCTCTTCATACTTGCAGGTAATGAGGATATGCATAAAAGCTTGGATTAGTTAGCACTTCGGCTAGATCCCACCACTGACTATGGGCATCCAAAAAATCAATGTCGCCACTTTTTCTTGGTTTCTACTTATCCGATCCTTTTCAAACTTGCAGGTAATGAGGAAATGCATAATATCTTAAACAAGTTCAAATTTTCGCCAGATCAGGCCAACCGCTACGAAGTTAGCTGCCCTTGACAGCTCTGTCTATTGTGCTCTTGATCGGATACTTTTTAAACTTGCATATATTAAATGAGGGCATACATAATGTTTTGGATGAGTTTAATTTTCAGCCTGATTGGACCGCTGACTGTGGAGTTAGCTGCCCTTGAGCATCTTAAATATCCCTATAGGTTTACAATGTCTCTCAGGTGAGCAATTGTTGCCCTTTGGGCTACTTGTTTTTGTGTCTAATGTTAAGGTATTTTGTTAAATTTTTACTTACTGGGAATGCTTAACCAAATAGTGTAGAACCAGAACATACTAGACTGGGGCTGTAACAATTACCAGTCAGCTTGCAGTTTAAACCATAATAATTTTAAGTATTGGGACACCTAAAAGAATGACTCTAATTGTCCTAAATGGAACTGTTTGATTTTACAATGCAGTAGTGTTTCCAACAATGCAGATGGGATGGCAAATAGTTTAGACTGATCAGACTGCTCCTTCAGGAGCAGACTGATCTAGGTATGCACTATTTACTCAGACCTAACTGTCCCAATATTTAGAATTTTGATGTTAATTACAGCTCCTAAGATGTATGGATACAGCTAGTATTTCTGCCATTTTACACAGAGATAACTTTTATGATTCCCTGTTTGCTCCCTGAAGGACATAGCCCTTCCAAAATGGTCTACTCTTAAAGGAAATAATTTGCTCCTCAGGAGCAAATTCTTTCCTTTAGAGTTGACCGATATTGGAAAGGGCAGCAAAAAATGAAAATGGCAGAGTTGTTTCCCCTGAAAGTTTATCCATACACCTCTAAGGATTACTGCAGATATGATTCTGTGAAAGTCCAGAATTAGGCAGCTCTGGTGACAGAAATAAGATGATGATTACCATTGATAAGTTATTCTCAATGAATCTATGACAACTCACCGACAGACAACTGGCCGACACGACAAGTCACAGACATACTTTTTTCACCGACAACCAACTCACCGACACGACCACTGGCCGACAGGACAAGTCACAGACAATTTTTTTAAACAACTCACCGACGTTCGCCGACACTCACCGACACCCATCGACAGAATCTTTCCTAGAAGGCTTGTTCGCTTTGCAAAGACTTAATAAACTTGTAAATGTCGGGGTGAGCCACACCTACGAATGTGGTGAACCTGTTGTGCCAACCTTCGAGAAAATTGTTTGTATGTGGATCATCAACAAGGACGCGCTCATTCTTAACCAAAAGTCGAAATATAAGAAAAAAAATATCCGTTATACATGAGCTTTAGGGATTATTGAAGTTGTATTCACTTTTGTAAAGAAATATAATAGGGTTTTGTCTGTGAGTTGTCGTGTCTGCGACTTGTCTTTGTCGATCAGTTGTCGTGTCGGTGAATATTTTTTTGTCTGTCAGTTTTTGTCTGCGAGTTGACTTTCGGTCAGTTGTCTGTCGGTGAGTTGTCGTGTAGTGTTCTCAATATATAATGACAGATATATACTTGTAAAACAATAGTAAATGGTTTGGGTTTGAGTTTTGAGAAAATTTTCTTTCTGATTGTGCAAATTTGGCTAGCTTGACCCTGCAAGTTGTATGCATGCACTGAGTCCACCTACTTTTGCTCTAGCCATTGTTTGAATAACATCCCCTTGGCGGTATGCTGATAGGCATACCCTAAAATTTCTGGGACAAAAACAAACTTAATTATCCTAAAATGAAACAGTCTGTTTTTTTTACAATGCTGTAATGTGTCTTTTAAAAGATGCAGATGAAATTGAAAATAGTGTAGATCGTGATCAGACTGCTCCTTTAAGGGCAGTCTGATCTGGGTCTGCACTGTTTGCTCAAACCTGTCTGTTCCAATTCTTAGAATTGAATTTTTAAGGTAGTATACAGCTGTTGATGAGGTCATTGTGGCATTATAATGATGTCACCTCGGTTGTATTGTGATGTCAGTATGGCATATTCTCTAGCTGCAAGGTTATGCTATCCACACCGTATTTATTAGGTTATAACCCTCCAGAACAACTCCAAAATACACAAGACTGATTCTGACGGGGAGGTTATAAAACTTTTTTTGTACTTAACTCAGCTGAGCATGATAAATAGCAAAATACTGATAAGTACAGTTATTTTCTTGCACATTTGAGCCGAGTGTGATATTTTCTCTGCTGATTAAATATGAAAATGCCAACATTAGTTGGCATTTCATATTTATCAGCAGAGAAAATTTCTTGATCAGCATAGTTGAGCATGAAAAAAGTTTTATAACCTCGGGCCAGGTATTTTGGGGATTCTAGAAGGGTAAAACTTGTAACGGAATAAATACAGTACCAGTATATACCATTCTACTTGCAATAGCAGTGAAATTTGCACATTCAGAACAGTAAATTTTCTCAAACAGATATACTTATTCTCAAATCATTACATATGCTGTTTAAATAATATGGTTTTGTTATTTTCATTTTCTTTATTGATCTCAAATATTTGTACATGCAGATTGTTCCTGCATGACCTTGTTATTGTCTATTTAAAATCAAAGTTTTAAAATAATTATTGGTAAAAGTTTAGGTACTGGAATTTGATAAAAAAAAGTTCTTTCTGATCATGAAATAGCTTGGAAGAATGTGTGTTATTTTAAGTCCCAGGTATACGTGTAGTCTGTACCATATTTCTTTGGCTAGAAGACAGAGGTTTTTCACTTCCAAAACAATCCCAAAAATCTAGATCTATCTTACAAGACTGTCCCAAAAATCTAGATCTATCTTACAAGACTGTCCCAAAAATCTAGATCTATCTTAAAAGACAATCCCAAAAATCTAGATCTATCTTACAAGACTGTCCCAAAAATCTAGATCTATCTTAAAAGACAGTCCCAAAAATCTAGATCTATCTTACAAGACTGTCCCAAAAATCTAGATCTATCTTAAAAGACAGTCCCAAAAATCTAGATCTATCTTACAAGACAGTCCCAAAAATCTAGATCTATCTTACAAGACAGTCCCAAAAATCTAGATCTATCTTACAAGATAGATCTAGATTTTGGAGAGTGTCTTGGAAGAGAAAGCACATACCAATAGCCAAATTCTGTGACTGATTTAGATTTTTGGAATACTTTTGGAGAAAGAAAATCTGATCTTGCATAGTATAAATACGGTAAATATACTTAATATAAGGTGAATGAATACACTTACAGGGGAAGCAACTCTGCCATTTTCATTTTTGCTTCCCTTCTCATAGGGGTTCAACTCATAAAGAAAGGAATTTGCTCTTCTATGAGTAGATTATTTCCTTTAAGAGTAGACTCCACTTTGGAGGGGCTTAGCTATCCACGGAAGCAAACAGGGAGTCATGAAAAAGATTATTTCCCTTTGTTAAAGTGACGGAAAAACATGATGCTGTAGGTGCACATGAAAGACTCTGATCAAACTGCATGGATGCATGGGTTGATCTGAGTCTTTGCTGAGTGCACGTGACACTTTGTTGGTTTTGTCCTGTAGCAGCTGATGTATGGAAAATATGGTACTACTGTTCATTTCAGCTGCAAGACAGGGGCATTTTTTTCTTCTAAAATGATCCCTAATTCATTGTATTAATTCTGATATGAGCCGCGACACGAGAAAACCAACAAAGTGGCTGTGCGCCCAGCGCACTCAGATTAGCCTAGGCATATGCCCAGTCTGATCAGTCTTCGCTGTCTGCATGGAGGTAGCTTAGACCCTTAGCTACCCTTCAAGCGCTTAGCGAAGAGTCTGATCAGACTGGGCAAATGCCCAGGCTGATCTGAATCTGCGATGGGCGCATAACCACATTGTTGGTTTTGTCGTGTCGCGGCTCATATGTGTTTTCCCATCCAAGACTGCCCTAAAACTCTAGATTACTGTTTACCAAGATTTGTTAGGGTTATTTGGAGGAGAAAATCCTCTGTTTTGTAATTGAAGAATATGTTTAACTGGTAGATGGCATTGAGCAGCCAAGTTAGTTTGTAATGTGAGCAGCTTTGGCAAAATGTTCAGGTACAACTGTTATGCTTTAATAGGTGCAAACATATTCAGTATGATTGTGTATATTTACCATTGCATAACGCCCCGGGAAGTCCACTATTTCACCCTTAAAAGGCCAAGATTCCATAGAATAGCAAAATTACAAGTGACTGAAGTCAGTGAGAAACAGTATGGGGAACTAGCGTTAGGAAGTCGGTGATAGTTAAATATTTGTGCCCCTCAACCAGAAAAAGTGGCTGCTTAGGAAGGGCCCCCTTAATGTGTTTAGTGACATTCTATTTTTGTTGAAAGTAAATTGGGGTACATCATGCTTTTCTGACACTTTTCCAAAGGGAGACAACCTTGTGACTTCCTGTTTGGTTCTATGGATGAAAGAAGTCTGCTTTGGTTCAAAGAAGTCTGCTCTAAAAGGAAAGAATTTGCTCCTAACTCTTTAAGCACCAGTGACGAAAATAGCAGACTTTGCAAACAGCGTAGATCTTAATGAGCCGCCTCATCTAGATCTACACGGTTTGCCCTCTGGTCTTTGAATTCTCAATATGAAATGTCTTTGACAAGGCATATTTTGAATTTTTGCAGACGTAAATTTTGTTGTATGCTTTTGTGTGCTTAAAGAGTTAAGAGTGGATCCCATTGAGAAGGCAGGCAAAAATTAATATGGTGGAGGTGCTTTCTATACTGAACAAAAAAAGAAATGTTACATGTAATTCCAATGCATGTTTTCTTTGAACTGAATAAAGGGTTTGCCAATCTTATTTCATGTCTAACTGACAAAAGGTATTCGAAGTTTTGAAAATTAATCTCGAAGTTTTTGACGTGATATTCATGTCTCCAGATCAGTTTGATTCAGTGAGGGGTCAGAATTCAAAAGTTCAATTTTGAGGTGCTTTTTGAAAACCCTTATTTCACTCAAGTTGTCAGCCTATGCGAGCAAGTCATTTCTGAGATGTTTTAGGATTTCTTATTGGCGGTTACAAGCCAAATCCGGAAGTGACAAAATTTAAGCGCTTGGGCATGCGCATTAAGCGTTTCAGATTGTCTGTTGTGTTTTCAGTCGAAGTGGAATAATTCTGCAACAATTGATGCAAATCGAAAACCGATTAGTTCATAAAGTTGTCTGACGTCTGTCATGTGAGAGAATAACTCAGAAATGCTAGGAAATATTGTTCTTTAGCTAAAAATTCATAAATAATCTATGTAACGACTCTTTTTTTGTTCAGTATAGATAAGGTGGCTGCTAAATACAGCTGACCCCTTAATACAGGTAAAATTGGTTTCACTGTATATTTAAGCAGTGTGTTATTTAAAAGAGGCACTTGACATAGTTGTGCATTCATGGGATGATCAGTGTTTCTAATTGTGAGTAAATACACGCAGAGCTATTGCTTCATTGTATTTAATGGAAATTAAATGCCATTTACAGTGTAAATGTTGCTAATATGTCCATCAAATGGATGAGTATAATGATTATCGTATTTCTTTGATTATAAGATGGGGGTTTTCCCTTCCAAAACTACCAAAGATCTAGACCTGCCTTATTACTCAGATCTTGATCTTTTGGAAGAAAAAGATCTAGATCTGTTTTCTAGATCTTTGGGACTGTTGCAGCATTTTATTACTGAATTATTATAGCAATGCCTAATTTTGGGGACACCTCAACTAATTAATTTTCCATTTGTGACAGATGGAAAATTATTTATTATAGGTGTCCCAATACTATCACACATGACAGCATACAAGACTGACACGCATGCAGTAATTTTGGAAGGGTAAATTCCTGTCTTATAACCGAATAAAAATGGTATTTTTGCAATATAAGTATGTTGATAATAAGTACATATGTTTAAATTAGGATGTAAGTTGAAGCTTGACATAGTGGTTACATGGATTGTCAGTTTCTATATCGTTGAAACTAAAATTCTAAATATTGGGACACCTAAATTGTGAGCGCAAATGACCTAAAATTGGAACACTTTGGTGTTAGAATGCAATAATGTGTCAAGCAGATGGGGATGGAATAGCAAACAGTGCAGACCTTGATCAGACTGCTCCTGCAGTCTGATTTGGGTCTGCAGTGTTTGCTCAAACCTACATGTCCCAGTACTTAGAATTTTTAAGGGTGTGATAATAAGTTCATAGATGCAAGTTAATCATCTGGACCCGGTTGTATCAAACCGTCATTAAACTAATGGCAAATTAATCGCTAATCTATCATTAAAGTCCTAATGACAAATTAGTTAATGGCGGCATTAAGTCCGGTTGTATCAAACGTTCATTAAACCGTCATAAGTTAATGATGCGCTAATGACGAGTTTGTCATTAAATCTGACGTCATCGGAACATCATGACGTGACGTTATTAAGACTGCGCGCTATTTAATTGGATTTTCGCGCACTTGTTAAGCAATTAAAATCTTTTCCTACCAGTTTTACCTAGTTATTCTTGAGTGCTTGATCTTTTTCTGCATTTTTCACACCGCAAATTTAACAACATTTAATGATTTTGGTTAAAATGGTTAACAAATAGAAAAGAATAATAATAAATAAATAGAAAATAAAATAAATAAAAACTATCTCCCAATTTCATCGCAAAGTTCTCCCTTCCTCGAATCGATCAAATCAAATCTGAAACAGTTGCAGGATTAAATAAGCTTGTTTGGGGTTTAACGGCTCTTTGAGACCGTATTTCAGTCTATATCGGGCAAGCACAGTTGGCCCTTGCCCTACGCTTATCCAAATGTGTAGGACGCCCCGGCACTGAAAGTTACCCAGCACCATCGCCTGACCCTAAAATAACTAAATAAATAAATAAATAACTTTCAAGTATATTATATTAAGGTGAATGGGTACACCTTCAGGGGAAGCAACATAAACATCCCCAATCAGCCTGTCGCCACTCCAAACCGGGACCAACTCTTAAAGGAAAGAGCGAAAAACAAAATCTGTATTACTCCAAAGGCCCCTCCAAAAGGGCCATGCCAGCCGAGGGAAAAAGGAAGTCATAAAAGTTGCCTCCCCTGCTAGTGATCACTCGGTTCTATTTATGACGTAACTGATTTACGTCATATGAAGTAGGTGATCTAAACGACAGCATACCAGTAATTTATTTAGGGTTTTAAGCAGGAGATCTAGATCTTTATTAAGCTCGCCTGTACGAATGTACAGGAAGAGCTATTGCACTACGCCCGGCGGTGACGGCGTCGGCGTTAGCAAAATGTTTAAGTTTTACATTAAAGCTTTTTATGTGATGGGCAAGGCGCTGTCAGGCGAGCTATCCTGTACCGCGGAGATGTCTTGTTTTTCTTTTATCTCTTTTTTTTTCTTTTCAAGGAGAGGGCAAATATACCAGAAGTACACACTGTAAATGGTAAATGATTCATCAGCAAGATTCATTTTCCTGCTTTTCATCGTCAAACTTGGCTTGGATTAATTTTTCATATACTCGAAAAAAATATTAAAGGGTCAAACTTTTACCCCGCGATTTCTGGAACATTTCAAACATTTGGTAAAATAAATCATTTCCACCTTCCATTTCATTCATTTTACAAGTTTTGTACACATGAAATTTGAAAATATAGCCTATATCTTGACCTAGCCCAGACTTCAATTCACACTACCCTCAAAATCAGAGTTGTTTGAAGTCCATAGGGAACAAATTCACCAAAATTTTCGATTTCGCCAATTCATGATTTTTTTGAAAAATTGCTCGATAGTCATCAAGTTTAATCATTTTTAAGGTCAGCAAGCTATAAGAAGTTTAAAACTCATAGCATTTTTCAAAGTTATTCCCGACCAAACTGACACACTATCAATTCTCTATGGGAATTCAAACAGCTTTCATTTTAGGGGTAGTTTGACTTAAAGCTTGACCTTGGTCAAGACAAAGGCTATGGGTTCAAGCTTTGTGTGTATAAAACTTGTAAAATGAATAAAATGGAAGGTAGAATTGATTTATTTTACCAAATGTTTGAAATGTTCCAGAAATCGCAGGGTAAAAGTTTGACCCTTTAATATTTTTTTTGAGTATATTTTTTCTATCATCGGATGCGGACTATGAAATTGGAGGCTAGGGCTTGGCCTGCATGCTATACTTTATCGACAACAGAATAAATTTACCAAAATATGTTATCTCAGGACCAGTACACAAATCCATTGTCTTCTTCTTGGGTAGGCTCGATCCCTGGTGTGGAAACTTGTTTCGGAAGAAAGAACGAATATCTAGGGAATGAGACAATGCTATAGCAAACACTTTAGTGTGCACCATGATTTATTTAATATCGTTATTTTTTATATAAATAATATGAATCGCGACATGAGAAAATCAGCAAAGTGGTTGTGCGCCCAGCGGAGACTCAGATCTGCCTGGGCGTCACCAAGACTGATCAGAGTGTTTGCTAAGCGCATCAAGGGTAGCTAAGGGTCTAAACTACCTCCGTACGGACAGCGAATACTCTGATGCCCAGGCTGATCTGAGTCTGTGCTGGACGCACAACCACGGACAGCGAAGACTGTGATCAGACTTGGCGGATACCCAGGCTGATCTGAGTCTGCGCTGGGCGCACAACCACTTTATTGTTTCTTGTATTTTTTTCGTGTCGCGGCTCATATGTTCTTGTAATCAGAAGTATTCAAGTGTATTATTCTCCTTGTCTTTTCATGAAATGGTCGGTACAAATTGTAGTTTCGCGCCACGAGTTATTGTATAAAGCATTTTTTTTTCTTAGCCCATAAGTTCTTTCAATACCTATCATAACCGACTGGTGAGTCGCTTCAACATCGCCAGATGATTCTCAAGAGGGCACAACATACGTTTTACAGAAGAAACACAATCTTCCCATGCCAGACTGATGTCTGAAATGTCAGCCGAAAATGCAGTAGGCTATTTTCTTTCTTTTTTCTTTTTTTTTTTTTTTTTTTTTTTTGAATCAGGAAAAACTCACATGTACATCATCTTCAATATGCTTGTGACATCTTTGCATGGTTTCAAATTGATTGCTTGAAAAGTGTAGCTGAATCCATAAACGTGCTATCCTATATTGAATACTAATCTAAAAATGACCAAGTCGAAACCATGGCCGTTATTTGTCAATAATTATTTTTTTGTCTGCAAAAAGTCACATGCACATCTTCATCGCAGTTTGCTTGTAAGATCAGTGCATCGTTTCAAGTTCATTGTCTAAACATTCGGGGGTGGGGGTGGATTACACAAAGTGTAAGATCAATTCATCGTTTCAAGTTCATTGTCTAAAAATTCGGGGGGGGGGGGGGGGGCGGCGGTGGATTACACAAAGTTGCTACCCGATATTTAGGCCTAACCTCAAAATTGTCTAAGTCGAAAACGCCGTAAGTTTGTAAACCATTTTTTTTTAAATCCCAATAACGTCACATGTGCATCTGCAATATGCTTGTAATATCTCTGCAAAGCTCCAAAAGCATTGCTTGAAAACTCTGGGAGGAGTCGATTATACAAACATTTCATGCGTGAAGACAAGACAGTCGGACGGACCGAGCTGACAGGGGCAAAACATAATGCCCCCTGACTATCGTCACGGCGGCCTAATAAAGTTTATGATATATATAAGCTATTTTGATTGCCAACCAAGAAACTTTGCAGCACTTTTTTGTCAGAAGCCGAGTCTTATTTTATTTGTTTAAAACTGGCCAAATACGGCTGTTTAAAAGGATGAAACTCTTGCGAAAGTCTTTCAGAGATAACTTACAGTAAAATATTCCATGAGTTTTACCATTTTGATGGCTTTCCGAACAACTTCAGTATTTTATCTTTCGCAGGGATGTACAACTTTTCCTGTGTACCACTTTCTCGTGTTCCTGTGCACTGTGTACTGTGACAAATTTCACACGTGCGAAAAGCATGCACAGATGCTGGTTTTGTACTTTTTTTGTACGGCAAATTATGGGTAACAGGACACTTCGGCCCCAAACCATCTCGGCCCCTAGACACCTCGGCCCCTAGTCATCTCGGCCCCAAACCATCTCGGCCCCACCTAGAAATAAATTCCTGGACACTTCGGCCCCTAGTAACTTCGGCCCCTAGTCATCTCGGCCCCATAACCCTAGTCACTTCGGCCCCAGTTTGACAAATTGAAATAATATCTACATTTGTATATTTTTCACTATTTTTGCCCATTTTAATATTCTATATCTTTTTAAAAATAATATTTTTCGCGAGTCTAATAGCATCCAATAAAATTATGAGTTCAGTACCCGCCCAGTCTTGCGTATATTGGTTGTTTCGTGTTTAACGGCTCTTGAGACAGTATTTCAGTCTATATCAAGCCGTCTCCCAGAGAGAGGGAGAAAGTAGATAGATTATGATAAGCGAGAGAAAAATATCCGAAACCTGCACCTACTGCAAGCACAGTAGGTCCTTGCCCTAATATTATCCAAATTAGTAGGACGCCTTGGCATTGAAAGTTACCAAGCACCATCGTCCAACTGCATCCAGCCCAAGTCTTGCGGGAACCGTCGTGGATGCGTGCGTGCGGATATTTTGTTGTTCCTTTGTAATCTATAGAACGAAAAATCAGAAATGGAGTTTCTCGTTTTTTTTTTTTTTTTCTTTTTGTTTTTATTTTTGTAGGCAGGTAGAACCAATCATCAATATTTTCACAGGGTAAATGATTGTCTCTTTCCACATGATTTTCAAATTTTATCTAACTTATTGTAGTGAGGTAGAAACTCCCCGTGCCTTGTGACTCATTATTTCGGCACAAGTATGTGTTGTTGGTTGGTTGATTTGATGCTTAACGTCCACGGTAAACAACTAAGGTCATGTTGGGACGGTCAATTAACCTAACCACACTATTCCTGGGCAGGCTTAGACCTCCTAAGCGGTTAACCAGTACTAAGTGCACAAACTTTCGCCAGTAACTGACAACTGCCCTTCTTGAATCAGCGGAAGGAGAAACGAAGGTATGTGGCCAGACCGGGATTCGAACCCAGGACCTCTGACTTACGAGTCAGGTGCCCTACCGATTGCGCTACCCGGCCCGGCGAAAAGTATGTGCCTTCTCTGAATGTGCCTTCTCTGAATTGACGAATTAAAAATTTGACTTGGCCATTTATTTCTTATTATTAATTATTTCTTTCTCTTATTTTTTTCATTTATTTTATTTATGATTTTCATTTATTTTATACCGAACATTTTATCATGCCGATTCTTTAGACAATGCTTTCATATTAAAGGATATGATAAAATGTTACATGCGCATAAACTGTAAATCGTTTTACAGTCGCAATACCTTCAGTTTTTGCTAACCTTTACAATACCTTCATCCTTGCTGATACAGTATTCGCGAATCGGATTCAAGAATCTCGCCGATTGTCGACAAATTAACTTCCAAACTGAAAACTGGATGATCGTGATTTCAAGAACTCGCTGATATCTTGAAAGCCATTGTTACTGTAAAAATATAATGCAAAACTAAAACGCGAGTTACAATAATTTAAGTTTATATGAAAGCTGATCTTCCTATCTTCATGTTCATTCATCAAAATTCAATTATTTCCTATCTATCTATCTACCTATCCGATCGTCCCTCTGTCTAAATATTCCTTCTGTTTATCTAAGTGTTTATCTATTCGGCCTGCCAAACGTCTAGATAGGCAGCGGTATAGATTAATCGAGGCACGCGACATCGATTAGTGGATGATAACCTCGGGTGTGATATTTAACGATGAGTAATAAACAAGCGTGCGCGAGCAAAATAAGGCGTCTTTAATTATCATGACTGTTTTTAAAACTCCTACAATAT
Source organism: Ctena decussata (assembly GCA_963989385.1). Classification (NCBI taxonomy): domain Eukaryota; kingdom Metazoa; phylum Mollusca; class Bivalvia; order Lucinida; family Lucinidae; genus Ctena; species Ctena decussata. The sequence continues at coordinate 46,392,229 of OZ022506.1, forward strand.
GTAAATACACACATATTTAAATTAATATACGTAACCAATAGAATGGCAGCAGATTTAAATTTCTTATCTTTTAATTCATAATTATCTTAAACTATAACATTTTTCATGAATTTTCACCCAGAATTTAGATATGATAATAATTTAGTAACAAAAAATATTTTGAAATGATAAGATGACAAGGGAGTATATTTTTAACTGTTATCAGTTATCGCTGAGAGCACGAAAAATGAAAGACGGCGACAATGTTACTTATTGGCTTCGCGTGAACAAGTATCATACGGTATGCGAAGACTCAGATCAGTCTGCGCGGTCGATCCTGGCATCTTCGTAGAAACAATCTTTTGATTTATGAAGAATCTAAAACAAAGTGAGAAGAGAATACTCATTTGATCACACCTACATTGATCGTGTATATAAAAAATCGATGATCGCTGATTAATCGATACCGCGCATACACCTAGGATGTTTTAGAGAGCGGTCGGATGTACCATGAGATAATGGAGATAGATAGATAGATATTTCAGTCGGTGTAAAAATGACAAAAAAAAATTGAAAGAGCAACATTTTGCTAGGCTTAAACGAACCGCAATAAGTCTAAATAACTACGGCTCTTTTACTCATAAACTAAGATGAATGATCTATCCTATCACATCATGATCTGTCCTGTAATTCCTATAGCATTAGCAGCTCGGCGGTTTCAGGTCCGCAGTTCTGCTTTGTAGACACTGCGCTGTCTTGGTTTAACTTCCATTCTTTTTATTTTTATTTTTTTTTTTTTTTGGTTTCAAATTCGTTTCTGAATAATTTGTTTCATTTTCTTTTCTAATTTTCTTATCTTTATTTCCATGTTGTTGTTGTTGTTGGTTTTAAATCTTGTTTTGATTTGCTTTCTAACTATTGTTTTAATTTAATTCTTCTTCTTCTTTTTTTTTTTTTTTTCAATTTCTTTTGAAAGCAAATGTCACTTCTGGGATTTGTAGGTAAAAAAAAACTTAACGATACTTGACGAAATTTCTCGCATCCAATAAAATGGTGCAGTTGGAAATTCAATTTACGAATAGGCCGTCCGCCAAGGGTAATAAGGAACAAAGTGGACTTAGTACCCTTGGCTAGCGAAGATGGTCGCATTGCTACTCGTAAATAAAGTTCGTTCCTTTTTTATGTGCTTTTGATTGCAAAGGATCGACTTAATGACCCTGATAATATTTGTTGAATTTTGTCGAAGCCCGGCGTTTCACTATAAGGTAATTTGTGAGCATTTTATTAGTTGGTTGCCGGGTTGGTTGTTTTGGGTCTAACGGTCCTTTGAGACAGCATATCAGTCTATATCGGGCCGTCTCCCAAAGAGAGAGAGAAAGAAGAGAGAAATGATAGACGAGAGAAAAATGTCAAAACAACCCCCACCCGCACCTTCTGCAAACACACTAGACCCCAGCCCTACTATTATCCAAATCAGTAGGACGCCCCGACACTGAAAGTTATACCCAGCACTACCCAACAACCCTGAGCATTTTATTCAAGATACTGCAAAAGTAATAGCTGTTTACATTAAGTAATAATGCAAAACAAAGCCGTAATACACTGGCATTCCTCTGAAAATCCGTTTCTGATAATATTACGCATAAATATACTCAAAAATACGAAAATAAAACTGGGGCCGAAATGTCTTAGGGGCCGAGATGACTAGGGGCCGAAGTGTCCATGGGGCCGAGATGACTGGGGCCGAAGTGACTGGGGCCGAGATGGTTTGGGGCCGAAGTGTCTAGGGGCCGAGATGGTTTGGGGCCGAAGTGTCTGTAAATCCAAATTATGTGGCAAATTATGAGCTGTGTACTGCTTACTTTCTGTTGTGGCTTGCTTAATATCTACTGCCTATTGATAATAGCTTTTCGAGCATTGAGCATGCGCGCACACATCAAGCTTTAGCTCAAACTCTGGCATGTGCGCAAAGGCAATGTGGAAGTTGAAAGAAAACAGTAGACTGGAAGCAGTATACAGCAATAGTTTATGGACAAGCACACAAAAAGGTATATACCCTGCAGGCAAACAACGTTGAATCAATATTGATTAACCTCTTGATTCAACGTCGGTTCAGCCGGGCCGCGTAGCGCAATCGGTATGGCACCTGACTCATAAGTCAGAGGTCCTGGGTTCGAAACCCGGTCTGGCCACATACTTGCGTTTCTCCTTCCGCTTTTTCAAGAAGGGCAGGTGTCAGTTACTGGCGAAAGCATGTGCACTTAGTACTGGTTAACCGCTTAGGAGGTCTAAGCCTGCCCAGGAATAGTGTGGTTAGGTTAACTGACCGTTCCGACATGACCATAGTTGTTTACCGTGGACGTTAAGCAACAAATCGATCAATCAATCAACGTCGGTTCAGCGTCATGACGCTGAATCAACGTTGATTCAGTATTGATCGGACGTTGTGTGCCCAATATGTATGCTCCAAGAATGGGAATGTCATGCATGGGGAGGGGTACATACATTGCTGGCTCGCACCGTTGATTCAACTTTGTAAGACGGATGTGTAGGCTCCCAAATGGGAATATCATGCATACAAATAGGAACACAACGCTGGTTCAACATTGTGTATCCGAGACGTAAGCTCCCAAAGGCATACATAGGGGTACATACTCTCTTGGCGCATACCGTTTAATCAACTGTGTGTGCCCGATATTTAGGCTTGCAGAATGGGATGTGGTCACATTTCCTGCTGGCCAGACAACGTTGATTCAACGTTGTGTGTCCGATGGTTAGGTCCGAGAATGGGAATGTCATACGACAAAGGCCTGAAAGGGTACGTATCATGCAGGCACACGACACTTGTTCAACGTTGTGTGCCCGATGGGTAAGCTCCCAAAACGGGTATGTCATGCATACAAAGAGATACATACACTGTAGGCACGCAGCGTTGAGTGATCGTTCAGTGTCCGATGTGGAAGATCCCAGATTGGGAATGTCATGTATATAAAGGGGCACATACCCTGCATGCACACAACGTTGAATCAACGTTGTGTGTATGATGTGTAGGGTCAAAGACAAAGGGTACATATTCTGCAGGCACACGACGTTGATTGAAGGTTGGGTGCCCGATATAAAGGCACCCAAAATTGGTATTATATGCATACAGGAGTCCGTACACAGTAGGCACACTACATTGATTCAACATTGTGTGTCCCATGTTCGGGCTCCTAGAATTGGAATATCATCTTACAAAAGAGACACGTTCTGCAGGTACATTAGGCCTACGATGAACAACGTTGTGTGTCCGATGTGTAGGCTCCAAGACTGAAAGTGACATGCATACAAAGAGATACATACCCTGCAGACACACAACGTTGATTCATCGTTGTGTGCCCTATGTGTTAAATCCAGGTATGGGAACGTCAAGCATACAAAGAGGTGCTTACCCTGCAGGCACACAACTCGGGCTCAACGTTTTAAGCTCGATGTGTAGGCTCCCATATGGGCTGTTGGCATACAAAGGGGTATATACGCTTTAGGCACACATCGTTTATTTAATGTTGTGTGCCCGATGTGTGGGCTCCTAGAATGGGGGTGCCATGCATATGAAGGGGTGCATACCCTGCAGGCACATATCGTTGATTCAATGTACGCAGTCGTGTAGACCCCAAGAGTGCGGATAACTTACAAAGGATCCTGAAGGCACACAACGTTGATTCAACGTTGTATCATCGACGTGTAGGCATCCGAAACAGGATGTGATGCATACACATGGCTATGTAGCAGGCACACAACGTGTGCAATGTATAGGCGCCTAGAGTATGGAATATGGACGTCATGCCTACCCTGCAGGCACAAAACGTTGAATCAGTATTTAATCAACGTTTGTTCAACGTCGATAGCCCGGTGTGTAGGCTCCCGGAAATCCAACAACTTTAGAAAGTTTAGTTTAATAGAGTTTATTGGTCATCAAGTCAAATCGGGTCATAAGTTCTATCAAAAGTCCTTAGATATTGATTGTGCGCTGCCTGTTGTCTTATGACGTCATCATGTCGTGAGCAGCTGGTCGATACATTTCAAAACAAATAGGACCTCAATGATGTTTACATATTTTTACGATGCCAACGGGAAAGAAGCAAGTTTTTAAAGGAAAATGTACCAAACTTTGGATAACTAACAACTGCTGTATGGCATTTGAATGGCTTTAGGTTCTTGCTCTGCATGGAAATGATTGCAGATCGAGGTATCTGGTTTGTTTTCACGAATTTCCATCTCCTTTGCATTCTACATCAACCATGTTGTCTTTAAAATGGTCGCTTTTCCGAAATATCGAGGTCGAATCGGACGATGGCGGCCATCTTGAATTGCTTAATGACGGTTTAAAGATACCCCCAGACCATCATTAAGTTAATGAAGAGATAATGACGAAGTCGCGTCATTAAAAGTTTCATACAACCGAATTTAATAACGCGTTAATTAATGGCGGTTTAATTACGGTTTAATTTGTCATTAAAGTTTGATACAACCGGGTCCTGGACCTGGTTGTTCAAAACTAACATCGTTAGTTAACGAGATGTTAAATATGTTCAAATATACCAACATTTTTGTTGAAAAAATGTGAGAAGCTTTTCACATTTTTTTTACATGTACCAAAAATATTAGTGTTTTCGGTTATAAAGTCATAAAAGACTTAACAAGTTGACTGCTTAACGAGCTTGTTAGGCTTAAGATGCTTCGAACAACTAGGCCCTGACATAATTGGAAAGGAGTTGACATGACTAATGGCAATGATTTATTCTCAGTTCAAGACCAAATGTTAAAATGGAGCATCTTGGAGAGTACAGTTGTTTGCATTTTGGGACTGTAAATTCTTCAGTCTGTAATTTAGAAATTGTGTGGAGTTCAGGCTGTTCTAAGTCAAATGAGTGAGTGAACACTGGTTTAATGTCCCATCAATACATAGATTATATGGTGACAGGTCCTCGGTTTAAAGTCTCGTCCGAAAGGCTGGAGAAATGGGAGACAGAACCTGGGACCCCTGGATTGGTAGTCCTGCATCTGATCCAGTACAATGCTGCCGTTCCTCTAAGTCTTTTGTATGCATTTGCAAGGTACTTTTCTAACAAGGGGCTTACATTTTGCCAGGTCATATTTTCTGTCAAATGAAACTTTAATGTGTTTTAAATGTGTCATAATTGTTAGTGTTTGAGTGGTTCATGTTTTAGTGAAGTACTAGTTTTTAGGACTGTCACAATAAAGTGCAATTAAATTTTCATGATTTGTGAGTCATTCATTTCTTGTCCAAACTGGTCCAGTAGAGGGAGATGTTTAATATGTGCAAGTCATAGAATTCTGGGCCCAGTTGTTCAAAACACTATCTTTAGTTCAAGAGATGTTAAATTTTCTAGCTTATCATATGACCGTAAAAACACTCCATTTTTTGCTAAAAAAATAGCTTTTGCAGTGCAAAAGGTCAATCTTTTTCAGCAAAAACTATTACCACAATTGATTTTGGGAGTACTGGAAGTCTTAATGAGTCCTCAACTAACAGGTTCGTTAAGCTTATAATGCTTTGAACTGGACCCTGGTTGAGAAGTGCCCAAGCAAACTGAGTACATCTACAATGGACTGCTACTACTAAGGAGCAGTTTATCAGGGACTACACTTTTAATTCCTCTGAGCAGGACTCCTGGACAGCTAGTAAGAAAGGCAGGATCCATCTGTTCATATAGATCCGTCCATAAATGATTTCAAAAGAAATACTCCTCTGGAACTGATAGCAAGCTCCCACCATACTTTATGACATCTATATGATGGGGAAATTGAAAAATAGCTAATGGTTGCAGTCCAAAACCTGCCTGAATACAGTAGATATTCAGGACTTTCTACTTCCCCTTATGAGCCTAAAGAGGGTTCCCATAGCAAACAGTATTCTTCCAGTATGTGCCAAAAGAGGATGCAGTAAATCTACTCGGTGCATATGAATTTTTGGTTGAAAATGTGGACTGACAACAGAACCCTTCATCCTACAAGCCCTCCAGGCACCTTAGGCCAAGGGGACCTCAAAAATTATCTTCATGTGCTTTAAAGCTTGCTACAAAATTACATGAACATGACACAAAGAAAATCATTAATATAAGCTTTAGTCATGTACACGTAATCATTGTAAAAGAAATATGAAAGCTTATTTCAAAATCTCTGAAACAGTATTTGGGTATGTCTTCTACATGTGGGTGGCCATGGTAAGAGTTAACCTTGGCCTACTTCGCTTGGGGCTGAATCTGCAGCTATAACCGCTGTTCCATTAATTAGTCAGTTCCCACGAAAAGAATCATTCCAATCAAATTTTAGCGACCATTTTCATGATCTTCCGGCTGGGTTTGATACATATTCGCTGATTGGTCAAAATTTCTCATCCGAGTATATTTTAGCTATAGCTCCGACCATACCTCTGAGAATCGCCGCAGCTATAGCCCCAACCGAAAAACAGTAGCTCGGCTACAGCGGCTGAATTAGCCCCAAGCGAAGTAGGCCCTTTTAGACTGCAAAATGGGCTTAAAGGGATACCACTCTATAATGGTTTTCTGACCTTGTTATGTCATTACCTATGTGAGATGGGATATTTCCTTTGATGAAACAGCAGTGTCACTGGACTGTTGCATAATGGGAGAATTATGACACCCAATAAACAAGAATTATGTCTTTAAAGACAAATATTCTCTACTATACAGAACACATCCCCAGTCTTTATTGGTTTTATGACCCTGTTATGTCATTACCTATGTGAGAAAGTGTATTTCCTTTATGAAATAGCAGTGTCACTGGACCGTTGCATAAAAGGATTATGACACCCAATAAACAAGAAAATTTGTCTTTAAAGACAAATATTCTTGTTTATTGGGTGCCGCAATCCCAATTTTGCAACGATTCGGTGGCATTTTTCATCAAAGGGAATAAAAATGAAATACCGTCTCATATAGGTAATGACATAACAGGGCCATAAAACAGCGGGGAACCCATGCTGTGTTTTATATAGAACAGAATAAATCTCTTTCAGCTGCCTTGCCAGCAGGGCCGCGTAGCGCAATCGGTAGGGCACCTGACTCATAAGTCAGAGGTCCTGGTTTCGATAACCGGTCTGGCCACATACTTTCGTTTCTCCTTCCGCTGATTCAAGAAGGGCAGTTGTCAGTAACTGGCGAAAGTATGTGCACTTAGTACTGGTTAACCGTTTAGATCTAAGCCTGCCCAGGAATAGTGTGGTTAGGTTAACCGACCGTCCTGACATGACCATAGTTGTTTACCGTGGACATAAAGCAACAAATCAATCAATCAGCTGCCTTGCCAAAGACATTGCTGTCATATGTCTCATTTTGAGACTCCCATTCTAAGGGAAACCTAAGTAAATTTCAGTTAATATTTCACTTTTGGTTCCCCATTATTCAAGGGATAACTGTCCTCAAAATTGTCACTTTGAGAGGTTTTATGGTTGCAAATTTTTTTTAACTGTAATGTGTTCACTGGACTTGTAAACCACAATTAGCTGCAACCGACCAATGTGTTACCTCCTCAAAAATTTTCAGTGCAATCATCTCCATTTTAATACTCTTTTCTGAGCTATATTTCAAAGAGTACTACTTGCACCAAAATCAAGCACTTTCAAACCAGATGTCAGCCAATGAGAAGTAACGTTTCATAATAACGTCCACTTTCGAACAGCATACCACAAGATACTCGCAAATTTTTTATGTTATTCAATGTCTGGTTATATTGGTAACTGTATTGGAATATTGTTTAATAAAGAACAATACGTATATCTGACAAGTCTATTTTATTTTCAGTTTTTAAACTATAAATACTGTGGCTGGAAAACTTATTGCATATATCAAAATTTGTAAGGCAGGATAACAAAAACTTGAGAGACTTTACTGAGAAAAGTTCTTGCCACACAGCTACAATGCAAAACACTACAACATGCCATATAATATCAAAACCTACCAGTAATAGCACTTCCAATGCTCTACACATAATATTTCTTTGCAAAACGAGAAACATCACATTTTAGCAACTTCAGTCTTCAGACATTTCTTGGCATTACACAATGTATCATCCAAAGCTCCAGCCCAGCAGGAAAATGACGTCGTAATGATGTCGATGCCACATCATCACGTCGCATCAACATCAGTACGACGTCATAATTCTGAGATACTTTTTCGTAAATCTAAATGAAAAATTATGTTGTGACCCCTCATTAGAACCATCTCAGTAAGACAGTTCTAATGAGGTATCACAAAATACTGTATGTTGCCCTAAACTTCAAAAGAAATAAAATGGAAAAGGATCCATAAATTATCCCTGCCACCTCTTCTTATCTGCAGCACTGTATATCATCAATATGATGTCATCTCCAAAGAAAACCTGTATCTTCTGTACTGACCAAGACATAACACTTAAGAAAAGACAAGTCTATGAAATTCCTAACATGTGGCATTTCTTTCTCTGACAATTATAGATCACGCAGTCCCATCACAGGTCAACTGTGAGCATTAAATATAGACTGTCACTCAATTTGGCTCCTAGGGTATTGCTGACATTATTCATAAATCCAGTCATTAGCGCAGCTGCAGTACCCCATGATTTCTTTTGGTTCGAACCAAAGGGCAATTTCCCTCTTGGCGGTTTCTACACTGTCACTACCATGGCAAATATTCCTGAAATACCACAAAAACTTCTATTGTAAAATTTCTAAGTATTGTGACAACCAGGTATTAGCAAGCAGTGCAGGCCCAGATCAGACTGCTCCAAAATGAGTCTACAGTTTGCCATTCCATCTGCATGACCCAGTCCACACATGCAAACAGTTCCATTTTAGGACAATTACGTAAATTATTTTAGGTGTCTCAATTTTTATAAAGTTTAATGGTAAGTGCAGTTCCTTTATTACACAAGTGGCTCACAGAAAGCATAGCTTTATGTTTAAAATACAAAGAAATATATCAGGAAAATAAGCATCGAATGCCTATATGCTTTGTTTTTTTATTTTTTTGTTTTTTTTCTTTTGTTCTTTGTCTTAGGTTGCACTCCACAGTTTTTTTGATCGCTCGGTGACCCCACAGGGGGTCACCAAAACTAAAAGACATTCCAGCCTGACTGAATGAATAAATCATTCTTTTTTCTCTTTGAATGTGCTGTACATATGCCTAAATATACTTTATAGCCATTTATAACCCCTACATGGCCCTCATATGAATATTGTTGCAGAGAAAATGACACTCCACCCACTTTTTGAGGCCAGAAAATTTCTTCAAAAATGGCATAATTATCCCTGCTCTACTCAAGACCAGGACAATTGCTGACACATAAAGCTTACAGATTTACCTAGAGGGCTTTCAGATGATCACTGTCAGCTGCAACTGAATACCTGCCAGCCATTTAGATTTTCTGCTATTCTTAACTGAAAATGAGCACCATCATTTTTGACATTTGAACTTGGAGCTTTCTCAATGAGCCATAGTTTCGCATCCATGCCGCACATCGATTGGATGGTTTCCGAGGTTGGAAATAAATTCACTCTGTACTTTCCTGACACATGCTCACTAAGGGGAGAAAACTTTCCTGCATATAAGGAGGCAAAAAACATTATAGCCCAAGATACAAGTCTACCCCCAAATATTAGTATTTTTGTCCCCGGCCAAAAGTGCGAAACTGTGAATGGCAACCTTAAACTCTAAAGGAAAATAAGACTGAGGTGTATTAAGGTGAATTGTCGTGGAAGTAACTCTTCCATTTCATTTTTGCCTCCCTTCTCAATGCTGGGTCAATCTTACAGGAAAGAATTTGCTTCCCTACAAGTAATTTTTTTTCTTTTAGAGTAAATCATCATTGATTCTATTAATAACTGACTTGGGAGAATATCCCCAAACCTTGTTCCAAAATAATGCCTGTTTACAGTCCCCAGCACACTCCCACTTTCCACTGTGGAACAGAGCTCTGCTAGTAGCTGTAGCAGGACCTGAGTGTCATTTACCTCTGGTCAAGTAAAACTATAATGTGAGTTTTACCTGCCAACATCTATGCAGAAATCTCCACGTATAGTTCCTGGATTTGAGTCAAGAGGGTTGGTGGCACCCAGCATTGCTCGTCCCATTTTAACAACCTCTTTGCCTTCCCATACCTGCAAGACAGAACAAGGTCAATTCCCCCTCTGCATGAAAGTGAATATGTGATTATTTTCAACAGCTAACTTTTAATGGCAACTTAAGTTGTCATTTTATTTCTGGTTAACACATTGCATTTTGGGTATTTTTAGCGTCGCAGACGCGTATAATTTAGATATTGTTCCACATTTCACAAGATTTCACTGGTCAAATAACGCCATATGTCAAAATTTAGCAAATACTATCAAAGGTCTTGAAATGAATATTTAATCTTCGTTTTTTTCCCATCGCATGCACTGTGAATACTAGCACTCTGTCATATATAAATTCAAAATGTTTCTCTTGTTTGTAATTATCGAAAACTGACACATATTCAAAACTTTTTTTTCGACAAAGATCTACTTTTGATTTCTACTTTCAGTTTAAATAGATAATATACACTTTAACAAGAGGCCCACGGGCCACAAAGCTCACCAGATCTGTAGCTCAAACTTGCTGTCGAATTTGAACAGGCTCAAAATTGCTGTCTCATTTGTACATGCTTATACAAAGTATACAACTACAAAGTCACTCTGACAGTCTGTTGAGTTGATAAAAAAATATGTGACTATTTTCCTTATTTTGATTGTAGCAAATGCCATTTTTTTTATTTTTCCCATCATAAGTCAATGCAACTCTAATTTGCCATAGCAATCAAATGAAAGAGCCGATTTTCAGAAAAAAAAAACACACACAAAAAAAAAACAACAAATTTTCAATTCCCCAGCCTAAGGATACTAAAGATAAAGTCTGAGCCTGATTTGCCTAGTTGGTTTCAGAAGAGATATTTCTTTAAAGTGTTTTTTCCCCCTTTTTTTGGCTTTATGGCTTCCAAGACATCCAATAAAAAGTGCAGTGAGCCAAAAACATATAGCTGATAGAAGACTTCTCAAGGAGCATTTCTATAAAAGTTTTGTCAACATATCTGCAATGGCTTAGCAGTAAATACCATTTTCAGTTTTCCCCATTATAAATCAATACAATTCTAAGTTGCCATAGCATCCAAACTAAAGAGCCGATTTTCATAAAACAACACAAACTTTCAATCCCCAAGCCTAAGGCTACTACAGGTGGAATCTGGGCCATATCTGCCTAGTGGCTTCTAAGGAGATTATTTTTTAAGTATTTCATTTCCATTTTTTGTATTTTGTTTCCATGGCAACCAATAAAAGGAGCAGTGGGCCAAAAAACAAACAGCTGATAGAAGACTTCTCAAGAAACATTTCTATAAAAGTTTTGTCAACACATCTGCAATGGCTTGGCAGTAAATGCCTTTTTTCAATTTTCCCCATTATTAGTCTATGGGAGCTCTAAGTTGCCATAGCAACCAAACTAAAGAGCCGATTTTCAGAAAAAAAACACAAACTTTCAATCCCTTAGCCTAAGGATACTGCAGATGAAATCTGGGCCTTATCGACCCAATGGCTTCAGAGGAGATAATTTTTTAAGTATTTTTATCCATATTTTTGCATTTTGGTTTCCATGGCAACCAATTAAAGGAGCAGTGGGTCAAAAAAACATGTAGCTGATAGAAAACTTCTGAAGGAACATTTCTATAAAAGTTTTGTCAACATAGCTGCAATGGCTTGGCAGAAAATGCCATTTTTCAATTTTCCCCATTATAAGTCTATGGGAGCTCTAAGTTGCCATAGCAACCAAACTAAAGGGCAGATTTTCATAAAAAAACACAAACTTTCAATCCCCCAGCCCAAGGATGCTACAGATGAAATTTGGGCCCAATCGATCTGGTAGCTTCAGAGGAGATGTCGTTTAAAAGTGTTGACGGACGACGACGCCAGACAGACGACGACAGACGACGACGACGACGGACAACTGCCTATCCTATAAGCTCCCCCGGAGCCTTCGGCTCTGGTGAGCTAAAAATCATTCAGATTGTGAGTATCGGCAAGGTTGGCAAAAAGGCGGGAAATACTCATATTTCCCAGGACGGCGGGAAATACTGGTAATTCCCGGGAATTACTGGTAATTCCCAGGAATTACTGGGAAATTGGTCTCTCTCCACCAACAAAGTTCTAAATATGTTCTATAACAGCCATAAAACTATATATGCAAAGCAAAAAATAATTAAACAACCCTTTATTTAATCATCAAACAATGATACAGATAAAATATTGTCTAGATCTGCATATGCAATCAAATTATTTTCTTATACAAACTGGGTGAGGATGAGTCTGCATGTACAATTGTCTCTGTCTATCAAGTAGTTGTTACAAGACACTGAGATTAGAAGTACCTACAGTAAATGTCACCTGTCAGTTGAATCAAGACAATTCAATTATTTTTCACACCTTCAGTGGTGTTTGGTCATTACTTACAATAGGAAGCATAGAACTACACAATAAAAGACTATCCCTCCTTCGTAAATTAGAAGATGGCTGTCCGGGTGGTAACACCTAATCTGTTGATCCCAAAAGATTTTCCAGTTTAGACTAAATACGCCCTAAAACTACCGACGAATACTTACCCTGGACACAGGGGTGCTCCTATACAGAGGAGGCTTATACAGATCAGAAGAAGAAGTTATTATTATGACTGTTTTAGTGAAAGTTTATTTTTCATTCAACAACAAAAATATAAGATAGATATTCTCTTAAGAAGCCCTTGAGGAAAAAAGACATTACAGGACTTCATCAGGTAACCTTTGGACTACAATGTCCACACATCATTGTCTAATTAATCAGACAACAAACTCAGAGATACATGCAAGAAACTGGAACATGGTACACACTCTTTTTTTCGTGAAGTAGTTGTGAATCTATGCCCAGGTTTGAAGACCCTCACAGGGTTCTGTCAAATTGGGGTAAGATCAAACTTAAGAACAGATTAAGTTAGCCTGCAGAAAGCTATGGTCTTTAGCAGCGATAAACCAGCAAGGGTCAGAGAAGTAGGAGAAATTCTCTCCTTAAGCTGACTGGCTTCTCCCTGTTTCAAGCCGAGTGAGAATCAAAGTATATTATACATGTATAGAAAATCCAAAATACGGAATAAATCTTCTCCCTGAAATTCAGAAAATGTCAGAAAACTTAATTCTCCTTGTCTGAGAACCTAAGGAGGCAAAAATATTTCAGTAAAACTGCAGCTCAGATTAGTATATACATTTGTATGAGAACCAAATGATAATAAGATTTTGTGTTTACAAATACAGTGCTGAAACACTACTGTTAAGTGATTAAAGAAAGGATTTTACAGTCTGTTATTTTTATAAATAAGAATTTTAAAGGCAACTTCTTTGAAATCATAGCCTTTGACACAGCCAAGAATCATCTGCTGTGTCCTCTAGCATGGACCAGTCCTGGAATTTACAACTTTACTTGCATGATATGCATATAAGCAGGGCTGTGGAAATACTATGCCCGACTTGTCCTACTTGTCCCATTTCACTCTGGACAAGTGAGAAATTTCACTTTACTTGCCCTTGGACAAGTATGCAAAGTGTCATCAGTGGAAGTATTTCAGGATGATAATTCTGAGATATTTTATATATTTTCTCATGAAAACATATGTTGTGGGTTGCTGTTAGAATTGCCTCATGGAGGCAATTCTAACAGGTGCCCACAACGTATGTTTGAATTTTTAACTTTGTGACAGTTAGCCAAAAACTGTCATCAAGTTCAACTCTTCCTCTGTTCATTATCTATTATTCTTTCCTTATTTCATGTATACCCTTTTTTCTGGGCAAGTAAACATTTGTTCGGACAAGTTAATTTTGTCTATTTACTTGTCCATGGACAAGTAGAAAATTTTGGTATTTCCACAGCCCTGCATATAAGGGATAACAAATATGTGCTATCAACTTAAATTTAAAGAAATATGATAGAACATTTTGAGAAAAACAGCTCTAAAATTTCATATTTCCCAGTATTTCCCACTTTGGCCAAATTTGGAGTATTTCCCAGGATGGTAATTACCGGTAATTACCACTGGGATTTCCCGGCCAACCTTGAGTATCGGTGGTTCAGTGGTAGGATGCTCGCCTGCCATGCTGGCAGCCTGGTTTTGAATCCCGACTGCTGCAAGTTTTTTTCTTTAAACGTTCCCTGTTTTATTCGTTATCTAATCTTTTTTGAATTTCAAATTAGACAGCCCAATTCTGAGATAGGTCATTGTCGCTACCCAGTGTCAAAATTAAGGTTGTGGGTGCCTACCTACATAGCTCACGTAAGTTATATTCAGGAATGTTATTGTCAACTCTTCAACTAGAGACATATTACAAAACACACTTCCATTTAATCTGCGACAATTATCTTTTTTTAAAGATTTTTCTTGTATGTCGTCTGCTGAAATTGTCTTCTGCATCAAAAATCAAGAATATTTTGATAATATTGGTCTAACCAACTCTTGTGATGTCTAGGCAGCAAACAGTTTGTATCTCAGATCAGGCCCATACCTGTCAACTCTCCCCCATAAATAGGGAGTCTCCCTATTTTTGATGGTACTCCCACTCTCCCTCCCTCCTTTGCCAAAAATGGCAAAATCTCACTATTCTAAGGCCATCTCCCTATTTTTTGTTTTAATTTTAAGATTTTTTCCTTAAATAGTATAAAATTTCCAAATATCTCCCCCATGAAAATTGTCATGACTTTTTGAGCATGTGCAGTTTTGCTGAAACAGTCTGCTGAAATGGTCATTTTCACGCTTTCTCTCCCATGAGATTTTCCAGAAGTTGACAGGTATGCAGGCCCCACATTTGTGGGGCCTGATCTGGATCCAAACTGTTTGCCGATACCGCCAATAGAATGGGTTAAAAGAATTATCGCAGGAGATATGCAATATTCCTAAGCTTTTCAAAAGAATTCCATGGAATGTGGTGTCATGCCTGTCTGCTTATTGTCACAAAAAAGAGGCATACCAGGAAACTAAATGCAAAGACTATGCCACCGCTGACACCATCCGACAGGGCTGTGGAAATATCAAAATTTTCTACTTGTCCATGGACAAGTACATTGTAAATAGACAAAATTAACTTGTCCAAACAAATATTTACTTGCCTGGAAAAGAAGGCATACATGAAATAAGGATGGAATAACAGATAATGAATATAGAGGAAGAGTTGATGATAGTTTTTGGCTAACTGTCACAAAGTTTTGAACTAAAACATATTGTGGACACCTGTTAGAATTGTTTCGATGAAGCGATTCTAACAGGAACCCACAACTAATGTGTTCATGAGAAAATATGAAACATGTAGGTCTCAGAATTATCCTCAAACATTTCCACCGATGACATTTTGAGTACCTTGCCAGGGGCAGGTAAAATGGAATTTCTCACTCGTCCCGAGTCAAACAGGACAAGTAAGGCATAGTATTCCCACAGCCCTGCCATCCGGAAAAGTAAAACCCATGTCGAATTTCTGCTAGTGGCAGGTTAGCACAGGGTATAAACCAGTCCGCCAATTTTCGCTTCTTGCAGAGACTGTACATCATATTTGGCTTCCACCGAGACTGTCCGCGATCTCTTGCTTCCTGCCGAGACTTCTGTACATAAATGGTTTCCTGCAGACCGTCCGCGTGATTCTGCTTCCTTCCGAGGCTCTCAGCAGGAAGCAGTCATGCGGACAGTCTCGGCAGAAAACCATTTTTCGAGGACAGTAGTCCCTGCAGGAAGCATGACTTCGCGGACAGTCTCGACGTAAGCTAAATATGACGGACAGTCTCTGCATGAAGCGAAAATTGGCAGACAGGTTTATACCCTGGGGTTAGTGGCAGGCCAGACAAAACTTAGTGTTTGTTTAGCCCTTTGGTGCAGGTAACAAACGCAGTTTCAAAAAGCAAACAAGCTATACTTTAGTTTCCTTTTAAATAATTATAATTCATAAAGCTAAACATAGTATTCAAGTACTGCTGCTAATATGACGTGATTACAAGTTCAGTGCTGGAAACTGCCAGAGGGCCAGTGGCCAAAACCAGCTAATTTTTGTCTGGGCCTACAGAAATCTGAAATACATTTATTTTAGTGGCCTGTTTAGCTTTTGGGCCACTACCTTAATCTTGCAAGTTTCCAGCACTGGGCATGGGCATCCATAGTGATTGTCTACTGTTTGGTCTGCAAACATACTAACACAGCTACATGTCCTCTATATTAAGAGTCCTTGACTCCTATATTTTGCCTTGGACACCATTTTTATGAAAACTCATCAAATTTACATTGTGGGACGACTGACTCAAAATGTTCTCCAAACAGGACTCTTGGACTCCTGATTTCAAAAGAAAACTGAGAACCCTGTTGCATATGCATGGACCCTGCATAAGACAAAGGCCCTAGCTAGAATGTACAGAGTGAGTGATGGGTCAATCAGTCTGGTCTGAGTAACTATTAATCCTATTAAACGCCCAGGGGCGTTGCATTCTACAAAAAGAGAGGCATTATCAGTGTCTATTCTAGAGAGGGGGACTGGGGGATTCACCCATATTTTTGACAATTCCCCTGCCTGAACTCAGGTCAGCCAGTGCAACCACTCAACTGAAAGTTCCAAGCTACATCCAGAATGTCTCTCGAAGGTCACCTGATAGTGTATAACTGGCCAATGCCACAACAACTAGCATATGAGCGACACAGTCACAAAAGTAAAATCGCAGATGTTGAATGTCCCACAAAAAGATTGTGATTCCACCTTTCAGTTAATGAAGGGATGCATACCTGTTTACTTTAGTACATGCACACATGCCTTTGAAATGGTGGATTAGTGGAGGATTTACTTGGACAGCTAACAAGTCAGAGAGGCTGTATCCAAGATACATTGTACCAACGAAGGTAGTCCTAGTGGACAAGTTATCTCTGTATAGCGGTTAAAATGTGTTGATTTCCAACATTTTGAGTAGCCATTTAAATGGCCTGGGCCCAGTTGTTCAAAACTAGCGATATTGTTAGTTATTAGGAGAGGTTACATTTTCAAAAATACTGTACAAATTTAACACTACCATTTTTGCTGAAAAAAATATGACGAGCTTTTGCAAATCTGCAAAGCTCCTCACATTTTTGGGGCAAAAATACAAGTGTACTTCATTTTATGTGTACTGTAATACTTAAGGAATTCTTGATTAAGACTTTGTTAAGCTAACAATTCTTTGAATAGACCAGATATATTTGACAGAATGGGACCCAAACATTTCCTACAATTTCAGTGATGGTTTAAACTGTTTTTCAGCACTACAGATATGGGGAATGTTTGAAGATAATTAACTCTCCATAAAACAGATTGTTGCCTTCAGATGGGCAGTGTTTTATCAATCAGGAGCATAATCTCTATAAGTTAAAAAAATATACATGTAACTTGAAGCAGTTATAATTTTTTGCGACTATAGCAAAAGTAACCTGTTTAAGTTATAGTGTCTTTTTTCACCTTCATTTTCTGGAGTTAGCATAATTTTTATGGACAGGTTATTTTCCTCTGAAAGATCTTTTACATAACTTTATGATTAAGCAATAAAATTCTGTACGCATCGTCTAGAAATTGGTACGCAGGGCCCTTAAAGATCAGGAAATTAACTACTTTTTAACTTTCAAACAGTTATATATTTTGAGATTGCAAATCTGACATTGGCCTAAAGAATTTCAGACATAACCTAAATAAGTTATTTTGTACAGCATCACTTTGAAATTAGTGGTAAATAGGGTACTTTATAACTGCTTCAAGTTATTTTTTTTTTAACTTTCAGAGTTAATGTACTTGACTGTTTATGAATATTAAATAAAGCAAACTTTTTTCCAAAATTGTCATTACTGACAAATACTTCTCCCATCTCGAATATAATTCTGGATGATCTACAAATGCTATGGAATCATCATCATTTTCTTTCCCTAGCGCGAACACTGAATACTTACCATAGGCACTACAGGCCCACTTGACATATACTTAACCAAACCTGGGAAGAATGGTTTTTTGGCCAGTTCTGCGTAGTGCTCCTCCAGGTGCTCTTTTGTTGGCTAAAAATAAAAAAAAATACTTAAGTGCTCATTCATCTATACAACAGTGTTTTACCAAAGCTAGAATGACTCCAAATATTACAATCTGTCTTATGAAATTCTGCTTTAATGAGATGGGGTTTTCCCTTCTAAAACATTTCCAAAAATACAGACCTTTCTCCTCCAGTCCAACCGGAAACTCAGAACTCCGAACTCGCTTATTCTGGATGCTTGGCCATACACACCTCGAAATTCATAGTGCTCACCCAAATATTTTAACCCTCTAGTCATAGTGACTTGTACATAAAAATAGGATGCAAAATTTCCAACAAAATATAAACAGAAATGATATCACATGACCATAGAAAGCACATAATTACCACTGAGCACCTCATTGGATCCTTTCAAATGTCCTTTTTGGGCCCTTGAAAACCCTTAGATACAAAGTAAACACTCCAAAAACTGGCAGAAAACAGGGGGAGTAATATCAGCACAAAACTCACTTTTCTGGTTATATCCTGTTATAAATTCATATTGCTCCCAAATATGGTCTTGAGAAAATCATGCACAGGTATATAGTAAGGTCATCCACCTGTGAATTTACCTGTCCACTTTGAATGACCAAATTCAATGACCCAAAACGTTAGTAATGGTTTTTGTCCTTCTCTTGAGGGAGAATACAATTACAAAAAATGTCACCATTTACACATAGGAAATAAATTTCCTGATACTGAATATACTATGGAAACAGCAAATGGACCAGTTAAGGTCTCGAAGGTGTCCAGTGAGAAAGACTTAGGTGTCGTATTTGATTGTAACATGAAATTCAGTGAACATATAAGTAGCAAGGTGACTAAGGCCAATCAAATTCAAGGTCTTATTTTCAGAACATTCACTTATATGGATAGGGAGATGTTTCTCAACCTGTTTAAATCTCTTATCAGGCCGCATCTTGAGTTTGCAACAACGGTGTGGTCGCCAATGTACAAAAAAGATATGATTCAGTTAGAGAATGTTCAACGTAGAGCGACACGGCTTGTTATCAGTTTACAACATATGTCATATCCTGATCGCCTGAGAACCCTAGGTCTTCCTATGCTGGAATATCGTCGAGATGGAGCTGATATGATCCAGGTCTACAAAATATTAAATGACATTGACAAAATTGATAAAGACTCTATGTTTAAAATGTCAACTTACGTGGCAACGCGGGGTCACAACCAGAAGATTTTTAAACAGCGATATCGGCTAAGAATTAGAGGACAGTACTTCAGTAACAGGATCGTTGATACCTGGAATCAACTCCCAGCATACGTTATTAATGCACCCTCTCTCAACATTTTCAAGTCAAGACTGAATAATTGCTGGTTAGGGCACCCTTATAAGTTCAACCCATGGTGTTATACTTCGGGCGAAAGGAGCATAATCAGACCCACATACCAGAATGCGTCTACAGAGGTCTTTGGGCCTGGGATGACGTCTACTACGTAAGAAACGTAAGAGAAAATTCCAGAAACACAATTATTAACGTGCTAAAAACGGCGAAATAAGAAAAATACTTTCAACTTTCAAAACATACCTAACATATGAAAGGGACATAATCCTATTTCCGGAACGGTTCGGAATCCGGAAATAAGCAAAGTTAAAATCACGAAATTATGTCTCATCGAATGTAGAACTTACCCAACACATAAACAGGCATACACTAACAAGACTTTTAGCGAAAATAATTACCGATCTTCAGATTAACAACCTGTTTTATGCCTACTTTCGGTTTGAAAAAAATCTGCCAAGAAACGGCTGGGTATTACCTACCCTGACGCAGCGCCCCCTACGACTATTATCGCTACAAGTCAGTCATTTTTACATGTAGAACTACCTAATACAATTTTGATAAGACTATCTAGATACACAAAGTGTGGTAATGTACTATTTTGCTTAACTTTTTTTAAAGCTAAACTTGTTTGTGTTTTCACTCCTCATGTACAGATTACATTTCACGCGGCACCGCCGGCTTGATCAAAAGAAAAATCAATTCTGACTTACATGGCACATTTTACAAGCCACAAGTTTGTACCCTCTGTTTTCAAATCTTTTTATAATCTCTCCAACAATTCCTCTTTGTACCCCGTCAGGTTTTACCATGATAAAAGAACGTTCAGGCTGCGACTCCTTCTTTTGATCTGCCATTTTGGTGAAACTTGCAAGAATGTGAAGCAAGGTCGCGACCATGTGTTCACCTTGGCCTACTTCGCTTGGGGCTAATTCCGCGGCTATAGCCGAGCTACTGATGTTCGGTTGGGGCTATAGCTCGGACCATACCTCTGAGAATGGCCGCGGCTATAGCTAAAAAATACCCGGATGAGAAATTTTAACCAATCAGTGAATATGTATTAAACCTTGTCGGAAGATCACGCAAATGGTCGCTAACATTTGATTGGAAGATGCTTTATGTGGGAACTGACTAATTATTGGAACAGCGGCTATAGCCGCGGATTTAGCCCCAAGCGAAGTAGGCCCTTGACTCGGGAAAAGTCTGCTCACGTGACGAAATGGCACATTCGGCTAAACCACTCGAGCTAGTGAGAGTGAACCAATCATGAAATATGGACTACCGAACTTTCAAACGCTAATAGCTCAACCTTATTCAAAGGTTTCATGGAAAACTCTAGTGTATAAAGCTGTCAATGGGGAAGGAATAGAAACCGGGACCAACGCCCGGGACCCGGGACCAAAATCCGGGACCAATTTTTGTTGGCCCCAAAATTGTACTAAACATGCCCATTACAAGCTGAAAATTGGACCATAAGTAGTTTATAGGCTCTTCTGAAAAATGCATATAAAGATTTTATAAAACGTTCGATATTTGTTTAAATTTTAACAAAAAGACAGGACCAGGTCAAGCAATTTTGACCCGGGACCAGTTTTTGCGGGATTGACGATGTCAAGCAAATCTCAATTTTTTCCTACAGAAACATTTTAAACCCAAATTATTTTACATCTCGTCATATGTAAACATACTAAAGAAGATAAAAAATTTAAAAAATATAAAATTTATCTATTATTTTTGCCAAAAAAATTGACCCGGGACCAACCCAGGACCAAAATCGTCATTTGTTTCGTGGACGATGTGAAGGAAATTTCAATTTTTGTCTCTATAAACGTTTAAAATCCCACCAATTTTACATTTACTGGTATGTAGAGATGCCAAAGAAATAGAAATGAAAAAAGAAAGAAATCGAGATATTTAACCAAAATGCTACGAATAACTCTGCCCGGGACCAAAATCGTCATTAAAAAGCTGACGGTGTCATGTATTTCTTAATTCTTGATAAGGAATAACTTTTTGATAGTCCTTATTTACCTCGTGCAAGCTTCTAAACATGCCAAACCTATAACAATTGTCTAATTTTGTCTACGTAAGGTCTGCTGATAGGCATATTTAACCAGGGACCAATTCGGGACAAAATTATGATATATGGGTTAAAGGTTATTTGCTGCCTGAATAATAACATTATATTTATTTTAGTATCGTCATCCCAACAGAACATATTTTCGTTTGACATAGAAGAAATGTTCTTTCAAACATCTTTCACACAACCAAGAGCGTTCCTCATTTATTTTAGAAGCTGATCAATTTCTGCTTTTGTGGAATGTTCAGATTCTATGGCAACATACCAAAACAATGTCTAAACCGCAGCAAATGACCATTTGGTCCCAGGTAGGTTTTCCCTCAAAATAAGGGATATATTTTACACACTTTTGCATTTTCGTCTTTTGTGGCATCTTTAGATATGACACAAAGTAAAACAATAAGATTTTAAACGATAATGTAGAAGAAATTGAAAATTCATTGACATCGTCAACATCGCACAATAAACAAATGACGATTTTGGTCCCGGGTTGGTCCCGGGTCGAATTTTTCGCAAAAATTACAGAAAAATTTCACATTTGTTTTAATTTTTATCTTCTTTGGTATGTTTACAGATGACGAAATGTAAAAATATGGGGTTTAGAGTGCTTCTGTAGGAAAAAATTGAGATTTGCTTGACATCGTCAATCCCGCAAAAACTGGTCCCGGGTCGAAAAAGCTCGACGTGGTCCTGTATTTTTGTTAAAATTTCAAAAAATATCGAAAGTTTTATAAAAGTTTCATATGCATTTTTCAGAAGAGACTATAATCTACTTATGGTCCAATTTTCAGCTCGTTATTGGCATATTTAGTACAATTTTAATGCCAACAAAAATTGGTCCCGGATTTTGGTCCCGGATTTTGGTCCCGGGTCCCGGTTTCTATTCCTTCCCCTGTCAATGCTTACTGGAAACGTCATATCATTATACATTCCCAGACGTATAGACAATTAGAGTACCTAAATTTAGACTATTGTTTTATACCTGGTGCTGTACACCCAGTGGTTTATACCAAGGATGCCAATGTAAAGGACGCTAAAAGATTGTCTGTTATTAAAAACTAAACTGGTAGTTGGATCTTTCATCCTTCAAAAAAAAAAAAAAAAAAAAAAAAAACGAGCAAAGTTCAACAATTCAGAAGTGTCAAAATTATGGCTATTGTGTCATGAAGGGGACGAAACTATTGGATATTTTACATTAACCTGTCATATTTTGGACTCAGCGAGTCAGTGAGAGAAATATTAAGTGATATAAGTGACCTTTTGGAAACTAATCATAATCAACTGATGGTAATGTGCACAACCGTGGTGAATGTAGAATAATCAGTTTCTGGTGCCAGAAGGAATGTATGGAAATAAAATTGGTCATTTCTTGTAGAATGATGCATATTTTTATCAAACTACACCATGTGGTTAAGAGTTATGAGCAATTTCACTCACTGGCTACAGCGGAAGGACAAACAGACTGATTGACTTGCACAGCGATTAAAGTGCACACCTGTGGGTCATGCAATACTGTTTAGACTTTCGTCACCGTTTTGCATGCCGGTGGCTGGACAATGTTAAAATACATTAGTGTACAAAATTTGAACCATATATACCACGGGGTTCAAGAGTTATGAGCATTTTCAACTTGTGCTCAGCAAAGCCTCGTCCATCAAAAAAGACGGTTATGCATGCGAGTCGTTAGATAATGTTGACATGTATAAGTATGCAAAATTTTATCAAAATATAGAATGCGGTTCAAGAGTTATAAGCGTTTTCGCTAACTGATAACGGACGGATGGACGGACGGACAGACTCACACAGTGATTATAATGCAAACTTGCGGGTTGTGCAATAAGAAGTTTTGCATACCAGTGGCTGTGCAATGTTAAATTACCAGTGGCTGGGTAATGTTAAATTACATAAGTATACAAAATTTGAAGCAAATATACCAAGCGGTCCAAGAGTCATGAGCATTTTCAATAAAAGAGCTCGACTGGCCAAATTGATGCTCGTTGAAGCCTCGTCACTGTTTTGCATACCAGTGGCTGGGCAATGTTAAATTACATAAGTATACAAAATTTGAAGCAAATATACCAAGCGGTCCAAGAGTTATGAGCATTTTCAATAAAAGAGCTTGACCGGCCAAATTGATGCTCGGTGAAGCCTCGTCACTGTTTTGCATGCCGGTGGCTGGACTATGTTAAAATACATAAGCATACAAAATTTGAACCATATTTACCATGGTGTTCAAGAGTTATGAGCATTTTCAGTAGTTGGCCGTAGATTTTCAACTTGTGCTCAGCAAAGCCTCGTCCATCAAATAAGGTTGTTATGCATGCGAGTCGTTAGACAATGTTGACATGTATAAGTATGCAAAATTTTGTCAAAATATCCCATGCGGTTCAAGAGTTATAGTAAGCGTTTTCGCTAACTGATAACGGACGGACGGACTCACACAGTGATTATAGTGCAAACCTGCGGGTTGTGCAATATACAACTGTCAGAACTTTCATTGGATGAGCAACTTAGGATAATCCTTGACTCAAGTTTTCTACAAGATCAGTCCTTTCAGACAAATGAAGATGTATATTTACTATAACATCATACCAGAAGGCTCTGCTTTGCGCTAAGCACAGAAAGGCATAAATATTTATTGACACACAAAATCAAAGCTGATAAGAAAAAACAGAAAGTGTAAGGGTGGTCGCACATAGAGGTTTCAGTGTTTTAAAACTGTCTTGAGAAGCTGCTTTTATACTTGTATATACAAGAACTGTAAATATTTTACAACTACAAACTGTATATACGTTTTAAGGTATTCAGATACACAATAACTCTGTTTTGACTTGTTAAAACACAAAACAGAGTTATTGTTCATGGTGAAATCAATCAACTATGGAATATATACACACTTACAATGTCTACCATAAAGTTCCTAAGTTTTCGGACAGATACGTCTATACAAACAAAGGAAATTGAGACCAGACTGTTCCTTAGGAACCAGAATGATCAAGGTCTTTACAGTTTCAATTCCATCTGCGCATTTTTGAGGCCTGACTCTATGGTAGACCCGGAACAACAGGAAAATAGATAACAGGGCGAGGACCGGCTGTGCTTGCAGCAGGTGCAGTATTTGGGCAGTCTTTTGGGGGGATATTTTTTAACTTAAACATTGTTTTTCTAGGAAACAAAATGGGGAAATGTTTTTTTTGTTGTTGTTGTTTTATTCTGTATCATACAATGTAAGTTTTACTAAAACAATATGCATAAGCATGCCCCATCGATTAAATATATTTTTCATGACGTTTTTCATGAAATTCAATTTTCTTGCATTTTTAAAAAAAAATGTAAAAATATACTTATTATCAAGATCAACTATCACTGAACAGTCTGTTTTTGTGTGTGTTAGGCTGTCTGCCTCGTTTGTCGTTTCATTGAAATTTTCAGTACTTATTATTCCCCTTGGTATACCGTATTTTCGGAACAATAGCTTCTTTACCCATAACAAATAACTTCTGTTTTCGTCTCGGGTCGCGGTTTTGTCATCATAACATTTTTTTGTCACACATTGACAGTGGGTTATTACATGTACATGTACATTGTATATCCTCACTTTACGGTAGAATGTTATTGCGTGTATTATATAGTCAGCCAGTCATTGGATCAGTCCATCTAAACAATCATTGAATGGAGACATTAAAACTTATTGTTTGTGAGCACAAATACCAGAGCTTTAAAATGGGGACATTAAACTTATTCTTTTTGGTAAGCTAAGGTACCAGCCCTAAATACACACACACACACACACACACACACACACACACACACACATTCGGATTTCATTAAAGAAAACATTGTAAGTAGGGCTGATTTCTCTCAGTTAAGAAATAAATTTCATACATAATAAACGTATTGAGTATAACATATCACGGTTAATAACTTTGCTCCCTCTTTCATTGCACGTCGGTGGGTTGGGCATCAGACTCAGAGATTGACCTGGTATAAAGCTATTATCTTAGTTAGTTGAGACCGGATCATGCCTTGTCTGTTACTTGGCCATTCGGGGCTCAACTGGCGGTTTTCATCTGCTTCAGTTTTTCCAGTGGTTTTGCTTGACATCATAGGGACCTCGAGCTGTTCATATTTGTCTGTACCTAATGAATACTTACTTTTGAATAATGTTTACTGCCATAAATATTTGTCAAATTGTTATCATAAGGACTTTAGGAGAAGAACTAAATAAGCTTATGCTTTCGTTCTGATCCTGGTTGTGTTTATGTAAATTTATGACATTGCTGTTGTCATGAGCATATTATTTTTCTGAATAAATATGTTTAATTAAACCAAATAGACCTATGGTGAATCAGAGATGAGGACCCGACATCAACAACGTATTCTTACAAGTTTGAAATCTAGAAACTAGACCAGGGTATGTCATGCATTTCTGTAGTATTTATTGCAACGGTGCACTTTTAAGAAGCAACGGATGAAAATCATTTTGTTGGCCTGGTGTCTCCCAATCTGGTTTTAATATACGCTTTTTGAAAGTAAACTGCGCAGAGCAGTAGTCTATAAATATGCCATTTGTCACAATGTCTCCCAATGAGGAGACTGTCCTCCAAATCAGAGACATTTTTATCTCCAAAACGAGAGAATTCGTCTGATTGAGGGACATTTGATTGTCTCAGGGTGTGCATATTTTATAACAGAATTTGTATCCTAGAACGGAGACAGTCGCTGAAAACGGAGATTGTCTCCATTTTTGAGAATTATCCCCAGCTGCCCACCCCCTACACACACAGAGTAGTCTATTACTGACCGTTCCAAGGCGGTACTTCTGTAGAGTCCGCTTGTAGGCTGTGGTCTTCTAGCAATATGGTCACCTGTATAGCTACCAATTTTTCTTTCTGTTTTGTTTTGTAATTTAGTTGTAGCAGGAGCCGAGTGTCAATTTTTTCAGGTCGGGTAAAAGTCTTATTAAAATTTCGGAGGCAACGTCTCTACATGACTGAAATATTGTTTACTTGGACGCTAAACCACAACTAATCTCTCTTCTAGCAATCGGAACAGCGCTCGGTCAATTCCGTGAATCAACGGAATTGGGCGAGCGCGGAATTGGCCGAGCGGTACTCCGATTGCCTCTTCTAGTACTATCGACGGCTGTATGAGTACTCTACGGGGAGCATAAAATGTTACCAGCACTGTTAGTCAGTTTGTAAGGTTAATGAGTGAAATTTTGGGTTTGTGGGCACTTTCGCGGCATGACGGGCAACCGGGCTCATTGAAGTCAGTAAACATGCCTAGAACCATTTTGCCCGGTTGCCAGCTCAACGGACATCATATAAGGTTAAATTGGGATCAAAGGTCATTTAGTGCAATTTTATATACCCGTTTGTGAGTGAATTATTCAGTTTAAAGGCACTTTGGCGGAATAAGAGGCAACTGTGTGAAACGAAGTAAGTAAACATATCATAAAGGCTTTTGCCATATTGCCGACGTCGTATATAATCATAACTGGGTCAAAGGTCAGTAGGTACTCTTTTGTATAGTGGTTTATTATTTACCAGTCTTTTGAGTTACTAATAGCCCATAACCCTGCTCCCATCCATCTGAAGGGAAGACTTCTACACTATTTGTTATTCCAAAAGTATACTACAACATTACAAGATACAATTTTCTGCTGTCTGACGGTTGGTGCGTTTGACAGCAGTCATCGTCAATTTAAATACGTTACCATATCAATCTGCTGAATTCGTCTGTTCCTGTATTTCTTATTCAAATAAATATTAAAACGGATATTAATCTGCTGTTTAAAAATCTGTGTTGCTTTTCTGTATAGTCATAACAGTTATCTCCTGCTGAGCATAACTGTAGCCTACGTTACCGAGTTTTTCCCCAACATAATGGACAAACTATTAAATTTTGGATAAATCTACCGTTTTACTGAAACCAGCAAATACTAACCTTTAACATTATTGCAAGTGAAAAGAAAAAGTATGGGTGTATCAAATCATGCAGAAAATTGCAGAGTTACATACGATACAGGGCGTAATGTTATCAGAAACATGACCATTGACATTTCAGACAGCCTCTTACGAGCTGCTACTACAATGACCTACCCTAGGGTGTGCCACTACTGTGGTATTTTAGCATATTGGCAGAGTACATTTGATGGCCAGAGTTGGTATAATTCTTACACAAGATGACTAGTAGAAGCCTGAGATGGTAAAACATAATGTCTTGTAATGTTCTAAGCCGGCATAGCAGTGGGAAACGTGACTTGCACAAAAGTCGTCTTTGCTGTTTTCTTAAAATGCTTCGACTATCAGAACCTATTCAGATGAGTTGAGATACCAGGCGCCGAGGTTATAAAACATTTTTCATGCTCAACTCAGCTGTGCATGAAATTTTCTCTGCTGATAAATATGAGAATGTCAACTAATGTTGGCATTTTCATATTCATAAGCAGAGATAATTTCATACTCCGCCAAACTGAGCAATAAAACAACTGTACATATCAGTAATTTGCTATCTATTAGAAGGTAAAATTTCATGCTCAACTCAGCTGAGCATGAAAAAGGTTTCATAACCCCGGGGCCAGGGCTGGTGTAACAGTAGGTTATTTGATGCATGGAGCTTGCACTAGAGTAAGTGTCTTGTGGTTGTAAGAGCTTGAACAGTTTCAGAAATGTTTATATTGATGATTAAGTCCCCTTAGTGATTTGTAGTGTAGCCATGATATTTTCACCCCTTTCCTTTCATACATACATAAAGTCAATATATATTAACATCTTGAATTATAACTGGCTTTATTCACTCATGATACCATAACTGTTAAACGGCAAATGTAGTATTAAGATTCCTGGAGTGATAGGGTATAAATCTTTGAAATTGGGATGGTTGGGCCATCATTACAATTTTCACCCCACTCCCTCCCCCAGTTTCTTGATTAATCTTGTTCCATTTGTATTTATATAGTAAGCAGCATGTTTTTTTTTCTCAATATTTTACTTGTACCGTATGCCTATTCATATTTAGACAAAGTTTCAAGTGACTGTTATAACCGTTCTAAAAAATCAATAGACTTCAGGTACGAAATTAAAACACTTCCTATAACGTAAACTACAAAGGCTAATGGACTAAGTTTTAGTCAATTAAATGCCCGTGAAAAACAAAACATATGATGACTTAGTTTTGAGGAGCAAATGTACCAGCTTCAGATGTATTAATCAGGGTAAGCAGATCGTTCTGAAGTAAAAATCACACTCAGGGCTTGCATACAGCAGAATTAGTTTGATTCGATGTTTTCCTGAGAAACTCTGAAAAGTGCAAAACACGCCTCATGCTACCTGGAGCCCCTGGAGCGTTTCACTATTTCAGATAACCTCTATAGGCCTGTAGCCACTGGATGAAAAGTAACTAAAACATTACTCTGATAAAGTTATGGGAGCCATCTTATCAGCCGCCTCAAAGCCGCTTAACGACAGAGTACTTATAAACGAGAGTAAGTGATTACAATTATTGGTAGTTTTTTCTCATTTTTTTGAAAACTTATTCTCGACATGTTGATGTGATATTATACATAAAAGTACTTTTATGAGCTTTAGAAACTGCTGAAAACTTGATGCAAACAATGCAGATTCAGACCAGACGCCGCAGAACGCGGCGTCTGATCTAGGTCTTCAATGTTTGCCTATGTCTTTTTATAGCACACTAGACATTAATGGGTTGGTTTAAACAATATTTACAATCACAATCTCAATATATATACAATAAGCGAATAGGATCTGAACGACCATGCATTGCTTACAAGGCTCATTTTCTTGATGGGCTATTAATGGGTTAATACGACAGTCTTGCTGTATCGCGGAAGGAGGTGAATTTCTTTAGCGCCTTTTTGACTGCTTGCATTCTCATATCTCTGCAGGTATTGTGCTTTTAGTAATAAAAACAAAAACCAAACAAAAAATAAAAAAAAAATAATAAGATAAAAAATATTAATAAATAAAAAGATTTTTCGATCTTATGCAAGCGCACAAGACAGATGCCTGACTGGCAGAATATTTGGTTGAATGTAACTGTTTAGGGTTTAACGACCCTTTGAGACAGTATGTCAGTCTATGTTTGGCAGTCTCCTAGAAAGAGGGAGAAAGAAAAAGGATATGATAGAGAAAGAGAAGAAGCAAATTCGAAGAATTTATGTTCCCCGCATTTAGAAAAAAGGAGGAGGGTGAACACTCACAAAATGTATGATGTACAAAACCGTACAAGGAACTGTGCGTACAAGGTACCGAGTGTCCATTGACTTTAATAATATTTTAGCCTGAAAAATGACTAAGTTCAAAATGTAATCATGTAATAAACATTCATCTGGAGATTCTACAAAACCACATGCAAATTTTGAAACCATGTCAAAAGCACCTGCATAAGTTTGACAATGATAAATACAAAACTCTATAAGGAGTTTTGCACACAAGACACCTGTTGTCTATACAATTTGTTCTTATTTGAGCTTGAAAATTGACAAAGTTCGAAATCATTTCAACAAAAACCACATAAACTGCAGTTTCTACCAAACCCACACGAAATCCTCAGACCACATAAAAAAGACCTGCACAGTTCAAAGTCCTGTGAGGAGTTGCGCACATACGGTACCCACTGTATACACATTTTTATTACTGTATTTGGGCCTGCAAAATTACTAAGTTCAAAACACGAAAAGAGTGAAAAATAAAGTATCAGACTGTAATCTCAAAGTCAAATGCACATCTACAGACAATCTAAAAGAGCCTGCAAAGTTTCAAAATAACTTCTGAAAAACTGAAGAAGGAGTTATGCACTCAAGGCTCCTACTCAATATGCCTTTTTATGTCGAAAAAATGACTACGTTCGCAAAGAAAAAAGGGTCAAAATTATATATCCACAACTTCTAAGTCACATGAACATTTAGATACCAAAAAGAAGAAGCCTGTCAAGTTTCAGAATGATTTATGAAAAACTTTAGGAGGAGCTGCGCACACAAGATATGACTTATAAACGTCTTCTGATGCTGAAAAATGGCAAAGTTCGCATAGTGAAAATAGTCATGAAACATTATCTGAGCATAACTTTCACACACCATTTAAAACAAGACTTTATAGGTTTGAAATGAGTCAAGAAAAAACTATAGAGTTGCGCACATAAGGTATGCAATCTAAAGATCTTCTTATATTAAAAAAGGCTAAGTTCGCGAAGCCAAAAGGTAGGAAAATTTACCTGACCATAAATTTTAAGTCACATGCACATTTACAGACCATGCAAAAGAAACCTACAAAGTTTCAGAATGATACACGAAAAACTGTAGGGGAAGCTGGGAGCATAATGTATGTACTATAAAGGTCTTCTGATTCTGAAAATGAATAAGTTCGCAAAGCAAAAAAGTAGTAATGAATTGTCTGAACATTACCCTTAAATCGCATGCATATTTACAGACTATGAAAAAGAAGCATGCAGTTTCAAAATGAGCTATGAAAAACTGTAGGTGGAGTTACGCACACAACGTATGTAGTCTTAAGGTCGTAAATGAAAAAAGTTTTCAAAAAAAAAAAAAAAAAAAAAAAGTAATGAAAATAATCTGACCAGAACTCCTAAATCACATGTAAATAAAAAGACCAAGAAAAGAAGCTTGCCAAGTTTTAGAATGAACCATAAAAAACTGCAGGAGGAGTTGCGCACATAGGGTATGCGTTCTAAAAGTCTTCTTATGCTGAAAAACAGCTAAGTTCGCGAAAGAGACAAACATAGTAAAAAAATCTGAGCATAACGACTACGTCACGTGCACATTAGCTGACCAGCTAAAAGAAGCCTGCAAAGTTTCAGAATGATTCATGAAAATCTGTTAGAGGAGCTGCGCACACAAGGTGTGTACTCTTGAGGTCTTCTGATGCAATAAGATGATTAAGTTTGCAAAGCCAAAAATGTGGTAAAACATTTACTGAATATAACCCCTTAGTCACTTGCACATTTACAGACCATGCGAAAGAAGTCTGCAAGTTTCAAAATGATTCATGATAAAATCTGTACGAGGAGTTACGCACACAAGATATGTACTCATAAGGCCTGCTGATGCTAAAATGTCTAAGTTCGGCAAAGCAAAAATAAAAAAAATGGTAGCAAAAGGTGTCTGACCATAACCCCTGAAATTTATACAGACTTTAAAAAGAAGCATGCAAAGTTTCAGAATGAGTCATGAAGAACCGTTGGAGAAGTTCGACACTCAACATATACATGTATGTACTTTAAATTAAGGTCTTCTGAGGTCTGAGACATGACAAAGTTTGCAAAGCAAAGAAAGTAGTAAAATATCTGATCATAACCCCATAGTCAAATGCACATTGAGAGGTCAAGACAAAGGCACTTGCTAAGTTTCAGAATGGTTCATGAAAAACTGCAGGAGTTGCACACACAAGGTATGAATTCTAAAGGTCTTCTGATGCTAAAAACAATGATAAGTTTGCAAAGCCAAAGAGCAAAAAATAAAGAAAATAAATAAATTCTGAGAATAATCCCTAAGTAATATGCACAGGCAAAGTTTCAGAATGATTGATAAAACAAGAGGCCCATGGGCCACAAAGCTCACCAGATCTCTGGCTTTAAATTGCTATCACATTTGTACATGCTAATACAAAATATACAATTACAAAGTCTCAGTCTGACAGTCTGTTGAGTTGATAATAAAATATATTAACTATTTTCCACGTTTTTATTGCCGTGGCAACAAAAAAGGATAAGTTTCAAAGGACTCTCTGCCAGTTTTTCCATTTTGGTTGCCATGACAACCAATCGAAATAAGCAATGTGCAGAAAAAACATAGGGCTGATAGAAGACCACTCACGAAATATATCTGAAAATGTTAGGTCAGAATATCTGCAATGGCTAAGCAATGAATCCCATTTTTTTCTCATTATAACTTGCTATATTAACCATGTCCTTTAGACAATGACAATGGAAAACATAAAATCTGTAAGGGCGAGTATGTCTATGAAGTCTCTGCCTCATAAGAGCATATAGTTGCTGAGGAGATTATTTAAGGTATTTTTCTATTTTTGCATTTTGGTTTCCATGGCAACTAATAAAAATGAGCAGAGGATACAAAATCATATGGCTGATAGAAGACTACTCAAGGAACAGTTCTACAAAAGTTTTGTCAAAACATCTGTAATGGCTTGGCAGTAGATGCCATTTTTCAATTTTCCCGATTATAAGTCAAAGGAAACTAAGTTGCCATAGCAACCAAGCTAAAGAGCTGATTTTCATCAAAAACACCAATTCTGCAAATACTTATATGACAAATATTTCTCTAAGGTCTCAGCACCATAGAGCTAATGGTTTCTGAGAAGATAATCATTAAGTATACTTTTTTCTCTCCATTTTTTGCATTTTGGTTTCCATGGCAACCAATGAAAATGAACAGTGAGCCAAACAACATATGGCTGATAGAAGACTAATCAAGGAACATTTCTATAAAAGTTTTGTCAAAATCTCGTTAATGGCTTGGCAGTAGATGCCATATTTTAATTTTCCCCATTATAAGTCTATGGGAACTCTAAGTTGCCATAGCAACCAAACTAAAGAGCTGATTTTCATACAAAAGATAAACTGTCAATCCCCCAGCTCAAGGATGCTACAAATGAAATCTGGGGCCGTATTCATAAAACGACTTAAGTGGTTGCTATGCTGTTGCTAAGGCTAAATTTCGTTGAAGGAGATTACCCACAACTATGAAAGGACTTCTATGCTTAAGGCGTGAATTTTCCCCATGATTAAAAAGTTATACGGATCACAGACTTTTGCTTGGCATTTATGACTATGACATGTAACTTGCATGGAAAATGAATTTTCAAGTGTTTGTGTCTACGTAAAGTACGTCAAATATACGTTGACGTCATTGTTAAGATTAATTGTAAATTAGCCTCAAACTGATCGTTGAGATAATGATTTATTGTATACTTTTCACCCGTTTTTACCTACATTGCTTTCATAACAGACAACACTGGATAGTTTTGACCATATGTTTGTGACCTTGACCTCATTTCAAGGTCATGGTACACAATATAATCCTTGAAGATCACAGTGCTCCTGTTGACCGTTCTTCTTCTTTGGCTTACTGAGTATCGTCCCCCCCCCCGTGACCCAGCTTCCCACTCATATATATTGCGTACTTGCAACGCATAAGTCTGCTGCATAAAGGAAATGCTGGGTCACGCCGGGGGGGGGGGGGGGGGAGTACTTGTATCTTAGTTATAGTGAAGCGTTCTCTTTTGGCCGTTTTGACCGGAAGTATATCTTGGGTTTTGCACGCTTAAATGACAGTCAGGCGTAACAAGAAGAAAATCATTGATTTCTATTGTGATATGCATGTATTTAGCATGCATTTATGACAAAAAATTATGGAATGAATGACTGATTTCAATATTTTTATTACCTCAAAAAATGAGGTATGCGAAAATCTTTAATTTAGGTTAGGTAGAGTCAACCTGGATTATCTCCCCATGTCTTTGGGTCTGAATCACAAATGATCTGATTTCATACGGTTTACATATTTGTGGAAGCTCTGCTAAGGAAAATATGCACAATTTATACTTTCGAAAATTCGGACCTGTCGTGCCGGTCTAATGGGGAAAATCCTCGCCTTAATCATAGAAGTCCTTTGCTCTGGAGGAACAGTCTTATAAAAGTAAAAAGTATGCAAAGACCAGGAACTGAAACAATCAAAATCCAAATCCAGCCCTCAAACCATAGTTGGAAACAACTAAG
The DNA here is from genome assembly GCA_963989385.1 of Ctena decussata. NCBI lineage: Eukaryota > Metazoa > Mollusca > Bivalvia > Lucinida > Lucinidae > Ctena > Ctena decussata. The sequence continues at coordinate 46,426,505 of OZ022506.1, forward strand.
ATTACAAATAATCAAGATACAGAGAACATATGGCCAACCGAGTGAGCAGCTTGTTCACTGTTCCTCCAGACCAAATTTCATAGTTGTAGGGAATCTCCTTTATAGATATTTAGCCTTAGCAGCCGCATAGCAACCACTTAAGTCGCTTTATGAATACGGCCCCTGGGATTAATCAGCCCGGTGGCTTCAGAGGAGATATTTCTTAAGTATTTTTATTTCCATTTTTTTCTATTTTGGTTTCCATGGCAACCAATAAAAAAGAGCAATGGACCCAAAAACATGTAGCTGATAGAAGTCTACTCAAGGAACATTTCTATGAAAGTTTTGTCAAAATATCTGTAATGGCTTGGCAGTGAAAGCAATGTTTCAATTTTCCCCATTGTAAGTCTATGGAAACTCTAAGTTGTCATAGCAACCAAACTGAAGAGCCGATTTTCATTAAAAAAAAGTTCAATCCCCCAGCCCAAAGATGCTGCAGATAAAATTTGGGCCCAATCATCCCAGTGGCTTCAGTGGAGATATCGTTTGAACGTGTTGACGGACGACAGACGACAACAGACGACGACATACGACAGACGACGACGACGGACAAATGCCTATCCTATAAGCTACCCAGGAGCCTTCGGCTCTGGTGAGCTAAAACTGTAGGAGGTGCGCACACAGGGTATGTACTCTTACGGTCTTCTGATGTTGAAAATGGCTAAGTTCGCAAAGCAAAAAAGGTAGTAAAAAATTCTAGCATAAATCCTAAATCACATGCACAACTACAGACCATGAAAAAGCAGTCTTCAAAGTTTCAGAACGATTCATTTAAATCTGTCGGAGGAGTTGGGACACAACGTATATGCTCCAAAGGTCTTCTTATGCTGAAAAATGACAAAGTTTGCAAAGCGAAAAGGTAGTAAAACTTATCTGTAAACAACCCCTAAATCACGTGCACATTAGCTGACCAGCTAAAAGAAGCCTAGCTGCAAAGTTTCAGAATGATTCATGAAAAACTGTAGGAGGTACCTGCTGTCAAGGGGGATCGGGAACTACAGAAAGCCGGGTACTTTGGCCTCCTTGCTTTTTCTCCGAAAAGGCGGGGGACAAAATTATTCAAACAACCCCCACTTCAAGCAAAGTAGACCCTGCCGCCTTGCCCTATTATTATTCAGATTAGTAGGACATTTCGGCACTTAAAGTTGCTCAGCACCATCACTCGACGCGACCAGCCCCACTGACTGGCAGAAGATGCTTGAAATGCAAATCATTGGACCATGTTTATTTTCATTCTATTTCTCTGTTTGCAAAATACTTTTTCATTTAATATTAAAGATAAAAACGAATAATTATTATAATAATACGGAGAAAATAAAGTACACTTGTACCGTGCAAGTGGGATTTGGACGCAGGAATCCGCAAACGTTTCCCTTCAAATTACCCGTAAAGTTGACGGAATGGTCAGATAAGCCTACAGGTAAATGTAAATACAAAACAATTTATCTGCAAAAATTGGCCGCCATAATTTTCAGTCATCAGCAAATGACAAACTCGTGCTTTGATCGAGTGCATGAAACCAAACAAACAATTTCATGAAACTGAAACAAGGATAAAAAAAAAAAAAATAATAATTGCCCAAAATTTTCCTCATAAGATTAAGTTTAGCTTGGAATGACAGCAATTGCAAGGAACAATACTCAACTTTCTCAACTTACGTATTTTGATGAAAATAATATGATAAGTTGTGCCGGTGATATGCATGTTCATTTGATGCAGGCGTACATTATATGAGCTGAACAAAAGTTAATGTTTGAGGAAACCTTTTAAAGTTGGCATATTCTATGACAATAAACTGGATCAATTACACTTCCTTAAACCCAACGTGGGCTAGTAAGGTAAGCGAGCATACATCCATGTTATAAAGGGGAACGCAATTTGTGACCTTCTGCTGGGTTCCCTCGACAAGGAAGATCTTCAAAATAGGGGTCAACTCTTAAACTATAAAAATGTTCCAAGAGGAGCAAATTCTTTCCTTTAAAAGAGTTGATTTTCATAGCAAAAGGAGGCGAAAACAAAACCGACAGAGTTGCTTCCCTTGAAAGTGTACTCATATACATAGAGGATCTTACATAAGTGCTCATGTATTATTGAATTTATGAAACGAGTTGGGGAAAAAGATAAGATGCGAGGCTCTGTCGAGCATCTTATCGTTTTCACCAACGAGTTATATAAATTCAATAATACAGGAGCACGAATGCAAGATTCTATTTATCATATGACACTTAAATCGCATTTTATTAGCAAGTTCTGCACTACAACGTCACGATTTCGCCATTAGAAAACGCGACGTTATATGGACGTCAACGCATAACGTTACGACGTGATTTGCATATTAAATCCACTAGTGGATTATCGTTTTTAATGCATGGCTTTATTACACTCTCAGATGCGACGTCATATGATAAACTTTTTTACGCTTGCTTTGCTGGCGAATGATCGTTTGACTGAAATTGTTATGAGTGCTCGAACTTTTTTTTTCCATAAGGCGAATTGCTTCACTTACTGTGTGTTCTGCCTTCCTTTTACAGTGGATCCCCCAGGATCAAATTGTTTTCTTCTAAAGAAGTGCTGTTTTTAGAAGAAGGATTTTGTTGTCGAAAAAAAGCAAACAAGAAGTCACCAAGGTTGAGCCCCTTTGAAAAAATGGCGACTATATCAGCATATATTGAGTTGTACCCAAACGCCTTGACCCACTTTTGCCCATTTGAATGTTCTATCTTTTTCGAATGGACGAGTCCATTTGTCAGTTATATTAGGGGTGTCTGCTCTACTTAGTTATTATCATTTTTATTTTATTTTGAGAAATACCCATTTGTCTTATGCAAATAGTGTAGTCCCTGCGTTTTGCAGGATATGAACTTGGTCTGCACTGTTTTCCTATGTCTTGTTTATGGAACGCTAAGCATTCATGGGTTAAGTAAATAGGTTGGTTGGTTGATTTGATGCTTAACGTCCACGGTAATCAACTAAGGTCATGTCGGGACGGTCAGTTAACCTAACCACACTACTCCTGGGCAGGCTTAGACCTCCTAAGCGGTTAACCAGTACTAAGTGCACATACTTTCGCCAGTAACTGACAACTGCCCTTCTTGAATCAGCGGAAGGAGAAACGAAAGTATGTGGCCAGACCGGGATTCGAACCCAGGACCTCTGACTTACGAGTCAGGTGCCCTACCGATTGCGCTACCCGACCCTAAGTAAATAGGTCATGTTCAGCAAAACAGCAAATTTGACCTTGCCTTAAAAAAAATTCAGGGTCAACCCATGATCATCATTTAAACGATCTTCGTAGAACTCCGGTAATCCATGCTAATTACCAAGTTTCGAGTCAATAGGTTATTTCGTTCTGGAGAAGAGGATTTTTAAAGGCTTTTTACCATATATGGGTGTGGTGGCCAAGTTGGTCATGTGACCTGGACGGTTTGAACAAATTTTCCTTCGCTCAACCCCTACCATACCAAATTTCAAGCATCTGAGCCAAATGGTTCTCAAAAAAAAGATTTTTGAATATTTTCCTATGTACATGGCCAGCTTTGATTTGAAAAGGAGACAACTCCTCCGCCCTTACCTGTCTAGTATCGATAATCTCTACACAATGGCGCAAGATAGGAAATCGTTAAATAATGCTTCGTCAAACTGTTCCAGATAAAGACACATAAGATTCCCTGATGTATTCTGAAAGCCTGGGATTTCGCCAACCTTTCCATATTGTTGTCTTATTTTTCACACAAGTATTTATTGCTTCAAAAGATAGATTTTATGATGACATGCCACAAAAGTCATTTTCCCTTTAGTGCTGTGTTGAAATGTCGTATTTCTAATACCGGTTTACATCGGCTGAACGTGACGTCGCTATCAACAATCTTTCAGACATATCACGGCCATGTCTGGTTGTGACAGGGGGCTCAGTGCTCACTTTTATAAGAATTGTATAATCCGGCCAGCCGTTTTCGATTGCGAAAAAGAAAACTATTTTGAAAGAAAGAAACTTTTCCCTGATTTTTTCTTAAAGTATAGAAATATAGCTTTCTAATGATAGTAATATTATAGCTTTAGCTTACCGGGATTTTGCTTCACTTTTCAATTTTTTATCAAAAGTCTAAATAACTTATGCAAATTATCGTTGACAGCAATTTCTACGTATGGCACGGCTGCCTTCCATACATAGTAAAAGTACGTATACGAGCCGCGACATGACAAAACAAACAAAGTGGCATGTGCGAATGGCGCAGACTCAGATTAGCCTGGACATCCACATTAGGTAAAGGGAAACTAAGGGTCTAAGCTGCTTCCAACGCCGACAGCGAATACTGATCAGACTGTATGAATGTCCAGGCTGGTCTGAATCTTCGCTGGACGCACATGCCAGGTCGATAGTTTTGCCTTGTTGTGGCTCACACGTCTACCTATATTTAGATATTTAACAAGTTTAGCTTTTGAAAAAGCTTGAGTGGTTATCCCTTAGCAATGGTGCAGTAGAAAATTGGCAGCAATACAAGTTAATTTTATTGTATTCTTGGACTTTGTTGAAGCTGTAGGTAAAGGGCGAGTTTGATAGCTTTTTCCTTAAGTCTAGGTGATTGCTTATAACAAGTGAGCTTCAGTGTTATTAACTTTTGTTAGGTAACCTGTACTGTTTAGTGACAGCTCTTTTTAATTGGACTGTACTCTCTGGTACTTGCTTGTATTAGGTGAGGTGCTTGTATTACGTGAGAGTTTCAGGACAAGTTTTACGGCTCATGCCTCAGCGATGCTGGGAGGGACCCTGCAGCTGGGTGAGCAAAAATAGGGAACTAATACCGGGAAACAGTGGGATCCGCATTTAGCGTAACGAAACGGCGCATAATCGAGAACAACTTGTTATTGATCTGTAACCTTAAGTGACAACTCTTGGAAGCTGTACTGAACTCTTGGGTAATTGCTTGTACAGGGCGAGATAGCTTGTTCAAGATAAACTATAAAGATCATGCATTTGGGATGCTGGCGAGAATCTTGCAGTAGGGTGCGCCAAATGTAGAAGTACCGGCAAACAGTGGGACCATATTTCAGCATAAGGAAACGGCGGACAATCGAGTACGAATTCCTAACTTAATATGGTTATCCACGAGGGGATAACCAATTATACCCAGGCATACGAAGAATGTCAGGGGGTATATAGTTTTTAATATGCTATCCGTTCGTTGATTCGTTTGTCCGTTCGTTTGTTCGTCCGTCCGTTAGTTAACTTTTACGTCAAAGTTTAGCGTTAAACCTTTATCTGTGTAGCCACTGGTCAGAATATTTTCATTATTGGTTCATGATATCTTTATAACATTGCCTTTGATATGAAATATCTTAATGTCTGGATCAGGCCCCTGGGTGGGACCAGGGGTCAATGAATAGGACTTAGGTTACACCATTTTTTTTGTTAAACCGTTTTGATTGCTATATTAACCACATGTTAGATTCTTTTCATACCTAGATAATGTAGAATTACTTTTGATGTGATATGAAATGCTTAAGCATTGGGATCAGGGCCCTGAGTAGGGCCAGGGATCAATAATTATGACTTAGATTACGTCAAAGCTTTGCGTTAAACCTTTGTTTGGCTCATATCTCTGTAATCATTTGTCAGATTCTTTTATATTTAGTTCCTGCTATTTCAATAGCATTGCCTTTGATGTGCAATATCTCACAGCCCCGCGGTCAGGCCCCTTAGGCCTCTGATAAGGCCATTGATCAATAATTAGGGCTTAAATTGAGCCAAAGTTTTGTTATACATCTTTGTTTTGTTCATATCTCTGTAACCATATTTCAGATGCTTTTCATAAGTGTTCATGATAACTCTGTAGCATTACATTTCATATGAAATGTCTATAGAAGCATTTGGGTTTGCTCCTGGGGCCGGGGTGTCAACTATTAGGAGCCGCTTTGTCCAAGTTTTGCATTAAACTTTTTTGATTGCTATTATCTTTGTTTGATGCCTGATATTTGCATAACATTATACTTGATATAAATCATCTAAGTACTGGGGTCATGCCCTGGATGGGGCACTGGTCGGGGGTATATGTGAGCCCCTGCTCACTTTCACTAGTTTCACTAATCCACGTGGTAGTGGGCGTGGCGTGATGGATGTTGGTTTGGCCTACCACACAGGCGACTCAGGTTCGATACCCTGATGTGATAAACTTCTGTACTTTTTTAATTTGTATTTTGTAATGTATAAACAATGATGATCACACACAACAAGATCCATCGTATAAAGTATGAAACATATATAGATGAGCTTTCGTGAAACACCAAGCCATGTTTTCGCTGCTCATATTTTTATGATCTGATAAATCTAGGCAAGACCATGCATATTGATACATGTAGTGCTAGAATTCCACCTATTTTTTATCAGTGTGGAGCCCTGGTAGCTCAGTAGGTTAAGGCTGATCTGCTGACCTGGTAGTCCCATGTTCGATTCCTGCTGAGGCGGAAATCTTTTCAGCCGCAAACGGGGTTCCATTGTACACAGCCTTTCATTATCACCCTCCGATCGTCCTGATATGACTGTAATACTGTTGAAAAAAAGACGTAAAACCGCAAATCATTCAACCACTCATCCATCTCCTCAGTAGCCGTTCGAATGATGCCGAGCTGTCCCGCGGAAAATGAAAATAACAGATTTTCAGTCGGAGACTAAGCCCATCAGAGAGGTTGAAAACGCGTTTTCATACCATGTAAAGTGGTCACTATTAATACTTTTGTGTTACATGTATGAGGTTCTACATGTACATGCTACTAGCCATATGCTTGTGCTAAATAAAGTCAGCGTGACAACACTTGTCAACCGGATAATACTGTCTAGATCTAAAAGTGATCAAACCTGATAACTTGCATACTAAAACTAGAATTTGAGTGTTTCATCATAGACCTTCACCACCCAGATGGCAAACAACGTTTATGCGACATAAAGATGATGTATGATGTCCTTTTGCTGGCGCTAGTTTAACTTGCGTCACCCTGTCCTCTCGGCAACTGCCTTGCGCTTCAAGTGTACATGTAGTAGAAATCATCGTTAAAAGAAAGTGTATGCTACTTTTGATGTAGTTATGAAGAAATAATTAAACGAATTGCAGGGCTGGATCGAGCGCCCTGATTTTCAGGGGGTCAGCTCATGTCCGAATGTGCGAGGGGAAGAGCATGAGAGGGGATTGATTGATTGATTGATTGATTTCTTGCTTAACGTCCACGGTAAACAGCTAAGGTCATGTCGGGACGGTCAGTTAACCTAACCACGCTATTCCTGGGCAGGCTTAGACCTCCTAAGCGGGCTTACCAGTACTAAATGCACATACTTTAGCCAGTAAGTGACAACTGCCCTTCTTGAATCAGCGGAAGGCGAAACGAAAGTATGTGGCCAGACCGGGTTTCGAACCCAGGAACTCTGACTTATGAGTCAGTTGCCATACCGATTGCGCTACGCGGCCCGGCTCATGAGAGGGGAGTTCCCCCTCTAATTGGAGGGTGGGCGGTTGAGGGGGGATGGTTATGGGGGATATTGGGATCTCCTCCTGAAAATGTTTGATTTTCGGGACTCTCTTAAAAGCATTTAAGGCACTTTTATTGGTTATCCCCTCGGGGATAACCATATTAAGATAGGAATTCGTACTCGATTGTACGCCGTTTCCTTTTGCTTTGCTCTCGCCGTTTCCTACAGGTCCCACAACTCCCGGTACTTCTACATTTGGCACACCCAGCTACAGGGTTCTCGCCAGCATCGCTGATGCATGATCTTTATAGCTTATAATTTCACCTTATACAAACAGTTACCTGAAATTTCAGTTAGCACTTTACAGTGCAGATCAATAACAAGTTCTGCTTGATTAACGCTAAATGCAGGTTCCACTATTTACCGGTACTTGCTCCCATAGTTAGGCGCACCCAGCTACAGGGTCCCTTCCAGCATTGCTAAGACACGAGCTGTAAAACTTATCATGAAGACTTCATCTCGCCTAATACAAGACTCTCACCTAATACAAGCACTTACCAGAGAGTACAGTCCACTTACGAAGAGCCATTACTAAACAGTACAGGCATCTAACAAAAGTTAATAGCACCGAAGCTCACCTACTACAAGCAATCACTAGACAAAAAGAAGGAACTGTCAAACTCGCCACTTACCTACAGCTTCAACAAATCCAAGAATACAATAAAATTGACTTGTATTGCTGCCATTTTTCTGCTTTACCACTTGCATCCTATCGATTCATTTGCTAAGGGATAACCTCTCAAGCTTTTTCAAAAGCTAAACTTGATTTGGTTAAGATAGGAATTCGTACTCGATTGGACGCCGTTTCCTTTTGCTTTGCTTTCGCCGTTTCCTACAGGTCCCACTATCTCCCGGTACTTCTACATTTGACACACCCAGCTACAGGGTTCTCGCCAGCATCGCTATTGCATGATCTTTATAGCTTATATCTTAAAACCCTTTATGTCACCTTATACAAACAGTTACCTGAAAGTTCAGTTAGCACTTTACAGTGCAGATCAATAACAAGTTCTACTTGATTAACGCTAAATGCAGGTTCCACTATTTACCGGTACTTGCTCCTATAGTATGGCGCACCCAGCTGCAGGGTCCCTTCCAGCATTGCTAAGACATGAGCTGTAAAACTTATCATGAAGACTTCATTTCGCCTAATACAAGACTCTCACCTAAAACTAGCACTTACCAGAGAGTACAGGCCACTTACGAAGAGCTACTACTAAACAGTACATCTAACAAAAGTTAATAGCACTGAAGCTCACCTGTTACAAGCAATCACTAGACAAAAAGAAAAAAAAAACCTGTCAAACTCGCCACTTACCTACAGCTTCAACAAATCCAAGAATACAATAAAATTAACTTGTATTGCTGCCATTTTTCTGCTTTACCACTTGCATCCTATAGATTCATTTGCTAAGGGATAACCTCTCAAGCTTTTTCAAAAGCTAAACTTGTTTTGTAATTTAAGACACGGTTACCTTTTTTCACATGACTTTTAGTCTTTTTCGATACATATTTCATTAGAAACACTGAATGCTACTTTAGTATTCCAAAGAGTTAGACCTGGGGCAGAAAGTACCAACAATCTCCAGTACTGAAAATCTGATTTCCACTACTGAATTTTTTTTTTAAAATCTTAAAGATAAATATTTTTCTAAGTTCATTCAAACGTAAAATATGGGTCATGGCCCGATATGCATCGTTCTTGCAGTAGATCTTCCTCAGATGTATCTATGCAGCAAGTTTGAAGACCCTAGCCCTTGCGGCTACTTAGAAACTGAGCTTAACGCAACAGGTGATTTTTTCTATGTTCAGTCAACCAAAAAAATTAGGCGATGGCCCGATATGCATCACTGTTTTCAGTGGATCTTCCCTAGATGTTTCTATCCAGCAAGTTTGAAGACTCTAGTCCTTACGGTTACTTAGAAACTGAGCTAAACGCAACAGGTGAATATTTTTACAAAGGCACACGCGCACTAGCACGCGCTCGCGGACACACAAAAAGGGTATTGCATAAGCACGTCTTTGCTTCGCAAAGTCGCGCTAAAAAGACTCAAAATTTCGCTCTAACATTGAAAATACAGCAGTACAAAGGTTACAAAGTGCATGGTCGACGACTATGATAAAATGCATATGTACAGCGGTGAGCCCTAGAATAATTATGCGCATATTGTGATCTTTTAAAACTAGTAGAACCCCCATTTTCGTTTAGACTTCATGGGCCTGGGATATTCTGCTCTCCCTCTCCCCAACTTTTCTTCCACCCCTTGACCGAATTAACCACTAACATATGTCGTCAAAGTGTGCCACAGAAAACGACAGTTGAAAGGGCTTGTTGAGTGGAAAGTTCTTCAACATGAACTACAACAATGCGTCTTGTATTTGCAATTTTCGAAATAAAGTCTTTGACCAAGCAGATATTGTAAGCTTATTGTCAGTTTGGTGGCAAAAATGGTGCAATGTAGGGGAGGGTGTATTGAACCTTATTTTTCCCATGCATGAAAAAATTACAAATAAAAAATAATAAAATAATAAATGTTCGTCTCACACGGGAACCAAAACCGACTTGCCGGCGTGATACCTTGTCTGAAAATCAATGATGCATAAACTAGCTGTGTGCATGTCCACCCAGAGAAAACCGATACAAGGAGTCGGATGTTCGAGAAACTCGGAGGCAAAGACACGGAGGCGGTTGCACTACGGTCAGTATTCGTTTCGTTGTATTTCCTTGAGACACGGGTTTTTGTACGTAGGCAAATATTAAATAATAATGACAAAGAAAGCATGGGCGATAGTAATTTTACAGACATGTTTTTATAATATCTCAAATATAATCTGGATATTTCATAATTTTCAAGGTTGAATAGAGCTTAAACCATATCATTCTGAATAAAGCGATATTTTCTGCCAAAAATTATACTGCTGTCGAAAAATATGGCGTTTCTGTGAGTGACTGACACCTTATCAGCTTTCAATCTGATAGGAAGCTTGTCTTTTTACCGAGACGGCAGTTTGATGTATCGAATTTTAGGGTAAAGAAATCTCGGATGTATGATATTGTTAGCTCGGGGTATTATCATATTTATAATATGAGGAACTCCGAGTGACAATCTACTGAATTCAGAAAGTATCTTGTTATTAGTCCATGTAATCAGCTTGGCGTCTATTCTATTTAATACAGCGCTATTTAACCAACGCTAATATGGCACTTCAAAGTCAACGATTCAAAGCAGAAAGGCTGGCATTGTTATTGCAAAAATGTCACAAATTGCATCTGACCAGGGTCTGCACTGTTTGCCTTTTGTATTGGATTTTAAAAGATAAATGAGTATAAATAAATTAAACGTGACACCCATTACACTGGAGCTGGACTCGCTCAAAGAGCCATGTAGAATCCCATTTGTCATCAATGGGTTAATCTATTTCAATATTTCGTACAATTTCAACTAGAAGTGGTTGATGTGTCTGTGATTCGGACTCTAGATACCATGAAGTCAGTTCTGTTCAAGTCAGTTTCTTCCGGCCTGGCACCATGGTCCTAGTTGTGACGGAATACTAATTTTGATGAATATTGTATGATATTCTCGTATTTCTTCTATAAACTTATATTGCGATTCCTCATTTGAATCATCTCGTCAAGGTGCTTCAGATTAGGGCCATACTATGCATTTTATGCTGATGCCTATCACTTAATACTCCCACTTAGCTAGAGTTCTGTTGGCAGTATTAGCGGTAGTTCCGGACTGTTTGTCAAGTTGTGTAACTAACTGCACTAACGCAAATATACTTAGTTTGGGAATACATTGATAAGAATAATTTGCATAAACATTTTTATAGTTTGGTGACCAATGGTCATCAAGCAATTGAAGTACAGTATAATACTGTGTATCTTCATTTATTCACCGTCGAGTTTCTCAAACCTCCGATTTCCTTGTATCGGGTCTCCCTATTTTTCTATCCGAGAATTTTTTCTATCCGAGAATTGAGTTAAGTCCCCTTCAATGAACAGTTGCGGTCGTTTCTATGTTTCAAACCCAGGAGCCCCTGCAGTGGGGCTATTTTGGACCCTGGGGCCACCAATTGAATAGACTGGTAAATGACCATTAGGCAGTGCCACATACCATATTTCAAGCAACTTAGCCTAGCAGTTCTAGAGTGTATTTTATTTTTGAACCCGCACCCCTGCCTCAGGACCGTTTTAGACCGTGGAGTCACCATTTGAACAAAATTGGTAAAGGTCCGCCAGGCAATGCTGCATACCAAATTTCAAGCATCTGAGCCTAGTTGTTTTGAAGAAGAAGATTTTGAATATTTTTCTATGTATTTCTATGGTTCCAACCCAGGCAAACCCAGGACTCCATGCCGCAGTGGACCCTTGGACCTGCATTTGGACAAATTTAGTAAAGGACCACTAGCCAATGCTAAATACCAAATTACCAGTATCTGAAGCATGTGGTTCTGAAGAAGAAGATTTATAAATATTTTTCTATGCATTTCTATGGTTCAAACCCAGGACCCCCATCCCAGGGGCCATTTTGGATCCTAGGGCCACCATTTGAACAAACTTGGTAAAGGACTTCTAGGCAATCCTACATACCAAATTTCAAGGATCAGACCCTTGCGGTTCTGAAGAAGAAGATCTCTGAATATTTTCCTATATATTTCTATGGTTCAAACATGGGACTCCCTGCCGCGAAGCCATTTTGGATCCTGGGGCCACCATTTGAACACTGATGATAAAGGACCACTAGGCAATGCTACATACCGAATTTCAAGCATCTGACCCTTGCGGTTCTGAAGAAGAAGAATTTTGAATATTTTTCTATGTATTACTGTGGTTCAAACCTAGGACTCCCCGCTGTGCAGCCATTTTGTAGGGGACTACTAGGCAATGCTACATATCAGATTTCAAGCATCTGAGCCAAGTGGTTCTAAAGAAGAAGAGTTTTGAATATTTTTCTATGTATTTCTATGGTTCAAACTCAGGACTTCCTGCCCCGAGGCCGTTTTGGACCCTGGGACCACCATTTGAACAAACATGGTAGGTAGAGGACCACTAGGCAATGCTTCACACCAAATTTCAAGCATCTGAGCCAAGCAGTTCTGGAGGTCTGGAGAAGATTTTTAAGTGTATTTCATTTTCGAACCCAAGACCCCCTGCCCCAGGGCCATTTTGGACCCCAGGGCCACTATTTGAATAAACTTGGTAGAGATTTACTAGACAATGCTTCATACCAAATATCAAAGCCCTAGGCATAGCGGTTTCAGAGAAGATGTCATTTAAAGCAAATTGTTGACGACGCACGACGGACACTGGGTGATCACAATAGTTCACACTGACTCTATGGCTCAGGTCAGCTAAAAATCTGATCCCGGTAAACTATACTTCTTTGCTGCAGAATGTGGGCTGTCAGCAACCCCAATGCATTAGAAAAACATTATCTTGTAAAACTGTATTTTTGTATCTTGATTTTCCATATGTAAGTTACATTAAGGTGGTGATTTATGGTAAATGTAAAAATCTGCATAAAACCATAAAAAAGTAAGGTATCTCCCTGAAAGTTGGCAGACTTCTTATTTTTTTGTTCTTTACAGTTTAGAATACAAACTAGATGTACATGCTGCTAAAAAGTGTTTTTATAAGGAAAGATCAAAGGGTAGTTTTCTGCGCAATAATAAAAAAAATTAACTTCGTTATAGAAAATTTACATAGTACTGAAGGTGCGTTATTGCATAATGAAGAGCGTCCTAGTAATTATTTATTCCAACTCTTTCTCAAATTTTAATGTAGACCAGATGAAAACGGTAGCTTTTTCTCAAATGTTCAACCATGTACAAGGTAATGTACACTGGATGCATTTATTAAATATAGGGTAGGCAAGCATACCTATGTAACACCTACAGTATAAATAATACATTACTTACATTATCACTGGTGTGTAGATGAAATTGTTCAACCTTGTTAAAATAGTCTCACCTGTCTCACCTGTCTGTTTTGACAAAAAAAAATGGACACAGACTGCATCTTTTTTCATCTGCTCAGCCTGATAATGTGTGAAAGAGTTTGAAAAAAAAATAATTGCTAGTACGCTCTCCATTATGCAACAAGAAACTCTCAGCACTAAGTATATTTTCAATAACAATATTAGTTTTTCAAATTATTGCGCACAAAATTACCCTTTGATCTTTCCTTATAAAAACACTTTTTAACATTAACAAATGCTGCATTTTGGGAGTCTGAATTGTGAGAAACAACATAAAGAAGGCATGTGCTAAGTTTTGGAAAGATCAGTGGTATTTTGAGTGTTTTATGCAGATTTTTGTCTTTGCCCAAAATCAGTGATTATCACCACCTTAAAGTGAACTATACCATGTCTTTATTACCACAAGTCAGTATCAATGAAAATGTCGCCTTGTCCGAACGCAGTAAACACCAGAAACTTTTCAGATCAAATGTTTTGGTTGGCTTTTTTTTCATCCTTTTTCAACTTAATAACCCTGTAATTAGTTTACCTAGACTGACAACATATCTTATTTGGAGCCCAGGAAAACTATTTTAGAGCCGTAGCAGTTTTAAATTGCACTTTTTAGGCACTGTTTTTCTCATGGATTCACCAGACTGTGTCCACTAGTTGTGTCTGAAAATTAATAATACTTCGTTTAAATATGTACACATCATTATTTGAAAGCTCATGAAACTGCTGCCAGATTGTTTGCAGAGATTCACCCATGGTTAATGTATTACGCTGTAAAAATAAAAAAGGTAAGAACTTGGAAATATGCTGTGTAAGAGGGAATGTGCCTGTGTCTTGAATTGGCTCCACCTGCCCACTATCAAACAGTGTGAGGATCGATCTTTCGACACAATCTTGTTGCAATATCAATGGTTTGAGGATCGGTTTAATGTATGCATGCATGTGTATGTTTGTTAAGAGGCCTGGTATAATTTGGGCCATATTTGTTCCCCATTTGCATGAAATTTTAGAATTGAGAATTGTATCTTTCAGCATCTGTTAATGATATATGAGTGTTGAAACCTTTAACTATCTACATGTATTATTGTTCAAATTTATAACTGTTATCGTTTCTATTATTCTGGGTGAAAATTAAATTATATATGAAAAATTGTTATCAAAGTGTTATCTTGAAATTATTTTAAAGGAGAAAAAAAAAAAAGATAAAAGAAAGGTAAAAAGAAGAAACATTTTCAATAAGCACCATTTGAAAAGACGTGTCATAGATAAATAAAAAATACGGACACCACAAAAAGAAGTGCAAAATAATAAAAAATAATAAAAACAAAAAAGAAATGAAAAGAAAACAAACAAACAAAAAACAAAACAAAAACAGCACCTTCAAAAGAAATCTTAGTTAAAGAAAAAAAACATGAAAAGAAGTGCTAAATATGGCTGGTTTAGAGAAGATAGACAAAAAATCAGTCGCAATACATTTGTTTTTGTCTATCATCTTCTTCTTGTCATACCTCTTCGTGGTACCAGCCGGTAACATTATGCTTAAAGAAGCTGCATAGAGTCTTCAAGCATAGTGGCTAAAAGTCCAAGGGATTCCGTTTGTCTACACTCAACAAAAATTCTAATTGGTCAGTTTTCTACTTTGCAGAAATATGACTTTAAACAATATTTTTGGATATTATTGTTATCAAAATGTTGGACTGTTATCTACCTACTAAAAGAGAATGTTGTCATTAAAACTTTTTTGTATCATCAGAGTTATGACCCATTCCTTGTAAGTCATAGAATATATTAAATACGCATTAAAACTGCATCAAGCTGCCTTAAGATCAAAACATTTCAGACGTAAATTAAGTTTTCTCTCATAAAAACACAAAATCTGTATTCTCTTATCATTATTTTTTGTCTGTATTAATTTTCATTTTGCTATGTTCAAATTACCTCCCTTTTAATGATTATGTAAATCTAAATAGGCGCCGCGAATTGTAGCGATTCCTTTTGCAAATGCATCAGCGATTGCTCTGTTTGTAAAACACACGAAAATGTATGCATTTATTCTTCCATATTTGAAGTCAGAATTATCTAAATTTGCATAAGGCTCAATTCTATAGAAAACGTGACCTATTAGAAATTTTGTTCAGTGTATGCGGTACATATTAATGCAGAAAATATAATCAGAACGTACTTTTATAGTTTGGGCGAAACTTCATGCAATTGTATAGGAACATGTATTGGGACAGGGTGATGTTTTGCATGCAAGAATGGTTGCTTCCCCTTTCTTAGTTTCCAAGTTCTGGCCCTTTGTTAGTTTATTAAAGACTAGACTTGTGCGCGCAAGATAACAGTTTGGGATATTTTAATAAAACTTCAAAGCAATGTGTATGAAGTCCCGACAATGTGTCATGTATAACAATGATTGTACCCCACCCCCTCCACCCACAACCACCTTCATTTTTTTACTTGGAATAGGATTCTGTGTCAAAATTCACATTCTAGCTCCGCCCCTCCCCCCTCTTCCTCCCCCTCCTCATCAAAAAATAAAAATCCTGGATTTGGATTCTTTGTCAAATTCATTTACTAGAGAGCTTCAAATTAGAGTTGTAAGATAGGATAAGATATTTATTAGCCAATTATGGACCATTTTCATGGTATAGAATTAAATTTCATGAACATACATATTACAATTACAAATATTTTGTTGATTTTGAACAAAACATGTATACACACAATAACGAATTATAAACTTAACCAATACACGTTACCACTCACACATTATAATCACAGGACGTCTGCACAATAACCCTAAGTATAACTACATACGACAATAACGTCACTGAAACATATGTCGATGCTTATCTTAAAATGCAACACAGCTGTCTATGATAAGCAGATTATCAAAGTCGAGTACCCTTTTCATGGTAGACCAGTTCTAAACTGCAATATATAATTTGCTCGGCAAGGGTCGCAAAATGCAAATTGTTGGACTCGTCCAATATGAAATCACAAAATGTTGAGCCATTATAAGGTTTCCATCATAGACAGATGGTATGACACAAATGAGTATGATCACGTGAGTAGCTTGGTTGGCAAAAGATTAGCAGCGGACAGTGTTTTTCTATATAGGATAGTCAGAAGTGCAATCGTTAAAATGCGTAAAAGATAATCAAAACAAGTGCGAACATAACATAACATAACATAACATAACGTAACATAACATAATTTTATTCAGACTAAAGCATGTACAGCTCATCGTCATTTAAACATATATACAATGCTTGAAACGAAGTTCTAACCCATCTGGCACAGCCGTTGGATCAGGACTATATATAGCTACCGATTTAAATCAATTGGAAATAAGGTATTAGTGGACTAGTGGACTAGTACAACTAACGCTGCTATCGGCTATTGACTAAAGACTAAACTCACCGTTTAGAATAGTGAACGGCTATATATATATATCCATTGAAGCGTCCAATGTGACTGTAGATTTCGACGTTGCCAAACCTGATAAAAATTTACATCCTTTGCGTCACATCAAATATAAATCATATTAAATCGGGAAAACGGATTTGTATACTACAATGTTAACTTTAAATGATGGGGTATTCGCCCCGAGGTTCTTGAGCCGGATAATATTAAATTTTGACCCCGTGAAAACATGACCCCACGCGCGTCAATTCTCAATGTTGAAACTTGACCCAGGTCAATTTTCAACACTGCAAAATGCTCTATGGGTCGATATTCAACATTGAAAAGTGGCCAGTTGGGTCATTTTTTCAACAGGTTCAAATTTTAATATTACACCAGCAGTGGCCCAAGATTTAGGTATGCGGCTAAATTAAAACGAGGCCTACAGAGACGAGTGGAAGCCTGGACTTTGTGTAACAATACGAGACGCGTGGAAAGTTTGAACCTCAGTGTGAATTATGTTTAGAACTTGTACTCAACATTTCCCCAATCCTCAACAATAAGTAAGAAAGGCTAAAGGTCACCTGAAAAAAATATTTAGGTAAAAGAGTACACGTCGATGTTTTTCCGCCATTTTTGGAAAGGGAAACAACAACAATGTTAGTGACTTCCTATTTGCTTTCCTGGAAGATAAATTCCATTAAAATGGGGTCTACGCTTAAAGGAAAGAACTTTTCTGCACGGGGGGGGGGGGGGGGGGGGTGCAAGTTATTCTGTTTAACACTTGACTCTCGTTGAAAACGGAGGCAAAAATGAAAATGGCAGAGTTGTTTCCTTTGAAAGTATACCCATTCACCTTAGGGTAGACATTGACTCTTATTTGTTAAACGTAACTTCTATCACTCCAACTTCAAAACGTTCAAGTGTAACGTCACGACATGGCCGAGCCCAAAGCGATAACTGCTCTCTCTTTTGCTAGAGCTGTTGCCTGTATGACTCCAAAATGTGATAGATAGATTATTCGATTAACGAGTGCTTTCGTTAAGCCGACGTCAACACTAACTTTGCACTGCACGGCGGTCCTGAACGTTGAGTGACAGTAAATAATGAAAATCTAAAATATAACTTGCTTGAAGCCAATACTTGAATCGGCATTTGGTTTGATGGTTTGTTGTTTGTGTTACTGAGTAATAATATTTGAGTTACGTCTCACCGTCTCACAACGCGATAGTAGAAAGGAAAGATAGGGTTGAGACAAAGACGAGGCAGAGAAAATTATAATACCACAGGACTCCCATCCCCTCCGCCCTCCCCAACTCTCCGCGCCGAGCTGTTGCAAGCATTTTAGTCTTGAAGATGTAGTTAGTCCCTATTCGAAAGTCCATCACACCAAACAGTGGCAGTCTGATGAACGTCATTACTTAGCCAGTTAGGAACCATTTTAAAATGAAAAACTTGCTACCCCTGGACAATTTTAAAAGGCAAATGGTCCCTTCGTTTAAAAGTTGTCTTCTGCATTACTTAGACAAGACACGTGAATTTTATTTTATTTATCTAGGGTTAGTCTAGAGTCGCAACTCGCTTTGTTTCCTTGAAACCTGTCAATACAGTCCAAACATATTTATGATAGAATCTTGTATAACATTTTTTCCTTGGGAGGGGGGATTCATCTAGCGTCAGTCTAGAGTCGCAACTCGCTATGTTTCCTTGAAACTTGTCAATACAGTTTAAACATATTTGTGATAGAAACTTGTATAATATTCACGTATTGCGCATCTGCAGCTAAATGTTACATCGGAATGAGGTCCTGTTCATACATTCACGTTTCGTTCACACATGGACAGTCCCATTTACACGTAGAGGATCCGTTGAAAAATGCAAGCCCCGTTCCCATATGGACATCCCGTTCGCATATGTAGTTCCCTTTCGCAGGTACAGCCTTGCAGATGTCGTTCACTTGTGCAGGCCCCGTTCACATTTAGCGGTCCAATACACATGTGGAGGTCCGTCCACTCGTGGAAGATCCATTTACAGGTGGCGGTCCTATTCGCAAATGCAGTTCCTGATCACATATGGAGGACCCGTTCACAAATGAAGGTTCCTTTCTCACATGCGGATCCCGTTAACACGTGGAAGTCCCGTTTACACTTCACAGGCGCAGAGTCCGTTCAACCGTGGATTGTTCGTTCGCCTGTGGCGATCCCTTGCATACTTGGATAATTAGACTGCATGTCCCGTTTTACGTGCTGGATCTTTGAAAAATACAGGACCTGCGAACGTCTCCATCTAGCGTGCAGCACCTTTTCACAGGTGGGTGTCCCGTTCATACGTACATATATACCTATCTCGTTCACACGTCCCGTCCCGTTTATATGTGGGGATCTCGTCCACACCTGGAGAAGCCATTCTAACAAGCAGAAATGTTCTTACATGGAGGCCCTATCAGACGTAGAATACATGTTCACACGTGCAGGTCAAGTTTACATCTTCTTGTTTGGTTCACCTATAACGGTTTCGTTCACACGTGGTGAATCCTTTCCGACCATGGAGGACCCGGTCACTGGAGGAGATTCAATTCACATTACCTGTTTTTTTGTTGTTGTTTTCGCTGTTTTCATTGATGACCCGCCCATTTACATGCCAAGGTCTCGTTCACAGATGGAGGACCAGTTCAGGCACGAAAGGCGTTACACATGGAGATTCTAGAAATCACCTTTACCCTAGACAGAGAGTTTGGTACCCTCAGAATTTGACATGTGTCCTACTGAGCCGTCTAGCACAGTCGGCAGCCCGTCGGTCTGCAGATCAAGCGGTCGCGAGTTCGATTCCCAGCCCGGCCTCTGAACAGTCGTGAAGATTGATCATGAAATATTTTCTACGCTCATTCGCTCCCTTCCGCTGACTTAAGGGCAGTTGTGAGTTTGTTTGTTTTGTTGAGTATTTACGGCCCAGTAAACAGCTAAGGTCATGTCGAGGCGGTCAGTAAACCTACTCAAACTGTTCCATGACACTGTTCCATGGTATGGCCCATGTTCCTTCTTTCGAATGTGTTCTCTGCTCTCGAAGAAGCTCTTTAAGATTTTAATCAGACCTCTTAAACGTTTAACCAGTACTTAGTGCATATACTTTCGCCAGTAACTGACAACTGCCCTTCTTGAATCAGCAGAAGGGAAAGATTGACCGTAGAAAATATTTCATGATCAATCTCCACGAGCGTTATGTGGCCTGTCTGGGAATCGATCTCAGGACCCCTTGACCTGCAGTCTGACGCGCTGCCGACTGCGCTAGCTGGCCGCCGGCAAGGGTAGTTGTCTGTTACTGGCGGAAGTATGTGCACTTAGTATTGGTAACCAGGTTAACCGCTTAGTATGTCTAAGCCTGCCCAGACACAGTGTGACGGCAGATGAACTGACAGGCTTGTTGTCCCTCATCCAGCCTCGTTGAGGCGGTTCGGATGAGGGGTTTCTAAGCAGATCTGACAAAACTTGTCACCCAGTGCCCACTCGCATCTAGAACTCTGCAACTTATTCTCCTAATGTCGTCATTCTATTCTATTCTGAAGCTTTCTCCGAAGTGTTTACATGCAATTATGTTGCATTTGGACCTATACCTCGGATAGTGGTGCTGGTCTTGTAAGTCCACTGAGCGCTTTACACAAAAGCATTGCTTAGCCGTTCGTATGAGCGTTCTTGTCATATATTTCGACGTTTCGCTCTTCTTCTATTCCAGATAATAATTTAAACCGAGGCCCCAATCAATCGATCGTTCTCAGGCACGTTTTGGGGCGGCTAGGTGGGATACCGATCCCAGGAACAACGTGCACACTATCTTTGAATTTGACACAGATGACAGACGGACTCGGGCACCCAGACGGTTCTATTATGGAATCGTTCCGCGGAACCGCTGGGAAGGACCCGTTTTTGGAGGCATTGGGGAAAATGTGTATGCTAGGTCACTATCGCAGTATATTTATATAGGCTCTACACTGTTAGGATCTTACTAGAATTGGCAAAATATCCGATTTGCCCCGTATGCTACGAAATTTTGCAAAACAATGAGAAAAATGGAAAGCTCTGGAGGTGATGAAAACTAATGAAACCATTTCATTGATAATTTCGTTTTACTTATTTTTTTTTTGGGGGGGGGGGGGGTGGGGGGCGTGGGGGGGGATGGGGAGGGGAGGAGGTGAGTGTGAGAGAAGGAAAATAAAGAGCTGTAACGCGTTAAGATGTTTGAAAATATTTGCTTTCAGCCGGAGCCCATATACAGGTCCGACTCTCATACCATTGCACCAGGGTACTATATGTAGTTGTAGGATTTTTTAAAAAAAAATTCTTTGTTTACGACAATGACGGCGGGAGGTAGTTAGTTGTTTGGTCGTTTAGGTTTCAACGGCCCTTTGAGATAGTATTTCAGTCTGTATCGTGCCGTCTCCCAGAGAGTAGGCGAGAAAGGAGAAAGGACAGATGAGAGAAAAACGTCCAAGCAACCCTTCTCGTATCTACTGCAAGATAGCAAGCACTGCCGGTCCTTGCCCCAAAATAATCAAAATAAGTAGGACGCACCAGTACTGAAAGCTACCCATCACCATCGCCCGACCCGACCGCCCAGTTAACCCACCAGAGGTAGAAAACACTCCTAGGCTTTCTCGCCCTCGGAGGACTTTTCCACTCGAATTTTCATCCTACTCATGCTTGTTCCACTGGCTTGTTCAGCCATTTTCAACCCAAATATCAATCACACAAATGAATAACAACAAGCCATTTTAGTAAAGATGTACAACTAGGCACAACGGTGAAATACACGTCATTGGACACGGTTAAATAAATAACAAAGCGTGGCGGATCTAGCTCGTTTTCCTTTTTTGCTTTATTTGAAAAGAAGGGGTTGTGATTTATTATATTATTACTGTTCAAGAAAGAAACTGGAAAACTTTGTTCACGAACTTAGAGACCTTATATATGCCACCAAAGGTTTCTGAAGTCGGGAATTTCGTTTTCGCAAACTTGTCAGACAATCCGCCATCGTTAGTTTAGTCGTTGGTCGTAAGTCGAGCCTTAGTTGTACTAGTGCAGTACAACTAATGCTGCTATCGGCTATTGACTAAAGACTAAACTCACTGTTTAGAATAGTGAACGGCTATATATATATCCATTGAAGCGTCCAATGTGACTGTAGATTTCGACGTTGCCAAACCTGATAAAAATTTACATCCTTTGCGTCACATCAAATATAAATCATATTGAATCGGGAAAACTGATTTGTATACTACAATGTAAACTTTAAATGATGGGGTATTCGCCCCGAGGTTCTTGAGCCGGATAACATTAAATTTTGACCCCGTGAAAACATGACCCCAGGCGTCAATTCTCAATGTTGAAACTTGACCCAGGTCAATTTTCAACACTGAAAAAAGCTCTGTGGGTCGATATTCAACATTGAAAAGTGGCCAGTTGGGTCATTTTTTCAACAGGTTCAAATTTTGATATTACACCAGCAGCACACCGGGTAGGAGGCAATCGAAAACGCTCATGCAGTCGACAAACGCGGGTCAAAATCCATTAGAAACAGCGATTTCGATTGCAAATTGTCCCCAATTTGCAATCGAAAAGACTGTTTATAACGGTTTTTGACCCGCGTTAATCGATTGTTAAGAGCGTTTTCGATTGCCGCTTACCCGGTGTGAGCAGTGGCCCAAGATTTAGGTATGTGGCTAAATTAAAACGAGGCCTACAGAGACGAGTGGAAGCCTGGACTTTGTGTAACAATACGAGACGCGTGGAAAGTTTGAACCTCAGTGTGAATTATGTTTAGAACTTGTACTCAACATTTCCCCAATCCTCAACAATAAGTAAGAAAGGCTAAAGGTCACCTGAAAAAAATATTTAGGTAAAAGAGTACACGTCGATGTTTTTCCGCCATTTTTGGAAAGGGAAACAACAACAATGTTAGTGACTTCCTATTTGCTTTCCTGGAAGATAAATTCCATTAAAATGGGGTCTACGCTTAAAGGAAAGAACTTTTCTGCACGGGGGGGGGGGGGGGGGGGGGTGCAAGTTATTCTGTTTAACACTTGACTCTCGTTGAAAACGGAGGGAAAAAATGAAAATGGCAGAGTTGTTTCCTTTGAAAGTATACCCATTCACCTTAGGGTAAAACATTGACTCTTATTTGTTAAACGTAACTTCTATCACTCCAACTTCAAAACGTTCAAGTGTAACGTCACGACATGGCCGAGCCCAAAGCGATAACTGCTCTCTCTCTTTTGCTAGAGCTGTTGCCTGTATGACTTCAAAATGTGATAGATAGATTATGCGATGTACGAGTGCTTTCGTTAAGCAGACGTCAACATTATCTTTGCACTGCACGGCGGTCCTGAACGTTGAGTGACAGTAAATAATCAAAACCTAAAATATAACTGGCTTGATGCCAATACTTGAATCGGCATTTGGTTTGATGGTTTGTTGTTTGTTTTACTGAGTAATAATATTTGAGTTACGTCGAGCCGTCTCACAACGCGATAGTAGAAAGGAAAGATAGGGTTGAGACAAAGACAAGGCAGAGAAAATTATAATACCACAGGACACCCAACCCCTCCGCCCTCCCCAACTCTCCGCGCCGATCTGTTGCAAGCATTTTAGTCTTGAAGATGTAGTTTGTCCCTATTCGAAAGTCCAGCACACCAAACAGTGGCAGTCATATGAAAGTCATCACTTAGCCAGTTAGGAACCATTTTAAAATGAAAAACTTGCTACCCCTGGACAATTTTAAAAGGCAAATGGTCCCTTCGTTTAAAAGTTGTCTTCTGCATTACTTAGACAAGACACGTGAATTTTATTTTATTTATCTAGGGTTAGTCTAGAGTCGCAACTCGCTTTGTTTCCTTGAAACCTGTCAATACAGTCCAAACATATTTGTGATAGAATCTTGTATAGCATTTTTTCCTTGGGAGGGGGATTCATCTAGCGTCAGTCTAGAGTCGCAACTCGCTATGTTTCCTTGAAACTTGTCAATACAGTCCAAACATATTTGTGATAGAAACTTGTAATATATTCACGTATTGCGCATCTGAGCCTAAATGTTACATCGGAATGAGGTCCTGTTCATACATTCACGTTTCGTTCACACATGGACAGTCCCATTAACACGTAGAGGATCCGTTTGAAAAATGCAAGCCCCGTTCCTATATGGACATCCCGTTCGCATATGTAGTTCCCTTTCGCAGGTACAGCCTTGCAGATGTCGTTCACTTGTGCAGGCCCCGTTCACATGTAGCGGTCCAATACACATGTG
Organism: Ctena decussata; assembly: GCA_963989385.1. Taxonomy (NCBI): domain Eukaryota; kingdom Metazoa; phylum Mollusca; class Bivalvia; order Lucinida; family Lucinidae; genus Ctena; species Ctena decussata. The sequence continues at coordinate 46,450,733 of OZ022506.1, forward strand.
GAGGTCTGTTCACTTGTGGAAGATCCATTTACAGGTGGCGGTCCTGTTCGCAAATGCAGTTCCTGCTCACATATGGACGACCCGTTCACAAATGAAGGTTCCTTTCTCACATGCGGATCCCGTTAACACGTGGAGGTCCCGTTTACACTTCACAGGCGCAGAGCCCGTTCAACCATGGATTGTCCGTTCGCCTGTGGCGATCCCTTGCATACTTGGATAATCAGACTGCATGTCCCGTTTTACGTGCTGGATCTTTGAAAAATACAGGACCCGCGAAGGTCTCCATCTAGCGTGCAGCACCTTTTCACAGGTGGGTGCCCGTTCATACGTACCTCTCTCGTTCACACGTCCCGTCCCGTTTATATGTAAGTAACTCGTCCACACCTGGAGAAGCCATTTTAACAAGCAGAAATGTTCATACATGGAGGCCCTGTCAGACGTGGAATACATGTTCACACGTGCAGATCAAGTTTACATGAGCCGCGACGTGATAAAACCAACAATGTGGTCGTGCGTCCAGCGCAGACTCAGATCAGCCTGGGCATTCGTCCAGTCTGATCGGAGTCTTCGCTGTCCGCATGGAGGTAGCTTAGACCCTTAGCTACCCTTTAAGCGCTGAGCGAAGAGTCTGATCAGACTGGGTGGATGCCCAGGCTGATCTGAGTCTGCGCAGGGCGCACAACCACATTATTGGTTTTGTCGTGTCGCGGCTCACATCTTCTTGTTTGGTTCACCTATAACGGTTTCGTTCACTCATGGTGAATCCTTTCCGACCATGAAGGACCCGGTCACTGCAGGAGATTCAATTCACATTACCTGTTTTATTTTTTGTTGTTTTCGTTGTTTTCATTGATGAACCGCCCATTTACATGCCAAGGTCTCGTTCACACATGGAGGACCAGTTCAGGCACGAAAGGCGTTACATGTGGAGATTCTAGAAATCACCTTTACCCTATGCAGAGAGTTTGGTACCCTCAGAATTTGACATGTGTCCTACCGAGCCGTCTAGCGCAGTCGGCAGCACGTCGGTCTGCAGATCAAGCGGTCGCGAGTTCGATTCCAAAGCCCGGCCCCTGAACAGTCGTGAAGATTTGTCATGATATATTTTCTACGCTCATTCTGTCCCTTCCGCTGACTTAAGGGCAGTTGTGAGTTTGTTTGTTTTGTTGAGCATTTACGGCCAAGTAAACAGCTAAGGTCATGTCTAGGCGGTCAGTTTACCTACTCAAACTATTCCATGACACTGTTCCATGGTATGGCCCATGTTCCTTCTTTCGAATGTGTTCTCTGCTCTCGAAGAAGCTCTTTAAGATTTTAATTAGATCTCCTAAACGTTTAACCAGTACTTAGTTCACATACTTTCGCCAGTAAATGACAACAGCCCTTCTTGAATCAGCAGAAGGGAAAGAATGACCGTAGAAAATATTTCATGACCAGTCTCCACGAGCGTTATGTGGCCTGTCTGGGAATCGATCTCAGGACCCCTTGACCTGCAGTCTGACGCGCTGGCGACTGCGCTAGCGGGCTGCCGGCAAGGGTAGTTGTCTGTTACTGGCGGAAGTATGTGCACTCAGTATTGGTAACCAGGTAAACCGCTTAGTATGTCTAAGCCTGCCCAGACACAGTGTGACGGCAGATGAACTGACAGGCTTGTGGTCCCTCATCCAGCCTCGTTGAGGCGATCGGATGAGGGGTTTATTAGCAGATCTGAAAAAAATTGTCACCCATTGCCCACTCGCATCTAGAACTCTGCAACTTATTCTCCTAATGTCGTCATTCTATTCTATTCTGGAGCTTTCTTCGAAGTGTTTTACATGCAATTATGTTGCATTTGGACCTATACCTCGGATAGTGGTGCTGGTCTTGTAAGTCTATTGAGCGCTTTACACAAAGCATAACTTAGCCGTTCGTATGAGCGTTCTTGTCATAAATTTCGACGTTTCGCTGTTCTTCTATTCCAGATAATAATTTAAACCGAGGCCCCAATCAATCGATCGTACTCAGGCACGTTTGGGGCGGCTAGGTCGGATACCGATCCCAGGAACAACGTGCACACTATCTTTGAATTTGACACAGATGACAGACGGACTCGGGCACCCAGACGGTTCTATTATGGATTCGTTCCGCGGAGCCGCTGGGAAGGACCCGTTGTTGGAGGCATTGGGGAAAATGTGTATGCTAGGTCACTATCGCAGTATATTTATATAGGCTCTACACTGTTATGAGCTTACTAGAATTGGCAAAATATCCGATTTGCCCCGCATGCTACGAAATTTTGCAAAACAATGAGAAAATGAGAAAAATTGAAGGCTCTGGAGGTGATGGAAACTAATGAAACCATTCCATTGATAATTTCTTTCTTTTTTTTTTTTTTCTTTTTTCTTTTTTTTTTTTTTTTTGGGGGGGGGGGGGGGGGGGGAGGAGAGAGAGGGAAAATAAAGAGCTGTAACGCGTTAAGATGTTTAAAAATATTTGCTTTCAGCCGGAGTCCATATACAGGTCCGACTCTCATACCATTGCACCAGGGTACTATATGTAGTTGTAGGATTTTTTAAAAAGAATATTTCTTTGTTTACGACAATGACAGCGGGAGGTAGTTAGTTGTTTGGTCGTTTAGGTTTTCACGGCCCTTTGAGATAGTATTTCAGTCTATATCGAGCCGTCTCCCAGACAGTAGGCGAGAAAGGAGAAAGGCCAGATGAGAAAAAAACGTCCAAACAACCCTTCCCGTATCTACTGCAAGATAGCAAGCACTGCCGGTCCTTGCCCCAAAATAATCCAAATAAGTAGGACGCACCAGTACTGAAAGCTACCCATCACCATCGCCCGACCCGACCGCCCAGTCAACCCACTAGAGGTAGAAAACACTCCAAGGCTTTCTCGCCCTCGGAGGACTTTTCCACTCGAATTTTCATCCTACTCATGCTTGTTCCACTGGCTTGTTCAGCCATTTTCAACCCAAATGTCAATCACACAAATGAATAACAACAACTCATTTTATTAAAGACGTACAACTATGCGCAACGGTGAAATACACGTGATTGGACACGGTTAAATAAATAACAAAGCGTGGCGGATCTAGCTCGTTTTCCTTTTTTGGTTTATTTGAAAAGAAGGGATTATGATTTATTATTTGATTACTATTCAAGAAAGAAACTGTAAAACTTTGTTCACGAACTTAGAGACCTTATATATGCCACCAAAGGTTTCTGAAGTCGGGAATTTCGTTTTCGCAAACTTGTCAGACAATCCGCCATCGTTAGTTTTTGGCATAGCGTTAGTCTTTAGTCGTTAGTCGCCTTAGTTGTACTAGTCCAGTCACCTGTCATACGAAAAAGAAATCATTTAATTGATTGAATTCATCTAGTAAAACGCGTATTTGGGTATACCCATCATTTTAACCGGACTGTTTTCTTAATAACTACGACTGAAAAAAAATTAACGGAATAAAATGAAGATACTGTAGATCATTATCTTAACCTTTTCTACTATAAAGTATATTTATTAGTATGAAAAGGATAAGATGAAAAAAATAAAATAAAATAAAAAATTAGAATATTATATCTAAGAGAACTTAAGCGGAATTACTGTAAAATGTCGATTTGATTTAGGGACAAGAAAATAAAAAAAAATAAAGATAATAGAAATAATTATATCTATCAATGGTTGAGATTTCTTAAAATCTTATAAACAATTTAGAGTAAGATTTAAATAAAGAACTTTCTCTCTTTCGAAAAGACTATCATTGCGAAGAATATAATTTTTCAAACGATAATTTACTCAGAGCTCGTGAAATTTCAACGACGATACTACGAATAAATAAAACATTCGATTAGAAACTCTTTGTAAGACATAGCAGTGATTGATACAAATGAAATACCTCTCTCTCTCCCTCTCTCTCTCTCTCTGAATATATGTACCCTTGCACATTCTGATTGCATATTATTATGTGCTGTTTAACGAAATAAAGTAAAATATTATAATTTAATAAAAAGATCACGCTGCTAAAACATTGTATTACATATAGTTTTATATATATTTATATTAATTTAATTATGTTTAACAAGGTAATGTATGTACTCCATCACCAGTGAAAGTTTGAATCTGGCCAATTCTTTAAATGATGCCGGTGCAACGCTGGCATTTAGTCGGAGGATTCGGTTAAAAAAAAGTAAGTAGAAAAAAATAACAAAAAAGGAATAAAAAAAAAATACATAAAACAGAGGAAGCCATAAGTTTGAGTTAACGGATAATTAGCCGCACTCGGCGCACAAACGGTTTAGTTTAGATTCATGTTTATTTCAAATTGTCACCATAGGACACCAGCGGCGTTTTCTGAACTATGATAAGACGTCCTTGATCAAAGGGTCCACTGAAGACAGTGAAGATACTATTATACAACAGGAAACAAACATTTTTAATTCAGAAAATTAACATTGGATACAGACTCAGATACTTTTTACTAGAGTATCTATGATAAAAGAGTATAAATTGTATTTTGTGAATGTGAGATCTAACAAGTTAAGAACAGTTTAATGCTAACAATAATTCAATGATAAAATTGAATTTCGCATTTCATCTAGTTACAGAGAAAGCTTTTAGCTATATGCAAAATTATGCCAACTAAAATATTGATTTTAAAACAGTTTATAAAATTCTATAATAGAGCTAAGCCAACAGTACTTTTTGTAAGTTACATGAAGTTCAAAAGCTTGAACTAAGAAATATAAAAGAAAAAGATATGCATCTGAGTCATTCATCAACGATTCACTGCCATTTATTCAGTCATTCATTCATTTAATGGTTTGTTTGTCCGTTTGTCATTCGTTGTATTTTCCGTTTTCCTTTTTACACGCTACATCATCAAGCATTTTATAAATTTGCGTTATAAACAATTCTGATAGAAAGGAAAAATGTTTTGAAGCATCTTTGCGCGCAAATCAATCATGAAATTCAATTTCATTAAAGAAAATGTAAGCCTTACATATTATCTGTCTAAGAAATTAAAATTTTGCTGTTTTAAATTCATATTTTACACAAACAATCATGCGCATTAACTGTATACTATAATACTTATACTGTATCAATATTTCTGCCAATCATACTCGGGGAATCCACTTGATGTCTAATCAGTGACGTCACGCTTTTATCTCCTATATGTATAATAGAAATCAATGAGTTTAGAGTATATATAAAGCACTTAACAAATATAAATGGAAAACATCAAATAGAAACAATAGTTATCAAATACAAATCTAGAAATATAGAATGTGATTTTTGTGTCATTTTTCTGGACGTGTTTTGACTAACAGTGTCTTTAATGGAAACTTTAATGGAAACTTAATTGTGTTACCTCTGTATTCAAAGGAAGTTTGGAAAATACTGGATTACTATTTCTCCATATGTATGTACCAGAACTACTTTTACATCTGATTATTATATAACATTACCTATAAACTTACTATAAGCTAAAGTACTTAACGGTACTTCTACTAAACTACTGGAGGACAACCCCTGGCAAATTTTTGACTGGTACAGTGGATGTGCAAAAGGGATGAGTTGCGAGGGTACTCCTGTTACCGCTGTGAGTAAGAAAAGAGAATTGACCTCGCCGGACTTTGATATAGACTCAAAGAAAAATAATTGTGCGTCTGCCTCATCAATATCTGATTTAGAGCTCGACATTTCTGCAGATTTGGAAAACTCAGACAAATCTAGTGAAGCCATGGCTTCGAATGTAACACCGTCAGCACCTTTGCCTCATATTGTTATTCCGCCTACTGAGATGTTGAAGATCTCTGAGATGTTAAAGGAGACATTCAGAAGCGAAATAGTCAGTATGGTCGACTCTGTTGTTGCTGGTGTTTTGAAAGGGCTCCAAGATCGTATTAACTCATTAGAAAAGTCAAATGAAGCTCTAGTTCAAGAAAACAAGACTTTGGTCACACGACTGGAAGTTCTTGAGAATAAAGCTGATCAGGCTGAACAGTACAGTCGGAGGAACTGCTTGCGTATTTCTGGAGTTAACGAGGAAGAGAACGAGAATACAGATGATATCGTGTTGAACTTAGCCTCAGATATAGGCTGTGACACCCAGCTGTCTCACACAGATAGGAGCCACAGGGTTGGTAACCCCAAAAAGTAAATGTCCAAGCCAAGAGATATCATAGTTAAGTTCTCAACTTACCGATACCGCCAGGCTTTCTACAAGCAACGCACAGTATTGAAAGATAGGGGTCACCGTGGCGTCTTCGTCAATGAAGACCTGACGAGAGTTCGCAGTGGTATTCTATATGAAGCTCAAAAACTTATGAAAGCCGAACTGGTAAAGGGTGCTTGGTCATCAGACGGAAATATACTTGTGAAGGATCGAAATGACTACGTTCATCGTATCACTTACTCGGCTGGTTTAGCTCAGTTCCATCGTTCTCATGAAGAGTCAAGAGACAGACAAGTGCCAACACTGTCTCGCAGTTATGCCAGCGCTGTTCAGCGACCTGTCTTATTGCAGCCTGGTGCGTCGGGATCTGGCGTTAATGCTGAATTTTGATCACGTACTGTAGTAGCGTTGCTATATCTGGTTCCCGGTCTCCAGTGAATAGACTTGAACACATCTAAATACTGCCATTCGTGGTGGGGCTACATTAGAACGACAATGGTATTGCCGTTCTAATGAGCCCTTCCACTGTATGCATTTAATGCTATTTTGTCTAACTTTCAATTTCGGCTGACTTTTTATACTGAAGACTGATGCATTTTACTCTTGCTAACAACGAGACTCTGAGCTCCTGGTTGGGCTATATCTGATGATGATACTGGTGACTTTGTCAACTGATGAACATGTTGTACCTCCTTAATGAACTGCCTAACGATGAGTCAAGCTCTTTTTTGTGATTTAGGGTATATATAGTGGATATTCTAAAATTTTCAGTCAGTGCCTGCTGTGTGAGTCACAGTGGCATGTGTATGTGTAGGTCACACGACATGTGTATGTTACAACTGTGGCGCTATAAATTTATTCCGTAACGTATTGGCGTCGACGCAGCACAGTGATTATTGCGTTAGGAGGACGTCAATACGTACACCCTTGCTCCCAAGCGCTAACTTATATCGATTATAGAAGTTGTTTTACTCAAGGGAGACTACCTCAAAAATGAAAGCATGGTGACTTTGTTTGATTAGCTTCCCTTCGTTGTGATATGATCCGGAGCGGCAGTTAGTCGATATTGATTCAACGCCAGAACGTTGACTCAACGTTGAATCAATGTTGTTTGGTACTCTACTGCAAATGCTGTTGCACTGCAGTACTATGACAGCTAAGTCTTATACCTCGAATAAACTTTTAGTCACTAAATACAACTGTATAATCTATGGCAACTGTTTGCTCGATCGTCGGAGGTTCAGGTCACTCTTTACATCCCTGAAGTCTGACCTGAGCCTTAACCGTTCGTGCACAACAATGTGAATCTCCTTGTAAAATTATGGCTGCTTATTAAAGTTGCTACAGATGTAAATTGAGTAGCGAAGGTCTTGACCAGTGTGCTCCTACAAGTACGGTCATTTACTATAATGTAACTTGATGTAGCTTCCCATAAAATATTTAAAAGATGACCTTAATCAGACTTCCACATACACCGACTGATCTGGACCTTTGCCCTAGATGAGTTTTCCATGAGCTTGTACGCAAATATCACTACAATGATATTATAGTAGACCTACCATAATGGGCAGCACTGCACTATCGCTTTGTTGTTCACTGAAACACTTCATATTATTTTGATTATTACAGCATTTGCTATGGCTGTATTGACAGACATGACATATTAAGAAACTAATATCAGCGGCTACTGAGTTAGTGAACTCGAGTTATTGTCTAAAGGTTGTGATTTTTTTTACATACATGTAATTGTCAAATGATAGGCATTGAAATCTTCATATATGTTATGCTAGCAGCTTTTATCTGCGATAGAATATTTGTTAGTTCACATTCGGTTCCCAGCGGACAAGTGACGTTGAGGTGACGTCGTACTGACGTCAATGTGACGTAATGACGTCGCATCGACGTCAGTATGAGGTCATCTCGACGTCATGTGCCCGCTGGGTTCTGTAAACAGTCTGTCAGTCAATTTTCAGAACCATTTACATCTAGTTTTTGCACATTAGTCAATAGCAAAACATACCTGTAGATTTTTCTTACCTCCAGTTCGGCAGACACGCAGTTTTGTCAGAATGGTTTAAATCATATAAATCGTAGTTATATCTTTGTCTACTTTTTTCGTCAGTTACAATATGACCATTGTTGCTTAAAACTTTTTGTCATTATTTAGATAGTCACTGAACATATTACATATCGTCGGTCAATATTATATTTAAGTTCTATATCATTCATGTCCACGTCTCATTGTCAATAGTCTAGTCAAGTCAGTCCACATACACTCATAATTTTGTGAAAAGTCTCCTGATCTACTGAATGCAGCGCATTGTAACAATTCTGTCTACAGTTTGTCAGTTATAGAACACTACTTACAGTCTGTTTATAGTTCTGTTCAACAGTCTTGTAAGCTGTTAAATCCAGTTTTCATAGCAAACTTGTTATCACCTTATCATCTACATAATGTAAATGATAAGGTGAAAACAAATGATATCTATGTTTGGTACGATATATGCCAGTCACTATGCATTGCAGTTTACAAGAGCCCTGTCAGCAGTATATACATATTTTTTTTTCTGTCAGATACTAAATTTTATTGTACGCAAATTTTGTCAGTTGGTTGTCGGTCATTGAACATTAATTTACAGCTTGCTTGTCAACAGTCTAGTCAGCCATATGCTTTGCAGCTTATTATACACTCAGCTCTAATAAGACAATATTGAACAGAGAGACACGGCCAGCTTTATCAATAGTTCTGACGGCTACTAAACACTGCCATTTTCACTCAATTTATTAATCAGATATGTAAGGTACTAACACTGTTGTTTACCTCTATCTACATGTATTAGCATTCTTGTCAGTCATTTACAAAGATGTCTTTATTTAGTCCTGGTAGTCGGTTAGTCTGATCAGTCAGTACATTTAGTAACTTAAATTTAGTTTTGTCAACATTACTGTTTTACAGTAAAATCTAGTCACATTAATTTCCTAGATTTTTGTCAGTGTAAGAAATTATAATCGTGGCTCAGTTTTTGTCAGCCACTTAACATTGTAATTGTCTTCAATTCTGCTTGTTAGTTAAATAACACAACATGTATATATCCAGTATACATGGTATATATCCAGTTTACCAGCGCTTTTGCCAGCTCTTTAGTGTTGTCATCTATAACTGATCTGTGGTAAATCAGCAAATATCGTCATTTAGTAATATATCGCATGTAGTTTACTTACAGTAAATTTCTTAAATGTTTTAGTAGTCATAACAATTTATAGATTACAACCTTTTTTCTACAGAATATGCAAATTCTAAACACTGTAGCTTACTTCTTGGTCGTCAACAGTCTTATCGGTCCTTAAAATGCACCTTGATAATGGTCAGCTTGCCATTAATAGACACTCAGTCGCAATTAATGCAATTTGCGCGTTAAAGTCATTTGGTCAAAAGTAATCATAAACCTCATAAGTCTTGTTCGTGGCCCCATGTGGCTTCATGTACTTCTGCTTACAGTTTTGTAGTCTATTAAGTACTTGAATTATATAAAAAAAATGTTGTGAGGTTACTACTGATTCCAACAACAAGCACATGATCTAATCAGATACTGCCGTAATGGTGCTAGGTATTGGGACAGAGGATCTGAGCAAACAGTGCAGACCCAGATCAGTTTCTGATCTGGGTCTGCCTTGTTTGCCTTTCGGTCTGCATTTTCTGAGTGCATTGTGGATTGTAAAACAAAATTGTCTTATTATAGGACAGATTTTAATGCTGATCATATGATTTGGTATCCCGGTATTTGATTTGCGGTGTGTCTGCTCGTAACAGCTCGGTTCAGTATCATCGTGATGCTTCAAAGCGGATTCAGTCTGGCGAACCAGTCACGCGGCCACGCTGTCTGATCGCCGCGAACGTTTATGGATTATGGGCGGAAAAAAGTGAAGATCCAAATCGGCGAGCGAGACTGCGTTGACTGGTCTGGGTTATGTCTGTTTTTGGAACCAGTGGTGCTCTTTATAGTAGTATACTCGTAATTTCAGCTTGTTGTTACGTTTTCGTTATTGCATACGACATCTTTCTGATTGTTGGGTGTGTCTGCGGGCTACCAAAGTTACATGTAACCAATACTAGCGACTGTCTCAAGTTTACTGACTGTCGTACAACTATTATGTTGTTTTTCTTTTATCCAAATCAGGTAAGGCGGCCTCTCTTAAGAACCGTCTTGACAAGGCTGTGGGGTGTTAAGGCATGGATTGACGTGAAAAATGGGATTTTCACGAGATATTATTTCTATTTCTATTCTGGATCCTTTTGCTGGCAAAATATAGATTACTGACTGCTGCATACTGGTAAGATAGTCCATATGTCAGAGAACATATATCTCTGGTTCTAACGTATTTTTATCAGATATAATGTTGCCTGTTAGTCAAAGCCTCGTGCTTAAGCATGATATTTTTGATGATTTCTTTGTTTCTGTATTTTTCTTCTTCTTGTTGTCCGGGATTGAGAGAGGGGGTACGGGCGCATCAGGTTGTCAATATGATCGTTACTTACAATTTATTTGTTGGCTTGATGGTTCTTATTTTGTTTCTGTTATTTCTCACAGCTGTAACATGATATTGTTAACTGGAAAGAATAGGTTAACCGTCATGCCAACATACCGTCGCATGTGTAGGTTTAATGTCCTTCTGCATTTGTTAACTCTGCTGACTATTTACAAATACCATTTAGCTTCATACTCATTACTCAAAATCTTGCAAGAAAGTGAGCACTTAGGTCATAAGGTTCGTCTGCATGCATGTACTCGTAAAACTGTCTTGCCCGGAAAATCCACAGTAGCAAATTTTAGATTTGTATCAGTGATAGTGACCTGTTTTTCTATGATAGAGTTTGCTTTATGGTTAAACATTATATTACTTTGCTCTGGAGATGTCCATCCAAACCCGGGTCCATTATCAAACTCAGCCTCGGACAGTAATTTGAGTTCATCTTCAACTATGTCTACAACTATATTTAGCTCTCTTAATACTAGCCATAATCTGGCGTTTGTTCATTATAATGTACAAAGCATCCTCCCTAAACTTGAGGTTTTACATGCTGAGCTAATCGACTTCGACATTTTAGCATTTACTGAAACTTGGTTAAGTCCCACAGACGATACTGCCGATCTGTTATTCCAATCGTACAACAGACCTGAACGCAAAGACAGAGCTGGTGACAGCCACGGTGGTGTCATCCTTTATGTCAAAGAAGGAATACACTATAAGCGTCGGAACGACCTGGAAATAAGAAGTATAGAAAGCATTTGGATAGAATTAGCCAACAAGCATAAACGCATTCTGTTTGGGCTGTTCTATCGACCCCCTAATTCTGATAGCAACTATTATTTAGACATAGAAAATTCTTTACACCTAGCCGTTGATACGGATATCCCTGATATAATAGTAACTGGTGATTTTAATTTAAATATGTTAAGTCCGCCGACTCTTAGGAAGATAGAATCATTTTGTACTCAGTTTTCTCTATATCAGTCAATTACTGAACCCACGCACTTTACAGAACATTCTTCATCTTTAATAAACATTTTGCTTGTTAGTAACAAGGACCATCTAATACAGCACCGTGCCAAAAGTGAGTCACATTTTTCAAAAAACCCATAGACTTACATGTATTTGTCAGTATGCAAGAAAATTAACTGTGTTAGGTCTGCCTACAGGATTGAACTAAAAATTATACCGTTAGAAAGCTTAATGATTATGGCAATAAAAACATATTTTATTTAATTTTTTAATGACGCATATTTGAACTGCAGTATTTTAACTGCGGTTGGTCCTGATTTTTGTCCGTTTTACGGCGACGTTACCATTGACGTCAATGAAAAACTTGTGTTTCTAAATTTTCACCGTTGTATAAACTGTTGTCTTTCGCAAACTAAAGGCTCAAGGCTGTTGAGTAATTTTTGTATATTGCCTTATTCACCTACCTTTCTAACAGTATATATTTTATTGCGATCTGCTGAGTAGACGCAGCAAAATTAATTTTCTTGCACACTGACAAATACACGTAAGTCAATGGGATTTTAAAAAACGTGACTCACTTTTGGCATGGTACCATTGCCCAATATACGGTATTTTTAAATTCTCGAAACCAAAAATTAAAAATTTTAAGCGGCATATTTGGAGTTACGATAAAGGAAATTATGATATGTTAAGAGATAAAGCTTCATCTATTGACTGGGGATCGCTACAGGATGACGATATAAATGTCTATTCTAACAAGATAAATAACGCTATAAATTCGATTGCGACTGAATGTATACCTAATAAATATGTGCATATAAAACCTTTGGAACCTCCTTGGATATCAGCTAATCTTAAACGAACTATACGCAAACGTAAACGCGCTTATAAGAAAGCAAAACAAACTTAGAGCCCCACTGGAAATTATTCAAAACGATACGCAACAGAGTTACTAATATGATCCGCGAATCCAAGCAGTCCCACTATGATAAAATTGCTGAAAAACTTAAGTCCAGTACACTCTCAGCTAAAGACTGGTGGAAGACACTATGGTTTGAGGGCTGGATTTGGATTTTGATTGTTTCAGTTCCTGGTCTTTGCATACTTTTTACTGAAAACCTTTAGGGACCGACCATTTGATATTCTGGGGAGGGGGGGGGGGGGGGGGGGGGGGGGGCTGGTATTCTTGATTGAGACACGAAATTTTATTTCACAGGCCTCTAGAAACAATTTCTTTTTTTTCACCTTGTGGGAGCTAATTTATTTTTTTTACAAACTAACTCAAACAGGTTATTTTTTTTATTATTTTATAGCTGAAGTGAACTATCAGATCCTTGTTTACTTGACCTTAATATCCTTTTATTTTACCCACATCAGTACTTTTTACACCTTTTTTTCTCACAAAAAGAACATGGTGCTGTCTTTAACCAGGCCAAGGGCATGGCTTAGCTTGCTTTTGCAAACCAGTGCCTGGAGCATGTTACTCTTTTCATCTAAGGTACAGATACAAACATCCCTGTATGAGTTTGGCAAACAATTAGGCCTTAAATTAGGGCTATTTTGGCCAAAATTTAGGGCTATTTTGGCAAAGTTTTAGGGCTAACATTAGGAATTTAAGTTGTTTTTTTCTATCCCAATATATGCCCAAACATGCTTTATTTGTACTTGAGCAAGTTTTATAAATACTTACTGATAGAGTCACATTATACATGAATGGCAATTAATAAAATGGCCGAAAGTTATGTGCTAAGAAGTTAACAAAGGGGGGTCTGGGGGGGGGGGGGCAACGCCCCCCAGAAGCTCAAGCAATTTCCCAATTTCAATGGCAATTTAAAGACTTGAAACAATAGAGAAAAACTAGGAATGATGATAAAAATAAGGGTTTTTATATTAGGACTTTTGCCTTTTAGAGTGTTTATTTTGCCATAATGGTTTTGTCTCCCATAAGCTAGTGACTCTTTTGCAATTCAGTTTTAGTGGAAACATTTACTTAGTAATGTGGCAGATCATTAATACATGTATGTGAATGTTACGCAGAAGGTTTTACACTCGGTCGACACGGGTGTAGAGCCTTATGCGTCGCCAGGACGGCGGAGGGTGACTTCCGGTTAAAGGGTTATCTACCAGTGTATTACACTAACAAGGAAACTCTAACAACGTTAGAATTTTTTAAGTTTATATATAATGTAAATTCTATATACAACAATACAATTTACAACTGTCACAATTACAATAATATACAACACACATTAGTTCATGTCGCTGGCCCAAGAAAGGTGTTTGTTTCAAATCTTTAATCGATTTGCGTGCAATGCGCAAATAGATTACTGTCTGACGTCAACACCGTACTCGGCTCAGCGCCATGAACTAAAGGAAAACACAAAGAACAAAAGACGTCAGTTTGAGCTAATACCAAAAAAACCAAGGCCTTATGTTGGTAGACTTCACTTTGTCGTTCCCTGGATCATGTCATGGGCCAGTCCATATATCATGAGGAACACCAACTTATACTAACACGTGCACGATTATATACTGGTCGCTCCCTGGATCGTACCAGAGACCAGTCTAAATATAATATGACACATTTTAGTGGACGAACACTGTCCCACTTTCACCTCTGCAGTAATTACATCGATTTTGCCAATATTTTGTGCTTCCCGCCTCTGCTAGGAATACATGCACAAGGGCGTTGTAACTGCTCTACCCGGGTTGGTATTAACCTGGAGACATATATCGAATCTCCAGGTGAGACGTGGCTCTAAGCCCTAACAGCTGACTGCCGGACTTGATGTGCCTAAAAATAACGAACTTACACTTAATACATTGTAACTACATAATAACAATACGTAAGACTTGGGCCTGTCTTGGAAATACCATACAACGCCCTCGGCGAATGCCGAGCATAACGTGCACACGCCAGCCATGTCACTAGACACGACTCGCCGTCACGATGTAAAGCTAAAAGTGTGCTTACCACTTCCGCCAATGAAGAAACGTAGATCCTACCACGCATGTGCGTCGAAGGATCTGACGTCAAACATTGTCAAGAAGTATACTGACGTCAACAGGCATTACCATGACATACCCCACATAAAACATGAATAATCTAAACAATGACCTATTTACATTAAATTGATTGACCAAAATCTAACTCGCATATGTATTAATTCATTTCTTTAAACGAAGCGTAATACCATTTGCCATAGAATATAATAGCTGAATAAGCGTTTCTCACACATTTGGGATCATAACGTTTGATCTGACATCATGACATCAATGATGTTATACCATATGACGCCGTCTAATGAAGGCGAATCAAACGCATGATGACCAAATGTTACCATTATAACTTATGGAAAAAACCCTTAATGCGGTGCATGCTATGGCGTCAATTGACGTCACGAGTATATAAATTAGTTCCATTACAAATCAATCTACTTCTATAGGCCACGTATACGTGAAACTAATATAAAAAGTGCTGACGTCGCAATAACATGAATGCAACTGACGTCACATGAATAACATGAATGCAACTGACGTCACATGAATGATTGAATACAACTGACGTCACTGGACGTCAAATAGACGCACACCAGTGAAACTAATGTAAAAAGTGCTGACGTCGCAATAACATGAATGCAACTGACGTCACATGAATAACATGAATGCAACTGATGTCACTGGACGTCAAATAGACGCACATCATTGCAACCAACATCAGTGATATAAACTATTTCCGTAGTTTACAAAACTTCCTAATATACAAATACCATGCGCAGCATGGTCAGTATAAACAAAATTGGTCGACATATGCATAGCCTGATCACTGTCAACAAAATCAAATCAGTCGACACATATAATCATACCGTATCAATCAGAAGTCACATTTTTCATTCTTAGCCAAACTATTCTAAATAAATATAATAAAATCTTACCATTCAGGTCTAAACTCAGAATCTGGGCACACAACAATATAACATCCTCAGTATAAGAATTAAACAGCCACGTCTAACTTTTCAATAAAAGATAGGCGTATAAATAGTATGCGTCTCACATTTAAATCATGGGACTCGAATATAAGCGTGCAGGTATTCACATTAAAATCATGCAACACGCTGTCCACAATCAAAAGACTCGTGCAGGTATTCACCTTAAAATCATGCAATACGCTGTCCACGAGAGGTATTTACAAACAACCCATGCATAACGTAGTCACAATTTCCGTAAATGTTTTATTACCACAGTTGCCCTAAAAACTGTAGCTCTATTGATTTAAAGGATTAAAACGATTTCGACGACATAGTCCACGATCGGATCCATTTCGTAACATAGGTTTCCCCTTAGGGAGAAAAAACATAACAATGTTTCTTTTCTGAAATAGTACGAAATGCGATCGAATCGTAGGCTATGTCAAAACTGGAAAACTAGCTATATACACAACAACGGCGCGATGCATAACGTGGCCAAACTATCTACTAAGGTAGTCCGCCCCCAAATTATCTTGGCAACAGATTTACCTAATCCCAAGGTCAATCAATTATCTGTGTCGTACCTGTCGTGCCTCAAATGGAATGGGGAAGTATGGGTAAGTCTGATCGAACACTAGGTGGAAATCGCCACCTTTAAGTGTATCAGACGTAACATTAACGTTGTCTTTGACATTACACCTACTTCGCACGACAGATCCCACAGGATCCGTTGCCTCTGCCTCTAACCTACTATCGTCACCATGTTCTTCCATATTCGTTTTCTGAGTCGACGTTACGTCGTCGGGCTTTACGTTTTCACGTATGAAGTCATATTGGGATACGTCCTCTGACGTACAAATGTTAACTCTTTGGACATTCGGATCACCGTGATCCTCTGATCCAACATTGTCACGTGCATTAACAACTGCAGACGACAAGTTCTTTTGACGTTGATTGAACTGCTTAATCATGTTAGCAGGATAAGTATTCACGACGCCCTTGACGTTAATCTTGTAGTTCATTACATTGACTACTTCGACAACTTCAAATGGCCCGTTCCATTGAAGTAACAATTTATTGCACTCATTCGGGAGTAGCAAAAGTACTTTGTCTCCGACGTCAAACTTACGCGACCTCGCGCGTTTATCATAATAAGCATTCTGCTTTACGTCCATTTTCCGGACAATATCATGTGCTAACTTACACGTTCTTTCTAAACGTTCTTTTAGATCAATAACGTACTGATACGTCAATAACGCACGTTGGTCAGTTTCCTCTACAGACCACAATTCCTTTAATATTTGCATAGGACCCCTAACATTACGTCCATACAACAGTTCAAACGGGGAAAAACCTAATGAATCTTGCGGAACTTCCCTTACTGCGAATAATAATGCTGGGAGATACCTGTCCCAGTCATTCGGACGTTCTACGCACATTTCACGTAATATCTGTTTCAATGTATCATGGAATTTCTCCACGGGTCCTTTACCAGTAGATTGATAAGGAATAGTTGTCAGATCTTGAAGCGACAACAACCTACTAACCTCTCTCATGACGTCAATCGTGATCTTACTATCATTCTCGATTAGCATTTCACTCGGTATTCCTAATCTACTGAACATCTCAACTAACGATTCGGCTACGCGTCCCGTTTCAATGCCGGGTAACGCTACCGCCTCGGGATATCTCGTCGCATAGTCTATCATTGTTAAAATATAGCGGGATTTCCTTTCAGAACGAGGTTCTATCGGTCCAACTATATCAACAGCGACACGTTTAAATGGTGTGTCAATCTGTGGCAACTTTCCTAAAGGAACCTTAGTGACACGACCTTTTTGAATAGTCCTTTGACATATGTCACAAGATTTACAAAACCTTGCCACATCACCAAAAACTCCAGGCCAAAAGAACTCAGTTAACAATCTATCCATAGTTTTCTTTATGCCCAAATGACCTGACATCAAGGTTTCGTGCGCCAATCTTAACACCTTTTCACGAAAACCTTCAGGGATAATAAGTTGCAAAGTGACCTTGTTTCCCTTAGTAAACTGCCTATACAATAAATCTTTCTTTCGGATAAACTTAGTTTCACCTCGGTTCAATCCACGACTAATAGTCACATTCCCAGATTCCACTCTTTGCCTTATGCCATTCAATTTAGGGTCAACAACTTGGGCCTGCTTCAATGCCTCCTTATCACTAGCAATAATTTGATCAGGAACTTTAAGTTTCTTATAGACCTCTTCACATTGCTTAGCTTGTGACCTAGTCACTGCCGCCATTGCAAAATGGGACATATCGGGAAGTTTTGACCCGTCAATATTTCCAATAACCAGGTCATACAATGTATCTTCCATGCACAACCCAGATAGCATGCCTACGTTGGCCAACGTTGGCTTAAGGTGGTCAGTTTGGTTGGGCCAACGTTGGATGCCAGCGTTGGGCCAACGTAACTTTGCTCATCGGGCGAACGTTGAGCCAACGGTTGGCTCAACGTTGGCCGAACGTTGTAAGTTTTTTCCTACAACGTTGGGCGAACGTTGCGCCAACATTTATGGCCTACAATCAGCCAACGCAAAAATTTCACTTTGGGTCAAGTTGTGCCACCTTAAACCAACATATACTTTGAAATTAAACACATTCCTCCCCCTCTGCGAAACATCCGGTAAGAGTAACTAATTCCATGCCCACAAACAAGAGTCAGCAATTTAAACGTATACTGACTTTTAAATGTAATCCCAAAATACTGCGAATGTCTGATCACTTAATGCGGTTTTCATATACTTTACGACTAAAATCAGCTTGCGCATATGCAACTTTTTATCACATTATTCCCTCTTCGCTTACACATTTAATCTGCCTGATGAATCCTGGTTAATCAAAAGTGTGTAGCCACATTTCACCTTGAGCAGTTGCGCAGGCTGATTTGAGTACATATGCCTAAGGTCGATTCTCGCGCGAAGACATTATGGCTTAAATGTATTAAGCTAAAATCACAAAAAAATCAAATACAATTTCCTTGAATTGAAGTATTGAATTCTCCTGAGTTTATGACTTTGCGCGTACGTTTATAATTTTCTATTCAAAGAACACAATCTTTGCTCCTCAAATCCCTAGTTATTGGTAGCACGTGGTACGTCTAAAAGTCATTAATAAAAGGAGTACTAACAACTTAATTGCTGAATGGGGATCGTTTCCTTGGTAACCAGACCTTGCTCGTAATAAAATCGGAGTACACAAGACTACGTGCTGTGTGATCGCTTATTACTTACAGATTTCCACTTTTCTATGTACCTCGTTCAGATATTGTAAATAAACAAAGCTTATGATTAGCATTATCATAATGCCTAAATCTATATTGTTATATTATGCAATAAAATTTATAAAAGCACAAATTCATAATTTTTTCATAGAATTATTAGTACATGCTAGTCAAAGTCAGAGCAGGCAATACCAAGACAAATAGTAATAAATATAAATAAATAAACATATTACAAATAGTTAGAAGCCCATTTAATGATAATTATGACACTGAAAAGTTGAATCATACATGGATAAATTGACAAATTCATATTCATTTCTAATTATCATTGAAACCTGGAGTTCAATTCCCCACGTCAAGCCAACGTTGGGCCAACGTTACTCAACCCACGTAAAACTTAGCAAAATTTATACGCATGTGAAGACGTTGGCCCAACGTTGGCTGACCGTTTAATGGCCGACATACTTTTTTTATGAAAAATGTACACAGCATGCTATGAAATAAAGATTGAACCAGCATAGGTCGAAGTATAATTAATTCCTGTGTGCCTAGAGCTATGTTCGGCCAACGTTCGGCCAACGTTGTACTCCCAACGCCAACGCTCAGCCAACGGTGACACCTTATGCCAACGTTGGCCCAACGTTGGCATGCTATCTGGGAATGCCTCAGTTTTTCCTGTAAAAAATGGACAATCTATGTCAACCATTGCTAAGGGATACCTTTGGGTAGATTCATCAATCAAAGTTACATCAGATTCTCTACCAAGTCACTGATCATTAGAAACCAAGTTTCTACGAACGACACACCCAGTACAACCTGTGTCCCTTAAAACTACAACAGTCTTACCATTAACCGTACCCTGCGCTGTTGGTAATCGCGACCTTAAAAAGTAACAGACACCTTCCCTATCCACATTATCATCGATTAATGGACTTTCTTCCTTACTCTTATAGAGACCTTCAATTTCATCAGACCTATTCATTGTAGTTTTACAAAAGCTCATTTGATGTCCGCCACCCCGACCACGTCCGCGGGAATAACCCCGACCACGGCCACGATCTGAATTACTACCCTTCGTCTGTACAGTATCGCTCTTACTCTGTGATCTTTGTGTCTCATCTTTCGGTGCATAACTACTCCCCTTACTTCCGCTTTACCCGCTTGCACTTGCACCTACCTCCGCACTATATGCTTACTTCCTATCGGGATTCTTAAAACATTTATATGTTAAATGTCCCTTACCACAAATACTACATTTTATCTCTGGCTTCGCAATCGGCTTATTATCAGATCTACTCTGAGTTACGCCCTTACTATCACGCTACCCCTTATTAACACAAGCGTAGACACCGCCACGTGCTTCTGCAAATAAATCTGCTTCCCTAGCCATCTCACCTAGATTCGTGAATGTTTTCGGTTTCAAATGAACATATAGTTCTTTACTACAGGATTCTAAAAACTGATCTCTAGCGAAAAAATCGCAAACAGCTTCGTAAGACTGGTCTACTTTCGCCATTTTCAACCATTTATTAAGATACGACCTAAGTCTACTACTAAACTGAATAAACGTTTCGGACTTTTCAGGCCTATCATAGCGAAATTTCTTCCTAAATCCGCGTTCAGTCATATCAAAATTCTTTAACAACGCATCTTTCAACTTGTCATAATCTGCTGCATCATCTACAGACAATCTATCATAGACATCAAGCGCGCGACCTTTAAGTAATGCGCTTAAATATGCAGCCCAAACGTTTTTATCCCATTTATTCGCCGTCGCGTATTTCTCAAACCTTGATAAGTAACTATTCAATTTGTCCTTACTTTCATCAAAATACGGTAACTTGGGATCTCGCGCATGCGCTAACTTTTCAGCCTTCTGTTTTTCTAATTCAACTCTAAACGTTACTTTCTGCAAATCTATCTGATTCTTCAACTCGCGTTGCTGCAATTCAAAACTATACTTCAACTTTTCTAACTCAACTTCGCTCGACAACTTCGCTTCCTTATCGCTTTCGACTTGAGACAACCTAGCTTCCCTATCTTTCTCGGCTTGCCGCTCTATACTTTCAATCCGCGCCATCTCGATTTCCCTATCTGCCGCAATCTTAGCCAATTCAACTTCCCTATCTTTTTCAGCCTGCGCGATCCTCTCTTTCTCCGCCGCGATCTTCTCTTTCTCCGCCGCGATTTTCTCTTTATCAAGTTCCCTTACCGCGTGCCTTTCTGCCCTTTCAGTCTCTTGCTGTTGCTTAACAAATTCCTGCAAAGCCTGCCCCTCATAACCTAACTCCTTTTCCGTCTTAACTAACTGATCCATGCCGCTTAACGTAAAGCTCACGTTAACCTAACTGAAACCGACGTTCACTTATAGTCACACACGTTAACTAAAACGTTAACAATAATAATAACAAACTAATCCAACTAAAACGTTGATTAATTAGTATACTCGCGATCTAGACGTAGCTATTAAAGTTACGTTCATAACAGACCGGAAATGACGTCATAAACTGACGTTGACTTTACCGAGAACTACTTTTCACTATCATATGACACAATTAGATGACGTAAATAACCCACATTACAATTACGCCCAACTTGATCTAGCGTATCGGATATACAAACGTAACGTATGTAACGCAACGTATTAACACTGACAAGACAACTGTACGTCCTACATTACAAAACCTTATAAGATACCAACGGTAAATCAAACTTAAGATTCTGCTATTAGGTTTAATTCATTGTAACGATATTATATAACGTTACGGGTGACCTACGTTACTAAATCAGGACATAAAATGGACCTCAGTAACAGTTACGACACAACGTACAAACGTTTGAATTAATGAACTAACAGATTGTCATGCAACAGCAGTGCCAAGGTACTCAAATGGACCTTAAAACTAAATATGTATCATCCGTGCCAAGACAATTCAGGTCTATATAACCTCAGTTTCCCCACTCTGATATGCAACCTGTTACATTCTATCACAAATTAATGCATGGGCTATCGCACTTCATCACGCAGGGAATAAGGATAGTTGACCTTAATTGAGTGTAGGTTACATTTACAAAGAATTTAGTGGCAAAATTGTTCCCCTAAAATTCATAGCCTTACGTCACCTTAGAAAAGAACAATCAGAAAGTCAATAATAATAATAAAAAAAATGTCTGACAAAATTGTGCCTAGATTCTGTATATATTGTCAATGTGTTACACTGGCAGATATTAACCGGAAATCAAATCCCGTTACTTCATGACACCATGTTACGCAGAAGGTTTTACACTCGGTCGACACGGGTGTAGAGCCTTATGCGTCGCCAGGACGGCGGAGGGTGACTTCCGGTTAAAGGGTTATCTACCAGTGTATTACACTAACGAGGAAACTCTAACAACGTTAGAATTTTTTAAGTTTATATATAATGTAAATTCTATATACAACAATACAATTTACAACTGTCACAATTACAATAATATACAACACACATTAGTTCATGTCGCTGGCCCAAGTAAGGTGTTTGTTTCAAATCTGTAATCGATTTGCGTGCAATGCGCAAATAGATTACTGTCTGACGTCAACACCGTACTCGGCTCAGCGCCACGAACTAAAGGAAAACACAAAGAACAAAAGACGTCAGTTTGAGCTCATACCAAAAAAACCAAGGCCTTATGTTGGTAGACTTCACTTTGTCGTTCCCTGGATCATGTCATGGGCCAGTCCATATATCATGAGGAACACCAACTTATACTAACACGTGCACGATTATATACTGGTCGCTTCCTGGATCGTACCAGAGACCAGTCTAAATATAATATGACACATTTTAGTGGACGAACACTGTCCCACTTTCACCTCTGCAGTAATTACATCGATTTTGCCAATATTTTGTGCTTCCCGCCTCTGCTAGGAATACATGCACAAGGGCGTTGTAACTGCTCTACCCGGGTTGGTATTAACCTGGAGACGTATATCGAATCTCCAGGTGAGACGTGGCTCTAAGCCCTAACAGCTGACTGCCGGACTTGATGTGCCTAAAAATAACGAACTTACACTTAATACATTGTAACTACATAATAACAATACGTAAGACTTGGGCCTGTCTTGGAAATACCATACAACGCCCTCGGCGAATGCCGAGCATAACGTGCACACGCCAGCCGTGTCACCAGACACGACTCGCGCTCACGATGTAAAGCTAAAAGTGTGCTTACCACTTCCGCCAATGAAGAAACGTAGATCCTACCACGCATGTGCGTCGAAGGATCTGACGTCAAACATTGTCAAGAAGTATACTGACGTCAACAGGCATTACCATGACATACCCCACATAAAACATGAATAATCTAAACAATGACCTATTTACATTAAATTGATTGACCAAAATCTAACTCGCATATGTATTAATTCATTTCTTTAAACTAAGCGTAATACCATTTGCCATAGAATATAATAGCTGAATAAGCGTTTCTCACACATTTGGGATCATAACGTTTGATCTGACATCATGACATCAATGATGTTATACCATATGACGCCGTCTAATGAAGGCGAATCAAACGCATGATGACCAAATGTTACCATTATAACTTATGGAAAAAACCCTTAATGCGGTGCATGCTATGGCGTCAATTGACGTCACGAGTATATAAATTAGTTCCATTACAAATCAATCTACTTCTATAGGCCACGTATACGTGAAACTAATATAAAAAGTGCTGACGTCGCATTAACATGAATGCAACTGACGTCACATGAATAACATGAATGCAACTGACGTCACATGAATGATTGAATACAACTGACGTCACTGGACGTCAAATAGACGCACACCAGTGAAACTAATGTAAAAAGTGCTGACGTCGCAATAACATGAATGCAACTGACGTCACATGAATAACATGAATGCAACTGATGTCACTGGACGTCAAATAGACGCACATCATTGCAACCAACATCAGTGATATAAACTATTTCCGTAGTTTACAAAACTTCCTAATATACAAATACCATGCGCAGCATGGTCAGTATAAACAAAATTGGTCGACATATGCACAGCCTGATCACTGTCAACAAAATCAAATCAGTCGACACATATAATCATACCGTATCAATCAGAAGTCACATTTTTCATTCTTAGCCAAACTATTCTAAATAAATATAATAAAATCTTACCATTCAGGTCTAAACTCAGAATCTGGGCACACAACAATATAACATCCTCAGTATAAGAATTAACAGCCACGTCTAACTTTTCAATAAAAGATAGGCGTATAAATAGTATGCGTCTCACATTTAAATCATGGGACTCGAATATAAGCGTGCAGGTATTCACATTAAAATCATGCAACACGCTGTCCACAATCAAAAGACTCGTGCAGGTATTCACCTTAAAATCATGCAATACGCTGTCCACGAGAGGTATTCACAAACAACCCATGCATAACGTAGTCACAATTTCCGTAAATGTTTTATTACCACAGTTGCCCTAAAAACTGTAGCTCTATTGATTTAAAGGATTAAAACGATTTCGACGACATAGTCCACGATCGGATCCATTTCGTAACAGTGAATGTTGCATTGTATAGGATGTTTTTGTAAATGTATGCTCATGCGGGCCCGCTGGTGTAAACCAATTGTAGATAATATAAAAATATTACTATAAATATGGGGGTCTGGGGGGCGCCCCCCAGAAGCCAGAGACATTATAAATAATCAATTCCAATGGAATTATCTGCAGACTATATTTGCTTTTGAAATTTTGGGTGGAAACAGGTTATTTTTTTCTCTTTCTTTTGAGGCCAGATTATTTTTTTGAACCCCCTTATGAGCCAGGTTATTTTTTTCTTGCATTTCCAAAGACAGGGAATTTTTTTGATAAATATACCAGGCCCCCCCCCCGAAAATAACATGGTCGGTCCCTTATACTTCCAAGCGTAAAATCATCTATTCCCCCTCTTGAAGTTAATAACGAAATATTTACAGACGAGTGCGACAAGGCCAGTATTCTGAACATTTTTTTCCAAAGTCAGACAATTTTGAATGAACAAAATGCCGTTCTTCCTGACTTGCCTGTTCCTGCATTGTTTAATTCACAGTTGAATGCTATTGTCTGCACTCGACTTGAAGTGGAGTCCGTTTTAAATACATTAACTCTCGGTAAAGCGTCTGGTCCGAATGACCTTAGCAATCGTATACTACGCGAATTATCAACTCAACTCTCTATTCCTTTTTGCTCCTTGTTTAATCAGCCCCTACGAACAGATACTTTTCCAGCACCGTACAAAGAAGCTAACGTATGTCCTGTACCAAAAACGGGTGACTTGTCAACTGCCTCTAATTATAGACCTATATCCTTACTCAACGCAGAAAGCAAAGTTTTCGAGAGAATCGTCTTTAAATATTTATTTAATCACTTACAAGACAACAACTTACTCTCCTCCTTACAGTCTGGTTTTATGCCAGGCGACTCTACTGTTAACCAACTTACATACCTCTACAACACTTTCTGTCAGGCACTTGATTCTGGCAAAGAAGTTCGGGCTGTCTTCTGTGACATCAGCAAAGCCTTCGACCGTGTCTGGCACTGTGGACTTCCACATAAACTCAAGGCAGCTGGTGTTACAGGGGATGTCCTTAACTGGTTCAAGAATTATCTTTCAGCTAGAAAACAACGTGTTATTCTTCCAAGTGCTACCTCCGACTGGACCTTCATAAGAGCTGGTGTCCCACAGGGCTCTATTTTAGGACCTTTACTTTTTCTGTTATACATTAATGACATTGTTACTGATATTGGTTCAAATATTCGACTATTTGCAGATGACACTAGTCTTTTCATTATTGTTGATAATCCTGTTACAGCAGCTGACTGTCTAAATGCAGATCTTAACAAACTTTCACGATGGACTGCAACCTGGCTAGTTACATTTAACCCCTCTAAAACTGAAGCTTTATTATTTTCTCGTAAATTAAATAAACCGCAACACCCTCCTCTTCTTATGCAAAATCATCAGATATCGGAAGTAGAATCTCACAAGCATCTCGGACTATATTTCTCTAATGATTGTACCTGGCATGAACATATAAAGTATATTAAAGATAAGGCTTGGTTTAGAATAAACATCATGAGGAAACTGGAATTTAAATTGGATAGGAAATCTCTTGAGATAATTTACACAACTTTTATTAGGCCTATTCTTGACTTGAGTATGGAGATGTCATATGGGATAATTGTACCCAATACGAAAAACAAGAGTTAGATAAAATCCAAACCGAAGCAGCTAGAATCGCTACAGGAACAACAAAACTAGTCTCATTAACCGCACTCTACAAAGAAATATGTTGGGAAACACTCGAGCAAAGACGGTACAACCACAAACTAACTTTATTTTACAAAATGTTGAATAATATTACACCATTATATCTATCTTCTCTTGTCCCACAATCCGTCAGTAACATATCTCGCTACAATCTTCGAAACTCAAATGACCTACAAACCATTAATACTAGATCTAACCAGTATTTCAGTTCATTCTTACCATCTAGTGTTAGAGCATGGAATAATTTATCTCCCGAAGAAAGGCAGCATGAATCTGTAAACTCTTTCAAATGCTTCTTACAGAAAGATAAAACAACAGTTCCAAAGCACTATTACACAGGGTGTAGAAAAAGTCAAATACTGTTAGCTCGCCTGCGGACAAATTGCAGCTCGCTTAATTTCGACCTCTTTGTAAAAAATATATCAGACTCTCCTTTATGTCATTGTGGTAGTATAGAGAACGCTCAACACTTTTTCTTTCATTGTTCATTCTATCAAGTTCTACGTAATGAATTAATAACTGCAATTACGCCATATAAACATCCTTCCTTAAAACTATTTTTGTATGGTGATCTGTCTCTGTCGCAAGAAATCAACAAATTAATATTTGAGAAAGTTTACAAATTTATAAATGAAACAAAACGCTTTTAAGTATTAAAGGTAGGTTCCTGGACTAGCGATAACAATTATGTCCACAAAATAATTTTGTCTTTTTCTGAGCAGTATTGAATTCTCTTATTTTTCTGAATTTGTTGCTACAAAGAAACTCGTCAGATGTTGAAGAAAAAAGTCGTTTTCCCTTTTGGTTTATTTTCTTTCATTGAAAGTCCAGTTCTAAAAATAACTATGTTTATTATGTCTATAAGTGCGCGATTTCTGATGCCATTCTCCAAAGGTCAATTTTCCCTTGCCGTGAGCTCTCCTAGAGGCCCTGGCATGGCGGATGGGTTAAAACTATCCCAAAATGCAATGCATCATGACGTCAGCATCATTATCTATTTTTGGCGCGAACTAAAGATAGCGCTAACTGGTGTGCGAAGCAGAGTTAGGAAATCCCTTGCAAAACGACTTTTTTAATATTTTTTTGATTTATACTTTTTAGTGAAACTTATTCATTCCCTTTTATAAATGATTTCCAACAACTTGGATGAAAGATCATCAAAATTATGATGCATTCCAAAGTACAGGAACCTACCTTTAAGTACTATACTACGCATGCACCTTATGTATATGAAGATTAATAGACATAATCTGATATTCTGGTACCCGCCTCCTCTCTCTCAATCCTGTGCGTCATATCGTTTGGTACTTTTTTCCTCCTTTGATGACTTATTTTGGTGTCTTGTGTCCTTAACATGTTCCTTTTTTTTTTTTTATCTCTCCTCCCCTTACCATTTTGTGATTAAAATATTTAGACACACATACAGATCAAAAAAAAAAATTTTTTCTCTGCTCTTCTGCGAAATCGTTCTGTAAGGTTATAAGTGCTATTCTTCCATTGATTATTTTTGTGTAGTTGTTAGTTGCAGTTCTGCTTAGTTATCTCACGTAGTACAAAATTTGGTTTAAAATGTTACATACCTTTTATTATGTACAGTTTCCGCCACATTGTGTACAATTTTTCATGTCAGGGAGAGGAACTCGATAAGCATTTTGCTTTCGTTCCAATCCCTAAGACTGTACTGTTTATATTTGATTGTATGTTACTTGTAATTGAGAAACAATAAATATGTTTAAACCAAATATAGAATAGAAATAAGAAATGTTTTATAGTTTTATAGAAATGAAACAATTTAGAATTGAAATCAAATAAGACTGAAAGCAAATACGAACATAACAAATATAAATCACTAACTTGTACAGAAATTCTAAATGTAAATATCGAAATATAGGATACCAATGAAGGAATATACTATAGAAATGAAATATCATAGGATGGAAATGAACAAAAGTTTGATACAAATATGAAAATATTAAATGCAAAGCACAATATATATAAAAAATATGGAATATAAACGGAATTCAATGAATAGTAATGAAACAATCTAGCATACAAACCATTAATTAGTAAATAGAAATAATCGAATATAGACTAAACAAAACAATACAAAAGAAATCAGATATTGAATACAAAGGATCGAATATAGAATTGAAACAAAATTATGCAATAGAAAGAACAGAGATTGAATAAAGATATGAAACTATACAATACAAAGTATAGTACAAATAAAAATCGAATAATGCAAGGTTTGACATGCCATAATTTTATGTGTTGTATTTATTTATAGTATCTTTTGTTTTGCTAATAAGCTTAGTAAAGACCGGATTTACTAGTCATTCGCCTCAGATTTCTAGTGTACCTGCTGACAGCAACGAATTTGGGTTTTCAGTGATATGGAATCACTTGTGCAATGACGATGCATATGCTATAGAATCAATGAGCCGCGACACGAGAAAACAAACAATATGGTTGTGCGCCCAACGCTGACTCAGATCAGCCTGGGCATCCTCCCAGTTGTTAGTTTTCTAGTGTTGAGGCTCCAATAACACGCCTGGTAAACTATCACAGGTACCTCCGGCGGAGGTACTGATTATCGGCTGTGACCGGCATCTCGAGCTGCCTGTGACTGTCAAACAAATGACAACAAACGCTAGGTATTCCTCTTTTTTGACAAAATACAAAATAGCCAGGGAGTTTATCAAAAATCAAAAAGTGCTATTCGCCCCTTATAGACATTAAGTTTTGTCACACATAATATCCCCCAGAACTTTCCATATTTACCAAAGATACGACTTTTGGAGTGGCTTTGATGTCAGCTCACAGTACTCAAAACATAAAGAATTCGGCCATTTTTGGTCCTAAATGCAGAGATCTTGCATACAAATCTGTTTTTCTCGGCACACGAATGTTAAGGTAACCTCCTTGCTCAAATACAAATGTCGATTGACAAAAATAAGGCTTGATTTTTCAAAACAACAGCTAGAGGTGCCTGCAATTGCGTGGAGGTGCCTGTGATGTAAGAAAATATAGCGAAAATCTGAATAGTTATTGCAGCTGGAAATATTGTCATACTGCTTCTCTTGACCACTGCCTGGAAAGAATCATTCATTCAACGTCATAATGCGTATATCATGAGAGTCCTAAAACACCATCTCAAAGAGTTATTTGCCCATTTTGTTTCCGCTTCTGTTAGTCAAACATTGACGAATTGCACATAGTTGTTGAAAATTAACTGCCTGCCTAATTCAGTGTTAGAATCGTTATGATATGCTCGCTTAAATAAGAGCCAACGTTTTTGTGAATGGTGATGACTGTGATCGGGAGGTGCTGCCTGTGAGTCATTCCAACTCGTTAGAAATTGATAGTTCAGAAAACCATGCCTACCAAAGTCGAGAAGAACTAGGGCATCCCATGAATCACAATACACTAGATACTTTGCATATAGTGATGCCCTGAAAAATTCATTCTTCCCCAGGACATGTGGAATAGCCTCCCTCTTCGAGAGATAACAGTTACATGTATACATCCCTCCGTTAACTGTAAGGTAAAAAAAACACGGACTCATGTAGGACATTATACCACGTGCGATTTTGTTTGTGAGACTATGCCAGGACAAGACAAGTACAACATGTAACATAAGCTTTGAAGAGCTTTTGAACCGACTATAAACCGACAAGATCATGGTCAGATATACACTATCAGGTGACTTTGAGTGGCATTCTGGCTGTGGCTCGGAACTGTGTATTGTCGAGGTCACACGCCATGTCAGCTACACGTATGATATGTCAAATGAGTCAAAATTACCGATACCCATCAACGGGCATACACGTACAGGTATCTATAGTTGTTGATCCTTTTGGTACCGCATGTGTCGTATGACGCTCGCTGTATGTGTTAACTTCGTGGTAACTTGAGTGATAGGTGCTACAAGTGATTCAGTCTGGCTTCTTTGAATTGCTGGCACTAGAATCCAAATATACCTGCAAGGCATACAGAGTACAGATTACATCATCGGCAGGTGGCATATTCTCGACATTACACCTTTTAGTATTTTGAAGTGATCGGACTCTTACTGTAAATTATGTGTTATTCAAAGTCTCCGAATAGCCACTGCATCAAAGTTGGTAACAAAATAGCACTTTTACTACATGAAATGCATCTTCCGAAATATTGCTGTTTTTGCAAACGTTTCGTGTAGCTGGCATGACGTGTGACCTCGACAATTTCTAATGAGTTGGAATGACACAACAGGCAGTCAAAACGTTGCCTTTTATTTAAGTGCATTTCACTGCATTAGGCAGTAAATTTTCAACAGATACGTACCACTCGTCAGTGTTTGACTGACAGATATGGAAACGAAACGAGCAATAACTCTTTGAGATCATATGCTTTGGATTTTAGATTTCTGTTGTGAAGCATCAATGTTACGTGTTCTTATATATCCGCTTGTCTGTAGTCTTATAGCAATAAGTTCACCTGTACAGCTGCCGCCTTTGCTTTCTGGTTTGTTTTGTAATTCAAAAAATAAAATAGGTAAAAATAGAAGTTAGTGTTGTTTTCATTTGGGGCAGGAGAATGACCACCTGTCTGGGAAAGAGCTGTTTATTCGGTTTACCATGCGTGTCTTTTATGAACTATTGTCAATGTATACTTACATCCATCTTGATTTGGAGAGCAGGATGTAGAATCTGATTGTATAAGTTCATGATCATTGTCTATCGTTTTAACGAAAATATATTGCGACGTTGAATGAACGATTCTTTCAAGGCAGTGGTACAGAGATGAAGAATATCAATAATTGCAACCGCATTGAATCTTCAGATCTTACATCACAGGCACCTCCATGCCGTCACAGGCACCTCCAGTTTTTTTTTTTTTTTTACAGAATCCAGCCTTATTTGGAGTTCATCGGCATTTATATTTGGGCAAGGAGATTTACTTTACGTCAGTGTGTCCAGATAAACAGATTCTTATGCAAGAAAAGTGCATTTAGGACCTGAAACAACCGATTTCTTCTTGTTTCGAGTATTTTCGACTGACCTTAAAGCCACTTCAAAAGTCATATCTTCCGTATGTATGTAAAGTTCCCGGGGATATATTGTCAGACAAAACTTAATGTATGTAAGGGTCAATTAGCATTCTTTGATTTTCAATAAACCAACTGGTTATTATGTATTTTATCAAAAATGATGAATACCTACCCTTTTTTGTCAATTTTTGGACCGTCACAGGTAGCTCCGGATGACTGTCACAACTTTTTATCGGTACCCGTGATAGTTTACCAGGCGTGAATAATTATTTCAGACACAGCCTAAGCCAAAAATTTAACATTTTATTTAACATTTCGCTGGCTACACACTATATTGATATAATTGATATGCATAAAATAAAGTTATAAGTCACATAATAATTGAGCCGCGACAGGACAAAACCAACAATGTGGTTGTGCGCCCAGCGCAGACATAGATCAGCCTGGGCATCCGCCAAGTTTAACCAGAATCTTCATTAATTGCTCAAAGGGTAGCTAAGGGTCTAAGCTACCTTTAAGCGCACAGCGAAGAATCTGATCAGACTGGGCGGATGCCCAGGTTGATCTGAGTCCCATCTGGGCGCACAACCACATTGTTGGTTTTGTCGTGTCACGGCTCATATTTTTCTACTGAATTTAGCCCACTTATTGTCTTTTTTAACTGAAGTCACAATGATTGGCAACGTGTGAAAAACTACCCTACGGATTCGCGCAGTCTGATCATTCTTCCGTTTTTGCATAAACAATATATTAACCCGAGGAATCTGATAAGCATATAGTGAAGACCCTGATAAGTTTGTGCCAACGCGCAGGCTGATTTGAATATTTACTGCTCGTTTATGGCTTCAGGTTCTTTTCAAGCGCTATGCCAACCATATAATCATAAAATTTCTACGTTTAAGCTTCTACAACCAAGTGTGAAAAGTCTTTCCCCAAAATATTTTTCCATTGACTTTAGTGCATTTGCAAGTGTGCGAGAAATGTTACTGTGAGACTTGTATTCAAATGTTCATAATAATTTTTGCATACCTTAAAACTCATTAGATTTCTGCAATATAAAATAATATCTTGCTTGCCCTAGACCTACACACAATCAAACTACAAAAGTTTGAACTTAAATAAAATTTTCAGAAACGCAGTTTTCTATTGACGTCAATGGTGACGTTGTCCAAAATTTGCTGAAAAAGTACAGGTGTTGTCATTAAAAGCATATTTCTAAAAGAACAATTAAGTAGAGTTCAAATCAAAATTATTAGAGGTTGCCACAACTGTTGCCCTTTCTAATCATAAAAAAATTTAGTATCGTACGATAAACAGTATAGCTACAGCTTACTTCCCCGCATATTTGAAAATGCATTGCAGTCTATGGAAAATATGTTTTTTCACACGCGTCTGTATGAAGGTGTTCTATTTACATGTACAAAGATGTTACAGCTTTCTTTTTCAATGCGTTAGTTAACGTTGCTGTACTTTTGAAGTGCATCGAATAACAAGAGCTCCACTGAGCGGGCAATATACGCCCGTTGGGGCTTAAAGTTGGAAAGACACTAAGAGATGACGGAACTTTGTCAGTAGCTTAAATCTTCAATAATAAGGCAGATATAGAACTACAAAACAAACGAAGCTAATATAAAATTCCAAGACAAATATTACAAAGGGGCATAATTCCATCAGAACTGAAAGAAGGGTTATGGTTCTTGTTCTCTGCATATCGTCTGATATGTGTACAAACTTTCATGAAGAAATCTTAAACGGTTTCCAAGATATGGAGCAGACACAAAGCTAATATGAAATTACCATATGAAAAATACAAATGTGCATAAATCTGTCAAAACTGAAAGTAGGGTTATGGTTCTTTTTCTCTGCACATTGTCTGATGATGCTTCATATTTGTATAAACTTTAATAAAGAAATCTTGTACGGTTTTCCAGATATGGGGCGGACAAATAATGTTACCTTTTGAACTTTGACCTCTAAGTGTGACCTTGAGCTTTGTCGGACATTGTTGAAATACATGCTCTGCAAGTTGCCTCGATAAGGTGAACATTGTACTCAAGTTTAGAAAAAAATCAAAGGGTTAAGGAGATATGGAGCAGACACGAACTGAATACAAAATTACAAAACGAAAAATATAAAGGGGCGTAATTTTGTTAATAGTGAAAGTGGGGTTATGGTTCTTTCTCGCTGCACATCATCTAATAATGCTTTATATGTATACAAACTTTCATGAAGAAATCACAAACGGTTTTCGAGATATGAAGCGGACACAAAGCTTATATGAAATTACTGTATGAAAAATACAGAGGGGCCTAATTTTGTTACAAGTGAAAGTAGGGTTATGGTTCTTTTTTTTCTGCACATCGACTGATGGTGCTTTATAATTATGAAATCTTAAACGGTTTTCAAGACACGGAGCGGACACTAAGCTTATATGAATTTACTATAGGAAAAAATACAAAGGGACATAATTCCGTCAAAAATGAAAATAGGGTTATGGTTCTTTTTCTCTGCACATGGTCTGATGGTGCTTTAAATTTAGTACAAACTTTCATGAAAAAATCTTACACTGTTTTCGAGATATGGAGCGGACCCGAAATGTTACCGTTTGACCTTTGACCTCTTAGTGTGACCTTGACCTTTGTCAGACATCGCTGAAGTATGAGTTCTGCACATCGTCTCGATAAGGCGAACATATGACCCAAGTTTCAAAAAAGAGTGAAGGAGATATGGAGCGGACACGAAAAGTTAACGGACAGGCGAACAGACAGACAGACTGACGGAGGTTATGACATAATACGATCCGTTGGGGTCTGTTGTATCCCTAAGGAAATACAAAAATCTGAATATAACATACCTCCCCGAAGCTTAGCAGACATCTTCCTTTTGTTGTTCTCTACAGTTTTGAAATACCAGAATGAACGAAATGCTAACGAAAGACGAGTTTATATAAGCAAAGATCAAAGGGTAATTTGCGGCGCAAAAATAGGAACAATTACATGCATTTAGGTCTGAAGGGACTTCTTTGAATTGAGAGTAAATCTCTTTCTCTCTCAGGTTGAACAGATGAAAAAGTAGCTTGTTCTCAAATGTTCAACCAAGTTTTATATTTATGCATATTGTTCATAAATGAACGCAATCATTAGCTATAAGGTTGGCAGGTATACCTGTATGATACATATTGTATAAAAACTGCATTACTGTGACAATACAGGTGTGTAAATGAAATAATTAAACCTTGAAAAAGTAGACTTCCCTGTGTGATTTAGACTTAAAATCTTTTTTTATCTGCTAAACTATGAGAGAGTTGATAGGTCATTATTCTCAACGAATTGAAGTACGTAAAATCCTAAATACATTCTCAATAACGATAACTAATTTTCTGATTTTTTTCCGCAAACTGCCCTTTTGTCCTTTCTTATTTTATTATATAAATCATTTTAACATCATAAAGTCAGGCGGGTTGGAAGTCCAGATTGAGAAAACAATGTAAAGTTTCGGGAAGATCTACTGTATTTTCAGCATTTTATGCACATTTTTGTATTCACCATAACTCTGTGATTATCACCACTTTAACACACATTTTAATCATTTATATACTTCCCGCTAACTGTAACTTAGAAGTTTACACAGGGGTGCATTATTATTTAATTAAGTTCTCCGTTTATGAGCCGACTCAGTCACATTCTCACTAGAAAAGTATCTTTTGCTTTATCGGGTCGTATATCTACAACAAATTGAAACTTTATCACTTTTCAGTCCTTCCCAATGTAGTGTTGCCAAACGTCTAATCATGTCACGTAAACACCAAGCTCAAGAAATACATCACAAGTTGATTCATGTTTTGTCTACACCAGCAGAAGTACACTGATCATGTTTGGAAGTACACTGTTTCGAACAGAATTTCATTTGTCACATTACTCCTTTTTCCTGTGCCACTGGATTTGAAATAGATTTAAAGTGACATTTGGTCCTGATTTCTATAGAGGACGGCCCCGGGTTCCAGAACATCAACATGGGCAGTTGCAGCATATGAAGGTGAATGGGCACACATTCTGGTAAAGCTTTTATTTGTTTTTGTGTCCCATCTCGATGGGACCAATTCTAAATCCTTTCTTTTAAGAGCTGATTCAATTTTTAAGGGGCTAAGTCATTCGGGGAAGCTAACAGGAAATCGCAAAATTTATCTTCCTTGTAAAAATGGCGGAAAACATTGGAGTGTACCCATTCTCTTTAACCAAGAGCTCCAGATAAGAGTGAGGAATGAGGATAATTCAATGATATTTTCCTTATTCCGCAACAAAAACATACATTGTGACCCCTCATTAGAACCGTCTCTGCAAGACGGTTCTAATCGGTGGCCACAGTGTATGATTTTTTTTTAAGAAAACTTATCCCTAAATTATCCCTCTTACCCCCTTCTTATCCGGAACACTGTAATTAACCTATATCCTGGAAGGCAAAAATGCAGCAAATCCACTTTTAAAGCTGCAAAAGGGTTCATTGGAATTCCCTAATCACTGTCGTCGTCATCATCACTCTCGTCTTCTGTTGTCTCCCAATGAGATTCACCATCATGATCTTCGAAATCTTCATACGAAGACAGTTTCTGAGCTAAAGTTTGTAGGTCTGGGTTTAGTTTAAATTCGAGATGTTCCGTCTCATCGTCCGACGACGGTATGTCGTCTATATCTTCGCAGGCCTCTTTAGCTTTAAACAACTTAAGAAAAAGCTGTATTTCATTGTCATCGTCAGTAGATAGTCGATTTAGAAAATCATCTACAACTGTCAGGACGGCTGTATATTTTCGGATCTTGTTTGATGCATCAGAAATGACTTTCTGTTTCCTGTTTTCAAGATTTTCAAGAGTTTTCTTTTCCATCAGATTCAGCTGATCAGCCATATTCTTGTGGAAATCTTTTACGAGCTGTGTGGCTTCTGTAATTTCCTGTTCTATCTTGGTTTTATTACCTACTTCAGAACTTATAAAGGACTGAAGCCGGTCTTTAACTTCTTTAGCTCTTTCGACATCCTCGTTAAATTCCCCTCTCGATACAAAGCCCTTGGCAGCATCTGGAAGGTATTCTACTTTATGACACAATCGATGGTTCACTGACACGCAAACACTGCAACAGACAACTTCATGGTCCCAGCAAACTGTTTGTAGATATTCTCCAAAGTGTTTTGGACATTCATGTTTGCTCACGACTGTAGAAAGAACGCCACTTTTGCGAAGTGAATCGACCTCTGACAGCTTTTTGATGGTGTGTTTTTTCATCGTTGGAAACTTTTTATGTATCGAAACGCATCCATCACACAGATATTCTTTACAGTCAATGCAAAATTTTGAAGCATTCACATTCCTTGTTTCCTGAACACAAAGCCCACACGAATAATCATAACAAATATCAGAACCGACGGAAGAAGCACCAGTAGTGTCATTCGACATGTTAACTGAATCAAAAGAACGAACCTTTTGTAGATTGTTAGCGTTTAAAGGACACATCGCTATTGTACTCGAGATTAATTTACAGTACGTGCAAAAAAATATTGCATAAACATATTATCGTTTATAGAACAAGTTTTCTTGAGTCGATGCCAAGAGGAAATTTAACGTTGAAAAAAAGAGGTCATATGAAATTCAGTAAATCAGATATTTTTGCAACCCTTTGATAATGAAAGTTAAAGACTAAAGAAAACAAGCTTCAAATGAAAGAATGCTACAATACTATTTTATAACACACACACACACACACACACACACACACACACACACACACACACACACACATTGTATAAAATTCTAGACAGACACCGCGAAAGCGAAAGTAAGCCACACGAAATACAGGGCGCATATATAACACAAAGACACATCTGAATTCGTAAAACCGAATGTGCGCTGTGAGAAGTGATATGCACTTCTAAGTGCAGTAGTAGATACTATGAGAACTTGCATTATATTAAGGTGGTGATTTATGGTCAATGTAAAAATCTGCATAAAACCATAAAAAAGGAACGTATCTCCCTGAAAGTTAGCAGACTTCTTATTTTCGTTGTTCTTTACAGTTTAGAATACAAAATAAACGTACATGCTGCTTAAAAAAGTGTTTTTATAAGGAAAGATCAAAGGATTGTTCAAATTATGACCTTGGGTTGGCCTTGACCTTTTTACGGTAAGGCTAAATTTGTATTTTGGTGCTTTTATGTAGAAAAAACGATGTTTTCTTTAAAGCTGTTAAGATTTTGACCTACAAAATTGTGTATACAGTCATATTAATAAGTACATGAACATATATTATTACAAAACGTCAAGGTCATTCTTTGACCTTTAACCCAGATCTCTCATACATGTATTTCAAACATCTCAAAAGCCACTGAGCCAACTGCAACCAAATTTCATATCGGGCCTCAAGGGTTGTTGTTGTTTCAATTCTCGTAACGACGTTCTCCAAGTGGCTCAGTTGTTCAAATGATGACCTTGGGTTGACCTTTTCATGGCAAGGTCAAATATTGGAAAATGCTAGAAAGATTTTGGTATAAAAACTGGTATATACATATATCCGACGACTGGAAAACTCTCTCTGTCTACCCAGCAGTAAATGGGTACCTTTTTCGAATTAGGGAAGGATAAGGCAGCGAAAGGAGAGAGATGGGCTCTGCCTTTCATCAGCTGTGCCCGAGATACAGTGGGTCTCTAACCTCCACTGCCTCTACGGCTATTAGGTTATGGGAAACCTTTACCTTTACCTTTATATACAGTCATGAAGATCTTTCAGTATAAGAAATCAAGGTCATTCTTTGCCCTTTGACCTTGAACCCGCATTTTTTCTACAAATTTCAAACATCTTCTCAAAAGCCACTGGACTAATTGTAACCAAATTCGATATAGAGCCTCCAGCGGCTGAGGGCATGACAAGTTATTCAAACGGTCTCATTCACATAACCAACATAGCCGCCACGCCCGTATATGGTAAAAAACCCTTCAAAAATCTTCTCATCAGAGCCTCTTGACAGATGGCCTTGAAATTTGGTATGTAGCATGGAGTACTCTCGTCTAGACCTTTTTTATTGTAAGGTCAAATATGGGAAAATGCTTGAACATAAGATTTCATGGAAAGTTTTAAAGATTTTGGCCTAAAAAGTGGTATAAACAATCATCTTAATAAGAACATGAAGATTTTTGAGTATAAGAAGTCAAGGTCATTCTTTGACCTTTGACCCAAGTCTCTCATTTTTTCGACAAATTTAAAACATCTTCACAAAAAGCCAGTTTGCTGATTGTAACCAAATTTCTTATAGAGCCTCCAGCGGCGGAGGAACTTAAAATTTATTCAACTGGTCCAGGTCACATGACCAACATGGCCGCAACGCCCATATATGATGAAAAAAACTTCAAAAATCTAAATCTTCTTCTCCAGAGCCACTTGACAGATGACCTTTAAATTTGGTATGGAGTACTCTAGTACTTAAAAGATTGTTTAAATGATGGCCTTGGGTAGACCTAGACCCTTTTCTACGGTAAGGTCAAATATGGGAAATGGTAGACTGTAAGATTTCCTGGAAAATTTTTAAGATTTTGGCCTAAAATTGGTATATAGTGTCGTCTTAATGAGTACAAGACGATTTATGAGTACAAGAGTTCAAGGTAATTCTTTGACTTTTGATCTAGGACTCTCATATATTGACAATTTCAAACATCTCCTCAAAAGCTAATGAGCGAATTGTAACCAAATTTCATATAGAGCCTCCTGGTGCTGAGGGAACGAAAATTTGTTCAACTGGTCCGGGTCACATGATCATTATTGCCACCATGCTCATATATAGTAGAAAACTTTTAAAATCTTTCCTCTAGAACCAATTGACTGATGACCTTGAAACTTCGCATGTAGCACTGGGTACCGAGCATGTTCAAATAATGAACTTGGGTTGACCTTGGCCACTTTTTACGGCAATGTCAATTATGATAATATGCTAGAATACAAGATTTCATGTAAAGCGTTAAAGAGTTTTGCCCAAGAGTTTTCAAATGATGACCTGTGGTTGACTTCGACATTTTTCATGGAAATGCTAAAATATGGAGTTTACGGAACTTGTAGAAAAGTTTGGTGCAGAAGTTGATAAATACAGGCAAATACATAAGTACATGAACAGTTTTTAGAAATAGAGGTCAGGGTCTTTCTTTGACCTTTAAGCACACGCTATGTAATCACGTAACCTAATTGTTCGGTGACAGTTGCTTTCTCGATAACCAAACTGCTTTCTTGGAAAGAAAAATGATGACCACGCGCTTCGTTGTAACGGTAAGTTGGTTTATTTCTTGTCTAAATATTGCAAAATTGAAATGATTTACATCGAGCAAGTGGTATCAATGAATAATCTGTTTCTTCGACTATTAGTCGTTGCGAACGGTATTTAAGCGCCAATCGCAATATCATTGTTTATTAAAGTGAGGCGGTTCTAATGAGGTTCAACAACATTTCTTATTAGAAATAACAAATACATGTGACAAAATATAAATCAATTAAAAATCTGGAGCCAATGTAAATATCAGTCTGAAGCATATGGCCCAGCAGGCACAAACCGTTGAATTAACATTGAATCAACCTTGATTCAACGTCATGACATTGATTCTATGTTGATTCAACTTTGTGTGCCCAGTGGGGAAGTTCACGCTTAACGTTTACAAGACTCAGCTTTTCGCTGGGCGAAATGCACTTGTTCTGATCAGACTATGCATATGCACTATCTGGTCTGGGCATGCTCTCACAATGCTCATTACGAACATATCTACTGTCACCGTCAAAATTACATTAACAACGAAGCCATTAATCCAACTAACGCAACTTGTTGTACATATATCCGCACAATGTTAGCAGCTGACGGGTGTCCAATAATGTCAAAACACCACGATTGTACTGTGGAGTGTGTAACTTCCATCCAGCGCCTACCCAGTGTCCTGCTGCAACTGGAGAAGACGGTCTTTTCCATACAGGCTGTATAGTTTCCCCAAGATCTGAAATATTTTGAAACAAAAACTATGATTAGATATTACATCAGGACCATTATGCGTGCATGCTGATGCTAAAATGGCCTGTTTGCCGCCCTCACAGCAGTGCACATTAAGTTTTGTTATAATCGCTCCTGTAATGCATGATTTAATGCCCTTGAATTGATTTCAAATCACTAAATTAGCCATTACTAAGTAACTGGTGAACAATTTTTTGTAGCTAAATTAAAAATGTATCATCATAGTGCAGTGATGCTGAGGCAAGTGCTTAAGAAGAACAGCTTCAGCTAATGCCTCACTTATTCTTGAGTGTTTGCCTTTGATCTTATTTACAATCTTATTTACAATCCACAAGTTCAGCCGTAACTAAGTAACCAGTGAACAAAACTTTATGAAACTTAAGATAAACCATAAACGAATCAGGGCCACTCCGGCGGAGGATATAAATTCAACGAATTTGCTTGTCAAGACTACAATGTACATTTTTTTTCAGACGCGCCTCCAAGCCTGAGACATTATGCAAAGGTCAGAATACCAAGCTCCCTACCTGTGATGTCGATCGAGCCAGTCAATTACAACACAGGCAAAACTGGCTCTTGACCGAGACAATCGACAGTAGTATCAGCTCGGTTGACAGCTATTTACAACAGTTCCATTTACCATTATTGGTAATGTTTACGACCTGAATTCTCGGTCGACAGCAACTTCGTATAATATCGGATTGGTCGACAGCACACGTAAGCAAATTGGCATTATCCCCGTGTATAAAACAGCACCCGGCATAGAAACTCGCTTTTGATTTGTCTTCTACATTCTATAACTCGCTGATCTCTTCCGTCTTTTTGTCTGAGAGTGAGGTACGCAGGGATTGTGTGTTGCTTGGAAGCTCGAACTATGGACACGATTTAATGTTTCTGACCAGTTGCAGTTCCTGTTATAAGTTAATTCTCAGAAACCCTCTGGTCAAATTAAGTGATCGGAACAGCAACAAAAAAGCATTCCAGTCAGAATTCAGGTAAATGGGTATACTGTCAGGGGAAACAACTCTGCCACTTTCATTTCTGCCTCCCTTATCAATGAGGATCAATTCTTAAAGAAAGAATTTGCTCCTCTAGGAGCAATCTCTTTCCTTTAAGAATAGACCCTATTTTGGAGGGGCTGCGTCATCTAGAGAAGCAAGCAGGAAGTCACAAAATTTATTCGCCTTTTGTAAAAATGGTGTAGATGGCGGAAATCAGGGGGTACACTTACACTAAAAGTTGCATGTTTGCGGCTCCAAGGGAGATCACTGACAGGGGAATATTTGCCTCCCAACTTATAGGGGTTTACTCTTAAATAGAAGAATTTGCTGTCTTCAGGGAGCAAATGCCATTCTCCCTTGTATAAATGGCATTCAAAACATAGCGCTTTATCCATACACCTTGTATTGCATCTTCTTTCTCTGTCTCTCTCTCTTTTACGAGGAAAATCCCCACTCAAGGCGCAAACAGAAATTATAAAACGTACCTGCAAAGACGATTTTTCGATTGGTCAACAGGTAGACTAAGATCGGCCGGTTCCAAGATACAGCTACCGTTATTATTAGCAATAGCTCTGTACACGCACTCGTTGGAGTAAATGATATCTATAATCAGAGAGAGAAAAACAGAAAAAAAAAACAAAAAAAAAAACACTTGATTGGCATGCGTTGTGAATACCAACTGGGCACACAAGGTTGAATCAATATTGAATTAACCTTGATTAAACGGTCATGACGTTGTATCAAGGTTGATTCAATATTGATTCAACCTTGTGTGCCCGCTGGATAGGTGCGAACAGGAAAGACTCAGATCAGCCTGCGCATTCGCGCAGTCTGATCAGAGTCTTCCTTTTTCGGATACCTGCCAAAAGTTAAAGCTGAAAAGTGAGGGCTGGTCGATTTGCGCAAATGCGCTGGCTGCTTTGACAATTTATGGTACGCACACGGTCCTTCTCCAAAGTACTGTGTGGTCCTCTTAAGATTGGAATTTATTGCTACTGTAACAATAACTTTTCAATACTTTGTATATAGGAACAGTAACTTTTCTTATTTTGTTCATAAGATATGTAATTTTATTTCAGATGAAATGACAAAATATCACAAAAAACATGCGTTGAAGGGATTTTGACAATCTGTATTAAACGGTCATACATCCTCCCAAGCTACCAAAATTGAGATCAAGTTCCCTGAAAAAAATGCATATGTCCCAATGTCCCCTAAAAGAAACTTTTCAGCTCCCACAGCGCCCAAAGGAGTCTGTAACACGTGTCACTACCTTATTTGGAGTTTCAAAACATTTCGTAATAGAAGATACTAGTGGTACAGTGCACCTATATCGTGACGTAGATTTCAAAATGATGATCTTTACCTCAGCAGTTTTGAGCCGCGACACGTGAAAACAAACAATGTGGTTGTGCGCCCAGCGCAGACTCGGATCAGCCTGGGCATCCGCCCAGTCTGACCAGAGTCTTCGCTAAACGCTTTAAGGGTAGCCAAGGGTCTAAGCTACCTCCATGCGGACAGCGAAGACTGTGATCAGACTGGGCGGATGCCCAAGCAGATCTGAGTCTGCGCTGGGCGCACAACCACATTGTTGGTTTTCTCGTGTCGCGGCTCAATTATTTTTGATGTAAAATGCAAGTAAAACAAGTATTAAAGACAAAATACATCGAGATTTTGACAATCAATACATGTAGCTGTAGGTTGGCTCTCATTCTACATGAAAACGATTGCATTTCAAGGCATTTTTTAATGATAAATTTTAATGTTCTTTGCTTTTCTACATTGCCAGTAACTTCAGTTAGATTGGATTTTGGGTCGAGTGTTGTTTATTTACTTTTTTTTTAGACCTCTTTATTATAGGTTCCAAAATCATACTTCATCTCAATTACTCGCGTCCATAGGAGTTATTTCATGTGTTGCCAGGGAAGTGAAGGCGAAGAACATGGAATTATTTTTTACCTTTATTTTCCGAGCATGCCAGTCTAGCGGTATTGTGGATTGGTTGAAATAGTTTATGTAACAAAAGCATGAAAAATGAAAATTAGTAAACCAAGTTTTATATTCAAAAGGTCAATCGAAAGAATAAAACTTAAACAAATAGAATTTACTTTACGTGATATTTTCCCTCTTTATATACAGTGCTTATGCCAGCGTCCCAGTTCAAAGTTCTCCTATATATCCAAACAACTTCCGGCCGGAACTTCAATGTCAGAAAAAATTTGAAGCCTTCAGGCTATGTGACAGAATTGAACATACGCGTTATTTTGAAAAAAGAACCAAGACTCGTTGTTTGGCGGTAAACAACTCGTTGGTTGGTTGCTATAAAGTGGTGCTGCTTTTGTCAGTAAACAGTTTCAAATCAGCCTGAGAGTACAGATGAAATGCCCTATCTTATAAGGGATCATTGTGTTGAGGTTACGTATACTTTTCGACCTGATGAGAATAAATATTTCAGGTGAACAAGTACACCTCTCAGGCCCGGATCCAGAAGACCACCACGCACTGGCGGGCCTCTGGATAACTGGTGGGGCTGTGAGGTGCCGGAAACTATGTGTGTGTATGTGGACTGTGGTGTGTGTGGGGTGGGGGTGGGGGGAGGGGGGGGAGGGCTTGAAAACATATGGCATAATTTGGGATAAATTTGATGAGAATTTTGAAAATGTCGTATTTTGGCTTGAAATATGCTGTGACACCTCATTAGAATCGCTCGAAATATATGTTGTGACATCTCATTAGAATCGCCTCGCCGAGGCGATTCTAATACGATTCACAACATACATCTTAATCTAACTTCAAGAAAAAACTTTCTCAAACTGTCATCAGAAACTCCTTATTATCTGGAGGCCTTCATATTTTACATAATACAGAGGCCCATGGCAGATCGGGCGGGGCTGAAGCCCAAAAGCCAACTTATACTTGAAGTAAAGACTTTACCTCATGAGAAGCAAATTCTCTTTTTTCAGAGAAGGGAGAGATAAATGAAAGAGTTGCTCCCCCTGACAATGTACCCATTCAATTTAAAATATCTTACCACATATCTGGTTCACCAGGTTTTTGTAGCTGTCAAAGTTAAACACTCCTCGCTCTATGACGGTGCGACTGTGATCTGACAATGGTCCATATAAGCTCAGGCAGGAAGCCATATTCATACCGTCACTGTTAAGAAAAGGATGTTGCAACTTGCAACTCATCTTCGCAAGTCAAGGGTTTTAAGTCCACTTTGTTCCTTATGTACGTAAGGAAAAAAAAGCGGCAAAGTGGACTTAGTACCCTTGGCTTGCGAAGATGCTTGCATCCGAGCTAGCACGTGGAAAACCACGAGTCTGATAATGATTCCTTTTCCTCTTTGCTACAGAAAATCAGTGAATACATGTACAGTCAACTCTCCATTTCTCAGTG
Organism: Ctena decussata; assembly: GCA_963989385.1. Taxonomy (NCBI): domain Eukaryota; kingdom Metazoa; phylum Mollusca; class Bivalvia; order Lucinida; family Lucinidae; genus Ctena; species Ctena decussata. The sequence goes on from OZ022506.1 coordinate 46,495,398, forward strand.
ATTCGAAGTTCAGTACATGTATAAAAGTATTGATACCAAGGAGTAAATCTTCTGATCCTAAATATTTACTTTGAGATACCAGTAGTTTGCGATAACAGGAAATGTAATCTAAAGGAAAGTCCATAAAACTTTTGTCATGGATACGGATTACATTATACTGTAAATTATCTGTTAGTATGTTACATGTATAAGAAGGCTGGACAATGTATATGCAAAGTGTGCACTTTAAGTTTTGTGATCGCCCGCTTCTCCGGTCTTTCGGATGAGATTTCAAACCGAGGTCCCGTCTCCCGGCCGCATGACCGAGATCTTGGTGGGACGTTAAACCAGAGTTAACTCATTCACTTTTTGAAAAAAAATGGTTTGCTTAGTTTGGAGTCCTTAATACTGTATGTTCAAGCCAATGGCAAGGGAATCATTGGGAAGATAAGTACGAAGGCGGAATGAAAGGATTTTAGCTGAAATGTTAAGATGTTGCGTACACTTTCGATTACAAAATGTCCACTCTTTCCTTTGACAGATTTCGATTAAAATTTGCAAACACTTTAGTTGCCAATATGCTTAATCATGTACACTCATGCCGCTTCCTGCGCATTATCACTAAAATGCACATCTTTCGATAAAAATCAGGTTACCTACCTAGCGCGATATAATATACTAATTTTATCAGACAGCCTCTCTCACCTTTGACACTGATCAATTCTACTGTCTACTTCATTCAGTTCTGGGTATAGTATCTTGCCAGAGAAAACGTTAGGGGCTGGGCACTGGTCTGATATATCTACATCTTGAAGTATGCCTTCTAAACACTCTTGATTAATTTCCCGGACATACAACCCCTGAACGTATGCTAAAAAGTCTAAACTGCAGTTGTCCACACGTTTTCTAGGTTTAAAGAAGCATTGTGTTGCATTCGCGGATCTGCAAACAAACATAATTCATTAAAAAATACCGCGCTTTTTGAAAGTTTGCAGATGCACATTTTGTCGTCTGCTATTTGGTGCTTAAAGAGTCAATAAAGTTCTGAGAGTACTGGCTGACGGACAGTCAAATCTGGCAAAAGTAGGACACGAAGATTATGTAAAAATCCATCACGAGTGTCCAGGTAAGATAGGGAAATCTCGCCCAATTGGTAAGAATTGAAACCATGAGAGAGGCTTGCCGAGTCTGTAATTGGAATGCCAGCCCCGAGATGAGTTACCAATTCTAAATAGACCGGCGCATAATGAATTAGTTTTGTTCCATATTTGCGAACTTGTAACCTCAGATGGGATAAAGCTTCAAGGCAGGAAATTTAACTTTTAGCCAGTAAATGGAAGTAAATTTTGAGTAGCTCAGTGTGTTTATGGTGTCTTAAAACAGGCGGAAACACTTTTGCACTTTTAAAATAGCCAGAGAAAACGATCTGTTAGTAAATTTTCTCCCATAAGGAACAGAATCAAGGTACAGCTTATAGCCTCTAACGTACTGAGCGTCAAGCTGCTACAGACGTCGCATTTTAGGTATTTTGATGTCATTAAAATTTTGTGACCTCAGCCACCTATGATATTCCTAGTTGTATGCGCGCCCATATTCTGCATTTGAAATGGAAATATCAATCAACTAGAAAAGGTGTTTGTAAAACACTATGCCCAAACCATATGCTTGATCCTAAAAGTGCATGGTCAGTACTAGAAAATATTGACAGAAATCATTCAAAAGTCTAGCAGTCAATCTACTTACCGTCTCTAATCAGCTCTTTTCAAGATATTTTGCTGCCGAGTTTAAAATGTCAAAATTGTCAAAGGGACATAACTCCGAAAAAAATGACAAAATTTGTTCGTAAGTTAATATACTCATCACCTCCAATCAGCATACCAGCTTTCAAGTCGGTAGCTCAAACAGTTTTTGAGATAACTTGCAGTTAAAATGCCAAATTTTTCAAAGGGCCATAACTCCGAAAAAATTGATGGATTTCATTCAAAAGTTAAGTAATTCCTCCACACATCATTCCTAATAAGCTGGCAAAAGTTCAAGACCCTAGCTTAAATACTTTTTGAGATATCCTGTTGACAAAGTTGAAATGTCAAAATTTTCAAAGGGCCATAACTCCTACAAAAATTGACGAACTTTTTTCAAAACTTAATCAGTTCATCTACTTATCATCTCACAGAAGTGGTTAAGTTTCAAGTCCTTAGCTAAAAGACTTTTTGAGATATCTTGCTGACAAGGTTTCATTATGAATTTTCTCAAGGGCAAAACTCCAAGAAGAGAGACTACTCGGACAAGAAAAAATACGGGTCAGCTATTTTCGATGACGAACCCATATGTGAAATTTCAAAACTCTTAGGTGCACAGTTCCGAAGACACGGTATGCGTAACGAACGGACGGACGGACGGATGGACGGACAACCGAGAAGCAATATGGCCCCTCAACTTCTTCGAAGTTGGGGTAATAAAAATGGAAACATTCCCTGTTGCTATTGGAAGAAAGATGTTGCAAATGATAAATGTTTCTTCTATGAGCTGAAAGCCTATTTGGCATGTGTTAAAGTGCCAAGAATAATGCAGTGGCAAGGTTTCAGATCTATCGGTCTCATGTCCTCATAACCAAACGTCATACATAATACGAATACACAGAACTTGGGACAAAAATGTTACACCAAAAGCAAGTGTGTGCGTATGTGCTTGCGTGCACGTGTGTTATTTACACTAAAGCTCAACTTAAATTTTAGTTCAACAAAACGAAGAATATGATTGAGACCTTCGTGCCATAAACATAGTGTTTATAGAAGCCTATATTATGTTCCACAGTAAATTTGGGTAGTGTAAATGACGTTGACGTTATACGTTAACGCCCAACGTACAAAGGGCTAACATGAGTCGTTTTGTTTCATATATAATGTAGTTTCAGAAAATTATAGTGTACAAAACTCCCCCTGGGGAGGAGGGGGTCTATGGTCAGCTTACGGTCTATATCATATATTTATTTATCATATGACGTCGCTGTTATTCAGTGGATAACGTCGTGTCATAAAAATCGTATGACCACACGTGTAATAACACTTCGGCGTGTACATGTAACGTCATTGACAGCGTCCATGTAAACAATGCGTTTCTTGTTGGAAAAATATTCGGTTTGAATGCGTCAACATCCTATTTTAAAGGTCATATGATAAACACAATTTTACACATATGCAATTTATGAAACCTGCCAAAGACTCGTTTCATAAATTACATATGAAATGACCACTCGTGTAAGATCCTCTATATACATGTGTATTTATTATTCGGAATCAATTAAATTGTACACTGTTGCTGGAAAACTAACTCAGAGTTTTGGTAATTTTTCAAAACATACCGACATACGCTTTTAATTCCTTCGGAATAAAATGCTTCTATATTTTCCTGCTTGTCTGGAAACATAGCAAATACAGCAAGGTAAACGCATAACATTTCCGATCCCATATACTCTTTACATCCGAAGTTAGCAAGAAAATCTACAATAAGACAAAAATTGTTAGAAGACAATAAAGCGTGACTATGCGGGAGCTTGACTTTAACAAGCGCAAATTTAATATGGACAATACAGGTTGGGTGAAATAAGATCAACTGCAGTGTCAAAATAAACAGTTCTCCTAAGAATAATTCAAACCTCTAAAACATTGCCAGAGATATACAGTACCAATGAACAGCAAAATATAGGTCACAGTCACCTAGAAATAACATAAGGTCAATCACTGTATCTGAATGTACCATGTATAGTAGAAGTCAATGGAATAGTTTTAGACATACTGGCTTAGATCACTGGACTATGACAAATACGAGGGGCGTTCGGAAAGTTTTGCAAATGACGTAATTTCTCGGTAGCCACCGTACAGACAGAACTTCTGATTGCAAAAACACATAAAACTATGATATGCATATAGAAAAGTCTGCAATCATGCTGCATTTTTTAAAAAAGGGTTCAGTTTTAACTTCTTTGAAAGAGGTATACTCTAAATCACTGCATAATTTTACTTTAGTAGGCCGTAATTTATATATCAGCAGTCTTTGATTTTTCTTATCTTCGTCAGTTAAAGACAATGCCCAGACTAGGTTGGTCTGTAAATATCGCGGAAATTATTTTTAATCTAGGTTCCATACTGGGTCGGGAATATGGATTATCCGTACTTTATGTGGTAGCAATTTCTCCATTGCTACTAAAATTTAATGATTTTGTAATGAAAACAAGTGTATTAGCATTCAAAATCTTGTCAGCAAGAGCATCTACATGTGTCAACGAAAAACTGTCAATAAATTCAAATTAATGCCAAAAGTGAAGCGTCTACAAGCTTTGAAAAATGACGTTAACGTAAATTTCAATATTCCGTCATACGAACAGCGCATTGCTTTGCAAGGAATAAATGGATAATAGTTGCCACCCTTCTAACTTTTGTATGGATATTGTAGGCAGCGATGAAGAAGCAAATGACAAAGATTAATTTTGTATTTACAAGGATATTTGACTTGATTGCCTCACACTGAAAAGATTTTACATATAAAATTAGCCCAGTGGTATGACTGGGACGTATTAAAATGCGTTGTAACTCAATAAGAAAAAGTGTCTTTGTATAGTGTTTGGTATCATTTCAAAGACAAAATGCAGTGCTTTCAGTACATGCATCGCAGTTGTACCCAGCGTGCCCCTAAACAAAGTCATGAGGCCATTTGCAAGACTTTTCGAACGCCCCTCGTAGGCCACACTGACTTACTATTAGCATGAAGTCACTCACAGGGTCAGCCCGCACCCATAACCCAAGTAATATGCAAATCCACGTGAAAGTGTTAGAAATATAATGCAAAATCACGACAATGAACTATACGTCACACTGACCTGGAATTAGTATGAGGTCACTCACAGTGTCAGCCCAAATCATGCACCAAGCGTAATTCAGATCCATGAAACAGTGTTAAAATGTGAGGTATAATCACTGGACCATGAAATATAGATCATTCTGACCTTCAACTAAGATGATATCATTCAAAGTGTCAACCCAAACCAGTTAACGCAGTATGTTACAAATCCATAAAAAGTGATAGAAATATGAGATAAAATTAATGTACTATGAAATAGGGGTCACAATGACATACCACTAGTACGGGGTCACTTACAGTATATGCCCACACCATTAACCGCAGTACAGGTTTAATTTATGAAAAAGTGTTATAAAATATGAAACAAACTCACTGGACCATGAAATAAAGGTCACTGTGGCCTGCTGTTACTTTGAGGTCATTTGGTCATATTGAGTCATTATCGCCAGCAATCATGTTCGTACATCTAAAAGTCTTCAAGAAATAAGGCAAAAACCACTTGAGTGAAATATAGGTCACTTTGACCAACTGTTTGTTTGAGTCAAACTAGAGGTCATGCTGAGTAAAAAACAATACAGTTTTTGCATCGAATAGTCTTCAAGATATTAGGCAAAACCACTGGATGATGAAATATAGGTCATTGTGACCTACTGTTAGTTAAAGGTAAAACTTAATGTCATACTGAGTCATTTTTTCTAAGCATTCATGTACGTGCATCAAATACGTGCATCAAATAGTCTTCAAGATATAAGGGAAGATCACTTGACCATGAAATATAGATCATTGTGTCGTACTGTTAAACTGAGGTCAAACTTTGGGTCATACTGAGTCATTATCTCAAGGTATCATGAACAAACATCAAACGGTCTTCATGATATAAAGTAAAATCACCGGCCCATTAAACATAGGAGACCCACTGTTAGTTTGAGGGCAAACCTCTTGTCAAACTGAGTCCTGGGCAGAAGATTGTGCATCAAACAGTCTCCAAGGTATAAGGCAGAACCACTGAACCATGAAATATAGGTGAAAGTGACTTACTGTTAGTTGTAACTTACTGTTAGTTTAAGTGTACATGCACAAACATCAAACAATCTTCATGATATGAGGTAAAATCGCTGGACCATGAAATATAAGTCACTGTGACCTGCTGTTAATTTTAAGTTAACCTTTGGGTCATAATGAGTCATTATCCCAAGCAATCATGTTCGTATTCAAGATATAAGGCAAAACCATCTGATATGAAATATAGGTAAATGTGACTTACTGTTAGTTTGAAGTCAAACTTTGCGTCATACTGAGTCATTATCCCAAGCAATCATGTTCGTGCATTAAATAGTCGTCAAGATATAAGGTAAAGTCACTGGACCATGAAATATAGATCACTGTGACCTACTGTTAGTTTGGTGTCAAACATTGGGTCATACTGAGTCATTATTCCAAGCAATCATGTTCGTACATTAGATAGTCTTCAACATATAAGACAAAATCGCTGGACCATGAAATATAGGTCACTGTGACCTACTGTTTGTTTGAAGTTAATCTTTTAGTCATATTGATTCATTATCCTAAGCAATCTTGTTCATACATTAAATAGTCTTGGAGATATAAGGCTAAATTACTGGACAATAAATACAGCTGACTGACCGATATTCATAACAACTTCTTTAGACGTATCTATGGTGTGAGCATGAAGACTCTAGCCCTTGCATTTACTTAGAAACTGAGTTAAACGCACTAGATGAATATTTTTCTATGTTTAATCTACAGTGTAATATAGGTCATGACCCGATATGCATCGCTGATTTCAGTAGATCTTACCCAGACGTATCTGGGAGTACGTTTGAAGACTCTAGCTCTTGCGGTTACTAAGAGACTGAGCTAAACGCAACAGGTGAATATGTTTTTCCTATGTTCAATCATCCGCGATATATAGATAATGGCACGATATACATCGTTGCTTTCAGTAAATCTTCCTAAGATGTATCTATGGAACAAGTTTGAAGACTCTAGCCCTTGTGGTTACTTGGAAACTGAGCTAAACGCAAGAGGTGAGTATTCTTTTCTCTGTTTAATCAACCGCTAAATAACGGACATGTCCCAATATGCATCGCTGATTTCACCGGACATATCCATGGAGCAAGTTTGAAGACTCTAGCCCTTGCGGCTACTTAGAAACTGAGCTAAACACAACCGGTGAATATTTTTTCTATGCTCAGTCAAGCGTGAAATCTAGAGGATTGCTCGATATGCACCGCTGCTTTCAGTAGATCTTCCCCAGATGTATTAATGGAGCAAGTCTGAAGACTCAAGCACTTGCTGTTACTAAGAAACTGAGCTACGCGCAACAGATGAATATTTTCTTCATCGTTCATACAACCGAGAAATACAGGTCATGGTCCGATATTATTGCTGTTTTCAGTAGATCTTTCTAAGACGTATCGTTCTATGGAGCAAGTTCAAACACTCTAGACATTGTGGTTACTAAGAAACTGAGCTAAACGCAACAATTTAATATTTTTTTTCTATGTTCAATCATCCGTGAAATATTGGTCGTGGCAAAATATGCATCACTGCTTTCAGTAGATCTTCCCCAGACGTATCTATGCGGCAAAGTTTGATGGCGGACGCCCAGGCTGATCTAAGTCTGCGCGTGACGCACATGTCACTTTCTTAGTTTTGTCATGTCGCGAGTCAATTTATGAGAGACATTGTGCAAGCAATTATCAGTTCTTGAACTGGCGAAAAAAAAAATAAGATAAATAATAATAATAATAATAATAATAATAATAAATGGTAAGCTATATAAGGTATTTTCTTCTGAATTCGCCGGGCCGCGTAGCGCAATCGGTAGGGCACCTGACTCGTAAGTCAGAGGTCTAGGTTCGAAACCCGGTCTGGCCACATACTTTAGTTTCTCCTTCCGCTGATTCAAGAAGGGCAGTTGTCAGTTACTGGCGAAAGTATGTGCACTTAGTACTTATTAACCGCTTAGAAGGTCTAAGCCTGCCCAGGAATAGTGCGGTCAGGTTAACTGATCGTCCCGACATGACCATAGTTGTTTACCGTGGATGTTAAGCAACAAATCAATCAATCGAAAAAAAAAACCTTCTGAATTCGTCTATCAATGTACACAGGGTATAATCGATTCCGCCAATTTTCGCTTCCTGCAGAGACTGTACATCATATTTGGCTGCTTCCGCCGAGACTGTCCGCGAACTCTTGCTTCCTGCCGAGACTTCTGAACATGATAAATGGCTTCCTACAGAGACTGTCCGCGTGATTCTGATTCCTGCCGAGACTTCTGTACATGATAAATAGCTTCCTGCAGAGACTGTCCGAGTGATTCTGCTTCCTGCCGAGTCTCTCGGCAGGAGGCAGAGTCACGCGGACAGTCTCGGCAGGAAGCCATTTCTCGAGGACAGTAGTCTCTGCAGGAAGCAAGAGTTCGCGGACAGTCTCGGCGGAAGCCAAATATGACGGACAGTCTCTGCAGGAAGCGAAAATTGGCGGAATCGATTATACCCTGTGATGTATCGAATACGAACCAATTCTCTTGAAAGGTTCTTGGTAAATCATTATGATATAAATAATAAAGTGAACAAGTAGATAACTGAAACATTATACAAGATACAGTTATGGAACTTAAACAAGGCACTTGCCTTGAATGAGCTCTGTCTTTGCATGCAGATTGAAGAAATTCGATTTTGCACTTTTTTAGTTATGCTACGGACAAAACTGTCACCCAGAGACATAATTCAAAAAGAAAGCAAGGCAGAGTTATGGTTCTTGTACACTCCGCCTTCTGTTAATGTCCTCTATCATTATTTGAAGCTTCAAAACAATACCAAAAATACTTTTTGAGTTATGCTCCGGATAAAGTATTACGGAAAAACGACTGGACGGACGGACGGACGGAAGCAGGCCATTTTCACATCCCCCTTCACCTGCGGCGGGGGTTACAAATGGCGTGCCGGCAAATTTTGCATTTCTTTTCTTTCACTCATGAGACAGGAATAAGACCGTAGCGCATCTTAAAGACAGCCGACAATGATGGTTTATAGAACGTGATGAGAAAGGTGGGGCAGGGTGAGGTAGATCATGAAAATATAATAAAATATAGTTTTGCCAATCTGAAAACCCTGGTTATATTTTTTTGGCAAGTCATCGGAAACACGACTATTTTTTTCTGGCTTCAGTATTAGACACAATGACATTGCTGTATTGGAAAATTGAAAAAGATGAATGAACATAAGTTGGCGGTTTTCCATCACAAATGTAACAACTGAGTGACAGTGTAAATATGAGGAAGGAATGGGTTATTATTCATCCACCACTTTTACAAAGGGAAACACCTTCTCTTCATAGGGAAATAAATTCCTGCTTTTAAAACGTGCCCTCTACTGAAAAGGGAGGCAAAGTACAAGAAAACCAATAAGGTAAACATAATAAAGATTTTTATAGACTAACTCACATTCTGTATTAGCACACATTTCTTCGTATACATTTTTCGATTCTGTTACGTCAATTACTCGGGACATTATGATATCAGTAGTCTCTGTACTCTTCGGTAGTTCTTGTGTTAAGCATGAAAAAAAGGCTTGGTATTTTCTGAAATAATATTAGTACGGAACATTTAAACATGGGGTACGGTTTTGGTGTTTATCCTTGATTAAAGGATATCCAAACATCGATTTTTTTGATATCCTTAATTCGATCTGGGGATATCCAAAATTCGATTTTTGGATATTCGAAAGTCAACCTGATTTATATTTATGGATAACTTAAATAAGATCCAAGTATCGAAATATGAAAATCCAAATTATCAAAAATTGAATACTACAAAGAAGAAACTTGAAAACTTTTTAGACTTTAAACTTTTGTGAATCTGGGCCTGATTGTTCAAAGCACCGTCAGCTGAATGAAGTCGTGGCTCACGGAATCGTTATTATTCTTAGAACACATAGAATTAAATATGTGCGAAAAAAGTGAGAAGCTTTACTGCAAAAGCTCTTACCATTTTTTTCGGCAAAAAAATGGCAGCGTTTTGCAAACAATGCGTTTAAAATCTTAATGTCTCTAACAACATCATTAGTTTTTTTTCTGAACATCTGGGTCCACCTCTCTTTCATTTTAGCCTTTGCAGCGTCGAAAAAAGATATTTGTTTGAGAAAATCTGAAGTTTCTGTTGAAAGAATTTCAGTTTGTGATGCAATTTGAAAATTGGAGGAGCATGGCATACACCGTCCTGTGCTCCGATACCAATGAAGTCATACATATGTTACCATGGCAACTAAGAGTTCAGAATGATGTTAAAGTTAGGTTATCGAGACGTCCTTCTGCCAAGGTATTAGGCCCAGCAGTTGGTGATTCCATAGTTGATATGTAAACAGATCTCTGACGTCATTGGTATCGCAGCATGGCATACTGTGTATGCAATGCATACTGTGTATGCAATGCTCCTCTCGAATTATATGTGACATGCTACCTGATATTCATTCCATGGAAGATGTGATTTTCTCAAGTTTAGTTTTATTCTCAAATAATTTGATTCTCTGTTCACACTGGTCTGGCATTCAACACAGGCAACGAAGACAACGTACAAGGAACCTGCTTGTTCTGCTCATCAGGATAAGTTTGTTTCAGAAGTATAGTCTCACGGACCATCCGACCCCCTACTCTTGAAATAGGACTCAAAAGTTTTACTGAATTGATATGCATATTCAAGAAATGCTTGAAAACAATTTTTGGGCCACAACGACCAGACAACGAATTAGTGAAAAACCTTATTCAAGCATTGCATTTATACTAGACGGAATTTCTTCGAAAATCTGGTCTGACTAAGAGGTCTAACAAACTGCCGGGTCCGTAAGAATGATAGTTTGAAATTAATGTAAGAAATATGCGTAAACAATCGTGTTTTATAGTACGTTGCCTCGTTGCCTGTGTTGAATGCCAGACCAGCGTGCTGTTGGTCATGGAGAAATGTTCACGAAAACTTTGTTCGAAAAGGATTACGGGAGGCTGGACGGCAGGACGGACGAACACATGTAAAACAGCATAACTCCACTTAAAAATTTCAAAGCGGGGTACAATAAGATTTATGCAAAATAAATACCCATACGCGGTCTGGCACACGGTTTTCATTGCCCACTCGTATATTTCATAGTCGGTCTTGTTCAGACCATCTTTCAAACCATCAGACGTGTTCGTAAGGAGAAGACCACATTTATAAACCACGGAGTCTGTAACCCTCGGAGGTGGAACTGTCTGTAAGGAGAAAAGAAATATAGCCTCTTCTATGACTTTGTTAGCTCTTTTTAGACGGGAAACCTGTTTTGAGGACATATGCAAACAGTGCAGATTCATTCCAGACGCCGCAGAACGCGGCGTCTGACCAGGGTCAGCGCTGTTTGCTTACATAAATTTCTAAATACTATAAAAGTGAAAACATTCACCAGAAACCCCTGAAAGGACCTCTGACAGTTTCCATGCAAATTTGCATATTTTTTCGGCAAATTACTGCAGCCTCCATGGGAAACCAATGTTGGTGATTTTAGCATTAACGTGTAGATTTATGCATTATAAAGCAGTTTTCATATTGATTTTGAAAAAATATAATGTCTGCAGACTAACTCTTACTGACTTTCTCAAGGGTGGTAAGTGGAATTTTCGGTCATCCAAAATACTCCAAAATTTCGATTTTTCGTATTCACTGAAATTTATTTTGTTAAATATGCTTAAAATAAATTAAATACCACAACTGCATATAGCATACAATAATATGTCAATAAAAATATGCTAGCCTGATTTTTTTAAGATGCAGTGGGTCTAATTACCCCACCAACTTTTCATTTTTTCACCTGTAGACTATCATTCCCCCCACCCCAATCCCGTGCCTCAGCTTACCACTCACATATAATGTGTATATTGGCAGTACACGCATACATGCAAAATGGCTAGCTGAGGCACGGGGGTGGGGGGAGGGGAGTATCTTTATAAAACTGTTCCTATTTTCCATACATTTAATTATAAAAACTTGCTTTTTACATAAAAAATCTCAGTCTGTGTGTTTAATAACCGAAATATTGTTTTTGTGCGAATTATAGAGAGTTCTGAGGAAAACATTTCAGTGGAAAGGCTTTTGAAGTATACCAAAAGTTCATTTTTGATCACTTTTATAGTAGGCAAAGTTACATTACAACTGTCAGAGGTCCTTTGAAATAGACTCATCCAAATAATAAGGATGGATAAGACGGTTAAACTGAACTTTTACAGTTCTGTATGGAATCACACTTTGATTTGAAATATTGCCTCTCTGTGTAACTCATTTTCGAGAGGCTTCGCAACGTCTGATGAAGTCGGCTTTCACAACAATAACGCAACAATAACCATGGTATGCTGGCGAATTTACGGAGACGAAAGTATTACATACGAGACATTGCGGGAAACTGCGCGTGCCAGGTAAACAATTTTTTTTCTGACAGTTTTTCTTGAATATCTCTGCACTGACAAAATATTTTACAGATCTGTTTTTACCATTATATTTGGCATATTTCTTTCTATCTAGAACCGTTGAGACGCTAAAGATTCACTCACCGAGTTAAGCCTGTTTTTCTAGAAAACCGTGTAGATTCTTGTACTTTGTCACAAAGCAGCTTGTATCGCCTTTGTTCCTTTATCATTTGCAAACCTGAACCCATCAGCGAGTGGCCTAGTTAGTGCTCTTTACAACCACGGTTAAATCAGATTTCAGCTTCATACATTACAAGAATAAACAGCCATTTTTCACAGGAGGGGTCTAGCTTTTCGCATTTACGACCATCTCAGCATTCCTTTTAACCTTTTGCGTGCCAAGCAAAAAACGTATAGTGCCAAATTTGCAACGTCATGACGTTCACGGCCAAACAACTTTTCAGCGTTATGTCTTGGCGTTAAGGTGGAATAGGACAAAACCAAACTTTTCAGTTTTCTAATAAAAATGTACATGATAAAATTTTTTAGTCTTTTCTGACTCACGAAATGACTTTCTTTTTGGCGTCCAACAAATATTTCTTTTTCTATGACGTCCTGAAAATGTAACGGTCTGACGTTCTTTTACGCAAAATAAATAGCGCTCAGATATCCTTATTTTTCAACCCTGTTCTGCTGTCGTTGAAGATACTGATATCAATTTCATATCAGAGTGCGGCCCGTCAAGAGATCTTCGAAGCTGTGGTATTATTTGTCCCCAAGCTCTACGCATTACGTCAGGATTGACGTAAACATGATTTTCCAATTGCTGTTGAAATTTGCCTTTTTTAACATAAAATGGTATATAGAAAAAAAACGTCACCGAAAATATACCTCAAATTTTGATATGTTTTAATGATAGGTATTTTTAAGATTTTTAAAAACTTAAATTAAAAATTCACCGTGTAAATTTTTCGCAATACTGACTTTTTCAAGTATACCCCCTGTTCAGACAGCGTCGTTGTTTTTAACGTCACATTAACGTTTCTGTTTACTGGCACACAGTCTTAGTATGAAAGTGTATTCTTGTTCAAGGTAAATGGTCTTTATTCGTAATCTTGGGACGGTGAGCGTGATTAGTTCCAAACAAAGTACTTATAAGAGCTAATTTTAGGAAGAGTAATTATAACTGATGCTAAAACTAATGAATCTGTCCATTTAGTAATTCAATTTAATGATCTTAATAAAAAGCAGTCTGGCCAAAGTTCACCCTGCAAGCACAATATTGGATACCTAGAAAATGAATAGTAGGGACTGTGAAGGCTAAACGGTATAGGCCTATGACTAAAAGAGACGATCAACATTTGAGAATGTTGTTTCCAACACGTAAATGAACCTGCACGAGAAAACTAGCAAAGTTGCATGTGCGCCCAGCGAAGACTCAGATTAACATGAACATCCGCCAAATCTGACCAGAGTCTTCGCTGTGCACTTAAAGGGTAGCTACGGGCCTAAGCTAGCACCATGTGGACAACGAAGACTCTGACCAGATGCCCGGGCAGATCTGAGTCTGCGCTGGGCGCACATGCCACTTTGTTGGTTTTGTCATGTCGCGGCCCAAATGTTTTCGTCATATGCACGGAAGCAAATGAACAGAACAGAACAATACGAGCATTAAAAAAGGCGACGCCCTATGGCTATGCATACGTTCCGCAGGGGGGGGGGGGGGGGGGAGGGGGCGTATTTCCGAGCATTGCAACATAACATGATAAGACTAAGTTTTATTGTTTTACGTCCACGGTAAACATCTATAGACATGTGGACACTATTCCTTTGGCTCTTGAGTCGGACACGCTACTTACTGCGCCACGCGGCCCCGGGAGAATAAAATGAAGCAGGGGTCGTCATAAAAGAATAACAAAACATGACATATACCAAAATGTTACTTATAGTTTATATGTTGTGAAAACAATGGGATATATTCCGTAAGTTGGTGTAAGCTTTGCCATTGTAAAATGGGTCGATGACTATTCTGTTCTGTTACGAGAAAAGACGAGAGGTCGCCGACCCTTTCCACGACACGAGACTCTTCTCTTTGAATTGGAGAGGGGACGGACAAACAAACTCGGTGCTAGGATTGTGCAATCATTGCCCTCCTGCGGAACATCGTTATGAGAATTGGACAAAAAAAATACTCTCGCCATCTGGGAAACATCGTTATCATGGTTATAAGAATGGAAACAACAACTGGAATTGGAAACATCGTTACGAGAATTGAATAGAGAAGAATGGGAAGAGGAACAGTTGTACCTCCCAACAGAACATATCCTTTATTCTCTCAGACCTTAATACATGGCATATAAGGTGTTTTAGAATAAAGACAAACTATCAGTTGAGTCGAAATACATGTAATTCTTATGAAAAAGAACACAGAGGCCGAGCACAGAGGGTTAGAAACTATATAGCTACATTTTTTCGAGTATTACGCATACCGAACCAGTCTATACGTTGGTCAACTGTGTATACATGTAGTTCCGAATGCTGTCAGGTCCGCCCCAAGCAACCATGATACGACCCATGACAACCCGTCCCACGTTCTAGGAAGTATCTGGCGACCCGCACCACGACCGGCGCTGATAGGGGTCCGTCAACTATAGGGCCTATAGGGCGAGAAGTCCAGGGACAGACATGATAATAATAATAATGAGCCACGACACGAGTAAACCATCAAAGTGGCATGTGCGCCCAGCAAAGACTCAGACCAGCCTGCGCATTCGCCTGGTCTGATCAGAGTCTTCTCTGTCTCCATGGAGCTAGCTTAGACCCTTAGCTACATGTACCATCGAAATGCACGTAGTGAAGATGCTGATAAAATTGGGTAGATGCAGAGGTTGATGTGAGTCTTCGCTGGCGCATATCCCACTTTATTGGTTTTGTCGTGTCGCGGCTCAAATCACATACCGTTTCAGCGTCTACAAAATTTTGACAACACAAAACTATCGAACTATTGTAGCAATGGTACTAAGAAGAAATACTTTGGTATTGTATTTCGATACCATGGATCCGTAACGCTGAGCCTTTTGGAGACCACTATTACGAGAATTGAAACTACAGCATCAAAAACTTGCGGCATTAAAGTTATGCTTTCATCAAAGTTATGCTTTAACTTTACTTAGTTTATCATCATAAGATCATCTTGGTGTCTCGCTGTCTGACATTGTCTGTCTGTCTGTCTGCTTTTAGGGGTGTCTGTCCTTTCAGTCCGTACAGAAAGCCTAGTTTATGATTTGACTGGAGATGCACTGAGCTGACGGTAATGAAAGCGTAGGGCACGACGGAAAATATAGATATGCACTGTAAAATTCCGTAGATTTTACGATAGAATACCTGGGAACCAGCTGCCAGTCCATTTTCCGTTAATTTTACGGACGCCCGTAAACATTTGCGGAATCATCACGCAGAGTAGGGTAGAAAATGACATTTAATGTTTGGGTCATATAGCCCTTCAACACTATAAAGTTATTTTCGAGGGCGGTCAGTTAACATAACTCTACCATATCGAGATTTCAAAAAAATATATTACACATATTATACAGTGTGGGACATTGATCAAACATGGCCGCATACAAAGAGTTCATAACATGGAAGACCCAGGGAATAAACTGTATCATAATAGAGCACGTGGCCTTGTATGTATGTATGTATGTATGTATGTAAACATTTTCCGTAGATTTTACGGTAGAATGACTGGAAACCAGCTGCCAGTCCATTCCCCGTTATGTTAGGGGCGCCTGTAAAAATTGCAGGAACCATCACGCACAGCAGGATAGATTTTTGCAGGTATTGTTTTAGTCATATAGCCCTTCAGCACTATAAAGTTATTTTTTTCGAGTGCGGCCAGGTAACATAACACTACCATACCGTGATTTCCGAAATTGTCTTACAGGCAAACGCCCGTAAAAATAACGGAAAATGGACTGACAGCTGGTTGCCAGTTATTCTACCGTAAAATCTACGGATTTTTTTTACAGTGTAGGTAGGTAGGAGGGTAGATTACAGTAGCGCAGCTGCATGATCATACTAACCAAGAGATCCTTTGACATTTACAGCGTACGCTCCTCGTGTTGCTTGACATTTTTCCCGTCACTCTCTTTGGGGGCGCTATTGTCTTTTGCCCTCCACACGGGAATTTGAATGTGAATGTACTACATAGTCCATACCGTTGCTCTCTGCAAATGTTTTTAAACCTTAGAGTTTCTCCACACCAGTCGCAACCATTGTCAAATTCTGCGTCAAAGCTTGCAAAATCTAACATCCGACGACAGTGCACTCTGTAGAGAGTTCCATTGCACACATCATTTCAGTACCAACCTCCCATCGTCCTGATATGACTAAATTACTGTTAAAGGACGTAAAATCGCATGTCATTTATCCATTCAGTTTGGCTGAAAGCTATAGACCATACACTGTAAAAAATGTGTTTAGAATCAATGCAAAAATGCAGTCCGATTTTTTATGTGTTCAAATCGTAACATGTTCAATTTGCAACATGTTTAGGTTTATGTTTAGAAATTAAACATGTATAAAACTGGTTATATTTACTTTTTATTTTGAAAATTTCCTCTGTCAACATTTTCGTCTCGTTTTTTCGATCTTCAACGGGGAAAAGAGAGAATGGATTCATCCGAAACGCGTAACAGAATAAAACGTGTTTAGCAGACTTTGTCCGGGAAAATGATAGAAAAGGCGTACATGTTTAGCTATATGACATATTCCTAAACATGTTTACACCTAAACATGTAACCACTTGTGTTTTATAGCTAAGCGCGATTTTTAGTGTATAGTCATCTAAATATGAAACGCTGAACAACAAAATATTTGTCTTTTATGCGGTATATACTGGAACTTGCAGTCATGCTCGTGTTCAGTTTTTAGCTCCATCGAGCAAAGTTCAGGATGAATTTATAGGACAAGTAGGTTCCGTCATCCGTCCGCACTTGTAGACCTCCTCTGAATCCACGGCATCGATAACTACCAAATTTCAACTCTAGCCGCCATGGGATCAGGGAGCAAAAAAGAATCATATGAATGCGCAAGGTCTGTGATCCAAGATCGCCACCTTAAAATATAACTTTGTTAAAGCAAAAAAAAAAAAAAATAAATAAATAAATAAATAAAAAAATAAAAAAATCTTCTCCAGTACTCATGAAGCGAATTACAGTGGGAACGCGTATCCATGGCGGAGTGATATTTTTATACAGATAGCAACGAAATAACGTTCGAAATTTCTCAGACTCAGATTCAATCGACGAACGTGTCGCAATTTCAGTGATGCTTTGTCGGCGAATCAAGCTACACAAAGCCGAAAATAAGATATGGTTTTATTCCTTACATCTTAATTTAATTCTCTATGCCTTTAAGAGCAGAGCTAAACACCGAGATATTCTGCAATCGAACGTTTTACGTGATCATGTAAAGACGACTCTTATCCGCCAACTTCAACAGCAATTTTCAAAATAAATCGACTTTCTCCCGTCGGCGGACATATGCCATGAAAAACACTGGTGTCTGCCCTTTCTCCATTATAAAAATTAAGTAATTCGGTGTTTGGGACAATTTCCTTTGCAAAATAATGTTTAGGTACCCTATTTCATTTTCTCAAATTAATGGCGGATTTTTTACCTGATCGATAGACAGCAAAATAATCTGTAATAAATTTAAACATTACCGAAATGTTCTTGAAGCCTGAAATCCGACACACGAAGAGGAACGCATCTAGTAATTCAACATACAACAATATTTTTTTCTGTACTTTCTTCAGAATGATTGGGAAAAGAATTCTGATCTGTAGCCTACACCATACTGTAAACAAATCGATCGATTTATGACAGTTGTGACGCAATTACAGAACTGCGTCAACTGTTTCAAACTTCGCATTTACTTGCTTATAAGTTATTAAGACCGGTACATTGTGGTCACAATCAGAGGGACTGCTAGAAAAAAATAATTTTGCCATCCAATTAATCCTGCAAGTGCCAATATTTCAAAGCCTCTCCTGCAACTCACACGATCACCCTACCCAACTTAAGGCCCCTCTACCCCCCCCCCCCCCCTTCTTCCTCCACCCTTCCAGTGGCGGATCCAGAGGGGGTTCGGGGGTTCAAACGAACCCCCTTCTCAGCCCAAATTATTTTATTTTCATGTGGAATTTCAGGAAAAATTGGTCAAACTGCATAAATCGAACCCCCCTTTCAGCTAGTTTGAACCCCCTATCCAAAATTCCTGGATCCGCCCCTGCCTTCCTCCATTCCCAACCCCCACCCCTACTTTTTTTACATGAAAAACTAAGCAAAATATAATAGATGTTTAGCCATGTTTAGCCATAACAAATACTTGCAAAACTTCATTGACTAAAATCCTTGATTAAAAAGTGCAGTGTAGACCTGGGTTAGACTGTACTATCAAAACAGCAGTCTAATCAGGGTCAGTACTATTTGATTTTCCCAGCAATTTCGACACACTGTCAGATGGTGAAAGTGGTAGGACAATTGCAGTAATGAAGATTTTGTTTCAACTTTAAGCTTAGAAAATAACTTGGCCATACATACTTATACACTCCTTTACACTCCATATAATTTCAGCCAACATTGAGAAGCAGCATATGTACTGTTAAATGAGCTTTTGAGCATTAAAATTGCAGTATGCATTTTTATAACATAGGTTTTGGCCCTCTGTGGAACTACCTTAATAAGGAGTTCAAATGAGGGGTTACAACATATATATTTACTTGTTAGTTGTTAATCCCCTTTTTAAGAGTGTAACAAGACTAACAAGAATTTATTGATTCTTCCTAAGAAGAAACCAGGGATTTAATAAAATACATAATTGAGCCGTTCTCTGTGAAAACCGGGCTTAATGACATTACGTAATAATTACGTTGTGAACGGACGAAAAACACCAAAATTAATGGTTTTTCGGACATCTATTTATTTCCATGAAAATACCTTAAGCGTTGAGATATAACAGAAAGCCTATGAATTCAGACAAAATCCAGTCAGAAATATGACATGTGTTGCCATGACAACGCTTATTCCACGGTAACCCCAAAGCCTTGAAAACAGATGGTATACCATCACAAAGACCTATCATTTCAGAAATAAAGTTAAATCATGCGAATTGTCATGTGTGTGCTATGAAATACACATTGTAAATGAGCAAACACATTTTTTGTCAGAATTATTTTGTGTAACAAGCACCGAAAGCGCGTTCAAACAAGCGTTATGACGTTGACGTCAAAACATACTTGCATGACGTTAATAACGTCATATAAAGAAACGGCTCTACCTGTGTGCTTCTTAAGTCTATATCTCAGTAATAAATAATGGTAGCCACCTCAAATTTTCAGGAAAGGCTCAGAAAAGCTTATACTTTTCAATGATGTAGTTAGTTATTTTTTTGTTTTTATGTCATGAAGCCCGGTTTTCACAGGGACTGGCTCATATTTATTATGAAATGCCAGGTGTGTCAAATACTAGCTCATCAGGTGGGGGTGGGGGCTGTCAGCTCTGCAATGCCCTTGGTTCATAAATTAAAATGCCACAGTGTGTTTATATACTCAGTGATCTTTTGAGGGATTTGCTCTAACTGTTGCCAAAAATCTCATGGAAATCTATCAGTAGGGGCAAATCTCATGCAAAAATTATATAATTTATAATGAATGGTACCTTAACTTTTCACTGAGAATGGAGAATTTCTCAAAATTTTAGTTCAATGAGATGTGTTCTCTAATTTGATTCTGAGTCACACTCCCAAAAAACAAAACAAATAAAAAGCACAGCTGTCCAGCAAACCAGAAAACTTGATTAAATATGTGGCAAAGGCTCAAGGCTTGGTAATCTATTCTCTAAGTTTAATAATGGTAAGATATAAACATGAAATAATTGGCCAATATCTAGTGAGCCAAAGTGGAGTTATTCTTTATCATTTCTCTTCAAGTAAAATATAAAGTATGTTGTGGTGTCTCATCACAGTTGCTTTTGATCAAAAATTAAAATTTAACACAATTTTCAAATGAACAAATTAGTACTATATAGGTATTCTCAATGTATAAAGCTCTGATCAAATTATTATATTCACATGCAGTCTGACATTGCCCTTCAGTGTTTTCCCTATAAGTATAAATAAATAAATAGCCAAAATAAATTATAACATATGTACATAATAAGAAAAAAAATCTGGAGACAGTTCCACAAGTGATGGTTTTATGATAATGATTATACAAAGACTCAGCTGGAGCATGATAGCAATTCTGGGAATTCTGTCTTATTCGATCAGCCATAAAAACATTTGTTGTGATCCATTGATAGAACCATCTATGCTCTTGCTGAAGTGCTTCTAATGAGAGGGCACAACAGGTGTTAATATGAAGCCTATTGATGCTGGTGCAACAATTATGGTGGAACTGTGTAATTGTTTTCATTCTAACACAGTCTTGACTTGTAGAAGGACAAACCATATTATGCAACATTCCACATAAAGTGCAGGGTCTATCAGTTAGCAGGGCATGCCCCATTCATTATTTTGTGCACTTATAATGATATAAAAAAGCTTGCTAGCATAATAAAGTCCTAAATATTTGGCCAATAAAATCCTCTGTGAAAATGCTTTTTAATAGGTTGGTGTGTGTGTGTTTGGGGGGTGGGGATAAACAGGAAGGGGCTACCTCTCATTCAACTGCACTAAAATACGTCCCTTTACAGTCATGACTCATCATTTAATGTCTGTCATCAAGCTTTTCTCTCTAGTAACTTAACTGATTAGTAATTACAAGTTTCTTCGCTTTGGTCAGAAGCTGCAAACATTTAAGATGGATTAAATTAATCAGGAAATATATATTTTTTTTATTTTTCAGTTTATGGTATCATTTCTATTAATATAACTTCAATATGAGCCTTTTAATTTTCTTTATGAGATTTAAGCTAAAACATAACTTTTGGCATTTAATTCTATAGAATATGTATTTCTTCATGCCCCTTTCCCCTCCTCCCATCTCAGCCACAGGCCAATCATAAAAAGTATTTTGTTTGCAGTTGCCTATTAACTAGGATTTTTGGAGAGTACTTAGGTAGGTGGGCTTTCTTTTTAATCCCTGCAAACTATGAAAACAACAAAAACAAATAATAGTTCTACAAAAAAATGTCCCACACAGTTACAGTAATTACCCATAATACTAAGATAACAGCATCCTACATTTTGAACATATCTATATCACCCACAAATGGAGTACCCAAAATGTGCAGGTATTAAGGAAAAATTGCTAACCCAGATCAGACTGCTCCTGGGTCTACACTGCTTGCTCAGACCTGTTTGTCTTACTATGCAGGTTGATCACGGTAAATGTGCCGTTAAATAAAAAAAAATAGATCTAGGGTGTCCCAAGTGGCCATCTTTTTTTTTTTTGGGGGGGGGGGGAGGGCGGGGGGAGGGAGGGGTAAGGTGAATTTGGTGTGTAGGTAAGCAGTTGCTATCTACCCACCAAAAGTGCAGGGCCCAGACTCAGGGGTAAGGTGAATTTTGGTGGGTAGGTAGGTAGTTGTATCTTCCCACCAAAAGTGCTGGGCCCAGACTCTTTTTTTTTGGAAATTTTGGGTGGAGCCAGGTTAATTTTTTTTTCACTGATTTTTGAGGCCAGATTATTTTTTGAAATCCCCTTACGAGCTGATTTATTTTTTACTTGCATATTTTTACCAGCCCCCCCCCCCCCCAAGAATATCAAATGGTCGGTCCCTTAGCGCCTAGCGGGACAGGGTTTTGGCAGATTTATGAGGAAGGACCCCCCCCCCCCCCCCCAAGAATATCAAATGGTCGGTCCCTTAGCGCCTAGCGGGACAGGGTTTTGGCAGATTTATGAGGAAGGACAAGCTGTCTCTTGTACTTTTTGTTGGATGACTTCTGAAATGGTACGTATGTGTTGAGGGGGTAGGGGGGGGGTCGTTCGGGACAGAATTCTTTAGAAGAGCGAGTGGTCTCAGAATGTGGGGCGCGTTATCTTGGGGGAAGTTGTCTGGGGGAGTTTTCTTAGAATCTGGGGCGAGTTGTCACCTGAAGATGGGGCGACATGTCTTGTGGCTTTTTCGTTTGTCAAACTTTGTGGTTGACCAGTGTGTTTGTTTTGCTTTCTCTCGTTCTCGGCGTGTAGCCTAAATTCAGAAGCCCAAAAAATCGCAGGCAGACAGACTAACGCAAAATCTTAATAAATTCACAGTATGCTAAATGATTACAAGCTTTACTATACCATAAATGAAGAAACAGTTGGTCTCCTCAAGTCGATCCAGCTGAAAAAATGTCTGTGTGTTGACGAACGCACGTGCCATGTATACGTAAAAATGACCAACTTCATTATCGATTTTCAAACTAAATAGACTTTCTCCCGAAGATATACCACGCTAAAAGACGGTCGAATGTATGAACTACGGTTCAGTTATAATGGCATCTAATTTGGTTTTTGGGACAATTTTCTTTGCAAAATAACTTTGGGGTACTGTCGTAGGGTTTTACTTTTCTGAAAAACGGTTGTCAAACTGTGATCGTTGTTTTGGGTGTGCAAACTGCATTGAGGTACCGATATGCGTCTGATTTCAATAACAAAACATCAAATTTCATTCTGATCTGGTCCGTTGGAAAATTATGACTGCATATCTTATCAAACGAGCATTATTTTGGGACTGTTTCTGTACAAAATTTCCCGCCATTTTTTCCGGCGAAAAAAAGGGATTATTTCTTTGTGCGTAGACGACCGCTCAGAAAATGAATTACTCAAATGTGATGAGTCTGCGTTCCCACTGTTATGTCGGTATGTTTCAAGAGGTAGTAAGCGAACACGAGTTTGTAATAAACGTATGACCCCGAACAAGGGCTGCAAATCAGAACAGTAAAGCTGGCCACTTGAAATAATTTAGATAAAATTAGAGTTCATAAGGAGTCTATTTATTTTGCAACAAATAATCAACGTAACAAAAAATCACTATCATGATCTGACTATTGCTCCACTTAGTTAACAAACTTGCTTTCTTTCACGCTCACCATCCCAAGATAACGAATAAAGACCATTTCCCTTGAACAAGAATACACTTTCATACTAAGACTGTGTGCCGGTAAACAGAAACGTTAATGTGACGTAAAAAAACAACGACGCTGTCTGAACAGGGGGTATACTTGAAAAAGTCAGTATTGCGAAAAATTTACACGGTGAATTTTTAATTCTACTTTTTAAAAGTCTTAGAAATACCTATCATTAAAATATATCAAAATTTGAAGTATATTTTTCGGAGACGTTATTTTTCTATTTACCATTTTATGTTAAAAAAGGCAAATTTCAAAAGTAAATGGTAAATCATGTTTGCGTCAATCCTGACATAATGCGTAAAGCTTGGGGAAAAATCATACCACAGCTTAGAAGATCTCTTGACGGGTCGCACTCTGATATGAAATTGATTTCGGTATCTTCAACGACAGCAGAACAGGGTTGAAAAATAAGGATATCTGAGCGCCATCTATTTTGCGTAAAAAAACGTCAGACCGTCACATTTTCACGACGTCATAGAAAAAGAAATATTTGTTGGACGCCAAAAAGAAAGTCATTTCGTGAGTCAGAAAAGACTAAATTTTTTTATTATATACATTTTTATTAGCAAACTGAAAATTTTGGTTTTGTCCTATTCCACCTTAACGCGCTTATAAAATTGGCGCACTTGATGTCTTGACGTACGCTTTTGAGTCGATCGGTTGACTGTAAAGGCTCCACCATTAGAATCCTTAGTCGTCTAGATCTTATTTTATGTGAACTTTTATGTCAGTCTACCGTTATGTTCAAAGTGTGATCGTCAGCCTTTTTTCTGACTGGTCAGTCTGCGTATCCTATTCAGACCTTTCCTATGTCGCTATAAAACTTTCCTTTCGCAAACCTTGACGATTCCTCGCTTATGTAATTAAACTATTTGTTGCTCATACCGTTTGGCCGAAAAAAACAGAATAGGAAAGAAAACATCTTACAACCTTGCGCATACCTTGCTATTTCTTCCACATGGCGAAATGGCGAGATAGATCTAAATGAAATGCAAAATAGACAAAAAGATAACGGCGAAATTGCGAGGTAAGCGAAATGAAAAAATAATAAACTTGCGATCTTACGTCTTTTTCAGCAGTATTTCAGTTATATCAGGACGATGGGACGGTGATAATGAAAAGCTGTGTGCAATGGAACCCCGTTTACGGTAGTAAAGATTCTCACCTCAAGATCAGTAAGCCAGCGCTTAACCCACTGAGCTACCGGGGCTCCGAAATGAAAAATGAATAAATAAAAATAAAGAGAGAAAATGTTTAATCTATATCGCAATTTTGCCATTTGAAAGAAATATTATTATTGCCATTGTTTTGTTATACCAAGAATGATATGAGCGAGAGTGCCATACTTGAAAACTAAGAAATAGAAAAAAGATCTCGTTGACTGTACCTACAAGTGGGACTGCTAACAGGAGAAACAACAACATAAGTAATAATGATAATATAATATTACTTTTATCATAAATTTTAGACTTTTAATTGGAGAGTAAACACAACGGTCAATCAATATGACAACAACAATAGATAGATAGATAGATAGATAGATAGATAGATAGATAGATAGATAGATATTCAGTTCTTATAGCCTATCTGGACTTTGAGGATACAACATGTATAATAAAAATAGGGAACAGTATAGAATAACCGATGTTAAACCACCCTATCAGAGTACATGTACTTCAATGAGGAGCAACAGTAAATCTTCACAGTAAACATCCGCATATGCAAACCATGGAATGTCTTGCAGTATAATTTTCATCCAAAGCTTGAAACTTAGATATTCCAGAACTTCCCTGGATATTTCTTTTTTCGTGAAGAAAACTTCGAATTACAGTCAACTCTGGATATCTCAAAGTCGAAGTTCATTTCAAACTACTGATATCTCAACGTAAATTTTCTGGTCTCAGAAAATTTACTTTGAGATATCAGTAATCTGCGGTAGCATGAGTTACATGTAAATGAAAATAGAAAACTAGTCCAAACTATTATGATCTTTGATTAAGAGCGCACATTGAGATATTAGAATTCAAGTTATCGAGAGTTGATTGTATACGTAGAGACAGAGTCATTAATGTTTCCCCATCTCAAACAAAACACAATTAATTGTGAAAAAAATGACAAACCCCTTGACCACTACATACAAGTATGAACTTGAAATTCAAAATATAAATTTCAAATACAAGGTCACAAATTTACGGTAAATGGGCACACCCGAAGGAGGAAATTGTGCCAGTTTAGTTTTGCACCCTCCCCCCACCTCATATGGGTCAACTCATTAAAGAAACAAACTCTCTCCTTTAGCATGAAGTCACGAATGTCTTCCACTGAGAACTCTGATGCGAACTGCAAATTGTGAACCGCGAATCATGAATTGTTCAGCCGTGAACTGGTGAACTGCGAACCATGCCATGGACTGCGAACCATGAGCTAACTCTGTAGTCATGTAGTCCTGTATCACCTGAATATTAAAGATATTGAAGTATCATAATTTTATATTATAAATTTAAATCTCTCTTTCTTTCTCTTTCTCTCTCTCTCTCTCTCTCTCTCTCTCTCTCTCTTGATACATGACATTGTGATAGAATACCATTGTGATGGGACGAAACTGATGCATGACTGCATGTTGCCACATACATGTAATTACTAATGCATGTTGCCACATAAGTTTCTGTTGCCATAAATACCAATATGACTGACTGAATACCATTTGAGAAAACATGCCTAATGACGGATACAACATGATATGGTCCTGTTATGTTTCAGAAAACTAATTGATATTCCGCAAAAAAAAAAAAGATTTTAAACAAGGGCTTAGTGTTTTCTTCTTATTCTTTTTTTTCATCGTGGCGTTTTGATTTTACCATTATGTCGTGCTGTCATACTGAGGTCAAGGGCTTGAGTTCCGTCATTTCAACATTCATCAGCGTCATCAATAGCATTAAATGTACACTGTAAAAAATCCGTAGATTTTACGGTAATATACCTGGAATATGGTGCTAGTTAATTCACCGTTATTTTTACGGGCGTCTGCCTGTAGATCATTTTTGGAAATTACAATATGATATGGAACTATGTTAACCGGCCGCACTTAGAAATACCTTAGAAGTGCTGAAGGGCTATACATGTATGACCGAAACAATAACTGTCCTATTCTATCCTACTCTTCCTGATGATTTCTAAAAGTTTTACGGGCGCCCGTAAAAATAACGGGAAAAGGACGCAGCTGGTTGCCAGTTATTCTACCGTAAACCCTACGGAAATTTTACACGGTATAGGGGCGTAGCCAGAAGGACTCTGTACCCCCCTCCCCCCCCCTCCCCCCCCCACACACACACACAAACACCTTCTCACTAAGGATCAGATATTTAAGAAAAGCTTTTTTTATCCAGGGAAGCAAAGAAGTAATAAAAGTTTTTCCCCTTTGTAAAAATAGCAGGTGAACTTGGAGCCGTACCTTCACACCTTAACGTGACAGGCTATATACCATGCTTTGTCGGCTATCTTAAAAGGAAAAAAAAATTAGCAGAGTATCATTTGCGCCTCCATCCCTCGTCCCTTGTAGGTAAATTCATTCATTGGGCGTGGGAGGGGCGGGAAGAAAAAAGAAAAAAAAAAAGTAAAAAGTATGCAAAGACCAGGAACTGAAACAATCAAAATCCAAATCCAGCCCTCAAACCATAATTGGAAACAACTAAGATTACAAATAATCAAGATACAGAGAAAATATGGCCAACCGAGTGAGCAGCTTGTTCCCAAAAGGTGGCCACTCAGCAACCCAAACCGAACCAAAAATAATAAGAACATACATAAGGTAAAACATCACAGAAACTCTGACACAAAAAACAGGCAACAGAGAACCACAACAGAACTACCGCCTTCGAACGGTCAGTAATGAAATACTGGGGGCTTAAATCGATTTTACAGGCCCAACCTCACCCTCAGTATCTGAAGTGGTACAAAACATTTAGTTTTCAACTACATTTTCAACATTTTCAAGCCTACATTTTCAACTAAGAAAATTCGTTCCATTGGCTAAGGAGTCAGCTGTTTGCATATCGTGGTGATTTTTCACGAATGCATTCAGGTATCCAAAAGGAAAATGTTTGCTTCAGCAAAGTTTTAAATCTTGCTATGCTCCTGCCACTGCAAAAAAAAATCCGTAGATTTTGCGGTAGAATAACTGGAAACCTGCTGCCATTATTTTTACGGGGGCCCGTAAAAATTGCAGAAACCATCACGCACATTAGGATAGATTACAGCAGGTGCTGGTTTAGTCATGCAGCCCTTCAACACTATAAAGTTATTTTCGAGTGCAGCCAGTGAACAAATCACTACCATATAGTGATTTCCGAAAATGTCTAACATGTTCAGGCAAACGTCCGTAAAACAACGGGAAATGGACTGACAGCTGGGTGCCTGTTATTCTGCCGTAAAATCTATGGATTTTTTACAGTGTGGGATATGAAGCCTTCAGCGTACCAGAATGGATATGACTTGCATAATCTAGATCAGGCTTTTCCTCCTGGTAGCCCCCCGACCCTAACCCCCCGCCGACCCCCCCCCCCCCCCGAAACATACACACTCCCGGAAAACTGGTTATGTTTCTTTTAAAACAGTAGAATTTCCCACCTGAAAAATGGCTTTACAGTACATTTCTCCCCGGGCACTTGTTTTTGCAAACCCGTTTTACCCTCTATAGTGGAGCTTCCCCTGGTAATACGGTCGCGGGAATGCATACATATAATCGGTTTTTTTATAGTCATTTTTCAGGAGGGTAGAGGGGTAAACTACATGTACTCTCTGGCAGCTCTTCCCTTTATATATTTTTGCACGGTGAAAAAAAAAACGTAGCTTTAACGGCCGCCCGTAAATATTTGCAGGAATCATCTTGCAGCGTAGGATAGAATCGGACCAGTTTTGTTTGGATCGCATAGCCCTACCATGATTTCTGCAAATGATCTACTGGCAGACTGCTGTAAAAAATATGGCAAATTCCAGCCAAATAATAGTAATTTTACCGTAAAATCTACGGATATTTTTTCCGTGTGCAACCAGGGTAATCGCTGCATTACTAGTTTCAAAAGCAAGCGCAAAAAGAAAAGAAATTATTCAAACATTTTTTTTTCAACCATATTATATGCTGTTAACATTAAGTCTATTACGAATTGAAACTCAGTGAATTCGGGAGGCATGCGCCTCGGTAGCCCAACGCATTGGGCGCTGACCTGGTCATCTAATGGTCCTGGGTTGGGTTCCCGCTGGAGGTGGAAATCTTTTCAACCATAAACAGGGTTTCACTGCATACAGCTTTTCATTTTCACCCTTCCATTGTCCTGATATGACAGGAATACCATTGTAGAGGATGTAATTACATGTAATCGCATGTCATCTATCCATCAGGCTCTGTAAACTGTAAGCCGACTGAGACGTTAGCGGCACATCTCCCGTATGAGGTTCATTGTCATAAAAAGGTTGATGTAGTGAATTGGTTGGGAATTCCTTGCAGGCATGTCTATGGGCCCTGTTTGTTAAAGAAAATTAACCGCAACCTCTGGTTCAGGTGGTAAAACTCTGAACCAGATGCCTGCCATGATCTCTCCTACGTAATGACTTCTTCCTACCTTATGACGTTATTGTACGTGCATAAATGACGTCGTGTATGTAGACAAATTACGTCATAACCAGACAATTTTCCCCCTTTTTCCTTGCCTTTTATTGCTAGAATTATTCTTATTTTACAACATGTATATTTCTAAGAGCATAAATTTGCCGAAAACGCATTTTCTTTATTGCCTGTATACAGTGGCCCAAAACTGGCCCGTTGGCACTCAAAGGATACCATGTAGTGGCCCAAAAGTGGCCCGCTGGCACTCAAGGGGTTAAACATTTACGACCATCTGCAAAACACAAATCATGACACGACTATCGACAAAAATCATGTACGAAATCCTTCATATTTGGATTTTTTGCGCTTAATAGTGTCTTCTCCTCAATCTAGATTTTCAGTCCTTTGATAATAGTTGTAAGATGGTCGACTAACTTTCAAATGAGATTTTATTGATAAAACGGAAGGATGGGGATTGCCAGCTAAGTATCAGGTACTCAGCCACAACAGACACGTCCAGACTGACGTTTTGAAGTTTATCCGCCCTTAGTCGTCGCCCCTTAAAACTTGCGTCACAACTACAATGTACGACCTGACCCCAGCCCGGCAGTGGCAAGGCGGCTGTTTGAAACTGCAGAACAGCAATATTTTCAAGCCCTCTATAAGCTTTGTGGACCCTTTGTCACTCGGCATCACAAATATGCATATCAGTATGTGAGGGGTTGCGTGAAAAGGCTTGTCCCAGCAGGAAACATTCGGACCTAATGTTGCATGTGTGCAATGCATTCTTTCTAGCATAAACAGTCAATGAACACTGGGTATATGAACATGAGTGACAAATGAGAGACTCTGAGTACTTTGCGCAAGATCATGTGCGCATTTGCGACATATTTTTACATGCTCATGCTTATTGCTGTGTATTACAAATGCATATTGTCAATTTTCAAAATGTGCTTGCTGTTCTCGAACCCGCCGAAAACAAGATACAACAATATGCAAGAAGTTTATTACGAATTTTCGGCCCACATAGGAGCACCTACAGAAGGTAATAGATAGTAGAGTAACTGAATATAATCAAGGCAAGAAATTCAAATGACAGATCATATCAGGAACAAAAAGACGGACATGCACACTTATGAAATACAACTACAGTTTAAGGTGAAAGGGCATACTTTCAGGGGGACAAACTTTGTCATTTAGACAGCTGCTTCCCCTCCCAAAGCCTATCCCCTCATATGGGAAGAATTTGTTCCCCTTGGAACAAACTCCTCCACCGAGAGCAGACCCCCCCCCCCCACACACACACACACCTGGGAAGGGCTGCGACAGTTGCAGAAGCAGACAGGAAGTCACAATAAGCCTCTTATAAGAAAAAGGCAGAAAAAAGATATTGAAGATCACCCTTCCACCTTACATGCCATGAGCAACGACAGACCTCCCCATTTTCATGTAAAGATACAAGCGATATGTTCAGTGATCATCTGCTAATAAAACCACATCAATTCCTATCCATAAGTATGACAATTATATGTGCAAGTTAAACCTGGTAAACCTTTCAAGATGAATGGGTCCAACTTCATGGGACACACCCTGCCAATTTTTTTTCTTCTTAGTCACCTTTTGGGAGCAGACAAAACTCCTGAATGGAAGAATTTGCTCCCTTATGAGCAAACTTCCCCTCAAGAGAACATCCTAGCTGGAGGGGTTCCACTAAAGGGAAACATAGAGGAAGCCACCTAAGTGTTTCCCCTTTGTAAAAGTGGCATAAGAATACATAGGTGCACCCACACACCCTAAATGCCATAAGTAGTGATAACCACCATAACCAAGAAAAACAGTGGCACAAGCTTTTATTTCCTTCAAGGCATACATTACTGCCTATAACACAAACTCGGTATATTGTATGAAGATATCCAGTTGGTAAAAGCGAAAAAGAATGCATTCTAATCTTACAAAGAGGTGTCGTACCATATCATGTCCTTTTCAGCAGCATTTCAAAGGCCACTGTAGGACGATGGGTTTACTATGTGATTTTCATTCGAAAAACTGGTCTGGCTTAGAATTCTAACAAACTTTCAGGTCTGTTAAAACTATAACCTTTTTAAGTTTTTGTCATAATGACTTCTTACTGACGTTGTTGCGACGTCATAGTGACGTCGTACCGATATCAGTAAGACGTCATTCTAACGTCTTGTGTCTCCCCCCCCCCCCCCCCCCCCTCAGGAGGAATGATGCGAAAAAAACAAACGAGTTCTATAGTCCAACATTTTCACTGGGATAAACGTTGCACAGTCGTTGTCCGTTATGAATGCCAGTGTGTAGTGTGTCCAAGTTGTATCGTGGAACACATCTTATCACGTCTTTTATAGTGTGAGAGGTTGTACAGTGCGAATTCATTCCTCAAGAAGTTGGAGAGAAGGATGAAGTAGCAAAAAATAAGGCATTAAAATGATCAGAGAACACGGTCTCTGGGTTCTCAGTAACAGAGAGAGAGAGAGAGAGCAACATGAAAATATGAATGAACGTGCAGCATTACAATTGAGGGCCACGCAAGACATCGAGTTACCATTCCTATGCTCTGCCAACTGAATTGTATAAAAACACTTGTTTAAGGTATATGGGTACACATCCCTGTTTCGACGTTACTGTCGCACCTGCTTAGCGGGGCGCGATATACGCGTCCGGTTTTCCGCACGTCCGTCAGTCCGTTCACATTTGTGTCGAGTTGTCAATCCTACTGTTAAAAATTTGCGTCAACCCTGGCGTTACAGATTTTTCAATGAATTTCTCCAGAACCATAGCATCCATGGTTCCCAAATTTCATATGGAGCACAATCAGACTGCAGGGCTTCGAAATGGTGAAATTCAGCCAGATCTAGAATCCAAGATGGTCATCGTTGCTAAAAATTGAAACAGCTACAAAATCAACGATTCTTCCAGAACCAACTGCTGTACGGTCAAATTTTGCACGGAACATCAGTCCTGCCTTGGGTTTCAAAACTGTCCAATAAAAAAATCTGTTTCTCTTTACGAGTCCCACTTATGCTCAGACGCCAATATCTAAAGAATAAATGAACAGATTTTGATCAAATTTAAGCCGAATGATCCTTGAATAAAATATATTTTTTTACTAGAAAAAAAAAAAAGGAGAATGGACCATCCAAGATGGCAGTCTGCCATTACTAAACATAGCAAACACATGAAAATTGCAGTACATGTATCTCAGGAACACCTGAATGGATATAAGAGATAGCGAAAAATACGCAACTGTCAATACCTCAAGATCTAGCCAATGGATTTTGACAAAAGTTTCGTCAGAATAATTTGCGTTCAGAATCGTATAATTCAGTTCTCTCAATTTCTTATGCATAAATTTATCAAAATGTTTCACCATGACATCTTTTTCTGTGGAAGTGCAGTGCAGGTGCGACCATGATATTGTTCCCATGTAAAACGGACCCCTTTCAAAAAGGGTCAATTCTAAATGAAACGTATCTGCTCTTTAAGGAGCAAATTCTTTTTTCATTTGATCCCTACTGAGAAGGGAAGCAGAATTTTGATGATCCGCCGTTTGCAGAAGTAGCCGTTTGTATATCTCATTACTCTCTCTCTCTCTCTCTCTCTCTCTCTCTCTCTCTCTCCTTCTCTTTTTAGTATGTACATGTAAGTCATGCCATGTAAGACAACAATGATCAATACAAGATAGTTCTTCCTCGTCTAATAAGCTGGATATAAATTTATGCAACTGCAGACACTTTGCTATGCAAGGAGCAACCCAGGCAACCTTTGCCGTCAGACTTGCAAAACTAGAGAGACAGAAATAAAAAGATAAAATAGCCAAGATAAGGACTACTTGTCTCATTGCCTGTGAGATTAATATACTATCATTTGCGCAGTCGAAAATTCGGTTAAGAGACTAAAACAGGCCTGCCTCATATATTACACAACATACGGCAGTAGAATGACACAGAAAATATGACCTATATGGATTAGGCAAAAGCTTATAGTCAACAGCTGACGGTTTTTGTCGATGGTCGTGTCAAGATTTGTGTTTTGGTGCGCAGATGGTCGTAAATGTTTAAAAGGAATACTGAGATGGTCGTAAATGCAAAAAGGTAGACCCCTCCTGTGAAAGATGGCTGTTTATTCTTGTAACGTATGAAGCTGAACTCTGAATTAACCGTGGTTGTAAGGAGCACTTAGTAGGCCACTCGCTGATGGGTTCAGGTTTGCAAATGATAAAGGAACAAAGACGGTACATGCTGCTTTGTGACGAAGTACAATTCTAAAAAAAACAGGCTTAACTCGATGAGTGCATCTTCAGCGTCTCAACGGTTCTAGATAGAAGGAAATATGCCAAATATAATAGTAAAAACAGATCCGTAAAATATTTTGTCAGTGAAGAGATATTAAAGAAAAACTGTCAGAAAAAAAGTTGTTTACCTGGCACGCGCAGTTTCCCGCAATGTCTCGTACGTAATACTTTCGTGTCCGTAAATTCGCCTACATACCGTGATAACGCAATTGTATGAGTGCCGTCATCCATAAGTGTTGTGGTCGCTATTTCTTCTTAAAGATGCAAACATATGTATTACGAGAACTACGAGGTTATCCAATAAAGAGTGGGACTTTATTTATGATTTGTCACTCTGTATGTTTTCAGTTTCGAAAATATGACCGCTGCGTGGAAATCTTAAAGCGTATATAATAGAGTATCCCAAATTTTTATCTGTCTATTGATTTCTTGTGGCCTAGCAACTAGAAAAGACAAGGGAAAAGCTCCTGGCCATGTTTGGAAAAATGGTTGCCATGGTTACTGGAACCCTCCTATTAAGTCCAAAAATATTTTGTTTTATATCATACTATGTTTGGATCATACCGTATGAAAATAACTCATTTTGGACTGAAACTGTCGAAAAAGCTAGGAATTTTAGTCTAAAAAGTGAAACAAATGGCAAAACTTGAGCATTTAAATTGGGGAGGGCGGGAGATAGGTGTCATAAATGTAAAAATAAATTTATACAATGGCAAGCACTTAACTCTAAACGGTGAGGTGTACCATATAAATTGCAATGTACATATTGAAGAAACGCACAGTTGATGCGTTTTGTGTTGCTTAGCAACAGAATATCCTGCATAGTAATTTAGATCATAATTCCTGGAATAGACCGGTTGCTAAGCAACCATCCGTAAATGGGCTGACCTATAGACCAAATGGTATAAGCAAAATTCAAACGTAATGCAACCAAATAAAGAAAATGTCAAAATATATTCGGATACCACCATTTGGATAAATGCCAGACCTTATTTCATGTCTGTGTGGTTGAATAATGAAGCAAATCCCGGCCAATGACTTATCTGGTGACTTACATTCCGAATCATAGCTGAATAAGTTGTCGGCAAAATTTGATGAAACATATACTACAGGGAGGCGAGATATTTGTCTTGCAAATGAAGGTAAAATTTTTAGTAGCGGGGTAGGGTTCGTAAAATATCGAACAAGTCACACTCTTTATTGGATGGCCCTCGTATTCATACCAGTTATTTTATGGCAGTATAGTCATACAAGCCGATTATCTTTACAAATAAAGTCCCACTCTTTATCGAATGACCCTCGTATTCATACCAGCATAGTCGTACAAGCCGATTATATTTTACAAATGACGTCTTCATATCCAGAAGCATACTGTAAAAAAATCCCGCAGATTTTACGGTAAAAGACTAGCATCTGTAGCTTGCAGACCCTTTACCGTAAAAAACGGAATAATACAGGTAACTTTTTAAGACAGACAATGACTGCGTTGTGTAAAAATAGCTTGTTTTAAATCTGCATTTGATTTTTATTGATTATTGATTATAAAGAACTTAAATGCGGATTTAAAGTTTAAAGTCTCCATACTTCTATCAGCGGTAAAAACGTCTAAACTCAAATCAGTGTAAAAGGCGGTTCAACCTTCACGTTTGGTAATAAAACGTTCGATGTGCATATATTGAGTCATATAACTGGCAAAAAGTAGAAAAACAAGTTTTTGAAAAATAACAAATCGCTCCACAAATTACAAATTTCCTGTTCTAGTTTCCCGTCTAACAATGCCATATAAATATAGGCGGGATAGTGATTAGGATATCACGCCTGTACATTTTATTTTTACCATTTTATTCCACTCAGTGAAATCGAAAGTAGGTCATTTTAGTTGCCAACTAAAGTGACCCAAATAAGTTTTTAAACGCTCTTTATGTGAAACTCAAGGATGTTTTATTTGTTTAAAGCAGGCTAATCACGGTCATTTACACTGGCGAAACTATACCGAGAAACTTGCAGCGATACTGCATGATAAATTTTTTCACGCTGATAGAGCAATGGGGCCTTTAAAAACCTACGGTACTATCCCGTTCTTTTTACGGTGAAGGGCCTGGCAGCCAGTTGCCAAGTCTTTACCGTAAAATCTAAGTTTTTATTTTCACAGTGTATGACCAGAAAAGGGAAACTGTGATTTGGAAGTACTAATGCTTTTTTTTCAGCTAGTTTTGTTGGTCGAACATACGTTTCAGGCCCGGATCTAGACCACAACTAGCTGGCGGGCTCTTTATCGGCAACCGGTGGGGATAAGGGCCCAAAGAAAGGGGCAGTCAACAGGGTTCCCGGTTAAAAGTGTATTCGATGAAACATCAAGATATTATCGAGCTTACCTTTAAATATATGTCAGGACATCTCATTGGAATCGCCTCGGCGAGGCGATTCAAATTCAGATGTCAAAACGTATACTTCAATCTAACCTTATGGAATATAATCTCAAATAACCATCTAAGATTTCTCCTTACTACCTAACATTCCTGCATTATATTGGTCCCAGAGCCCTAGGTGGTGAAAACATCTACTCTTAAACTACTACGCCGAGCGCAGACTCAAATCAGCCTGGAGATCTGCCCAGACTGGGCGGATGCCCAGGCTGATATGAGTTTGCGCTGGGCGCACAACCACATTGTTGGTTTTGTCGTGTCGCGGCTCAAATATTTTCTTCTATAGGAGTAAAATCTTTGCATTAACAGTTACTTACAACTGAAAAGGGAAACAAAAACACAAATGGAAGAGTTGTTTCCTCTGAAAGTGTACCCATTCAACTTAATGCAGGGACACCCATATTGATCAATTCGGGTCAGTCTGTTAGTCTTTAGTTGTCGGTATGTAATGTGGAACTCAATACAAGGCACAAACGCGGGTAGTAATGTTTCTATTGAACGGTCTATTGAAAAACAATTCTATTGGAGGGGTATTGAAAAACAATTGGACTATTTTCCTGCATAGTAGTCTTGAGAGCTTCTTGTTTTCTGTTTTCGCGTGTTACGAGCGGATCAAAGATAAGATTTTTCTCGCTAAAAAAGGTATTTCATGCTATCTGTTTATTTTTTTTTATACAGTTGTATGTTTGGCCCAAATGATTAAGAACAGTTGAACACTTTAAGCGCCAGAGACGAAAACAGCCAAATTTGCAAACAGTGTAGATCTTAATTAGGTGGCTCACAATGAGCCACCCCATCTAGATCTACACTGTTTGCCCTCTAGTTTTCTAATTCTCAATATGATATAGCTTGGACAAACCATTTTTAAACTTGCAGACGTAAATTTTGTCGTCTGCTTTTTGGCGCTCTAAGGGTTAAGCAGTGTTTTCTAATTTACTTAAAGAGTACTGCACATGTAAATCGGCTCGGTATATGTATTTGCAGGATTTCTGTGAAGTCTTGTTGATGCAGTAAGACACGTCACTTATATAGCTGTGTTCTAAACGCACTTTCAAGAAAATGCATGCTTTTGTTACAACGCCCTAACCAAATATTTATTGGCGGTCAATTTGAACCCCGAATATCAATTTGATTAACGGAGTTTAACATAGGTAAATGATGGTTGAAGTTTGAGTCATCTGATTATCTTTTTGTTTGCCTATATCATGAAACTGATTACATATTTTTATTCTCCCTATCCTATGTTTTAACGATCTTATAATTTATATATTCTATGTGTGTAAAGTTCTAGCCTGCTTCCTAATCAGATTCATTAGAAGCATAGTACAGGGCAGTTAGTTTGAAATTTTGGTTTTAGAATCAAACATACCACGAACTATTCACTTCAGAAAGACAAAAAATCAGATAAACGTAGGTCACACAATACATGACATGCTTCCTGGTTATCAATTTGAAAACAATGCAATGGAATTGACTACATGGATTTCAGTTATTTAATCACGAAATATGGCGCTGACCTTAGTCATTGTTAAATTTGAAAAAGTTGTTTAAAAAGTGTTTCTCTCTCTGGCAGTCTAATGGAATATTCCTAAATGCAGTAGATGGTGATGCAAGTATTGTTGAAACTGCTAAAATTCCAACAATTTGACATCTAGTGTATTTTACCTGCAGCATACATAAATAGTAATACGGAAACGAAACTATACATGCCAAGTTAGGCAATGTACAGTGTCTAGAACAGGCTGCATCAGCCGCTGTACCTGGACCCGGTTGTCGAAATCATTGTTAGTATGATGATGTCGTTAGCCAAGGATTATTAAGTCTTCTAGTATCCATAACATAAATGTCTTATTTTTTTCTGAAAATAGTATAGAGCTTTTCCAGTGATAAAGATGTCGAAAAAGATGTGAATTGTTTTCAACAGCACATTTTAATCCGCATCAGTTTATTTTACGTTTACATGCAAATCAAAGTTGCAGGTTTGGTTTTACAACAAAGAAAAAGTGACAACGCAATTGTACTATTTAGAAAATATCACAATAAAAAGGACCAATTGACATGACCAATATCTGGTTAGATTTGGAAGTATAAAAGAAATTATCCTAGTATCCCTTGATATCTTATTTCTGAAAATTCAACACGCAGTCACTTTTTTCAGCTGAATAGAATTCTCATGTTAATTTCAGTTTGTCAAATTAACCTCCTGGTTTCCAAATTGACCTCCGATTAATATTTGGCAAGGACGTGTACAAAACATGCATTTTCTTGAAAGTGTGTTTTTAATGCAGCTATATACCAGTGACGTGCTATCCTGCATTGACAAGATTTCACAGAAAGCGTAGTAGGCCTAGGCCCACCTGCACCCACCCAGAAGTGAAGCCCCCGAACAAACAACACGAAAGGCCTACTAGTTAAGAGCTAAAACAGAATGTATCTGACCATGTGGAACCCTATATGAACCAAAAGATTGACTTTTGCCCTTTGTTTTTTATATAAAACAAAGGTTTGCTCATGACGTGGCTTATATGGAAATAACCACTGTAATTATTTGTATGCGGTTCTTTAAATGGTATATAGCCTTATTTATTTACTTAATTATTACATAATTATATGTTAACAAAATTATTATTTTTATTTTATATTTTTTTATATATTTTATTATTATTATTATTATTATTATTATTATTATTTTCATTGATGGATTTATTTATTTATCTATTTATTTCTGTTTGTGTTTTGTTTGGTATTTAATTATTTTTGATGTAATTGTTTATTCTTTTATTTATTGTACTCATGTATTTATACTGGTTTGTTTATTTATTTATTTATTTAATTATTTATTTATTTATATATATTTATTCTGATTTATTTAGTTATTTAGTTATTTATACTTGATGATGAGAGTGTAGTTGTCCACGTTGAAATGAGAATTTTGTGCCTTTCGGTCAATTGTGATGTGACGTTGTTTAGCGGTTAGGATTCTGTATGCCTTCATTTGGCGTACTGGAAGTGACGTCACGTCATCATTGTCTCCCATATCATAACAGCTTTTCAAAATGGTGGTTTAGTCATGTAGTTGTCTGTATAAATTGAATTTGTTTCTTGAAAAAGGCCAAGTGGCCGAAAATTCGAAAAAGAGTGACTGATGAAATAAATTAGCAGAATTTAATTCCCTGTGGAATATTTTAGTCAAGAGTAAAGTAAATTATTTAGTTCTATAAAGATAGCTGAGTTGCCACCTATTTGGGAAAGAGCTGCTGACTCGGCTTATCACTTGTAATTTATTATTTGTTGTGATGTCTTTGTCAATCTTTCCCTTTGATGTTCGGGATAGGGTTTGGGATCTGATTCAGTCAGTTCCTGAAGTGTAGTTACTCTTTTAATTAGACCAATAGTCTTTGCAGGTATAAATCAACACAATTTCAATAGAAACTTCTGCAAGCACTATTCTCTTAAATTCTTCCGTATGAGAGGGGATTTTTGTCAGCTCAAAGTCTACATAAAATGCAATGGGCTCTGAACACTACAATACTTATGTATAAGGCAGACACCATTTTGAAAATGAAGATGGCAGCCGAAATAGGCAAAATTCAGCTTGGCATCCACCTTGAAAATTCATATATTGGTCCAATCTAACTATATACCAATATCAATTATCAATTATGGAAAATTGATTTTTTTAATTAGTTCTGACCTGGCTTCCGTCTCCCTGGCATGATATTTGTGTCACTTCCATCAAACACAAAATTGCTGTTAGGATCCACAAACCCCATTGGCCACGTTGTTTATGAGAGCCTGCAAATAAACAAATAAATATATTATAGTTGAAAAATAAAGAAGTACCCACTGGGCGGTCAGGGCTCGAACCCACGCCAACTACGACTGCTCTGCCTAGCCGCCATTCAGAGACACAGCTTAACCATTTGCGCCACTACGCTCGTTAAAACAGGAGTTTCGTGGAACTATGTTCAGCTTAAGGTGAGGTGGGAGTAATTCAGCGCCGCCATGCGGCAATTTTTGTCACTACGTTACGTAATGACGTCAAACGTTCCGTTTGACAAAAACAAGATGGCGTCAACGTAAGCCGCTTCTGATATCAATACATGGTCTGCTCACAAATTGCAAGAATTCTGAGCATTGGGTGAAATTTAAAGGAAATAGAAAATGCCGTAGAGAAGAAACTGTAAAAAGTATAGTTAGTTTTACCTGCGGAATACTACTTGCGGGATAGCTGACAATTTTTATCGGTTTAGGCTATTAGACGGAGTTCGCAGCTATTGAGTTGCAATAATTTTATTACAAATTTCATACGACAAAGAAAGGAAATAGAAAGTGCCGTAGAGAAGAAGCTGGAAAAAAAGTATAGCTAGTTTTCCGAGGGGAGGTAGCTGTTCTCCGACAGTTTCTCATCAGTTTATTAGACGGAGTTCGCAGCTGTTGAGTTGCAATAATTTTATTACAATTTTTCATACAACAACAAAGCCTCGTGAAACTGCATCCAGGATCGTACAATGAGTAGTCAGATCACTGTCTACACTTCGACCACGCACTTAACAGTTAACATGGTAGCAGCCATAGACAGTCGATGTCAAACCACCCACAATTAAAATACTAATCAGCAAAAGTTATGCCAAAGGGGGGGGGGGGGGTGGGTATCAATAAGGTGGGTTTTCTGCATCCTACCAAAGTTTTATTTTTTTTAACTGATGTTATACTCTAGTGTGTCTAGTTTATTGAACCATATGTGACTTTGCGCGGAAAGCCCTAGTTACTGAGCTATGGGTCCAAAGAAGTGGGTGGGGTAATCCAACATGGTTTTAGCCTGTCTTGTAAAAACATTCTCATTTGGTAGAAGAGTACAGCAGACAGACAGGATTTGATAAAATGATTAACAGAACATCTAAACTATATTTCCATATCATTTTATTTGGTCTAATTTGAACATATGTTGTCAAAAAAGACTTCCTTTGACATT
The DNA here is from genome assembly GCA_963989385.1 of Ctena decussata. Classification (NCBI taxonomy): domain Eukaryota; kingdom Metazoa; phylum Mollusca; class Bivalvia; order Lucinida; family Lucinidae; genus Ctena; species Ctena decussata. Next base: position 46,536,125 of record OZ022506.1, read on the forward strand.
TAGCATTTTTTGATATTTTTGACCTCAATTTTCAATATTTCGTGGCCTTATTGTTAAATGAACAGACATGTTATCATCAAACTCATGTCAAGGAAGTACCTTGAGAAGGACATTCAGATGATGTGACCAGAATATCACAATAGCATAGTTTTCATGGTCGACTGAACACATAAACTTGCTTGGAAGATGGTTTTCTTTCTATTTTGACCTAGAATTACGAACCTTTGGTCAAATTACTATTTTAACTGCTATATTATGCCCCACACCCCTGCCACTAAAGGTGAGGGAATACATATTGGCTTCAGTGCGGATCTCGTTGGCATCTGCAATTGTGTATGTGTCACATATTAAGTCCTTCTGTGACCTTGGAAACAAGGTCAAGGTCATCAAAATCTGACCTTGACCTTGTTTCCAAGGTCAAAGTATGTGACCCAGACACAGATGCAGACGCCAAGGAGATCCGATCTGAAGCCAATATGTATTCTTTCACCTTTAGTGACGGGGGTGTAGGGCATAATATAGCAGTTAAAATAGTAATTTGGCCAAAGTTTCGTAATTCTAGGTCAAAATTAAATGAAAAAACATCTTCTGAGCAAGTTTATGTGTTCAGTCGACCATGAAAACTAGGTCATTGTGAAATTCTGGTCACATCATCCGAATGTCCTGGTCAGGGTGCTTCCTTGACATTAGTTTGATGACAACTGGTCTGTTTATTTAACCATAAGGCCAAGAAATATTGAAAATTGAGGACAAAAATATCAAAAAATGTTGAATGTCAAAGAAACTCTTTTTTTGACAACATATGTTCAAATTAAACCAAATAAAATGATATGGAAATATAGTTTAGATGTTCTGTTAATCATTTTATCAAATCCTGTCTGTCTGCTGTACTCTTCTACCAAATGAGAATGTTTTTACAAGACAGGCTAAAACCATGTTGGATTACCCCACCCACTTCTGTGGACCCATAGCTCAGTAAGTAGGGCTTTCCGCGCAAAGTCACATATGGTTCAATAAACTAGACACACTGGAGTATACCATCAGTCAAAAAATAAAACTTTGGTAGGATGCAGAAAACCCACCTTATTGATACCCCCCTTTCAGTCATATTAAAAATTCTTAGCCTGTCCCTAGCTATTGAACAACGCCAGACAGCCGTATCAACAGCACTGCGATGTCGTCTGAATCTTTTGTCGACGTTGATACGATAATTCAACGACCTGTTCTGTCAATAAGCTAAAAAGAATGTGGCGTTTCTTTTTCGTTGCCTTTCTGTCACTTTTCTGTCTTTTATTTCTTCCTTCTGTTTCAAGTGTATATAAGAGTCGTTTTTAATGTATCTCCTAGACACTAAAGTGAATCCAAGCTGCCTATCGTTTTACAGAGAGAGAGAGAGAGAGAGAGAGAGAGAGAGAGAGAGTAGCCAATGTCCAGTCGTTGAAAGTCCCGAACGCTAGGTTATGGTGCAGAATATTACAGGTTCTTTCTTGGGTCGGATCAGGAACTGGAAAACTTGACTCGCTTACACTGTGCAAACGACAAATGGACAAGGGAATTCTTCAAATGTCATAACACGTGGAAGCCCGGCCCTAAAGTTGTTGCTTCTGAGAGTTTGTCAACTCGGATACGCGTCAACTGTATGGGAGGGCAAAACGGCAATGTTTTCCATCTTTTTAAATTAAAAGAAAAAGGTTGGTTTAGAAGCTTACGTAGAGATTGACAGAAAAGTATTACATCTGCCTTCATCCTGCACTTTCCCGACGATGACAATCATGAGTGATGAAAGTCCCAGACAAATTTGCTGGTAGTCTGCAAAATGCGATAGTTGATATGTGGCGCGAAAAGTTAAATAACGTTAGTTGTGTTAACGTCACCATGCGCAACGTTAACATTTCATTTTAAAGAGGCGGTCTGCCGGGCATTTTGTGCACGTTAGCTTGAAAGTTAAGTCGGCGACCTACTGTTTTTATTGCTTTAATGTAAACTTCTATCATTTGGCCATACTGTGTTAGTTTTTGAAGAAAAAAATGTGTTTTGTTTTCTCAGAATGAAGGTTTTTATCCAAGAGTGACGAGCAAAAAAGTGAGTTTTCCATAGAACGCCATTATAACGTCGGCTCGAAAAAGTGGACAAATTGACGTTTTCGAGGTCAGATATCTTGAAAACGAAATCGGCGACCCCCCTTTTTTATTACATTTTCTGAAAGAGGACCTGAAAATGTACAATATCAGGAAGTATGAATAAAATCATGTGTTTTGTCAATTACTCCCACCTCATCTTAATTTCTCTGAATGACTCATCGGATAGGGCTACTATAATCTGAGCAATCTGAAATTTTAGATTGGTTTAGACTGTTATTCTAAATCATTGTCTTTTATATTATTTGGACCTGTCATGATATTGACTGTCCAATAAAAATTAAAAAATTTCAGTATGATATTCTCTGGTTTCGTCGCCAGATATTGTCAGGGTCACTGATGAGGCTTGTATTAGCCAAAACTACGTAGTCTGGCCCATGTTCCTTCTTCTGAATGTATTCTCTGCTCTTGAAGGAACCCTTTAAAATTTTAATTCTCAACACAATCAGGTAGGGTCAATTAAGGTAAACCCGGACAGTTTTTACAGGGTCGCCACGATTCGTATTGCCAATGCTTTATTTGACCATGAAAAACTGTTTCGGCATTCCGTAAGGCCGGAGGCATCGCATATGTACTATTTACTGTCAACTTTTGATTGGCTTATAACATTTTATGTCAAAAAGGTCGTTTAAAGAGCCAAACCGTTGAGAAAGGCAAACCCGGACAATCCCATGGAGAAGGTAAACCTGGACAGCCGATTTTTTGTTAAATATATCGCCTCTGTAGATCTGTAGCACGCATATACATTAAAGTCAGAAATTGCTCATATATTTTATGGTGGGACTTCTAAAGTATAAGACATTACTTTCATTTATTTATGTTAAATCGTCAATTAAAAAGTTATGGGTGGTAAGTTCTCTCAGTCTGCTAGGGGTCACCATACAAACTATACTATGTACATCTTATCATCGTTATATAAACAAGTGTCAAATTTTAACTGCAAAATAGAATGCACAAATATTGTATTTCTAATTTCAAACCATTGAAAACGTTATATATTTAATATCTTTTGATCATATAAATCCCCAAAGCTGATGCCCGGGTTTACCTCACACTGCAAATTGGCGGAAGGTAAACCCGGACATGTCACATTTTTATACCCCGCCACACTTTAGTGGCGGGGTATTATGTTATACCTTTCGGTGTCCGTCCGTCCGTCCGTCCGTCCGTCCGTCTGTCCGTCCGTCCGTCCGTCCGTCCGTCCGTGCTCACCATTTCCGATCGATAACTTGAGTATTTATTCACGGAATTTTTTCAAATTTTGCATACGTATTGTTATCGGCGATGAGTGGTATGGGATTGTTAATGGGCAAAATCCGTCCATTTTTAACGGAGTTACTGCCCTTTTTCGTATTGGAAAAATGGTTTCTGGCCTGTTATTCCTTTACTGTTCATGATATCTGAATGAAACTTCACAGATATGTTGCACATCAAAGGTTACATATTGTGACTAAGGACCGTCACTCTGACCTTCCCAGTTTGTGAGTTATCCGCCCTTGATAGGTCTGAAAAAAGGTTTTTGACCTATTGTTCCTTTACTATATGGAATATCTGAATATAACTTCACAGATATGTTTCACATCAAAGGTAACATATTGTGACTAAGAACCGTCACTCTTACCTTTCCCGTTTGTGAGTTATCCGCCCTTGATTGAATTAAAAAATGTTTTTACCCGTAGTTCCTTTACTATGTGGAATATTTAAATGAAACTTTACAGATATGTTTCACATCAAAGGTTACATACTGTGACAAAGAACCATCACTCTTACCTTTCCAGTTCATGAGTTATCTGCCCTTGATAGGTCTGAAAAATGGTTTTTGACCTGTAGTTCCCTTTCTATATGGAATATCTGAATAAAACTTCACAGATATGTTTCACATCAAAGGCTTCATATAGTGACTAGGAACTGTCACTCTGATCTTTCCGGTTTGTGAGTTATCCGCCCTTGATTGATCTGAAAAACGTTTTTTTTTATCTGTAGTTCCTTTACTATATGGAATATCTGAACGAAACTTCATAGGTATGTTTCACATCAAAGGTTACATATTGTGACAAAGAACCATCACTCTTACCTTTCCAGTTAATGAGTATTCCCCCTTGATAGATCTGAAAAATGTTTTTTGACTTGTAGTTCCTATACTATATGGAATATCTGAATGAAACTTCACTGATATGTTTAACACCATAGAATAGGAAACAGAGTCTCTCAGCTCAAAGAAATGCTTTACAGCCTGATCTAAATCTACACTGGTCAGAATGCTCCACGTTGTTGGGTGGTTTATATTAATATTTATTTACAGTAAGGACATCATATCTCTGTCTATCTCAGTTCTGTGGCTCTTTAGCTATTATATATCTCAAAAAATAAGTTAGGATGCACAGCAGTGGCGGGGTATCATGCAGTGCCTGCGGTGCTTTTATTTTTATAAAATATTGTTCAATATTTATTTTATTCAATAGATGAACATAGATCATGATTCTTATATTTTACCTGTACAAGTTAGAAACAAAACTCTATATAAGTTCAAATCAACATTTACGTTTGCCATGAATTATGCAGGGACCTAGTTCCCTTCGCTTGCAGCTATTTTTTAATTTGTTTCCCTGAAAACTTATACAGACTTGAAAAGGACTAGATTCAGAGGCTGCAGAAATTAAATAAGCGTTCATATAATCTAACAATAAAAACCATTAATTCGAGAAGTAAAGGGAAAAACTGGAAAGAAAACGGAATCACTGAAAACGTGTTAATTAAGTTCTTTATTCGTGGAAAACAGTGAGTGTCCGGGTTTTCTTTCTGTCCGGGTTTACCTTATTGACCCTATATACATGGAATAATTGGATCATACGATACAGAAGCTTGGAAATAATATATGATTAAATTAAAGATTAAACAAACTTCAACAGACATTCCGGCCCAGAATCATTTGACTGATACAAGTACATCCAGAAAAAGTGCATATAGTTGAGAAATTATGAAAAACGTACCCACTGGGCGGTCTGAATGGCTAAGTGGAATTGTCAGTGTCAGCGTGGATTCGAGTCCTGAAAGCACAGTAGGTACTTCTTTCTTCTTTATTTCTAAACTATTTCGACACCTTTTTCGAATATACCCCACTTGTATCAGTAAAATGATCCTGGGCCGGAGTGTTTTTGAAGTTTGTTAAATCTTCAAATTATATAAGCAGTGCTGTACGCTACTACTAACAGCCGTGCATTAACAGGCGAAAAGCCACGAATTCATGCAGCTATAAAAAAATATTCGTCCGAGGCCACTGAAATAATTCCGAAATGAACCTTGCGTCTCCCCTTTCGGTCATAGTACAAAAAGGTAGTGTGCTGTCTATGTTTATTTACGTTACGTCATACAAATACTCTTACATTACTTCTTCTTCTTCCCGTGAAAGTGCAAAACCGGTGAAATAGCATTGTCGCAATGATGATTAAAAATTTATACACATGGCGAATGGCCCAAGTCTGGTAAAAACAGGCTAAACACAGGATAAAACATCTTGGAGTCTACTGGCGTGCGACCAGTGGTGGCCGCATACCAGTGGCGGCCGTTTGCATTTTGCGCGCGCAGTTATGTATTTGATGCGTTACAGATTGGTCATTTGGTAAAAGGAAACATAAGAAACGCCCTAAAAAATTTTGATAAAATTCTCTGCCCGATAGGTTAAGCGCTAACAATGTTCCCGAGCTACCTTCATGCCAACATCATTGCCTTTTCGGGGGACCATAACCCTTGATACACACATAATTAAATACAGAAATAAACATGTACAAATTGTTATGTTAATGTTTACCTATCACGGAAAAGGTATAATCTGCAACCAACCTGCAAAAAAGCATCTAAATTCTTGTAAATTACAGCACAGGTGTAACCATTATGTATGTTTGTTTTCGACGTAATATGTAGTGTTTGCCTACGTAATGACTGCGTCAGAGTTTTCAAGTCTGTTTCTGATAAAAGTTTCTGTTGCGTCTGCTAGGACTGTTAAATTTTGACAAAGGCCACATACTTACAACGAAATATCTTTATAGTTAAAATCCACTCCAAATTTTCGGAAAAGGCATCATTCTACATATGGCAATCGTGATGGTCATCACTGGTACGCTATTCAATTCTTTTGGTGACCTAGTTTGAGGATGTGTCACAGACACATGTTATAGTCTATTTCAAGAAATAAATCAGTATTATATCGCTAATTACCCCTATTTCATTTAATCAAAATATAATACCACTAAACACAGTATGTCGATCGCAAGATAAGAAAGCCTGTAACAAAAAACGGCCACCACTGGTAGCCTGCCAGTAGGGCTGTATGGCAGCTGAAATGCCTGCCTTAAAGACTTCCAGGGAGTCAGTGGCTGTCATTTCCACTGGTAGCTGGTTCCACATTTGAATGCCGGATGAGAAGAAGGATTCCTTGTAGATAGTTTGTTCCATTGTATGGAACTCTGTATTTGTACTGATGGCCTCTTGTAGCAACGCCCAATATCTAGAGGTGTTAAGAGGCTGGTATAGCTACATGGCTACCATACGGTATATCATTATTGCCTTGGCTTGCTGTCTTCTATGTTGGAGGATTTCCCAAGCAAGGTCATTGATCATGGCGGTGACACCGCTGGTGTAGCGATAGTCGCCAGTCACAAATCTCGCTGCACTCCGCTGGACAGCTTCCACTTTGAAGATGCTGTTCGCCGTATGAGGGTTCCACACTGTGGCACCGTATTCCATTTGAGGTCTCACAAATCTCTTGTAGCAGGTGTCCTTGACAGTCTTTGGGTACGTTGACAGGTTTCTTCTGAGGAAGTCAGTGGTGTCGTTGGCCTTCTAGGTGATGGTGTCAATGTGGGCATTCCAGGACAATGTGCTGGTGAATGTGAGACCCAAGTACTTTGCCCTCTTCGCTTGTTTCAGTTGGATATTGTGGATGTGGTTCACTGCGTTGATAATTTTACGCTTGTTCGTAATCCTGATCACTTCGCACTTATCGTGGTTGAAGTGCATCTGCCATGCAGTCTGTCTCCCAGTACTGTAACTTGTCACGGTCGTATTGTAGTGACTCTGCATCCTTATCCGTCTTGATGTTGCGGTACAACAGACAATCATCAGCAAAAAGACGGGCCTTAGCGTTGACTCAGGATGGCAGGTCGTTGATGTGCGCAAGGAATAGGAAGCACTGTACCCTGTGGCACGCCCGAGGTGACTGGGGCTGAGTTTGCAAGACGGTCAAGGACAGTGCTTTAACCCAGAGTTCGGCGTAAAGATTCGGAGTAAGGAATAAAAAAACGGGTCGATCATGAGTTCGGCAGGTTAAGAGTCCGTACTAAGAATGGGTTGTTTGTCGGTTCGGTAGGCTCGGAGTTCAGACTAACCGTAGGTCCATTTTGGGTTCGGCAGGTTTGGAGTTCGGACAAACAAGTGGGTCCATTATGTGTTCGGCATGTTTGGAGTTCGGACTAAGAATGGATTGTTTGTCGGCTCGGTAGGTTCAGAGTTCGAACTAACTGTGTGTCCATGCTGGGTTCGGCAGGTTCGGAGTTCGGATAACTGTAGGTCCATGTTCGGTTCGGCAGGTTCGGAGTTCGGATTAAAAATGAGCACTTTATGGGCTTGGTAGGTTCGGAGTTCAGACTAACATTTGGTCCATACAGGTTTGGAGTTCGGACTTACAATGATTTTGGCATGGGGCGCTTTTTATACTTTGGATGGGTCGCAGTCAAACCTATATTGTAACCAGTCTTTAATCCATACTCCGGGTTTGCCGATCCCAGGTTAGACTCAGTCCTTAGTCCGAACTCCGAGTCTGCCTTACTCATGTTGGACCCAATCTTAAGTCTAAACTCCGGGTGCGCCAAAATCAAGTTGGACCCAATATTTAGTCCGAACTCCAGATTTGCCAAAGCTAGGTTGGACTCGGTTCTTAGTCCGAACTCCGAGTTGCCGAACACATGTTGGAATAAATCTTAAATCCAAACTCCGAGTCTGCCGAACTAATGCTGAACCCAATCTTTAGTCCGAACTCCGGGTCTGCCGAACCAAGGTCGGACTCGGTCTTTGGACCGAACTCCGAGTCTGCCGAACCGATATTGTTCCCAGTCTTTAGTCCGAACTCCGGGTCTGTCGAACCTAGGCTGGACTCGGTCCTTTGTCCAAATTCCAAGTCTGCCGAACTCATGTTGGACCCAGTCTTGTCCGAACTCCAAGTCTGCAGAACTAATGCTGGACCCAATCTTTAGTCCGAACTTCATGTCTGCCGAACCTAGGTTGGACTCAGTCCTTAGTCCGAACTTCGAGTCTGCCGAACTAATGCTGAACCCAGTCTTTAGTCCGAACTGCGGGTCTGCCGAACCTCCGTTGGACCCAGTCCTTAGTCCGAACTCCGAGTCTGCCGAACTCATGTTGGACCCAATCTTGAGTCCGAACTCCGAGTCTGCTGAACTAATGCTGGCCACAAACTTTAGTCCGAACTCCAGGTCTGCCGAACCCACGTTTGACTCGGTCTTTAGTCCGAACTCCGGGTCTGCCGAACCTATGTTGTTCCCAGTCTTTACTCCAAACTCTGGGTCTGCCGAACCCAGCTTGGACTCGGTCCTTAATCCGAACTCCGAGTCTGCCGAACTCATGTTTGACCCAAACCTATATTGTTCCCAGGCTTTAAAAAGTCCGGATTTGCCGAACCCAGGTTTGGCCCGGTCCTTAATCCCAACTCCGGGTGTTTATGCCGAACTCTGGGTCAAAAGACAATCCTGGACCAACCTGTTTTGATAACTTGCCTAGCCTAGCCATTAGGCGGAGAAGTTATATCAGTCTGCCATTTTACTTTCCCAGTTCCTACAGCTAGTCTGTACTTATAGCTCGACTTCTAATGTATATATCAAGAAAGGGGCAGATTCAAGTTTCATAGACTGACCAGAGAAAAGAAGCAAAAACAAATTAATATTTTTTTTTTTATAAATGGTAAACCTTTTCTTTATCAGACTAGCGCCAGTCTATAACTAGCCCTTAATGACAACCTTCTGGGTCCTGTCAGAGAGGAAACTTCTAATCCACTGTAGAGTTGTTCCTCTCTGTAGTGTTCCAGCTTGATCAAAAGCCTTTGATGAGGAATCTTTTTGAATGCGTTTGAAAAATCAAGCAAGATGGCGTCAGTCTGTTGCGAGTTGTCTAAACCAGATGCGAGATCCTGGACAGTTATTAGTAGCTGTGATTCACATTATCTGTGTTTCCTAAAACCCTGCTGCTGGTCACAAAGGATCTAGTTGTCCTCGAAGAAGTTCATCAAATGACTGTGGATGATGTGCTTAAGTACTTTGGAGCAAACAGCAGAAGTCAGTAATACAGGTCTATAGTTGCTATGTTGGCATTTATCTCCCTTTTTTAAAATTGGAGACACGTTCGCCTCTTTCCAGTCATCTGGGACCTTTCCTTGCATCAAGGATGCCGAAAAGATCAGAGTCAGCACAGGTGTGAAAGGCTCAGCCATTTCTTTGAGGAACCTTGCAGATATATCATTCGGGCCTGTAGCTTTGTGGGTCTTCAGGTTCTTTAACAGTTTCCGAACACCCTTTGGATGGACTCTAATCTCTGGGGCGTCTGGATAGTCGCTTGTCCCAAGGTCAGGAAAGGAGCTTGTGTCTTCTTTGGTGAAGTCTGACAAGAATTGGCTGTTAAGAATTTCCGCCTTGGTACCCGCGTCGTTGTGGGTGATATTATCTTCATTTGTGGTGCCACTTCTGAGCTGTCAGATTTCTTATCTTTGACAAAAGAGTACAGTTTCTTGCTGCCTGACTTGTCACTGACCATATCACAGACGTAGTCATTGCAGGCCTTCTTACACTCTTCCTTGCAGGACTTCTGCAGGTTTTTTTTTGTATCGGGTCCAGTCCTTCTTGCAGTTATTCTACCTGGCTTTCCTAAATGCACGATGTTTCCTTCTGGACAGTCGGCGAACAGTTCTGTAGCACCATTACGTCATGAGGTCGTGACACAGATTAAAAGCACTGCTGTTTACATGTTTTTACGATGCCAAATGGAGTGTCAGATAAAAGTAAAAGAAAATATGTACCATGCTTTCGGCAACCAAGGACTGCAGGATGGCAATGAATGGACCAAGCCTGTTCTGCATGCAAATTATTGCATATCAAGGTATCTTCTTTTTGTTGATGAATTTGCATTACCTTTGCACTTTGCAGTCCATCTCGTCTAAAGATGGACAATTTTCCGAAATACCAAGGCCGAATTGGATGATGGCAGCCATTTTGAATCTCTTGAAATTCTCGGGCTAGGAAAGTGGATTAAAAAAAGACACACGCACGTTGGCTGTCAAACGTTAGTAAAGTGCAGTGCAATGTTTATCGCAAATTTTAAAGAATATTTTCGTTGAATTTACGAAAAAACAGCGATCAAACTTTTTTTCCGATACGGCCTCGGTTTTCAACATCTCCCTCGGCGAAAAAAAAAAAAGATGAAGAAATGTTACAGTACGAACAAATGCCCCCGAACGCCCCTTAAACTGGCCTTTGACCCAATTGTAACCTTGACCTTGGGCAAGGAATCCCAAATCTCGAAAGTGAGACACCTTTTTATCATGCTTTACCTTTCTGTGTTTGATGAAATTCACTTCAGCAGTCTCAAGTCAGTTTGGAGATATAATCTGACCTATGAGCCCTGATTGTGACCCTGACCTTGGGAATGGGAACCTAAATTTTGTTTGTGACACACAGTCTCATTATGTTTTACCATTTCAGGAAGTTTAATACAGTTTGCTTAAGAAGTCTGTTTAGTAATTGGGAAGAAACAACTTGACCTTTGATCTCTGACTGTGACCTTGGGTGTGAAAGCCTATGTCTTGTGTGTGGCTTACCTTCTCATTAAGCTTAATCTTTCTGTGAAGTTTAAGGAAATTTGCTTTGGTACATTACTGAGCAATTGTTGAGACATAATTTGAAATCTGACCCCACATTGTGACCTTGACCTTGGGTTTGGAAGTATAAATATTTTATGTGACAAGCTTTCTCATTATGCTTTGTATTTCTGTGAAAGGACCTGGTATGATAAGGGCCATTTTGGCCCCCACTCAAATTCTCTTAAAATTGCATGGTTTCTATTGCTTATCATTTGAGCGTATGGGAACAAACAGAAATAATATGTTTCACTTTTGTTAATTCTCAGAATAACATGATTTTTGACATGCCTATGTTGGTTCAATAATATGAAGGAAAATTAAAGAAAAACTGAGTTTAATAATTTTTCCTTTAAAGATATAAGTCATTTATAATAGCCTTTGAAAGCTCTTGATAATAGGCTTTTGATGAAATGCTTATACGTTGGGTACCACGGTTAATTACCTGTGCACTGCACAAGGCCTGTTAAGGTACCCGACCCACTCAAGTTTGCAAGTCAAGAGACGCTAACCAAAAAAGCACAAAGAAGGGTATACAGCACACGTGACCATAGCCAGCAGAATAATGGCATTATATTGATGAAGAAGAAGAAGAAAAATTCCAACAGATCAAAATAAAATGTGTACCAAATTATTCCTTGTGTTCTAACTAAGAAAATGAATACCAACAACATATGTTTATTTTGTCTATGAGCGGAGATATGGGCCTTTTTGTGTTGAGAAAACAGGGAAAATGTTCCGAACACTGCCAGTTTGGTAACAAAAATAGAAAAAAAAAAATAATAATAATAAAAAAAAAACATTGAGCCCGGTCTCCAGCACATTTAATATTTTCATGGCATGTAAATATATCAAATTTATGTCCGCATATAAAATATAAAATGTGCTGGAGGCCGGGCTCATATATTTTGAAAGCCGCGAAGGCTACCAAATTGTCTATTTCGTCAGAATCCGCTGGGGGTATGGGTATGTTCAAGATTAAAAACACAAATATTTTATGCAAGAACTGGTTGATTTTGTATTTGCTGTTACATATAAGGTTAGAACTTTCCTATGAATGCATTTTAGTTATCGAAATAGAATTTTTGAAAAATGAGTTTTCTGGGGGCCAAATATGGGCCTTATCATACCAGGTCCTTTGACAAAATTCTGTTATGCAGTTTTAAAGTAATCACAGAGACACGATTTGACCTCTAACCGCCGACAGTGACCTTGACCTTGGGTTTGGGAATATAAATATTATATGTGACAAACCGTCTTATTATGCTTTACATTTCTATGAAATTTGATGAAATTCAGTATTGTAGTTTTAAAGTAATCGCAGAAACACTATTTGACCTCTAACCCCCAACAGTGACCTTGACTTTAGACGTGGGAACCTAAAGTTTTTATGCGACACACCTTCTGATCATGCTTTATCTTTCTGTGAAGTTTCATCAAATTTGCTTAAGTAATTTGTAAGTTATAGCTGAGACACGATTTAAGACATGATTTGACCTTTGACCCAACTGTGACATTGACCTTGGGCGTGGGAACCAAAATCTTGTGCGCGACACACCTTCTCATTGTGCTCTATCTTTCTGTGAAGTTTCATTAAATTTGCTTCAGTAGTTTTTAAGTTATCGCTGAGACACGATTTGTTACGGACGGACGGACGGACGGTGCGATTTTAATATGCCACCCGAAGTCCCTTCGGGGGCATAAAAAAGTTTGATCCCTGTATTGACAAGGTCAACCGAACTGTTTTCAGATTCTAATAATTTTCGGTCCACTCTTGAAATTAAAAGTCAAGCTTCTTTAAATGGTTAACCAGAATACAACATTGCGAGTGACTTACATGTATAACTGAGCCACGACACGACAGAACCAAGAAAGTGATATGTGCGCCCAGCTAAGACTCAGATCAGCCTTGGCAGTCGCCCAATTTGATCAGAATCTTTGCTTGCCTTACAAGGGTAGCTAAGGTCCATGCGGAAAGCGAAGACTCTGATCAGACTGGGTGGATGCCCAGGCTGATCTGAGTCTTCGCTGGGCGCACATGTCGCTTTGTTGGTTTTGTCGTGTCGCGGCTCAATTATGATCTTATAAATGAAAAGAGTGTAGCTTTGTCAAAGATAATCTGCTAGAGTTCAAACAAAAGTTCTGAACGTTGCCAAACCGAAATTTCAATTTGGCCGTTGCAGAAGTTTTGTGAAAACTTCAAGGGTTCTTTCACTTCAAAGTAAATACATGTATTGTGTTCAAAAATGCTTTTAGGTGGTGATACACAGTCCGTATTTGAGCCTATAACTCAACTAAATGGCATTTTATGACCAACTACTTGAGATCGGTATAAAGATAAACGATTCTTCTTTTCATTGCAGCAAGACCTGTTATCTGTCACGTCTGTGACCAAAGTTATGAGCCCAGAACTTTTTGACGATCTTAGTATCAGGCTGCGCAGATAAAAAAGATATATCCTGTGTCCAAATATTTGAAAACACACACACACACACACACACACACACACACACACAGTTGAGCCTTTTTCAAGGTTGAAAATTTTCATTTACACACATATTATGGTCACAAAGGTCTATTATTTATACTGTGGGTATGATAAAGGTATAACTGCTCAACCTGTATTTAATGAATGCATCCAGTAAACATGCACCATATACATGGGCAGACATTTGGGAAAAAGCAACTGTTTTCATCTGGTCCACTTAAAATTTGAGAAAGAGTTGGAACAAATAATTGCTAGGACGCTCTTTTCAATGCATTAAAGTACCTTCCAGAGCTAAGTATATTTTTACTAACAAAGCTAGTTTTTTTTTAATTTCTGCGCACAAAATTACCCTTTGCTCTTTCTGTATATAAACACTTTTTATAAAAACATGTCTATTTTGTATTCCACATTGTAGCGAACAACAAAATTAAGAAGTCTGTTCAGGCTAGCCCTTTAACCACGTACATGGGAAGTGGCTGTTCACATGATTGCCGCTAGTGTTGTCTTTGGTGATGACTAGTTTTGTGTTGTCTCTTTCCCACATTGTGTCTTGGGCTGGATCTGGAATTGAATGGTATTTCTTGATAATTTTCCTCCTTTGCTACCTTTCAGGGAGATACGATAATCTTTTATGGTTTTATTAATATTTTTGTATTTACTACAAAGCACCACCTTAAAGTGCGACTTTCAAAGCAAAGAGGGCTTATGCAATATCTTCTTGTGGATGTGCGTGCACCTGAGCGTGCACGTGTGCATAAGTGCGCCTTTGTGCACGTTAGCAAAAATATTTGTGTTAAGCTCAGTTTCTAAGTTACAACAAAAGCTAGAGTCTCCTTTCTTGCTCCATAGATAGGGCTGAAGAAGATCTACTGAAAGCGGCAATGCATCTATGGTTATGGGCTTTAATTCGCGGTTGATTGAACACAGAAAAAATATTCGACTGTTGCATTTAGCCCAGTTTCTAAGTAAACAGAAGGGCTAGATTTTACAAACTTTCGCTATAAATACGTGTGGGAGATCTACTAAAAGCAGCGGTGCATATCGGGCCATTATCTTTATTTCACGTTTAATTGAACACAGAAAAAATATCAACCTGATGCGATTAGCTCAAAGTCTAAGTAATCACAAGGGCTAGAGTCTCCAAACTTGCTCCACAGATACACCTGGGGAAGCTCTTCTGAAAGTAGCGATGCACACAGAGCCACGACCTATATTTCACGGGTTGATTGAACATAGAAAAAATACTCACCTGTTGTAAATAGCTCCGTTTCTGTAACCTCAAGGGCTAGAGTCTATAAACTTACTCCGTATATATATCTGGGTAAGATCTACTGAACGCAGTAATGCACCTTGGGCCATAACTTTCACTTCATAGACGGTTGAACATATGAAAATGTTCACCTGTTGCATTTAGCTTGCTTTTAAAGTAACCTAAAGGACATTTTGTGTTATATCTCGAAGACTATTTGATGTAAGACCATAATACTTGTGATTATAAGTCAAAATGACTCGATGTTGACTACAAACTAAAAGTTACGCCACATTGTCCTATATTTGACTTCATACTAACAGAAGGTCACCAGTGATTTTACCTTATATCTTGAAGATTGTTTCATGTACAAACATGATTTCTTGAGGTATTTACCAATATTTCACATTTCATTGAAATTGCCATATAAGAGGTTTGAATTAGTCTTCGAAACCGCAGTTCATCTCATTGCATATTGAACTTGCTCTTGAAGGAACCCATATAGATTTTAATTTGCGCTCGTTAAGATGAAGCTCCCGTAAGTCGCGCTTTATAGTCTTCTGACAATTTCTGTTACATACCTTCTCAAAGGGTTCAACACTGAAAAGAAAGAATCTGCTTCTATAGGGGCTCAGTAAAGTTAGCAGAATAGCAGAACAGCAGAACGAAATGGTAAAGTTAGCAAAACAACAGAATAGCAGAATGAAACGGTAAAGTTAGCAGAACAGAAGAATAGCAGAACGAAATGGTAAAGTTATTAGAATAGCAGAATAGCAGAACGAAATGAAAAAGTTTGTCGGAATGATGTTCTAACGCACCCATCAGGAGGGCACACTCAAGCCATGCATGGAAAACATTTCCCTCCTGGTCAGGCTTCAACTAGCAAGGAAACAATCAACAAACTTGTTGAAGAAAATAATCATTTATCATCAAATCCTGGTGTGACCAGCAGGTGGGTAGGCTCAGGTCATGCATGGAAATCATGTGTATCGCCGTCCGAGTTTATCTATAAAAAATAAACTTGGAATATTTCGTTCTGCCCATTCTGCTCTTTCTGCTAGCAGAACAGCAGAATGAAAAAGTTTGTCGGAATTATGTTCTAACGCACCCATCAGGAGGGCACACTCAAGCCCTGCATGAAAAACATTTCCCTCCTGGCCAGGCTTCAACTAGCAAGGAAAACATCGACAAAATTTTTGAAGAAAATAATCATTTATCATCAAATCCTGGTGTGACCAGCTGATTGGCAGACTCATATAATGCATAGAAATCATGTGTATCGCCGTCCGTGTTATTCTAATAATAAATAAACTTAGTGTTTTTTCGTTCTACCCATTCTGCTCATTCTGCTCGCAGAACAGCAGAATGAAAACGTTTGTCCAAATTAGGTTGTAAGGCAACCAGCAGGAGGGCACACTCAGGCCATGCGTGGGAAACATTTCCCTCCTGGTCAGGCTTTGACTAGCAAGGAAAAAAATCGACAAATTTGTTGAAGAAAATAATCATGTATCATCAAACAAAGGTGGTGTCTCCATAAGGGCCATTTTCTGGTTACAAATGGATTTGCACCAAACCTCACCAATCTCTACTTATAAGTAATGGCTTTCATATACTGAAATACTGATCTCAGCGAAAGCGCATTTTGAGTGAAGCGCAGTGTCAAAGTGGGTGGGGTAATTCCACCCCATACCTTACCATGTATCATTTTTTTCAATTATCTCAATAAGTAATAATGAAAGATTTACCATTATGATTTGAAATAATACAGGCATATATGCTTATTAACTGGGTTATATAACTTTCCATTGTTTGCTTATTCAATACCAATATATGAGCTTATAAGTGGTAACAGGAATTTTACTTATTTTTGCTTCTCTAACTTGAAGAAAAAACATAATTTTTCTTTATTTGTCCAGATATATACAAGAAATTTTGTTAATATATTGATGTGATAGTATGCATTGCAGAATTATGAGAAAACTATCCTAGGCTTATCAATACCTGAATTATTAGCCCTTGATTCAAGAAAATATAAGTAATTCAACCTAAAATGAAATGTCGAAACTTCACACTGGTAGGTATATTTTTGTTGACTCTTTTGCTCATGTTTCTAATATTATACTGATTGTTAAGCTTTAAATTCCATATAGTGCCCGTGATATCACACAAGAACTGTAACTGGACAGCAGAGCTCATCCTGTTAGGGGCTTATATGTAGTAATAGGAATTTTTACTTATTTTTGCTTCTCCAACTTGATGAAAAACCTAGATTTTTCATTATTTGTCCACATATATAAAGGAAACTTTGTAATGATATTGATATGATAGTGCGCAATGCAGAATTATGAGAAAACTATCCTAGGCATATCAAAACATGAATTGTCTGCCCTTGATTCAAGAAAATATAAGTAATTAAATTGAAAATGTAAGATCGAAATTCTACACTGGAAGGTATATTTTTGATGACATTTTTGCTCATTCTTTTAACATTATACTGATTGTTGGGCTTTCAATTCCATATAGTGCCTGTGATATTACACAAGAACTGTATCTGAAAAGCAGAGCTCGTCCTTGTTTATGCCACTTAATTACATAACATGATGTTATTTTCCGACCAAAAGTTTGATTTATGGATTTTAGCTACTGATATATCAAATGTTGTTGAATAACTTAGTTTAGAAGTCTCAATGAAAACTAACGACAGAGACAGTGTACTAGACCCTCCTGCCCAACACACGCAATAATTTTTATATATCTGACAGTGATCATCCTAATGTTACATATAAACTGTCTGAGGACACTCCTAAAACTCAGGTGACAAGACAGGATAAGAAAGTCCTGAAGAGAGGCAGGGATACAAAGCATATATACCCTCTTGAAACTGGCTCAGCTAAGATGGGCTGGCCATGTCACCAGAACAAATGCAGAGATGAAAGACATTCACAGACGCTGTTGGAGATATGTTTACCAAAGAAAATATTCCGAGGAGAATTTTAGTGTGAAAATGTCCATAAAGTTGACAGAAGAAATGATACAAGGACATCTTTAAAGAAGAGAATCTGTGAAGTTAAGCAAAGGCATAACAAGAGTCTCGCTAGCGGTGAATAATACAACCGTTAAGTTGAGAAATGCCAAAGCCAAACAAGGGAGATAATTCATAAACCAAGTAAACTAGCGTTACCATTCTTGGTCCTAATATACACCTTGACAGCATACACAACACCATTAAGTTTTTTAAAACATTTTGAACTATATTGGAGTAACAGAATAAACAGGAAATTTATGCAAGGGCACATAATTTAGAGATTAAGTAAGCCAGAGTTGTGGTTGTTGCTGAGGAAACATTGCCTCATTATATACATAATCCTAGAAAGTTTGAATACAATATTTCAAAGGGTTAAGGAGTTATGGAGTGAATGGGAATAGAATAAACAACAAATCAGAGGGAAGTTACTCCAAAATTAAGTAAGGGGGAGAAATCATTTTTATGTGCGACGCATTGTCTTGTAATCATGCAGACCACTATAAACTTTTATCAAGATATTTCAAACAGTTACCAAGCTATGGTATGCACAAGGTAAGTATCACAAAATAGCCTAAAAATACTAATCAAAGGGAAGTAACTCTTAAATAAAGTAAGGAAAATTTAAATTTCCAAGTAAGGTATTCAATACAATTCTGATGTTCAATTACAGTTCTTGTGTAATTTCACGGGCAATATATGGATTTGAAAGCTCAACAATCAGTATAATATTAGAAACATGAGCAAAAGAGTCATCAAAAATGTACCTTCCAGTGTAGAATTTCGATCTTACATTTCCACTTTGATAACTTATATTTTCTTGAATCAAGGGCAGACAATTAAGGTTTTGATATGCCTAGGATAGTTTTCTCATAATTTATATATCTGGACAAATAAAGAAAATTTATGTTTTTTCGTAAAGTTGGAGAAGCAAAAATAAGTAAAATTCCTGTTACCACTTATAAGCTCAAATACTGGTATTGAATAAGCAAACAGTGGTAAGTTATATAACCCAATTAATTAGCATATATGCCTGCATTATTTCAAATCATAATGGTAAATCAGCCATTAATACTTATAGAGATAATTAAAAAAAAAAGATACATGGTAAGGTATGGGGTGGAATTACCCCACCCACTTTGTCACTGCGCTTCACTCAAAATACACTTTCGATGAGATCAGTATTTCAGCATATGAAAGCCAACACTTACAAGTAGAGATTGGTGAGGTTTGGTGAAAATCCTTTTGTAACCAGAAAATGGCCCTTATGGAGACCCCCCCCCCCCCCCTTTGTCGATTTTTTTCTTGATATTTGAATGCTGACCAGGAGAGAAATGTTTTCCATGCATGGCTTGAGTGTGCCCTCCTGATGGGTGCCTTAAAACGTAATTTCGACAAACTTTTTCATTCTGCTGTTCTGCTAGCAGAATGAGCAGAATGGGCGGAACGAAAAATTGCGTTCTGCTATTCTGCTATTTTGCTAATTTTACCATTTCGTTCTGCTTTTCTGCTAGCAGAATGGGCAGAACGAAAAACTTCGTTCTGCTATTAGGCTATTTTGCTATTTTTACCATTTCGTTCTGCTATTCTGCTAGCAGAATGAGAAGAATGGGCAGAACGAAAAATTTCGTTCTGCTATTCTGCTATTTTGCTAACTTTACCATTTCGTTCTGCTATTCTGCTATTTTGCTATCTTTACCATTTCGTTCTGCTATTCTGCTAACTTTACCGAGTTTTCTATAGGAGCAATTTCTTTTATCTAAGAGTAGACCTCTTTTGGATAGGTTTCCTTGTTCATGAATAGATGGCTTGATGATACTGAGTTTTGCGTCCTCGTCAACAAAGTTTCAATCCCATCGGGAAGACGATAATGAAAGACTGTGTGCATTGGAACCCCGTTGACGGTGTGAAGCCGCCAGCGGGCTCGAATCCGTGAGCGACTACGCTACTGAGCCGGCTCCTCTTCCTCCATCTATCTATCTATCTATCTATCTATCTATCTATCTATCTATCTATCTATCTATCTATCTATTACGTCTTAACCCCCGGAGAGGACACAGACGATGTACTAGTGTACACTCCGGTGTTGCATACATATAGCCATGTAGCTATAGTAGGGGTCTTTAACCTGCACAAGGGCTGACTCTCCTTGCACAGAGGGCCTCCAGTTAAGCAGGGATCGAACCCACGACCTCTGGCTTCAGAACCAAGTGCACTAACCACTGAGCCATGCAGCGCGCTTCTCATCTTTTCACCTTTATACAGGTACGACCTGGTATGAATCTAATCATGACTGGTAATGAGCAATTCTGTTTCCCAATTTACTGTTCAAGTATGATTGAAACGATTTTCGCAGAAAGTACACTATAATTAAAAAAACTTGGGACACCTGAAATAATAACTAACCGTCCTAAAGTTTGAACAAGTTGTTTTTGTTTCCTACGCAGTAATGCGTTTGACAAACGCAGATAAATTGTCAAACATTGTAGACAATGATAAGAGCAGTCTGATCTGGGTCTCCACTGTTTGCCAAGCCCGGTCTTTGAAAACAATTTAGATTTTTTTTTCGGAACGCATTTACGTTATCATG
The DNA here is from genome assembly GCA_963989385.1 of Ctena decussata. NCBI lineage: Eukaryota > Metazoa > Mollusca > Bivalvia > Lucinida > Lucinidae > Ctena > Ctena decussata. Next base: position 46,556,526 of record OZ022506.1, read on the forward strand.
ATCAGTGGTTATTCGCTGTGACAGACTGACTGAGTGCAAATTTGCCTGTGGGCATTAAGTTTATTTTCTGATCCTTTTAAAATAGTGCACACGTCTCTTCAATTTTTGATGAAAAAGTGCCAATTTTCTAATAAGAAATGCATATCACAAATATTTTTTTATCTAATTATTTTCTTAATTTTGTTTTTGTTGTCTGTTATTTACAGTTGAGATTTCCGACCTTAACTTTAATTTCGTTCTTAAGTTTAAGGGTTGAGTGTGAACTTTGCCCCAGACCCCTACCTTTAGTTTGTCTTCCCTATTTTTAAACATTCACATTTATTTGTAATATGCATATTCTGGTAGAAAGAAATCAACAAGAAAATAATTTAAAATATATTTATGAATTCATACCTGATTCTATTAAAATCATCATTGCTGTTGACTAAAATGTTTGCAACTTTTGAGACATTTGCTAATATGCTGAAGTTCCGCTCAAATGGAGCTGAAATATGCCTCGGGTGAAATGAACAGGTATATTTCGTAATGTAAAGATTCCCAAATATTTCAAGTTTTTAAACAATGCGCAAAAGACACACAACAAAAACAAACAGCAAATTCAAGACTTCTTACAAGTTCTTTCTTTTCCAATTGACCTTTAAAGCGCCAAAAAGACAGACGACACAATTAAAAACTTGTCATCTGCAAATTTTAATCTTCAAAGAAAGAAGAAAAAGTTTCATCCAAGCTATCATATTGGACCGCCTCATCTTGATCTGCGCTGTTTGTAAATAAAACTGTTTTCATTTGAGCCGCGACACAACAAAACCGACGACGTTGCATGTGCGGCCAGCGAAGACTCAGATCAGCCTTGGCTTTCGCCAAGTTTGATAAGAGTTTTTGCTATGCGCTTAAAGGGTAGCTATGCGTCTATGCTACCTCTGTGTCGACAGCGAAGACTCTTAATCAGACTTGGCGGATGTCCAGGCTGATCTGAGTCTTCGCCGAACGCACGTGCCACTTGGCTTGTTTTCTCGTGTCGTGGCTCATTTCTGGTGCTTTAATCAGTGTAAATGAATGGTTTTTTAGACCTGGCAAGCAGTACAGTCATGAGGAGCCTGGCTGCCTGTCTGCCTGTTTGCTTTGGATATACTATATACTGTCCGAATATTTAGGCAATCATTGTTCCATTCAGATTAATGTTAGGAGTAATGCAATCGCAACTCCTCGGCCATTTCCGTAAATCAGGTCTGATATACCATTTTTGGCTTGCCGCTTCGGCGGCGAGCCATATATTCAGACAGGTTATGACTTCCTGTCATGCGCACTCCAGCGGAAGACGCTGATTTGTTCCCAGCTTCGAGACTGGTTCATAATTGCAAGTGGAGAACCAATATATGGAGAGCGTCTACGGGGCGCAACTTCGTTTGACTGTTTCTTTTACCTAAGCACCGAAACATAACGACACGCCACAATCTGGCACACCAAATAATCGAACATGTCTAGCATCTTTTGCCTTACAGAAAACATGAGTTATTTTTATTCTTTTAATTTATTTATTCGGTGTGTTTGAATATTTCTTGATTGTCCACTGTCAAATAAGGTCAAATAACGACATGTGCAATTCGCGGGCATTATGTAAAATATGGACTGGACTTGGACTCTGGACTTTGGACTCTGGACTTCGGGCTGTGTAAAACCAAGATTTCAGACTTTGTAAAACCTTGACTTTGGACTCTGGAGTTTGTAAACTTGGACTGAAATATTTCAACAATAGTTGTTATGCCCGTACAAACAGTGTAGAGTGTATATCCAAATTAGACTACTGGTTGGAACAGTCTGATCAGGGTCTGTGCCAACAGCCTTATTTAAAAGCATTTACTGGTTTTACAGACAAGGTGTTTGATCGTATTTACTAGATACTATTTCTTATTTTTTCATAAGCGTACATTGAAATTCAGTTTCTTATTTTTTCATAAACGTACAATGTTATTCAGTTTAATGTAAGTGTCTTATTGAAAAAAATTCAATTCAGGAAACACAACATGTGTGGGAAAATATCAGTATCTTACAGTTGCCATCAAATCATCCTTTTCTAGGCCTATGCAATTTTAACAGTTACCTCACTTTTTGAATAAAAGTTGCTAAAATTTAGAGGGCCAAGGCAGCGTAGCGCAATCGGTAGCGCGTTTTGACTCAAGAGCCAGAGGTCCCGGGTTCGATACTCGGTCCGGCCACATACTTTCGTTTTTCCTTTCGCTGATTCTAGAAGGGCAGTTGTCAGTTACTGGTGAAAGTATGTGCACTTAGTACTGGTTAACCGCTGAGGAGGTCTAAGCCTGCCCAGGAATAGTGTGGTTAGGGTAACAGACGGTCCCGACATGATCATAGCTGTTATAAATATCGTGGACAATAAAACAACAATAAAATAATAACTACTAAAATACAGAAGACTTCTTTTTTCTTTTGCATTAAATCCCTATATAATGACAAAATATGTGATGACCAAGGACAACACGCTAGATTCTGAAAACAAACATCCTGTGGAAGCAACAAAAATACATTGACTTGTAATCATTACCAGTTATACTCTATACCGCAGACTTTGGGATCTGATTCAGTCAGTTCCTGGGGTTAGTTACTCTTTAAATTTGCTGGGCCGCATAGTGCAGTCGGTGGTGCGTCTAACAAAAAAAAAAACAAAAAAACAGAGGTCCCTGGTTCGATATTCAGTCCGGCCACTTACTCTCGTTTCCGCTTCCGCTGAGTCAAGAAGGGCAGCTGTCAGTTACTGGCGAAAGTTAGTGCACTTAGTAATAGTTGAGCGCTTAGGATGGCTAAGCCTTCCCAGGAATATTGTAGTTAAATTAAGGTGGTGATAATCACTGATTTGGGACAAAGACAAAAATCTGCATGAAATACATGTACTCAAAATAACACTGATCTTTCCAAAACATAGCAGATGCCTTCTTTATGTTGTTTCTCATAATTTAGAATCCCAAAATGCAGCACTCGTTAATGTTAAAAAGTGATTTTATAAGAGAAGATCAAAGGGTAATTTTCTGCGAATAAATCTGAAAAATAATATCATTATTGAACATATACTTAGTGCTTAGAGTACCTTGTTGCATAATGGAGAGCGTCCTAGCAATTATTTTTTTCAAACTCTTTCACACATTATCAGGCTGAGCAGATGAAAAAAGATGCAGTCTGTGTCCAAATTTTTTGTCAAAACACACAGGTGAGACAGGTGATACTATTTTAACAAGGTTGAACAATTTCATCTACACACCACTGACCATGTCAGTAATATATTATTTATATTGTAGGTGTTAGCATAGGTATGCTTGCCTACCTAGTCTGGCTACAGACCCTATGTTCAATATATCTCCTGCAAAGGAACATAGGGTCTGGTTACTTGCATTTGAGATTTTTCCTAAATCTTGGCTAGCGACCTTTGCTGACCTTATGGCCAGCCCTTTATGATGCTGCAGAGACAGATTTTCATGTAAGCAGCAATTCGGAAGATGTAAACACAGATGGTCAGTCTGATAAAGCTAATGTTCTGTGGCGATTTGTTTTATAACTCTGCAGGTTTTGAGATACTATAACCCTGAGCCCAACAATTTTCTGTAATGGATTATTCTACGCTTTGATTTTGGACTGGTCCATTATATAGTTGATGGGTGTTTTACAGAAAAATGAGTAAAAGCAAAATAATGTTTATACTTTTACAGAGCAGTCTCATCTGGGTCTACACTGTTTGCAGAAACAGGTTTGTCGGATTTAAGAGTGATGTACGTTCATAAGCATGTTAACGAAACAGCGTCACTTAATATTCGGTATATTTAATTGATTTGTCAAAATAAGAATAGTTTAGGGAGGAAGATTCCATTGCACTTAGATAGCTATGGGTCAAAGAATTTAAAGTAATTTAAATCATCTAAAACAATTCAGTTCTGTGTCAAGCAAAGGCATCTAGGGAAAGCAAAAAAAGTCTTTAAAACAGGCAAACTGGCATTTTAACACACCCTATACCTTCGAGTTTATAGAAACATATTTGATCCGATTAGTATCAGTCAAGATCCAGTGCATACCCCTGGGTTGAGAGAACATGCAACTATCTAAAGACAATTAATCCTGAACCCACTGATTTTCGGAAATGGAATATTCTACCTTTAGGTTTTGGACTAGTTCATATCATGGTTGAGTGGGTGTTTTACAGAAAATTAAGTAAATGCCAAGCACTGTTCATATTTCTCATGAGCAGTCTCATCTGGGTCTACTCTGTTCGAAGAAAAATGTTTGTCCCATTTAAGAGTGCCTGTGGGTTAGCATAATGATACCTAGTCATCTAATATGGCATTAATTTTTCAAATTAGAATATGGAGGAGGACATACAAAAGTCATGTAGCTGATGGTTGAAGAATTTAAGATAAAACATATTATCTTGAAAAAAAATCAAACACCTCCGGAAACAGCAAAATAAGTCATTAAAGAACAGACACCGTGGACTTTAAATACATCCACATTTAAATGTATAAAAACATATTTGATCTGATCAGCACCAAGCAAGATCCAATGCATAAAAGTCTGTTTTAAGAAGAGTCCTTTATTGATTGATTGATTGATTGATTGATTGATTTGATGCTTAACGTCCTCGGTAAACAGCTATGGTCATGTCGGGACGGTCAGTTAACCTAACCACACTATTCCTGGGCAGGCTTAGACCTCCTAAGCGGTTACTCAGTACTAAGTGCACATACTTTCGCCAGTAACTGACAACTGCCCTTCTTGAATCAGCGGAAGGAGAAACGAAAGTATGTGGCCAGACCGGGGTTCGAACCCAGGACCTCTGACTTATGAGTCAGGTGCCCTACCGATTGCGCTATGCGGTCCGGAAGAGTCCTTTAACACTTAATGCCAGTGCTATGATTGGACTGGCACTAATTAGACTGATGTATAAAGGGTTGCTCATAAAATAGACTGTAATGAATCATATCATGACTGGTGAGGATATAAATCTGTTTAAACTGGAATGAACAATAAGATACAGCTGATTGCCTGTTATTGGTTGATCTAGTGGTCTTAGTTGGTCTTAGTGTAAAAACAAATTCTAATTTGGCGTGGTTTAAAATGTGGAATGGAATAGAGTGGAATGGAATGGTCATGATCACCTTTTTCCAATGATCTGGAATTGCACTTTTATAGGAAAGAATTTTCTCCCTCTGAGGGAGCAATTTTTTCCTGTAAGAGAACCATGTTCCATGCTCTTGGAGCAAATTGTAACCAATGCACTGAAGATTATGTCATCTGTTCCATTCCATTCCAGGTTATAAACTATGCCCTAAAATTCATAGACAGGTAGAGTGAGTTTATTTGGAGAAACCAAAACTAATTGATTTCTGAGAGTGATGGAGATAAAGATCTTTGTTAGTCTAATGGACACTTTATGGCACTTGTAATGTTGCTTTGATTAACTCAAGAATTTGTGAGAAGAGTATCATATTGCAGAGCCTCTTCTGAAAGTTACCAGGCGAATCTGACCACCAGAGTATTATACAGATTCGACTGGAGCCAGGCTATTGCCTACCCTATATTTAATAAATGCGTCCAGTGTACATTTACTTTGTACATGGTTAAACATTGAGAAAAAGCTACCTTTTTCATCTGGTCTACATTACAATTTGAGAAAGAGTTGGAATAAATAATTGCTAGGACGCTCTTTATTATGCAATAATGCACCTTCAGCACTACGTAAATTTTCAATAACGATATTATTTTTTTCAGATTTATTCGCAGAAAATTTCCCTTTGATCTTTCCTTATAAAAACACTTTTTTAAGCATTATGTACGCCTATTTTGTATTCTAAACTGTAAAGAACACCGAAAATAAGAAGTCTGCTAACTTTCAGAGAGATGCGTTACTTTTTTATGGTTTTATGCAGATTTTTATATTTACCATAAATCACCACCTTAACTGACCGTCCTTGTAGCTGTTTACCGTGCACGTAAAACAATAACACAACAACAATATACCACAGGCTTAACCAGTACTTATAACTGAACTCAGTGATGACAATATACTAAAAAAAGAATAAGCTGAATTTTTGCAGACGATCTTTGGCAACTGTTTGGGAAGGAACTATCATTTTCATTATAACCTCCTCTCAGTGGTAGTCAGCTTTTCTTCAACAGAAACAATGAGACAAACAGTCATTAAAGTTGTTTCCCCTTTTAATAATAGCCATTGTTGCGGATGGTAAGATTGTTTTCCTACCAATCTGTCACAAATGAGGCTAGTAGGACGAACTACTTCCACTATTTCCTTCTCATATCAGCAGTCATGAACCATATATCATCTTATGTGTAAGGGACTTGTAAAAGAACTTTTCCAATGTAAGATGTATTTTTTCAACATCAAGACTTGACGATCTAATAATGAACATAACTTTGTCCTAACCGAACGGCTCAGGGAATATAGCAATCAAATTCCCGTCCATCTGTCTCTGTCCGTATGTTAGTACGCCCATTAACATTTTGTTGTCCACTCTGTAACTTGAATACCCTTTGGACTATTTTCATTACACTTCACCAGTTATGTGTAGTCCATTTGCTCCAAAGTACAAACACAGTTCTGCTTAGTTCACAAAAAACAGGACGAAACTCCCAGAAAATCTTCTAATGTCCTAAAATTTCTTATGTAACAATACATAACAGAATACGAAAATCCTTATTTCTAAATGCTTTTATGAAATATTTTTCAATAGCAGTAATACAAAAATTGACCTTTTTACTGAAGGTTATCATATGATTGTCAGAACAACCAGAACAGTGCTGGAAACGGCCAGTGGCCCGGTGGCCAAATGCTCCTAATTTTTGTTTCGGGCCACCAAAAATCTCCAAAATATGGCCTTTTATAGTGGCCCAAATTTATCTTTCTGGCAATACTAAATGGATGGAGACTTTAGCTAGTGGATAATTTGGGCCACTGAAAGCTAGGCATGCTAAGCGTTTGGGCCACCAAATTAAACTTGCGAGTTTCCAGCACTGCAGAATGTAGCGTAACGTCATTGTTACTACAGTTGTGGACGTCTTTAAATGAAGAAAGTGTCTCCAAGTAAGATACCATCTCCAAAGACCACAAACCATAAACCACAAAATACCACAAACATTGAACTACATGAGCGCTAACTTGGCAAGCCTTTCCTTTTAAAAGGAAACTTTATTAGGCCAAAATCTTTAAAACTTGTTTCCTACGCGTTTTTCCATATTTGACCATGCCGCAAAAAAAGTCAAGGTAAACCCAAGGTCATCATTTGAACAGTCTTGGTAGTACTCTAGTACTTCATTATACTTACCAAGTTTCAAGGCCATAGATGAATTGGTTCTGGAGGAGAGAAAAATATTGAAGGTTTATACCATAAATGGGTATGACGGCCATGTTGGTCATGTGACCTGGACCGTTTGAACAAATCTTTGTTCAATCAACACCTGGAGGCTGTATATGAAATGTGATTACAATTGGCCCTTTGGCTTTTGAAGAAATGTTTGTCAAAATATAAGAGATCTGGGTCAAAGGTCAAAGAATGACCTTAACCTCTTGTTCTCAAATTCTTCATGAGCTCATTAAGACGACTGTATATACCAATGTTTAATCCAAAATTTTCAAACTTCCCATGAAATCTTATGTTTAGCATTTTCCCGTATTTGACCTTGCCGTAGAGAAGGTCACGGTACACCCAAGGTCATAATTTGAACAATCTTGATAGAACTGGAGTACCCAATGCTACATACCATGGTTCAAGACCATCGGTCAACTGGTTCTGGAGAAGAAGACTTTTAAAGTTTTGTTTTTACCATATATGGGCATGGCGGCCATGCTGATCATGTGAACCAGACCATTTGAAGAACTTTTCTTTCCCTAAGCCCCTGATGGCTCTATATGATTTTTGGTTACAATTTGCTCAGTGGCTTTTAAGAAGAAGATTGAAATTTTCAAACTATGAGGAGTCAGGGTCAAATGTCAAAGAAATGCCCTTGACCTCTTGTACTAGTGAATTTTTCATGTACTTATTAAAATGACTGTATTTACAAACTTTTAGCCCTAAATCTTCAAAACTTACCATGAAATCTTATGTTCTAGCATTTTACCATATTTGACATTGCCGTAAAAAAATCAAGGTCAACCCAAGGTAATAATTTGAACAATCTGAATAGTACTGGATTACCGGGTGCGTAAATCTACCGAAATGGCCCGGAACGGACTTAATTACCGGAACGCACCGGAACGCATCGGAACGGATCCGGTTTTCCCTTCTGTTATATTTACATTAAATACACACGACATTTCATATCTATAGTATTCTGTATGCCATCTAGTGCAAAATCAATTAGAGATTTTAGTCAAAATACTCTTTGAACATTTTGCGCTATAGGTAGGCCTGCAAATAGCCCACGCATATGTATTTCATCTTAATATCACATAATCTAATACAAACATCTGCTTATCTGTCTTCCAAGACTTGTAGAGAATGAAAAGCACAAAAATTCAGGAATTTTTGTTCCATATTATCATGACCAACATTTCATCCATAGAAAATATGTTAATCTACATATATAAGTCGGTAAACGGAATCAAAATGTTGCTAGTTAAGAGAATATATGTAAGTCTTAGTAGGATCTAGAATTAATCTGCGCATGCATATTGTGTCAAAATATCTAAACAAGTAGCCCAAAGGGCAACAGTTGCTCACCTGAGAGACACTGTAAACCTATAGGGATATTTAAGATGCTCAAGGGCAGCTAACTCCACAGTCAGTGGTCCAATCAGGCTGAAAATTAAACTCATCCAAAACATTATGTATGCCCTCATTTAATATATGCAAGTTTAAAAAGTATCCGATCAAGAGCAAAATAGACAGAGCTGTCAAGGGCAGTTCACTTCGTAGTGGTTGGCCTGATCTGGCGAAAATTTGAACTTGTTTAAGATATTATGCATTTCCTCATTACCTGCAAGTTTGAAAAGGATCGGATCAGTAGAAACCAAGAAAAAGTGGCGACATTGATTTTTTGGATGCTCAGGGCAGGTACTCCATAGTCAGTAGTGAGATCTAGCCGAAATGCTAACTAATCCAAGCTTTTATGCATATCCTCATTACCTGCAAGTATGAAGAGGATCCCATGAAAAATGAAAATGTGATGACATTGTTTTCTCCATTATAACACTATGGGATTTTTTTCAAACGCTCAAGGGCAGCTAACTCTGTAGTCTGTGCTCGAATCCGGCCAAATTTCGAACTCATCCAAGCTCTTATGTATGTTATCATTACCTGCAAGTATGATAAGGATCTAATCAAAAACCTTGATTGCAGCACCCTGAAAGTCAAACTTGCTCGAGATATTGTCATGCCCTACATTTGTGTGAAATTATTTTAGAATCCTTTGAGAAATGTAGGTGCTAGAGCAATGACAAAGTTTTTCTAAAAATAGCCACAGTGACCTTGACCTTGGACACAGCATCCTGAAAGTCAAACTTGCTTGAGATATTGTCATACCCTACATTTGTGTCAAGTTATTTCAAAATCCATGGAGAAATGAAGGTGCTAGGGCGATGACAAAGTTTTTCTAAAAATAGCCACAGTGACCTTGACCTTGGGCACAGCACCCTGAAAGTCGATCTTGCACGAGATATTGTCATGCCCTACATTTGTGTGAATTTATTTTAAAATCCATTGAGAAATGTAGGTGCTAGAGCGCTGACAAAGTTTTTCTAAAAATAGCCACAGTGACCTTGACCGTTGGCGCAGCACCATGGAAGTTCAACTTGCTTGAGATATTGTAACATCTGCTTATCTGTCTTCCAAGACTTGTAGAGAATGAAAAGCACAAAAATTCAGGAATTTTTGTTCCATATTATCATGACCAACATTTCATCCATAGAAAATATGTTAATCTACATATATAAGTCGGTAAACGGAATCAAAATGTTGCTAGTTAAGAGAATATATGTAAGTCTTAGTAGGATCTAGAATTAATCTGCGCATGCATATTGTGTCAAAATATCTAAACAAGTAGCCCAAAGGGCAACAATTGCTCACCTGAGAGACACTGTAAACCTATAGGGATATTTAAGATGCTCAAGGGCAGCTAACTCCACAGTCAGTGGTCCAATCAGGCTGAAAATTAAACTCATCCAAAACATTATGTATGCCCTCATTTAATATATGCAAGTTTAAAAAGTATCCGATCAAGAGCAAAATAGACAGAGCTGTCAAGGGCAGTTAACTTCGTAGTGGTTGGCCTGATCTGGCGAAAATTTGAACTTGTTTAAGATATTATGCATTTCCTCATTACCTGCAAGTTTGAAAAGGATCGGATCAGTAGAAACCAAGAAAAAGTGGCGACATTGATTTTTTGGATGCTCAGGGCAGGTACTCCATAGTCAGTAGTGAGATCTAGCCGAAATGCTAACTAATCCAAGCTTTTATGCATATCCTCATTACCTGCAAGTATGAAGAGGATCCCATGAAAAATGAAAATGTGATGACATTGTTTTCTCCATTATAACACTATGGGATTTTTTTCAAACGCTCAAGGGCAGCTAACTCTGTAGTCTGTGCTCGAATCCGGCCAAATTTCGAACTCATCCAAGCTCTTATGTATGTCATCATTACCTGCAAGTATGATAAGGATCTAATCAAAAACCTTGATTGCAGCACCCTGAAAGTCAAACTTGCTCGAGATATTGTCATGCCCTACATTTGTGTGAAATTATTTTAGAATCCTTTGAGAAATGTAGGTGCTAGAGCAATGACAAAGTTTTTCTAAAAATAGCCACAGTGACCTTGCCCTTGGGCACAGCATCCTGAAAGTCAAACTTGCTTGAGATATTGTCATACCCTACATTTGTGTCAAGTTATTTCAAAATCCATGGAGAAATGAAGGTGCTAGGGCGATGACAAAGTTTTTCTAAAAATAGCCACAGTGACCTTGACCTTGGGCACAGCACCCTGAAAGTCGATCTTGCACGAGATATTGTCATGCCCTACATTTGTGTGAATTTATTTTAAAATCCATTGAGAAATGTAGGTGCTAGAGCGCTGACAAAGTTTTTCTAAAAATAGCCACAGTGACCTTGACCGTTGGCGCAGCACCATGGAAGTTCAACTTGCTTGAGATATTGTCATACCCTACATTTGTGTCAAGTTATTTTAAAATCCATGGAGAAATGAAGGTGCTAGGGCGATGACAAAGTTTTTCTAAAAATAGCCACAGTGACCTTGACTTTGGGCACAGCATCCTGAAAGTCGAACTTGCTTGAGATATTGCCATGCCCTACGTTTGTGTGAAGTTTTTTTAAAATCCATTGAGAAATGTAGGTGCTAGAGCGCTGAAAAGTTTTTCTAAAAATAGCCACAGTGACCTTGATCTTGGGCGCAGCATCCTGAAAGTCAAACTTGCTTGAGATATTGTCATGCCCTACATTTGTGTGAATTTATTTTAAAATCCATTGAGAAATGTAGGTGCTAGAGCGCTGACAAAGTTTTTCTAAAAATAGCCACAGTGACCTTGACCTTGGGCGCAGCATCCTGAAAGTCGAACTTGCTCGAGATATTGTCATGCCCTACATTTGAGTGAATTTATTTTAAAATCCGTTGAGAAATGTAGGCAATAGAGCGATGACAAAGTTTTTCTAAAAATATGTGATGACGTTGTTTTCTCCATTATAACACTATGGGATTTTTTTCAAACGCTCAAGGGCAGCCAACTCCGTAGTCTGTGCTCGAATCCGGCCAAATTTCGAACTCATCCAAGCTCTTATGTATGTCATCATTACCTGCGAGTATGATAAGGATCTAAGCAAAAACAGTTGAGAAAACGTGATGACGCCATTTTCCCCATTATAACCCTATGGGATTTTTTTCAAACGCTCAAGGGCAGCTAACTCCGTAGTCTGTGCTCGAATCCGGCCAAATTTCGAACTCATCCAAGCTCTTGTGTATGTCATCATTACCTGCAAGTATGATAAGGATCTAATCAAAAACAGTCGAGAAAATGTGATGACGCCATTTTCCCCATTATAACCCTATGGGGGCTATCTGTTGCCATGGAAACCAGAGTTCTGAGCTGATCGGCACCAAAACCTAATGCAGCCTTTCCCCCACCCAAATGATGCTTCAGATAAAATTTGATTGCGATCGGCCTACTGGTCTCTGAGATATTTATGTTTGAAAGTGTTGAATCACCCACCCACCCACGCACCCACCCACGCACGGACGGACGGACGACGGCTCGACTCCCATCCTATAAGCTCACCTCTGAGCCTTCGGCTCAGGTGAGCTAAAAAAAATCGACTGGAAACAGGACTATTATAGGTCCGTTCCGGTCCGATCCGGTAATTAGGTCCGTTCCGGTAATTTTACGCACCGCTGGATTACCCAATGCTTCATGCCATGTTTCAAGGCCATCGGTAAGTTGGTTGAGCTGTGACCTGAACCGGTTTAAACAAATTTTCATTCCCTCAACCCCTGCAGGCTCTGTATGAAATTTGGTTACAATAGGTCCGGTGGCTTTTGAGGAGAATTTTTGAAATTGTCAAAATATGAGAGTTCTGGGTCAAATGTCAAAGAATGACCTCAACCTCTTGTACTCACGAATCTTCATGTACTTATAAAGATGACTGCATATACCAATTTTAGGCCTTAATCTTCAAAAACTTTCAATGAAATCTTTTGTTCTAGCATTTTCCCTTATTTGACCTTGCCATGAAAAAGGTCAGGGTCAACCCAAGGTCATAATTTGAACAATCTAGATAGTACTTGAGTACCCAATGCTACAAAGTTTCAAGGGCATCGGTCAAATGGTTCTGGAGAAGAAGTTTTAAAAAGATTATACCATATGTGGGCGTGGCGGCGATGTTGGTCATGTGACCAAGACCGTTTTAACAAATTTTCATTCCCATAACCCCTGGAGGGCCTATATGAAATTTGGTTTCAATTGGCCCTGTGGCTTTTGATGAGATTGTTTGAAATTGTCAAAACATTAGAGTTCTGGGTCAAAAGTCAAAGAATGACCTTGACCTCTTGTACTCATAAATCTTCAAGTACTCATTAAGATGACTGTAGATACCAATTTTTAGCCAAAAAGCTTCAACAGTTTCCAATATATCTTATGTTCTAGCATTTTGTCAATTAAAGCACAAGGAAGCAAATTTTATCTTACCGTAAAGAAGGCCAAGGTCAACCCAAGGTCATAATTCAAATAATCTTAGTAGTACTTGCATACCCGGTGCTACTTACCAAGTTTCAAATCCATCGGCCTATTGGTTCTTGAGAAGATTCTTTTTATGGGCATGGCCGCCATGTTGGTCAAGTGACCAGGACCATTTGAACAACTTTTCGTTCCTGAGACCTCAAGAGGCTACATATAAAATTTGGTTACAATCGGCCAAGCGGTTTCAGAGGAGAAGTCATTTGAAATTGTGGGCGGACGGACGGACGACGACGACGACGGACGACGGGGCCTGTCTATCTTATAAGCTCCCCCGGAACCTTGGGCTCAGGTGAGCTAAAACAAAATTGAGAGTCACTATTTTTCATTCTACTGTGGTCGGGAAAAGGGCAGGCCTAAAAACCAGTGGGAATAAGTAATAATTTATGAATTTTGAAGCCGCACAAAATTAAACTCTCTTTCGATAAGCAATTTTAGGCCATTTTTAATGTCACAAGGGCTACGTTCCTACTTTTTATGCTCAGTACCAAATAGTTACCGCATTTAGCTGAGTTAAAATCTGCTAATTCATAAAAATCTGTCGGCTGTGCATTTTTAATAATAATTCTAATCTGTACCGGGACTCATTGTCGCACCTGCTTTAACCTCTGCAGCAGAAGCTTTTTGAATTTAATTGACTCAAAGTGCTATCCCTGTTATGATAATTACAAATTTCAAATGCAGATATCTCTATTTAAATCAGTTATCTATTTTGAGAAACTCAGATATATGTATTTGAAAAACAGATATCTCTAATTGAAAAACAGATATCTCTTATTGAACTACTAATATCTCCTATAAAAAAGATATCTCTTAATGAAATGCGGATATCTATAGTTATCTTTTAAATAAAGATATCTGTATTTCAAATGAAGATACCGGTATTTCAAATGCAGATATCTGTATTTAAAATAGATATCTTTATTTATGGGAAATGCATATATCTCTAATTTTAGAGGACGCTGGTTCGATTCCGGCCCAGTCCGGCAACCTCTTTCTGTTGGAAAGTTTTCCCCTACCTTTGATTAAAGTAGAGCAGGTGTCTGTGAATGGTGGAATGGTGGGCCTGCCCAGGAAAAGTGGGGTTAGATTCACTGGCTGTCTTGCCGTGACGTGATGACCATAGCTGATTTACTGGGTTGTTAAACACTAAAACAACCAACCAACGGGGTCCGATAGCTCATTCACGCTGCGTGTTTGACTGTAGAACAGTAGGAAGTGTGTTCCGTCTATGCAACATCAACCATGTAAGAAGCCCTTAGCAAGGGTGTATAGATTATTTGTTGAAAATAAAAGTTGAAAATAATCCGGTTCAAACAACGAAATATCTGCATTTCAAATACAGATATCTCTATCAAAATCGCTTTATAATCATTACCTCCGTTTGGCATTATGATGAATGTTGAAGAAAACTCACGCACCTGAAAGTTTTCCCTATTTCAATTTCCAATGGAGTTTCTATTGAAAGTGACATTAAACATAGTTTCTTTGAAATGAAGGACCTTATGTAACTGTTTTAATTCTTGGACGTGAAGCGGCCGAATTTCCCTAATTGTTTTGCGGTTTGACACCCAATGTGTCTAAATCAATGTAGCGTGGGCGATATAGGAAAAGTATTGGTTGCAAAGAATTTTTAACGCATTTAATTCTAGCGATTTTAAAGATTTTATTCGGCAAAACTGAATAACGACCCCTGAGGTGTTTCAGGCATTCTTGTACCATGCTGAGTTTAAGAAAATCAAATCAAATTGGACTGTTGCATAGACAAATGAATACTCTTTCTTGTAGAAATGAAAATCTGAGCGTTTTATTTCTATAGTAAAGATGGAAACAAACAATGTTTCACGTATAAAAACTTTTTTGAGTCAGTATATATATTTATATCAAGTTTCAAGAACTTTTGTTCCATGGCGACTTAGTATAGCTAATCTGTGTATTTTAAATCAAATCAAGGGCAATAACTCATGCATTACTGATACCATAATGACCAAACTTGATATGCGCTGCCGTGTTATGATGATACATAATTGTTTCAAGTTTCATGAAATTCCGTTCATTGGTTATTTAGTTATGGCTCAATTTGTCCATTTTAAAGGAATTCAAGGACATTAACTCAGGCATTACTGAAGCAAATCCCAAAAAAAAAATTAATATGCACCACCCTGCTATAATAATACATATTCAATATAAGTTTCATAGCATTCCATTCATTGATCACTCAGTTATAACTACATTTGTAGATTTCAGTTAGATTCAAGGTCAATAACTCATGCACTACTGACGTAATTCTGACAAAACTTTATGTGCACATCTGTTTTATGGCGATACACATTTACTTTAAGTTTCATAAAATTCTGATGATTGTTTACTTACTAATGGCTCATTTTATTGTTTTGAAATCAATTCAAGGACCATAACTCATGCATTACTGAAGCCAGTGTGACGAAACTTCACGTGCATCAGCGCCTTATTGTGATATATACTCAGTTTAAGTTTCATTGAATTCCGTTCAATGGTTACTTAGTAATGGCTCCGGACGGACGGACGGACGAACGGAAGGACGGACGGACGGCCGGCCGGACATGGACAAATCTATATCCCTCTGCCTTCGGACGAATAGGCATAGAATTACGGAGTGTCAAAAATCTCTTTATAGTTTAATTCAAAGGGAGATAATTTGAAAGTTTGTGGGAGAGAAGAAAAATCACCGTTTTGTTTTCCTAAAAAAAGTATTTCTGCATACTTTCTTACACATTTTCCATTTAAATTCATATCTCTGACACTTAAATGCACTTTCATTTCTGCAAATCATATAATATATAATACATGTATAGGATATTTGAAACAAACTGGTAGAAAATATTGCAGTTATCTTGATAATAAGTATTTATTTAAGCAAGGAAATTGAATTTCATGAAAAAATCCATGAAAAAATATGTAATCGATGAGGCGTGCTTATGTATATTGATTCATTTTTTAAGCAAGGAAATTGATTGCATGAAAAAATCCATGAAAAAATATGTAATCGATGAGGCATGCAAATGTATATTAATTCATTTTTTAAGCAAGGAAATTGATTTCATGAAAAAATCCATGAAAAAATATGTAATCGATGAGGCATGCTTATGTATATTAATTTAGTAAAACTTAAATTGTATGTTACAGAAAAAGACAAAAAATTTCACTGCTTCGTTTCCTGGCAAAACAATGTTAAAAATAAAAAATATACTCCAAAACAGACAACCCACATTCTGCAGCTGCTGCAAGCACAGCCGTTCCTTGTCCTGTTATTTTTTTACCCTCTTATTCCGTTTCTACCATAGAGTAATGCCTACAAAAATGTACAAATGGAATGGCAACTGTGTATACCTTGATCAGACTGGTTCCTAAGGAGCAGTCTGGTAACGGTTTTCACTGTTTGTATAGACCTATCTGCCCGAAAAACCTAGAATCTTTACGGCAGACCTTGTCATTGTATAATACAACTGTATATACGCCTCAGATGACCGATTTCATCTTGAAAACAACAAATAGAAAACAGAGTTATTAGGTATCCAACTACCTTAAATGAAAATGAAAAAAATATCTAGAACTGTATGTTTTGTAAAAGAAATAGCCCATTATAAGTAAAATGTAAGTTTGTAAAGGAACTACGTATGGCCTATAAAACTCCTAACCGACCCGAAGTTCAAGGCTGTGGACTGAAACGGGCGAACGAACGCCTCGTTACTGCGGCTATGGATACGTTCCGCTGAGGTGCCGGGGGGTGGGGGGGGGGGGTGGGGCAACGTCGTTACGAGAATTGAAATACACACACAAGTACAAGCCTTTTGACCAAGTGCAGCAACAGCAAGGAGCACCGATATGTGTGCAATTATCTACATTGATATATGACCACAGGCTATGCTACCGGAATGTTACAAAATCTTCGGGGACAGTTTTGAGTATCGACGCCGCGCAAGTAGACTGCAGATGCTCTTTAAAATACAACATGGCCTAATAGACATTAACAGCGAATTCTACCTTAGTTAGGCAGAGTGACAAGCGGACAAGAGATTCAAACAGCTTCTTCCCGAGAACAATCATGGCCTGGAAACAATTACCACTGCAGGATATCTGTTACGGGGTAAACCCCCTGAGTTTTTAAAACTGAAACATCCTAATGTTGAGCTTGAATACTCTTTAAGGCTGAGTGGTTGGTTGGTTTTGGCCTAACGACCCTTTAAGATGGTATTTTAGTATATATCGGGCCGTCTCAGAGAGAGAGAGAGAGAAAAAAAAATGTCCAATCAACCCCCAGTTGCACCTGCTGCAAGCACAGACGGCATTTGCTCTACTATTATCCAAATTAGTTGGATGCCCCGGCACACTGTAGAACATTCTCGTAGATTTTACGGTAGAATACCTGGCAACCAGCTCCAAGTCCATTTCCCGTTATTTTTATAGGCGTCTGCCTGTATATCTCTAGGTACAACCTCGCAGAATCCCCTTCAGTCAAGGTTACTATTTTTAGAAACACCAATACTTTATTACCTCTAAAACCTTACTGCAGCTTTCGAAGTGTAATTTTATAGCTTTTATGCTAAATTCACAGCTGCAACTAATATTTGGCAGGATAATCTATCGTCATGGACCTTTAATCATGGTTTATTTAAAGAATCAAATTTAAGGTCTTGCTGCCTTAAATTATTCCAAAGTGTAGTTTGTTCCCTAAGGTATGTAAAGCAATCTCGATAAGGTAGAGTTATGCTAACTGACCGCACTCGAAAATGCCTATTTAGTGTTGAAAGGCTATATGACCAAAACAACACATGTCTTATTCTACCCTACTCTGCGTGATGATTTCGCCAATGTTTACGTCCGAAAAAATAACAGGAAATGGACCGTCAGCTGGTTGCCAGGTATTCTACCGTAAAATCTACGGAAGTTTTTTTTTTACAGTGCACTGAAAGAAGCCCACCACGATCGCCCAAACCGACCACCCCACCAATATAAAATCGTTAACATTAAGAGAGCAATCTCCAGTTTAAAAGACTGATTTTACAACAGAGTTTGCATACCTTAAGGCTTAAATTTGATTGCAAAGCAATACAAATACTGAACAGTCTGCCCTGTTTGTCGTTATTCAGTTGGCATCTCCTATTTTCGAAAAAAAAAAAAAAAACAGCTTCTTTACCTGTAACAAATGACTTCTGTTTTCCTCGTGGCCCGCAGTTGTGCCATCGTAGCATGTTTCACCCACTGAGAGCTGGGTAATTATATGTATATCCGCACTTTACGATAGGAAGTCACTTGCACATTTAAGACCATGCAAATGAAGCCTATAAACGTTCATAATAATTTATGAAATAAATGTGGGATGAGTTGAGCACACAAGGTATGTACTCTATAGGTCTTTTGATGCTGAAAATTGCTAAGTTCTCAAAGCAAAAAGGTAGTAAAAAGGGGTTGACCATAACCCCTAAACGCATATGTCTATTTACAGACTACGAAAATGAACCCTGTGAAGTTTCACAATGAGTCATGAAAAACTATAGGCGAAAGTCGGCATACAAAATATATACACTAAAGGTCATCTAATACTGAAACAGTACAAAGTTTGCAAATCGAAAAAGCAGTAAAATTATCTGATCATAACTCCAATAGTCATACGCACTTTTAGAGACCAAGAAAAAGAAGCTTACAAAGTCTCAGAATGAGTCATGAAAACTGTAGGAGGAGTTGCGCACACTAGGTATGACTTCTAAGGTGGCTGAAAACGACTTAGTTTCCAAAGCTAAAACAGTAGGAAAAAATTTAGAGCATAACCACCACGTCCCCTGTACATTTGCAGACCATTTGAAAGACGTCCGTAATGTTTCGCAAGGTTTCGGAACGATTACTGATAAACCGAGGAGGAGCTGTGCACACAGGGTATGTACTTAAAAGGTTTTCTGATGTTGATAAATGGCTAAGTTCGCAAAGAAAAATAACGTAGTAAAAATGTCTGAGTATAACCCCTAATCACATACATTTTTACAGACTATGAAAAAGAAGCCTACCAAGTTTCAGATTAATTCATGTAAAACTGTAGGAGGAGTTGGGCACACAACGTATGTACTCTAAAGGTCTTGTAATGCAGAAAAACAACAAAGTTTGCACAGCGAAAAAAATAGTGAAAATACCTGTAAATAACCCTTCAATCACATGCATATTTACAGAACATGAAAAGAAGTCTGCAAAGTTTCAGAATGGTTCATAAAAATACAGTAGGAGGTAAAACTAGGTAAGGGTAAAGCTTTCCCATAGTCTAATAGCCGTAGGGGCAGTGGGGTTTAGAAACCCACATTATCTTGGGCACAGCTGATGAAAGGCGGAGCCCAACTGTCTCCATTTGCTGCCTTATCCTTTCCTGATTCGAAAAAGGTACCCATTTACTGCTTGGTTGACAGAATTTTCCAGTGGTCGAATGGCGACGGTGAAC
Source organism: Ctena decussata (assembly GCA_963989385.1). Lineage (NCBI taxonomy): Eukaryota > Metazoa > Mollusca > Bivalvia > Lucinida > Lucinidae > Ctena > Ctena decussata. The sequence continues at coordinate 46,576,240 of OZ022506.1, forward strand.
CGCGAACTCACGACCTTTCGGCGACTTTCTGCACCGAGTCTAACCGAGTCACTCTAACCACTCGGCCACGGCGCCTCTCAAGTAGGAGCTTACTGTCAGGTAGGGACGGAACCCGGGAACTAAGGAAAGCCGGACACTATGTCCCCTTGCTTTTCTTCCAAAAGGTGGGAGACAAAAACTATCCAAACAAACCCCACTGTACAAGAGTGCTTTATTATCTCCATGTCTTATTATTATTATTATTATTATTATTATTATTATTATTAAAGTATGCATTTTATTAAATTGAAAAGTATTTATTTTGCAAATAGAGAAATAGAATAAAACTAAATATGGTCCAATTATTTGCATTTCAAACATCTTCTGCCAGTCAATAGGGCTGGTTGCGTCGGATCGGATGGTGAAGGGTAACTTTTAGTACCGGAACGTCCTACTAATTTGGAAAAAAGTAAAGAGTCTACGCCCTGCAGTGCTTGCAGTGGGGTTTGTTTGGATTAAGCGTTGTCATGGCAACATTTATCATATATATGACTAAATTTTGTCAGAATTCATAGGTATAATGTTATATTTTAACGACTCATGTATTTTCATGAAAATAAGAAGAGGACCGAAAAATCATTTATTTTGGTGTTTTTCAAACGACAACAACGTCATTATTACGTAATGTCATTAAGCCCGGTTTTCACAGAGAACGGCCCATATGTATATACTCGTAGTTAACCAGGGATGTATATGCAAACACAAAAAACAATGTAAAATACAGAGTTGATGGACATTCGTAAACTTGTGTCAATTTCTGTCGTTTGCAAAAGGCTGAGTTTCACTACAGTAAGTTCCGGGACCGGAAACACTTTTACCTAAATATTGATAATATCGTACTCACACGCCGTACAATAAGCCTTGAAGAAACAGTATACAGGTCTAGGGTCACTGTTCAGCGGTCGTCTTTTTAGTTTGACCTAGCCTAAGTTGCTCATGGGTCCTTCACTAACCTTACCTAGCATTTTTCTAGCCTAACCCTAACAGTCTAATCCGATAATCCTTGCCTTACCTAACATTTGCCTGGCCTAACCTAGCCTACCTGCGAATTCTTGTCTAACTCTAGTCTGGCCTATCTAATATAACCCGTGAGATAGACTAGAATTCCAGTCTATCAGTGAGTACATGCCCTGCCTAGTAATAGCCTAATCTAACTTAAATAGCCTGTAAATCCTTGCCTACCAAGCATTTGCCGAATACATTCTAATTAACCCGTGAACCCTTGCATAGTCAAAGTTAAGGCTGGCACTTGCCTTGCCTGACTTAGGGGACCTCCATACGAGCCGAACTACCAAATAGTTGTATGCATCGCGGCGGAGGGTGTGGGTGAAGGTTTGGGCTCAGTAAAACCGGTTTAACCCCCCCCCCCCCCCCCCAGTAGTTATTACTGACCGTCCAAAGGCGGAACTTTCGTTGCGGTTGCATTTGTTTTATGTTCGGTGCTGTTTAACTTATTGTGTTTTCATTTTAACCCTTTTGTTGGTCTAAATTATTTAGTTCAGTAAACATAGCTGATTTGCCACCTATTTGGGAAAGAGCTGCTGACTCGGCTTATCACTTGTAATTTATTGTTTGTTGGGATGTCTTTGTCAATCTTTCGCTTTGGTGTTGGGGATAGGGTTTGGGATCTGATTCAATCAGTTCCTGAAGTGTATTTACCCTTTAAATTAACCTGTTGCTTCCACGAGTCCTTGCCCAACCTGGAATTTGCCTGACCAAATCTAATTAGCTATTGCCTAACTTAGTATTTGCCTGACCTAATCTAACCTAACCTCAGAATTCTTGCCAAACCTAACCTTATCTAGCATCGGAGTCGTTGCCCAACCTAGCTTTACCTGACCTAACTGAACTAGCCTGTGATTACTAGTCTAAAGTAGCAATTGTCTGATAAACCTTAGGAAAACTGTGAATCCTTGTCTAGATTAGCTTTGTCTGCCCTAAAATGATTGTTCTGTGTGTCCTGACTCAGAGGATCTCATATAAAATGCAATTACAGCGCCTTTGAAGAACATATATACGTATATAACCCTGTAATGGAGTTAAATAAGTGCATTTTATTTCAGATAAAGCCAATCTTCATACATGTTTTATGTCATGGTTTAAGCCTAGGTGTATACCGCCATGATTATCCGCCATTTTTAGGAAAACATCTTTTATTTTGCTAACTTGGAATGCAAACCGCTTACGAAAAGAGGTCTACCCTTAAGAAAAGAATTATCTCCTGGTATCATTCAGTTTGACCGAAGTGTTCTCCAGAGGTCCGCTGTTCACAGTGTATCGAGGGCCGTAATTAATGTTGTAAGAACTTGTGGCCCAACCCAATTGCTGTACAGATTATTTGGCAATAAAATATGTTTAAACTAACTAATTATCTCCTTGAAGAATAGATTCCCATCCAGTAGGGAGGCAAAACTAAAAAAGGCAGAACTGCTTTTCCCGAGCCCTGAAAATACACCCAATCATCCGAGATTACACTGGGTGTATGTGGTGCCATTGCACTGTCCGTTCTCTGACACAACATTATTTCAACCAGAATGCGACTCAAAGGAATATTACTTAGACAAGAGACTGCATGGTCAAAGTTCAAAATAATATCAGAACCACACATGCATGTACCATCGCCTCTCTCCGCAGTGGCATCAGAAAAGCAGGTTTATCATGCCTACCAATCGGTCGCATGCGAAACCGCGATTCAGAACGCAAATCCATGCAGAGAAAATAAATAACCAAAACATTGAGTCGGTGTCAAATTTGCTAACCTTTTCGGCCCGTAAACTCCTCGCATGAATTTGCGTTCTGAACCGCAGTTTCGCATACGAGCAATTGGTAGGTGTGTTTATGCTGTAAACTGTATAACTTTTGGGTTAAGGTCTGTATGAACACCTCCATATGAGCCGCGACACGAAGAAACCAACAAAGTGGCATCTGCGCCCAGCGACGACTCAGATCAGCCTGGGCCATCCGCCCAGTTTGATCAGACTCTTCGCTAAGCGCTTAAAGGGTAGCTAAGGGTCTAAGCTTCCTCCATGCGCACAGCGAAGACTCTGATCAGACTGGGCGGATGCCCAGGCTGATCTGAGTCTTCGCTTGGCGCACATCCACTTTGTTGATTTCTTCGTGTCGCGGCTCATATTTTCCGCTATTTTTTTACAGAATAGAACACATGTTGTGTCTTCCCAGCGGGCTCATGAAGTCGAAAAGACATCTATACGACGTCATCACGTCGTATTGACATTTAGACGTCATATGCTATATGTAGACTATATGCTTGTGTCTGAAAATTTGTTATCGCAAATATACTGAAAGGATTTAAAAACTTCCACCCATTAATTTTGAATATCTCGAAAATGAATGCAGCTACGTCCACCAAACTTTTACAGCATATATATTCTCTTATACCTGATTGTATCAGTATACCATATCTGAAATCGTTCAACCGAATCGGTCAGGAACAAGCACGTGCTCCTCGTGTTCTTAGTACCGTTTACATAAGGATGAACAGCTTCATGTATACAGTTTTCTGATGAAACATTTCTCTTACAATATCAAATTGAATTTTAAAAGTTTGAACTCGGTCACTGGCTTTATTTAGCCTACCGCGCCTAAATATCGCAAACAGGCGCAGAGTTTAGGGCCAGATAAATGCGGAAATTTCAAAAAGTGACGTCGCGGTACAATTTTTTGCGTTAATTACAGCAATTTACAATCTCAGACGACGTGCACTGTTTACAGGAAACTCAAAAGACCATTAGAAAAGCACCTAACCGAGAGATAAAAACCAGAGATCATGACGTTTACTAACGTCGACGACGTCTCCGTAATAGGCTTTGCGCGACAGCATCATCCGCAGTGATACTTGCAAATCAACTTGGATGACGTCACAATATTAAGTCAGTAAGAAATGGTCGAAAAGAGTGCTGCATAAGATAACGCCGGCATCGCCGTATGCATTTCAGTGACGTCACGCTCTTTTACTGACGTCATGTAACTAAATGATACAAATGAACTGCGTAATCTTTAAGCTTGATAAGTTTCAAGCATTTTGTCGTTAAATATTCATCACTGTCATGATTAAACCGCAGATCAACAGCCAGCAATAAAAAGTGGAAGTTTTTAAATCCTTTCAGTATATTATACTTTAATGTGGCCCTTAATATTCCTAGATTATCTGACCATTCTAAACTTAGCTGCAAAATTATTGCCATTTACTCCTCGGAGCATATTGTTGACAATCTTATTTCGTTTTCGCCTCAGTATAAATGGTCAAGCATTTCTGCAGAAAATTTCAAAGATGCTCTAGTCAAATATAGTGAAGCAGAAGATTGAAGAGTTTGAAAATTTAGCGCATAACTCGTCTGTTGACCACATGGTCAGCAAACTCAATGATGCTATAGTCACTGCGGCTGACATCTCGTTAAAAAAGAAATCAAAAACAAAGTCAAAACGTCAAATGTCTAAAAAATGGTTTGATTCAGAGTTATATAAAATGCGCAGAATGCTCGATCAAAAAGGCTGTTTGTGTGCCAAATTTCCAAAGGATCCACATATTCGCGGCTCCTTTTATAAATTTAGAAAAATATACGTTAAAGCTTAAACGAAAATCATATAAAACTGACCTTATTGGCAAACTAGAACATTTACATGAAGATGACCCAAAGGCATACTGGAAACTGTTAGAGAATTTTTGAAAAGTGATGAATCGTCTAATTCAGAAACGCATATTACGGCTGGTGAATGGGTGGATCATTTTTCAAATTTAAATAATGTAAATGAGATGTTTATTGCTAGGGTTCAGAAAATCTCCAAATCTTTTGGCACAAGACAATATAAATTAATTTTGCGAAATTGACTTCAAAATAACAACCAAAGAATTATATGATGCCGTATTTTCATTGAAAAACAATAAAGCCGTTGGTTTCGACGCAATATCAAACGAAATGCTAAAATGCAGTTTTAGTGTACTGCAACCGACATGGTTGACTTAAGCTGTTTAATAGCGTACTTTCTACAGGTACGTATCCTAGTTGTTGGAAAAACGCGTACATCACTCCTATTCATAAAGGGGGATCTTCGGATAATCCTAATAATTACAGGGGTATTTCAATAATTTCATGTACAGCAAAATTATTCAATACCATACTAACAAGAAGATTGGACGAATTTCTGGAACGTCATAAAGTTATTAATCCTGTACAGATAGGATTCACAAAGAAAGCGCGTACATCCGATCATATGTATGTATTAAGAACGTTAATAGAAAAATATACGAAAGACAGAAATGCTAAATTGTATGCTTGCTTCATTGACTTTCGTAAGGCTTTCGATAGAGTTATCCGTCCTATTTTGTTATACAAGCTGCGGAAAATTGGCATTTCTGGAAACTTCTTTAGTGTTATCAAAGATATGTATGTTAACAATTTTCTAAATGTCAAAATAAATCAGGGTTTACCCAACCGTTTGCTTCACCTATTGGAGTCCGACAAGGGGATACCCTTAGTCCTGATTTATTCAAGATATTTATAAATGATTTACCCGACGTGTTTGACAATGACTGTTGTGGCGTTGATGTTGGTACATACCATTTGAATTGTTTGTTATATGCTGATGATGTTATTTTGTTATCAAGAACAGATGCAGGTTTACAGAGGTGTATTACAAAACTGGAACAGTACTGTGATGAATGGTGTCTTGAGGGAAATTTGGACAAATCAAAAGTTCTGATTTTCAATAAAGCGGGAAAAATATATAATACTAGTTTTACATATAAAGGTAGAAAATTAGATTGTGTCAAAGAGTATAAATATTTAGGTGTTACATTCTGTGCGTCTGGAACATTTTCGTCAGCTTCATCAGAACTGTATAAAAAGGCGCTAAAAGGAGTTTTCAAACTTAAAAGTGTATTTGGTACAGATTATCCAAACGTTAATGTAGCTCTGCATATATTTGATCACACCATAAAACATATTCTTAATTATGGATGTGAAATTTGGGCCTCAAACGCTAAAAAAATTCGCACCTCCGACCAAACACTCGAAAATCTTTACAAAGATCTACATGCCGAGAAATTACATCTGAAATATTGTAAATACATCCTAGGGATACATGTTGAAGCATCTAACTTGGCGTCTGTCGGTGAATTAGGACGATTTCCTTTATATAATGACATTTGTGAAAATATTACTAAGTATTATTCTCGCCTGTTGCAAACGAATTCGGATACATTACTTGGTCAAACACTACAAACTAGTATAGATTTACACAATAAAGGTTTTAAGTCTTGGTATAGTGGCGTAAAACTTATTTTAAGTGAAGTAAATTTGGAAGACTACAATCTTGATCAAGTTAAAAATAATCTGAAGAATAGATATAAAAATGTTTGGTTCTTAAATTTTCATAAGGAGGCAGTGCAAAATCAGGGTAAATTGAGAACACTGTATTTATTTAAGTCTTCCTTTCAATGAGAACACTATTTAGATACAGTTACTGATGCAAGCAGGCGAAAATGTTTGACTTCGCTGCAAATGAGTTCTCACAAGCTAGAAGTAAAATCTGGCAGATATATAAAGAAACCATTTTCAGAAAGAATTTGTAAATGTTGCAGTTTAAATCAAGTTGAAGATGAGAAACACTTCCTATGCAGTTGTCCCTTCTACGATTCCGAAAGATATATGATTTTCAAATACATAATAGATTTAGTTCCATCTTTCAACACTCTTGATGATTCTGCAAAAATGATTTGGCTGATGACATGCGAAGATACTGATATTATACAAAAACTAGCTGATTTTGTCTATAAATGTTTTAGCTTGCGCAATGTACGATAGTTACTGTGTTATGGAATGTTTGGTTTATCGGGCATTTATATATTCTCATTTGTCGCATACCATCTGTCTATGATGGGAACCTTTTATTGGCTCAACATTTTGTGCGTTCATATTGGACGAGTTCAACAATTTGTATTTTGCGAACCTTGTCGAGCAAAGTATATGTTGCAGTTTAGAACTGGTCTAATGGATTTCATGAAATGGGTACTCGACTTTGATAATCTGCTTATCATAGACAGCTGTATTACATTTTAAAATAATCATCGACATATGTTTCAATGACGTTATTTTCATACTGGACTGAGCGTTATTGTGCAGATGTCCTGTGATTATAAGGTGTGAGTGGTACATGTAACGTGTATTGGTTAATTCTATAATTCGTTATTGTGTGTTTACATGTTTTATCCAAAATTAACAAAATATTTGTTATTGTAATATGTATGTTCGTGCAATTTGTAGTTAATTCTATACCATAAATATGGTACATAATTGGCTAATAAATATCTTATCTTATCTTATCTTATCTTATCTTATCTTATCTTATCTATGCCTGCTTGGTTCCTATTTGTTTCACTAGACAAAATAGCCGATTCTAAAATGCGGTCTACTCCGAAAAGGAAGAATTCTAACGCATGGGAGAGTTATTTTCTTTATGAGAATGGGGTGGGGGTGGGGGGGGTGAAAATGACAGGGATACTTCCCCCAAAAGTGTTTGAAAATGGAAGAGTTGCTTCCCTCCAACGTTTACCAGTTCATGGAAGTCTTGGTGTTAAGGTCCCGTACATGTATGCCTATTTTGCTCCGATTTTGACTACTGTTAACTGTGAACTGTTAACTGTGTATTCCTTCATTCGCTTACTCAAAGGAGTATTATCTTGAAAACTTTCTAAGGTGAATGGATGCATCGCCATGCAATGCCGCCATTTTCTCAATGGGAAACATTTACATGCAGGCACACAAGACTTAATTATCATTGAATCAACGTTGATTCAGCGTCATGTCATTGAATCAACGTTGATTCCGTGTTGATTCAATTTTGTGTGCCTCCCGTTGGCTTCTCTGGTCTATGAAACCCCTCAAAAATGGGTAAAATGGAAAGAACTTGCTCCTCAGGTGTGCTCTTATAAGAACGATTTGTAAAAGGAAAGAATTTGCTCTTCTAGTGCATTCTTAAAGGAAAAAATTTGCTTCTCGAGGAGCAAACTTTTCCTTTGAATTCTTTTATTTAAAGTTGATCGCTTTGAGAAAGGTGGTAAAAAATGAAATTGACAGAATTGACCCCAGCCACCCCTAACCCCGTCTCTTCTGAAAGTGTGGTAATTTGCTTTAACCATTTTGATCGAGTTTTATTTTCGTAATACTCTGCTAATATTTCCAGTACACAGCATTCAGTCTAAACTTTAAGTAGCTTATTTTATCTATTTATTCATGTACAAAAACAGGAATTTATTTTTACATAAACAGTGTCAGAGTTTATTAGAATGAGGATATTGTATGTAATGAGTGTCCTCAAAATTTCTTATTTGAGGTAGAAATACAAAATATAAATAAATAAAAATCTGGAGCCAGTTTGGAACATATGAAGTTCACACTTAAAGTTTATAAGTTGGGCCAACTGACTCGCCCTGATCAGACGGCGCATATGTACAATCTGGTCTGGGCATGCGCATTTCGAACATGTCGTAATAAAAAAATCTCAAACTGTCCCCATCAAAACTCCATGAAGAACGAAGCCGTGAATCCAACTAACGCAACTAGTTGTACATATATCCGCACAGTGCCAGCAGCTGACGGTTGACCAATGATATCAAAACACCATGATTGTACTGTTGAGTGCGTAACTTCCATCCAGCGCCTACCCAATGCCTTGCTGCATTTGGAGAAGACGGTCATTTCCATACAGGCTGTATAGTTTCCCCAAGATCTGAAATATTTTTAAATAAAAATTGTGAATTAAATGCATAATGATAATGGGCCCAGGTTTACAACCATTCTTAAAGTAAAGGTGGAAAATTTCGGCCTTAGAAAATCTCTATTCAAGTCGTATTGAAAATGACAGTTTTTGTGGTTTCCTACTGAGAATTGTCATAGAACTGTGATACGAACGAAAAATCAAAATACATATACAGCCAAAACGCGTCGAGTGTTCGAATATAAACTCTTACAACGTTGTCCCACAAGAGTTCAATTACCATGTTTCAAATTTGACGCGAGAGACGATAACCAATGGTTGTATCGATTTATTTTTATTTTCAACAGAGTCCGTCCCACTTACTGAAGCTATAAATAGACACAGGTAAACCCATTATCAAGAGTACTCTATGATTACCGTCGTTTGCATTATTTAAGTTACGCATTAAAGAAAAATCTATGGTTCCTCTCCATGATAATATTGAGCAGCGACGCGAGAAAACCAGCAATGTGCTTATGCATCCAGCGAAGACTCAGATCAGCTTGGGCATCCGCCCAGTCTGATCAAAGTCTTCGCTGTCCGCATGGAGGTAGCTTTGACCCTTAGCTACCCTATAAGCCCTTAGCGGATGCCCAGGCTGATCTGAGTGTGCTGGCGCACAACCACTTTGTTGGTTTTCTCGCGTCGCGGTTCAAGTATGCTTTGTAAAGCTTGCTGACAGAAAAAATACAACTAATTAGCAAAAGTGACCCTATCTTGATTTCATTAGGACCTCATACCGATGTCTATTTTGTAGCACCGCCATGGCTGATTCAGTTAAAGGTTAGATCATAGATAAGACAATTAGGAATTTCGTCTTATTTTTGGCGATAATTTGAGTCCACTATGATAGGCTGAATCAGGGAACTCATACTGAATAACAAAGACCTTGTCACCTACAACACGTTTGTGTATGAATAAGGAATAGTCCATATAAATGGGTGTATAACAAACTATCCTTGTTCAATGCATATTTTAGAGATCATGTTTTAAATGCAATTAACCAAAACAACAATTTGTAAAAATACCGAGAACGACAGTTAGTTACATTTTATCAGCCATAAAAGCTCTCTGTAAAACGTGCATTTACGACAGGGATTGCAGACACCCCTTATAAGGCTAGTTCCATTAGGCTGGGGGACGACCTTAAAATCTTTGAAAGGGACCGAAACTGGCCTCTTGATTCAAATAAACAAATGTCTTGAAAGAATATGCAACGCACCCCTGCTCCAAGAGTTCGCAACATAAAAGAGTTTGTAGCGGGGATGGATGTTGAACGGTTGGAATATATTCCTGATTTGAGGAGACTGGGCTTTACAAGTTCAACGGCTGTTAAGTTCCTGAAACTATCAGACTTTGAGGCGTTCAGTACTAAAGCGTCAGCCGGTAATCGACGAATGCTACTTAATGCTGCAGAAAAGTGAGAACTCCCAAGTTCGAAATTGGGCATGAGCCCGGACGTTGGAATTACTACAGGGGTTGGGAATGATGTTGCAGCACACAAAACAGGTAAAGTATCTTCTCACCATAATTATCCTTAATATTCGGACACAATGAATTTATCCGGCCAAGTATCGAAACATAGATAAGACAGTGCAGATTCTGACTAATCTGATGAAGAACTGTCCGATCAAGGTCTGTTCTGTTGAATACTGTTGTCCCAATATTTTGGCCATTTAGTATAAACATGGGTTAACTGTCAACGTTCGTAACCCTACTTCCCTATTGAAGAAGAATATCAAACAGTCTGCAAATTCTGTATTTAGATGAAATCAGTGCATTCGGCATTATTGTGCACAGTTAATAGCAATTCCTCCATTTTCTCAGCCTTTCTATTCTCGACATTGGCGCAGAGAAGTCTATTGGTCCGAAAGGAGCCGTAACAAGAAAAGGTACATTACAGTAACTGCGAACAGGTTGCTCGACCGTAGTCTGATCAGTCTGTACAGTCGGTATATAAGGACTCGCAGAAATTTAGTGACAGCAATGATTCTGATCAGCTTGTGAGATACGCAGGCTGATCTTGGTTTTCGCTACTCTTACATGCAACAAAGTATTTTTAGACGATGCAGTGTAAATTGTACCGGAGTTCAGCAGATAAGAAATAGCACAAAGATGAATGCATTTTCTCATCAACGATATTTTACATAAACAACTTTAGGCTTTAGTCTTAACATACAATCATTTACAAACAGTGCAGATCTGGATGCGAAGGCTCATAATGAGCCACTTCATGTTGAATTTCGTTGCTTGCCATCTCCATTAGTCCTTTTCCGTCTTAATAGAAGTATTCCTAAGATCGGCCCGTTCAAAATTCAAAGATAAAATCATGTATTTAGGAGTGAACAGGTTAAACAAGACTTCTTGAAATATTTTGGTTTAAAAACTGACATTTAGTATCAGTTAAGAAACTTTAAAGGCCCCTTTGCTCTCCTAGTTGTATAATTTTCGTTATTATTTCGATCCGATACAGTTTCGTCAAAGTAAATGATCGTGATAGTTCAGCGTTGAGCTTTTTTACGCATTGAGCTTTTTGTATAAAAAAAAGGTGTGAATGAAAAATGATTTGGGTGATTTTAGTTGGCAAGCAAACTGACATACTTTAGATATCACAAACTTTATGATATGGTAAAACACAAGACGTTTATATCGCTTTCGTGTATATTTCATCGTTCAGCTGGGAACCATACAATAACAGTATTTTATGGACAGATTTATCATTTTTCAAAAACCTTATACCCCTACGTTTTGCCGGACATGGTACAGCATATACATATCAACAGTTATTTTGTCACCAAACGTGAAGGCAGAATCGCTATAGTTATTGAGCTGAACTACGCAAGAATGTGCTTTACGTATTTGCGAACAGCGCATGCTCAAACTAGTATGTGAGCCCCTGCGAGTCATCTAAAGCCGTCAGTTTCTGTCAGAAGCTTCCTTGGGTCCGTGCATGGTATATGCGAGCAGCAAAGGATCTGGTCAGACGGCACGGATGCGCACACTGATCTGAGCCTTTGCTGGGCGCAAAGGTTCGAAGACCTGTTTTGCTTGTGTTTGAACGATTATATCAATTGGGCCTTTCAGAACAAAAAGTGATTTCCGCTTATGCAGTAGCTCCTTTCACAAAACATGTTTGAACAGAATTAGGTCACGGGGAAAAAAAATAATAAAAATAAAAAAAAATAAAGAAAAAAATAAATGATTAAAAATGATAAATAAATAAAACGAATAAACAAAATAACTTGGTGCTTATGCGAACAGCGAATACCCTGTCAGAAAGTATCTGTAAGGACACGTGGTCAGACTACATGCAGCCCAAAACAGAAAATACTTCTCATAAAAAAGGCTATTCGGCTCTTCCGCATGCTTGCATCAGTATTTCTTCCGCAGTTAAATGTTTTAAAATGTTCTGACAGGAAAATTTTTAAAAAGTAGCACAGACTCATTTTATAAATAACGGACTTTTCGAAGACGAAATATTCTGTTTTAGTTCTGTAGGTCATGTATTTCAGTCTTAACAGTCTTATCAGTTGTACCATTGCTATGAAACGTTGATTCAAGTTTTTCTGTTAATTCTCTATAAAAAAAGATATATATTGTGACACCCATTACACGCTATGTAATCACGTGACCTAACTGTACAGCGACAAATGTTTTCTTGGTAACCAAAATGCTTTCTTGGGACGATTTCCAGAGAAAGGTGTTTGCACCATGCAAGTATTTTGAAGAATTCCTTCTCTAATACAGCCAGAAAGATGAAAGTTCTTGCATCAATAAATTCACCATATATGTCGGTTATTACAGCAGAGGTGCCATTTTGAATGGACGGAAAAGAAATGAGCATATGGCAATTAAACGGGTTTGAATTAGTCTTTCACTTCTAACAAGAAATGAATAAACTTACCGTTACAACGAAGCGCAATGTCATCATTTTTCTTTCCAAGTAAGCAGTTTGGTTACTCAGAAAGCAGTTGTCGCTGTTCAGTTGAATCACGTGATTACATAGCGTGCATTAGAACTGCCTCTGCGAGGCAGTTCTTTAGAGGGAGAGAACATAGGATTTATTAAGAAATAAGAAAAAAAATATCAATATTCCCTCTTACCGAGAGCTAAATATACAAAGGAAGATATTTATCATTTCAGATGATCATGAAGGGAGAAAGAAGGAGCTTTTTCCGTATACCAAGCAAAACACACCACGTTTGCAGGTCAGTGGATCGTCTGGATCCACACACACCTACAGCTACAGTCACGTACCAAATGATATATGGGTCGCCATCTGGACCACCTTTACCAGGTGTTCCACCACCTAAGTTGCCGCCTCTACCAGATTCGAAAGAGTTGGACAGTGATAAAGACGAACAATGAGATAAATAAGAAGTTATGGACATGGTTTATTCTGTCGTGTTTTACTTGATTCTACAAAGGATGATACTGTTTTATTGCTTTGATTGATTGGGTTGGGGAATAATGCATTGGAATGATCTATTGTACTGCCACGATTTGAAAAAAAAAGTGTTAGATAGTTCTCCATTTCACCATAATCAGGCAGCGGTTCTGCTCAGCAACTGTTTAGCACCTCTTGAGTACGGATAATTTTCATGCCAATATATTCACCTGATTTCATTCCCGCAAAGCCGTTTTTTTCTCCTAAAAACGAAAACGTTGCTTAAACAACAACGGTTTATGCAAATAATCCAGGAAAACTAAAGATTGCTGTTGGTTTGCTATCCAGGAAGTATATGCTAATGATTTCAGAGTGTTTAATATAAAATACCGGAAGTTTTACAGTATAGACAGACCAGCACGTACAAGTAAAGATACTTAGACTATGAACATTTATGCTTACTTCTAAAAAAATAAAGGAAATAATAGAGGCCTTGCTACGACGTCGACGACAGCGTTCCAATATACACTTCCATAGGAGATCAAAGTGATCGGGAAGTATTTTCTACCTTCTCACACCGAACTTCTAAAAGAAAGAATATGCTCACCAACAGCATACTATTTCCTTTGGTTAAAAGGAGCCCCAACTTTAATGGGATTTACCTTCTAGGGAAGCAAATACTATCCCATTAAAGTTGGCTCTCTTGTAAAATGGCGGTCAACTTTATGACAGTTTTTATCTTTGCACTTTACATTTGCCGTGTCAAGTTCGTTTTTTTATATGATGGGCCTAAGCAAGTTCGGCGAGCTATCCTTCTTAAAACAGTATTTTTATTATTTGCCAAATAAATGTTACATAATGAGTGATCAATAATTTACATTACATGTGCGTTTGAATTAAATACATATCTGTGTAAGATTATTGTATGCAACTACAGGATCTTGTCTTTGTTTAATCTGTTCTGTATCAATCAAGGCCGTCAGTCACCTGTTTGTAGACAGGAAGAGGAAATGTGTTTTTTTTTTCTCAAAAATAAAGGACGTTTTGGCATTTACAAATGAATTTTAAAAACGTATTTGAGTTTTACGTCCCTTTCAACAGTATTTCGTCATATGGTAGGTTGATAATGACAATATTAGGATGAAGGTGTGAAGAATATTCTGTCATTGACGGAATGAAACCCGGTACCGCTTTATAATCATGTCGAACACAGCAAAGACTCTGGTCAGGGAAATAAGTCGATGAAACTCATTCGCCAGAAGCAACCCAACTCTCTCTGTCTCAGAAAATAAACTGTTTTCTGTTTACTCAGTATTCCTGGGATATGTTTTAATTTTTTTAGGCCAGATATGTTTTAATTTTTTTAGGCCAGACATAGCATTTTCCAGTTTCTTTGTCGCAAATTCGGATTAATGTTTGATTCTTTGGTTGATCTTGTTGAGCGGACTCGAAAATGGTAAAGTATGCCAATTAAGTCTTTTAGTTTACGCCAATATTGATAACCACAAAATAATAACAATAATTGAAACGCATTTTTATCAACATACCAGTTTACTATTTATCTTGGGATTACGCGTCGTCTATATTTAGCAGCTGCTCGGTACAATGAGGGGCTGGACTCGATAAAAATAGAGCTGTCATACCTGTCCAATAGATTAGCAGATGTATGAACCTTATCGTTTTTATTGGCCAACGTATCACGCGTAGTGGTGAAACGTTGTGACTTTATTCGCCACGGACAAAGCTATCGAAGTTTGTATTCGAACGGTCGACGTGCTTTCGCTGTAGTGTTTGTAAGCTTTTATTTGCTCATGAAGTTTGTAGATCTTGAAGTTGAACTTTAAAGTCATCCTTAAGTTTAAGGAACAATTGTGAACCTGGGCCCTGATCTAAAAGCAAACCATTAGATATTATAGATCAGGACCATTATGCATGCTGATTCTAAATGACCTATTTGCCGCTCTCATGAGTAAAAAAATATCTCTTTTGTATGACTACGAGTTTTTTTTAAATTATATTATATTTCTTTTTTTTTTTCGGATGTGCTTCCATGCCTGGTACATTGTGCAACAGTTAGAATTGTCTAGTCATATAGCACGGGGGTAATGCCAATCTTCCAACCTGTGATTTCGAAAACTGTTTTTTGACCGAGACAATCGACAGTTGTATCAGCTCGGCTGACAACTTTCAACAACAGTTCCATTTACAATTATTGGTAATGTTTACGACCTGACTTCTCGTGCGACATCCATTTTGTATAATATCGGATCGGTCGACAGCACAGGTAAGCAAATTGGCGTTATCCCCGTGTATAAAACAGCACTCGGCATAGAAACTCGCTTTTGATGTGTCTTCTACATTCTGTAACTCACTGATCTCTTCCGTCTTTTTGTCTGAGGGTGAGGTATGCAGGGATTGTGTGTTGCTTGGAAGCTCGAACTATGGACACGATTTAATGTTTCTGATCAGTCGCGGATCGCGTTATAGCTTAATTCTCTGGAACCGTTTGGTCAGATATTAACTGATCGGAACAACAAAATAGCATTCCAGACGGAATTAAGGTGAATGGATATACTTGCAGGTAAAACAACTCTGTCACTTTCATTTCTGCCTCCCTTATCAATGAGGGTCAATTCTTAAAGAAAAGAATTTCTCCTCTAGGAGCAAATTTTTTTCTTTAAGCGTAGACCCTATTTTGGAAGGGCTGCGTCAACCAAAGAAGCAAACAGGAAGTCACAAAATTTATACCCCTTTGTAAAAATGGCGCAGATGGCGGAAATCAGGGGGTACTTTTACACTTAAAGTTGCTTTTTGCAGATCCAAGGGAGATCACTGACAGAGAATATTTGCCTCCCGCCTCGTAAATGGAAGAATTTGCTGTCTCAGGGAACAAATGCTATTCTCCCTTGTAAAAATGCTTTATCCATACACATTGAATAGCTCTTTCTCTCTCTCTCTCTCTCTCTTTCTCTCTCTCTCTCTCTCTCTCTCTCTCTTCGAGGGACTTCTCCACTCACTGCGCAAACAGAAATGATAAAATTTACCTGCAAAGATGATTTTTAGCCTGGCCAACAGGTAGACTAAGATCGGCTGGTTCCAAGATACAGCTACCGTTATTATTAGCAATTGCTCTGTACACGCACTCGTTGGAGTAAATGACATCTAAAGACAGAGAGGGAAAAAATAACACTTGGTTGGCATGCATCGTGTGAATAGGTAGCTTATGGAATGTGCGAACAGGAAAGACTCAGATCAGCCTGCGCATTTGCGCAGTCTGATCAGAGTCTTCTCTTTTCGGATACCTGCCAAAACTTAAAGATACAAAGTGATGGCTGGTCGGTTTGCACAGATGCGCGGGCTGCTTCGGACCATTTATGGTACGCACACGGTCCTTCTCCAAAGTACTGTGTGGTCCTCTTAAGATTGGAATTTATTGCTACTGTAACAATAACTTTTCAATATTTTGTATATAGGAACAGTAACTTTTCTTATTTTGTTCATAAGACTTCCAGACTGAATGACAAAACACCACATGAAACAAGCCTTGAAGGGATTTTGACAATTTGTATTAAATGGTCATACATCCTCCCAAGCTACCAAAATTGAGATCTTGCCCTCAAGTTCCATGAAAAAAAATGCAAATGTCCCAATGTCCCTTATAAGAAACATTTCAGCTCCCTCAAGGCACAAGGGAATGTGTAACACACGTGACTGCCTTATTTGGTGTTCCAAAACCTTTCGTAATAGAAAATACTAGTGGTACGGTGCACCTATGTCGTGACGTAGATTTTAAAATGATCAGACTTCGCTAAGCGCTTAAAGGGTAGCCAAGGGTCTAAGCTACCTCCATGCGGACAGCAAAGACTCTGATCAGACTGGGTGGATGCTCAGGCTGATCTGCGTCTGCGTTGGGCGCACAACCACATTGTTGGTTTTCTCGTGTCGCGGTTTGATGTAAAATGCACGTAAAACAAGTATTAAAGACAAAATGCATCGAGATTTTGACAATCAATAGCTGTAGGTGGGCTCTCATTCTACATGAAACGATTGCATTTCAAGGCATTTTTTATTGATAAATTTTAATGTCCTTTGCTTTTCTACATTGCCAGTAACTTCAATTAGATTGGATTTTGGGTCGAGTGCTGTTTATTTACTGGTTTTATAGAACTCTTTATTATAGGTTCCAAAATCATACTTCATCTCAATTATTCGCGTCCATAGGAGTTATTTTTAAAAAACATTCATGTGTTGCCAGGGAAGTGAAGGCTGAATAGGAAATTATTTTCTGCCTTTATTTTCCTAGCACGCCAGTCTAGCGGTATTGTGGATTGGTTGAAATAGTTTATGAAGCAAAAGGTCAATTTCTATCATGAAAAATGTAAATTGGTAAACCAAATATATTCAAAAGGTCAGTCGAAAGAATAAACTTAAAAAATAGAATTTACTTCACGTGATGTTTACCCTCTTTATATCCAGTGCTTATGCCAGCGTCTCAGTTCAAAGTTCTCCTATATATCCAATCAACTTCCGGCCGGAACTTCAATGTCAGAAAAAATTTGAAGCCTTCAGGCTATGGGGCAGAATAGAACAGATATACGCGTGATATTGAAAAAGAACTAACACTCGTTGTTTGGCGGCAAACAAATCGTTGGTTGGTTGCTATAAAGTGGTGTTGCTTTTGTCAGTAAACTGTTTCAAATCAGCCTGAGAGTACAGATGAAATGCCCTATCTTATAAAGGAACATTGTGTTGAGGATACGTATACTTTTCGACCTGATGAGAATAAATATTTCAGGTGAATAGGTACACCTCTAAGGCCCGGATCCAGACCACCACGCACTGGCGGGCCTCTGGATAACTGGTGGGGCTGTGAGGTGCCGGAAATTATGTGTGTGTATGTGGGCTGTGGTGTGTGTGTGTGTGGGGGGGGGGGGGGGGGGCTTGAAAACATATGGCATAATTTGGGATAAATTTGATGAGAAATTCTAAAAATGTCGTTTTTTGCCTTGAAATATATGCTGTGACACCTCAATAGAATCGCTCGAAATATATATTGTGTCATCTCATTAGAATCGCCTCGCCGAGGCGATTCTAATGAGATGTCACAACATACATCTTAATCTAACTTCATGAAAAAAAATTCTCAAACTGTCATCAGAAACTCATTATCTGGAGGCCTTCATATTTTACATAATACAGAGGCCCAGATGACGGGGCTGAAGCCTAAAAAACCCACTTATACTTGAAGTAAAGACTTTACCTCATGAGAACCAAGTTCTCTTTTTTCAGAGAAGGGAGAGATAAATGAAAGAGTTGCTCCCCCTGACAATGTACCCATTCAATTTAAAATATCTTACCACATATCTGGTTAACCAGGTTTTTGTAGCTGTCAAAGTTAAACACTCCTCGCTCTATGACGGTGCGACTGTGATCTGACAGTGGTCCATATAAGCTCAGGCAGGAAGCCATCTGCTTACCGTCACTGTTAAGAAAAGAACGTTGCAACTTGCAACTCATCTTCGCAAGTCAAGGGTACTAAGTCCACTTGTTCCTTATGTACGTAAGGAAAAAAGTGGCAAAGTGGACTTAGTACCCTTGGCTTGCAAAGATGCTTGCAACTGAGCTAGCATATAAAAAACACGAGTCTGATAATGATTCCTTTTCCTCTTTGCTACAGAAAACCAGTGAATACATGTACAGTCAACTCTAGATTTCTTCAGTACATGTAGAAAACTATTGATATCAAGGAGTAAATCTTCTGATCCTAAATATTTACTTTGAGATACCAGTAGTTTGCGATAACAGGAAATGAAATCTAAAGGAAAGTCCATAAAACTTTTGTCATGGATACGGATTACATTATACTATAAATTATCTGTTAGTATGTTTCATGTATAAGAAGGCTGGACAATGTATATGCAAAGTGTGCACTTTAAGTTTTGTGATCGCCCGCTTCTCCGGTCTTTCGGATGAGATTTCAAACCGAGGTCCCATCTCGCGGCCTTATGACCTAGATCTATAAATAATCTTGGTTGGACGTTAAAGTCACTTTTTGAAAAGGATGGTTTGCTTAGTTTGGAGTCCTTAATACTGTATGTTCAAGCCAATGGCAAGGGAACCATTAGCACAGTATCCGAACTACATGTACAATCTCTTCCGGTTTTCATAGCGTTGAATCGAGAGTACAAACGTTCACTTATAACCAGTAGTCGGAAATCATTATGTTTTGAGATTTTATCCGGAATCTGCTGCGTCATTTATAGCTATTCAGCTTCGAAAATGTAAAGAAGTAAGTTTAATATAATTTGCTCTTCGGTCTTTTACTTTATTACCCTGTACAATGTCGTGTATGGGTGGGTAGTAATTGGTACAGTTTTCAAATCGCCCTTGGCATGATTCTTAAACCATTTTGAGCATTTTCTTACTTGTTTTATAAAAAACTTTAAAATAAACGGAAGGCGTTATCAATCTACAGTTTATTAGTTTTGATAAAAGAATGATAGCTAAGTTTTGCACGACACAATCTCGCGTTAAATTAAGCTGTTCTGAAAAAAAAAATCTGCGACGGCAAGGAGTTTTTCATTGTACAGGGCAATAAAGTAAAAGACCGAAGAGAAAATTATATTAAACTTACCCCTTTACATTTTCGAAGCTGAATAACTATAAATGACGCAGTAGATTCCGGATAAAAACTCAAAACATAATGATTCCCGGCTACTGGTTATAAGCGAATTCTGTACTCTCGATTCAACGCTATGAAAACCGGAAAAGATGGTACAGGGCGTTCGGATACTGTGATTAGGAAGATAAGTACGAAGGCGGAATGAAAGGATTTTAGCCGAAATGTTAAGATGTTGCGTACACTTTCGATTACAAAATGTCCACTCTTTCCTTTGACATGTTTCGATGACAATTTGCAAACACTTAAGGTGGTGATAATCACTTATTTGGGGCCATGACAAAAATCTGCATAAAACACTCAAAATACAACTGATCTTTCCCAAACTTAGCATATACCTTCTTTATGTTGTTTCTGACAATTCAGACTCCCAAAATGCAGCATTTGTTAATGTTAAAAAGTGTTTTTATAAGGAAAGATCAAAGGGTAATTTTGTGCGCAATAATCTGAAAAAATAATATTGTTATTGAAAATATACTAAGTGCTGAGAGTTCCTTGTTGCATAATGGAGAGCGTACTAGAAATTATTTTTCAAACTCTTTCACACATTATCAGGCTGAGCAGATGAAAAAAGATGCGGTCTGTGTCCATTTTTTTTTTGGTCAAAACATACAGGTGAGACAGGTGAGACTATTTTAATAAGGTTGAACAATTTCATCTACACACCAGTGATCATGTAAGTAATGTATTATTTATACTGCAGGTGTTACATAGGTATGCTTGCCTACCCTATATTTAATAAATGCATCCAGTGTACATTACCTTGTACATGGTTGAACATTTGAGAAAAAGCTACTGTTTTCATCTGGTCTACATTAAAATTTGAGAAAGAGTTGGAATAAACAATTACTAGGACGCTCTTCATTATGCAATAACGCACCTTCAGTACTACGTAATTTTTCAATATCGATGTTAATTTTTTAGCTCACCTGAGCCAGCGGCTCCGGGGGAGCTTATAGGATGGTAAGGCTCCGTCGTCCATCCGTCCGTCCGTCCGTCCGTCCGTCCGTCGTCCGTCCACAATTTCAAATGACTTCTCCTCTGAAACCGCTGGGCCGATTGTAACCAAATTTCACATAGAGCCTCCTGGGACCTTAGGAACGAAAAATTGTTCAAACGGTCCAGGTCACATGACCAACATGGCCGCCATGCCCATATATGGTAAAAACCTGAAAAAATCTTCTTCTCCAGAACCAAAAGGCCGATGGCCTTGAAACTTGATATGTAGCATCGGGTACGCGAGTACTACCAAGATTGTTCAAATTATGACCTTGGGTTGACCTTGACCTTTTTTACGGTAAGGTCAAATTTGCTTCCTTATGCTTTTAAATGGCAAGATGCTACAACATAAGATATCTTGCAAACTGTTGAAGATTTTGGGCTAAAAATTGGTATCTACAGTCATCTTAATGACTACATGAAGATTTATGAGTACAAGAGGTCAAGGTCATTCTTTGACCTTTGACCCTGAACTCTCATATTTTGATAAGTTCTAACAATCTCCTCAAAAGCCACTGGGCCAATTGAAACCAAATTTCATATAAAGCCTTCAGGGCTTGAGGGAACAAAAATTTATTTATACGGTCCAGGTCACATGACCAACATGGCCACTACGCCCATATATGGTAAAAACCTTTAAAAATCTTCTTCTCCAGAACCAGTTGACCGATGGCCTTGAGACTTGGTATGTAGCATTGGGTACTTGAGTACTATCAAGAGTGTTCAAATTTTGACCTTGTGTTGACCTTGACCTTTTTTACGGCATGGTCAAATATGGGAAAATGCTAGAACATGAGATTTCATGATAAGTTTTGAAGATTTTGGCATAAAAACTGGTATATACAGTCATCTCAATGGGTACCAGAAGATTTGTGATAACAAGAGGTCAAGGTCATTCTTTGACCTTTGACCCAGAACTCTCATATTTTGATAGTTTCAAACAATCTCCTCAAAAACCACCGGGCCAATTGTGACCAAATTTTTTATAGAGCCTCCAGGGGTCGAGGAATGAAAAAGAATTCTAACGGTCTTGGTCACATGACCAACATGGCCACTATGCCCATATATGGTAAAAACCTTTAAAAATCTTCTTCTCCAGAACCAATTGACCGATGGCCTTGAGACTTGGTATGTAGCATTGGGTACTTGAGTATTATCAAATTTGTTCAAATTATGACCTTGTGTTGACCGTGACTTTTTTACAGCAAGGTCAAATATGGGAAAATGCTAGAACATAAGATTTCATGGAAAGTTTTGAAGATTTTGGCCTAAAAATTGGTATATACAGTTGTCTTAATGAGGTCATGAAGATTTATGAGTACAAGAGGTCAAGGTCATTTCTTGACCTTTGATCCAGATCGCTCATATTTTGACCGTTTTTAACTATTTCCTCAAAAGCCAAAGGGCCAATTGTAAACACATTTCATATAGAGTCTCCAGGGGTTGATTAAATAAAAATGTGTTCAAACAGTCCAGGTCACATGACCAACATGGCCGCCACTACCACTTATGGTATAATTCTTTAATATTTTTCTTCTCCAGAACCAATACACCTATGGCCTTGAGACTTGGTAAGTAGCATGGAGTACTAGAGTACCACCAAGACTGTTCAAATGGTGACCTTGGGTTTACCTTGACCTTTTTTGCTGCATGGTCAAATATGGGAAAATGCTAAAACATAAGATTTCTTGGAAAGTTTTGAAGATTTTGGCCTAAAAATGGTATATATGGTTGTCTTAATGAGTACATGAAGATTTATGAGTACAAGCGGTCATGGTCATTCTTTGACTTTTGACCCAAGACTCATATTTGACCCAAGACTCATATTTTGACAATTTCAGACATGATAAGTAAAAGCCACCTTGCCAATTGCCCAGGTGAGCGATTCAGGGCCTCATGGCCCTCTTGTTTATTATTGCGCAGAAAACTCTTTTCTTATAAAAACACATTTTTAAGCAGCATGTACGTCTATTTTGTATTCTAAACTGTAAAGAACAACAAAAATAAGTCTGCTAACTTTCAGGGAGATGCCTTACTTTTTTATGGTTTAATGCAGATTTTTACATTTACCATAAATCACCACCTTAATATGTTGCCAATATGCTGAATCATGTACACTCGCACCGCTTCCTGCGCATAATCACTAAAATACACAAGTAACTACTACCTTTCAATAAAAATCTGGTTACCTACCTAGCGCGATATGATATACTAATATTATCAGACAGCCTCTCTCACCAGTCTGGGGACTTATGGTTTTCCATCACGCACATTTGTGATGGTCAGCCATAACTCTTACATTTTTCAGTCCAACCCACTAAAATGGCATTTCAACCCACTGACAGTGTTCAGTATGACCTGTCTACAGTTAAAACTGATAATTGGTCCAGCCCTACATTCTCAGTATTTATAAACAGTCTGTAGTTTGGTCATTTCTGCAGAATTATGGTCAGAATTAGGCAAATATTGCTGTGCATTTGACTTGTTTTATTTCCAAAAAAAAAAAAGTTTACTTAAGAAATAGATCAGCTCTAGCAGTGAATTGTTGAGTAATAATTCACTGTTTGGAGGTCAGTTGTAAAGTAGATCATATCACGAGCGCGGAGCGCGAGTGATATATCTACTTACAACTGACCGACAAAAAGTGAATTATTACTCAACATTTCAATGCTAGAGCTGAACTATTTCGATTCTAACACTCAAAAACGCCGAAAAACTATTCTTTTCATTCAAACTCTCCCAACCTTCCTTCCAGTGCGTTCATGCTCCCGCCAATATTCTTACTGTATCTAAGACCAATATACGTTTTAATGGCGATTTTAGAAAGAAAAAGAGACGTTACACCGTCTAACGTCTCAAAACGTCAGAAAATTACGTCAGAAGTTGCAGTGACGTCAGCAGTTAGACTCACGCGCTCCGAAACAGTGAATTGTTGCAGAATAAAACACGGTAACTTTCCATTGCTTCTATAGGCGCGCTGTGTTAGAATTTTTTTTATAAAGTGTTACATGAAAATTGTCTATGATATGCTTGCTTTTTTGTGACGGATGCTAACTGTACGAGTTACTCAAGGTTTTGCACCAGTTACTCGACAGAAAAGTACTTGGGGTTTTTTGCCTTCGTTATGGTCAGCCATAACACCAGAATAAACCAACGTTATGACTTTCGATCACGTTTTATCCTTCGGACATGTAGTGACATCTTGTGGTAAAACATTCAATAATTATGTTATGGTAAGCCATCATGTCTGTTCATGTAAAGTGCATGGTTAACCATCCGGTACAAATATGCGTGATGGAAGTCCATAAGTCCCCAGATTGCTCACCTTTGACACTGATCAATTCTACTTTCTACTTCATTCAGTTCTGGGTATAGTATCTTGCCAGAGAAAACGTTAGGGGCTGGGCACTGGTCTGATATATCTACATCTTGAAAAACGCCTTCTAAGCACTCTTGATTAAACGCCCGGAGAAACAACCCCTGATCGTATGCTAAAAAGTCTAAACTGCAGTTGTCCACACTTTTTCTAGGCCTAAAGAAGTGGCATTGTGTTGCATTCGCGGATCTGCAAACAAACAAAATTCATTAAAAAATACCGCGCTTTTTGAAAGTTTGCAGACGCACATTTTGTCGTCTGCTTTATGGCACTTAAAGATTTAATAAAGTTCTGAGAGTACTGACTGACGGACCGTTCAAATCTGGCTAGAGTAGGACACGAAGATTATGTAAAAATCCATCACGAGTGTCCAGGTAAGGTAGGGAAATCTCACCCAAGTGGTAAGAATTGGAACCATGAACGAGGCTTTTGCATTTTTAGCCAGGGAACACGATATGTGGGTAAATTTTCTCCCAGAGATGCAGCTTATAGCTACGTCAAGTTGCTACAGACATCGCATTTCAGGTAGGGTAACTCGCCCTTAAGTCGAACTTGCCCTTAAGTCGAACAATTTATACTGATAATATTAACGTTTCAACTTGGGGATCATTACCTGCTAAGATACCAGACGTTACCTTAATATACTGAAAGGATTTAAAAACTTCCACTTTTTATTGCTGGCTGCTGATCTGTTCACTAATGACAGTGTTGAATGTTTAACGACAAAATGCTTAAAACTTATAAAATTTAAAGATTACGCAGTTTATTTGTATCATTTACTTAAATGACGTCAGTAAAAGAGCGTTACGTCACTGAAATGCAAAAGGCGATACTGGCGTTATCTTATGCAATGCCCTTTTCGACCATTTCTTACTGTCTTAATATTGTGACGTCATCCACGTTGATTTGCAAGTATCACTGCGGATGACGCTGTCGCGCAAAGCCTATTACGGGACGGCGTCGACGTTATTTAACGTCATGACCTCTGGTTTTCAACCTCGGTTATGTTCTTTTCTGACG
Source organism: Ctena decussata (assembly GCA_963989385.1). Taxonomy (NCBI): domain Eukaryota; kingdom Metazoa; phylum Mollusca; class Bivalvia; order Lucinida; family Lucinidae; genus Ctena; species Ctena decussata. The sequence goes on from OZ022506.1 coordinate 46,601,515, forward strand.
GTCTTTTGAGCTTCCTGTAAACAGTGCACGTCATCTGAGATTGTAAATTGCCGTAATTAACGCATAAAATTGTACAGCGACGTCACTTTTTGAAATTTCAGCATTTATCTGGCCCAAAACTCTGCGCCTGTTTGCGATATTTAGGCGCGGTAAGCTAAATAAAGCCACTGACCGAGTTCAAACTTTTAAAATTCAATTTGATACTGTAAGAGAAATGTTTCCTCAGAAAACTGTATACATGAAGCTATTCATCATTATGTAAATGGTAGTAAGATCACGAGGAGCACGTGCTTGTTCCTGACCGATTCGGTTGAACGATTTCAGATTCGGTATATTGATATAATCAGGTATAAGAGAATATATATACTGTAAAATTTTGGTGGACGTAGCTGCATTCATTTTTGAAATATTCAAAATTAATGGGTGGAAGTTTTTAAATCCTTTCAGTATATATGACCAATATGCATAAAAGACTCCCAAATATAAAGCTCCCATTATTATACGACTAGCAGTCGTCGCAACTTATCCCTATCAAGCTGTTTCTAAATTTCATAATTTTGATTTGTATAAATTTTGTAAAATACTTAATATTATGTAGCATAAAGGGTATTCGTACATGAAATTTAACATTTTTGTTAAACTAATCCATGGCTTCTCAATGATCGAAAAGATAACTATTTATTGGTCAAAATAAGTAAAATTAACAAAAATTTTCACGATTAACACAAACCTATGCTTCGTCATTGAGTCGAACACCGATTCGCCCTAAAGTCGAACACGGGCATATAGTTTCAGAGACGGTTTACTCACTGGATTACTAGCAAATACATTTAGTCACAGTCTAATTGCAAAAACACATCTTCTTCTTTTCTTTTATGCACGCAGTAAGGGTGTACGCTTATCATAAACGAAATAGCTCACATGGTAACTGAGCCCCTTAAACGAATGTTTTTCTACATGTACCAGGAGTCACAGGGTGGATTTATCTGCATTTACGTACATCGCTGTGTGTCTCATTATCTCCTAAAGCGTGCTTTAAAATGATATCATACAAAAATGATTTAAAAATATGTAATTTAAAAAATGCGGATTTTCTGGATATCACAGACCCTACATAAGGTTGTTCTATAATGGCTGGATCAGTATATCTGTTCGAGTCAGGGGCAAGTCTGTTCGACTTAAGGGCTAATTTGGGTAGGTGGATAAGACCCCTTATTACTCCCTTATTTCACGAAGTATGGCTAAACGGTTGCAGCATTTTGGTGCTTGGAAAGCTGCGCTAGCTGTTGCATGACCCAAACACGATGTGGGTCGATAGCCAGGGTCTGTAAGCGCAAGACAATACAAAAGGTGTTCGACTCAAGGGCGAACTACCCTATTAATGATGTCATTAAAATTTTGTGACGTCAGCCACCTATGATATTCCTAGTTGCTTGCGTGCCTATATTCCGCATTTGAACTGGAAATATCAATCAACTAGAAAAAGTGTTTGTAAAACACTATGCCCCAACCATATGCCTGATTTTAAAGGGCATGGTCAGTACTAGAAAATATTGACAGATATCATTCAAAAGTCTAGCAGTCAATCTACTTATGATGTCCAATCAGCTGACCAAGTTTCAAGATCGAGCTCAATTGCTTTTCAAGATACCTTGCTGCCAAGTTTAAAATGTCAAAATTGTCAAAGGGACATAACTCAGAAAAAAATGACAAAATCGTTCGTAAGTTAATCTACTCATCACCGCCAATCAGCATACCAGCTTTCAAGTCGGTAGCACAAATAGTTTTCGAGCTAACTTGCTGACAAGTTAAAATGCCAAAATTTTCAAAGGGCCATAACTCCAAAAATAATCGACGAATTTCATTCAAAAGTAAACAACTCCTCTACACATCATTCCCAATAAGCTGGCAAAAGTTGAAGACCCTAGCTTAGATACTTTGTGAGGTTTCCTGCTCACAATGTTGAAATGCGGAATTTTCAAAGGCCACAAAAATCGCCGGACTTTGTTCAAAAGTTAACTTGATCAGTTCATCTACTTATCATCTCCAAGAAGTGGTAAAGTTTCAAGTCCGTAGCTAAAATACTTTTTTAGATATCTTGCTGACAAGGTTTCATTATGATTTTTTTCTCAAGGGGCATAACTCGAAAAGGGGAGACAACTCGGACAATAAAAAATACGGGTCAGCTATTTTTTGATGACGAACCCATATGTGAAATTTCAAAACTCTAAGGGGTACGGTTCCTAAGATACGGTAGAAAAGGACGGACGGAAGGACGGACGGACGCACGGATAACCCAGAAGCAATATGCCCCCCTCAACTTCTTCGAAGTCGGGGGCATAGAAACTGAAAATTCCCTGTTGCTAATGGAAGTGATAGACGTTTCTTCTATGAGCTGAAAGCCTATTTTGAATGTGTTAAAGTGCCAAGAATAATGCAGTGGCAAGGTTTCGGATCTCTCGGTTTCATGTCTTTATAACCAAACGTCTTTAAGCTCACGCATACATACTACGAATATACAGAGCTTGGGACAAAAATGTTACACCAACCACAAGTGCGTGCGTATGTGCTTGCATGCACGTGTGGTATTTACACTAAAGCTCAACTTACATTTTAGTTCTACAAAACGAATATGACGTCGCTGTTATTCAGTGGATAGCGTCGTGTAATAAAAATCGTATGACCACACGTGTAATCATTCGGAACTCCTAGGCCAATTCCATGAATCAGACGTTGATTCACGGAATTGGCCGAGCGGTGTTCCGATTGACGTGTAATGACACTTCGGCGTGTACACGTAACTTCATTGACAACGTCTCTGTCAACGTCTAGTTATGACTCAGAGTTTTGGTAATTTTTCAAAACATACCTCCTACATACGCTTTTAACTCCTCCGGAATAAAATGCTTCTATATTTTCCTGCTTGTCGTGAAACATATTAAATACAGCAAGGTAAACGCAATTCATTTCCGATCTCATATACCATATATACTCTTTACATCCGAAGTTAGTAAGAAAATCTACAATAAAACAAGAATAGTCAGAAGACATAAAGCATGACTTTGCGGGAGCTTGACTTTAAGGTAGTCATATACGGAACAACTCTGTTCTTACTCTTTTTTTTGAAACAACAGAGTTATTGCTCATGATGAAATCGATCAACTTTACTGTATATACAGTTATAACACACACTAACAATGTCTACCGTAATATAAAGATCCTAAGTTTTTGGGCACATAGGTCTGTACAAACAGTGGAAACCGAGATCAGACTGTTCCTTAGGAACCAAAATGATTAAGGTCTTCACAGTAGCTATCTCATCTGCGCTTTTTTGTCGGCATTACTCTATGGTAGAACCGGAATAACAGGAAAATATATAGTAGGGCAAGGACCGGCTGTGCTTGCAGCAGGTGCAGAATTTGCCCCATCGAGTGAATATAATTTTCATGACGTTTTTCATGAAATTCAGTTTTCTTACATTTTTTAAAAAAATGTAAAAATATACTTATTAAAAAGATAACTGCCATTTTTGTTACCAGTTTGTTTCAAATATCCTGTATTATAGATTATATGATTTAGTTTAAACATATTTTATTTCAAGAAATCTAACATTCATTGTTCTATACATAAATATAATAGGATTAGAACGAAAGCATAAGCTTATTTAGTTCTTCTCCTAGGAGAAGATTATATGATTTGCAGAAATGAAAGTGCATTCATGTGCTAGAGATATGAATTTTAATGGAAAATGTGTAAAAAAGTATGTAGAAATACAAAATATTGTTTTTTAGGAAAACAAAACGGTGATTTTTTTTCTTACCCAAATGTTTTATAGCTCTTTGGTTTATTTAGATGGTATAATGGTTTGAATGCCCCGCAAATATTTCTATTATTTCTATTCACCATCCATCTACCTTAAAAAGCGCAAGTTTAATATGGACAATACAGGCTATGTGAAATGAGATCAACTGCAGTTTCAAAATAAACAGTTCTCCTAAGAATAATTCAAGCCTCTAAAACATTGCCAGAGATATACAATATCAATGAACAGTAAAATATAGGTCACAGTCACCTAGAAATAACATAAGGTCAATCGCTGTATCTGAATGTTCCATGTAAAATAAAAGTCAATGAAATAGTTTTAAAAATATTGGCTTATGTCACTGGACTATGAAATATAGGCCATACTGACTTACAATTAGTATGAAGTCACCCACAGGGTCAGCCCACACCCATAACCCAAGTATAATACAAATCCATTTGAAAGTGTTATAGAAATATGATGCAAAATCACTACCATGAACTATAAGTCACACTGTACTGTAATTAGTATGAGGTCTTTCACAGTGTCAGCCCAAACCATGCACCCAAGCATAAATCTAATCCATGAAATAGTGTTAAAATTTGAGGTATAATCACTGGACCATGAAATATTTGTCATGCTGACCTTCAACTAAGATTATATCATTCAAAGTATCAGCCCAAACCAGTTAACGCAGTATGATGCAAATCCATAAAAAGTAATAGAAATATGAGACAAAATCAATGGACCATGAAATAAGGGTCACATTGACCTGCAAATAGTATGAGGTCACTTACAGTGTAAGCCCAAACCATTAACCGCAGTATAGGTTTAATTCATAAAAAGTGTTATAAAGTATGAGGCAAAAGAGAGACCATGGATGTCACATGACCATGAAATAAAGGTCAATGTGACCTACTGTTAATTTGAGGTCAAACATCCGCTCATTTTGAGTCATTATCGCAAGCAATCATGTTCGTACATCTAAAAGTCTTCAAGAAATAAGGCAAAACCTCTTGGCCATGAAATATAGGTAACTGTGACCAATTGTTGTTTCAGTCAAACTATGGGTCATGCTGGGTTATTATCTAAAACAATCAAGTTCTTGCATCGAATAGTCTTCAAGATATAAGGCAAAAATCACTGGATGATGAAATATAGGTCACTGTGACCTACTGTTAGTTAAGGGTAAAACTTTGGGTTATACTTAGTCACTTTTTCAAAGCATTCATGTACTCGCATCAAATAGTCTTCAAAATATATGGCAATATCACTTGACCATGAAATATAGGTCATTGTGTCGTACTGTTAAATTGAGGTCAAACTTTGGGTCACACTGAGTCATTATCCCAAGTTATCATGAACAAACTTCTAAGGGTCTTCCTGATATAAAGTAAAATCACCGGACCATTAAATATAGGTGACTGAGACCCACTGTTAGTTTGAGGGCAAACCTCTGGTCAAACTAAGTCATGCGCAGAAGCAATCATGTTTGTGCATCAAATAGTCTTGAAGATATAAGGCAAAACCGCTGAACCATGAAATATAGGCGAATGTGACTTACTGTTAGTTATAACTTACTGTTAGTTTAAGTTTGCATGAACAAACATCAAACATTCTTCATGATATGAGGTAAAATTACTGGACCATGAAATATAGGTAACTGTGACCTCCAGTTAATTTGAAGTTAACCTTTGGGTCATAATGAGTCATTATCCCAAGCAACCATGTTCGTACATCAAAAAGTCTTCAAGATATAAGACAAAACCACCTGACCATGAAATATAGATCGCTGTGACCTACTGTTACTTTGATGTCAAAAATCGGGTCATACTGAGTCATTATTCCAAGTAATCATGTTCGTGTATTAGATAGTCTTTAGTATATAAGGCCAAATCACTGGACCATGAAATATAGGTCACTGTGACCTACTGTTTGTTTGAAGTTAACCTTTTGGTCATATTGATTCATTATCCTAAGCAATCTTGTTCATACATTTAATAGTCTTGGAGATATAAGGCAAAATCACTGGAAAATAAATACAGCTCGCTGCCCGATATGCATTAGAACTTCTCTTACGTATTTATGGTGTGAGATTGAAGACTCTAGGCCTTGCAGTTACCCAGAAACTGAGCTAAACGCACTAGATGAATAGTTTTTCTATGCTTAATCTACTGTGTAATATAGGTCATGGCCCGATATGAATCGCCGCTTTCAGTAGATCTTCCCCAGATGTATCTATGGAACAAGTTTGAAGGCGGATGCCCAGGCTGATCTAAGTCTGCGCGTGGCGCACATGCCACTTTGTTACTTTTGTCATGTCGCTAGTCAATTTATGAGGGACATTGTACAAGCGATTACCAGTCCTAGAACTACCGAAAAAAAAAATGAAAAAAAAATTAAATAAATAAGATAAAATAAATAAATAAATAATAGTAATGAAAAATAAATGGTAAGCTATATAAGGTATTTCCCCCTGAATTCGTCTATCAATGTAACAAATATGAACCAAACCTCTTGAAATGGTCTTGATAAATCATTATGATAAATATAATATAGTGAACAAGTAGATAACTTAAACATTAGACATGATACAGTTATGGTTCTTAAACACAGCACTTGCCTTGAATGTGCTCTGTGTTTGTATGCAGTTCGAAGAAATTCGCTTCAGCACTTACTGAGTTAATGCCCCAATTTACAATTTGAGCCGCGACACGACAAAACCAACAATGTGTTTGTGCGCCCAGCGCAGACTCAGATCAGCCTGGGCATCCGCCAAGTTTAATCAGACTCTTCGTTTAGTGCTCAAAGGGTAGCTAAGGATCTAAGCTACCTCTATGCGGACAGCGAAGACTCTGATCAGACTTGGAGGATGCCCAGGCTGATCTGAGTCTGCGCTTGGCGCACAACCACATTGTTGGTTATGTCGTGTCGCGGCTCATTTTTAGCTCACCTGGCCCGAAGGGCCATAGTGAGCTATTGTCATACCAAAGCGTCCGGCGTTCGTCGTGCGTCTTTCGTCGTGCGTCGTCCGTCAACAATTGAAAACAGATTATTCAAACATCTTCCTCTATAAAACTACTAGACCCATGGTTCTCAAATTTCACATAGAGCATGACCTAACTCCAAGGTCTAAGAATTATAAAATTGGGTCAGGTTGAATATCCAAGATGGCCACTGTTACTAAAAATAACAAAAATAACAAAATCATCTTTTTCTCCAGACCCACTTGGTATATTTGTCTGAAATTTGGCATGAAACTTTAGTGGAACATTGGTATTCAGAATTGTAAAAGTTAAAAAGATCTGAGGGAGAATTTTGTCGCAGTGACCTACTTTCTATTTACGAGTGTATTTTTGCGCAATGGCCATTGTCCAAAAACAACTAATTTGAACAACTTCAAACAACTTCTGCTCTAAAACCCCTGTACCCATGGGTCTCAAATTTCACATGGATCATGACCAGACTGCAAAGTTTTAAAATTGCTAAAGTGGGTCAGGTCGAGAAACCAAGATGGCCGCCGTTACCACAAATAGCAAAAACAACAAAATCGACGTTTTCTCCAGAACCATCGGGTATTTTTGGTTGAAAATATGTGTGAAATATTAATGGGACCTTGGAATTAAAAGTTTTAAAAATAAAAGAAAATCTATAGCAGAATTAGGTCACTGTGACCTACTTAACGTTAAAAAGACCAATTTTGTTCCAATGTCAATATTTTAAAAAATCTTAGATGGATTCTGGTCAGATTTTGCCAGAATGGTCGTTGAATCGAATTATTTCAAATTTGTGCCAATTGACTATCCAAGATGGCCATCAGGGGGACTGTTACTAAAAATAGCACAAACAGAAAAATGACAATTTCTCAAGAACCCTTGAATGGAATTGGACCAACTTTGTGTCAGAATGTTCCATGCATGGAGTCATTTTGATTTATTGCAATTTGGCAATCCAAGATGGCCGCCATCTGCCGTTACTAAAAATAGCACAAAATATGAAAATGACAATATCTCAGGAACCGCTGAATGGATTTTGACAAAATTGAGGCAAAATGATTCTTCCATTGAAGTGTTTTAAACGTAACCAAATATAGACCAGTCATATTGGTCTCTGTTACTAAAAATAGCAAAGTGTGAAACTTAGAAAATCTCAATGGAATTGGACTAATTTTTGTCACAATGGTCCTTTCATGGAGCCTTTTCGATTTTTTGCATTTTGGCATTCCAAGATGGCTGCCATCTTAAAAGTAGTCCAAAACATGAAAATGACAATATCTCAGTAACCGCTGAACGGATTTTGACGAAATTTGTGGTAAAATGATTCTTGCATTTTAATGTTTCAAATGTAACTGAAGATAGACCAGTAAAATGGTCTCTGTTACTAAAAATAGCAAAATGTAAAAATTAGAAAATCTCAATGGAATTGGACTAATTTTATGTCAGAATGGTCCTTTCATGGAGCCTTTTCGATTTTTTGCATTTTAGCGTTCCAAGATGGCTGCCATCTGCCGTTACTTAAATAGCCCAAAACATGAAAATGACAATATCTCAGTAACCGCTGAATGGATTTTGATGAAATTTGTGGCAAAGTGATTCTTGCATTGAGGTGTTTCAAAAATAGCTGAATATAGACCAGTCAAGTTGGCCACTGTTACTAAAAAAAAGCAAAATGTGAAAATGAGAAAACCTCAACGGAATTGGACCGATCTTGTATCAGAATGGTCTCGTGACAAAATAGCCAGGTGAGCGATATCAGGCCCATTTGGGCCTCTTGTTTCTTTCACTCATAAGACAGACATGAGACTGTAGCGCATCTGAAAGACAGTTGACGATTTGAAGAACGAGCTTAGATAGGTGGGACATGGTGAGGTGGATAATGCATGAAAATAAAATAAAGATTTGCCGACCTGAAAACTCTGATTTTTCGGCAAGTCATCTGTTCTTTTTCCTGGCCTCGCCGCTGTATTGAACAATTAAAGATCAACCAACATCAATGAAGAAAGAATTTGGCGGCTTTCCATCACAACGTTAAGAGCTGAGTGAAAGGGTAGATATATACATGTAACACCGGAGGAAAGGAAAAAAGAGGGCTATTTTTTTATGCCACAATTTTTCCAAAGGGAAGCAGCTTTTATGAATTCCAGTTTGTTTCAACGGACAAAGAAACCCAGGAATGAGGTCTATCCTTAAAGGAAAGATTTTCTTCTAATGGGAACAAATTCCTGCTTTCAAACATAGGCCCCTGTTGAGAAGGAAGTCAAAGAAAAAGAAAAAGGTATATTTACTTCCCCTGAAAGCATATCCATTCACCTTAAGATTAATAAAGACGAGTTATAGACTAACTCACATTCTGTATGTGTTTGCAAATACGTTAGGCACATTTTTGCTTGATGCAGCTCATAGTAATCATTGGACACACCCCTATTTAACCCCTGCATCTGGCACCCTTATTGGAAAAAATATGGTACATAGTATTAGATCATGGTCTGAGATATAACTTTCAGTATGAAAACTGATGAAGTGATAGAAATTTTAATGAAAGTGGACACACTGGGCACACAACGTTCAATCGATATTTAATAAATGTTGATTCAATGTCATATTGAATTAGCATTGCTTCAATATTGATTCGATCTCGATTCAACGTTGTGTGGCTACTGGTCTTTTGTAATTTGTATCGCATGTCAAACCATTCTGTTTGTTAAATAAACCATTTAAATTTGAAAAAAAAAAAATAAATAAAAAAAAAAAAAAAAAAAAAAAAAAAAACTCACATTCTGTATTAGCACACATTTCTCCGTACATATTTTTCAATTCCGTTAAATCAGCTACTCGTAACATTAAGATGTCTTCAGGCACTGTACTCTTTCGTAGTTCATGTTCATCAAAGCATTGAAACAAAAATTGAGAGTATCTGAAATATCATATATTCGATATTTGAAACATTTCAATATAGGGAGAGGAGGGTAGGCGCTTAAGCATCTATTCTTGATACTTAGATATCCATATATCGAGTTTGGATATCCTTGATTCGATTTGGGGATGTCCACCAAAATTCAATTTGTGGAAGTCAACCTAATTCATGGATAACTTAGATAAGATCGAATTATGGGTATCCAAGAATCGAAATATGAACATCCAAATTATTATAAAAAATAATACTACAAAGAGGAAACTTGAAAACTTTATGAACTTAACCCATACAGCGCCAAAAATTAAAATAGTTAAATTTGCAAACAGTGTAGATCCAGATGAGGTGGCTCATAATAAGCCACCTCATCTGAATCTACACTGTTTCCTCTAGTGTTCGAATTCTCAATATGATATTACTTGGACGAAACATTTTTTGAAATTCTGCAGACGTAAATTTTGTAGTCTGCTTTTTTGCGCATTAAGGGTTAAAACTTTTATGAATCTGGGCCTGGTTGTTCAAAGCACCATCAGCTAAATGAAGTCGTTACTCATGGATTCGTTAAGTCTTTTAGAACGCATAAGATTAAAGTTGTGCCGAAAAAGAAGTGAGGAGCTTTACTGTGAAAGCGCCTACCATTTTTTTCGGCAGAAAATGGCAGTATTTTTGCATACAATGCGTTTGAAACCTTCACGTCTCTAACGTCTTCATTAGTTTTGAATATCTGTGCCCTACCCTTTTCATTTTAGCCTTTGCAGTGTCGCAAAAGATATTTGTTTCAGAAAATCTGAAATTTCTGTTTCAAAAATTTCAGTTTGTAATGACATTGAAAAAATTGGTGGAACATAGTATACACTGTATACCAATGAAGTCATACATCTGTGACCATAGCAACTTCGAGCTCAGATTGATGCAAAAGGGAGGTCAACGAGACGTAATTGTGCCGAGGTACTAAGCACAACAGTTGGTGATTCCATAGTTGCTATGATAACAGATTAATGACGTAATTGGTATCGGAGAAGGGCGTATAGTGCATGCCATGTTTCTCTCGAATTTGAAGTAAGATCCACCTGAAATTTATTCCGTAGAAAAGTTTGACCTTCTCTAACCCATAATTCCGTCTCAAATAATTTAATTCTTTGTTGGTCATAGAGAGATAGTCACGAAAAATTTGTTCGAAAAGGATTACGGGAAGGCAGATGGAGGGGCGGACGAACATATGTAAAACTAGCGTAACCTCTTTTCCGAAGCGGGGTACAATAAAGTTAACAAGAGTTGTCAGAAGACAACAAAGCGCGCCTTATGGGTGCCTGATTCTCACAGTCACCAAGACCTACAAATATATCAGGTCATCTGCAGTGTCAGACTGAGCCATTATCCCAGGTAGCTGATGAATACATACTAAATACACCTAAAATATGAAGCAAATCACTGAATGATAAAATTTATGTTAGAGTGACCTCAAATTCCCAAATATGATGTTAATCTATAAACAGCTTTGGAGACACAAGGCAAAATCACTGAACCATGAAATATAGGTCACAGTGACCTATAAATAAAATGAGGTCATTCGGGATGTCAGACCGATCCACTATGCCAGCTGTGATGTTAATCTATCAAACAGTGCTTGAAATATAAGACAAAATCACTGGACCATGAACAAAGGTCAAGGGCACAGGTGTCAGCATAATAGCTCTGTAGCTGCTGCAATTATAGGGATATGCTATTTGACCAAGTATCAAGTCTCTTCTGTCAAAGGTTTCATCAAAACTGAAAACTTTGCCTTAAAAACAGTGCCAAACGGCAAAGTCAGTCAACCGTAACATATAGGTCAAGGACATACAATTGTGTCATGCAGCTGCTGCAGTCATATGGATGTATATATGTACCAAGTATGATGATTGTAGCTGCTGTAGTTTCTAAGATACAGAGTTGAACATGGAGCTAAACGCAATTGTTAACATTGGTTAACCTGATCACGGACGCCGACGAGGACGCTGACGGGTACGCTAACGCTGACGCTAACGCTAACGCATACTCGGACTACGACGCCGGGGGTATAGCATAAGCTCTGCTTTGCTTCGCAAAGGCACGCTAAAAACGTAATAAATATATACCGGCACGTGGTTTTCATTTCCCACTCGTATCTTTCGTAGTCAGTTTTGTTTCGAACATCTTCCCAACCATCAGACGTATCATTAAAAAAGAGCGAAGCACATATATAACCCACGGAGTCGACTCTCGGAGGTGGAAAAGGAGTCTGTAAGGAGAAAAGAAATATAGCCTCTTCTGTGACTTTGTTTGCTCTTTTAAGACTGAAAACCCGTTTTTTTTTTTTTTTTGATTTTTTTTTTTTTTTTTTTTTTTTTTTGGGGGGGGGGGGGGGGGCATATGCAAACAGTGCAGACACAGTTTAGACGCCGCAGAACGCGGCGTCTGAACAGGGTCAGTGCTGTTTGCTTACAAAAAATTCAAAATTTATAGCAAATACAATAAAAGTGAAAACATTCACGAGAAAACCCTTAAACTAGAAATAGAGTCATCCAAAAAATAAGGATGAATAAGACCACTGGTCAAAAAAGGTTAAATATGTATGGAATCAATTCGGTTTGCAAGCAACTGCCTCTCTGTGTAACTCATGTTTGAGAGCCTTCGCAGCGTCTGATCAAGACAGCTCGCAATCTGCAGTCGGAACTCCTAGTCCAATGCCGTGAATCAGACTTGTTTCACGGAATTGCCCGAGCGATGTTCCGAATGCCCAATTTCAAAATGTATGACCACATACTTTGTTACGTCAGCAAACAATCTTGTCCTAATGTTAAGCCGATTTAAGCTGAACAGGAAACCGGCAAACGGCAGCCAGTTGCCAATTCGCAAGAATGAACGAATTGGCATCTGGCTGCCTTTTGCCGGTTTCCTATTTAGCTTAAATCGACTTAAATCCTCTCAAATCGAATTTGCACGTGACTGCTTGTTGCCAGTAGCTAATTCACGAGAATTTGCGAAATGACATCTGGCTGCCAGTTGCCAGTTGCCAATTCACTAGATTTTGCGAATTGGCATTTTGATGCCGTTTGCCAGTTTCCTATTCACCTGGTATGCTCTAAAACCCTCTCGAGTCGAATAGGCATCTGGCTGCCTGTTGCCAGGTGCCCATTCACTTGAATGTGCGAACGGACATGTGGCTGCCGTTTGCCAGTTACCTATTCAGCTGTAAAAGCATCTCAAATCGATTTGACATCTAGCCGCCAGTTGCCTGTTGCCAATTCGCGAGAATTTGCGAATTGGCATCTAGAATGTGAAGTTAGATGCCATTTTCCAATTGCCGATTGAATAGGCAAATGGCAACTGGCAACTGACAGCTAACTTCACGATTTGGTTGTCCTGGTAAGTGGTAACAATATTAAACTGTACAGTATGAGTGGAGTGTTAAAGTTGGTGGTCGAACATACGTTGAACCCCCCCCCCACCCCTGTTTTTTTGAAACGCGAGCTATGCTAGCTCTAATATCGGTAACAGTGTAGTAGATTGACTCCCACAGGCTTTCGTGCGTGCAGTTTAAGTGTAATGGGTGTTTACTTAAATGGGAAGCAACTTTGAAATTCTCATATTTACCCCCTTCTCAATGAGGGACAATTCTAAAGGGGCAGAAAATGCTCCTACAGGAACATGTCGTCCTATAGGAGCATTTCTTGCACACCGGATGGTAAATGCTGTTCTTTTCACCTAGGATAGAAAATCTTTTCTCACCCATTGGACAAGAATATCCCTTTCTAGAGGTGTCCGAGATTTCTCTATCTCGGCCTGCTTTCTCAGCCTAGGCTCAAAAATCTGTCTCAAAATGCCAATCATTGCTATATAGTACAGTCCAATTAATAACTCGCTTTAATTCAACAAATTAATTTACTACAGGTCATGTAAATTGCATGCAGAATATGAAATTGACAACCAGTAATGTACAGGAAATGTCACTGTAGATGTCTCATTAGCTGCCAATCATGAAAAATGCACGCACAAGGTGAAATTAACACACATGTCAAACTATTAGTAGAAAATTAGCTTCAAGTTTATAGGAATGGCTTCAACAAAAAGTTAAGGTATTCAATGAATATTCTGTTCTATAAAATATAATGGTGAGAAAAATAATCAATGATGGGGTTGAGGCCTGGACAAGGAAATCTCAGGCTCATTTTCAAATTATTCAAGTCTTATGCTCGGCATGTCTCGCATAAGACTAAATAATCCGAAAACTAGCCTGAGATTTCCTTGTCTCGGCCTCAACCCCATCGAAGATTCTATTAATCTTACTCTGGTGTTCTTACCCAGAACCCGATAAAAACCACGCGATTTCAATGCATTGGTTGTATTGGAGGTAACGTACCTACGTCGTCAAGTGACGTTGGATATTTAGATGATGACGTCACGAAAGAGGCAAAAATGACGTCGGGTTATGCACGCCAGACGTTGACGTAAAGAACCGAATGGCGGTCGTTGAAAGCGACGCCTTCTTTCAAAATCAAATAGAAACCTCTCAAGCACTAAGATAACGCATTTTAACAAGTTCTAAAGTTAAAACAAAACGTGGTGTGCAAGAAATAGTATATTTTATGGGTATGAGGGTCGGATAGAAAACACCAACACTCGGAATCACTGTTCCCTCACAGTGACCCTCGTGACGGAGTTTTCTATCCACACCTCATACCCATGAAATATACTGATAATTCTTTCCTTTTAGGGTAGGCCCCCATTGGGAAGGGCTTCGTCCTCCAGGAAAGCAAAATGAAGTCACGAATATTGTTTCCATTCATAAAAATGGTAAACAATGCATATTGGAAGTGTTCCCATTATCTGCAGCTGAAGCTGGCAATGTGTCGATTAAAGCAAGCTCTTCAACTAGTTCTATAAGGACAGTTCCCAGCGGGCGCACGACGTCGAAATGACGTCGCACTGACGTCGATGTGACGTGATTACGTCACATCGACTTCAGCACGACGTCATTTTGACGTCATGTGCCTGTTAGGAAGAACATGGAACGGCACCACGTGTCATCTGTTCAAGGAAACTACATTTATACATATAAATGCATAATAATAGACAAAACTCCATGTTTTCAAAAGACAATTCACGTGCTGTAATAAGCCTGTCTTGCATATTTAGCTTATAAGCACTGCGGATCTATTGTGACTCCCTTATTGCTTCCCTGTAGGACGTTGCTCCTCAGAAAAAAAAGCCGGTAGCGCGTCTGACTTAAGAGCCAGAGGTCCCGGGCTCGATACCCGGTCCGGCCACATACTTTCGTTTATCCTTCCACTGATTCAAGAAGGTCAGTTATTAGTAACTGGCAAAAGTATGTGCACTTAGTGCTGGTTTAGTGCTTAGGAGGTCTAAACCTGCCCAGAAATAGTCTGGCCAGCGTAACTGTCCGTCCTGACATGACCATAGCTGTTTTCCGTGGACGTAAAGCAAGAAAATAACAACAAAAACCTTCTCAAAAGATCTACTCTTAAAGAAAATATTTTCTTCTATAGGAGCAATATCTTTGCTAAAACAGGTAACTTCAGCTGAATAGGGAGGCAAAATATAAGTGGAAGACTTGCTTCTCCTGAAAATATACCCATTCCACTTAATGCAGGGAAACCCATATTGATCCCGCGATATCATTTGTTAATTTAGGTCAGTCTATAAATCTTTTGTTGTCGGTTGACTATTTGAGCCACGTCATGTGGCAAGGCCGTCGTCGGCGGTCCGGCCGGTCCGGCCATGGCCGGACCACTTTTTCGGCCGAATATGGTATTGGCCGTACCACTTTTTTCATTCGGCCGAATATGGTATTGGCCGTACCACTTTTTTCTCATTATTTTTTTTGGGCCTTTGTCTCAAAATGCATAAAATTGCTTCTAGAGACGTCCCGAATTAAAATTTTTTTCTCGGGGGGAGGTCCACCGAAGCCCCCTTTCGAGAGGAAAGACACTCCCTTTCGCGCCCTTCCCCACTCGTGCCTTCAGCACTCGGAGAACGTCTTTGGCAGTCTTTAAAAGCTGGGGGAAGCGTTTGAAATGCAGCAAACACTCATAAGATAAATTACGTTTCACAAGCAAAATGGTCTCAAAATGCATTAAAATCGCTTCTAGAGACGTCCTAAATTCAAAAGTTTTCTCATGGGAGTAAATACTCACAAAATCAGTTGAGTTTCACAACCGAAATTGGTCTCAAAATGCATTAAAGTTGCTTCTAGAGTCGTCCTGAATTCAAATATTTTCTCGGGGGGAGGGGGGAGGTCCCCCCGAACCCCCTTACGAGAGGGGGCATCCCCTCTCGTACCCTCCCCAACTCGTGCCTTCGGCACTCGGGAAACGACTTTGGCGTTCCATGGCCGTACCACTTTTCAAAAGCCGACGACGGCTCTGTGTGGAACTCAGAACCTTTATCCCAGCAGGCACAAACACATTTAGTAATGTTTCAAATGAACCCCCGCAGAGGTCTGTTGAAAAACAATTTGACTATTATTCCGGTAGTCAGTTTGAGGGCTTCCTGTTAATTGTTTTCGCGTGTTACGAACGGGTCAAAGCTAAAATGGGTGTTTCGAAAATCGGAAAATATCATGCTATCAGTTTCTTTTATACAGTTGTATGTTTGGCCCAAATGATAGGGAACAGTTTTAAGCAGCGTTTTCTATTTTACTTTTGTCCTCCGAGTTAAGTAACGAAATCGAAACTAGGAAAGAGTCCTGCACATGTAAAAGTAGGAAAGAGTCCTTCACATGTAAATCGGCTCGGCGTGTATCTTTGCAGGGTTTCTGAGAAGTCTTGTATTCTAAACGCACTTTCAAGAAAATGCACGCCTTTTTTTCAATGCCCTTACCAAATATTTAATGGCGGTCAATTTGAAACCATGGTTATTTTTTTTTGTTTGCCTTTATCAAGTAACTGATTAAATATTTTTATTGTCCCTATCCTATGTTTCAACGATCTCATAAATTTATGCATTTTATGTGTGTCCAGTTTAAGCCTTCTTCCTAATCGGATTCATTAGAAGCATAGTAGAGAACAACTGTTTGGAATTTTGGTTTAAGCATTAACCATTCCAAGAACTATTCACTTTATAAAGAAAAAAATAATAATTAGATAAACGTTGGTCACATAGTACATGACAGGTTTTCCTTGTAGTCAATTTGGAAACAATGCAATCAGGTTGACTACATAGAATTCAGTCATTTATTATAAAATATTGCGTTGTCCTTACTCATTGTTTAATTTGGAGAATTCATTTTAAAGTATTTCTCTGCCTGGCAATCTAATGGAATATTCCTGAATGCAGTAGGTGGTGACGCAAGTATTGTAGAAACTGCTAAAATTCCAATAATTTAGTGTATTTTACCTGCAGCATACATAAATAGTAGGCACTGTACAATTTCTAGAACTGCATCAGCTGCTGTACAAATACCTGGACCCGGTGGTTTAAAGCATTGTTAGCTAGATGGAGTCGTTAGACAAAGATTTTTAAGTCTTCTAGTACTCATAATATAAATGTCTTATTTTTTGCTGAAAATAATATAGAGCTTATCCAGTGATAAATATGTCGAAAAAGATGTGAATTGTTTTCAACTGCACATCTTAATCCGCTATAGTTTATTTTACGTCTATAAGCAAATCAAAGTTGCAGGTTTGGTTTTACAACACAGAAAAATTGACAATGCAATATTGTGCTAAAATATCACAATAAAAAGGACCAATGGATATGACCAATATCTGGCTGGATTTGGAAGTACCAAAAAATTGTCCTAGTATCCCTTGATATCTTATTCCTGAAAATTCAACACGCAGTCACTTTTTCAGCTGAATAAAATTCTCATGTTAAATTAACCTCCTGGTCTCTAAATTGACCTCCGATTAATTTGGTTAAGGACGTAGTAACAAAAACATGCATTTTCTTGAAAGTGTGTTTTGACTGCAGCTATATACAAGTGACATGCTTTACTACATTGACAAGATTTCACAGGAAGCCTTCAAATACACCCACTGAGCCGACTGACATGTGCAGGACTCTTTCCTTTCTTACTTTCGATTTCGGTACTGAAGTAAATTAGAGAACAGCGGTTAAAACTGTTCTCTGTCATTTGCTCCCAACATGTAATTATAAAAAGCTGATACGAGGTTCATCCAAAAACGTTCTGTCACTGCTTTATATCTCAAAAACGAAAGGTGATATTCGCCTGAAATAGAAACCATTCAAAAACCCGTTTTTTATGACATAACTGTAAAAGAGTGAACCTTGTATGAATGACAAAACATTCACAATCTGCTTTAAAAGATTGGTACACTCACCATACTGGCAAATTAGCAGATTCAACCTCGGCAGTGTCCAGTTAAGGGATGACTTTTATCGCTGCCTGGTGCCTACGATATCTCAGGTACTAATAAACACAGCGAAAAAAATCTCCAACTCATTCTGTCCATTTTAAAGAGTTTAAAGCAGTTCGTGGTCTCAACATTATGCAAACAACGCCATACGAAAATCGACTAGGTCATGATCTAAGTACTTAAACTTCATAAATGAATAATAATTCAAGTTCTGGAGCATATATTTACTGCAGCAGATCGTGACAATGTGATATCAATCAAAATTTTAAAAATGATCTCTAAAATGAAGGCACGGTTGGTCCTTGAAAATCATGTGACTCTTTATTTCAACATATTTCTGTGACACCATAGATATCAATCGTTTGCATTGCATATAATAAATGAAAGTCGCTGATTTTTATATAGTGCAGCACAGAAAGCATCAGACAGTAACCCTGAAAATTTCAGAATTCTGCAATATGTGGTTGCCGAGATATGTAGCACGAATCACAAGCCAGCAGAAAAACAAAAACCATGAAAATAGGTCAGTGTCAAATATTAGGTCTGTATTTGAGCTTATAACTCGACCAAATGGCATATTTTTACCATGTACCTGATATCAGTATAAAGGTAAAGGATTGTTCTTTTGATTGTTGCAAACCGTGGTCAGCGATCTCGTCTGTGAGCAAAGTTATGAGTCCAGTGACAGAACTTTTTGGACGATCCTCGTAAAATGACATTCTCCGAATTCTGGAATACCTTTTCTTCGCGAGAAAAATCTTACGTTTGACCCGTTCATAACTCGCGAAAACCGATAACAGGAAGCTCTCAAATAGTCCGCAGAGGTCAGTTTGAAACATTACCACCCGTGACAAACTGTTGACGTCATTACGTTGATAGTGTGTGCCCAGTGGGAGTTCAATTCGCTACCTTGGAGGCACACTCCACTTCGACAAAGAAAAACAAATTATATATGTTCTTTCGGTATCTTAAAAGCAATAATTTATTACCTTTACAGAAGCAACAGAAGGAAGCCCAGTCCAGCCATCCTGAAAATATATTCATTACAGATACAGATATTGGAGGGTCTTACACGAGTGGTCATTCATATGAAATTTATGAACTGAGCGCTTTCCTTATCTAATTGCAATGCCTTGAAACAATGCAGGAGCTTGGCGACTAAGCAACATGTGGCGGAGCCGATGTCCAGACAGCATGTCCCCCTAACCAGTCTCCGCAGCATTTCAGCCAGGTTATAGATAGCCCATATCACTATTATGACATAGTCTTATGAAAAGAAGTAGCAGTAGTCAAGGATATACTAAAAGCAGAGAAAGGAAATAGACCCATGGTATGATATAACACTCTATAAAGATCTTCATTTCAGAAGATATTCGAGCGAACGTGGAACTTCGATTTCTCATTGCAGTGCTTAAAATACTGCTGGGGGCCTACTGCATGGGACAACTTGGCAGACCCAATGTCCAGATAAGCATGTACGATTATCAGGCCCCCAGCAATGCGGCAGAGATGGAAACGACTCTAACAAAATATTCCCATATATCAATTCGTATAAAAGGTCAAAAAAGCGCCAAAACGTATCATTCTAAACCCAAATATTTTCTTAATTCAAAAGCTTTGACTAATAACCTTCCAAAATTTTAACACATGTGTTGTAAAGTTCAATTAACTTCAGCATATCCGGCCTCGTCCAATAATACGCCTGTCGAAGACGGATTATATTACGCAGTGGCCTCCGTCCGTCCGTTCGCCCTTCTGTCTGTCCGTCCGTCTGTCCGTCAACTTTTCTTGCCCGCTCCATATCTCCTTAACCATTGAAAGATTTTTTTGAAACCTGGATCAAATGTTTGCCTTATCGAGACGATGTGCAGAACTCATAATTCAACAATGTCTGACAAAGGTGAAGGTCACACTTAGAGGTCAATGGTCAAAAGGTAACATTTTGTGTCTGCTTTATATCTAGAAAACCATGAAAGTTTATACAAATATCAGACGATATGCATGACGGAAAGGTTAGCATAGGCGGCAGAAACATTACCAATCTGCGGTTTGCCGATGACATAGATGCTCTAGCTGAGGAAGAGCAGGAACTAGAAGCCCTAGTTGAATGTCTCGACCAAACCTGCACAAGGTATAAGATGGAGATCGGTGCTGAGAAGACCAAACTGATGTCAAACAGCGCAGATCGCATCCAGAGGGAGATCAAGGTAAAAGGACAGAAGCTGGGTACCGTAACAAGCTTCAAATATAGTCCGTTTGCTCCCAGATGCAAACGGCATCCCCAATATTTTCTCAAAATTGGTGAGAAGTAGAAGATTTTCGAATTGCTCATTCTTAATTTTCATCCTATACATAACAGAATTATAATTTTGCAGAAATGCCAGGTTTTGCATAAAAAAGTTTCCATACAAAAACAGGACCTCAAATATGTCATTTTCACCTCTGAATTACAAGGGAGTATAAGTTGGCTGTTGGAATTCCCGTTTAGGTTTACGTGTTAGAGCATGTGACCAATGTATGCTATCCCTAGAACAAAATTTGCATAATTAATTGAAATTTTATCCTGAATCCATTTTTTCTCCTTTTTGTTTCAACCAAATATTATCAAATTTTAAAACATACATTTTTTACTCGCAAAATAATATAATAGTTCAATGTTTATTTACAACATAGTATCACCTGACTAGTGATACCATGCGTCAGGCGTGCGGACAGGTGAACACATTTTACCATTTCATTCATATACGCCCACACCTGTAGTAAACAACGAGTTTACGTTATTGCCTATCAACAATATTTTGGCTGTTCTAACAAGCATACGACGCCCTTCAGTGAAACTGCTAAGTTTTTGCATTACTGTTAATGGAAAATATTTTACAACAGCATCCAAAAATTCGGATTTTACGTATTCTGTTATGTATAATAATAGGAATCATTAGGACATTAGAACATTTGATGGAACTTTTATCGTTTTCGAGAAAATAAGCAAAACCCCGTTTGCACTTGGGAGCAAACGGACTATACCTTGGAGCAGTTGTCTCAGATGATGGATCAAAACAGGAGGTTCTCTCAAAGATTGCACAAACCACTTCACTCTTACCAAGCTGAAACCAACCAGGAGAGATAACAACATATCTCTAGAGTCAAGGGTGAAACTTATGCGCTCCCTTGTCATTTCCATATTTCTGTATGCCCTTGGCAGCAGAATTGAGAAAAGAACGCAGGCTTTAGAGATCGAAGGTTACTGAACATTACGTACAAGGACCGTATAACCATAGAGGAGGTTCGCAGAAAAATCCAAGCAACCATTGGAAAACATGATGACCTCCTGATGCTGGTCAAGAAACGAAAACTAAGGTAGTTTGGCCACGTCTCAAGGTCTTCTGGTTTTGCAAAGACAATTCTACAGGGCACAGTGAAAGGAAAAAGAAGAGGTAGACAGTAGAAGAGGTGGGAAGACAATACTAAAGAGTGGACAAGGATGGATTTTGCCAGCTCAACTAGGGCAGCTGAAAATAGGACAAGGTGGAAAGCGATTGTTTCAAAGTCATCTGTGGTGCCCCAGTGCCCTAGTAAGGATATGGGATAGAATAGAATAGAAAAGATGCAGAGAAAAAGAACCATAACCCTACTTTCAGTTTTGATGGAATTATGCCCCTCTGTAATTTTTGTCTGGGAATTTTATATTAGCTTCGTTTGTTTTGTGGTTTTATGTCGGCCTCATTCTTTATTAAAGATTTAAGCTACCGATGAAGTTCTGCCTTCTCTTGTTTTCTTTCCAACTTAAGCCCCAACTTTAAGCCCCAACGGGCGTATGATGCCCCGCTTAGCGGAGCTCTTGTTAATGTATGCTTTCTTAATATCGTTATATAGAGTACACTCTAATACGAAATGAAATTTATCTTCGAGACCATTACACAATTTGAATTTTCTAGAGTCAGTTGGAATTGGTTTGGTTTAGCCCACCTTCCTGTCTCAATTGCGAGTCTATGTAATGATATTCTCAATTTACACACGTGTTTTTCTGTATTTTTCGACATTATGAATCTCTAAATATTTCTTATATTGAAAACTTGCTACAGATATATAGAATGTAGCGCTCGTGAATTTAAGCTTTGGTGCCAATCTTGCATATAGACATATTTAGCTCTAACTCTAAACTATATAGAAACATGTTCGAATTACTAACACCCTGTGATATTAATTTCATAGTATGGAAATTTGATGTTTTTAATTAGTTCTGACCTGGCTGCCGTCTCCCTGGCATGATATTTGTGTCGCTTTCATCAAACACAAAATTGCTGTCACGATCAACAAACCCCGTTGGCCACGTTGTTTATGAAAGCCTGCAAATAAGAAATAAATACATAATTGAGAAATAAATAAGTACTCTCTGGGCGGCCAGGATTCGATGTTTTACCTCAAACTTAAAATAAGTCAGAGTGACCAATATTTCAGGGTATAGTGATTTTGTCTTATATCCTGAAGATTGTTTGATGTATGTACATGATAGCTTAGATAATAGGTCAGTATGACCAGATGTCTGACCTCAAACTGAAAGTAAGTCACAGAGACCTATATAACATGGTCCAGTGATTTTGCCTAATATCTTGAAGACTATTTGAAGACTATAGTGTAATCTCCTCCGGTAATAAGATTATAGGAAAACACGCTACATGCTCTACTTAGAGGAGAGAAAAGCTACCAAGCTTAGGTGAGAAAAGCTACCCTCTGATTGTTCATTCAGATACAGTGATTGACCCCATGTTACTTCTACGCCACTGTGACGTATATTTCCCGTTTCATAGATACTGACATATCTCTGGCAATATTTTAGAGGTTTGAATTATTATTACAACTGTGTGTGTGTTTTTTTTTACACTGCAGTAGATCTGATTCATTCAGATCTCATGTTACTTGGCCGGTATTGTCCATATTAAACTTGCGCTGTTAAAGTCGATTTCCCGTAAGTCGTGCTCTATAGTCTTATGACAATTCTTGTTACCTAACTCCTAAAATGGGTCAACGCTGAAAAGAAAGAATTTGCTACTCTGTCTTTTTGGATCGATTTCCTCGTTCGGGGATGGACGGCTGGATGGCATGGAGTTTTACATCCTTTTCAAACGAATTTCAGTAATATCGGGACGACGATAGGAGTACAATGAAAGGTTGTGTGCAATGGAACCTGGTTGACAGTGTAAGGAATTCCGCCGCCAGCAGGACTCGAACCCGTGACCGCTAGTAATCAAGAATCATGATTTTTTTCCTCTTTGTAAAAATGTCTGAAAAAATCATAGGGGCGAATCCATTCACCTTAATACAAACTGGCATGGATATAATGATGCCTGATGAGGAGGAAGTCTGTTTCACACTCACATATTTCAGCTTGTCTGAACGAAGTTCAGGAAAAGCTATTGTACTATTCCCCGGCGTCGGCGTGGCACAGTGTTTCCTTATTGGGACGGATTCAGTTGATACTTAGAATTCCGTTAGATGCTGGTCCAGAGTTTTACACAGTACCAACAATACCTCTCATTGACCTTTAGGTCAAGGTCACAAGCTGACGGTTTCCATACTGCATAGATGGAAAGTTATACCCAGACTGATGACAGATACTGCTCCAGAGTTTTACATGATAGCAGCATCCTAATTGACATTCTTTTCTTAGAACTTTGTGTTCATAATGGGCAAGCACCAGTTAAAGCGAGCTATACTGTCTAGTGACAGCTCTAGTCTCAGAAACTACAGTTAAAATTCTTAAAATTCGGACACCTGAAATAATAACTCTATAAGCACTCAGCTTTCGTTCTAATCCCAAGATTGCATTGTATATTATATAACTAACATGTTACAATTTAAAAACGAATAAAATATGTTTAAACCAATAACTCTTAACTGTCCTAAACATGGAAAAAGTTTTTTTTTCATGTAGTAATGCGGCTGGAAGATGTAGGCGAATTGGCACGTATTGTAGACCCTGATCAGACTGCTCCTGAGGGAGCAGTCTGATCTGGGTCTGCACTGTTCTCAGACCGATCTATCCTAAAGTTGCTCAGTCATCCGAGTTATCATGATCTGTGGTTATTTGCTGTGACAGACTGACTGAATTCAAATTTGCCTTTAGGCATTTTTGTCAGATCTTTTTTAATCGAAAACATATTAAGATTACTCCTCCATGTGACTATGAACAACTACACCTAAGAAATAATGCAAAAGCTGCTCACATTTTTTTCATTAAAAAATGTTGGCTTATTTTAGACATTAACGTTTGAAATTTTAACGTCTCCTTAACTAACGACACCTAGATCATAAAATTTCAAGCCACCTGAAGCGACTCATACTTTACCATGGTCATGCTTGGACTCTACAGCCCTTGTCTATCAAGAGACAACTTTCGACCGATTTTCATGAAACTTTCTAAGAAAATTGTTCCAATCATCAAAAGTGGATCGTAATCTATCGGGGCTAGCAGACTATGATTGGTGGGCCAGACTTACGGCTATTTGAAAAACTGCTGTGACTTTTTTCAACTTGAATGTTATACTCTTAAGCCGTGTTCATGTGCACTTTTTGCACCCGGGTGCAAATCTGCACCCGGGTGCAAATTTGCACCCCCTTGTGTAGCGTTCATATGCCAATAAATTGTGTCCATACGTACCTGGATTTGATATTAAACTTACATGTAACATAAGTTACCCAGTTTTGAGGAGAAATTCGCTGTAATACGATGTTTAGAACAGAGCAGAGAAAAGATCATTTGGGAGAAACCGCGTAGTCAAGGGTGGACGACTATAGTGCTTTGGACTTACACTGACGATCAGTGGCATGTCAAAGGCCTCTTTTCACAATCTGTGTTACAAACTGCGCGGGAAGCTCCAACGGGATGCGCGGGTACACGCTCTTTCAGTTAAGCTGCAAGTGGCAGTAACTCTATATCATTTAGCTGAGGCTTCAGAGTATGGGACGATAGGGAACCTTTTCGGGGTTGCTAAGTCCACTGTGTGTGAATGTGTGAAATGGGTTTGCTCGGCAATCGTGGACGAGCTACTCACAGCCTACGTTAAGTTTCCGGAGGGAACTGAGCCTCGTCCACCTTTTTTCCAGGTCGTCACGAGCTCTGCGGTAATTTCTTTTATCATTTGACGTCGCTGTTATTCAGTGGATAACGTCGTATCATAATTATTGCATGACCACACGTGTAATAACACTTTGGTGCGTACACGTATCGTCATTGACAACGTCCATGTCAACAATGCATTTTATAATTGAAATAATGTTCAGTTTGAAGACGTTAAAATCCCATTTGAAGGGTCATATGATAAACAGAATCTTACATTCGTGGTCATTTCTTATAAAATTTATGAAACTCGCCGAAGGCTCGTCTCTTAAATTTCATATGAAATGACCACTCGTGTAAGATCCTCTATTTAAGAGTTTTCATCCTCTGTTTACACTGTGTATCAGATAATTTGAAACCCCTCTCTTCCATTAACTTGGAAATATTCTTATAAACTACTGTATCGGACATCGCAGCATCGTCAGTTTCGTTTTGCACCGTAACATTGCTCCAGATGTCCAACAAGGCATCTGTTGTCGTCCTGGCCGCTTCCACATTTACGATGTTGACGGGTGGACATCTTGCTTAAGGATGACCAAAATCGTAGTCTTAGTAATTTATGCATATTTGGTAGCAGTCTGATTTTCAGTTTGATAAAGAGAACTTTGATAGCTTATTTTGGTATCGGATCATTAAAGATCGTAACAAAAAGGCCAGTCATTTGAAAAATCCTAAATCAAAATGTATACTGATAAACACATTTTGCGTTCGTGTGCACATTTTGCACCCGGGAGCAAATTTGCACCAGGGTGCAAATAAAATTGCACCACCTCGAAAGTAGGGTCAAATTTGCACCCGGGGGCAAATTTGCACCAGGGTGCTTTTTCTTAAAACACCGTTCACACGACCAAAAATACACCCGGGGTGCAAATTTGCACCCCGGGTGTATTTTTGCACCCGGGTGCAAAACGTGCACATGAACACGGCTTAAGGTGTGTCATTTTAGTAGTTGTGAGCAGATAGACCCAGACCGGCCTGCACATTTGTGTAGTTTTACAACAGCTTTGAGTGGTATGGGTGCACCTTCATGTTTTCCCCCGCTATTTTTGCGAAAGGAATCCTGGGTCCGAGGTTATAAAACTTGAGTATAATCTCAAACTCAAAATAAAGCACACTGATTGGCTGCTTCCGAGCATGTGCTCGGAAGCAGCCAATCAGTGTGCTTTATTTTGAGTTTGAGACTGTACTCAAGTTTTATAACCTCGGGGCCTGTTTGCTTCTACACCTATGGGTCTGAAAGTACATTGAGGAAGAAGGGCCTCCGAAATTGGGTCCACTCTTCAACAAAATAAGAAAATAGTTTGCAAAGGGGGATGTGGGTGGGGGGGGGGGGGGGCGGGGAGCAAAATATTTCCTTTAAGAGCTGTCTCCCACTGGGAAAGGAGGCAAAGTAATACTAGAAGGTTGTCCAGGGACAACTTGTCGAGCCCGCTAATTGCTTTAGTGACCTATGTCAAGACTAACTGCTTCACTCTAGAAAGAAGCCAAACGACATCTTGTATAGACAGCATATTTTTTTTTAAGTTTTTGAGGAAAAACAAGTAGAAGTACAGTGGAGACGACAGTATCGGATCAAGTTCAATAAAATTCCTGTTTTGTTGTATATGAATGCTATAATTATGTATGTTTTGAGACAAAACAGTTGCAAAATATCCCTTCTATCTATCCATGTAAAAGTATTTACGAAATTTATTCATTTAAGGGCAGATAACCCATCCAGACCTACAAGAGGGTCCTATGACAGTAACGAATCAGGTGCGACAGTATTGGATCATATGATATTATTGTATACAAGAGTTCCTCCGAGGCTTTCTGTCAAATTTCTTAGCTTCAATAATTTGGCTACATAAATAGTTGGACCTATTAAACTCCCATATAAAACATTTACGGCCTTTCAAAGATAATTTACGAGGTTCTTCACCAGCAACGGTGTTGTCTATTAAATAACAGTTGAATGTATACAACTTTACAAGCATCTCGGTAATTGTTAACTCAGTAATTCCAGCGCCCCAATAGCACGGAACTACTCAAACAAAAAGACAATTATCTGCCTTTGCAAAGTGTAGACCCTGATAAGACCATAGCGTCTGATCAGGTTCAACAAATTTCACAACCCGCAGGTTTGCACTATAATATCTGCGTGAGTCCGTCCGTCCGTCCGTTATCAGTTAGCGAAAACCGTTATCAGTTAGCGAAAACGTTTATAACTCTTGAACCGCATGGGATATTTTGACAAAATTTTGCATACTTATACAAACGACTCGCATGCATAACAAGCTTATTTGATGGACGAGGCTTTGCTGAGCTCAAGTTGAAAGTTTACGGCCAACTACTGAAAATGCTCATAACTCTTGAACACCGTGGTATATATGGTTCAAATTTTGTATGCTTATGTGAGGCTTCACCGAGCATCAATTTGGCAGGTCGAGCTCTTTTATTGAAAATGCTCATAACTCTTGGACCGCTTGGTATATTTGCTTCAAATTTTGTATACTTATGTAATTTAACATTGCCCAGCCACTGGTATGCAAAACTTCTTATTGCACAACCCGCAGGTTTGCACTATAATCACTGTGTCCGTCCGTCCGTTATCAGTTAGCGAAAACGCTTATAACTCTTGAACCGCATTCTATATTTTGATAAAATTTTGCAGACTTATACATGTCAACATTATCTAACGACTCGCATGCATAACCGTCTTTTTTTGATGGACGAGGCTTTGCTGCGCACAAGTTGAAAATTTACGGTCAAGTAGTGAAAATGCTCATAACTCTTGAACCGCGTGGTATATATGGTTCAAATTTTGTATACTTATGTATTTTAACATTGTCCAGCCACCGGCATGCAAAACGGTGACGAAAGTCTAAACAGTATTGCACGACCCACAGGTGTGCCCTAATCGCTGTGCAAGTCCATCAGTCTGTTTGTCCTTCCGCTGTAGTCAGTGAGTGAAATTGCTCATAACTCTTAACCACATGGTGTAGTTTGATAAAAATATGCATCATTCTACAAGAAATGACCAATTTCATTTCCATACATTCCTTCTGGCACCAGAAACTGATTATTCTACATTCACCACGAGTTGTGCACATTACCATCAGTTGATTTAATGTTATTTTCCGCCTTACCATTAATATTTCAATGCAAACAGAGTATAGACATTACATGGTCATTCAACGTGTTCTGCGGTATTAATCTGAGTCTACACAGTGTACAAATGTACAACTGATAAGCAATAATCATTAGTGGGTTCACACACATGCGAGCTGATTTTGAATGTTTCTTCAGAATGTTAAACAGAAGCTCAGTTGTGCTTTGCATAGCTTGCTTTCAGCATCAGACAATGCATCCAACATAAAGTTTTTAGCTGATGCCTGTATTTAAACTCAGTTTATACGATGATCCGTTATGTCGCAAATCGGTGCCCCACTTTTCAAGTCTTTAGTTTCATCAAATACTGGGATGTCACAAAAATAATGATTGCCTGCAATTTTAGGGATGCCAGGGCACGTAACAAAGCACAATTGGTTTCAATCGCCTAATAATAAAACAGTTTATATAACTGAAATCTATATTTTGGAGTAACGAGCAACAGACAAAATGCAAGCGCCGCTAAAGAGGGGTCAAGCTTTTCAGCAACTCTGATTTGTTTCAAAGCTGCACATTTCGATCAATTCTTTCACCCTGCACTTTGTCATTGGTCTAACTTGATGACTGTAACATAATGGTACAAAATATTCGCGTCACTCGTGAGAAAAATGGGTAATAACTTAAGGGTGATCCGATACTGTCGATGATCCGATACTGTCGAGTCCATTGTACTGGCCCGGAAAAGGTCAGCTGATGAAAAATTTATCATTTGACCTTCAAGTGTGACCTTGATCTTGGACCTACCTGATTTTTTTTTATGTGAGACTTCTACTCATCAAGGACAACAACTGTGCAAAACTATTTTTGAAATCCATGCATAAATGTAGAAGTAATGGTTGGGACAAGCTCTACTCACGACGATTTTATCATTTGACTTTCAAATGTGACCTTGACCTTGCGTCAATCTGAATAAATTTACTCGTCAAGGAGAACAATAACGCCAAATTGTTTTGAAATCCATCTGTAAATGTAGACGTTATGACCCGGGGAAAAACGGAGGGACGGACGCACGCACTAACGCACGCAGCAATGATTCACCGAAATGTGTGACAACTATGGCTTGTTCACCGCAAGAAGGCTCGACAAAAATGGCTGAAATGCTGGCCATAAAACTTCATACATGTACCTACACACTGAGCTGCGACACGCGAAAACCAACAAAATGATGTGCGCCTGTCAGAGAGTAGCTTTTCCCCCCTAGTAGTTTTTCCCCCCGGAAAGATGACTATAATTTTTCCATAGTAGAATTTCCCACCGGAAAAATGGCTATATAGCAGAATTTTCCCCCGGAAATATGACTATATAGCCAATTTTCCCCGGGGAAAATCTACTATGCGTGTTTTTGCATAGCCGTTTTTCCCCTCTATAGTGGATTTTCCCCCTGGTAATATGATTGCAGGAAAACACGCTACATAGTGGAATTTGCTCCTTCTCCAATGTATAATAGTGAGGTTCATAACTGAAACACAAAAATGAGTATCTGTCCGTAAAATATCGGTGGATAACAGATGCTAAAACCGCATGAATATGTCCACCAGTCTGTCGTACCTTTGTTTTTGGAAAAAAACAGGTAGGCATTTTGCTTTTCCATGTTAGCGAATGAGTGTACGTGGTTGTGTGCATACATTTGTATATTTTTGTGTTTGTACGAGCGTTTATCTGTGCGTGCGCGCAGCGGAGGGCCTGGACTAGTGTTCGCCTTTCATGCAGGAGTCGTGGGCTCGACTCCCATTGGGACACACGTCCGATTTTGAATTTCAATGTAATTCACTCCCTACTAAATCAAACATGACTAGACAAAGCACCCGTTAATACATCTTCCTGTAGCTTGCATGCGTATGTGTACGTATATAAGTATTTGCGATGAGAAGAAATCACGCCCTGCTCGTTCCTTAAATTAGTAATTATTGATTATTATAAAAATATGGTTGCTAAATTAGCATATTGATTTTTTTTTAATAAATCGCGTTTATTACCTCCTTCGGAGTACCTATACATTTCTTATGCGATTAATTCCATAAAATGTCTCTGTTTCATTCCGTTCCGTTTCGATCCGTTCCGCAAAATACCAATAGCCATACCAAATTCACTTATAGCCAATTTCCCGGTTGGGGAAAAAAGACTATGGGGGAAAAGTGGCTCTATGAGGTCCGGACAATCCACTATATAGCCGTCCTTCCTATAGCCATTTTTCCGGGGGGAAAGGGGGAAAAAACCACTCTCTGACAGCGCCCAGCGAGGACTCAGATCAGCCTGGGAAGCCGCCCAGTCTGATCAGAGTCTTTGTTGTCTGCATGGAGTTAGCTTAGACTCATAGCTACCCTTAAAGCGCCTATGGAAGAGGCTGGGCTTTGCGCACAACCACTTGGTTGGTTTTCTCCAGTCGAGGCTCAGTTAAACTCCGCTGTGTAGTGTCCAAGGATCCGCAGATTTCTACGCGAACAGATAGGGTCTAGTCAAGTAAATTCGGACAGCAGGCTAATTCGGACAGTGTCAGTTGGTTGAAATTCAAACAAAATTAACCGGGCAAACAGTGAAAATTCTAATGAGACGGCTCATTTTGAGCCATCTCCTCTAGATTTTCACTATTTGCAATGGTATGTCCGCATTTACCCGCTGCCCGAAGTTACCCGACTCGACCCTAGAGCTCTGGTCACACTGCGTAGACACACTAGCTAATCTGAGTTTTCAGTGTTCTTAGGGACCGACCATTTGATATTCTAGGGGGGGGGGGGGGGGGGTCTGGTATTCTTGGTGGAGACACAACATTTTATTTCACTGGCCTCTGGAAACAATTTCTTCTTTTTTTCACCTTGTGGGAGCTAATTTTTTTTTTTTACAAACTAACTCAAACAGGATATTTTTTTTTTTAATTTTATAGCTGAACTATCAGATCCTTGTTTACTTGACCTTAATATCCTTTTATTTTACCCACATCAGTATTTTTTACACCTTTTTTCTCACAAAAAGAACATGGTGCTGTCTTTAACCAGGCCAAGGGCATGGCTTAGCTTGCTTTTGCAAACCAGTGCCTGGAGCATGTTACTCTTTTCCTCTAAGGTACAGATACAAACATCCCTGTATGAGTTTGGCAAAAAATTGGGCCTTAAATTAGGGATATTTTGGCCAAAATTTAGGGCTATTTTGGCAAAGTTTTAGGGCTAACATTAGGAATTTAAGGGTTTTTTTTCTATCCCAATATATGCCCAAACATGCTGTATTTGTACTTTAGAAAGTTTGATAAATTCTTACATGATAGAGTCACATTACTTACATGATAGAGTCACATTATACATGAATGACAATTGATAAAATGGCTGAAACTTATGTGCTAAGAAGTTAATAAAGGGGGGGGGGGGGGGGGGGGTCTGGGAGGCAACGCCCCCCAGAACCTAAAGCAATTTCCCAATTTCAATGGCAATTTTAAGACTGGAAACAATAGAGAAAAACTAGGAATGATGATTAAAATAAGGGTCTTTATATTAGGACTTTTGCCTTTTAGAGTGTTTATTTTGCCATAATGGTTTTGTGTCCCATAAGCTAGTGACTCTTTTGCAAATGTATGTGAATATTGTATAGGATGTTTTTGTAAATGTATGCACATGCGGGCCCGCTGGTGTAAACCAATTGTAGATAATATTAAAATATTACTATAAATATGGGGGTCTGGGGGCGCAGCCCCCCCCCCAGAAGCCAGAGACAATATAAAAACTCAATTCCAATGGAATAATCTGCAGACTATATTTTTTTTTGTTGAAATTTTGGGTGGAGACAGGTTATTTTTTTCTCTTACTTTTGAGGCCAGATTATTTTTTTGAGCCCCCTTATGAGCCAGGTTATTTTTTTCTTGCATATCCAAAGACAGGAAATTTTTTTGATAAATATACCAGGCCCCCCCCCCCCCCCAGAATATCAAATGGTCGGTCCCTTACAGGCTTAGCGTTCCAGCTCGTCTTCTCTGTTGTATTTGCTCTATTACAACAGCTACATTGTATTTTGTGCTTTTGTTCACAGGGTATAATCGATTCCGCCAATTTTCGCTTCCTGCAGAGACTATCCGTTGTATCTGGCTTCCGCCGAGACTCTCCGCGAAATCTTGCTTCCTGCAGGGACTACTGTCCTCGAAAAATGGCTTCCTGCCGAGACTGTCCGCGTGACTCTGCTCCCTGCCGAGAGCCTCGGCAGGAAGCAGAATCACGCGGACAGTCTCTGCAGGAAGCCATTTATCATGTACAGAAGTCTCGGCAGGAAGCAAGAGATCGCAGACAGTCTCGGCGGAATCCAAATATGATGTACAGTCTCTGCAGGAAGCGAAAATTAGCGGAATCGATTATGCTCTGTATTGTTGAGTAAAACACAAATTACTTACTCTAGGTAGAAAGAAATCTACAAGAAACGAATGTTAAACATATTTATGAATTCATACCTGATTCTATCAAAATCATCATTGTTGTTGATTTAAATGTTTGCAACTTTTGTTGTGACATTCGCTAATATGCTGAAGTTCCGCTCAAATGGAGCTGAAATATGCATCGGGTGAAATAAACAGCGTATATTTCGTAAAGTAAAGATCCCCCAATTTTTCATGTTTTTGAAACAATGCGCAAAAACAACAACAACAACAGCAAATTCAAGACTTAACGCATGTAGCACGGATATGCCGATCGAATTTATTCTCATTTGTACAGGATTCTTACAAGTTACAGTACTTTTCCTATTAACCTTTGAAGCGTCAAAGCGCAGACGACAAAATTAAAAACTTGACGTCTAGATCTGCAAATGTCAAACTTCAAAGAAAGAAAGAAAAGAAGAAAGAAAGAAAAACGTTTCGTCCAAGATATATCATATTGGACGGCCTCATAGTGATCTGCGCTGTTTGCAAATTAGACAGTTTCCATTTGAGCCGCGACACAACAAAACCAACGAAGTGGCATGTGCGGCCTGCGAAGACTCAGATCGGCCTTGGCATCCGTCCAGTTTGATCAGTCTTTGCTGTGCGCTTAGAGGGTAGGTATGGGTCTAAGCTACCTCCGTGCCGACAGCGAAGACGCTGATCAGACTGGGCGGATTTCCAGGCTGATCTGAGTCTTCGCTTGGTGCACGTGCCACCTTGTTGGTTTTCTTGTGTCAAGGCTCATTTCTGGTACTTTAATCAGTGTGAAGGAAAGTTTAATGTAAACATAGGGTATCAACCAGTCCGCCAATTTTCGCTTCCTGCAGAGACTGTCCGTCATATTTGTCTTCCGCCGAGACTGTCCGCGATCTCTTGCTTCCTGCTGAGACTTCTGCACAGGATAAATACTTTCCTGCAGAGACTGTCCGCGTGATTCTGCTTCCAGACGAGGCTCTCGGCAGGAAGCAGAGTCACGCGGACATTCTCAGAAGGAAGCCATTTTTCGAGGACAGTAGTCCCTGCAGGAAGCAGGAGATCGCGGACAGTCTCGCCAGATATGACGTACAGTCTCTGAAAGAAGCAAAAATTGGCAGATGGTTTATACCCTATGGTAAATGAATGTTTTATGAGACAATCGGCAAGCAGTGCAGATCATGAAATGCCTAATTTCCTTTGGATTCACTGTCCGAACGTTTAGGCAAACATGATTCTGTCGGAGTCATGCGTGTGGCCAGTCGGAACTCCTTGGCCTTTTCCGTGAATCAGACCTTCGCCGAGCCGTGTTCCGACAGGTATGCGGTAGTGAAAAGACATGGAGCTGGTTTCCCTGCTTACCCTTGCTGAAAGGGAACCAGGTTGAATATGATTGACCCCAGTGAAAAGGGGGGTCAATATACATACAGTAGAGGTTTTTTTTTTCCTGAAAGTGCATCTTCGGATCTTAAGGCATATTCAAACATGTTAGTCATACTGGCCGACGTGTTAACAATGCTCCATGTGCTCATGATGGGGTTGAATTCCGACAAGGTTGTGATTTTCCTAGAAACTTCGGTAGCTCAGTATGTTAAGCGCTGGCCTGCTGATCTAACGGTACCAGGTTCGAGACCCGCTGGAGGTGGAAATATTTCCAACCGTAAATGGGGTTCGACTGCACACAGCCCTTCATTATCACCCTCCTATCGTCCTGATATGACCGAAATACTGTTAAAAAGGACGTTATATCGGAAGTCATCCATCCATCTATCTATCGTGGTTTTCCTTTAGCTTTTGGAAAGTTTTATTCTCACCAGCGTCAATCCATTTTCCCATAAGGTACAAATATTTGAAAAGAGTTGAAAGGGTCGAACAATCTCAAAGCTTTCCATTCATTCACAGCTGAAATGATTGATTAACTTGTCTCAATATTTAGGTTGTTTTTGGCATGTCAACTTTCGCACAACAGGTTAGTGCCTAGGCCCTATGACATATCAATGTTACTAGTTATCTCAGAGCATGCCTATGAAACCATTATACCCAAGCTGGGTGACCGACCTCTGGTAAACCTCTTCAGTCTGTCACTGGGTAACACTGCATCGTCACACAACGGAGGCCAAACAGATTGCAGGTAACAAACTATGTTTTCTTCTTTATTTAATGTCATGCTACCATAAAAGTTGTAAGTAGGTCTGAGCAAACAGGGCAGATCCAGCTCAGACTGCAGTTTGATCAGGGTCTACACTGTTTCCCATTCAATTTGCATCTTTCAGAAGCATTGCTGTCTTGCAAAAACCAAACTTTTCCATTTTAGGACAATTTGAGTAATTATTATCGGTGTCCCGACATTTACTACTTTTACGGTAATACACATCCCGGGCCCTGAACAACGTCGTATCATTGTTGATTCAACGTTTAATATTACGTTATTGCATTAAAATCAGTGCCGAGAGGTATTAACAGCCGTGCATCAACCGGCGAAAAGCCGTGTTTCAACAAGGGGTTTCACGCGCTGTTGATGCACGATGACAGGACTTTCATTATGCTTGTGCCGGGCCACTAATAATATTGTTCTGCATGGAAATTATTGCTAAAGGTATCTGCTTTTTGCAATCTATTTTGCATCAACTACAACGACCATCTTGGACAATTTTATGAAATATTGAGGTAGAATAGGCCCGGAAGACGAATATTAGTAAAAAGATGCACCAGTGCGATGGCTGTCAAACGGTGACAAAATATAGCGCCAAGTTTTTTTTTTTCTCAAAATCCCTTTTATATGGAGCAATAACAGCGATCAAACATTTGTTTCTAATGCATTAACAGTTGCCAGGTCCCTCGGGAGATGTTGAAACCTCGGCCTTCGGCCTCGGTTTCCAACATCTCCCTCGGGACCTGGCAAACGTTTATGCATGAAAACCGATGTTTGATCCCTATATTGTAACTACGCTGAAAGAACGAATGTCCGCTTGGCGGGTGAGCTGACGAGTCTATACTACTAAGTGTGAGAGAAAAGTATAAAACAAGTAATAGATAAATAAATATAGTTAAACAAAAAATACATGTATTAACAAATAGATAATTAATCAGTATCATTTTATTGATAATGCATGTAGTTCTTGAAACATGATAATGGTTTTCAAACCCCATATAATAGAAACATGCATTTATCAATTCATTTACTATCGAGGTCATACTTACATGTAAGAAACGAACAATTTTGTTGTAATTTTCATAGAGATGTTCCGCAAGAGAAACGAACAACATGCGTAGATGGATCAGGTGCTTTTATTTGTTTTGATGCGAGACGACTTTGTTTACATGAAGACGTGACTGTAAATATTGTTTTCATTTTCATTATTTGAGCCGCGACACGAGAAAACAATTAAGTGGTTTTGCGGCCAGCGCAGATTCAGATCAGCCTGGGCATCCGCCCAGTTTGATCTGAGTCTTCTCTGTCCGCATGGAGCTACCCTTTAAGTGCTTAGCGAAGAGTCTGATCTGACTGGGCGAAAGCCCAGGCTGAACTTAGTCTGCGCAGGGCGCAAAACCACTTTGTTGGTTTTCTCGTGTCGCGGCTCATTTGCACTACACTATCTATTTCCGATGATGGCACCACAGAGACTCATACTTTGTAAAGTGCTTCATTAAAATTTTGAATCATTGTCCGTGCATATCATGTGTCATTTTATTGTCAATACTCGGATTCGTATTTTGAGACAGAGTCCTTAAAGATTGTCTCCCTCGTTTATTTCATGTTTTCAGAAACAAATGTTTTAACAAAATTTCGTTAGAGAATATGTAATAGTCTCATAATTAACCGTACAAGTTTTGAGAAAATGCATGTTATTTTCGATAAATATGGCACCAAAAATACTCTTCAAATTAAAATGCAAATTACTTTTTTCCTCACGGCCTGCCGTGTAAGAATATCGATTTTGACCACGTGTGTCATGTGATAATGTATGGGTAGTTTTCTTTGTCGTGCACGTGATTGTGAGGTATGAATAAATAATTTTTGTCCAATAATGCGATTTCGAGCGCGGTCCGCGATCATTTAAAAATCTATCTTATTTTTTTGTTTAAAGTCACTTTTATCACATATTGTTATCTAAACTCTATTTCAAATGTATAGTTAGACCATGTCGGAGGTATTGTATGAAATATTTCATCAAATCATTTTGTGTTTCCCAAAGTATGAAACAATGTGTCGCTAAAATCGGACTAATATAGACTATAGAAAGTGGTGCATAGCTTGCGAATGTAAAATACTAAAAATCTGAAAGAAAGCGCTAAAACGCTATCTTTCCATGCAGCCTATCAAAACAAAAACGCGTGTAGTTGTCTTCTATGACAGTCATTCTTTGTTTATTTCAGACAATGAGTTTCACCGGGAAATGCCTGTCTGTGGCCTTACTGACCCTGTTAGTTGCCATCTACATAGAGAAATGCCCGTTCAAGAAGAAGTCAATTTTGAAGGAGAACCTTGACAAAGAGTATGATTACATTGTAATTGGTGGTGGGTCTGCTGGTTCCGTGGTGGCGTCAAGACTTTCAGAGGACACAGATAAGAAGGTGCTGCTGCTTGAAGCCGGTGGCCATTATGACGAACATCCTTTGTTTCATGTTCCCTTAGAATGGTTAAAATTGGAGAAAACAGAACATGACTGGGAGTATTACACCGAACCGCAAAACGTATCCTGTTTAGGGTTGAAAGAGAGGCGAAGTTACTGGCCTCGCGGCAAGGTCCTCGGAGGGTCTCATATTCTCAACGCTATGCAGTATACTAGAGGATCCAAGTATGAGTACAATGAATGGGCAGCAAATGGTTGCACTGGTTGGAGTTACAAAGATGTGCTTCCATACTTTACGAAATCCGAGGATATCCAAATAGACGAGCTAAAGTCATCTACATATCACGGAGTGGGCGGTCCGATGGCAGTTTCTGGGGGAGGCAGCACACCGCTTGCTGATTTATATCTTAAAGCGGGACAAGAGCTGGGGTATGAAATAACTGATTATAACGGCGAGGACCAAGAAGGTTTCAATCAAATTCAGATTACAGTAAGGAACGGTGTGCGCAGTAGTACAAGTCTTGAATTTTTAGGTAACACAGCTGATAGGGAAAATCTTCATATTGCCGTAAGAAGTTTTGTTACAAAAATAGAGATACAGGACAAAACAGCAGTGGGCGTACATGTCATAAGGAATGGGAGAAAACGGTTTATAAGAGCAAAAAAGGAGGTGATTCTGTCGGCAGGAGGAATTAACTCTCCACAGATCTTAATGCTGAGTGGTATTGGACCTAAAGATCATCTGAAAGAACATGGAATTCATGTGAAAGCAGATTTACCTGTTGGACAGAATTTACAAGACCACCAAAGATTATTCCTATTTAGTAAAATAAACAAATCTATCAGTATTACGGCCGATGTAAAAGAGAGTTTCATAACAAAACTTAAATATCATTTGTTTGGGAAGGGTCCTCTTGCAATATCTGGTACGGACGGATCTGGCTTTTTCTACATCGATAAGGCAAACAGAGGGAAAACTACCGCCGATATTCAGTTTATATTGTCGATGACATATTTCGACTCAAGTGTTGATTATCATAATTATAAAGATGAAGTACTAAAGGAATATTTTGCAGAAAATCCTAACGTAGAAGGTTTCAACATGATAGTGAGTGTAACACATCCTAAGAGTAAAGGGACAATAAAATTGAGGAGCAGTGACCCTTTTGACTACCCTATTCTGGATCCCCAGTATCTAACAGACCGACGAGACGTTGATGACTTTATAGCAGGTGCAAGAATGTGGGAAAAGTTTATTGAAACTCCAACTATGCAAAGTATAGGAGCAAGTGTGGACCAAACTAAACTGTCATTTTGTTCCCAACATACCTTTCGTTCTGATGCATATTGGGAATGTTTTGTTCGCCATATGGCAATAACTGTCTACCATCACTCTTCAACGTGCAAAATGGGTGCAGAGAAAGACCCCACAGCAGTTGTCGATCCCAAACTCCGGGTAATGGGAATAAAGCGACTTCGCGTGGTTGATGCGTCTATCCTTCCTAATGTGACGTCGGGGAATATTAATGCGCCAGTGATAATGGCGGCTGAAAAACTTGCAGACATGATTCGTCTAAGATTATAATAAATTCCCAGCAGGCATATAACGTCAAAATGACGTCGTACTGACGTCGATGCGACGCCATCATGTCGCATCGACGTCAGTACGACGTCATTTTGACGTCATGTTCCCGCTGGTAAACCAGTGCTCCAGATAAGAGGTATAACAGTGATAATTTCTCTACTGATTCTATTAAACTGTCACAACAAATGTTTTCCTGGAGAAATAAGAAAAAATACCTTTGAATTATTTTCAATACCCTCCCCCCTTTTATCTAGAGCACTGCCCCCCCCCCCCCCCCCCCTTTTATCTAAATTTTATCTAAAGCACTGAAACCGCATGACGCGTAAACAAGAGTTAATATCTGCTATCTGCCTTAAAGGAAGACACTAAGCATGCTAAGTAAAATGGAAATTGGACTAAAATTGGAGATTCTAATAAAACATTACATTTGCCGAAAATTTCATGATAATCGGACTTAAATTAAGAAAGATATAACAGTTTAAAGATATTAAAATGTTGACCTGGGAACCAGCAACTCTGTGAGTTAATGAGGTCATAAACTCACAGTCAAAAATAACTATCCTAAATAACTTTAGTTTCAAACAAACTGTAGATAAATGAAATGCATAAATCTATATTTTACGTCATAAA
This sequence comes from Ctena decussata, assembly GCA_963989385.1. Lineage (NCBI taxonomy): Eukaryota > Metazoa > Mollusca > Bivalvia > Lucinida > Lucinidae > Ctena > Ctena decussata. The sequence goes on from OZ022506.1 coordinate 46,641,009, forward strand.
GAAACTATCAAAACTAAATATTTACATTTGCTACTGACTTCCCATAGGCGAACCCTTTAGAGCAACTGGCTTCATACACCGATGAAGGCCAGTTGATCATGAGACGTTGTCGTCAAGCGACGTCTTATGTAAACAAACGCCTTGATTGGTTCTTGTAACGTTCGATTGACGCCACGTCAGGTCGACGGCTGTTTAACGTCATGGCAGAACACGTCGTTACTAACTTTTCTTCGATCCATATTTTGCCTATTCTACACTAAATTACAACGAAAACGGTACAGAGAGGTTCACAAATAAAGTGTAAATATAAGAATAAAAATTTATTTTTTCAGCGTTCATCGTGTGAAGAAGCCAGTGGTCGTCGCTAAAATTCTACAAGAAGCGCTTCGCGCTTCATGGAATTTTACTTCCGCCCACTGGCTTCATCACACGACGAACGCTGAAAAATCAAATTTCAATTCTTAAATAATACGGTAAATGTAAGCAATTTATGCTCTTATTCTAGCTTAAATATTTATCACGTGACAGGATTTTCCAAAACGGCGGCCTCCAAGACCGCCACTAGTTTTGATTTTTTAAAATCTTCATATCTTTCTTATTTTACGACCGATTTTCATGAAATTTTCACCAAATTAAATTGCTAATCAAGATCTATAATTTGAACCTGTTCATATTTAAGTGAGTGTTTTCCTTTAATTTCATATGACAAATGAGTTCAATTAGTCATATCGTTTGCGAGCCTATACGAAGAAATAAAAATAAAAATAAAATCATTTAACGAATACAAGAGTTTTTCAAAGATGTTTTCTGTTTCCATTTGGTAAAGATGAAGTCATATAAGTATAGACGTTATAGGTATGAAAACTTTTGTTTCAGTTTGGCTTAGTTGGAGACCATTATAAATGCAGTTTGGTTTATTTGAGACACTAGCTGGGAAGAGAAAGGAATAATTGTATTTTGACGCGTAGGAAAGTCATAGATATATTTTGCATTCTCACGCGTTTGCGAAAGTTATAAGCGTAGGTTTGCTCGTTGGTGAAAGCCATAAATGTATTCTGGCTGGTTGCCGGGAAGAAGTTAATGTACTCGTATTTTGGCTAGTGGGAAAAGGTCATAAATGTATTTTCTCCCCTTGGAAAAGTCATTAGTGTATTATTACTTGTACAAAATGCATTTGCCTCATGGGAGAGTGAGTTGTATTTCGGCTCGCGGTAGAAGCAATAATTACGTTTTCGGACTCGTCGGAGAGTGTAATGAATTGTGCCTAAAACTACCAATACCGATCCACGTATGAAAAAATTATACGTGCATCGGTAAATTTATTCATGGATCGATAGATTTTGTACGTGAACCGCTAATTTATATAGCTCCGCCGTTATTTTATCGGTCCACCGGTACTTACAAGTAATCGGCCTTCCTGACGTGCATCATATTTCGCTGTACGATTTTGCTGTAATCAGTGTTTGCATTTTGTTAACAAATCCAAATTTACGAATCATTTACATGATGACAGACGGAAATCGTGCAACTTGGCTTTTACAGGCTGGCGATATATTGGCGATGAAGTGTATACTTTCTTTTGCCTCTGAGTATACAATTTTGACTTCGCTGGGCAAAAAAACCCTAAAAAACAAATGAAACATATGTACGACTTTTCCCTCAAGGCAAACATTGTTTATCTCGCGGGCCAAAATGCATTTATGGCTTTCTCAAATAAATAGAGATTATTACATGGGTTTTTCGTTATCACTCGATTTATCGGCCCGAGACTCCAATATCGGGTCGAGGGCTGATAAATCGGGTGAAAAAGAAAAACCCATGTTATGATCTGTTTATCATATAGATTCTAGTAGTTAAGAAAAAAGTACCGAAATACATTTTTGAAGTAGAGGAAACTGCTACTACCGCTGAAGGTCAAGGTCTAAAGGGCATCCAGCACAGCGGCAGGGACACCCGAGTGTGATTGTAACATCTTAATCATTTTATTGTATACTGAAAAGGGGCAGGCAATTGACGACAAGTGTCTAATGAAACGAGGGATCTTGCGGTAAGTCTTACTAACAGCATTACTACGCCATCTGAAATGTTTCCCGCCCGTCCAGTCTTGTAGCGCTTGCCGTTTTGAATTCAAACAAAAAATTCAGCCAGTTCATATTTATTTTGACACCAACGTGTTCCTTTCGATCTAACTAGGAAAATGAGTGGTCACACTTTATGTCTACGATGGATAATAAGAGAGATAGAAGTTCTGAAAGGATGGGAATTTTTCTGTTCCGCCACATCGCACTCGCCATTTCAATGTCGAAGTATCTCATGCGACGTCGTTGACGTTAACAACGGGCTGATAAACTAATGAGACCGGGTACACCTCTATCAAACCGGTGAGCAGGATAAAGACTCTGACAGCCAAACTTTATCATTTCATTTTGTGATATCACTTATTCACTCCTTTTAAATGATATCAATAAATTGATTTTGTGATATTACAAAAACAATTTTTCAGATTTGATTAAATAGATTTAGTGGTATCACAAATTCGATTTCGTGATATCACAAAAAAGGGGATTTATAGTAAAACGGCACCTCATACGTCAGGTGCATCAGTGTAACACATGAGGCAAACAAACTGCAAATCCGCCAATGCTAATCAGGAACATCAATGAAACTCAAAAATAGGTAAACTGCATCTCTGCAAATGTTCATCAGGATAATAACTGTAACACAAGAGAAAGGCAAGCTACAAATCCGCAAATGTTCATCAGGAGAATAATTGTAGCACAAGAGACAGGCAGGCTACAAATCCGCAAATGTTCACCAGGAGAATAAGTGTAAGGCAAGAGACAAGCAAGCTACAAATCCGCAAATGTTCATCAGGAGAATAATTGTAACACAAGAGACAGGCAGGCTACAAATCCGCAAATGTTCATCAGGAGAATAAGTGTAAGACAAGAGACAATCAAGCTACAAATCCGCAAATGTTCATCAGGAGAATAATTGTAGAACAAGAGACAGGCAGGCTACAAATCCGCAAATGTTCTCCTGGAGAATAAGTGTAAGACAAGAGACAAGCAAGCTACAAATCCGCAAATTTTCATCAGGAGAATAATTGTAGCACAAGAGACAGGCAGGCTACGAATCCGCAAATGTTCATCAGGAGAATAAGTGTAACACAAGTGACAAGCAAGCTTCAAATCCGCAAATGTTCATCAGGAGAATAATTGTAGCACAAGAGACAGGCAGGCTACAAATCCGCAAATGTTCATCAGGGGAATAAATGTAAGACAAGAGACAAGCAAGCTACAAATCCGCCAATGTTAATCAGGAAAACAATTGTAGTACAAGAGACAGGCAAGCTACAAATCCGCAAATGTTCATCGGGAGAATAATTGTAGCACAAGAGACAGGCAGGCTACAAATCCGCAAATGTTCATCAGGAGAATAAGTGTAAGACAAGAGACAAGCAAGCTACAAATCCGCAAATGTTCATCAGAAGAATAAGTGTAGCACAAGAGACAGGCAGGCTACAAATCTGCAAATGTTCATCGGGAGAATAAGTGTAAGACAAGAGACAGGCAGGCTACAAATCCGAAATGTTCATCAGGAGAATAAGTGTAAGACAAGAGACAAGCAAGCTACAAATCCGCAACTGTTCGTCAGGGGAATAATTGTAGCACAAAAGACAGGCAGGCTACAAATCCGCAAATGTTCATCAGGAGAATAAGGAGAATAAGTGTAAGACAAAAGACAAGCAAGCTACAAATCCGCAAATGTTTATCAGGAGAATAATTGTAGCACAAGAGACAGGCAGGCTACAAGTATGCAAATGCTCATCAGGAGAATAAGTGTAAGACAAGAGACAAGCAAGCTACAAATCCGCAAATTTTCATCAGAAGAATAAGTGTAACACAAGAGACAGGCAGGCTACAGATCCGCAACTGTTTAACAGGAGCATCGGTGAAAATCAATAGAAATACTACAAATAAGCAAATGTGTTCACCAGAAAGATCAGTGTAAAATAAGAGACTGCATACTGCAAATCCTCAAATGTTTATCAGGTAAGTCAGTGTCACACAAGAGACAGGAAAGCTGCAAACCTTCATAAGGAGCATTTGTGTAACACAAGAGAAAGACAAACTGCAAGTATGCGAATGCTCATCTGAAACATCAGTGAAACACAGGAGACAGGCAAACTGCAAATCCGACAATGTTAAGTAGGAGCATCAGTGTAACCCAAGAGAAAGGTTAGCTGCAAATCCGCAAATGTTCATCAGGAACATCAGTGAAACACAGGAGACAGGCAAACTGCAAATCCGCAAATGTATTCATTAGGAGCATAAGTGAAATTCAAGAGCTAGACAAACTGCAAATCCGCAAATTTCAATAGGAGCATCAGTGTAACACAAGAGAAAGGTTAGCTGCAAATCCACAAATGTTCATCAGGAATATCAGTGAAACCCAAGAGACGGGCAAACTGCAAATCCGCAAATGTTCATTAGGAGCATGAGTGTAGCCCAAGAGACATGGAAACTGTCAATCCGCAAATGTTCATTTGGAGCATAAGTGAAGCTAATGAGACAGGCAAGTTTCAAATACGCAGATGATAACCAGCAGCATCATGATGTAACACAAGAGACATTGAACCTCCTGGAGAACATCGTTATAGGAGAATTGGACAAAAGAAAGATGATACGTTCCGTTGAGCCTCATTGAGATCATCGGTAGAGAAACGAAACCAACAACAGAATAATATGAGCCGCGACACGACAAAACCAACAACTCAGATCAACCTGAGCATTCACCCCGTTTGATCAGACACTTCGTTAAGTGCTCAAAGGGTAGCGAATGATCTAAGCTACCAAGGCGTTTCAAGGCGGTACTTCTGTTGCGGTTCCTTGATGTTATATTGTGCTGTGTCCGCTTGTCTATGGTCTCTGGCGGCTTGGTCACCTGTATTGCTGCCCAATCTGCCTTCCTATTTGTTTTGTTTTGTAATTAAAATAAAAGATAAGTAAACATAGATGTTGATGCTGTTATTGGGGTAGCTGAATAACCATCTCTTTGGGAAAGAGCTGCCCATTCGGTTTACTGTGCGTGTCTTTCGTAAACTTGTGTCAGTTTCTGTGTATATGGGCTTCTTTCCCTTTTGGTTTTGAGAACGGAATGTGGGATTTGATTGTATTAATTCCTGATCATTGGCTATCACTTTACTCAACATGCAGACAATGGAGACTCTGATCAGACTGGGCGGATGCCCAGGCTGATCTGAGACTGCGATGTGCGCACAACCACATTGTTGGTTTTGTCGTGTCGCGGCTCAGATGAAAGGTCCATAGACAGACACGTACGATCCCAGGAGGTGCAGCCATGACTTCGTTCCGCTGAGCCTCTTGGTGACCAATGATACGAAAACTGAAATACCAACAACTTTGAAAGCTCCATCTTTACGAGAACTGAACAACAGCGTAGGTCCAATTCTAAGTGAACTATGTCCGATTTCATGTTGTCGGGGCTGGGCTGTACAAAATCTCTCTCTCTCTCTCTCTGTTTTGTCCAGTTCTCATAATGATGTTCCCCAGGATGCTCAACGTAAGGAATCCGAGCGTGCACACGCCTGGCACGGAGTCTGACTGTCCCCTCTCTATAAAACTTGATAATTATAAGCTGCTGCTGAGAACACTTAATCTGTTTTATTAGAGGGAATATTAGAGGGAATAAAATTCATTCAAAATTCATATTCAGAGAACTCAAAAGAAAAATTGGGATGAGATTTGCACTCGCGCGGCTGTCAGTTTAGTTTGAAGTGCATTTGTTTACTCAGAGAAGGATTCATTCGTTCAGAAGCAGAGCTTTAGTACCTGTGTGTGGCTGTTATTCAGGGCTACATATCTGCCCGAGGATACTAATTTGGACTGAAACGGGCGTAGTTCAGCTGCGGCACCTCAGTGGGCTAAGCGCTGGCCTCAGTGATAATCTGGAGGTGCCGAGTTCGATTCCCGCTGGAGGCGAAAATCTTTTCAATCGTAAACGGGATTCCATTGCAAACAGACTTTTATAAGCTCCCTCCAATATGACTGAAATACTGTTGGAAAGAACGTAAAACCCGTGAACCATCCGCGGGCACACATTGACTCGGCTGTGGTGCTCTTGTTTGCTGAGGCTAAGTATCTTTGAACGTCCATATAATTAGAACGGAAAAAGATTCCAACTTTATATTTATTCTGTAAATCAGAACTGAATTACAGTGCAGCCTGGTATATTTTTTTTATAATAATGCTACCATAAATAAGCGCGCAGTGGACACAGTGACATTACTTCTGGATCAACCCTTGTATTTAGCCAAAAATTGAGAGAAAGAAAAAGCAACAAAAAAAAAAAACAAGGAAAAACAAGCACGGAGGGATGGTACTCAATCCCCACGATACAACAAGTCATTGTCAACTCATACACCAAATATGAACCTTCAACAGCTGCTGAGATTAATTTTTTATATATTTTTACGAAAGTTTACAGTACTGAATGCATGGAGAGAAAGAAATATGAACAAATATAAAGTTGAGAAAACCAGTTTGCTATATCAGAATTCAGCTAGTCCGTGTCAATCTGTATACAAATACGAACTTTCTATCACACATGGTTGTGGAGATATCTTGGACCAAAAAATTGGAGAGAAAGAAAAAAGCCATTGGCTATACAGGCGACCAGTAATAGAATCAGTGATAATTCACGTATAAGGAAAAATTATTTTTAACTAGTATTTGGGTTACTATTTTTTCTACGTTTATGTTCTTCACTCTTTTTAGGGAACGGTCATTATTTATCAACTGGAGGGTGAGGGGGAGGGGGGTGGGGGAGTTGGAGGAATTTTAAGGAGATCCACATATTTTTTCATTTTCATGTTTTCATGACCCACCCAATGACTTTGGTTTTCTTCGTCCATCCCCCCCCCACCCCCGTCCACCTTACCAACATGGAAAATGAAAATCTGACCCCGCCTTCCACCAAGAAAAAACATTCAGCAGAAATATATATCCCCCCCCCCCACACACACACACACACATAGCAAAGGAAAAAAGAACCTTTCAACAGAAGCACTCAAACGTACAGAAAAAACAGCTAGTACATTGTATCATTACTCAGTGTTTCAATATGACATGTAGACTGTAATTATAGTCAAAGTATGCATCCCCGTGATTTTCCAAAGACCATTCTGTGCAGTGGAGTGGTGTTAGCGTTAAAGTGGTAGTGCAGCAGACTCATGATCAAAGGCCCCCAAGATTGAATCCCCCCAGGTTACTTTGACCTTTAGCATATCACACAGCATTTTTGTGTGTGCAGGTGTGTGTGAATTTTTGTACTTGCAAGCTATACTGGAGAAGGGACATAGAAATAATTATGTAGTACTTAAGCGGGGTCTGGGGGCGAAGCTCCCAGAAGCCAAACGATATTGGAAACTCAAAAATACAAGACAGCATGTCATTTCATGACCCCTCCAGCATCAAACTACAAAAAAATCTGACCTGCCCCCCAGCATAGCAGGATTTCAAATTGCACCCCCCCACCCCCCTCCTAAATATCCCCCCCCCCCTCCGCAACTGATAAATAATGACCGTTCCCTTACGCAACCTTGTCCAAGACGGGGGTGGGGGGGAGGGGTCATTAAAGTCATGAAACTGTTTGAAACCATGTCCCCTCACTCTGCTTTCCTGCAATGCAGCCTAGTGATGACCCGTAAACACCCTGATAAGGCTTTCTGATTGTAGATACAGATAAATTTGATTTTCACATTTCAATTTTTTACTAAAGCTACTACTTATAAATCAACCGGAAGTTTTAATGTTACTTCCCTTACTAGTCAAAATATCATTTCCTTTACACAGTTTATCTATCAAGTTTGGATTATCTTCATGCATTTATTACAATTTAGACAAAAAGTTAAAATTGTTTAACAAAAGAATGTCCGAGGCTATGTACACAGTCAATATTTTTAAGCTCAAGGTATTCCTTATTGTCCAAAACTCTTGATAAGTCATAACACTTTATGGTAGAAAAAATTGAGAAATATAAATAATCCAACATTGCATTGTGAGTTTGGACGACGGTCGATGACCGATCACAATTATATGAATTGCTCACCTGAGTTATCTCAGGAATTTGTTTAACCCTTTCTAGGGTAATAATAAACCAAATACGAGTAAGTGTGCTCCTCCCACCGATCTCAGGAAAAGCGAGCATTAGTTCGGTAAAAGTCTGACCTAAGAAGCTGGCGTTTTTTGAAGGTTACAGAGTAATTATACCATCGTAGGAGCCCCGCTAGGCCAGTCGGTTAAACGCTGGCCTGCTGATCTATTGGTTCCGGGTTCGAATCCCGCGGGAGGCTGAAATCTTTTAAACCATAAACGGGGTTCCATTCTACACAGCCTTTCATTATCACCCTTCCATCGTCCTGATATAATACCTGAAATACTAATGAAAAGGGTGTAAAATCGAAGTTATCCATTCGACCATCCTACCATCTTCCCGATATGATCAGAATTATATTGAAAGGGACGCAAAACTCAATTTCATCAGGCACAACCCGATCTCCAAATGATTTGACTGTGTAACCAATCATGGTACATCACTCAAGGAACACACTCGGATTACTATTCCTGGAGTGATGTACCCTGATTGTTTACGTTGTGTTATTTCTTTAAGACACAATGTCAGATAGTGGGGCCTAGGTCACCTTGCATGTCAAAAGGGATTTTGGGGTACACTTACCAAGATCTTAAGAGTTTCTTTAAGCCAATATTAATCATCAAGTTTTGTTGCATTACGTCCACGGTAAACAGCTATGGTCATGTCGGGACGGTCAGTTAACCAAACCACACTGCTCCTGGGCCGGCTTAGACCTCCTAAGCGGTTAAGCAGTACTAAGTGCACATACTTTCGCCAGTAACTGACAACTGCCCTTCTTGAATCAGCGGAAGGAGAAACGAAAGTATGTGGCCACACCGGGTATCAAACCCAGGACCTCTGACTTATGAGTCAGTGCCCTACCGACTGCGTAATCATCAAGAAAAATAAATAAAAGCATCGTAAATGACTGTGCTACCCCCCCCCCCCCCCACACACACACACACCCACACCCACACACCCACACACCCACCCCCTTTCCTCCCTCCGCATTGAAAACCAATGTTCCTTCCTTTGCCTTTAAAAGATTATTTAATGACTTTATACATGTGCACAGCTCAGGGGCATGGGCAAGGGCAGTGGCAAATTTTTTCATCATCACATTGAGCTTTCATTTCTTTGACCATTTGATGTACATGTCATAAAAACCGTTCTGTTCAATTCTCCTAACGATGTTCCCCAAGTTGCTCAGCGGTACGTAACCATAGTTGCACGCACTTAGCGCCGTGTCATAAAAACCTCTTTCAATTCTGCTTTTATAGCCCAGTGTCGGCAGATAGCCAACCCCTGGAGACAAAATTTTGATCATGACAGGAACATTATATTAATTAGCTAAAATGATAATTTGCTGCATGTTTCAGGAAAATCCCTGAATTTAAACAGATTGTTCCATGAATATTTAGGCATATGCCATAGCCCTGCGGCAGTCGTTGTAACAGAAAGCTTGTTTCTTTTATCACTTACGGTATATGGGCCGCGACACGAGAAATCCAACAAAGTGGTTGTGCGCCCAGCGCAGACTCAGATCAGCCTGGGCATCCGCCCAGTCTGCTCAGAGTCTTCGCTGTCCGCATGGAGCTAGCTTAGACCTTTACCTTTCCTTGAAGCGCAAAGCAAAGACTCTGATAGGACTGAGCGGCTGCCCAGACTGATCTGAGTCTGCGCTGGGGCGCACTGCCACTTTGTTTGTTTTCTCGTGGCTCGGCTCAATTATATCAAATTTAAGCAAGATAGCGTAAAACTCTGATTTTTCATATGCATGTATGATAGATGTTTTCATGATTTTATACATGTCTCTATAGCCGTGTTCATGTGCACTTTTTGCACCCGGGTGCAAAAATACACCTGGGGTGCAAATTTGCACCCCGGGTGTATTTTTGGCCACGTGAACGGTGTTTTAAGAAAAAGCACCCGGGTGCAAATTTGACCCCGGGTGCAAATTTGACCCTACTTTCGAGGTGGTGCAATTTTATTTGCACCCCGGTGCAAATTTGCCCCCGGGTGCAAATTGTGCACATTAACGCAAAATGTGTTTATTAGTATACATTTTGATCTAGGATTGTTCAAAAGGACTGGCCTTTTTATTATGATCTTGTATAATCCGTTACTTTTTATTATGATCTTGTATAATCCGATACGAAAATCCGGCTGTTATCAAAATAGATATGCATAAATTACTGAGACTACGATTTTGGTCATTCTTAAACAAGATGTCCACCCGTCAACATCGTAAATGTGGAAGCGGCTGGGACGATAAGACTACAGATGTCTTGTTGGACATCTGGAACGATGTTACGATGCAAAACGAAATTGACGAAGCGGTGTCCGATACAGTCATTTATAAGAATATTTCCAAGTTAATGAAAGAGAGGGGCTTCGAATTATCTGATACACAGTGTAAACAGAGGATAAACATTCTTTAATTATCGAACAGCTCGTGACAACCTGAAAAAAAAGTGGAAGAGGCTCATTTCCCTCCGGAAACTTAACGTAGGCTGCGAATAGCTTGTCCACGATTGCCGAGCAGACTCATTTCACACATTCACACACGGTGATCTTGGCAATCCCGAAAAGGTTCCCTATCGTCCTATATATAGCTGAATAATATAGAGTTACTGCCACTTGCTGCTCAACTGAAGAAAGTGTACCCGCGCACCCCGTTGGCCCGCGCAGTCTGTCACACAGATTGTCAAAAGAGGCCTTTGACATGCGGAAATCGTTCCGCCACTGATCATCAGTGTAAGTCCCAAGCACTAAAGCCGTCCCACTCTTGACTACGCGGTTTCTCCCAAATGGCCTTTTCTCTGCTCTATTCTAAACATCTTAACACAGCGAATTTCTCCTCAAAACTTGGTAACTTATGTTAAGTTTAATGTCAAATCCAGTTACGTATGGACACAATTTATTGGCATATGAACGCTACTCAAGAGGGTGCAAATTTGCACCCGGGCGCAAATTTGCACCTGGGTGCAGATTTGCACCCGGGTGCAAAAAGTGCACATGAACACGGCTTATGACAGGGTCAGAGCGAAAATAGTTTGATCATGACATGAAGCTTATATTACTTTGATGACTTGTTGGAAGTTTCAGGAAGATCAGTCTCAACTCAGATTTTATAAAGATTTTTTTTCCTGATTTTTTTTTTTTTTTTTTTTTTTTTTTGATTTTTTTCATCATTTTTTTCAAGATTTTTTTTTTCATGATTTTTTGTGTGATTTTTTTCAAGATTTTTTTTTCCTGATTTTTTTCTAATGATTTTTTTCCATGATTTTTTTTTTCATGATTTTATTCATGGATATGCGCTCGGGGCAGAAGCAGATAATCCATGTGAAAAAATATCATTGTAAGAGAAAGGTGATGTTATTTCAATCATTTCTACAGGCCAAAAATCACTTTAAAGACAGCGACAAAGATAATAAATCTGTCAAAAGATATCAAAATTTGCCCATTAACAGTGCCAAGTGAGATATGTCCGGACGGACAGACACATGGACAGTCAACGGAAAAACATAATCATTCGTCACTAACGTGTCGCGGGGTAATAATAACCTATTTGTGTTCGTGGAACACTATGCCTCTAACCATATGCTTGCTACGAACGATGCCAAACTTAGATTATAATGTCCAATGTAACAGATCTATGACGTCATTGGTATTGAAGCAAGGCAAACAGTGTACGAGGGTCATCCAATAAGTCTTGCAAACGCCGTCATTACTGCTTTGTTAATTGAGGTAGGGTTATCAAATTACACCATCAACAGCTTACGTATACATATGTTCTAAAAATCATACATGTGTCATTACTTTCTCAGATATGGGAGGGTTTTGAATGCAAAGGTGTAAGCGATACCGGCGTTGAAATTGCACAAACATGACGTCTTTTATAAGAGGTTAGGGGAAATAAATTCCTGCATATATGTTTATAATTCTTTTAAATTACAAGAAATCATGTTTTAAAGTGGTTGCTAGGCAACAAGAGAATATTACAGAATTTTAGCAAAATTTTAGTTTTTGACGTTTACCTCTGGTTTCTTAAGGCTGCAAACGATATAAAACAAGGCTCGAAGCATATATTTTCTCCAATATCTACATTTCAGCATCTCGGGACTATTCTTTGATAACAAATCAATGGCAAATTAGGAAACACTTCATCTGCTGTCAAAGCCTCTTCTTCATATACTCATTTTATATGATATTTTAGCTGCTCGAAAAACATTGTGATCTTCCTTTGAACAATAATTATATCTTGACTGACGGCAATATCTTAACCTTGGTACCATGTTTATTCTTCGGTATTATTTTCTGTATCTCCCAGCAATTTTCAGATATTTACAAGGGTTGTGAACTAAGCTAGGGGATCTTAAACAGACAACTAGAAGCCACCGCCGGACCCATAATGGAAGTATTCTTCAGTTGCCTAGCAACGCCATTTGCAAGATCATGACATATTTGGAAATTGTTGACTGGACAGAAGGAAAGATGCAATGTAGGAATGTGGATTGCTTGATTCGTTTTTAATTATCATTGTCCTGAAACTCGGCCATTTACAGGACTTATTGGATGACCCTCGTATGTCATTCTCCGTCAATTTTTTCAATGACATTACAAACTGAGAGTTTCAGAGAGTGGTTTTTCCCCCTTTCCCCCCCCCGGAAAAATGGCTATAGGAAGGACGGCTATATAGTGGATTGTCCGGACCTCATAGAGCCACTTTTCCCCCATAGTCCCTTTTCCCCCAGGGGGAAATTGACTATTAGTGAATTTTGTATGACTATTGGTATTTTGCGGAACGGAACGAAACGGACCGTAATAGAACAGAGACATTTCACGGAATTAATCGCATTAGACATGCATCGGTTTTTCGACGAAGGTAATAAACGTGATTAATTCCAAAAAATCAATATGCAAATTTAGCAACCGTATTTTTATAATAATCAATAATTACTAATTAAGAACTGAGCAGGGTGTAATTTCTTCCCATCGCAGATATTTATATAGGTACACATACGCATGCAAGCTTACAGGAAGATGTACGAACGGGTGTTTTGTCCAGTTATGTTTGATTTAGCAGGCAGTTTATTACATTGAAACTAATAATCGGAGGTGTGTCACGATGGGACTCGATCCCACGACTCCTGCATGAAAGGCGAACACTAGTCCAGGAACTCCGATGAGCGCTTGTACAAACACAAAATTATACAAATTTATGCTCACAACCACGTACACTCATAGCCGTTTTTGGCTAACATGGAAAAGCGAAATGTATGCCTGTTTTCCCCGAAACAAAAATCAGACTGATGGACACCTACATGCATGCGGTTCTAGCATCTGTTATCCATCGATGTTTTACGGACAGATACTCGTATTTTGTTTCACCTCACTATTATGATTGGAGAAGGAGCAAATTCCACTATGTAGCGTGTTTTTCTGCAATCATATTACCAGGGGGGAAAATCCACTATAGAGGGGAAAAACGGCTATGCAAAAACACCTATAGTAGATTTTCCCCGGGGAAAATTGGCTATATAGTCATATTTCCGGGGGGAAATTCTACTATATAGCCATTTTTCCGGTGGGAAATTCTACTATGGAAAAATCATAGTCATTTTTCCGGGGGGAAAAACTACTAGGGGGAAAAAGCTACTCTCTGACAAGAGTCTTTCAACAGAAATTTCAAATTTTCTCAAACAAATCATTATTCTCAAGCCAGATTTTTAGAGTTTCCTATTTTCATGAGATGGTCTCTATTTTAATTATTATTACGAATTTCGCTTATTTCCCGAACAAGCCCCATTGCCTTTTTAGGACCCTGTTATATGTGAAGACTAACCATATTTATTCGTTTATAAGATGATGGGGTTTCCTTTCTCAAAAACAACCCAAAGATCTAAATCCGTATTATAAGACGGGTCTAGCTTTTTGGTAGTTTTTTTTAAGGGAGAATCCCCATAGCAGAATAACACGACAAATTTAGATATAAGGGTTCATTTTAGATGTAAAAGTCCTGTCTTATAACAAGGTTTTTAGGTATATTTGCTACCTGACTGACCTCACTCAATATTCAAGATCTTGGGTTAAAGAAAAGAGGAAGAAAAGGTTCTATCAAATTTCACTATCTTAAAGTGTGAATTCAAGAGAAATAATTTTTGACATTTATTGTTGGGTTAAAAATGCTACTGTTTTCATATATTAGCCGCTTCATGAGTAATTGTACGGGTATAGTAGGCTATGCGCAGGTGCTAAGACACAGATCGGCCTGAGTATTACCGTAGTCTGATCAGCGTTGTCCTTGTTCGCGTTAGCAATCTATGAATCCAAAGGAATATTTAAGCCGACATCGATGACATTGATCAGACTGTGCAGATGCGGTTTGCAAATGTTATAAAGTAGTGTTTACCTTGGTAAGGATCATTCAACGTTCAATCAGATTGCGCATATCATTGTTTCAGTCCTTTGGACCGATTTCACTCTTTTGTTTTCCCTTTCTTTGATTGTTCACTTGTATAAATGGTCAGGCACATACCAGAGTTTAAAAACTTTATATTTTTGAAATGTCATTTTTCCTAATTTTAGTGGTCTCGAAAGTCACGGAAAAGAACATTCACAGGGTAAGTCATAATTGTTTTTTACGAATACGCATTTAAAGCCGGTTGCCCATGGAAAGTATTTCTGCGCCGAAACTCCTAATCTGCTGCACGTTTGCCGACGCGGGCAAAACCGTTTAATAATTCGTTCCATATGTACCTGAAGTTATGTGTGTAGAACGCATGTGCGAACAGTCAGGACTAAAATCGGTTTGTGCAGAAAACAGTATTAAGACTGCGCGCCTCATGTTAAAGGGAAAGATAAGAACATGTTTTAAAGTAAACTGCTTAGATCAATTGCTTTCCCTACATGTGGCTGGGCCCGCCGCGGAGGGTTGCAGGGGAACGGTTGTAAAAGCGTTCTGTTTATTTTTCAAACAAACAATGTTGCACTGGTTTTCTCTTTGTAAAGTTAAAAATGAGTCTTAACATAGGTAACATCTAAAAAATGTTACTGATGACTATGAAAAAAATCGTATGTTTCGACGAGTGTTCTCCCATGAATAAAAAAGACCTTGGCTGGGTCAAAAGAAAATAAATCCATCACACTTGCCTAGCATTTAATACAGGTAACGAAGCAACGTACATGCCAACGAAAAATTCTGACTATAAAACTCGATTTTTTACATACTACTTAATTAAATTTCAAATTAGCATCCTTGCGGACCGACAGTTTGTTATGCTTCTTAGTCAGTTTCGGTTCCAGTTTTTCGAACAAATAAATTTCTTCATCAATTCGTTGTCATGGTCGTCCAGGACAACGACTTTGTGAAGAAACCTTTTTTTTTTCTTTTTTTTTTTCCACTGTATTTATACCACGCGGCATTTATTAAAAACCTCCTATTTTGATGTCTAACAAACTGTTGAAGATGATTCTGAGATAATTTTTCTTATTTCTCAATGGAAACACATGTTGTGAGTCCTCATTAGAACCGTCTAGACAGGATGGTTTTAAAGAGGGATCGCAATATTTTTTACATGAAAAAAATATTGTAAATTATCCCTAAAATCCCTTCTATCACTTCTTATCTGGATCACTGTTGTGGTACAGTTCAGGTCACTGTTCCAACGACCTGCAATGTTAAGAACAGCCTGATCTAGGTCTGCACTGTTTACTCGATCGTTTCCCTCATTTACCATATTTCTTTGACTATAAAACGGGGGTTGCCCTCTCTAGAATGACCCCAAGAATCTAAATACGTTTTCTGAAATTCTGCTATGATATAGGATTTCCCATACCAAAACAATCTCAAAGATCTAGATCCGTCTTATAAGACGGATCTAGATTTTTGGGTTTGTTTTGGCAGGAACTAGTTTCCCTCGTCTTATAACTGAAGAGATGGGTGTTGGTGTTTGGTTTATTACGTTTGAACGGTTCTTGAAGAAAGACAATGATTTCACAGGTGTATGTTCTCTGGTTTGGAACTAATGTTTAAACAATAGAGTAATCTGATCATAATGACATTACCCCTATTGACACAAGCGTATAGTCTTTAAGAACCATACTTGAGCTATATCTTGGGAAAATGATCCTTTCCTGTACCTCATATGCGAACAAGGATGACTAAGATCAGACCGCCCATGGTCAGAGCTTTCCTGGTCCGCATGAATAATTTATGAAACCGGAGGAATTTATCCGAAAAGCGAAACACTGATCAGTCGGCTCTGTGGCACAGGTTTATCTGAGTGTTTATGTTATTATTTTTTATGCGCATGCCATTAGGATTTACTTTTTCGCGACATGAGACAAAAAGAAAGTAAAGCGATAAGCTGAAAGTATGCGTTGAGAGAAATGTTATAGTCTACCACTTGTTGTTGTTGTTGTTGTTTCTATTCTCGTAATTAACAGCTTTAAGGCAAATTTATTACGCCATTTTTGCGAAGGAGAGCAAATTTCGTGGCCACCTGTTTGCTCTTTGAGGCGATGAAGCTCTTCTTAAACGTGGTCAACCCTTAATCGATAGAATATGCTCCTCAGCCCCGGATCCAGGGGGTTGGCTTTGGGGCTGCAGCCCCGCCATTTGGCCTCTGTGTTATGTATAATATGTAGGCCTCCAGTTAAAAAGAAGTATCTGATGACAGTTTGAGAAAAATACCCAATGTGGTTAGATCAAAAAATTCAAAATATATGTTGCGATATCTCATTAGAATCGCCTCGGGGAGGCGATTCTAATGAGATGTCACAACATATATTTCAAAGATTTTTTTTTTTATAAAAATTCTCTTGAAATTGAACCATTAATATGTCATATTTTCCAGCCCCCTCCCCCCCCCACACATACATTTCGGCACCTCCCAGCCCCACCAGTTATCCAGAGCCCCACCAGTACGTGATGGTCTGGATCCGGGCCTGCTCCTGGGGATGTAAATTCTTTCCTTTTGAGTTGAACCCCATTAGAAGAGAGGCAAAAATGAAAATAGCAACTTTGCTTCACCAGGCCCCGAGGTTATAAAACTTTTTTCGTGCTCAACTCAGCTGAGAATGAAATTTTCTCTGCTGATGAATATGAAAGTGCCAACTAATGTTTGCATTGTCATGAGCAGAGGAAATTACATACTGGGCTAAACGGAGCAAGAAAACAAATGTACTTATCAGTAAAATGCTACTTATTAGGAGGTAAAAAGGTAATTACTTGTTGAAAATAAACGTTGGAAATAATCTGGTATATAAATAGTGAGTGAGTGAACTCGGGTTTAACGTCCCACAAACAACGAGGTCATATGGAGTCGGGACCTCGGTTTAAAGTCTCATCCGAAAGACCGGAGAAGCGGGGGATCGATCATGCGACGCCTGGATTGGTAGTCCGGAGTGTTATCCACTATACTACAGCCGCTCCTGGTATATAAATAGAGATGCATTTCAAATACAGATATCTCTATTTGATTTAGACATATCTGTTTTTTGTATAAATACAGATATCTGTGTTTGAAAAAAAACAGGTATGTAGATTAGAAGAACATATATCTCTGTTTGAATTACAGGTATATATATGTAAATGATAATTATAGATATCTGTATTGCAATTAGAGATATCTGTTTTTCAATAGGAGATATCAAATGCAGATATGTATGTTTCTAAGAAATACTGAAATCTTTGATTTAAATAAAGATAGTTGTATTTGAAATGCAGATATCTGCAATCTATATGCAGATATCTCTAATTCTATTTCAGATATCCCTATGTAATAACCAAACAGAGATATCTGCATTTCAAATACAAAGATCTGCATTTCATTAGATGTCTGTATTAAAATGCAGATACCTCTATTTAAATGCAGGTATCTTCATTTTAAATGTAGATATCTGTATTAAATGGGCGTAACCTAAACGGGCCGCCATAGTAGCATATCGTCATACACTTATTTTTATTTTCTAAACTTTTATTAATGCCACCATTCTTAGACAGCCTTTATGAAAAAGATATACATATAGAAAGTTTTGAAGTGTGAGACCCATGTCTCATGACGCTGCTCAATTAATAATCGACTTTGCTTATCCTGATTTTAGCATTAAGCTGGTCAGTTGCACTTTACTTAAGCCGCGAAATTTTAATCTGCACTGGTACAAAAGATATAAATATTTTAATATAACAAGTATTTGTTGTTGATTATTTTGATGTGATATGCTTTAAAGGATTATTTCATTACTTACCATTATATAACAATCACTGGCTATCGTTTAATTGATCTGGTGATTTATTTGTTATCAGTCAGTGGATTAAGCACCGGAAATATGAGCATTAGGTAAGGATTAAGGTGTATATATACACTGCCATGAGGTTTTCGGGAAACAACTTTCGTGACTCCCTGTTTGCTTCACTGGATGCCATGATACGGCCAATACCAGTCCGTAATAATAACACTCCTTTATATGCCCACTGATAGTCCAATAATGTGACTATCGAGCAAGCACACAACCTCGGTTGAACAGTGAACAACGTTGGTTCAACGACATGACGCTGAATTAATATACGAGTAGGGATCAAACATGGTTTTTCATGCATTAACGTTTGCCAGGTCCCGAAGAAGATGTTGGAAACCGAGGCCGAAGGCCGAGGTTTTCAACATCTCCCGAGGGACCTGGCATATGTTAATGCATTGGAAACAAATGTTTGATCGCTGTTATTGCATAAATTCAACGAATTTTTCGTTAAAATTTGAGAAAAATACTTGGCACTATATTTTGTCAACGTTTGACAGCCAACGCGCTGGTGCATCTTTTTAATAATAGTCATCTTAGGTAGCGCACCACCAATTTTTGTAATTCGACCGAAACGGGAGAGACAAAGTCGCATGAAAGTACTGTCATCGTGAATCAACAGCACGAGAAAACCCTTGTTGAAACACGGCTTTTCGCCGGTTGATGCACGGCTGTTAAAACCTATCGGCACTGCTTTTTATGCAACAACTTTGATTCAAGGTTGATTCACCATTGTATGCCGGGCGGGAAATGTAGTGCTAACCTAAGTCACTGTTTTGTCACGGAGGCTAAATATGTTAGTAGATGCATGCTTTAGATTGTATGCGGCTGTCATAACACAGTTTTATTTGTGTGCCCATTTATTTGTTTTGTTTTCTTTACAGGGTCTTTTTCGTATTGGTAAAAGAGACGCCCGCCACAGTCAATGATCCAAACATGGAGAGCACAGACACCACGTGTTTGAAACTGGAACAGAAAACAAGAACACCGAGTGACAACCAGTTAAACCCAGACTGTGATTCAGAAAAAATGAGCAATGATAATTCTAGAAAGAAAGAAATGCATAAGAAGCCAAGCCTAGATTTACATGAATCTCAAACAAAACATTCAGAGTGCAACACCCACGAAATGGAAAGGAAAAATAAAACAGATGATGACAAACTGAACGATGACAAAGCAACAATGGAGCTTTTGACTAACACACTTGCAAATAAAGCACTAGAGGAGGTTGAATGTGCAACAGAAACAGAAATTTCACCCAGAAATAAACTACCTGACTTGATTCCTGATCTGTCGGCAGAATCACCTCTATTACCCATGAATGATAGTGATATATCCGACAGAGAATATGCCGAAACACCGCCGCCTCATCCAGCAAGCGAGCCGCCGGTATTGATTCCTTCAGAAACACCACCCCCTTTACCACTTACCAGTCCCCCTACATTAAGAAAAGGGACAAATAGTGATACTCATGAAATAACCCTAAAAACAAGGTCCTGTACTGACGAATATGGAGAAGGTGACGAAGTACTTGTTTCAATAGACTCTCGTGAAATTTCACATTTGCGTAATCAAATGCAGTCTCAGTGCTCTGAAGGTGTAAATAATCAACCGAAAGATGAACGGGAGCATTTTTTGTCTGACTATGACTCAGACTCCACGATGGAAAATGATTCAGAATGTGAAACTAGCGACAAAGTGGAAGACGAACCGCATCATCTAGAAAATGAAACGCAGATGAATCATTCAGAACTGGGACACGATAAGCGGAAGCTCAGTTTGGAAGATATTCATGTGCCTGATATAACCGATATATCAAGCGCCGAAGAGACCTTCAAGTCCCTTTTGTCTGAATTCAGGAGCATGGACATGAATGACACATCCATGGATTTTGATGAAGAATTTGAGGCTATATTCAGTGCACTTAGCAGAACTAATTCAGATTCAGATCCGTATCACGAACGCTTTGCAGGAAGACGCGACAAGTATGGTTTTATTTTGTCACCCATTATTGAGTCCCCTTCACCGACGCCCTCTTCAATGTCCGGATACAGCGGGTTATCAAGTGTATCCCCGGATCCATTCAGTATGTTTCGTGTTTCGCCAGCTCCACGATCTGGTAAACGAGAGATGGACCTGAGTAGCCTTTGTAAGTCAGTTACAGAATGGGACTCAAAAGAATCTGAACAAACAATTTCGATTTATCAGAATCGCCCTAAAGAAGATATTTTCATTCCAGATGGGACTGGCTGGGAAAGTGATAATGAACTATTGACTCCTACCAGCGGCTCAGAATGGGACGCGTTTCCAAGTGGTTTAAGTACTCCCCCAGTCAATGCTGATGTACAGTTTGGAGCATTTCTTAAATCATTAAACAGGCCTGATAATATCATATACGAAGAAAATGAGTCGTCTTCTGCGGAATGTGATAGTGATGATTCTGACGACACACTGGAAGCTTGTGATACAAACTCAGTCGGTGAAACATCAAACGAGTTGTTGGGGTTCACTAAAATGCCGACAACTGAACTTAAATCATGCGATTCAAATAAACAGAGGAACGAAACTGAGAGAAACGACTGCAAAGTATTTGATTCTGAAATAACTGAACACTCAAAAAGCATTATGGCAAACGATGAGAAATCAAAAACTGAAAGGGCAATGAACGTATACAACACAAACGGGAGAAATGAAAAGCAAATGGAAGCTACTGATATAATCTCTGACGTCTTACCAGTTGATACGAATCGTTTTCAAAGTATCGATTCTGATGAAAACATAAGTCAAAGTACAGACTTACAATTAAATTATGGGTTAGCAGCATGTAAGGTCAGTCAAATAAAAATAGCTCCAAATGCATCAGTTTCAACTGACGACAAATTAAGACAAACAATAATAAAGCTTAATTGTCCTGATAATAAAAGTGAGGACAGCAGTAGTGACTCTGACAGTTATGCCGATGATAGCGATGATGAATATGATGAAGGCGAAAGTGAGAAAGAAAATCTTCCAAATGATAAAAACGATGAAATAGCAGACACCCACAATGCCTTTATGGATAACGTGCTTGAGCAAAATATCAATTACGAGAATTTGAAAGAATGTTTGAATAGCACGGCATATATCTTTGTACCAACGTCATCTGTTGTTGTTTCCGGAACGATGACACCTGATGACATTGAATCTTCAAACTATTCAGATGACAGTGTTGACTCATCACCCAATATGTCTAGCTTTGGATCAGGTATTAAGATATCTCAATATTCATCCGGCGATTCGGACGGCAGTGAAACAGACACAAAAGTAAAATGCCTCGTTGACAACCAAGAGGAAAGAGATGCACACGATCAAGGAAATGAAGATGCTGAATATAGTGAACTTACGAAAAAACACGACTTAAATAGTTGTCGCTTCCATAGTCCATTAGATTTCTCTTTCCTCGATGCAAATGCAACACAACAGTTCCCTGAAGAAAGTCCCAGATCTCCTCGAGTGTTGGGCAGACACTATTTAGAAATGGATGAAAGTGAGAGGATGTTATGTATTTCACCTCCTACGTTAAGAGCGCAACACACTAGTAAAGAAAATACCACCCCGATTACAAATCAGTCAGAAGATAAAATACATCATCATGTTGAATTTGGAAACGAGGCTGAAGATAGTGATGAAACGTTTAAACTTGTTCAGTTCAAAGTACAAGACAATCAGCTCAGCGCTCAGAGTGTAAATTATGAGCATATTAGCGAACAATCAGATTCTGATAGTGATGAGGACGTTCAAAGGCTGCCCGCTAGAGATGATACAAAGATGTCTCAAGAAACTGAAAAAATACATGTAGGGGGCGCAGACAACTCCAAGGCTGCACATTCAGAAATACCTGTTGTAGCAATAATGGAACAAAATGATTCATGTGTTGTCGGAAAAGTACAGAAAGGAAAATATTCGCGAAGAAAGTCCCCAGTTGAGATTAAAATATCCCATCTTAAGAGAAACGTGTCAGCTAAAAATAAAGTTAAACCTGGCTATGTCAAAGATGTAGCCAAGCTTTTCACAGAAACATGTCAACCGGATTCAGTCAATGTAATAAAGTCGGAAAACAAGAAACCTTCCTATTCTGCCTCTGAAACAAACAGTGTACATATTGATACCCTCCTTGCAAAAGATAATCTTGTAATTACATGCGAAACAAAATTCCCAAGCGAAACTTCAAGTCAGGAGGACGAAATAATGATTACACCATTTTTACCTGAACAGCAAGAAGATGCAATAGAGAATGATGATGAAATAATGACTGAAGTGAATATACCTGTTAAACACGAAATTATGTATAATGAAGCTAATAAAGCCCTTGAAGTGTCTAAGCTTCCTCGCATAGAAACAAATAGTGAACATGATTCCCCGTATTTTGATGTTTGTAACAATGATTACCATGAAAGTGAGATATGCTTAGACAAAGGTCTCCAAGACACCCTGAGTGCTGCTAGGGAAAACTCATATTATTTGAAGCCAGATTCTTCCATTATTCTCAATAATGAACGTGTGTCGAAAGAACAAGAAACAAATGGAATATTGACTACGGATATGCTCAACCAAAATGACATATTTATTGAAAACTTCCCCGAGAAAACAATTTCAGCTGAATTTCCCTTTGACCTTGAAAACTCTTGTACTGAATCAGAGGGCCGAAATGAGACAGACACTTGTATGTTAGAAAGTTCCCAAGAGGACTTCACTGATAAAGTTATTTTTGACACTTGCAATGAAGTAGAATTAAATGGATATCTAAACACTGAATTACATGAAGATGCCGATAAAGAGCGTGAGAGTCCTAAATGTTTCGACACTGAGAAGAAAAGTGACAAAAATGAATTTATTACTAAAAGGCAAAATAAAGTTTTAGACATTGAAACACAGTCCGACACTAATTTAAAGCAGAACTGTGAAGATTTTCATTCTGAGACCAACTCGGCATTAAATAGATACATTTCGGAAGAAGAAACAATCCAAACATCTAGTACTGTAAATTTTGCGATTACTGTCGATTTTAAGGAGAAATATCAGGAATCATTTGAAAAGCCAAACCTGACATTTGAAAGTAACGATAGACATGAAAATAATTCAGAAACGTTCATTTTAGAAAATATTGAAGAAACAAATTATTTGCAAGAAAGCTCTGAAAACCCTGCGACAAGTTTCATTACAAGTAGTACGTCATTTCCAGATAGTACTAATGCAAACGAAGAAGTTCAGATTATGACTGGCGAATCTGTTTTAAATAATCAGAATTCTCCTGCAACTGTATTACGTGACATACAAAAGCAGGGGCACAATCAAAACGGCATGACATACATTGAAAAGGCGTTTAATAAAAATCCGCCACCATTCTCTGATTACTTTAAAAGCTCGAATTACACTGATTGCGATACAAGCATAGTGATACAACTTGATAAATTTAAGAGTGCTGTTCCAAGTTTTTTCTACAGAGAACGGCATAGCGGCTCCGTGTCGACGCTGGAATCAGAATTCAGCACTGAACAGAAAACATTCTCAGAGACATATACACCCTTTATATTTGAAAACACTGACACTATAAATGTCAGCAAAACTTTCAGTGAAGCATCTGAATCACAAACTTATTCAGCATTCAAAGACAAGAGTACTTCGCAGAAAGAGTCGAAACAAACATGGGATTATTCTTGCGAGGATGCAGAAACATTTAAAAATGGTGTGTTAAATTTTGAATCATTTCTGCGCGGAACAGATGGATATGACTCGTGTGGTGAACAGTCATATGCTTCTGAAAACGACATATATGACGATTCCTGTTCAAATGTTAATCCCCGTCTACCCGACGTAGAGCAAGATATATTTCAACATACTTTCTACGATGTAAAAATACCAATAACTTCAAAATCAAAACTGCTAAAGAAACCAGCGGGGCAATCCGATTATTGTATTGAAGCAAAACGAAACACTGTCACAGTAAATAATACAAATGCAAATCGCTCTGATAATATTTTACCTGTGGCGAAATGTAGTGATGCGAGATGCGATAAGTGTATATTTGACTTTCCTAGGCCCGATTGTCATTGCTTAAATGAGACAAATTTTACACAGGTAAATTCTGGATGTTGTAATGTAAACAGCGAGAACATTGATATTATTTCACACAAACTGAAGGGAGGAGAAGGGTTAACTTCAGATCTGACAAATGACTGCTGTTACAGGCGAAATGAGGGAGTATACATTCCACGGAGGCTAACCGCAAATGAAAACACACATCAAAAGTTGGCTATGAATGATGGTGCAGCAAACAGTGTTAATACTGGATATGACACATGTTCGCCCCTCGCGGGGATTAATGGAAGTCATTTAGGAGAGACACAAAACGTTTTTCATTCACGAATGCCTCGGAGTGACACGAGATCTAGCAAAGGTGGCAGCTTTGTAAGTAAAGATACGTCAGATGGATTAAAGCCGTCGGATAGTTTAACTTTATTTCAGTCCTCAGTGTATGATCGCGTTATTGAGGATGAGAGCGGACGAGTCAAAGGCTGGCCATATTCTGATTTAGAAAACCAGGACAGAGTTCCTGTCAAAGTTTATAGAACATTTAAAAAATTATCTTTACAAGAAAAAGGATCTCCAAAACAGTCAACCAAAATGAGAATTGTGCAAACTGAAGAGCGTAGTGCAGAATTGCCGGATGATAAAACGGTGAGGAAAATTCATTCTAGTTCGGTTCTGCCGGCTGATACGTCTGAAAAACAGTTAATGAAATCTCACGCAGAATCTATTCAAGCAGCATTACAAACAGATGCTAACGGAAATACACTAAATGAAGAGGAAATAGCAGACGTGCTGCCAAAGTTAGCAGAGACAGTCGCTAACATGAAAAATGTGAACGCAGAGGAAATAATGCCAGGAATTACACAAACTGTTGCAAAATTGAAAGATGGCGGTAATCTCGTTATTACAACTATGACCCGCAAAGTGATTGAAGACGAAGAAGATAGCTCGTCAGAACGGGAATCGCAAGTTCATCCCGTTCTGGATGTTGATGACCTTGAAAAGAGCCAGATATACCTCGTGCAGGATTCAAGAGGAGACCTTTTTTATGTTGAAGATGTAACCAGTGAGAGTCAGGAAAGTGCTTACTATAGTTCCTCCAGACATACGTCAGAGAGTGTGAGTGATAGTGGGAATAGTCCGACTTTTCAGAGGATTTCGAAAATCAAGCAAGTTGGTAATAGCGGCATAAAGGACTCTACAGCTGAGGAGCTAATTTCGGCTATGTACGATCAAAATGGTGTAACTGAAATTGATGAATTTGAAGACGAATATTCTGAGAGAACATACGAGTTTGATTTACCAAGGGACGGTAGAGTTCACGAATCGTTTCCGAAACGCGATTATAGTAAGGATTCTTTTAAAACGTCTTACATGGTTGAAGAGCCTGATAGTGTCTCTCAGACAGCTGCTACGCAAGGGGGTAAGACAACTACCAAGGATCATTATGAGAGTTCATATGAGATGACTTCCGGTCAGCCTTGGCTTTTCGACGGCGCAGCAGGGCAGTATGGGTCACAGGTAAATTATTCTGTGCGCGGCTCTGGCGATGAACTGGACAGGACGTCAACTTTTTCAGAAAATGATAATGCATTTAGAATGCAAAATGTAGTTAAAACGTCAGAGGCAACGAACTCTGGATACACAACGACAACAGAGAAATATAGTGTGGAGGCTGAAGCATTTGTAATCCCTACTCCAGAACCCGACATGACCGTGGTTGCTGTGCCCCCGGCAGTTTGTGCTTACCCACCTCAACCGATTGCCACTGGCTTACAGACGGAGGAACAAGCACAGTTTTCACTTGTCAAAGTCGATATGACTCCGAAAAATGTTGTTGAGCAAGTAGAAACGCCAGTGAAGCAAGAAGTAGTAGAAGAAGAAAAAGAGAGGCCAATTTATAAAACTGTAGCACATATTCAGACCAAAGAAAGACCGCGCCCGAAGCCCATAGGTGTTGATGTGACCGATTCTAAGAAATACAGGATTGTCACTACTAAATCTACGCCAGTAGAAGAAGTACAGGAGTCACATATGTCTTTAGATGAAGTTGATTACAGAATGACTACTGAAAATGTTGAGTATAAGCTTACTTCCCCATCATATGAAAGCAAACAATTCTATGTTCGAAACTCGGCCAGAGCGCCCTCGCCGGAGAGGTTCAGGACTGAAAAGCGACTAGAGCTCAGTCAGGGCTCGAACGAAAGACACAAAACCGAAATACAAGTTAAGGACACAAAGGATTATGACACTCAGACTTATGAGGAAAATAGCTATTCGTATGATAAAGTGGTTCAAAATAGTGAGAATACTGATGGGAACATGAGGGTGGTCAGGGGTAGCTATTTAATTAAGAATACTCTGGATGAAATAGATGGTACCTTGGATGATAATCTCAACATGTTCGATGGGAACTTTACTCTACGTAAGGATAACCCACTGTATCAGAGTGATGAAGATATTTATAAACGGTTTGAGAGAGAGAAGGCTGAGAATGCGAGAAAACAGGAGCGATTCCAGCGAGACCTGAATCAGGACATTACTTTCGAAACGGTTGACAAATTCTCCAAGTCTAAAACAGGTATTAATTTTGCCTTACCTTTCTCTGTCTATTTATCTGTCTATCTGTCGCTATTTTGAGCTTTGAGTATTAAGCCAAGGACCACGAAACGTTGAAACAATGTCCTGGGCAAGCACTTACGGCTGTGTCTTTTAACACAAATTAAAACTTAAACCCACTTTAAATCTGATGTGAATGGGTACACTTTCAACTTTACAAAGGCCAGCAAGAATGCGCACCAATTTCAGGAGGAGCACCGTTTTTGTTTTGCTTTTCTTCCCAATGGGAGTCAGCTCTTAATGGAATAAATTTTCAGGGTAAACGATTAATAGAAAAGAATTAGCTCTCAGAGCAAATTCTTTCCTTTAAGAGTTTATCCCACTTAAGAAGGGAAGCAAACAAAAGTCTCAAAAGTTGTCTTCCTTTGAAATATGGTAGGTAAACATGGCGGTGTTACTCATTCACCTTCAGAGGAAAAATATTTCTAAAACTTATCAGATATTGTGATGTGCCAGTCATGAGTCACGTAATGACGGCATTGGCTCAGGACAGCCTGTATACCCGCGCAATCTGCATATTCAGTTTTAGTTGATAAATCCTAGGGCATGTAAAAAATGTACAGTTTTAGTGAAGTTTACATAGGCTAACAAGAATGCGCACATGCGCAGAGTGTTGTGTTCCCTTGGTAAAAATTGCGGAGCAACCGCAATGACTTGATGAATGACTTGCCATTTTACGTCCTTTTCAACAGTATTTTATTTATATCAGGACGGTGGGAGGGTGATAATGAAAGGCTGTGTGAAATCGAGCCCCTTTTACGATTTAACAGGTTTTCGCCTCCAGCGGGAATTGAACACAGACCACTAGCTTAGAAGGCGAATGCTCAACCCACTGAGCAACCGGGGCTCCTGAGATTCTTCGAAGCGTACTTGTACACCTCAGGCTAGGTTTCCACAAGAGGCGTTTCTTAGGGCATAGATCGACTAGCTGTTTAGGCTGAATATCCGTTAGCATAGGCTTTACGTTGATTCGTCGTAGCAGGCACACAACATTGAATCAACATTGTACCAGCACTGACTTAACGTCATGACGTAAAATCAAGGTTGATGCAATTTTGGTTAAAAGTCGTGTGCCCATTGGGGCGCTGCAGTTTGCATATTCCGTGTAACGCAAAATGTCGCCGGTTCATTAGGAAAATGAAAAAAGAATCACAATTTAAAATGTGTTAAGGAGTGATGCGGCTGAATGCGAAAACGCCCTTTTCGCGCTTACACTGAAAAGATTCCCATTCATTTTATTCAGAAAACTTAATAGTATGCTAAAACATAGTTTATAAAACGTTATCCATTCGAAAAACGTTTATGGTAAACCATAAAAAATTTATTGCCTTTTTGACCTTTACATAAAAAGAAAAGTGTGTGGTAGCGTATAAAAATTCAGTCAAATGCTGAGGTTATAATTTTATATGGTTGAAACTGCATATAGGAGAATGCAGAGGAATGGGCTATGGCTCTTCGTTGCTAGACAGTCTTCTGACTATAGATCTTCTAGCCTGTTTAAAACGAACGGTGAATGACCTGATCAGCCTGGACATCCTTGCCAGCTGATCCGAATCGTCCCTGCTTTAATCAGGAATATATTATACTTTCTCGGTGTGGCCTATATTTTTTAATAAAATCCACAGATTTATAGACCTCTTAAAATAACAATGTCAATTTCAAAGGACAGTAACAGCCTAGGCGGCTTAGCGGCGTATTTCCTATTAATCTAGCTTAATGTTATTTCAAGTGCTAGGGCAGATAACAATTTATTGTTATTTTAGCACTTTGATCCATTAAGGCCCACAAAAAAATCAGTTTTACTTCTTTGCAGTTGTGAAAATGACGTTTTAAGAATCCAGTTTTACTTCTTTGCAGTTGAAAATGACGTTTTAAGAATCCAGGTTTACTTCTTTGCAGTTGTGCAACCGACGTTTTAGATACTTAATATTTTATCTCTGGATTTGCATATTGCGACAAATAAGGCTTTCAAATATTCATGTAGTCCCAAAGTAAATGAGGTTTGCAGAAAATAACGTTGTACACAAGGGTAACTGACGGCGGAAATGAGGTTGTCCGAGTGATGGATTTTCTATTTGAAACAAACCACCTCTCTCTCTCTCTCTCTCTCTCTCTCTCTCAATTAATAAAGGAACTGTGACAATACGCCCAAGATGATCCTTGCAAATACACAGGGTATAATCGATTCCGCTAATTTTCGCTTCCTGCAGAGACTGTACATCATATTTGGCTTCCGCCGAGACTGTCCGCGAACACTTGCGTCCTGCCGAGACCGAGACTTCTGTACATGATAAATGGCTTCCTGCAGAGACTGTCCGTGTGAATCTGCTTCCTGCCGAGGCTCTCGGCAGGAAGCAGATTCACGCGGACAGTCTCGGCAGGAAGCCATTTCTCGAGGACAGTAGTCCCTGCAGGAAGCAAGAATTCGCGGACAGTCTCGGCGGAAGCCAAATATGATGTACAGTCTCTGCAGGAAGCGAAAATTGGCGGAATCGATTATACCCTGTGAAATAGGTACGTATGGCCAGATAATAATAAAACTGTTTTCGTAGTTTTTCTATGGTCGCACATCAACTAAGGGACCTTCGCTGTGACACTGGCCTGATTATGAAAGCGTATACTGTTTTGCTTGTCGTACTTGATCTGCATCACGAGAAAATCTGAATTCGGGTATTTGCATACTGCGCATGCGTTGAAGTTGCGCAATCACAAATAGGCGAGATAACCCTGTAGAATTTTAAAGAACGAACTGCGCATGCCCTGACCAGACGACGCATGTGCACAGTCTTTCATTTGCATAATTCGCGGAAACATAATTTTCTCACGACGCGGCCATGTTTTCCTCCGTAACCTTAAGTGGCTCAGTCAAGTAGACAGTTTAACTATCATCTTTCAATTATCATCTCTGCATGGTATATGGACGCAAATGACAGAGCAGAATAATTTATTGCCGAAGAAATTAATGTTTATGAAATATAAATGTTTTTTCTGTCTATATTGACAAGGTTAGTACATATAATACACTTATTGTGCTGTGCTCCCTAGTTTCTGTTAGCAAATTCAGAGTAGGTTGTAACATTTTTGTTCGAGGGAACTACATCCATGTACATGTGATGGTGATACCATGGTTTGTCCCTATTGATAGGGGATGGTGGTCGGGCGATGGTGCTAGTTATAACTTCCAGTGCCGGGGCGTCCTACTAAGTAGGGCAAGGGTCTACTGCTTGCAGTAGGTGCGGGCGGGTGTGGTTTGGATTTTTTTTCTCTCGTCTATCATTTCTCTTTTCATTCTCCCTCTCTCAAGGATACGGCCCGATATAGACTGAAATAGTGTCTCAGAGGGCCATTAAACCCAAAACCACCAACCAACCAACCTTATTGATAAGGGTTGGGAAAATAAAAATAGCACAGATTTTCCACTGAAAGTATATACCCATTCGCCTTTGAAGTTTTTAGACGTTATAGTTACATTTTTGCATTCGGTTTTAAAATACTACGAAGACAAAAACATGAAATGCATAATAAAGATTTAGCCTGGCTCCAGTCGAATCTGTATGTTACTCTGGTGGTCAGATTCCTATGTTCCTTTACAGAGGATATATTGAACATAGGGTCTGAAGCCAGGCTAAATAAAGATCATACATGATTATTCGCACGGGCCCAACCCGCCGCCGTTGTGTGCCCCCTACCTGCACCTTTGTTGGACTCAGTGTGTCATCTTTCATCTCTTCTCGCGCCCCCTGAGTCCCCAAAATGAGCCGCAACGACTGAAATGTGCTTTATTGCATATGTATGTATCTATGTGAACTATTTGTTTGCCCTTTTTCGGCATTATCTGTGCAGTATGAACCAAAATAGTAGCAGATTTAAGGAGACGAATTCTTTGGTCTCATGAATAACAAAATTGTTGACGTAGTCTATAAACTATTAATTCATATCATTGATAATCTCACTTTTACTTGCACCGAGGCAATGAACGCACTTAATGCGATTATACAAGGGTTTGGGACACTTAAACCTAATTCTCTGAACAACCTAAAATTCAACCTAAAAAAATAATTTGAATATTTTCTGAAATGTGTCGAACTTTACTGTCGCACTGGCAAACAGTGCAGACACTGATCAGACTGCTCCTTTTGGAGCAGTCTGATCTGCGTCTTCACAGTTTGTTCCGGTCATCTGTCCCAAGGTTTAATGTAATTACCGTAATACGGTGTTGCATTCGCGTTACGCAAGAAATATTTCTTATATGATACATTGTCATCAATTTAAATCACACTCCACGCATAAATTAGTACTTTTCGAAAGAGAGAGAAAGTGAAAAAAAAATGTTTATTTACGCATGACGTGAAGTTTCATTTTAGTGGGCGAAATTCTTTACGCGCCGCTGCAGGATGCACATGCATGCATTATTCATAAAAAATCGAATGATTTCAAACTTTGACGAGGCTTTGCTGGAGAAAAGATGTGGTAGGGCATTCTCAGCTTGATCAGAGTCATCTCTGTTCGTATGTATAATGTATTGGTCCAGCGGCAGCGGTATTCTACCGTATTTTTTACAGTGTAGCATGTTTGACCTGACCTGGGAATCCCAAAAGTGAACAATGAAGACTCAGGTCATTTTGCACTGATAATTTGGATATTTTCTTTCTGCATAATGTACAAAAGTCTTTCTTCACGTCATGGCCCGATTCTTTATACTTCATACGCCCCCATATTTTTTAGCATTTTTAGCTCACCTGAGCCTTTAGGCTCAGGGTGAAATGTTGTGATCACCAAGTGTCCGTCGTCCGTCGTGCGTCGTCAACAATTTGCTATAAATGACATCTTCTCTGAAACCGCTAGGCCTAGGGCTTTGATATTTGGTATGAAGCATTGTCTAGTGGACCTCTACCAAGTTTGTTCAAATGGTGGCCCCAGGGTCAAAAATGGCCCTGGGGCAGGGGGTCTTGGGTTCGAAACTAAAAAATACTTAAAAATCTTCTTCTCCAGAACTGCTTGGCTCAGATGCTTGAAATTTGGTATGTAGCATTGCCTAATGGTCCTCTACCAAGTTTGTTCAAATGGTGGCCCCAGGGTCCAAAATGGCCCTTGGGCAGGGGGTCTTGGGTTCGAAACTAAAATATACTTAAAAATCTTCTTCTCCAGAACTGCTTGGCTCAGATGCTTGAAATTTGGTATGTAGCATTGCCTAATGGTCCTCTACCAAGTTTGTTCAAATGGTGGCCCCCGGGTCCAAAATGGCCCTGAGCAGGGGGTCTTGGGTTCGAAACTAAAAAATACTTAAAAATCTTCTTCTCCAGAACTGCTTGGCTCAGATGCTTGAAATTTGGTATGTAGCTTTGCCTAGTGGTCCTCTACCAAGTTTGTTCAAATGGTGGCCCCAGGGTCCGAAATGGCCCTGGGGCAGGGGGTCTTGGGTTCAAAACTAAAAAATACTTAAAAATCTTCTTCTCCAGAACTACTTGGCTCATATGCTTGAAATTTGGTATGTAGCATTGCCTAGTGTTCCTCTACCAAGTTTGTTCAAATGGTGGCCCCAGGGTCCTAAATGGTCCCGAGGCAGGGAGTCCCAGTTTCGAACCATAGAAATACATAGAAAAATATTAAAAATCTTCTTCTTCAGAACCGCAAGGCTCAGATGCTTAAAATTTGGTATGTAGCATTGACTAATAGTCCTTTACCAAGTTTGTTTAAATGGTGGTGCCAGGGTCCAAAATGGCCCCTTGGCATGGAGTCCAAGGTTTGAACCATAGAAATGCAAAGAAAAATATTCAAAAGTCTTCTTCTTCAGAACCGCAAGGCTTAAATGCTTGAAATTTGGTATGATGCATTGCCTAGTGGTCCTCTACCAAGTTTATTCAAATTTTGGCCCCAGGGTCCAAAATGGCCCCGAGGCAGGGAGTCCTTTGTTTGAACCATAGAAATACATAGAAAAATATTCAACAATCTTTTACTTCAGAACTACTTGGCTCAGATGCTTGAAATTTAGTATTAGCTTTGCCTAGTAGTCTTTTACCAAGTTTGTTTAAATGATGACCCCTGGGTCTAAAATGGGCCGCCCTTGGGGGTCCTGGGTTTGAACCATAGAAATACATAGAAAAATATTCAAAAATCTTCTTCCTCAGAATCACATGGCTCAAATGCTTGAAAATTGGTATGATGCATTGCCTTGTAGTCCTTTATCAAGTTCGCAAATGATGGCCTGAGGGTCCAAAATGGCCCTGCGGCAGGGAGCCCTGAGTTTTAGCCATAGAAATACATATAGGAAACTATTCAAAAATCTTCTTGTTCCGAACCACTTGGCTCAGATTTGAAATTTGGTATGATGCATTGCCTGGTGCACTCCTGCAAAGTTTGTGTAAATGGTAGCCCTGGGATCCAAAATGCCTCTGGGGCAGGGAGTCTTGGGTTTGAAATCAAAATGTACATAAAAATCTTCTTCTCCAGAACCCCTTAGTGCAGATGCTTGAAATTTGGAATGATGCATTGCCTAGTGGTCCCTTAATAAGTTTGTCAAATGACAGTGCCAGGGTCAAAAATGGCCCCGCCCCAGGGGTCCAGGGTTTGAACCATAGAAATGCGTAGAAAAATATTCAAAAATCTTCATCTTCAATACCACTTGGCTCAGAGGCTTGAATTTTAGCTTCTATCATTACCTAGTGGTCCTTTATCAAGATTATTCAAATGATGGCCCCATGGTCCAAAATGGCCTGGCCCAAGGGGTCCAGGTTTTGAACCATAGCAATACATAGAAAAACATTCAAAAATCTTCTTCAGAACCATTTGGAAATGGTTGCAAACTATCAGGTTTGCTCAAACTATGACCCTAGTTTGACCTTAAACCTTTTAGCGCAGGTGAGCGATTCCGGGCCTCTTGGCCCTCTTGTTTACTAAAAGAAACAATTTCCGTACCTTTCTTGGTGCTTCTCTGGACACCGTAGCCTTCAAAAAATGGTATTTATTCTAAAAGGACATAGTGTATCCCTTGAAAGGTAACCGTTATTGAGAAGGAATGCAAAAGTAAAAATAACAGAGTTGTCGCCCTTTAAAGTGTACCCATTCACCTAAATACTGAATAAAACTGGACAATACTAGTGTAAAGTCAGGTAAACTCGGACAGCAGGTAGATTCGGACGGTGACATTTTTTTCACTTTTATGTCAGCTGTTTGGAATGGAAACAAAATAACTGGGGAAACAGTGAAAAGTCAGATGAGACGGCTCATTATGAGCCGTCTCATCTGGATTTTCACTGTTTCCAATGGTATGTCGAAATTTACCCGCAGTCCGAAGTTACCCGACTCGACTCTAGTTACTTGTAACTTATTATTATTTTTCTTTAACATATATAAAACTGCTATTGTTGTTGTTCATTTCTTCAATTTGCCAATCTTTATTTTATTATTATTATTATTATTATTATTATTATTTATTCATTTTTAATTTCTTTATATGTTAAATGAATTGCCACCGATGTATAAATAGATACACTGTCGCATTTTGCCGAATATGGGCTGTCGATTTTGTTTGGAAACCATTTTTCTTTCACGAGTCATTTCACGCTAGCTCGTTACAGCAATGATCAATGAATAATGATCAGTCATTGGAGATTGTGTGATATGTCAGGCTGGCTTAACCCTTAACGCGCCAAAAGGCAGACGACAAAATTTACGTCTGCAAAAATAAATAAAATAAAAAAGGAAAGTGTTTCTTAAAAACTGATTTCAAAGTGTTGAAGGCAAACAGTGTTGATCCAGATGAGGCGGCTCATTTTGAGCTGCCTCATCGGGATCTGCACTGTTTCCAAAATCAACTATTTTCATTTCTGGTGCTTATAGTGTTAAAATTGTCATGTAATAATAATAATAATAATAATAATAATATTGATCATTATCATCATAACACTGATAATAACGATAACACTGATTGTCATTGTAAGCAGTGGAAAATCAATCGTTTAACTGATATTCATTTATCATATTTCTGAGAAATAGGGTGGGTGTGGGTGTGGGGATGGGGCGCTATTATATGTGGCAGCGTCTTTATTTTTAAAGGGCATCTGGCATGATCAATTAACTTATTCCGGAAATATTCTTAATTAATCCGTGGAATTTGTCAGAGAAACAGAGGACTGAAAATCTATCCCAAACTGTAATTATACAAAGTTTGTGCAAGTTATGTTTTAAGACCGCCCAATTTTTCTCTCCTGGCGCTTTTGATAATCACCATATTCTGATGCAAAATAGTTTTCGAAATATTCTTCTAGATAAAAAAAATCATTTTGACTTACGTCGAAAAGCAGCTGATGACTGGACCGTTAATTTTACATAAAATAGTATTAAGGTAGTGATTTGTGGTAAGTACAAAAATCCGAATAAATTTTTGAGAAATTAATGTATCTCCCCGAATGTTGGTTTAAACAATATTTTATTTGAAACTAAAACATACATAAAGTAAATACAGATACACATACATGTAAATAAAATCTCCCCGAATGTAAGCAGACTTCTTAATTTTGTTGTTCTCTACAATGTAGACTACAAGAATGAGGGACATTGTGATTAAAAACTGTTTTTACAAAGTAAAATCAAAAGGTAATTTTCTGCGAAAAAAATCTAAAAAAAAAAAAAAGAAAAAAGAAACAGAAATAAAAAATAGATAAAAAAAGAGCATCGTTATTGAAAATGTATTTAGGTCTGAAGTTTTTTTGATAAATTCTGAAGAGCGTGCCAGCAATAATTCGTTCCAACCCTTTCTCAGATTGTAAAGTAGACCGGATGTAAATAGTAGCTTATTCTCAAATTTTCGACCAGGTATAAACTGCATGTATACTGGATGCATTCATGAAATAAAGATTGTCCGGCATGTACACCGATATCACACAACACATACTGTGACCAAGACAGGTCTGTAAGAGAAATTTTAAACCTTGAGAAAGAAGACTATCGCGTGTATTCATAAGTTTTACAAAAAATGGACACAGGCTACTCTTTTTTATTTGCTCAGGCTGATAATGTGTGAAAGTGTTGGAACAACTAACTGCTAGCACGCTCTTAGTAATGTATTTAAGTACCTTTAGACCTAAATACATTTTCAATAAAGATGTTATTTCTTTTAGTTTTTGTGCAGACTATTACCCTTTGATCTTTGCTTAGATAGAGCCTTTTATCAACAAGTCAGACATTTCGGGAATCTAAATTGTTAGAAACAACATAAAAAAAGTCATCTGCTAAGTTTTGGGAAGATATGTTGTATTTTTAGCATTTCATGCAGACTTTTTGTATTCACCGCAAATCAATATTTGTCGCAGCCCTTAAATGGGGAAAACTGTTCTATATTTTGGGCATATATAAAATACGGCGGCGCAGTATACACCACATGTACATGTATATTTTAACCTCATCTAAGGTTCAAGGATGCATTTTAAGTGAGGACAAGTTGGTTTGTATTAATGCATATGTCATAGGTTTTAACTTCAGGCAAAATGGTGGGGTTTTGACATAGTAGCAGCGTTTGTCAAAATAAGCTATATCACAGTAAAGTATCTTAAGATGTATGGATATATCTTCATGTTGTCCTCCATGTTTAGAAAAGCGGTTGGAGGGTTGGAGAGGGGGTAGAGAGAGAGAGAGAGAGAGAGAGAGAGAGAGAGAGAGAGTGAGAGAGAGAGGGTGGAGGAGGGGGTAACATGACTTCATGTTTGCTTCAGTGAACGATGGAGCCCATCCAGTATTTTCATAGTGTATTTGAAGCTGCATAACCCTTGCAAATAAGTCTTTTATTGATATTTGCATCTGAAATATTGCTTTGTACTCAGAGAGCATTGCAACTTGCTCACGAAAAGTCGCAAAGCCGGTCATTATAGCATGTGGATGGTCTTGTTAATACATTTTTTTGTTTTCGTTAAAACATGCCTGTTAATAGCATGTGAAACCGATATTTAACCAATAATTTACAATAATTCCTCTAATCCAGTTCAAACAGTTGTTAGCTATAGACTTAAGAACATTTGTCCGTCTCTATTAAATATCGGCGAGTCTCTGGTTCCTAGTTCGTTTTTTTTTGGGTCCTGATTGCCTACATATATTCAGGTCAATGTTTCCTTATTCCTGGTTTTTGAGTCCTAGTGTCTGTTTGCTGGGTCCTGGATTTTGAGTCGTGTCACTATTTCTGTTCCATAGAAAACAGTTATATGAACCAATAACAATGCAACAGTTATACGAGTAAGGAACCAAGATCTACAAATCAAAAGCCAGACACCAGAAAGTAGATTACAGTAACCAGACGTCAGAAACTAGGAACAAACTTAGGAAGGTACATCGGTTAATAGTTAAAATGAAGCTGAATTGGAACACTTTCAGGGAGAACAATTCTGCCATCTTCATTTTCGCCTCACTTCTAAATGGGCGATAACTCTTAAAGAAAAGCAAAGCAAATGCTGCCGAGGAGCAAGGTGTAGTTATTGACCTGAAGGCTAGTTCAGGGTTGTGGTTCCAGTTTTTTGTGTCAGATAAGATTTGTTAAGAGTTTATTTATAGACAAAATTTAGACTTGACCAGATTCTGAAATCGTTTTCATTCCTTAAATCGCTGCACGTAGCAGCTGCAGTGACTGTTATTTGTACAGGCCAACGAAGGCGGAAATCTTTTCTTCCCATGACATGGCGGTGTGGGTGATCTGGTTATAAATATATTTTTTTGTCATTTTATTGACAATCTGACTGATTTATTAATAATCTATTCACACATTTGGCTCTTTGATCTTATCAATATTAATTGCTTACTGATAATAGATATGCACATAATACATGTGCGAAAAAAGTGCACATGCATTCGGAACATTTTGGGCGCGCCGCCCGAAATGTTCTGAAAGCACGTGTATGTTTAGTAGCGCTGTGGGTTTTAGACCAGCATGTAATGCATGTCAAAAACATTACCTATACATGGTTGTGAATTGGTTTTGGTCGACTGCGGCCCGAAATGTTCTGGTTCTCCTCAAGCATTAAATAAACCTTGTCATTGCCATAATTCAAGAAGGGCAGTTGTTAGTTACTGGTGAAAGTAAGAGCACTTAGCACTGATTAACCGCTTAGGAGGTCTAAGCCTGCCCAGGAATAGTGTGGTTAGGTTAACTGACCGTCCCAACATGAACATAGCTGTTTACCGTGGACATGTAACAATAACACAACAAAAGACAATCATTGCCGTAACGGACACTAGGAAGGGTGGAACTAGTAACTTCCTTGGTGGATTGTGCCTGTTACACCCTTTTTACACTTGGACTGAATAACAACTTCTTAGACATTTTAGATATTCGCTGAAAACTGCTGTACTGAAGTTGATGATAAGTTTCATAACAGTACGCATTTTGGAGAAATGGCAGACTTTATCACACGTGAGGAGTGCGGAACCGAAATATGAGGAATGCAGCCATATTAGTGGCACCACACTAAAATATCCCGTAGCCTGGCGAAAGGCATGGCAACTTGCATCACTAAATAAATTATTGTTTTAATTCCGTATTTGATATTTTTACTCGGCGAATCCGAGTATAATTTCACTTTTGTTCCACATTTCACAAGATTTCACCGGTCAGAATGTCAAAATTTAGCCAATAATAACAAAGGTCTATGAATATTTAATCTTCGTTCTTTCCCGTCGTACTGCACTGCGTGAATACTAGCACTCTGTCAGATGTTAATTCAAGATGTTTCTCTTGTTTGTAAATTTACAATGGAAATTTAATAGAAACAGACGCAGAAATTGGAAACTTTCTTTTTTCAGTGTAGATCTACTTTCGATTTCTACTTTCCGTTTAATACACACAAACAAACATTGCATCCTTTTGGTAACTGTTTTGGACTCAGGTCAATCTCAAGATTGACCGCAGTCCATTTTGGACTTCCAAATTGGACAGCTCAGTCTTGAGATAGGTCAATGTCGCTACCCAGTGTCAAAATTACGGTTGCGGGTGCCTACCGACATAGCTCACTTGAGTCATATGCATCAAAGTTATTGTCAACTCTTCACTTAGAGATATTTTACAAAACACACTTCCATTTAATCTTCGCCGATTATCTTTTTCGAAAGATCTTTTCAAACATTTTTTATTGTTTATTGATAATTGAATATCATGAAATCGTCAGTAAATGCAGAATTAAAGCAATGTTTTTATACAATGCGATCAGGTTCCATATCAAAAAGTTACGGTACTATCTCGATTTTTTTACGGTAAAGAGCCTGGCAGCCAGTTTCCAGCTCTACCGGATTTTGTTTCACAGCGCATGCGGCTCAGCAGGCACATGACGTCAAAATGACGTCGTATTGACGTCGATGTGACGTCATCGCGCGTCGCATCGACGTCAACACAACGTCATTTCAACGTCGTGTGGCCGCTGGGGGTATAAATATCGAAAAGCATGGTAAGGTCCGAATCAAACGAAGTCCGCACCAAGTTGCTGTAAGTTTTTACAGCCATGAACGGATTATTAAATATACGCCGTTTTTTTATATTTAGAATGGTCTTGGGTCAGGACTGGAATTTGTTTACACTTAGCAACCGATTTTAATATGTTCAGTAGTCTCTCAACTGGAAAATAAAATCTTGGTTACAGTTGTTTATTCAAAACAGGCTTTTAATATTCATTGTTCCTTTTGGCCATTGAAAATATGTTTTTACGCGATAAGGTCATATTTTACTATGAAAATTAAGTTTTTCAAGAATATCAAATTTCTTAGACTATTAAATGTAAATATGATGAGAAAAAAATATTTGTATGTCGTAAAAGGAATTGTCACTTTTAAACATGATGAGAGAAAAATATTTTGTATGTCGTAAAAGGAATTGTAAGTGTTTCTTGTGGGCAGTTAATAAATCTAATAGTTACTTTGACTATTTGCCAAAATAAAATTAAAAAAAAAGGCGTACATAAAAAATTGTTACTATGACCGGTCCTTTATTTCTTTATTTCTTTCTCTGCTATGCACAGTCGAATTTTATCTCATTCTATTTATACTGAACAAAAAAAAAACGTTACAGAGATCATTCATGAATTTAAGTTAAGGAACAACTTTTCCAAACATTACTACGATATTCTCTAACATGCCAGACAACCCTATGAACTAATCTCTTTTGGACTGCATCAGTTATTACATAGTTATTTCACTTTGACAGAAAACACGACTGACAATTAGAAACGCTTAAATCGCATGCGCACGTGCTTAATTTTTTACGCTTCCGGATTTGCCTTGTAACCGCCACTACGAAACTCTATGAACCTTATGACATTTAACTAGCAGTTCAAAGAAATAAGCTGTTAAGGATTTTGTGTCTTTGAAATTGTCTCCCTTGCAGTTAACAGTATAGTGGGTCATTTACTCAGATTAACCAGCACGTTTCAATAAAAGTTTCAAGTCTAATTAATGGATCTTATTCCTGCATCTCCAGACAATGTTTCATATTGAAAAAGTTTGATCAATCTCTTAAATTGTCCGTGGTATATCATCCTGCATTGTCCATGGGATTTTTTAGTGTATAACATGAAAGTCAGAGTCAAGTGTCATGACAAGCGATATTCTAAGCCTTGTGTTTCATTGATCAACCCTTTGGAAGCGGCGATTGGGCCGTTTTTCGTAACAACTGGTGTCTGATAAATGGAGTCTCAGAGATGACTTGTTACAAAAGCTGACAACTTGGATGAAATACGGGTCTTCGAAAAGCATATCGAAATTGCTCTTTCAAATTTTGATCCTTCATTGAATCAAACTGATCTACAGACATTCAACTCGCACTTTTTGCTATGATATTGATTTTCTGAACTCCGAATATTTTTTGTTAGTTAGATGGCCAAATCTCAATTTAGTTTGAATAAAACGTGCCTTGAAATTTCATGTAACGTTTCTTTTTTGTTCAGTATATATAGTAGTCGGGCACTGGCCTCAAATTTCATCATACTTCATACGTTACAGTATTTCATACGTCGTGATTCCCACTTCACACTTAACAAACTTCACATTTCACATTCATATTCGCACTTCTGCTTCGTACTTCATGATAGGCGCTTCATAAGTTACACCTCATATGCATTTCATATTTCATTCAAGCTCCTTGTAAGAAAGTATACAGAGAGCTGTTGCAGTTACCGTGGGTGTACTGTTGCACAGTAAGTGTATGAATTCTGTTGGTACTCGGAAAATCGTTAGCAGTTGGCCCAGAGTTTTAAGTGTCGGTACCAGTCCAACCCGCTCAGAGTTTAGTTTATAATAAACATAATACGTGTAGCAGTTTGGTCGGACCACAAGTCCTTTCAACATTAGATACGGTCCTACCGCTCAGGTCAAGGTCATGGACTTAATATATGTAAAAATCACGCTAAAAGATATATAAAGGCTGATAATATCTCAGTGTCTGTTATAATTCAGTTAATATTGGCTTGATTTTCATATTTGGCCTTAAACTTTCACTCAGTACAACCCCGTCATGCTTGGTGGACTTAAGAGCAAGGTCATAGACTCAGAAATCTTATATTAAAACTCTTCAAAACCCTTACAGGTTCACGATGCATATATGCATACATTCACTGTTCTGAATATTGTTTAATGCTGATCAAAATTTAAACAGTACCACCAGCACTGCCCTCGCTGTCCGTAAAATCAGAGTCCTAGACTTAGAAGTTTGCTAGAAATGGGCGAGTACAAGTTAAAGGGAACTGTGCTGTCAGACATAAACTTCACATTTTATACTTCATGTATCACATTCCTTACTTCACAGTCTTCACACGTCATACCTCGCATTTAATACTGTTCCATCCTTCACTTTCGCATGATATGAAACGATCTTAACTCAAGCCATTTGCAAGGGATTCGTCTGTGACGTATGAAGTTGAAAGTGTTGCGTGTGAATTGTGACGTGTGAATACGAAGTGTAAAGTTGTGGAGTAATGCACCAGTCATTTGTACCCCCCCCCCCCCCGCCTCCCCCACAGGGGCTGGGAAATAGCGGGGATTTTGACTTTTCACTCTGCAAAGCCCTGGTATATGCCGTGCACTGTGGGGACATTTTTTAATGTCAAAACCCTGGAAAAGGTCTCTTTCCCACCCCCCCCCCCCCCCCCCCCAGGGGATCATATAAGTATAAACAATGTGTCACGGTTAATTTCGTTAAAAACACTCCACTGTTTTCCCTTCTGTTTTGGCGGGAATCAAAAGCCCGGCGTATCCACGGCACTGCCGGGACATCTCTCTGGTAAAAACACTGTACTTAAGCCCCGCTATGGCACCGCTATCCCCGGCCCCATGGGGGCCGTGTTTGCAAATGACTGGTGCATAAATAATAAAGAAATATGAAGTACTCGTATGAAGTGTTCAAATACCACCAGCGTATCAGATTTACACCACAAAATATATGTGACTTCCTGTTTATATCCCTAGATGACAAAAACCTTCCAGTGCAGAGTCTACTCTTATCCTTAATTAATTACCTACATCAGAAGCCACAATTTCCCCAAACTCTGATCGATCTGATTGATTTTTCACTCAGTAACATCGAAATGTGTGCCGCCATTGTCGTTGGTACTCACGTGACCTGCCGTATTTGGAGGTCACATGATCAACCGGGAACCGACTAAGTAAGATATCAAAAAAAGAATACAAGATATTAGCGCCATTTACATGCTTTGTATGAAAAAAAAAATGTTTGCTTGTCTGGCCTGTGTTATTGCTGAACAATTTTCAAGAGAGAATGTTTGGAAGGACGCAGTCTTGTTTGCAGAAAATCAGGATCAACTAAGTAAGAGGTGCCACTTGAAAAGCTGATGTTGAAAATATCTTAAATTTTGACGTATTTTCGGTTTTTAAAAGTCTACAAATCATTGTTGTGGGTAAAATCTTGCTCTGGTAGAAAGCAGAGTTCCAGCCCCCCCCCCCCCCCCCCCCCCCCCCCCCCTGCATACGACATCCGCAATTGATGCGATGTATCTTATATGTCTAACGTGCCTGACAGGCTCTCACAGTGATATATCCCCTTAAAAAGACAATTGTCGCGATCGGCAGTTTAGGGTTAAAGAAATGAAGTTGCTTCTAGACTTGCAACTTTTATATTTTATTGTGAATCCCCGTTTAGAAAGGAGGCATATGGAGATGACAGCTGTTTATCCTGAACGTGTCCCCATTATCTTTGAATCATACAATGACCATTTTGATGCTATTTTCTTTCCATTTTCTTACTTTTGTTGCTATTTTCTCCTTGCTGTTGGACACATACAGGTCTAAAACCGACAAAGCCCCGACAAATGTGGTAACTATATGCAGTTTTATAATCTAATGAAAGTCAAGCCGAACCATCTGCAGTATGCATTTACATTTGC
Source organism: Ctena decussata (assembly GCA_963989385.1). Classification (NCBI taxonomy): domain Eukaryota; kingdom Metazoa; phylum Mollusca; class Bivalvia; order Lucinida; family Lucinidae; genus Ctena; species Ctena decussata. The sequence continues at coordinate 46,684,520 of OZ022506.1, forward strand.
ATAATGATAATGATATGCGTGATTAAAATTAGGAGCCATGAACATTGTTCTAACCTATAAAGGACACTAGTCCTCACATTGATAGTGTACTTTGAAGCGCAATTACAAGATATATGTACCGTCAAAGTCTAAAAAATGGGGCATCTAAACTAATTACCGTAACTGTCTCAAAAATGAACAGTTTGGTTTTTACATGTACAATGAAGTAATGCTTCCAAAAGACACGTTTAAAAGTTGGAATGACAAACACAGCGTAGACCCTGATCAGACTGTGATCTAGATCTACACTGTTTGCACGGACCTACATGTCCCAATATTTTGATTATTTACGGTACAAGTATCAAGAATGTAGCGTGATAATAAATATTTTAACAACAGTCTGACACTTTCAAGTAATTTAACAGCTACGCCCCAGGCCAGCTACTAAAAGCTATGTTGCTAAAGTGTCATTTGTTATGTTTGCTGTCAATGTATACAATGCACAGGTTTTGTACAAACTCTGAAATGGTGCATCTGTCAGTTTGTAGGCAGACAGATTCACCCCTGGTAAACGATGTATATACAAGGGCTGTTACGGAACGAAAAAGAGCTGTTACGAAACGAAAAAGAGTCATAGATACCAAACGTCCTGCTGACTGGGTCGTTTGGTAACTATGACTCATTTTCGTTTCATAACAGCTCTTTTTCGTTTCGTAACATCCTTGAAAACATAGTTAACAAGGTGTAAGATTGAGAAAAAGAAATACCAACAGTGGAATCAAATCAAATATTAATGCTTTTACTCACCATCATCCTACTTTGGTTTAACAACTTTTTCATACAAGACAAATGCATAAATTTTGTATAAACATTAAGTTATATTAAATATGCTTGGAAATGATCGCATTCTTTCGTACTGTAACCTATATCTTTTTAGCCTCAAACCAGCTGAATTCACACTGTTTTCATTGTTGTTCCCTTGCTGATGGATTTTACGTCCAGTTTTTCAATAGTATTTCAGTCATATCAGGACTATTGGAGGGTGATAATCTAAGGCTTTGTGAAATGGGACCCCACTTACGGATTGAAAAGATGTCTACCTCCAGCAGGAATCGTACGCGGACCGCTAGCTTATTTGGCCAGATCTTAACCAATTGAGTTACCGGGGCTCCTTCATTACTCTTGCGGGTTCATTTTGCTTTCTTATTAGGTCATTATATATATTATTTTTTATTTTCAGTAAAGAGAGAGGAAAAGCCGAAACAGAGCCTGAGAGAACTGCTTATGACTCGGCTTTCAACGATAGAGGCCAAGGATATCAAACAGCATTTTGACGTCAAGCATCATACGGAAGATATCTATGGTGATCCACGGTTTCTTCATGCGGACGGAAGCCAGGTCAGACAACCTGGAACCAACAACTTCGATTCTGTCGGAGAAAAAGTGGATCTTGTGTTAAAAGAAGGCAAAGCTTTTATTACTGTGACTGTAACCGCTGAGAGAATAACTCCAGTGGATTTAGAATTTAATGTTTGGCGCAAAAATCAAGCAATTGTTACTCGTGTCATAGAGGTTGATTTGTTGGCAACGGAGCATCGCAGACGACTGTACCATGAAGTGATGGAGGAACCAGGTTATAAATCACGTGGTACTTCTAATTATAGAGCTGGACCAAATGAGACTGTGTTAGACAGTCAGCAGACATTGGAACTATTCACACGAATATTAGGTGCAGCGGACGGCGAAGGTGATAAGGAAGATATTACGGTAAAAACACGACAAATGAAAACAACAGCGCCATTTTCATCAGGAATGGATTTATTGTATTAGGCAGCAACCAATTTACAGTGCGCAAACACCATTGAACACTGTTATACATTTAACGTATACAGACATTGCATGGACGTTTCAACATTGTGTGATATGTGGATTTCAACGGAAACAAACCGTTCGAAAGCACAAAAAAACCTAAACGTTCAGATCATGAAATAAGTATCATTTGCAAGTCTATTCAGGTCTTTCCAGTCTCAAAGTGATGAGTAATTGTCGTGACATTCTTGTCGTAGTGAGTTGCTTTATATAGAAAATGTGTTATATAGAAGACAAAGAAGCAAGGACGATTATGCAAGAACGATTATTGTTATGAGCCTGTACGTGGCTCTAACATACTTTGCGATTTCGGGATTTAATGAATGGTCAGTCAACGCATTGTAAAATTATTTTCGAGGAAAGGACGGGGAGTCTTGTACAACGTCTTCCATAACTTTCGTCATTTTCAAGCCCATGCTACTGTCGCAGGATTTAAATAACAAGTGAATATTCACAAATGAATTTAAGATTATAGCTTTAGTTGCTCACGGACGCGGACCGTTCCCGTTGTCGTCAAAAGCAACATCGCGAAAGAAAGAAATGGTGACAGCATTCATTGTCTGAGTTTAGTTGGTTTTTTTTTTCGCTTATGTATGTAGAAATTATGGTGCCTCTGCGGTTATCAGAGCCGGGACACGAGAAAACCAACGAAGTGGCAAAAGCACCCAGGGAAGACTCAGATCAGCTTGAGCATCCGCCCAGTCTGATCAGAGTCTTCACTGTCCACATGGAGGTCGCATAACCCCTCAGTTACCCTCTAAACGCGCAACAAAGACCCTGATCAGACTTGGCGGATGCCCAGGTTGAGCTGAGTCTGCGCTGGGCGCTCAACCACTTTGTTTGCTTTTTCGTGTCTTGGCTCACTTGTTCTCTCAGACCATCAATGATCTTTAATGAATGCAGATTTGTGGAAAAGGTGACATGCGAATGCCCTGCTCATACTGCGTATGTGTGCATGCTAAAATGTTCGCATGTGGCAGTTCTTACATTTTTCACCACACCCCTCATAAGTAGTGCCAGTGTCTCAGAAACGAATAGGAATAGGTAATAGGGGCAGTTAAGGTATAGTTTATCAGATTTCTGCCTACAAAAGTTTTTTCCCCGGATTAGGACGGTTTCGCCGAGATGGCTTTTAATAGGGTTCACAACATATTTTAATGAAGCGAAGTCTTTCCTTCAAGAGAGATGACCTCCACTAAGATAGCAGAGTTGTTACCATTTAAAGTGTTCTTATACCTGTACGTTTTCATCAAAAAATCCGAACTAGTTGAATATACAATCTGCCATTGACAGGTTGGCGCAACTGCAAAAGGTAACTGGGTCTACGCTGTTTGCTTATTACCTGTGTCCCACATCTGAGGGCTTTACGGTATGTGTAGGCTGAAGATTCAGACGATTACTAGATCAAAGAGATTATTGTTAGTGATGACAAGAAAGGACTCAAAACAACATTTAAGGTGTTTCGATATACCTCCTCTATTTGACCCCCTTGATAGCATAACCTTTCCAAAATAGAGTCTCGCTCCTAGAGGAGATAAATCTTTTCTTTGAAGAGCTGACCACCATTGAGAAGAGAGGCAAAAGTGAAAAGGACATTGTTACTTCATAGCATGGAAACAACCTGCATATGAATAGCATATACCTGACTGACATGTGCAATATGAATATGCTTAAATACGTTATTTGCATGTGCTTTAAGGGGTATGGGTAAAACTCCATGTTTTTTTCCCCAAATCTTTACTATGGGGAAACACTGTGACTTCCTGTTCGCTTCCTGGGTAATAAAATCCTTTCAAAAAAAGGGTCTACTTTTAAAGGAAGGAGTTTGCTCCTAAAGAAGCAAATTCAGTTCTTTTATAGTTAATCCTGTTTAGCGGGAGACAAAAAATGAAAATAGCAAAATTGCTTTCCCTGAAGTGTACCCTTTCATCTTTTTTTTTTGTCTCGAAACGGTTCAAACGCATGGCACAAATACGGCATACTGCGCATACGGCATACTGCCTTACTTATTGTGAAAATATGTTTCCTTATCATGCGAGTCATATGTGATATGTTATTGTTGGTCTTGCCATATCGTGTTATATATAATTCAACACATTGCAATTTTATATGTAAAAATTTACCACATTATGGGTTAAGTTGTTCATATATATGAGCAGAACATACATATGTTGTACATATATGTATAAAATTGTTAAATATATGTTTACTTATGTGCTTGCAATATGCGATTTCCAGTATTTATCTGAGATCCCAGCTGGCACACAACGTGGAAACAACAGTGAATCAACGTTGATTCAACAGCATGACGTGGAACCCACGTTGGCTCAATGTTTGTTCAATGTTGTATACCCTATGGGATGTTTGTTTGTTACATGGACGCTTTTCTTACTGAGACCCCTTATCATAATCGGGATCCGAATAAACTTTCATGACATTTCGACGCTGTTGGAGAATAGTTTTAACCCTTTCCTCCCAAAAAACTGGCTATAAGAAAAACGACTGTATAGTAAATATTTCCACCTTCGCCATAGTCATTTCTCGCTGTAGGAGCATTTGATATATATTATGATTTCTCAGTCTCATTGTAGGTGAATTCCCCGTCTCTGTTGCACATATACCGTGAGCTGCGACACGGCAAAACCAACAAAGTGGAATGTGCGTCCAGCGAAGACTCAGATCAGCCTGGGCATCCGCCCAGTCTGATCAGAGTATTCGCTATCCGCGTGGCGCTAGCTTAGATCCTTAGTATAGCTAAGGAGCTAGCGCCACGCGGACAGCGCGTAGAGGATTTACTATGAAAAAATCATAGCCATTTTTGGGGTGTGTTGGGGAGCGGGGAGATTTCAAAGGGAAAAATCCAGTCTTTTACAAATGTATTAATCCTGTATCTTTTTTTCTTCGGCTCTATCTATGCCTGAAGTAATGACTGAATGGCTGGTGACGGAGACTGTATTGCAACGTTAACTACCGGTTTCTTGTAAAGTTTATGACTATTTAGCTGTAAGCTGAACTATTTAATTGAAACGCTTCGAGTTTCGTTTAGTCAGTCGCCCATTACGTCGTTTTTGTGCCGCTTGAATATACAGTTATGTATGTTCTTTCTTGTAGAAAATAAAGTGAATATATTTTGCTGCAAGCGATCAACATTAAGGACGAATGAGTACACTTTCACGGGGAAGCAACTCTGTCATTCTAATCTTTACATCTCTTCACAAATGAAAAGAAAAGGGAGGTGTATCCATATAACAGATGTCATGTTTTGTCCTTAAAATCTCGTTAGAGAGGATGTGGATGGCCAGAGAGGGGAGGTCTCACAATGTAGCCAGTCTCTTACAAATATTTTCAGCTGAAAAAATATTAGCGAAAGGGAAAACTGACTCTGTAAGTGGTGCATCTTAGCAAATCAGTGGTTCTACTTCGTACGTAAGTAGGGACAAAGTGGACTAAGTACCCTTGGCTTGCCAAGATGTAAGGGGTGATATTCCATTATTTCGTCATCTGCCCTGTATTCATATATCTGGTGTGGAGGGATGGGGAGGTTAGGGAGTTGGGGGTATGGGGCGGGGTGGGGTGGGGTGGGAATTACTGACTGACAGTTCCATCGTAAGGCTTATATGTTACATTATGCAATTATTGACTGCTTTAAAACAGTGATACATGTAATATGAAATAAACCTCACAAGGTCAAAATGTGTTCCGTTTTCTTTAGTTTAATACCGAGTAATATGCCCAAATTGTGTTGTGCATCAGAAGAAGAAAAAGAAAGAAAGAAAGAAAGCATCGAAGATAGTCAACTTTCGATCTCTGGAACACTGATATCTCAAAATACGCTCTTATATCAAAGAATATAATATACATCTAAATAACTCTTTAGTTCAAATTTTTGGCCACCTGGCCTTTATCAAGAAGAATCAATACTAAATCAAACTACATGGCCTTTATCAAGAAGAATCAATACTAAATCAAACTACATGTTTGACTTAGTATTGATTCTTCTTGATAAAGGCCAGGAGGCCGAAAATTTGAAATACATGTAAAAAGTGATTTAGATAAATATTATCATGAATAACTTCCCTTGTGAAGAAATATTGAAGAAATTCAAAGAATATAGTACGGACACCCGACACATGTCCTATTTTCCCCCAAAAAAAATTACTTTGAGATACCAGTAGTTTGAGATGAACGTCAACTTTGAGTTATCAGGAGTCGACTGTACAAACTTTTATCAGGAGTATGCAGAATTCAACACAATCTTTTGAGAATTGCCAAAGTCTTGCTGGATGAAGTTGCTGAAACTTTTCCACAGTTCGAAGTTAGTTCCAAGACTGTGTATTTGTATAAACAAAGTTCGGTCAGCCAATGCTTCCTCTTACTATGATTTCTGTCGTACATGTTCTAAATATTGGGACAGATAGGTCTAAGCAAACATTGCAGACCAAGATCAGACTGGAGTCTGATCAGGGACTATACTATTTGCAATTTCATCTGTAGCTTTAAACGGATTTCTGCATTAAAAAATTTTGAAAAAAAAATAGGTGTCCCAATATTAAGAATATTTGCGGCAAACAACCAAACAGGTTACAGTAAACAAGAGGAATGGTGCGTGATGTTTTTTTTTTTTCTTTTTTTTTTTTGTTAAGAAAAAATCAGAATTTGTAATAAATTGATTGTCAAATAGTCAAACATCCGTCACTGTATTCTGTGCGAAGACGTTTTTGTTTCCAAAGAACGCCAATATGCCAAGGTGTATGATGGTTAGTATCGCTCCGTTTACTTGATCAGCCATCATTCACTTTACATAGTTACCAAAGTCATCGGAAACGTGTGGACGGAAGAGAACAAGTGAGTGAGTGAGTGAACTCGGGTTTAACGTCCCACCACCAACGAGGTCATATGGAGACGGGACCTCGGTTTAAAGTCTCATCCGAAAGACCGGAGAAGCGGGGGATCGAACTTGCGACCCCTGGATTGGTAGTCCGGAGTGTTATCCACTACACTACAGCCGCTCCCGGAAGAGAACAAGATTGATTTCCACAGAAGTAGACATCCTGGTTTAAAAAAGAAAGTGTAAGCTGTTTGAACTTATGTATAAGATTTGAGAGAATTGGACTTAAAAGCTAGCAAGGATGCAATTCTGGGTGCAGCGTTCCCCATTTTTAACAGGATTTATTGCATAAATATCGGCGTCACACGCTATGAATTGGCATGTTTTAACGAACACAAAACCATGTACTATTATGGATTTTCACGCGCCGATAATGACCACCTTAGCGACTTTTCATATGAAAGTTGCAGGGCAATACTCCGTCAGTACAGAAACGAGTGGCAAGACTGCAGTTGAAGATATCCGTTTAAGACTTTAACGGAAGAGTAATAGGCCTACAAATTCGGAAGATATCCGTTTAAGACTTTAACGGAAGAGTAATAGGCCTACAAATTCGGATATTGTAAAAGTGAAAGTGCAGACGATATCGAGTGAAAACTTTGGTGAACATGATTATGACTGGTAAAATACTGCTAAAGGATGAACAAAAATTCACGGTAGCCGACTATGGCCTGAGCCGAGGATTTTTATAGACATGCATAGTGCGTGTAGGCCGAATCAGCAAGGTAATGGCGATGACGCCGAAAAAAGTGCGCCAACATTTTCGTTTTTTTAAAGATCTAGCTTTATGCAATAATAGCGATCAAACATGTTTTTCAATTCATTAACGTTTGCAAGGTCCCTCGGGAGATGTTGAAAACCCCGGCCTCGGGCCTTGGTATTCAACATCTCCCTCGAGACCTTGCAAACGTTAATGCATAGAACACCTCGTTTTGATCCCTATAGTGAAGTATAAGTTAAGGGTAGTCCAACAGTCCAGGAGACCAGCTGAAGAACAAATTTTACGCCATGATTGATGATTTTAATGTTAGGCGGTGTAGTTAAAGGGAAAGAGACCTAGACGTTGGGGCTGACACAGCTGTGTATGCCAGGCTGACGTAAAAACTTTCAAAAGCAACTAAGTGTTAAGTAAGAGACAAGTGTACATATAATAGCAGCATCACAAAAGAAACTTTCAAAGTTATGACGATTGTAGTCATTATGGTTAAGGTGAAACGGACTTAAGGTCGACGTAATTTTAGTCGTGGAAATTACAAAGACTGCAGAGCGTGAAATATAGGTCAAGGCAAAAGTAAATACATCATCCCTGAAGACCATTCTGAGAAGAAACTTTAATTTCAGATTTGATGTTTGTAAGTGTCATTGAGAGAAATCGACTTTAACGCTAGGGTCGACGCTTTGCGGACGAATGAACGGACGGATGGACTGACGGACTGAAAATTGAACTCCTATATCGCACCTTCCTCAAGCCGATGCAGCAAAAATGACCATTGTATGAGAATTCAGGGCGCCAGATCAGGCGTAACAGGGCTCATTTAGAGACAATTTTACTTGTTTTTCTCATAAAACATACGTTGTGATGCCTCATTGAAATCGTCTCGCCGAGACGCTTCTAGAGAGGGGTCGCAATATAATTATGCCTTAGATGAAAAATAAGAAACTTTATTGATCATTATTATCCTCAAACACCCACCTTATCTGGAGCTCTGAATTGAGATGCGCTGTGTGTTTACATTCAAGTTCATGTACTTAACACCAGCTGCAGTAAAGTCAAATAAAATCTATAAAAGTTGCCTTTGGAAACAAAGAACATATACAAGAAAGACCTATTGTCTTTTGCAAGCCAGCAAACGCCGCCCCTAGTGCCGGCTTGAGCGGTACTCGACTTTAAAGGTTACTCCGATGGGCTCAGTGATTCCAAAAACACTACGATGAAGCACGAGGTGACATTTTACAGCCACCACACGGTACGTAACAACAGATGCAGTGAAACGCCTCAGTTTAAGCCTCAGTTCAAGTAAGATGTGAAAAGGGTCCTGGTAGGGGAGGTAACTCGGAAAATGACCGGCTAGAATACGCTCCAGAGTTGTACTTTGGGTATAAGTAACTGTTGAAGAAGAAAGATAGGAAGAAATGAAGAAGTTTTTTTTTCAGTTATAAGAATCTTACCCCAGTTTTGCAGACTGGCCTCAGAAACGGTCATTTACCGTAAAGATTTTGAGTATTGGGCCAGGTAGGTCTGAGCACAGGAACTTGTAGCTGTCAAAAGCCCGAAAACAGTGATGGTGAGCCTAAAGGGCTCGAGCCCTTTAGGCTCACCATCACTGTTTTCGAGCCCTTTAGGCTCACCATCACTGTTTTCGGGCTTTTGACTGATTTAAGGGTTATTTGATCGAACTACAAGTTCCTGTGGTCTGAGCAAATTAAGTGCAGACAGAGATCAAAGAACTTGAGAGTAATTCTGTTAACCTTCCCCGAGGTAAAATACAAACTGCATTTCACATGCGTCAACTAATTTAAAATCCGCTCTAAACCACCCGTGGCTAACTATGTATATTCAAGAGCTGTTACCAAACGAAAACGAGTCTTAGTTCCAAAACGACCTGGTCATTGTGGCTAAACAAATTTGTTTACCCACGATGGCCAAGTTTTTTGGATTATCGTTTTGTAACAGCCTTTTTTTCGTTTTGTAATAACCTAACCCCAGGAGTGTAACTTCGAATTGGCATTTGGAACAAGTTGCCAATTTGCAAGAATAAGCGGATTGGGATCTGCTGCCGTTTGCCGGTTTCCTATGTAGCTTTAATCGACTTAAAAACACTCTAATCGAATTGGCACCTGGCTGCTTGTTGCCAGTTGCCAATTCAAAGAAATTTTCTACTTGGCATCTGGTTGCCGTCTGCCGGTTTTCTATGTAGTTTTAATCGTCTTTAACCCTCTCAACTCGAATTAGCATCTGGCTGCCAGTTGCCAATTCGCAAGATTAGCAAATTAGCATCTTGCTGCCGTTTGCCGGTTTCCTATTTAGCTTAAATCCGCTTAAAATCCACTCAAATGGAATTGGCACCTGGCTGCCAGTTGCCAGTTGCCAATTCACAAGAATTTTCGAATTGGCATCTGGCTGCTAGTTACCAGTTGCCATTTAATTAGATTTTGTGAATTGGCATCTGGATGCCGTTTGCCACTTGCCTATTCACCTGGTATGTTCTTAAACCCTCTCGAGTCGAATTGACATCAGTCTACCTGTTGCCAGTTTCTAATTCACTGGAATTTGCGAACTGGCATGTGGCTGCCGTTTGCCAGTAACCTATTCAGCTGTTATGCTCTAAAAGCATCTCAAATTGAATTGACATCTAGATGTCATTTGCGTGTTGCCAATTCGCGAGAATTTGCGAATTGGCATATAGAATGTGAAGTTAGCTGCTATTTGTCAACTGCCGATTGAATAGGCAACTGACAACTGGCAACTGGTAGCCAACTTCACGAACATCTGGTGGTGTACATGTAAATGTATAACTATGCGTACATATAAACATGCGTTATCATTTATTCAATTATTTTTTTCTTGCATACGGGGTTTTATTATCCTTATGGGTGTTAGTACCTCGACTTCAAACAGGATTGCTCACTGTAAAACCTTTAAATTTGGCGGTCATTTTATTTTGTCGATATTGGCGGTCAAGGAGAAAATCGCCTAATCAAAATGCCAATAATCGTGAATTGAGCTTTATTAATCCTCATACTGATACCATATTGATAAAGCCGATACATTATATACTGCTCTAAATGAATTAAGGGATATTAAGACATTTCAGAGAGCAAAATTAAAAAAAAATAGGTAGATGAATATGAGACTGTTATAATTCATAAAACCAATATTCATAGAGACCTTCAATATGAATTTTAATACGTTCAAGGTTGTCACGTGGCCAAGAGTCAAAAGGTCGACACCCAAATTTCGCACGGATCCAGTACAGCAACGACTAATAATTTTATGCAGACTTTATTAAGAGAGACGCATGATGGCTCAGTTAACAAGATTCAGATACTTTTTAGCGGCTCCGGGGGAGTTTATAGGATAGGAAGGCTCCGTCGTCCGTCGTCGTCCGTCCGTCGTCCGTCCACAATTTCAAACGACTTCTGAAACCGCTGGGCATTTGTAACCAAATTTCATATGTGGCCTCCAGAGGAAGGGGAAACGAAAAGTTGTTCAGATGGTCCTGGTCACATGACCAACATGGCCGCCATACATGGTAAAAATGTTTAAAAAATCTTCTTCTCCAGAACCAATAAGCCGATTGCCTTGAAACTTGGTATGTAGCATCGGGTACGCAAGTACTACCAGGATTGTTCAAATTATGACCTTGGGTTGACTTTTTTACGGCAATGCCAAATTTGCTTCCTGGTGCTTTTATATGGGAAAATACTAGAACATAAGATATCTTGAAAAATGTTGAAGATTTTGGGCTAAAACTCGGTATCTACAGTCGTCTTAATGAGTACATGAAGATTTATGAGTACAAGAGGTCAAGTTCATTCTTTGACCCTTGACACAGAACTCTTATATTTTGACAATTTCAAACAATCTACTCAAAAGCCACTGGGCCACTTGAAACAAAATTTCATATAGAGCCTTCAGGGTTTGAGGGAACGAAAATTTATTCATAAGGTCCAGGTCACATGACCAACATGGCCGACAATTGACTGATGGCCTTGGTACTTGGTATGTAGCATTGAGTCCTCGAGTACTATCAAGATTGTTCAAATTATGACCTTGGGTTGACCTTGCCCTTTTTACAGCAAGGTCAAATTAGAAAAATGCTAGAACATAAGATTTCATGGAAAGTTTTGAAGATTTAGGCCTAAAATTGGTTTGTACAGTCATCTTAATGAGTACGTGAAGATTTGTGAGTTCAAGAGGTCAATGTCAATCTTTGACCCAGAACTCTCATATTTTGACAATTTCAAACAATTTCCTCAAAAGCCACTAGGCCAATTGAAACCAAATTTCATATAGAGCAGGAATGAAAATTTATTCATAAGGTCCAGGTCACATAACCAACATGGCCGCCACGCTCATATATGTTAAAAACCTTTAAAATCTTCTTCTCAAGATCCGATTGACCTATAGCCTTGAAGCTTGGTATGTAGCATTGGGTACTCCAGTTCTATCATTTTGAACACCAAAATGATGACCTTGGGTTGACCTTGACCATTTTATGGCAAGGTAAAATATGGGAAAATGCTAGAACATAAGATTGCATGGAATGTTTGAAGAATTAGGCCTAAAATTGGTAAATACAGTCATTTTAATGAGAACATCAAGATTCATGAGTACAAAAGGTCAAAGTCGTTCACTGACCTTTGACCCTGAATTCTCATAGTTTGACAATTTCAAACTTCTTCTTAAAAGCCACTGAGCCAGTTGTAACCAAATATCATGTAGAGCCTTCAGGGGTTGAGGAAACGAAAATTTCATCAAATGGTCTGGGTCACATGATCAACAGGCCGCCATGCCCATAAATGGTAAAAACCTTTAAAAATCTTCTTCTCCAGAACCATTTGACCGATGGCCTTGAAACTTGGTATGTAGCATTGGGTACTCCAGTACTAGTAATAAAGTTCAAATTATGACCTTGGTTTTACACTGACCTTTTTTACGGCAAGGTCAAATATGGGAAAATGCTAGATCATGAGATTTCATGGGAGGTTTGGAAAGTTTTGGCCTAAAAATTGGTATATATAGTCGTCTTAATGAGGTCATGAAGAATTGTGAATACAAGAGGTCAAGGTCATTCTTTGACCTTTGACCCAGATCTCTCATCTTTTGATACTTTCAAACATTTCCTCAAACGCCAAAAGGCTAATTGTAAACACATTTCATTTAGAGTCTACAGGGGTTGATTGAACAAAAATTTATTCAAACGGTCCGGGTCACATGACCAACATGGGCACCATTCCCATTTATGGTATAAACCTTTAATATTTTTCTTCTCCAGAACCAATACACCTATGGCTATGAATATTGGTAAGTAGCTTAGAGTACCGGAATACTCCAAGACTGTTCAAATGATGACCTTTGGTTTACATTGATTTCTTTTTTTTTTGCGGCAAGGTCAAATATGGTAAAATGCTAGGACATAAGATTTCATGGAAAGTTTTGAAGATTTTGGCCTAAAAATAGTATATATGGTTGTCTTAATGAGTACATGAAGATTTATGAGTACAAGAGGTCATGGTCAGTCTTTGACTTTTGACACCAAGACTTTCAGACATAAGAAAAACCCACTTTTCCAATTGTTCAGGTGAGCGATTCAGGGCTTTTTGGCCCTCTTATTTCGTTCGGTTTTATCACGGTACGAAATATACTAGGCTTACACAGCTGGTGACATTTGCAAGGGCCCTTCATTTTAAATAACGCAATAAAGTCTACCAATTTGGACGTTTTAAGTAGGGAAAATTATGAAGAATTTTGATATTTACAGAATTAATAGTTCTAGCCGATGCGAAATTGACGGGTGTAGACCCCATAGTCCTTTATGTGTTGCTCTAGGTCACTTGACCTGTTGTGATGTTTCTGTGTTAGCTTGAATAGTGTTCTATCAATAGACAATAATAATCTAACCCAGCCATTATTATTATTTTTGTATGTCAAAATATCCCCTACTATTTTGTGAGCATTATATATTACACTGACGTAAACACGATAGAAGACCAAAGAAAATAATCGAGAAAAAACAAAACAAAAACAAAAAAATGATTTCATGATTTTTAAAATGTCAGACATCTCAATCCAGCGGGCACACAAGGTTGAATCGGTATTGACTCAACCTTGATTCAACGTCATACAAGGTTGAATCAATATTGAATCTACCTTGATTCAACGTCATATGACGTTGAATCAAGGTTGAGTCAATACCGATTCAACCTTGTGTGCCAATAAGTATCACTGACAAGTATCATATTATCATTTGTGACAAGGCAGAACAGATTAGTGACACTACTTCAATCTCTCAGTTGAAGAAAATGAATGAACTTTTGTTAACTGCATAAACGCACGGACCTATTTAAACAATAGCCGTATTAATATCATCAATGAAATAAATAGGTTGCGACTCAGATATATGATCAATTGCATTGTGTATTTGTTTTTCTTTCTTTTTTTCTTTTTTTGACATTTCAAAAGAAGAAATATGCAAACACTGCATTTTCCCACAGAAAGAATAAATGTCTTATCACCTCGTAGAATTCGGATCGCGAATGGCCGCTACGACTAAGGTAAAAAAAATTCGTTTTTGTTTACTTCATATTTCTATTTGATTTATTTATTTATTTATTTATTTATTTATTTATATGTATTTATTTTCACAAACCACAAATACGCGGAAAATAAAAAGCCGCCACAAGGTCCGTTTCATAAAATCCGCCAAATTAGGTTGCCGCCAAAGTGTTTACAGTAAAAAATGTGTTCGAAAGTTTGAAAACTCTATGCATCCAACCATATTCTTGCCTTTCGAGAAGATTCATGTCTAAATGCTTAAGTTGTCATCCGAAAATTTAGAGAATTTGCTCCAGTCCGTATTTATGTCAAAAAAAAGAGAAAAAAAAGGAGCCTAGCTTGCAGTAAGTGGTTCTTAGATATTTTGTTTAAATAAATAGCATAAATCCGGAAAAGGACATAGCACAACCAGGGTCCGAGGTTATAAAACTTGAGTATAATCTCAAACTCAAAATAACTCAAAATAAAGCACACTGATTGGCTGCTTCGGAAGCAGCCAATCAGTGTGCTTTATTTAGAGGCTGAGAATGTACTCAAGTTTTATAACCTCGGGGCCTGTGCTTATGAAATTATGTTCTGAAAAAAAAAGTAATCAGATCATATACACATCCATTCATAACTGCATGCCAGGTAGGCTATCCTAGCTCAATATTTGTTCAGACATGTTGTTTCTATATAAAACGTTTTTATTACGGAAAGGAAAAATTTGGACGGACACAAGGCGACAAGTGCGTGCAACTATGGTTACATACCGCTAAGCCACTTAGGGAACGTTGTTAGGAGAATTGGACTGAACTGAACTGAACTGAAAGGAAAACTTAACGAAATATCTACAGAAAATGCTTATCAGGCCATCAGCACCTCAGGGTGCAACTATATGCTAATTAAGCGGCTCTTCAGGTATTTGATTCACAATGTTGATCCAATGTTAAAGCTCTGTGCCGAAAAAGGGACATAACTCAATCCAATAATTACGAACTTCGGATCTCAAACATTAAATTGCTTAATCATTCCCAAACATAAACATCATAACTTGAGCAGTTCCTCAAATATTCTGTTAAAATTTAGTGTCGCGTTTTTAAATGTACTGAGTATATATAAGGTCAGTTCTTGAAAAATTGTTTCTTTTTCTGTCGCTTTACTCATTTATGATGACTTGCTTGTTTACTGATCATTTTAATCATTTTAATAAAAAAAAAAGCCAGTCATGCAGGAAGAAAATACCAAATGCAGTATGAAGGACACCGTACCTTAATAATTCTAAATATTGGGACAAATATTGAGCAAACAGTGCAGACACAGATCAGACTGCTCCTTTGGGAGCAGTCTGATCAGGCACTACACTGTTTGCTATTCCATCTGCATCTTTCGGAAGCATTTTATAATAAAATTTCTCTATTTTTAGTACAATTAATATGGTAACTGGGATCCCAATTTTTAGAATGTTTTACCGTAATTTACAAAATGCAGTGTGAAGGACACAGTAATAGTAATGCATTTCATTGATCTATTACAAACACAAAACAGAAAGAGAAGACCAGAAGGAAAGATTCGTGTCACACAAAAAGTATGTATTTTTATATGTTAACTGTTTACAGTGATACATACATATGTGTTGCTAAAATTACATTGCACACTTATTAGATTCTCAAATTGCATTTTGTGCATTTTTGTGTAATAAATAAAGTGCAAAAGCATATCAAAAATATTCTAGGTATTGTGACCAGTCTGACAGGTCTGAGCAAACAGTGCAGACCCAGATCAGACGGCTCCTAAAGGAGCTCTTAAAGGAGCAGTCGGATCGGGGTCCACACGTTGAAAAGACATTAACTGGAACGTCAGTTCAAAGTCAGTTCAACATTGTGTAACTACTGGGAGGGTCTCCCCCTAGTTTGCCTGGACAAGCTATGAACAGTAATTAACGGAAATAATGCATTTCAATTTACCTTTACACTCGTCGCCGGCTGGCCCAACCTTTATTCGAACCCGCGACCTCCTACCGCATATTATTGTAACCTGCACTATGACCACGCCACCACGGAGCCTATCTACTTTGTATATTATGCATTGACCGCTCGGTAAGAAAAGAAGGTATTCTGGTTTTGGTATATTTTCAATCGGCGCAGAGAGTTGTATTACCGACTGTGAAAAAAAAACTAAAGGCAAGGGATGTTCAAGCATTTTTGCACACACGGTGTGCAAAATGCTTGAACACCCTTAGCTTTAGCCACTACACGCTTATGTGATTCTTTACTTTTTATTACAGGATAATATGCTAATCTGCGGCGAAGAGATGGGACCCGTGGAAGATGGAGTAACTAGACCCTGGTATAAAATCAACAGGCGGCTGTTGCCAGTGAAGGGCATATACTTTACTTTTGTTGCCGGTAATTTTTGTTTCGGTTAAGCTTTTCTTTCTTACGTATATTATAATTGTACAGTGTCTGTCCATGGATGCATCAATTATGCGCACAGTAACAAAGTCTGAAAATCTAGATCCGTAGCAATCGAAGAAAAAATAATAGACTCGGTTTGAGTGAGTCTACGTCCCATTTCCATATAATGAAGTACGCAACACTGGTCACGCGTCTAGCACCGGCTTAAGCAGAGCGCTACTTTTCAAACTGATCTAATTACAAAGGATCCCGAAGAAATTATATTGTCTTTACAATGATGACACAGGACGAAAATGAAAGGCCTTCTATGATTAAGGCGAGCATTCTCCCAATTAGATCGGCGCGAAAGGTCCGAGTTTTCAAAAGTATAAAGTATGCAAATTTTTCCTCGCAGCGCTTCCACAGCTATGTAAACCGAGTGAAATCAGATCATTTGTGGTTCAGACCCAAAGACATGGGGAGATAATCCAGTCTGACCCCACCTACCCTAAATTCAAGGTTTTCGCATATCTCATTTTTTTGAGGTAATAAAAATATTGAAATCATTCAGTCATTCCATACATGTTTGTCATACATGCATGCTAAATACACGCATATCACAATACAAAGCAATGTTTTCTTCTTGTTACGCTTGACTGGCATTTAAACTTGCAAAACCATATTTATACTTCCGGTCAAAGCGGTCAAAAGAGAACGCTTCACTTAAACTGAAATACAAGTACCCCCCCCCCCCTTCCTCCCCCGTGACCCAGCTTTTCCTTTATGCAGCAGACTTATGCGATGCAAGTACGCAATATATATGAGTGGGAAGCTGGGTCACGGGGGGGGGGGGACGATACTCAGTAAGCCAAAATAGAAGAATGGTCAACAGTAGCACTGTGATCTTCAATCTTCAAGGATTATATTGTGTACCATGACCTTGAAATGAGGTCAAGGTCACATACACGTAGTCAAAACTATCCAAAAACTATCCAGTGTTGTCTGTTATGTAAGTAATGTAAGTCAAAAAAGCGTGAACTGTATACAATAAATCATTATTTCAACGATTTTGAAGATAATTTACAATTTATCTCAACAATGACGTTAACGTCAACGAATTTTTAACGTATTTTACATGGACAGAAACACTTGAAAA
This sequence comes from Ctena decussata, assembly GCA_963989385.1. Lineage (NCBI taxonomy): Eukaryota > Metazoa > Mollusca > Bivalvia > Lucinida > Lucinidae > Ctena > Ctena decussata. The sequence continues at coordinate 46,702,066 of OZ022506.1, forward strand.
TTCATTTGTCATTCATGTTACATGTCATAGTCATAAATGCAAAGCATAAGAAAGTGATCCGTATAACTTTTTAATCATGGGGAAAATTCACGCCTTAAGCATAGGAGTCCTTTGACAGTAAATGATGATCTACTGCCGTGCTATACCCATGGTAAATTATATAGATCACGCTGTTGAAGCACGGAGATACTCTTTGCGACCATTACACGGCTCTGAACACAAGCTGCAGTCAATATAAACAAATTCTGAAAAGTGATCTGTCAAAAGCTAGGAAATGCAAAACGTAGACTCAGTTTGTCCATGTATACAGCTTGAGAATCCTAAGTAGGTTGTGATCTTTTAAAAGGTTTTTGATAAGTGCATTACTTTATGAATTTCTTTCAGCTATTGGTTCCCTTATTCCGTTCATACCAGTATACATTAAACAACTAGGTCTTTCACCTACAGAAGCGGGGATTCTGATTGGCGCCATGCCCTTCGTTTCTTTCTTTTTTCAACCAGTTTTTGGGGCTATTGCAGACAAAACCAGAAAACCCAAAGTTGTAGTGATATGCTGTTTGCTATTATCCGGAATTTTATTTGGCTTGCTCCTCCTAACTCCCAGAAAGAACGATACCGGAATTTGTAGACTACTAGCTGGTGTCATGGTAGGATGTGACGTAGATGGAGTATACATTATGGATCGAGACTGTGTTTTCTGTAAAAACAAAACTGTTGTGAATAGTCATCAAGCTTCCGAACCATTGAAAGAATACTTAAAAAGGGATTCGTGTTCTCTGTCGTGCAGCAGGACCATTACAGATTCCGACTTTTCCCAGATAAGCTTCTCTACAAACAGCAGTGTAAAGTATCGTATCGCCTCAACTAGAAACAGTGAAACCAAAAATGCCGCTACCTCACACGAGTTACAAAATATATCTGAAAAGCTACTAGCCGTTCAATGCGACATTCAACATGCAAAAAACCTATGCCAGATATCGTTTTTGAAAAATGCCGTTAACATGAGCCACACATATGAGAACATGACATGCAAGGAAGATTCAATCATGGACTGTTACATAGAATGTTACTCAGGTCATCACCATGAATGTGCTTCTGAAAACTCCGGAAGTAGCAAAACGTTTTGGATCTTTTGCATTATTTTCTTTTTCGCAAACATTTTCTATACACCTATTACAAGCCTTATCGATGCTATAGCCTACGATATTTTGGCTGAAAAACGTAAACTTTGGGGAAAACAAAGATTGTGGGGCACCATCGGCTTTGCCTTATTCGCAATGGCCAGTACCTTTATCATGGATATTAAGAAACAAATGGACTCTAGTTCAACAGCAGACTATTCTGTTTGCTTTTATATTTTCATTGGACTCTGTGTAATATCAGCTTTAGTCACTGTTCCTATAGACATTTCTGAGACTGTTCAATGTACAAAACTGCTGAAAGGAGCAACAACTCTTTTGCGTATTCCTAAAATTGTCGGATTTTTATTAGTGGTAGTCTGCAGTGGTACATTGCACTTCGTCTTTGTTGGATTTTTATTCTGGTTTCTAGAGGATATAGGAAGCAATCAGATTATTCTTGGCCTGTGTTTAGTGACGAATTGCCTCGCAGAAGTCATCATGCTATTCATTTCCGGGAAAATAATTCAACGGATCGGCCATATACAATGTCTATATATAGCTTTAATAGCCTACATTGTAAGATACCTCAGCTATTCATTCCTGACCAATGCCTGGTATGTGTTACCTATAGAGCTCTTACATGGCATAACTTTCGGGCTGATGTATGCCGCTGCCTCGGCTTATGCCAGTATGATAGCACCAGAAGGCATGTCGGCTACCGTGCAAGGTCTGACGTCAGGACTTTACTTTGGCTTTGGTAAGTACTTTCAAGGTGAATGTGTACACCTTCATATTTTTCGCCATTACAAAAAAGAGCAACAGCATTTAACAGAGAATTAAATTATCTGAGAAAAATAATTGGTTTGAGAAAATCACACTTTTCCATTCTAATAATTTTAGGTAGCATCTCACTTACAATTCGAGGAGCATGGCATACATTGTATGCCAAGCTCCTCTTGAATTAGATGTGAGATGACACCATTAATCTGTAACCATAGCAACTATGGAATTACCAACTATTGTCCTTAGTACTTTGGCAGAATATCGTAACGATGACTTCACCTAGACATCAATATGAATTTTAGCTGCTGTGGTAACATATATATGACGTCATTGAATCTGGAGCGAGGCAAACAGTGCCATGCTCCACCAATTTTTAATGGAATTACAAACTGATTTTTTTTCAACAGAAACCAGACTTTCTCAAACAAATAATCATTCTCAAGTCATTTAAGTCCGTGTTATTTGTGATTTTATATTTGCTCCTTTGTATGACGAAGCCTCTTCAAAACGGGGTCATATATTAAAGAAAATAGTTGGCTTTCTACGAAACCAACTATTTTCTTTAAGAGTTGACCCCAAGTGAGAAAGGGAAGGCAAAACTGAAAATGCAAGAGTTACTTCCACTAGAAGCGTACCCATTCAAGTTAAGATCAAACATTAGCTATAATCAGTATGTAAAATCCTGTGCAAATGAGTTGAAATGCTGTTAATACAAATTCAAGCACGATATAATAGAATAATAAAGTGTGTGAGTGTTTTTTTTTTTTTTTTTTTTTTTTTGTTACTAAATAAGAGAACCATGATACTGAGACTTTACCCGGGGTGAGGTATTACATGGTTTTTGTTTTGGTAGGCTGCACGTATCGATGCCGATGCTGTGAGTTTATGTCATGGTTATAGTATCCCTTCAAATAGTTTGGACTCGTTGAGCAATGTTCCGTTTTACATCTATCCAAAATTAACGACACTTTGGTGGGGCCACCAAGATATCTTTGTGGCTACATTAAAGTGTGGTTAGAATCGGGAAGATGTTTTCTGGAAACTGGCGCATAGCTCAGTGAGAGTAAAATATTGAAAGAGAAATAATAAGTTATTTACCTCGGGTTAAACATATTTTATTTCATTCAAATAAACATATAAGTACAGTTTACAAACAGGAACTAAAAGGATTTGAACGAAAGCTATTTAAAGCTTACAGGGCCTATAGTTCATCTCCTTATTTTATCTTGACAGCGGAAAAAAGATTCACCCACTTTTTTCCATGCAGCGTATTAAAACAAAAACTCGATCCCCAACCCTGTTACCTCTCACCAATCGTAACTACGAAATATTGGCGAGAATGTCCGATTGATATATTACATTTCAGAACAAATTCTTTCCTTTAAGAGAGAAAGAGCTTCGTTGATCGGGAAGCCACAAAATTTGTTACACTTTGTAACAGTGGCGCAAAACGTGGCGGTATGCCCATGCAACAAGTATATTAACCCCATACATTGGTCTAACTTGATGACTGTAATATAATGGTAAAAATTTGTGCTTCATTTGTTAGAAAAATGGGTGATAACTTATGAGTGATCCGATACTGTCGATGACCCGATACTGTCGAGTCCACCGTATTACTGTATGTATGTACTGTCCCCACTCCCATATTTTTTGTTGTTTTTATTTTATTTCTATCAATAACAGGCAGGGGGATAAGCGGCCTCTTGACAGGGAAATTGTTTGATTCTACCTCTGGATTGGGGGAAAGATGGACGTTTCGCTTCTTCTCTTTTATGGCTTTATTCGTACTGCTCGCCTATTTTATCTTCAATATTGCGATTTCACGTAGGCCGGCAGAACCGTTGGACAAGAATACAGTGGAGATACATGTGGCCCTATCTCAGCCAGGTATGTTAGTATGTCCGATACCGTTCCAACTATAAATAAATATAGGTGCACCTGTACATTTTAGCGGTGCGTCTGCTACTTATATCGGCGGGCCGATAAATTTTATCGGTGGATCGCTAATTTACAGCTCCACCGATATTTTATCTGTCCACCGATAGTGGACCGATAAAATGTACAGGTGCATCGATAAAATTGCAGGTGCACCTATGAAAGTATCGGTGGACCGATATATTTTACTGGTCCACCGACAAAAGTTATAGGTCCATCGATAAAATTTGCGGTCCACGTATATATTTTGCATGACCCGTTTCAACTGGAGCTTATGTCTTCAATGCAGGCCGAGTAGTGTAATCGGTTACCTGTTACCTGGAGTGAGTATTAATGTGAATGCAGTTATTTCCCTTAGACCCGGGGAGCGATAGGCATTAATCGATATTTGGAATGTCATATCGATGTCCATATCCCAGGACAGGTGTTGAACTTCTCTGAAGCCGGTTCTGCCATCACTGTGTTAACAATACGAATGCGCTGGATGGAAACATTTTTAATTTTTAACAATGTGGATTTTCATTTTCTTTTTCTCAGATCAAATCAATTTACTTTTTCAGGTGCTCCCTCTCGTTTAAATAAGTCTCGTTTTTCCCCTCTCTCTGATATTTAGGTCAAATTTCGTAAGAATTGGCGAGAAAATAAATCTGATTATTGGTCAGTTTTAACAGCGGTTTGTTTTAGTTTCTGACAACAAAAACATAAAATTACTTATAATAATGAAATTATGATATTTCTATCCCTTTGACGGTCTCATCTTTATGGAAAGATTAAGCCTGATACAGATACCCATCTACCCACATAGTTTTTCTCATTTCTTTTTTTTTACCCCGCCCATCGGGGCTAGCGAAATAGACTGGCTGCCTGGTGCTTCTGCGACAGAGCTGCTAGTCCTGGGTGTCATTTATCGCAGGCCGAGCAATACTTGCAGTCCCACAAATTCAGAGGCAACATCTCGACGACTAAATTTTTTTACTGGGACGTTAAAACACTACTCAACAGGAACGATAACGTTTTCTCTTGATTTTCTGTTTTGACAAAACTGTTTAAAAGTTTTATGTAAACTGTGTCTTTCGGCATGTAACTAAGCTGCGCTATTTAAAACAATTAAGATTAGTCTGACTTTCTCTGTTTTTCTGCGAACAAAAATAAATAAACTAATGAGCCATACCACGACAAAAACAAATTGGCATGTGCGCCCTGCGAACACTCAGAATAGCGTGTGCGTTCGCCCATCTGATCTAGGCCTTCGTTGTCCGCATAGAGGTAGCTTAGACCATTGCCTGTCCTGTAAGCGCACAGCGAAGATTCTGATTAGTCTGGGCGGCTGCCAAGGCTGATCTGAGTCTTGGCAGGGCGCTATGGCACTGCGTTGATTTTGTTGCGACGCGACTGAAATTACTGTTTCATACAAAAATAATCACAAGAATGACGTTTGGATTAAATATCCATTTCTGACCTTCATTGCCGTTAGCAGGTGTTAATTTTGAAATTGCATTGTTTTGACAAGACGTGTGACCAACTGTATTTTCACACCTTCCGAGCGACAGCGGTCTTTAGCAAACAATTAAATGAGCCGCGACAAAGGTGCACGTACGCCCAGTGAAGTTTTAGATCAGCCTGGGCATCAGAGGCTTCGCTATCGTCATGGACGTAGCTTAGAGTCTTAGCTACCCTTTAAACGCATAGTTCAGACTCTGCTCAGACCGGGTGGCTGTCCAGGCTGATCTACGTCTTCGCTGGGCGCACATTCCAATTTGTTCGTCTTTTCGTATTGCGACTCATATGAGGAAACTTTTGAACATTGAGCAGAAAAGAAAGTGACCTGTCCATGGGCGGGACGCTGACGAGTGCCTTGCAGCTTTCAACTGTTCTTTCCGTATTTCTTACTGCATTTAATTCTATCTCAATTTAATTTCCACACGATAATTTTAAATGGTTTTCGCACAGTCACAGCCTGATTTGATAACACGTGTTCAAAATATTTTCAACAGAAATTCGGATCAGTTTGGTTTGTTCAGAAACACGGGTAAGGTTATGTACAAACTCAAATTCAACTAAAATTGACAAATTATTAACTGATCATAAACTCAGACTAGTGTTTTGCAAGTGCATAAGTTGGTCTGAGTCAGTTTGCATACATAATTAATGCCATAAATTGACTATTGCAGCTTTATATTTTTTGTATATATTTTTGTTTAAGTCATGATGACTTCAACAAACTTTAACGGTTTGACATTAGAGGTAATATCGGATTTTATGATCGATAATCGATTAATCCTCGTGTAATTATAAGTATGTTAATTGTACTGTATATTGTCAACAAATTCCGATCAGCTTGCGCAAACTGATCAGACATTGTTCAGTCTTATCAGTTTGCACATATCAGAGGCTGATAAGTGTCCGCAGGTGCACTGGTTTATTATCGTAAGTACTTAAATTATAGCAAAAATACAAAAAAAAAAATACAAAAATATCTTTCAATATTCCTTGCTAGCTTCACTAAAACAGTCATAAAATTAAAGTGACAAACTTGCATTATGAACAGAAATATTACTAATAAAGTTAATTTATAGCCTTGCAAGAAAAATGTTTCATAGCAATTTTTTCCCATAGCGATTAATCCTTACACTACCACGGTTACGAGAAAATCTTCACCATGATTTAGTTTCTTACATTATATTTTTTCGACAGTAATATCTTAAGAGAGCAATACAGTGTATGTATCTTCGTGTCTCCTGATTATGAATCTGCCAGTCAAAAATATAATTCTATGGATTCTAAGATTCTACCCTGTGATACACAAAACATATTTCGGTTTCTTTGATAAAAACGCCCACCACACTCAAATAAATTTCAATCAAAAATGTTAGAACAAACATTAGCAATTGTGATAATAATTGATAGACTGATCGAACATTACCAAAAAATATGTAATTGGTTTGCACAGTTTGTTTTTTTAGCTTATAAAGGGATTTTTAAAACTACAAGTAGTCGATTAACTGTCTGTTCATTTTTGATGGTCACGTGTAGGAGTTACGTGACTTCTTTCTCTTTTTTCCTTTCTAGTGTTCATTCGTTTATTCTTTCTTTCCATCTTTCTTTCTTAATAAGACATAAATATTCTTCCTTTCTTAGTTAGATCATAAAAGCACATATATAAATACAGAAACAAAACACGAATACCAAGAAATGAAGTGGTAAGCCTTTGAGCAATATAGGCGGATTTGGACTTTAATTATTTGAAACTATTATGAGCGAGGATGTTTCGAAACGCGATTTTCTGTATGTTTAGAGATCGATGGAAGAAACTTATAGTATACTTATTTTATAATGAATTACATCAATGTAAACCTTATAAAAATCTCTCAGTGGTGATAACTTATAAAAGTTTTATAGAAAATCCGATCATTTTCAAATTTTAGGCTGAACATAGCTTCTTAGGCATTTTTGACATTATTCTTATATACTTTCATGTGATTGAAGCTTCAAACTTCAAAAGCCGATGGAAGTATCAGAACATGAAGTTAATTTGTATATTTTTATACCATATTAACGGACAAAGACTGAAGTTTATGATCATAACTTATAAACAATTGTCGTAATATCATATATGTATTTAATTTCACATTTTATATTATATTTCTATGTAATTGCATATAACACTCGACATTATTTGAACAGGTAAGCTCTCGGATAAACCCGTAAGTCGCCATCGGTAGTTTCCGCCATATTGAAGCATTAAGTTCCCTATGTTGGCGCTGAATTTATATATCAAACAACAAATCACATGTCCTTTGTAGCTGATATTAACGCCTAATTGGTCTAACTGTATCGCTGCTTTTATAAAATATACGAGCAGCGATAATATTGGTCCACCGATAAAATTTATCGGTCCACCGATACTTTAAAGGTTCACCTGTAATTTTATCGATTCATCTGTAACTTTATCGCTGCACCTATAAATTCTAAGTATAGGTGGACCGATAAAATATGAGTGATCGGTCCACTAATAAAATTTACAGGCCCACCGCTAAAATTTAGCTGTGTAAACTATATATTTTATACGTGGACCGGTATAGGTAGTATTGAAGCTTTTTATACACCATAGTCTTCACAGTGCCGCAGCATTTTACAGCGATTTTCAAAGTCATATCGGTGAGTCAACTCACATTTGTCGGAAACTTTTCAGTAAAAGTTTACATATGATAGTTTAACAGACTAATGAGCCGCGACACGACAAAACCAACGAAGTGGCATGTGCGCCCAGCAAAGACTCAAGATCAGCCTGGGCATCCACCCAGTCTGATCTGAGTCTTTGCTGTGCGCTTTAAAGGCAGGATTTCTGAACCCCCCGGTAGAGGATTAGCTACCTGTATGAGGCAGTAAGTGGGTATGGCTTAGCTACTGTGCAAATTAGACCACTGTCCTGTTTTAGCCAATAACAGCTGTCAATACTTTCATAGGTAAATACCCCAGCAAGTCAACAGCCAATCAAATTAGAGATAAATCTACTGTAGATGTTTACCCTTTGGTGGCTATTGGAAAACTGATAATAGGTAGCTAAGTCCACTCCTGCCTTTAAGGATAGCTAAGGGTCTAAGCTACCATGACGACAAGGAGACTCTGATCAGACTGGCGGGATGCCCAGGCTGACCTGAGACTTCGATGGGTGAACATACCACTTTGTTGGTTTTGTCGTGTCGAGGCTCATTGTCTTCAGTGACACGTATTTCGACACTTGTGACGAAACCGGAAGGAGCGGGGTGGGGGTGCCTATAAGGCACTTTTTCTGCCCAAGAGCAAAATGTTTTATTTTCAGCTGATGATTAGACTATAGTGTCCGCTATACTGAATCAATAGTGGTTAAGCTCAGTAAGCCCTACTTTTGGAATAATGGGGTATTAAAGAGGATGGGGTAAATCAGCATGAACCAGGGGTGTCATATTATAAGCTATATTTCTCCTTAAAATTTAATGGCATTCATAAATACCTTTCTTTATAAGTTGAAGTATTGTCTTTGGTGACATCTTTTCTCAAATTCTATCTTTTAAAGTAAAATCTTATGTCTGCAGAATTTCTTTTAGAGACACTGTCAGTTTTCATTAATGTTGGTACTTTGAATTCAATATACTCTACCATATGTCTGAATCCAATGGATGGCTTCTTACCTAACTAGCATGGGTTCACCGTTGGGAGAGTGCAAACTGTTGATAAAATTTTGGTGACCTTGACCTTTGTTTCAAGGTCACAGTAAGACTTAAAATGTCAATTTTAAGTCAATTTTTGGCCATTGTATACATAGTAGCTCCTGAATTGATATGGAATTGTCCCCAAAAAGGCCTAAATTAAGCATTATGAGGACTTAGAGCAATAGTTATCATTAAATGGCCATGACATCATGATTAAATGGCCATGACATCATATTCAAGCTCAAGGTCATGGCTACACTAAACAGAGTTTAATCATGAATTTCATCAATCAGTCGACAGAAATGTACCAAATCTGAGTGTTTTCATTTGAAAATCAATATTTAATATGCACAGAATGACCTTGACCTTGGTCTGAAGGTCAGTATTAGCCAAACATGGTGAAACAGAATTGGGTTAAACTTAAAGGTTATAGAAAAGTCTATTGTAAAATAATGAACTTCTGAATGTACTGGTGACCTTCAGATCAAGGTCAAGGTCATTACATGCATAGTAAGCATTGATTTACAAATAGAAACATGTATATTTGTTAAATTTCTGCTTACTAGCTGTGTGAGATTATAAGTTAAACTCTGTCTAGTCTAACCTTGACATTGACATTGAAGATGATGTCATGGCCATGTGATCATAACAAGTGCTCTAACTCCTTATAATTGTTGATTTAGGCCACTTTGGTCATGATTTTATATCAGTTTAAGAGCTACTGTGTAGACAATGGCCAAAACTTGACTTAAAATTGACATTATAAGTCTTATCGTGACCTTGAAACAAAGGTCAAGGTCACCAAAATTTAATCAACAGTTTGCACTCTTCCAACAGTGAACCCATGTTAGTTAGGTAAGAAGCCATCTATTGGTTCTAGAGATATGGTAGAATACATTGAATTCAAAGTACCAAAATTAATGAAAATTGACAGTGTCTCTAAAAGAAATTCTGCAGACATAAGATTTTACTTTAAAAGATAGAATTTGAGAAAAGATGTCACCAAAGACATTACTTCAACTTATAAAGAAAGGTATTTATGAATGCCACTAAATTTGAAGGAGAAATATAGCTTATAATATGACACCCCTGGTTCATGTTGATTTACCCCACCCACTTTAATAACCCCATTTTTCCAAAAGTAGGGCTTACGGAGCTTAACCACTATTAATTTAGTATAGCGGACACTATAGTCTAATCATCAGCTGAAAATAAAGCATTTTGCTCTTGGGCAGAAAAAGGGTCTTATAGGCCCCCCCCCCCCCCCCCCCTTTATGGAAAATGTTTTTTTTTTGCCTCCCCGATATTCCTGCCGTGCAATTTACATATCATCATAAATATGATCTGATATCCTGAAGCTAAGATCATGCAAGGTTATTTTGGATGTTTACAAGATTGTTTGTAGTAGCGTCTCTTTTTTTTTTGGTTACCCAAAACCATATTATTAAATTAGACATTAAAAAATACCGTTTCCGTACACTATTTTCCCGGTAGTACAATATCAGACCAGCATGCGCTTGAAATAAACTACGACTTTGCGGAAAAATAAACTACGACTTTGAGCTTTAACTATGCATACCATGAACACCGTATGCGTGCTACGTTAGACTGAAGACGCAAATAAACTACGACTTTGCGAAAAAATAAACTACCTATAGGTCTACGACTTTGAGCTTGAACTATGCATACTATAAACACTGTATGCGTGCTACGTTAGACTGAAGACATAAATAAACTACGACTTTGCGGAAAAATAGACTACGACTTTGAGCTTTAACTATGCATTCTATGAACACTGTTAGACTGAAAACATAAATAAACTACGACTTTGCGGAAAAATAAACTACGACTCTGAGCTTTAACTATGCATACTATGAACACTGTATACGTGCTACGTCAGACTGAAGACCTACATTTATGTGCAACATGGGTTCGCTTTCAGGGAAAGCAACTCTTCCATATTAACCCCCGCCCCCCCCCCCCAACCCCCCTCCCTTTTCGATTCGACTCTTAAAAGAAAAAGTTTGCTCCATTATGAGAAGTTCTTTCCTTGAAAGGTTTACCCTCTTTTGGAACGGCTTTATCTCAAGGGAAGTTGCAAAAGTTGTTCCCCTTTTCGTAAACAGGAGGACCAAGGGTCCTGTCGCTCACCTGAGATCTTTCTGTCAACATACACAATTTGTCACTTATCTTTTAAACCAGTGGTTTTAGAAGAGCGCATAGTTTAATTTTAAAATCTCAGTGACCTTGATCAAAGGTCAAAGAAAAACCTTGGCATTAAGCAGCATAATGTCTTCATCTGCTCATTGAGGTTACCATATATACCAAATGTTATACCTTAGACTTAAATAGTTTCTGAAAAATCCGCTATTTAAGCATTATCCCAGTAATAAAGTTGACCTTGCCATAAGTTAGGTGAAAGTCAATGCAGGGTCATCATTTGAACAAATGTTATAGGGCCCAAGTCACCTGTGCTACATATACAGTTTCAAGGTCGTTGGCATTTAGGCTCAGGAGAAGGTTTTTAAAGGGTGTTTACCATATGGGCATGGCGACCATCTTGGTCTTGTGACCAAGACCACTTGAACAAACGTTCATTCCCCTGACCGAGGGAGGCTTCAGTTGGCCCAGTGGCTTCAGAGAAGAAGACGTTTGAAAATGTTGATATGCGACAGAATCTCAGTGACCTTGAACAAAAATCAAAGAATGACGTTGACCTTTTGAGCATAATATTTTCATCTGATCATTTAGTTAAAGATTGCCTCCCTCGTTTATTTCATGATTTCAGAAACAAATTTCGTTAGACAATATGTAATAGTCTCATAACTAACCGTACAAGTTTTGAGAAAATGCATGTTTTTTTAATAAATGTGCGCCCAGCAAAGACTCAGATCGGTCTGGACATCCGCCCAGTCTGCCAGAGTCTTTGCTGTGAGCTTAAAGGGTAGATGAGAGTTTAAGCTATCACCATGACTGATCACTCAGGGTAGATGCCCAGGCTGATCTGAGTCTTCGCCGGCGTACATGCCACTTTGTTGGTTTTGTCGTGCAGCTGCTCATTTATACATAGGCAATTTAGTAAATACCTTGAACAGTCCTCAGTTTATTTCTGCCATTGCCGACTTTGTGCCACTTGGCTACCGTTACGGCAGAATAGGATGATTTCGGTGGTTAGCAGGCATGTACAGTTTTGACCGATTCTGTACTGCCGCCCTATTAAACTTTAGTTCAGTAGGAAACTATTTACACTGTGTTCTTTTTTTTCAGGAACAGAGCCCGCGCTGGAAGAAGAATCTTTTCTTGGCGCATCAAATACAGAAAGTAGGGACTTGTGAACTCCTGACCTCGAATTGCGTTAAAATTGCACCGAGTAGGAACGGAGGTTTACAGCCTTCCTATTAGTTGAGATTTTCATATAGCAAGAAAAAGTTGAGAGGAACAGAAAAAAAGTAATTTTGGGACAACATGCGCTGTAAAGTATTTTTTTTTTGTTGTTGTTGTTTAATGATTCATCAACATTTGCAATAGCATACATTGATGACTGTCATGGTTTGCAGCTTTAGAAAGTTTATTTTAGAGGCTCCATGAAAGCATCTAAAATGACTTGTCAGATTCATTGTGCCAGCTAATAACTATTCGAAAGTAAAACAAAAGCAACCTTGAAAACAGACATGCATATTGTTTGAAATATTGAATAAATTTGTGCCTCTCAGAGTAATGCTTTATTCAAATATTTAGGAAACTTAGAGGAACATGCGGGAACAGCCTGTCACGTAAGGACTTCTTTGATTAAGGCGTGAATTTCCCCCATAATTAAAAAGTTATACGGAACACTGACTTCTGCTTTGCATTTATGACTATGACATGTAACTTGCATAACAAATGAATTTTCAAGTGTTTGTGTCTATGTAAAGTACGTTAAACATACGTTGACGTTGACGTCATTGTTGAGATAAATTGTAAATTATCCTCAAATTGATCGTTGAAATAATGATTTATTGTATATATTTCACCCTTTTTTGATTTACGTTACTTACATTACAGACAACACTGGATAGTTTTGACTATATGTATGTGACACTGACCTCATTTCAAGGTCATGGTACACAATATAATCCTTGAAGATCACAGTGCTACTGTTGACCATTCTTATTCTTTGGCTTACTGAGTATCGTTCCCCCCCCCCCCCCCCCCCGTGACCCAGCTTCCCACTCTTATATATTGCGTACTTGCATCGCATAAGTCTCCTGCATGAAGGAAATGCTGGGTCACGAGGGGGGGGGGGGGAGTACTTGTATTTTAATTGTAGTAAAGCGTTCTCTTTTGACCGTTTTGACCGGAAGTATAACTGTGGTTTTGCATGTTTAAATGCCAATCAGGCGTAACAAGAAGAAAATCATTGCTTTGTATTGTGAGATGCGTGTATTTAGCATGCATGTATGACAAAAATTTATGAAATGAATGACTGATTTCAATATTTTTATTACCTCAAAAAATGAGGTATGCGAAAACCTTGAATTTAGGGTAGGTAGGGTCAGACTGGATTATCTCCCCATGTCTTTGAGTCTGAATCACAAATGATCTGATTTCATACGGTTTACATATTTGTGGAAGCTAAGCCAAGAAAGATTTGAGAACTTTATACTTTTGAAAATTCGGATCTGTCGCACCGGTCTAATGGGGAAAATCCTCGCCTTAATCACAGAAGTCCTTTGGAATCACTGTTGGTGATCATCTAAAACTGCCGATTATGACAGTCATAAATGTTATGACAGAGAGGCGCGGTAGTCGAGTGGTTAGAGTGGCTCGGCTATTGTGCAGAAAGTCACCGTAAGGTCGTGAGTTCGCGGCTAACTGTCGCCATACGATGACTGGAAAACTCTCTCTGTCAACCCAGCAGTAAATGGGTTATTTTTCGAATCAGGGAAGGATAAGGCAGCGAAAGGAGAGGGATGGGCTCCGCCTTTCATCAGCTGTGCCCAAGATACAGTGGGTCTCTAACCCCCACTGCCCCTACGGCTATTAGGCTATGGGAAACCTTTACCTTTACCTTTTTAAATGTTATGAATAATACTGACAAGTATTTCGTGTGGATATTTCGTATGAATAATACAACATAAACAATGCCTGTTACAATATATGCCATGCAAAAGTTACTTAACAACTGGAGAGGTACCTTACCTGTTCTACAAGCTAGCCTCCCCTTGCTACATACAAATCCCAGATGGAAGGCTATTCACTTCCTTTCCTACGCTGCGGTTAGCCGACTCCCGTTGTCTTAAACACCGACATCTCAAAGTACCCTCTTATGTCAAAGAATATATACAGTCCAACCTGTATCAAGCAAGCACTCAAGGCATAATCAAAATCTGCTTGCTTAAGACAGGTGCTTGCTTAATACAGGTACATTTCAATGTATTTGCCTGTTTCGGGAACTGAATACATGCTTGCTTAATACAGGTTGCTTGCTTAATAGAGGTGGCCACTAAGACAGGTTTTACTGTAGTTTGGACACATTTCCTATCAACTCATGATATTTCAAACTACTGGTGACTCAAAGCAAATTTTCTTTGACCAGAAAATTTACTTTGAGATATCAGTAGTTTGGGATGAATTTCGACTTTGAGATATCGAGAGTTGACCATACACTATGTAAGTGGCTTAATGCACCTAAGAATAGTTTCCATGACGTACCAGCTGCTGTCCTTTTAAGATTCATGACAGGGATTTTTAATCTCCAGCCCCGGATCCCGGGAATGGGCTTTGGGGCTTCAGCCCCGCCATTGGGGCCTCTGCCGGTGTTATGTATAATATGTAGGCCTCCGGATAGTAGGGAGTATCTGATTACAGTTTGAGATAATTTATCCATGTGGGTAGATTAAAATACATGTTGTGACATCTCATTAGAATCGCCTCGGCGAGGCGATTCTAATATGATGCCACAACATATATTACAAGGCCAAAATATACATTATCAAAGATTCTCATTAAATGGATCCCTTATTATATCATTATGTCATGGATACACAAGCCCACCTCTCTGAGTGCCCCTCCCCCCCCCCCCCTCCCCCCACCCCCTCTACACACATATATATCTCGGCACCTCCCAGCCCATCAGTTATCCACCAGTCATTCAGAGCCCACCAGTGCGTGGTGGTGCGGATACGGGCCTGATCTCTCTGCGACATATTGTATTGTTTTGCTGTTTCTTGGTCTAACTAACAAGTGTAGCGGGTTATTATTTGTTCTAAACTCGAGCTGAGGATACCAGACCATTTGTCCAATGCGTACTGTAGTTTCTATGTTTCACAAAATAATTTTCATTAAATAAAGTGCTTTTTTCAACAGGTGTATGTAATTCATTCTTCACCAGTAGCAAGTAGCTTGTCTTCGCTAAGGACAATGTCTGCATCTAAAAAGGAAAAAATAAATAAATAAATAAACACAAATGATAATTGCAGGAGGAAAGTGATGTGCATATATTTGCAAACATTCAATGCTTTAAAATAGTCAGGCAAACGGCCATGCTGGTTCGAGCAATCTGTAAGTCGTTGAGGCGCGACCGTAGTGTAGTGAAAAAAGGTGCTAGACCACCAATCCAGGGATCTCAAGTTCGCCCCCACTTCTTCGATCTTTCTCCATATGACCTATACATTGGTTGGACGTTAAACACACTGTATGTCGTTGTTTCATGTCTCTAGAATGACCCCATATACCTAAGTCAGTCATACATTTCTGTTATGAGATGAGGTTTTCCCTCCAAAACAATCCCACAAATCTATATCAGTCCTATAAAACATTTTCAGTGCCTTATATCACACCTGGTTACGAAACGAAAAAAAAAATCATTTTACGAAAGAAAAAGAGTCTTTGTTTCAAAACGACCTGGTCATTGTGGCTAAACAAATTTGTTAGGCACAATAACCAGATCGTTTGGGAACTGTGACTCTTTTTCGTTTCGTAACAGCTCTTTTTTCGTTTGGTAACAGCCCTTGTATATACATAGTTAACCAGGGGTGGATGTTATAGCTTTGTGCTCTGAACCCTCTGATCTGAGTAACCAAGAACAAAAACAAATATTATTTACCAGGCTTATCCCTTTCTATATCCAAGCTCATATCTGGCACACTGATTGGTCGGCTGAAAACAGCAGTATTGATGGCAGCATACACAACCAACACAGTCAAAGATAGAAATGCATACAGACGGAACGTCCATACCGCCCCAAGGCCAGTCGCCGGGTCAAATAACTTTCCCGTCACCAGACCACCAATCCCTCGGCCTGGAACGTTAAACAAAAGATTTAGTTAATAACAAAATTATCTACCCGACATATCAAAACAGAAACCTTTGCAAAAATAACATCATCATATAATAATATCTCATAGTATCTTTTCGTCACATATTCCTTTCTTAGACTTATAAAAGTCCCTAACCCATTACACATCCAAGCTCCACTTTAGGATAAGCTGCGAAGAAAGACAATCAAGATAGGTAACTAAAATTTTAAAAGACAGCCAAAGTAAAATGCATGAAATTTGACGTTAATGTAGAACTTTTATGTATTGTGACAGAGAGGGGTGGGTATACAGAGCAGATCCAGAACGGGCTGATCAGGCCCCGAGGTTATAAAACTTGAGTACATTCTCAAACTCAGAATAAAGCACAATGATTGGCTGCTTCCGAGCACATGCTCGGAAGCAGCCAATCAGTGTGCTTTATTTTGAGTTTGAGATTATACTCAAGTTTTATAACCTCGGACCCAGGATTCTGCATTCTTTGCTATTCCAGCTGCATCTTTTAGACGTATAACTGCACTGTAAACCCAAACTGGCCCAGTGCTTTTAGATAACTATGGTAACTATTTAAGGTGTCCCATTTTTTCCGGTACATACTTGTAATACTGTTGCAAAAGCTGAATTTGATGGCGTGGCATGACACTTCGTTGTGAGCTTACATATGCCTTCAGTCTGCTTATATAGCCAATATACTAGAACTTACCAAAGCCGAAGTATAGTCCACCAATAAGACCCTGCACCGTGGCTGACATGCCTTTCGGTGAAATAATACTTGCGTATTCCGTGGCTGCATCATACATTAGCCCAAAACATACACCGTGCAACAGTTCTACAAGAGGTGCGATCCAAACATTCGATATAAAAGAAAAACTCAGAAATCTCACGAAGAATCCTCCTAGTGTCATATATAGGCACCCTGTGTGTCCAATGAGCTTGATTATTTTGCCGCCGAGAGCAAACATGGCCACTTCGGCAACTGAATTTGTCAATAGGCACAATCCAAGAGTGAGTTGGGTACTTCCTAAATCCTTCAGGTACCAAAAAACGAAACCTTGAATAACGGCAAAGAAAATACCAATGAAAGTTATTACTATCATAAACACGATAACCTCTGGATAACGAAATAACCGAGAAACATTTTTCAACAAATGTTTGCATTGCAGTGATTCGGATATTTTCAATCGCGAACTAATTATGGCTGAAATTAGGCACAATCCGATAAATATATAGAAAGATGCAGAATAATCAGTTTCTGAATCTCTATTCTCGTTACTGCGCATGTCCATGATGAAGGTGGACACCATCGCAAAGAGGGCAAAGCCGATGGTACCCCAGAGTCTTTGACGACCCCAGAGTTCACGCTTCTCACCTAAAATGTCATATGCCATGGCATCCATGAGACTATATATGGATGAAAATGCAATGTTTGCAAATAAATAAATGACGAAAAATATGATAAATGTGTTGCTAAATGGGTCTGATTCAGATATAATATCGCAGTCATAACTTGTTTTATTATTGCTGCAATTCAAATCACAATGAAGAATGATCTTATCTTTGCATGTAAGTTTATTTGTCTTTCCATCAATGTTTGTCATATTGCCTCGACAAGCAAAGCTGAGTTTACAAAGTTCCCTTTCAGCTACGTTTGTTTTACTCATATTCAGACTGGGTTCACGAGCAGTAATATCTGTTTCGTTTTGGATACACTCGGACAGATTCTGAAGCTGCAATGTACAATCAGCAAAATTTTAGGAGTTACAAGCAACAGCCCATAAAAAAGACCCATGGATAGAAGAATGCCTACAAACACAGCCTTGTGGTGTCGAATTTTGTCGGCGAAAGCTCCAATTAGAGGTCGCGTGAAGAATCCTATAAAGGGCATCACACCGTAGAGTATACCAGTTTCAGTCGACGACAGTCCAAGTTCCTTCATGTACACAGGGGTGAACGGGATCAGAGTTCCAATAGCTTCAAAAGAGAAACAAAAATGAACTTGTCTTGCCATATGAAAAGTGAGTTTATATGATGTATGAATAGCACGGCACTTGTCAGCGTGGAAACACAGGATTATAGGCAAATATACTGACTAAACTTAACAAAAAAGAGAAAAAAAAAAAAAAAAAAAAAAAAGCTTTGGTCTATTTTGCATGTATCTCAAATTTCGACGATTTAACTTTGTAAACGTTAAATTCAAGACCACATACAAAGGTCAGAGAATTAGGGGATAACTGTATTAAAAATTGTCATTTGGGGAGGTAAATCGTCGGTTTTATGGTCGGAAATTTCGGAGCCGTAAACCGCAATTTGCGACCATAAAACCGACGATTTCCCTCCCCAAATAACAATTTTCAATACAGTTATCCCCACCCTAATGCACTTTTCACATGTTCACCTTTCTAAAGTGCGCTACTTTGCACCCACTTCAAACGCTTACAGCGGCATAAAACCAGACGTCAACCAATGAGAAGCGACGTTACGTAACGACGTCGGGTTTCAGACAGTATATCGCAGAATATACTGTCGCAAATTTTTGAGGTTTTCCAATCAGACGTCGCGTTATATTTGTAAGTGCATTAGAATTGTAATTCGTTGGCTTTGAACAGAACAGAACAGAAAGATTTCTTTATTGTCGAATATGGTTAACATACAACATAAGCCCTGTAGGGCTTTTATTTCGACAAACAAATGTATAACAACAAGACAGAGAAAACTAAGGAGAATTTAAAACAAAAATATATCACAGTGCATGCAAGTATTGTACAAGTATACAAAATCTGTAAGACTAGGAATACATTTATAATAGAAGCACATCACATATATAAACAAACAAAAGTTTCATTAATTTAAACAAATCAGAATAATTATTAATAAGAGACTAAATATATATTTATATAAAATATAAGAAAGGTAAATTTAGAAATTTCAAATGTGAAATAAGGTTTTTTGTATAAATCCTAATAAGTTAGCCTCTGCTGCACATCATAAGCCGAAACATACGAAAAATACAAGAAAACCTTGCAGGCATACCAAGCAGCAAGGATTTATGTAACGAAAACGAAAGGATGCCTGGTGGGCAGCAGATACAAACATAGGATCATAAATCCAGCAAGATCCGTATCTCACCTTTAGTCAATAATCAACCAGAAAATAATAATAATATTTTTGCAGTGCATGTGCTAAGTGTTGTACCTGAATTTTGCAGTGCATGTGCTAAGTGTTGTACCTGAATTTCGCCGTTTCATAGCCCAAAAGGGTTGATTGAAAGTTCATCAAAAAACAGTATTTAATTGGAATTTTACACTGCTAGACATACTCGTATTTAGATACAAGGTATAATGTCTTTCACTTCTAGGTTTGTGCAGTACAATAATTTCATGACTGCGCTCCCCATGTAAGAGGTACGCCACTGTATACTCCCCTGGATAACTGTGTATATACAAGGGCTGTTACGAAACGAAAAAGAGCTGTTACGAAACGAAAAAGTCAGTTATATTTACCAAACGACCTGATGACCAGTTTCGTATCAACTTTTTTTTTCGTAACATCCGTGAAAACATAGTTAACCAGTTGTGGTATATGTTGCAGAAGCCTGCTTCGTTGCACAGTTTGATTTCACCAATATTATTTCATCGGATGCGTTCAGAATTCTTCCTTCGGCTGCCGATGGTGTCTGGAGTAGCTGATGGGTAGCCTTTGACACCCTTCGATTACCATCGGAAACCATGTAGGTGGTTTGTCGGCCACCAATCGTGACCGCAACCCTAGAGATGGGGCAGCTTCGGTGGCTTATACCCCCATGCCACTGGATGACGCTTTGCTCACGGCGCTCCTTCAAAGTTTTCCAAATCGTCGCAAAAGCGTCGGCATTTTCCAAAACTTGGGACTTGTGCGCTTCCAGTAGGCTGCCAGTTCACTTCAAATACAATCTCGCTGCGCTAGTCACGATGATGCCGCGGTGTAAAAGCGCTTCTTCCACGCTTTAGGTCTTCGATGGCGTTTCTAATACGCTGCCATTACGGCAAAGGATTTCGAGCTACGCTTGATCTACGCTTACGACGAGTATTTGTGATCGTACTACGACCTAGGTGCCGGAGCTGCGCTCATGCTTGCGCTTGTGCTGCGCTTTGTAATCGCTTCTATGTAAATCGGCGGAAAATCGGGGTTCAGCAGCAGTAAGCCACCAGCCTTCGAACAAGATGGATAACATAATAATTCCAGTGTCTATGATGCGGCTGGCAATCATGAACTAGTGACTTCATACACCTCATCTTGTTCTTCTTGCTGTTCAGGCTCAACTGGGGCTTCTGCTCGGCGTTCTGAAGGGCACAGGTCTGGCTAAGTTTACAGAGCAAGAGCCTGGGAAGCAGGAGTTGGAATACCCTCTTCAGGGGTCCAGGCTGCGTAGAAATAGTCTCCTGACCAGGCCTGTGTTAGCAGTTTGCCTTTTGCGTTTGACGGGGTGGCATCTTGAACGTTTTGAGCGCGAGTAAATAATGAGCAACCCGTGGAAACAGGTTGTTTTCATACCCGGATAGCCAAAAGAGCAGAGGAAATGCAGATAAAGCGCCAAGAGCACAGCGGAATCGTCATGGTTGCGCTATTCATAAATTATAGAGTCGCAGTGGAAGCGTCAAGAGCACCAGGAGAGCGTATAGAGCGCAACGGGAGCATAAAGAGCATAGCAAAAGCTTAGCTTGGTCGGGGACGAATCTGCGAGGCGCTTTCAGCGAGATTCCACTGCGCTGGTGCTGCGTTGCTTGCGCGGCTGCTTCGTTACTGCTGCGTTCAGGAATTTCGTGCTGCGCTGTTATACATGTACTAAGCTTTCGTTACGCTTCGTGTCCACATCGATTCCGCTACGTAAATTTTGGGCAAGGTCAAAACAAGCGCAGTGACATGGCGATCATGCCACTTGAGATACGCTTTCACTGCGACCTAGAAGCTTCTGCTGCACTGCTGCAGCTTCTGCTACGATGATGGCGCTTTGTCCAAATTTTTGAAGCGCCGTCCAGTGGAAGAGGTTTTTAGTGATTAAGTAAATTCAAAATTGTTTCCAATACGTACACTGTATTGCTGAAACCACGATGACCACTCAGGCTGTTATCCTTAAAGCTGGGGTATTGTTTTAGAAGCAAGCGCTTCTAAATGCAGCTGCGAATTATTCTGATCAAAAGTACTTCAGTTTAAGTTACATGGTAAGTTTTGGCTACCAATCGGTACCGAGGGTCACCGAATCTGTCCAGAATTTTAGTCCGACCATCGATAATTGTGGCTGCCGAAGGCACCATCGGACACCTGATGGTACACACTGTTACTGGCGGAATTCTGAACGCAACAAGATAGTCAACTTTCGATGTCTCAAAGTCGAAGTTCATCTTAAGCTACTGATAGCTCGATAAAAAGTAAATTTTCTGGTCCCAGAACAGTTACTTTGCGATACCAGTAGTTTCAGACAACGGGGGTTGAAATAAAAAGAAAATAGGAAATCTGTCCAAACTCTATTCTTTGATACAACAGAGAACTTTTGAGATATGAGCCACGATACGAGAAAACCAACAAAGTGGCATGTGCGCCCAGCAAAGACTCAGATCAGCCTGGGCATCCGCTCAGTCCGATCAGACACTTCGCTAAGCGCTTAAAGGGTCGCTAAGGGTCCCCAGTCTTCGCTGGGCGCACATGCCACTTTGTTGGTTTTGTCGTGTCGCGGCTCATATCACTGTTTCAGATACGATAGTCAACAGTAAAACGCACCTGAAATTGACGTAAAGTACACCAACTTGACTGGGAGTAACTTTCTGTTGACCCGATGAGAGGGCCATTTGGTCTGCTCTGCCATTCTGACCCTTTAACGTCTGGAAGAAAGCATTTCAAGGGGTTTATATTTGAGCCGCGACACGAGAAAACCAACAAAGTGGCTCTTCGCTTTTAGATAGCGGTTAAAGGGTAGCTCAGGGTCTAAGCTACCTCCATGCGGACAGCGAAGATTCTGATCAGACTGGGTGGATGCCCAGGTTGATCTGAGTCTGCGCTGGGCGCACAACCACTTCCTTGGTTTTCTCGTGTCGCGGCTCATTTGATGACGCATATATTTTATCAAAGCCTGCAAATGATGATAAACAAGGCTCGCTGTTTATATTTTCTTTAATATCTACATTTTAGCATCTCGCAAGTACCTTCAAGTTGATAACAAATGAATTTTATTTAAGGAAAAATACTTCATCCGTTGTGAATGAACCATTTTGAAATACTCATTTTATTTGATATAATTGTAGTTCCTCAAAATACAGGGTGATTTCACTCGTAACAATTATAACAGCTTGACCGACGACAATATCATACCTATAATACCGTATCCTTAAATTCAGAACTATTTTTCGTGTCTCTCATATATGTACTAGTGTTTTGTAGCCTACTAAGCTTTAGGGGTCTTAAACAGACGACTAGAAGCCATCGTCGCACCCCCCTCCCCCTCCCCCCCCCCCCCCCCCCCCAATGTTAGTTTTCTTCCGTTGCCTAGCAACGACATTTGCAAGATAATGACGTTTCCGAAAGTTATTGACAGGAAAGAAGGGAAGATGCAATGGAGGCATGTGCACCGCTTGATTCGTTATACATGTACATTAGCATTTGCTTCCGTCTCCGGGCACAGTCTGGCCGAGGCTGAACCCTGTTTAACTTGTTCCTTTCAAACACAAAGTATCTCTCAAATTCAGCTGTTACTTCTCAGCTGTAAAAGCGGATAATTATTCGCTTTTCACTATGAAATTCCTCAGGTCCATAACCATTTAACTCAAATCAGACCAGGCGCATGCGCAAGCTGATGTCCACTCTCCACTTTCGTAAATGCAGTTATGTCCCTATTCCCAGAGCGCACATGACGTCAAAACGTCTCATCGACGTCAGAACGACGTCATGTGCCTACTGGATTGTGACCAAATGCACATATTTTCAAATGATAGCATAAAGTTACCTTTTTATTTTGTTACATGTATATCCAACTGAAATACATACTATTAAATGTTTATTTTAAAGTGCTTGGCTCTTGAATCTTGAGGTCAGTGACATCGTCTGATAAAATACCACACACATGCCTCATCAAAATACATGATACCTTATATTCATTAGAGGAATCAAGCATGGTTTTTCATGCCATGCATCTGCTGGGCATCAAGGATACTGTTCGCCCCAAGCCTGCAATGTGAGGGCTCCATGTCTTTCAACTGCTTAATTACGCAAATAACGATAGAATATGGCGACATATTGCATAAAACTAGAAAATCATAAAACGAGCAAAGGAAGTTCAAAGATAGCTATTATGTCCACGAAAATATCAATGTCAGCTTTAAAATGTTTGGCAGAAGAAGCTATTTCCAGGGTGAGTGTCAGTTTAGAAATTTAGCCGCAACAATACAAATCATAGTGGCATATGCACCCGGCGAAGACTCTGATCAGCCTGGGCATCTGCCAAGCCTGATCAAAGCTTAAAGGGTAGCTAAGAAGACAACTGTCAGTAAATTATTGTAATATAAACCTGTCAATAAGACTGGTAGAAATAAACTTGCCAAATTTTCTTGTGAAATTCTTAGTAATCATCTTCATTCTCAAGACTTAACCTTTTGGAGGAAATGGTCATTTTTTTCAAAGTGTATAAAAATGAGCGTTTTTCTTTTCTTCTTCTTTTTTTTTTTTTTTTTTTTTTTTTTACTTTCATTACTCCTCATGCCACCACTACTAATTTTTCTGACTATGCTCACTATAAAATACCTAAGAATAGTGTATACTACAGGAAATATCCAGCAATAGTGTTATTTTGGTTACATTAAGGCGAGAAAAAGCTCAAGAGCTTGTTGTCTTCGCCTTCTTCACCACCACTCCCACAGTTGCTCCCTTTCAATGGCAAAGATCAATTATAGAAATTGAGAAGTAGCAGACATTTCATGCGTTCTTAGTTCCGTGGTTTCCCTTAAGTTCCGCATATCCTCACTTGCATAAGAAAATTTTTATTTTTAAGCCAATTTTTGTCAGATGTACATGTAGTAGATATTTTTCTAAGAACATGTAAACGACATTCTGCAAATCTCAGAAAGGTATCTTTTATAGTAAATGAAAAATTAAAAGGACCTCTGACAGTTGTAATGTAAATTTGTCTATGAAAATGGGAAAAATGAACGTTCGGTATACTTCCCAATTTTCATTGAAATGTATTGCTCTAAATGCCCCATTATTGGTGAAAAAAAAAATCAATTTTATCACACAAAGACTAAGATTTTTGGTGTAAACAGCAAGTTTTTACATTTGAATGTATGGAATTAGGAAAAGTTTTAAAAGTTTTATAAAGATGCTCCCCCCCCCCCTGCCCACGTGCCTCAGCAAGCCACTTTGCATGCATATGTGTACTGCCAATATAGGGGGTGCGGGGAAGATAAAATGAAAAGTGGGTGGGGTAATTAGACCCTTTGTGACTAAAACTAAGGCAGCATCCTTTTTTACATATAATTGCATACTACGAGCAGCTGCAGTCTTTTACTTAATTTTAAGCATATTTAAAAAATGAAATTCAGTAGACTAGAAAAAGCTAAAAATATTTGTATTTAGAATGACCGAAAATTTCACTTACCCCTCTTGCAAGAATCAGTGCGAATAAATTGTTCAAAATCAGTATACCCGTTAATGCTAAAATTTTCATTATTGGCTTCCAAAGAAAGCTGCAGTAATTTGTCGAAAAATAGGCAAATTTGAATGGAAACTGTCAGAGGTCCTTTGAATTTTCAGCGTTCATTGTGTGATGAAGCCAGTGGGCGGAGCTAAAATTCCATGAAGCGCTTCTTGTAGAATTTTAACGACGACCACTGGATTCTTCACACGATGAACGCCGAAAAATCAAATTTCATTCTTATACATGTACATGTATTTACTTCATTTGTGAACCTTTCCTTGCCGTTTTCGTGGTAATTTGGTGTTGAATAAGCAAAATAGGGGTCGGAGAAAAGTTAGTAACAACGTGTTCGGCCATTACGTTAAACAGCCGTCGCCCTGACGTGGCGTCAATTTAACGTTACAAGAACCAATCAAGACGTTTGTTTACATAAGACGTCGCTTGACGACAACGTCACATGATCAGTTGTCCTTCATCGGTGTATATTTACACTTGCTACTGACTGGACGGACACACGGCGCCAAGTGTGTGCAACTATGGTTACGTACCGTTGAGTCACTTGGGTAACGTCGATAAGAGAATTGAACTGAACTGAACTGAAATTCCCATAGGTTAACCGTATAGAGCAACTGGCTTCATACACCGATGAACGACAGTTGATCATGTGACGTTGTCAGTGAATTGTTGTAAAGTAGGTGCCAATTGCATTGGCTTTGAGTCAAGTAGCATCTCGGAACCATGAATTACTCTGTTCGTAGTCCCTTGATATGTTATGATCGCAAAATGTTGTCTTGCTCGACGTGAAAAAGACACTATGCATTAAAGGTGGATTAATGTATCTGCGAACAGTGAAATCTCAACCAGTCTGCGAGGCCATGTAAAAGCCTTCGTATTTGTGCCTGTATATGCCTCTGGGTAGAGCGGCGCTATGGTCGAGTGGTTAGAGAAACTCGGTTACGGTGCAGATTGTTGGATGGTCGTGGGTTCAAACCCAGGTCGAGCCATCTTGCCACTGGATAACTCTGTTAACCCAGAAATAATGAATCATGGAAGGAAAAGGCAGTGAAAGAGAGAGATTGTCTCCGCCTTGGCCTAAAACCCCCACCGCCCCTATGACCATGAGGCTAAAGCAGCTGCCTAGGAAAACTTTACCTTTTATGCCTGTGGGTTTATACACGATCCGTGTGAAGAGAAAAGGCTCTGATTAGACTACATGGTTCAAATTTGAGAACCCTGGGTGCAGTTTTAGAAAAGGTGCCTAACGGGCACATGACGTCGAAGTGACGTCGTACTGACATTGATGCAACGTCATTACGTCGCATCGACGTCAGTACGACGTCATTTCAACGTCAAATGTCTGCTAGGCAGCAGGCACATGAGGTCGTACTGACATCGATGCGTCATTACGTCGCATCGACGTCAGTAAGACGTCATGTGCCTGCTGGGTGGAGGTTTGGAAAAGGTAAATGAATAGATGATGAAATACATATCTGATTTCAATTATTTATTTTGTTTATTTTGAAATATACAAATGCTGCTGTTTATAGAAGCCTGGCTACACCATACCATATAGCGGTAATATTTTTTGCTTTAAGGGAGTGCCTAGCAATTTTAGACCCTCAGAAAAATAAAATTGCAGTTTTGAATATTATTTTCTTTTTTTCTCTCCATCTTTCATACTAGTCTAGTGATTTTTTTCTGTTATTCAGGTAGAAATCACTTTATATGATCAATCCAAATATTTTCATGTATTAAAACTCCCTCCAGACAGAGTAAAACTCTTGGCTCATTTCTCTGCAAACACGAAACATTTTACTGTGTCCCACAGTAAATCCCAGTAGTAGAAACGCTTAATTTAAATGCTAATAATTCCAACTCAATATTCTAATGCTATTTACCGTAATCAACCTAAATAGCACACATGCCACTGTAAGCATTTTTTGATTTGATGCTTAATGTCCATGATAAACAGCTATGGTCATGTCAGGACGGTCAGTTAACCTAACCACACTATTCCTGGGCAGGCTAAGACCTAAGCGGTTAACCAGTACTAAGTGCACATACTTTCGCCAGTAACTGACAACTGCCCTTCTTGAATCAGCGGAAGGAGAAACAAAAGTATGTGGCCAGACCGGGTTTCAAACCCAGAACCTCTGACTTATGAGTCAGGTGCCCTACCGATTGCTCTACTTGGTCCGGCTGCCACTATAAGCACATATCATTCTTAGGCATATGACCACAAACCTACAATTTTTTACTGGTTTATCCTTTGTTAGCTTGCTTTCAAGAGCTGAAAACGCTATAGACTCTTTCGTTCTTCACTTCCTAAGCTTCTTTAACTTAAGACCATAAGCAGTTTGTCTCTTTTAATCTCTTTTCTCTAATACATGTATATAATGATTTGTTGAAATGTGCCTTTATAAGAAATAAAGTTTAATATAAGTATCTGTCACAATTTTGAAAAAGTTAAGAGCACAGGGTTAATTATGGATAGCGCAATCTGTTTGGTAGAGAGCAAGGGGAAAAGAGCTTTTACACATCCATAAATCCCCAAACTTGGAAACTTGGCAGCAATTTCTAAGGTTAGCCATATAATATAAATGTAACCAACAAATTTCAGATATACGGACCACGTTTGAATTTTTACTGTTGTGGATTTTATCAATGTGTAAACGCCGGCAAATCACTCACAAACTTAACACAAAGCCCTTATATAATTTGTGAGTGATTCACCTAAGTTTACACTGAAAACACCAGAAAATCACTCAGAATTTCAATTTATAACCCTTTGGGCTTTATTTAATTTGTGAGTGATTCGCCCGAGTTTACACATCAATACACTACTACTTTTCCGAAGAAATGGGAAAATCTGTCAATACTGAAACGTCCCTTAATCTTGGGACAATGTACCTGAGCAAACAGTGCACTTCCAGACGAGACTGCCCATAAAGTTTAAAATGTGTATGGATACACCCCCATCTTCCTCCACCATTGTTACCAAGACAGACAGCTTTAGTGACTCCCTGTCAACTTCACTTTACAACAAAGCCCTTCCAAAATTGGATCTGCTCTTAACAGAAAGAATTTGCTCTTATAGGAGCAAATTCTTTTCTTTAAGAGCAGATTCTTTCCTTTAAGAGTGGAACCCATTTGGTTGAAATGGTAGAAATTCTCCACCTGCAAGTGTACCCATTTTCCCTTCAACGTCTGCCTTGTCTGAGTTTCCATTGTTTGCCATTATGTCTGCAGTTTGCTGTATACTACTGAAATCAAACTGTTAATGTGATTAGCTATACATTCAGGGGAAGCAACTCTGCAATTTCCAGTCTTGTTTTCTGATCAAAGGATGATAACATCTAAACAAAAGAGTTTAACCCAGTTTGGAAGTGTTTTGTGATGAAATGAAGCAAACAGGAAGTCATACAAGTTGTTCCCTTTTTGCGAAAAAAGGTGGAAAAACATTGAGGTGTACTCAGACACCTTAAATCATTTTGTTCAATTTTAAAATAAGTAATGTAATATTCATAAAGAGGCTCTGACAGTTTGGGCAACTATGAAACTTACATCCCCATAATTGTCCTATCTCAAATTACACAATATTTGACAATAATTGATTCAAATAATGAAAAGAAATCATTTTAGATGGCTGGATGGGCTACACCAGCTAAATATTCATTCAACAGTATTTCACCCATACCGGGTCAATGTGAGAACATGTAAATTCAATGAGGATGGAAAAATCCAGAGGCTTCATGAATTGATCTTGGTTAAAACTGAACCCACAACCTCTGTAATATAAAACTTTGGCTAACTTGGCCAAATGAGCATTTCAGAATGTAGAATGTACAAGGTAACAGAGCTCCACAAAGAGGCATTGATTGAACCACTTCATGAAAAAAAAACAGCAAAGAGGTATGTGCACCACACTAACAATCCAGTCTGGATGCCCAGGCTGATCAGATTTAACGGTAGCTTAGGGTTTACCTCCATGCCAACAGCAAAGGCTCTGCTCAGATTGGGCAGATGCCCAGGCTGATCTGAGTCTTTGCTGGGTGCACATGCCGCTCCACTGGTTTTGTTGTGTCGCAGCTCAAATAATGATTTTTTGGGCTGATTTCTGTTATCCATAAAACTGTATGTTGTGACCCTTTTTTGAACAGCTTTGGTGATGTGATTCTAATGCGGGATCACAACATTTCTTTTTATGGAAAAATAAGACAAAAATCCTTGAATGACTAAATGTCTACTATCTTAAGTAACAAACTCACTTCCAAAGGTGATGAAAATGAATTTGTTATAGTCAACTGTCTGATCAAATATTCTGCAAAAAAACTGATTTCTTAAAACCGCTCAGCTGACATTGTGGCAACTAGGGTATCCTAAAGATTCCTGGCATCAATCTATATCACAACTTTACTGTACTCTGTGAACCTTACGCTAAACAAGAGGGCCATGAGGCCCTGAATCGCTCACCTGAACAATTGGCAAGGTGGCTTTTACTTATCATGTCTGAAATTGTCAAAATATGAGTTTTGGGTCAAAAGTCAAAGAATGACCATGACCACTTGTAGTCATAAATCTTCATGTACTCATTAAGACAACCATATTTTTAGGCCAAAGTCTTCAAAACTTTCCATGAAATCTTATGTTCTAGCATTTTCCCATATTTGACCATGCCGCAAAAAAGGTCAAAGTAAACCCAAAGTCACCATTTGAACAGTCTTGGTGGTACTCTAGTACTCCATGCTATTTACCAAGTTTCAAGGCCATAGGTGTATTGGTTCTGGAGAAGAAAAATATTAACCATAAGTGGTAATGGCGGCCAAGTTGGTCATGTGACCTGGACCGTTTGAACAAATTTTCATTCAATCAACCCCTGGAGGCTCTATATGAAATGTGTTCACAATTGGCCCTTTGGCTTTTGAGGAAATGGTTGAAAATGTCAAAATATGAGCGATCTGGATCAAAGGTAAAAAAATGACCTTGACCTCTTGTACTCATAATTCTTCATGAACTGATTAAGACAACTGTATATACCAATTTTTTAGGCCAAACTCTTCAAAACTTTCCATGAAATCTTATGTTCTACCATTTTCCCAAATTTGACCTTGCTGTAAAAGGTCAAGGTCAACACAAGGTCATCATTCGAACAATCTTGATAGTACTCAAGTACCCAATGCTACATACAAAGTCTCAAGGCCATCGGTCAATTGGTTCTGGAGAAGAAGATTTTTAAAGGTATTTACCATATATGGGCGTGGCGGCCATGTTGGTCATGTGTCCAGGACCGTAAGAAAATTTTTTCATTCCTTCAACCCCTCAAGGCTCTATATGAAATTTGGATTCAATTGGCCCAGTGGTTTTAGAGCAGATTGTTTGAATTTGTCAAAATTTGAGATTTCTGGGTCAAAGGTCAAAGAATGACCTTGACCTCTTGTACTCATAAATCTTCATGTACTCATTAAGATGATTGTATATGCCAATTTTTAGGCCAAAATCTTCAAAACTTACCATGAAATCTCATGTTCCAGCATTTTCAGATATTTGACCTTGCCGTAAAAAAGGTCAAGGTCAACCCAGGGTCATAATTTGAACAATCTTGATAGTACTTGAGTACCCAATGCTACATACCGAGTTTCAAGGCCATCGGTCTACTGGTTCTGGAGAAGAAGATTTTTAAAGATTTTTACCATATATGGGCGTGGTGGCCATGTTGGTCATGTGACCTGGACCATATGAACAAATTTTCATTCCCTCAACTCCTGGAGGACCTATATGAAATTTGGTTACAATTGACCTAATTGTTTTTGAGGAGATTGTTTGATATTGTCAAAATATGAGAGTTCTGGGTCAAAGGTCAAATGATGACCTTGACCTCTTGTACTCATAAATCTTCATGTAGTCATTAAGATGACTGTATGTACCAATTTATAGGCCAAAATCTTCAACATTTTCCAAGATATCTTATGTTGCAGCATTTTGCCATATAAAAGCATAAGGAAGCAAATTTGACCTTACCGTAAAAAAGGTCAAGGTCAACCCAAGGTCATAATTTGAACAATCTTGGTAGTACTCGTGTACCCGATGCTACATACCAAGTTTCAAGGCCATCGACCTATTGGTTCTGAAGAAGAAGATTTTTTCAGGTTTTTACCATATATGGGCATGGCGGCCATGTTGGTCATGTGACCAGGACCGTTTGAACAACTTTTCGTTCCTAAGGTCCCAGTAGGCTCTATATGAAATTTGGTTACAATCGGACCAGCGGTTTCAGAGGAGAAGTCGTTTGAAAGTGTGGACGGCAACGGACGGACGGACGGACGAAGGACGACGGACAACGGAGCCTTACCATCCTATAAGCTCCCCCGGAGCCGCTGGCTCAGGTGAGCTAAAAAGAGGCCACAGAACTCCTTACGGTACTTGTACCAATAAAGGTAAATTTTGTGACAATGATCAACTGAGCAGGCATCTGTGAAGAAATGACTTTGATTGTCTGTCTTCTTTTTGTTTGAGAAAAGGAAACATATCTAAACCTGTGCTAATGACCAAATCTTGCAAAAGTGGGTAGACACGTGTAGTATCATCAAATGAGCTGCGACACGAGAAAAACAACAAAGAGGCATGTGCATCTAGCAAAGACTCAGGTCAGCCTGGGCATCGGCCAGTCTGATAAGAGTCTTCGGTGTCTGCATGGAGGTAGCTTAGACTCTTAGCTACCAATAAAGTGCTTAGCGAAGAGTCTGATAAGATTAAATGGATGCCCAGGCTTATCTGTATCTGCGATGGGCGCAAAACCACTTTCAAACTATTGGTTTTCTTGTGTTGTGGCTCAAATATTTTTCTTATATGGGGCTTATTTTCTTCTCTCCTATATGGAACTGTGGTATTGTGAAAAAAACATTATAAATACGAATGAACCATGACACAAGAAAACCAACAAAGTTGCCTGTGCCCAATGCATAGACTCAAGTCAGCCTAGGCACCCCCCCAGTCTGAGTAGAGTCTTCAATGTCTGCTCAGAGGTAGGTTAGACCCCTTAGCTACCCTTGAAGTGCACAGCAAAGACTCTGATCCAAGTCTTCGCATGGTGCACAGGCCACTTTCTTGGTTATGTCGTGTCACGGCTCAGAAATTCTCACAAACTGTACAAAATATTTTACACAATTAAAATACACCATAATATATACAGACAAATAAAATAACATTCTAATCACAGCAAACTAGTTCTGCATCAAATCAACAATTTCATTCTCAAAGATTAACATGCAGACACTAAAAGTTTTAACACTGCAACTATTTCTGGGACTTAAAATTTTGGCAAGTCCATTGGTACTACCAGATGTTTTAAATGAAATTGGCAAACAGAGCAGGCCCTGAACAGACTGCAAAAGAGCAACTGGATCCGGATTCTGCACCTTATTCTCAGGTTGGCAAGATCTTTGCCCATATAGTGTGTTTTTCACAGGGCATACACTGTTTGCCAAATTACATCTGCATCTTTCCAAAAGCATTACAGCCTTGTAAAAATGGACTATTACATTTTCGAGACTACTAAGGTAATTATTTCTTTTATTTATCTCAAACACTTACAGTAGAACTTCATTGGCTCAAACAGGCTTGGGACCATGAAAATTGGTTTCAGCCAAGTAGTTCTAGCAATCCAGAGTTAGTTTCTATATAAAGTGACCGCTTGATCAAGAAAAGAGTTCTAGCCAGGCAGGGTTAACGAGCCACAGGGTTCAAGCCACTAAAGTTCTACTTTAATTGCAGGACTTTGCATCTATGGCTAAAGTCCCAATCTGTTTTGGTATTAAACAGACATGCAAAGCATCTAGTGCAACATACCATTACTGATGAGTCAAATTTCAGAAACCGTTTCATGTAGAGCCAGTCTTACAGCCAGTGCTCCAAGTAAGCAGGGGTATACCTTGATCCAAAAGAAATGTCAGGGCAGTGACAAATATGCACTGCCAATATCTGTCAAATTCGATCAGTCTACTAGAAGATTCGTAGAATAAGTTTTGCACACTTGTTAAAGTTCACTAAGCATAATGCATAGGTAGTTTACCTCCTATCACCACATTTACTGTCATAAGAGACGATGTTAATACAATGTCAAGCAAGCAATAGGCCTATAAGAAAGAAGGTGCATTTTTCAGATGATAATGAAACTCTGCGCCCAATGGAGTACTGTTCAAGGTGTAACCTATGATTTGCATTGCATGAAAAGACACCTTATTCTATGTGCAAAAGGAAATACTCAGACCAGCCTGCGCATCCGATGTCCTCCCTTTTTGACCGATGTTGTACTTGTACAGATAATATGGCTAGCCACGTGCAACTATTGTTGGCTACACCGCATGTCGAGGTGTTGCATAACGTTACATTGGTCTTGTAAGTTTTGTTACAACTGAGTATTGTTTGTTACCGGTGAGTGAGCAGAGTGTATGTCCCATGCCCCCTTTTGTACATTGGAAAAGTCTAGGGAAAGGTATAAAGATAGCCCCGCTCTGACAATTCTTTTGGATCAAGGAATAATAGTGCTATTTTATAGATAAACTAATGAAGTTCTTCATAAAACATATATTGTGACCCCTCATTAGAACCATCTCAACCAGATAGTTCTTATGAAGGGTCATAATGTATGTTCTTGCTGAGAACTTAGCAAAAATTATCTATAAATTTATTTTCCCCTTTTATCCCTTCTTATCTGAAAACTGTACAGTTTGCATATTTTCTTACCATATGCTTCACATGCATGTTATACAATTAGTTATTCTGCAGATATGTTACTGGCTACATCTTACTGCATTACTACTGTATTTATTCAACTATAAAACTGTTTTTCCCTCCCTAGAATGACTCAAAATATCTAAATTAGTCTTATCAAATCAGCTAAGAGGGTTTTTCCCTTCTAAAACAATCCCAAAGTCTAGACCCCAGCTGCTAGACCCATCTTATAAGATGGATCTAGACTTTTTGATAGTTTTGGAAGGGAAAAAAACCCTGTCTTATATCTGAAGAAATATGGTAACCCTACAGCTCTGAATACTTATCTTAATATTATCAAATGCAATTGTATTAACTTTTCACCTCCTACTTCATTCTCTATTAAAACATGTTATGGCCTATCATTACAACTGCGTTATCAAGGCAATCTCACTGAGGGGGCCATAATGTATGTTTTAACAGAGATATACAAAAGAGAGCCGTGATGTGCACAAAATCAACAAAGTGGCATCTGCACCCAGGAAAGATTCATATCAGTCTGGGCATCTGCCTAGTTTGACCAGAGCCTTCCCTGTGCTCTTAAAGGCTAGCTCAGGGTCTAGGCTAGCTCTATGAGGACAGCAAAGACTCTGATCGGGCTGGGTGTATGACCAGGCTGATCTAAGTCTTTGCTGGGTGCCGACCACTTTGTTGGTTTTCTCCTGTCACAGCTCAAATGATCTTATTTGAGCTCTGCTTATGATGAATGGGTATACTTTCAGGGGAAGCAATTCTACCATTTTCGTCATAAATCCCTTTCTAATGGGGTTTACTACTAAAGGAAAGAATTTGCTCTCCTTGGAGCAGGTGGTGGGAGTTATCGATTCATTTACTTGAGGCTCCAGGGAACATCGATATGAGAACTGGAAAGACAACTGGAGCAAATTCTTCCTTATATGGGCAGACCGCATTTCGGAAGGCCCTTTTTGCCCTTTTTGGAAGGGCTTCTTTGTCCAGGGAACCAAGCAGGAAGTCAAGTAAGATTCCCCTTTGTAAAACTGGTGGAAATACATGGAAGTGCACCAATTTATCTGAGACAAAAGAACACATTTCATGGAAGTGCACCCATTTATCTAAGATATTAAAAGGAACACATTTCATGGAAGTGTACCCATTCATCTAAAGATAAAGGAACACATTTCATGGAAGTGCACCCATTTATCTAAGACAAAGGAACACATTTCATGGAAGTGTACCCATTCATCTAAAGATAAAGGAACACATTTCATGGAAGTGTACCCATTTATTTAAGACAAAGGAACACATTTCATGGAAGTGTACCCATTTATCTAAGACAAAGGAACACATTTCATGGAAGTGTACCCATTTATCTAAGACAAAGGAACACATTTCATGGAAGTGTACCCATTTATCTAAGACAAAGGAACACATTTCATGGAAGTGTACCCATTTATCTAAGACAAAGGAACACATTTCATGGAAGTGTACCCATTTATATCTAAGACAAAAGGAGCACATTTCATGGAAGTGTACCCATTTATCTAAGACAAAAGGAACACATTTCATGGAAGTGTACCCACTTATCTAAACAAAAGGAACACATTTAAAGTACAAAGTTAATATGACACTAAAATCTCAATAAGTAAAAACTAGGTGTTATTTTCTTCTTGCTACTTTTTTATCCTTTTTTGTGCCACCGCCAAACAATCCTGCCAACATTTCTGACATATCAGGCATATTAGATTTATCATTTAATGCTTTCATCTGGGACTGCATCTCCTGGAATAAACAAACCCACAATTATACTAAAGGGATCAAACATTTTTTTCCAATGCATTAACATTTGCAAGGTCCCAGGGACCTTGCAAATGTTAATGCACTGGAAAAAAATGTTTGATTGCTATTTAATAAATACAATGCTACAAAGATAAGGAAAATGTTGACTCACTATTTTTTAGGCCTCATCGCCATTACCTTGCTGATTCCTACATGCACTATGCATGTCTATAAAAAAAACTCTCATTTCATCAGCTGCTGATGGCAAAACTCAGTTTAATTTCGAATATTTTGCTTTTAAATGAAAGAGGATATAAAGAGCTTTTAAAAGCTATGTGAATTTTGAAATTCTGTTGTATATTAACTGAGATATTAGCAAATCAATAAAGGATTTGACTGAATTTTGGTGCCGTCATATCTTGAAGAAAAGGGCAAATATGGGGTGAAAAAATTCTGAAAATCGGTCAGAATTTTCAGACTTTAAAACAGTGTAACTTCAGTTCTAGTAAAGATATTTTGAAAAAATAAAAACTGCACTACGTTGCTTTCAGTTAGCTCTATAAGTTGAAATCATTTTTTTTTTCATTTACTAATTTTTCAAAAGTTCACCTGTTGTTGCCACTATAAAACCTGGAAGAAATCTCCCATTCTGAAACACTATCTTTTAGCCAATGAATCATGACAATGACAAAACTGATTCAGCTCCTTTATTTAATATTAGTATGCCTTAAAAAGAAACTTTCAAAACTGTACATGACCTGACTGCACATACATGCATGCTGGATCAAGTGCATGAAGTACAAATATATCATCTTAAAGTGTATGGGTACACTTCCTTGTTATTTGTCGTTTTTACCAAGGGGAACAACTTTTGTGACTTTCTGTTTCCTTCTCCAGACAACAGCTTAGAGCAAATTCTTTCCTTTTAGAGTAGACCCCATTTAAAAAGAGGGCAAAAATGAAAGTGTCAGAGTTACTTCCCCTGAAAGTATAGCCATTCATATTCAATGCTTCTTTTTTTTCACAATGTGGCATACTTGTAGTTACCTTTTGAGCATCTGGATCTGCAGCATTCATCAGTTTAGGAAGGAACATCAATAAGACTAGTGGTAATAACATTGTTAACACCTGAAATAAACAGATTAAATGAGATATGAGCTGTGACATGACAAAAGCAACAAAGTGGCAAATGTGCCACGGGAAGATTCAGATCAGCCTGGGCAGCCGCTAGGCTTTGCTTGCCCTTGAAGGGCAGTTAAGGGTCTATGCCATCTCAATGCCGACAGGGAAGACTCTGATCAGACTAGGCGTGCGCCCAGGCTGAGCAGAGTCTTCACTGGGTGCAAATGCTACTTTTTCTTTTTTGTGACGTGGCTCATATCTCATATTATCAGATATATATACATATACACATGTATGATGAAGTCTCCAGTAATATTTACTTTAATAGTAAGTGAAATACATTATACTATTATTGACTTTTGGTTTAAGTGAATATACATTTTTATGGATCTGCAATCTAACTATTTACCAATGCAAAATGGAGTATGATGTTACATTTTCTTGTCCATAAAACTGTATACATGTATTCACAGAATAAATCAAGGTCACTTATTAATTCGCTACATAATGTTTCTAATTTTTACTTAAATGTACAGGCCAACTTCGTTGTGTCAAACTTGCTTATCTCGAAAACCCTGCTAGTGTCGAAGTGATCTCCCATTCCCGAACATTCCCCCTATATAATATTGCATTTCGACCTCCGTTGTGTCGAACTCACTTATAACGAAAACACTGCTGTATCGAAGTGATTTTTGATTCCCCTCAGACACTTTCCATGTGTTTTACCACTGTTTGTGTCGAAGTCAAAATGTATATTCAGAAAAAGATCGCCGAAACGACGGAAAGAAAATGACGGCCATTTTGAGTAGACGTTTTGCAGTAGACGAAAAACCTGCATATTTTTGTCTTTAAGCAAATTGGTACAAACATCGAACAATAACAATGAAAAAGAACGATTTACTGAACAATTGTCTTTAATTGATCGCAGTTCAATCAATTATCCCAAACTATCCAATAATTACCCAATGATTGCGTAAAACGATGCAGACATTGTTTTGTTGATCAGCTGTTTTTGTGTGTAAGTTAACTGACCTTGTGCCGGGCCGGGTAGCGCAATCGGTAGGGCACCTGACTCGTAAGTCAGAGGTCCTGGGTTCGAATCCTGGTCTGGCCACATACTTTCGTTTCTCCTTCCGCTGATTCAAGAAGGGCAGTTGTCAGTTACTGGCGAAAGTATGTGCACTTAGTACTGGTTAACCGCTTAGAAGGTCTAAGCCTGCCCAGGAATAGTGTGGTTAGGTTAACTGACCGTCCCGACATGACCTTAGTTGTTTACCGTGGACGTTAAGCATCAAATCAACCAACCAACAACTGAACTTGAACCGCGTATACGTCACAGGTCAGGTGCATTCGATTGGAAAGTTCTGTCAATTAGGCGCCTTTGAAATTTAATTGATTAAACAGTATTGAGCGGCGCTCTTTGATGCGGGCTATTAGTAACAATCCCGTTTTCAGTAGAAACAGTTTTACTACGTTCATGCTGCACATGTTTTGTAGAAACACTGACTCTATGAAAGTTAAGATATTGTACATGTATAGAACAAAAATTTTGGTGACGTCACAATTTGCCTATCTCGAACTTCAGAAAACTCGAAGTGGGTTCTCCATTCCCTTGGAATTCGAGATATCGAAGTTGGCCTGTAGTTTCTCTAATATACATATATATGCAGTCCATTCATTCTGCCAATGTTTGCATTCTAAAACTTAAACAATATAGGCAGGGATGTAGAACTCTACTTGACTGTCCATATCTGCTAGTAAAATTTTAGAAAAGGTGAGCCAGTTTTTTTTTCAGATTTCTTTATTATTCTGTCTTTTCTAGCATGTCTGCTCTTAACCAGCATTGTCTGGAAATGCTGATAAAAGTTTAATCATAACCATGATCCGGTTGTTCAAAACAAACGACATCGTTCTAATAGGCCAGCATTTTTTGTTGAAAAAATATCAGCGTCTTTGGTTATAAATTTGTAAAACACTTAACAAGTTGACCTCCTAGCGAGCTTGTTAGGCTAACAATGCTTTGAACATTCTCGCAATTGTAACAACTTTCTACCTACCAACCTATCTACAAAAAAAGTTTGAGAAGGAGCAAAGCAAACTTTTATAATTTTTCAGTAATGCCCTATTTTGTCAAATATTTAGCATTATGGTTGAATTCTGTTCTTACCATTGGATTAAATAAGAAATCTGTAACTTTCCATTGTTCTCTAACTTGAAAATAATTAGCTTTTCTTCTCTCCCGAAATTCCAAGGGATAGTGCATTGTTTTCACTATGGAAGGCTGTAAATAGTTCACTCTTCTAGCTCTCATTTTGCCTGAAATAAAAGGTACCTGAGTATTTCAGGGGAAGCAAGTTCAAGCAACACTGCCTTTTCATTTTTTTGTCCTGCTCAGTAAAGGTCAACTCTTACAGGAAATAATTTGCTCCCCTAGAGCAAATTATTTTCTTCACGAGCTCACTCCATTTTTGTAGGACAGCTTCATTTGATGAGACAAAAAAAAGTTGGCTCCCTTTAAAATAAGACCTGACCCCGAGCTTACTCAAATTTCGTACTTCTGTTTTGTCTGAACTTGGGAAATATATTGTGGAGTTTAAGTTTTGCAGATCAATACCAACACAAAATTCTGCAAAAATCAGGTAATGTGAAAATTTCCCATTATATGGAATATAAAATTTATTTTACAAACCTCTTCTTTAATATCCAAATCTCTTTTAAAA
Organism: Ctena decussata; assembly: GCA_963989385.1. Taxonomy (NCBI): domain Eukaryota; kingdom Metazoa; phylum Mollusca; class Bivalvia; order Lucinida; family Lucinidae; genus Ctena; species Ctena decussata. The sequence goes on from OZ022506.1 coordinate 46,741,405, forward strand.
CAGTTTATCATATGACGTCGCATCTGAGAGTGCAATAAAGCCATGCATTAAAAATGATAATCCACTAGTGGATTAAATATGCAAATTACATCGTAACGTTATACGTTCAACGTCCATTAAAACATAGCGTTTTCTAATGGCGAAATTGTGACGTTTTAGTGCAAATTTTCTAATAAAATGCGATTTTGGTGTCATATGATAAATAGAATCTTGCATTCATGCTCCTGTATTATTGAATTTATTAAACTTGTTGGGGAAAACTGATAAGATGCTCTTCAATGCCTCGCATCTTATCTTTTTCCCCAACTCATTTAATAAAGTCAATAATACATGTACATGAGCACTCATGTAAGATCCTCTATATAACTTTCTCACCTTTTGCTGTGATATCTACTCGACTTGCTTCAAAGATAAAGTTAGGGTTGGAAACTTCGACAACATAAGACCCAGATGGGAGCCCATTTATCACAAAACTTCCATCACTCCTGCAAAAAGCGTAATAATTGAATTAATTTGAGCCACGACACGAGAAACCAACAAAGTTGTTGTGCTTCCAGAGCAGACTCAGATCAACCTGGGCATCCGCCTAGTCTGATCAGATTCTTTGCTAAGTGCTCAAAGAGTAGCTAAGGGTCTACGCTACCTCCATGTGGACTGCGAAGACTCTGATCAGACTGGGCGGATGCCCAGGCTGATCTGAGTATGCGCTGGGTTGCACAACCACTTTGTTGGTTTTCTCATGTCGCGGCTCAATTATAAAATGTATTTGTAATAGACGGCATCTCAGGAGTCAGATGTACACCATAAGTAGAGGTTTAATGTGAACGCTACATGTATGAGTTTTTCATAAGAGCAATGACAGAGTTGTCAATTAACTGAAACATATGAATTCTTTCATTGATAATGTTAGCTTTGCACTTGCTAAAATTCAGAAGAGAAAAAAAGGAGCTAAAGTATTTCAAATTTTGCATTGATTATAAACATCAAATATAAATGAATACACTGGTAGGTGCTATCTGTTGAAGTCAGACTCAAACCTTGTGCAAACAGGTACATGTAAATAAGATAGATCTATTTGCAATCTAATTTTCTTCTAACAAGAAGATAAGATTACAGAGTTAATAACTTTAATCCAAGATGATTTTGGTAGATCCATGACATTTCGTCTAAAACCATTTTGTCTAAATGCCATTTTGTCTAAACACCATTTCATCTAAAAGCCTTTTCGTCTACAAGCCATTTTGTCTAATGACCATTTCATCTAAATACCGTTTCGTCGTATAGTCATTTCGTCGAATACGACATTTTGTCTAAATTTTGTCTAAAAATTTGTCTAAAACACAATTTCTAAGGCAGATACTTTTGGAACATCCGTTTTATTCACAAATCAATTCAAAGACATTGAAATGTCCAGTAGTTCAGTTGCTCAAGTTATAGCTAATCCCACGCAGGTGACCAAGCACAACGCCATCTATTGTATTTAGTTGATAGAAGTGTACTGGTGCTATAGAGAAGGTTCCGTCACCATACCATAGTGTACTCTTTGCATAATACTTAAAACTTTGAATCAATGCTGAGAATAATGACCGAATCTTTTCATCTGCATCAATAGTTTTGTCACTTAGTGCAGTGACCTATATATAGAGCACTTGACTAGCATCTCCAGTTACCCGGTAGATATAGGTATTTTTCCAATAGACGCTTGTCGCGCCGCTGGACAGGTGAGTGGCTGAAAAAAATCAATAATTCTATCGACCGCTTATTTGGCATCTAGAAATACTTTAATATTATCATTGTTTTATTTTATCTGTATAAATAATGTGTTCTTACAAACGTTTGCATTAAACTGTGTACTTAATTTCCGAAACTTTGATACCAAACTTGCTAAGTTTTTATACAGTAGTTTTACTCACGCAGTGAGAAAAAAAAAAAAAAAAAAAAAAAAAAAAAACGGGCTGGAGGGCTTTTCAATATAAATACGGGAAACTTTTCTTTATTTTATGCATTTGGATGAGGATTTTGATCTTGGCTCTCTCTTACTTAGGAGAATATGCATGCATTGAAAATTGAAGTAAGTAGGTGACATAGGTTTTAATTAAACTGAGTGGGTTGGAATTTCTATCAGAAGTTATCGACGTGAATCGCCCATTTCATTAATGTTTACGTAATCAAATTATTATACAACATTAAGGTAAGCTTTGAATTTTATGATGACGTATTAGAATAGTAAGTTTTGTGATTATTTTGCTTGGCTTTGGGGTTAATTTTTATTGATGTGAAATAACAAACTTTGGTCACTGACAAATTCTTCAATGCATAACTAACCAACCCTCTGAACTCATTGTTGTATGGCGAAAACTGTGAAAAGTTTTATTTTAAGATTATTTTGACCCATTGAATCGGCACGAAATTGCATAAAATAGCACTCAAACAATTTAAAAGGCATTCAACTTTATGAAAAATATCATTGTGAGGCTCAAAAATAGTTATTTTGAGAGCCTTATTCAAAAACGGGGGAGTGGGGTTTAGAACATCCTGATTTGCCGGTTTTCGCTAATTTCCTAAATAAGCCTATTTCTATACTGTCATAAGACCATCAAAATACTTAAATAGTAAATAATTGTCATGAAAATGATATTAAACACCATTTTGGTCCTTCCCCTTTCGTTTTCTAATGCTAAAATAGTACCTCAATCCTTATTAACGACGGAGTACATCGTAGGGCAGCTGAAGACAGGACAAGGTGGAAAGGGATTGTTTTGAAGTCAGCTGTGGTGCCCCAACGACCTAGTAAGGTTATGGGATAGAATAGAATAGAATAGACATCGTAAAAGAAGTGATGGTTTTTACGGCGTCATCGCCATTTTCTTTCGAGTGACCAAAGTTTCTCAATTTACATCATTGAAAATGAACTAAAAAACAAAGCAAAATCATCACAAAACTTTTATTCTAATACAGCATTATAAAATTCAAAGCTTACCTTATCGTTGCATAATAATTTGACTATGAAAACACCGATATAATGCGTGATGCACGCCGTTAACTTTTGACAGAAACACAAGCTTTTTCAGCTTGTATTAAAAATGGCGCTCCGGTAGGAGGCGCTACAGTCGCATGCGCGACACGCCTCTTTGGACCGAAAGGTGAAGACGCGAGTCACTGTATTTATAGGTCACTACTTAGTGTGAATCACACAACTTGCTCATTTAATGACAGTCTTTCAAAATGACAAGTCCAGGGCAAGAAGACTTTTCGGAATCTCTGGTAGTTGCTTTCTACGCTGTCTTTGGATTTTCCTTTCAGGTGTGACATTACGTCTGTAAAATTTTAAATTATTAGATTGCCTGTCACATAAAAACCAAAACATCCAGTGCTGAGACACCGTGGTTCAGTTGAAACTAGTCTGGCCAAGCCTATGATCAAGGTTTAAAAAACTTTGCCCTCAAACCTATAAGATTTCAATGTATAATTGTATCTACCGTAGATGAGCTATATATTCTCCTCCCTCAACCATCACCAATGTGTTGGCAATCCAGTCTTTATCGTTTGTGGACACCACTTCCACCCTTCCTTCGATCTTAAAACTGTCCTGGCTGTCATTATCTGCTGATATAGATGTCTCAGAAGAACCGATATCAATTACAAAACCGATTATCAATAGATATCGAAGAAAAAACTGTAAAGTTTTCGTGATTTCCATTTTTCTGCAAAAGCCGGAAGTTGACGTACAATAAGAAACCGCAATGCCTTTTACTGACCGAAATATCCGGTGACAGGGTGCACACTAATCGCCGGTGACAGTATTTACCGAAATACCGAAACGAACAATTAAATATGTAGGGAAATGGCGTTTCGGTATTGTTTGTACAGGTACAGAATAGGTGTTAAAATGTTTTACAGGTAACAGAAAGGTTTTAAGATGTTTACACAAGTACAATATAAGGTGATTAAAGGGGCTTATCCAGCACACAAGATGTAGCTCTAGGCCACACATATCGCAGCAGATTCTGTTTGACCTCATCACTCATTCCAGACTGTGATTGTAACAGTACATTAAGTGCTGGTGCTTATTTAGCCTCATAATATGTTTGCATTTGAAGCAGTATTTGTTTACTTTACTACAAGGATGCAAGAAGTTTGAACACTTTATCTGATTATCAAAATCTTATGGGAGTCTGGCATTTGGTAGTAATGATGGATACAGAGATAATTTGAAAAGGTCACTGTGAAAAATCTTCACACTTTCTAGACCATGTAAGCCGCACTGTGAAGGTGCTCTTTTTGTCTTAAAGGTATTATTTTATAATGAAAGGAAGAAAGAACGCTGAGATAGATAGATAGATAGATAGATAGATAGATAGATAGATAGATAGATAGATAGATAGATAATTAGATAGATAGATAGATAGATAGATAATTAGATAATTAGATAGATAGATAGATAGATAGATATAGATAGATAGATATAGAAAGAAAGATAGATAGATAGATAGATAGATAGATAGATAGATAGATAGATAGATAGATAGATAGATAGATAGATAGGTAGATAGATAGATAGACAGACAGACAGACAGACAGACAGACAGACAGATAGATAGATAGATAGATAGATAGATAGATAGATAGATAGATAGATAGATAGATAGATAGATAGATAGATAGATAGATAGATTTTAGCGTATGTGCCTCTTTTTTTCGATCACTATGCACAAAAAGTTGAAACAAAATTGTGTCATTATACAAAGTAAGGGTTCATACATGGTGTGTACGAATGACATAAACTCTGCCCAGACTGCGCGAATGCTGTTCACGTGCGCGTTCAGCACCATTTTTGTGTATAGCAATATCTTCTTTTTTTTTTGAAAACCATACATAAAATGTTGGAACAGCGTTGTATCATCATCATGACCGTAAGGGTCCATGCACGGTGAGTGCCTAAAGGAACTCAGCCTTGTTCGAGCCATTGCTGTTCGCATATGCTTTCAGCACTCTTTGCGTGTGCAGCAGCTCATAAAAATCTCCGAGATCATAATACATGAAATGTAGGAACAACGTTGTATCATCATCATGACGCGGTATGGACGTTATTTTTGTCTTAGAGTGCAAATGTATGAGTAAGTAAGTGAGTAAATTCTTTATTTTTAGAGGGTGACCCAATTGGTACAACCAATCTTCCTTGGGCCCTCTTTTATAAGTTAACATATTTACAACATTGTAGCAAATTGTTTCTTAAACAGAAGATCATGAATGACAATGGAAACGAGATTGTAAACATATGACACGGTCTTACGGTCCTTTCAACAGTATATCAGTCATATCTGGCCAATGGAAGGGTGATTATGAAAGGATGTGTTCAATTAAGCCCTTCTCACGGTTCGAAATAATTCCGGATACTAACTTGGATCGATAGCTTAGCAGATGAGTGATTAAACCCAGTGAGCGACTTGGGCTCCACGTATCAACGTGATTTCAGTGTAATATACTCACTTTTTCGCAAGATATATAGAGAATATTTACTTTTCGGTTTAAACAATATTTATATCAAGAAGTTATCACATACAAATATACAGAATAAATAATCAGGATTTGGTCGAAAGCTCCAAGCTTGTAAAGACCATCTCCCCAAAAGAATTTACTTTCTTGAGGCGGATACCAAATATATTTTATCCAATGCGTTGAAAACATTCGCAATTTTACGAGTTCATAGAATGAGTGAAATTACTGATTTTTTCAATATATGAGGTGAAAAATTTAGTTTTTACAAAAAAAAAAAAAAAAAAAAAAGTTAATTTTCTTGTTTTTCTGTTTAGGAGAACAACGGGAAACAAACCTCTTTAAAATAGCTTTTTCGTAGTCAATTCTCGTTAATTTTGCTTGTCTCTGCGCTTTAAGTGGGTATAATACTGGGTGTAATAGCAGGTTCCGCTTGCAGCTGCTGTGGGATTGACTTCGCGTGAAAATTAGCGTCACGCCAGCTAAAATATAGGCGTCCAAGTGGGACGTCAGTTGCTTGGTTTTGACGTGCTTTTTTCAAGTTTATGTTAAGTTGTTCCTTTTAAGTTTTTTGACAGATTATCATTTTAAATGTTAGTGGAATTGAAATCTTTATGGTTCAGAAATATATATGAAATTGCAGCTGAAAGTAAAAAGGTCTCAAAACAATATTTCAGTTTTCTAGAGTTGATATTTTAAGCATATTTCCTGACTCTAGAAAAAGTAATAGTCACTGGTAATTATGATATTATTGACAAGGCGGTTCTTTTCAGATGACTCCACGTATATTTTATCGAGAAATAAGCATTTTTAATCCGTAACTTGTAGGTCATATTTTTTATGTTTAATCCAAATCAGCAATATGTATCAGTTACCTCTCCATTTATACTTTTAGCATATAACACGCCTTTGGTAAATGATTATGATAGGTAACTGTGATAATTTTCTTACTTATAATAAAACGTTCTTCATGATGGGACAGTTCTTGCGAGATTCAAAACTTCATCGTTAATGGAATCAGAATCAGAATTGTTTACTAGTGATACGTCCAAGGATAATCATTCACCAGGACCTGTGAATCAGGCAAGCTAGTCCCTAGCCCTTATAAGAGAAGCAAACTTAGTAACTGAATCCTCTGCACACTCAACAGCAGCAGAAATAAGTGAATCTTCCAGTGAACCCAATCTCTAATAGTCTGGGGGAAGAAACTGGACTTATAAATGTCAGTTCCAGCCAATGGGGTTTGAAATGCCAGGGAATGATGATTCTTGGTACGCCTCCTTTGGGGAACAAGGTCATTTATGGGTATACTGGCTGCACCCCTCAGAGAAATAGATTTTGTCGCATTTTAGACCATGAATAATAAAAATTACTGAAACTTCATTTTCACTTTTTATTTTAGGCAAATGGACATATTTATTGAAAAAGATTGTATGCGAGTGAAATGAACTCAATGATGAGACTTTCATAAAATAATAATTTCAGCACAAAAAGAGCTCTTTTAATCTTTTTGAGCTACCCGGTATTTGTCATGGACTCTTAAAAAATCTCACGCCCCAGCCGAGGATCAAACCGGGGACTCTTCGATCTAAAGTCGAGTACTCTACCACGTCGCTATAAAAGCCGGCTTGTACCACCGTAGGCAGTGCAAATGTATTTTATACCTAACCTATATCTAGTGACATTCTCCCCCTCCACATTGAATTCGTCCTCGAATTCTCAGGAGTTATAAGAATCATTTGAAATTAGACTTAAGGAGTTCTAATGCACATTTGGGTCATTTACGTTGGGCGCCATGTGTCACGGACTCTTAAAAAATCTCACGTCCCAGCCGAGGATCGAACCGGGGACATTTCGATCTAAAGTCGAGCACTCTACCGCGTCGCTATAAAAACCGACTTGTACCACAAGGCAGTACAAGTGTATTTTATACCTAACCTATACCCTGTGACATATTGCACTTGTGGAAAACATCTTTAAAGACAGAACTTCTCTGCCGGGGGGTCTGGTTCCCATCTTACTGCATATTTACCTGTACATGTAAAGGTGTGAAAGTTTATTCAGCCAATCAGTGAACCAGAATTACCAGTTCTGAACATTCTATTGGCTGACTTGAGGTGTTGACACTATGTGATCAAGAGACAGAATGACACTGTAGTTCAGTTCAGTTCAATTATCCTATCGAAGCTCTCCAAGTAGCTCAACGGTATGTAACCATAGTTGCACACACTTGGCGCCTTGTGTCCGTCCAAGTTACACTGTATAGTACCATCCCTGTCTTTAAAGACAGGGATGGTACTATATAAGGAGGATTAACTTCACCTTTTCTATACCTATACAGTCAAATACCATAACGCTACTTCCCTATATATACTGACACAAACAAGAAACACCCGCTTTACAATTGTGTCCCTGAATTCCAAATGCACACAGACATTTCATTCAACTGTTTTGTTTCAATAACGTTGATTATTCAGCAATGGTGTACGTTGAACGGAAACCGTTAAATGAACATCGGCGACAATGACAATGTCGCAAGTGCCAGTACCCAAAGGACTTCTATGCTTAAGGCGTGAATTTTCCCCATGATTAAAAAGTTATACGGATCACTGACTTTTGCTTTGCATTTATGACTATGACATGTAACTTGCATGACAAATGAATTTTCAAGTGATTGTGGCTATGTAAAGTATGTTAAATATACGTTGACGTTGACGTCATTGTTGAGACAAATTGTAAATTATCCTCAAACTGATCGTTGAAATAATGATTTATTGTATACATTTCACCCTTTTTGACTCACATTACTTAGATAACAGACAACACTGGATAGTTTTGACTATATGTATGTGACCTTGACCTCATTTCAAGGTCATGGTACACAATATAATCCTTGAAGATCACAGTGCTACTGTTGACCATTCTTCTTCTTTGGCTTACTGAGTATCGTCCCCCCCCCCCCGTGACCCAGCTTCCCACTCATATATATTGCGTATTTGCATCACATAAGTCTGCTGTATGAAGGAAATGCTGGGTCACGGGGGGAAAAGTACTTGTATTTTAGTTATAGTGAAGCGTTCTCTTTTGGCCGCTTTGACCGGAAGTACAACTATGGTTTTGCACGTTTAAATGCCAATCAAGCATAACAAGGACAAAATCATTGCTTTGTATTGTTATATGCATGTATTTAGCATGCATTTATGACAAAAAAATTATGGAATGAATGACTGATTTCAATATTTTTATTACCTCAAAAAATGAGGTATGCAAAAACCTTGAATTTAGGGTAGGTAGGATCAGACTGGATTATCTCCCCATGTCTTTGGGTCTGAATCTCAAATGATCTGATTTCATATGGTTTACATATTTGCGGAAACTCTGCTAAGAAAAAATTGCCCTCTTTATACTTTTGAAAATTCGGACCTGTCTCGCCGGTCTAATGGGGAAAATCCTCGCCTTAATCATAGAAGTCCTTTCGAAAGTCACAAAATCAGTATCTCGTGTTTTCTTTCAATTTTAACCATCACAGCTCATCCTAGCATCACTGAGCAGACACATTGCTGAGATTTTATGGGTGCTGGATGCATTCTAAATTGTCACAACCACTGGCATAAATCTGTCACGTAAAGTGACGTCACAAAACGTCGATCGTGACAGTGCGTAGATACACGCAAACATTACCTTGTTGGTCCATCAGTTTTGAAGTCAATGGCATAGGACTACTTCAGAATTCATTTCTAGTCATCAATAGCATTGAAATCAGTATCATTCAGCATTGCAAAAATTTGGTTACAAAATTAGTCGATTACTTTTCTAGGAGAGGTGGGGTATTAAAACCGACTTTTAGTGCACCGGGATTTCAGATTTTAGCCTTATTGTTTATTTTCTGATGCATGTTGTCATTATTGTACACAGGTATAGTCAATTGAAACAAAAACGGTGTCAAAATGATGAACGGTTATGAAGATACGGAAGTTCTAAAATCTTTATTAATTTAATTAAAAGGGAGATAATTTTATCAATCGAAGACTTTGGGCTCCCTTCTTGTTCATTTAATAAGCGGATTTTGTTTTTAAAAGTTGATATTTCGTTTGTCATGTTTCTAACCTTTGTTTTACGCAAAACGTTTCAGGTTTTAATGAATAAAATGCTGCTGAGAATGAAAAATGGTGTTTCGACATTAGGTTTGATAAATCATGTGGCTAGGGAGAAAAATTAAATTGGTTGCAACTTTATGTGTGGCAGACGCTCGGGACAAATTTTGTTTTATTTTTATGGCAACAACTTTACGGCAATATCCTGTTATTTGACCCGCACGGAATAAACCGCATGTAAAGGGAGGTAATTAACTATGCAAATTAGGTCTAAAATATGCAAATTCGCTTTATTCCGTAAGTAAATTTCTATATATATAGGCGGGTCAAATAACAGGATTATGCCAACTTTACCGGTTTAAAAGATACAGAACCTTAGAAAACGGGCGTTTCTTTTTTGTGTCTGTATATTTTATTGTTCGTTTCGGTATTTCTAGTTCGTTTCGGTTTTTCGGTACATTTCGGTAAATACAGTTTCTCACGGCACGACTGTCATGCCAATAGCTCCATTACATGTTGGATTGCCTTGTTTACGTAATTTGCATGCTGCTTATCCCTGCTTATCAAAAGGCAAAAGCCTCTGAGCTTGTATGGAAGACTGGCTAGAGGTTCAAAAGCACATCCAGGTTTTGAGAGAAATCGTAACGCCATGATTCCCCCAAAACTATAACAATTACAAGGATAAATATGTTCGGCCTTACGGCTTTTTCCACCATGGCAGTTCGGCCATTCGGGGTGAATGGGATGGCTAGCATGATGACATGCGACTTATTGTCCTTTTCAACATTATTATAGTTACAAAATGATGATGGAAGGGTGATTGAAAAAAGCTGGGAAGAATGAATCTTGTTACAGGGGCAGATCCAGGATTTTGGATTGGGGGTTCAAATTAGCTAAGGGGGTTCGATTCATGAAGTTTGAAGTCTGAAACTCCCCATGAAAATGAAGTAATTAAGGCTGAAGAGGGGATTCATTGGATCCTGCCCCCCCCCCTCCCCCCCCCCCCCCCCCCCCTCTCCCGGATCTACCACTGTGTTAGCCCATTTCCCTTTCGACCAGGTCATTTTGGCGCAATTAATTAAATTTAGGTGTTGTTGTCTTACTTTAAATCGTACTTGGAAGTAAGGGACTATTGAACCCTTACTTATGGTTTGTCTTCCCTCTCTCAACTTCTTTGACTCGTCTATTATTCTAGCCGGGCGGCGTAGCGCAATCGGTAGGGAACCTGACTCATAAGTCAGAGGTCCTGGGTTCGAAACCCGGTCTGGCCACATACTTTCATTTCTCCATCCACTGATTCAAGAAGGGCAGTTGTCAGTTACTGGCGAAAGTATGTGCACTTAGTACTGGTTAACCGCTTAGGAGGTCTAAGCCTGCCCAGGAATAGTGTGGTTAGGTTAACTGACTGTCCCGACATGACCATAGTTGTTGACCATGGACGTTAAGCATCAAATCAATCAATCAGTCTATTATTCTATGACTTCCGGTGTTGTATTTTAATAGTAAGTCTATTAGAAAGTCTCTTATGTGGCCTTTTTATTCCATACAGGTCAATCTCGTACTCACTGCATTTAAGCGTGAATACGGAGATAATGAGGGGATGCCTTGCCTCCCAAAAATTTTCCCACATTGGTCGAAGTGAGAAAAAAATGATGACGGCTCACCTCAAGTGTGTAAAAAGTCTCCAAATTATCCATTGAGTCACTAAAACTTGAAAGATACCGACTCCAAATGTTTATTATAAGTACGGTAAATACACCTGTTGAGTAATAGTCTGACCTTAAAATATCTCCATAACCTGTCACATTGAACACATCACAGGAGAAAATGTGCCCATTGCATCAGCTAACAGCAAAGAGTCATTAACATGCGCATTTATTGTTAACACCAAGTATCAACCATCGTAAAGTCCTGAGAATAATAGAGACTCTTGTCAGCCTGTGTAGATGCGCAGACTGATCTGAGTTCTTTTTGTATGAGGATTTATATCTATATCTACAGGAATACACAAGAATTAGGGCATAATGATCCATATGTCACGGTCCACTGACTTCGGACTTAGTTTAATTTTGCAAGGTTAAGATTTTTGTGAGAGTTAGATTTTAGAGTTCCTATTATTGTAGCAACTTGAAATTTTGTATGGGGATTAATATCTATAAGTACAACAGGAACACACAGGAATCAGGGCATGATGATCCATGTGTCACGGTCCTCTGACTTTTCCCCTCCATCAAAACATACCAGTATGTTGGAATTTATTGTCTGTATTTAGTGAAATGTGCATGTAATTCTTTTCATTTCATGAAAGTATTATGTTGAGATTAGACTGGGACGAGTACCCGGGTATCCGAGTTCGGGTGGGGTAAACCAATTACTCGGGTACATACTTACAACCAGTTACCCGACTGCTTATTATTATGCAATGTATAAATATTCTATTTCATAAAAATTCCAAGAAATAGAGCAAAATTTAATGTCGGCTTTTGTCGCTGTTTTGTATAAATTGCAATCATAAATTGCCAAACCATTTTGTATATTTTAACGGTTTATTTATATATTTTCGCATCTTTCCCATGCTCACTTGTGCGAATGACAGATACCCTGTTTATCATTTGATCTAAACGTATATTTATAACTGTGAACATGCTCAAAATGCTATGGTAACGGGTACCCGGGTACCCGCGGGTAACAGGGGCTCAGTTAGCCGGGTACAAAATCTCTACCCATCCCAGATCTCTGTTTGTGTCAGCTCACACTGTCAAATTTCAAACTTTATAATCCTTTCATTTATAGGAACCTTCTATGGATAAAATAGGCCAGTGAAAAATTGACAGTTACTACAAATATGGCTGAAAACAACATGGAGCGGTGGTATGCTGTGAACAAGATGTTGCTGCCTGTGAAGGGCATATACTTCACATTCCTAGCAGGTAATGGTTTGATGAATGACTTGTGATTTTACATCCTTTTCAACAGTATTTTAGTCATATCAGGACAATGGGTAGGTGATATGACAGGCTGTGTGCAATGGAACCCCATTTACGATTGAAAAGATTCCCGCCTGTGGCGGGGCTCAAACTCGGGACCGTTAGGTCAGCAGGCCAGTGCTTAAAGGTAGGTTCCTGGGCTAGTGATGTCAATTATGTCCACAAAATAATTTTGTCTTTTTCTGAGCAGTATTGAATTCTCTTATTTTTCTGATTTTTTTGCTACTGAGAAACTCGTCAGATGTTGAAGACAATAGTCGTTTTCCCATTTGGTTTATTTTCTTTCGTTGGAATTCCAGTTCTAAAAATAACTATGTTTATTATGTCTATAAGTGCGCGATTTCTGATGCCATTTTCCAAAGGTCAATTTTCCCTTGACGTGATTTCTCCTAGAGGTCCTGGCATGGCGGATGGGTTAAAACTATCCCAAAATGCAATGCAGCATGACATCAGCTGCGTTATCTATTTTTGGCGCGAACTAAAAATAGCGCTAACTGGTGTGCGAAGCAGAGTTAGGAAATCCCTTGCAAACCAACTTTTCTAATATTTTTTTGATTTACACTTTTTAGCGAAACTTATTAATTCCGTTATATAAGTGCTTTCCAACAACTTGGATGAAAGTTCATCAAAATTATGATGCATTCCAAAGTACAGGAACCTGCCTTTAACCAACTGAGCTACCTTTGCAGGTAAATCATAGCCTGAAGTCCATAATGATACTCTTAGCAATCATTCATCCGTCTATCCAGATAATAAATGGTTTGAAAGGTTTTTGTCTCACCTACAACTTATACAAGTGAGGCAGAAGTAGGTGTTGTCCTCATTATGTCCCCCCACCAAAGGTGAGGGGGACATATTGTTTTCAGTGCGGATCCCGGGTGTCGGCGCCAGCGTCGGCGTGACAGTTTCTTGCGTGCGCGATATCTCTTGAACCAATTGATGGAATTTCACCAAACTTGCATGGATACATCATTGGGACAAGTTTAAGAGCTGATTAGATTTTGGTGACCATGACCTCATTTTCAAGGTCACTGGAGGACTTAGATGACAATTTCATGTACCAAGGTTGGGCGGTAAATTCCACCCCCGGTATTTACCGGTGGAATTTACCGGTATTTACCGGTCTGGAAAATACTCCCAAAATGGAAAATACTGGCAAATACTGGTCGATTGAACTTTTTCACCTTTGAATCTTGCTAAAACCAAAACCAAGGTAACTTAAAATAATATATATTCAAACTAAATGACTTAAAGATGTTTTAGTTATTTTTTATATCAAATATGAAGTTAGTTTATCATCATGAAGAATAAATTGTTTCACAAATTAGGCAGGTTGAAACAGCCAAAACGTGGATTTAAGACAAAAAATTTGACAATTTCACAAGTATGAACAGTATCTTGATTCAGCTTTATTATTTGTCCTTAACTCAACAGCATAAAAATACAGGTATGAAATTACAGGTAAATTCATCTGTGCACCTGGCCAGTCACCTGTGACACCCAATTTGCAAGACAAAGTCTAAATTGTTAAAACAACAAGTTTTAAAACAATGTTTATTTAAGGGAGAGAGTATTGCTTGGGACAAGAATGGAAGCAATAAGATGTCAGAACGGTTATCTGTTTTATACAAAGATTAGACAATTAGTCAAGGTGAAGTTACATAGAGGGGTTATTGGTATGGCTTGAGCTATAGTATGGCTTCAGCTCTTGAATACATTTATAGCAGTCAGATAATAATTTGTCATAATCAGTCTTAAAGCTGAACCATCACACATCATTACCAAACTACTATTCACCATAAGCCAAAAGATCCTATGCTGTTGTTGACCAAGACAACAAGACCAGTGCCTGATGTATTGACTGCAAAACAGTAGTTAGTGCCAAAGCTCCATGACTCCAAGCCCACAGAGAGAAATGTCCAGCTACAAAACAGGCTATTTTTTCCCTAAAACAAAGTTCAAAATTTCACTGACTAGATAAGCTGTTAAATAAATAAGTAGATACAATTGTTAAACTTCAGTATAAATATTAAGTCAGTTGACCAGTATAACTGAAATACCCTTTTAGATTTTGAGTGTAGGTTATTGTATAAATTCCAGGCTGGTCAATTCAATCAACCAGTATTTGCCGGTATTTTCCAGTATTTGCCGGTATTTACCGGTAAATACCGCCGGCATGGAAAATACTCATATTTGCCGGCATTTTGCCAACCTTGTCATGTACCCACTTTGCGTGCTTGATATCTCTTGAACCAATGGATGGAATTTCACCAAACTTTCATGGATACGTCATAGAGACAAGTTTAAGAGCTGATTAGATTTTGGTGACCTTGACCTCATTTTCAAGGTCACTGGAGGAGTTAGATGACAATTTCATGTACCCATGTTATCTCCTAAACCAATGGATGGAATTTCATCAAACGTTCATGGATACATTATTGGGACAAGTTTAATAGCTCATTAGATTTTAGTGACCTTGACCTTATTTTCAAGGTCACTGGAGGACTTAGATGAGAATTTCTTGTACCCACTATATCACCTGAACCAATGGATAGAATTTCATCAAACTTGCATGGATCCAAACTTGCATGGATACATCATTGGGACAAGTTTAAGAGCTGATTAGACTTTGGTGACCTTGACCTCATTTTCAAGGTCACTGGAGGACTTAGATGACAATTTCATGTACCCACTTTGCGTGCTGGATATCTCTTGAACCAATGGATGGAATTTCACCAAACTTTCATGGATACGTCATAGGGACAAGTTTAAGAGCTGATTAGATTTTGGTGACCTTGACCTCATTTTCAAGGTCACTGGAGAAGTTAGATGACAATTTCATGTACCCATGTTATCTCCTAAACCAGTGGATGGAATTTCACCAAGCTTTCATGGATACATTATTGGGACAAGTTTAAGAGCTCATTAGATTTTGGTGACCTTGACCTTATTTTCAAGGTCACTGGAGGACTTAGATGAGAATTTCTTGTACCCACTATATCTCCTGAACCAATTGATAGAATTTCATCAAACTTGCATGGATACATCATTGGGTCAAGTTTGAGAGTTAATTAGATTTTGATGACCTTGACCTCATTTTGAAGGTCACTAAAGGACTTAGATGACAATTTCTTGTACCCACTATATCTTCTGAACCAATGGATGGAATTTCACCAAAGTTGCATGGATATATCATTTGGACATGTTTAAAAGCTGATTAGATTTTGATGACCTTGACCTCATTTTCAAGGTCACTGGAGGACTGAGATGACAATTTCATAGTACCACAATATCACATGAGCCAATGGATGGAATTTCACCAAACTTGCTTGGATACATCACTTGGACTAGCTTAAGAGTTAATTAGATTTTGATGACCTTGACCTCATTTTGAAGGTCACTGAAGGACTTAGATGAGAATTTCTTGTACCCACTGTATCTCCTTAACCAATGGATGGAATTTCACCAAACTTGCATGGATACATCATTGGGACATGTTTAAAAGCTGATTAGATTTTGATGACCTTGACCTCATTTTCAAGGTCACTGGAGGACTGAGATGACAATTTCCTATTACCACAATATCTCATGAGCCAATGCATGTAATTTCACCAAACTTGCTTGGATACATCACTGGGACTAGCTTAAGAGCTGATTTAGATTTTGGCAACCTTGACCTCATTTTCAAGGTCATTGGAGGACTTAGATGGCAATTTCTTGTACCCAAAATAACTCATGAACCAATAGATGGAATTTCACCAAACTTGCATGAAAACATCACTGGGACTAGCTTAAGAGCTGATCAGATTCTGGTGACCTTGAACATATTTTCAAGGTCACAGGAGGACTTCTTTATAGGGGATGGAAAATGGGCTGGTGGGGGACATCAGTTTTTCTATGAAAAACATTTCTAGTTAATTCTAATGCATTTATGATGTAACCCGATGTCTGATTGGATAACATAAAAAATTTGCGACAGTATATTCTGCGATATACTGTCGGAAACCCAATGTCATTATGTAACGCTTTTCATTGGTTGACGTCTGGTTTTGTCGCTGAAAGCGTTTGCTATGGGTGCAAAGTAGCACACTTTTAAAGGTGAAAATGTGAAAACGGCATTAGAATGGGGATAACTGTATTGTCGGTTTTATGGTCGAAATTGCGTTTTACGGCTCTGCTGGCGCGTCGCTGTAAAACAAAATTTCTGACCATAAAACCGACAAATTACCTCCCCAAATGACAATTTTGAGTACAGTTATCCCCTAAGTCTGTACTCAGACAGGCAAGACACCCGCCTTCAGTGGAATTCTTGTATATATAATATATACAGTCAAACCTGCATGTGTGGTCATCTTTATAAAAGGATCACCTGTCTTAAGCAGCCACATTTTTGGGTCCCTAAAACCAGAATACAGGGCAAATGAACTTGTATTAAGGTGAGGTGGGAGTAATTCAGCGCCGCCATGCGGCAGTTTCTGTTGCAACATTACATAATGACGTCAAACGTTCCGTCTGAAAAAAAACTAGATGGCGTCAACATTGTCCGCTTTTTGAATCCATGATCACTCCACGACATCGACAGAGCAGACCTCATTCAAGTTTATAAAATCCTCCACGACATCGACATAGTTGACAAGGAAAGACTGTTTACAACAGCTCAATATAGAGCTACTAGAGGTCATTTCTACAAACTGCATAAAGAAAGATCAAGGCTAAATCTACGTGCAGGCACCTTCAGTAATGTAGTTGTTAACACATGGAATCAGCTACCAGAAAATGTTGTTAATGCACTCGCCCTCAATGCCTTTAAAACCCGTTTAAACAAACACTGGCCCGGGCATCCATATAAGTTTGAAGCTGCATGTTACCAAGCTGGCCACCCAATGAGAGAATATAGACAATATCGAGAAGCATCTATACAAGTCAAATGACTTACACTGATGTCGAGTATGGTGAGTTCTATGATTACATATACTACATGGTCTGATTACAAAATGCAAAGCGGCTGAGCGCTGGATGAAATTAAAAGGAAATAGAAAATGTCGTAGAGAAGAAACTGCAAAATATATAGCTAGTAACTACTAGCGGGAAAGCTTGTCTCTGGCGGGTTCTCATCAGCTTGTTAGATGGAGTTCGCAACTGCTGTTGCAATAATGTTATTACAAATTTCATACAATACCGCCTCAACGTCGCATCAACGTCGATGCAATATCAGCAGGACCTTTTATCAACGTTGATACGGTACCTCAACGCTCTGTTCTGTCAATAAGCTAAAAGAAATGTGGCGTTTCTTTTTTCTTGCCTGTCTTTCATTTTTCTGTCTTTCATTTCTTCATTTTTTGTCCCCCGCCTTTTCGAAGAAAAGCGGAGGGACATAGTTTTCAGCATTTCGTCCGTCCGCTTTCCGTCCCCCTAAAGTAGTAGGTACCTTGTGTGCGCAACTCCTCCTACAGTTTTATGCTGATTCTTTTGAAACTTTACAGATGTTTTTGTCATGGTCTGAAGATATGCATGTGGTTTGGATGTAATCCTGAGATTATTTTTTGTCACTTTTTCCACAAGTTGAACTTAGTCATTTTTAGGCGTTTTTAGCTCACCTGGCCCGAAGGGCCATAGTGAGCTATTGTCATACCAATGCGTCCGGCGTGCGTCGTGCGTTGTGCGTCGTGCGTCGTCACGGAATTTGTCCGTCAACACCTAAAAACAAATATTCAAACATCTTCTTCTGTCAAACTACTGGTCCCATGGTTCTCAAATTTCACATGGAGCATGACCTGACTCCAGGGTTTTAGAATTGTAAAATTGGGTCAGGTTGAAAATCCAAGATGGCCGCCGTTACTAAAAATAGCAAAAACAACAAAATAAACTTCTTTTCCAGAACCACTGGGTTTATTTGTCTGAATTTTGGCATGGAACATCAGTGAAACCCTGGTATTCAAAATTATAAAAATGAAAAAAATCTGTAATGAAGTTTTGTCACAGTGACCTACTTTCTGTTTACGTGTGTAATTTTGCTCAAATGCCAATGTCAAAAAATGACCTATTTAAACAACTTCAAACAACTTCTTCTCTAAACCCACTGAGCCCATGGATCTCAAATTTCACATGGAGCATGACCAGACTGCAGGGTTTCAAAATTGTAAAATTGGGTCAGGTCAAGAATCCAAGATGGCTGCTGTTACTAAAAATAGCAAAAACAACAAAATCAACTTCTTCTCCAGAACCAGTTGGTATATTTGGTTGAAAGTTTGCATGGAACATAAGTGGGACCTTGGTATTAAAAATTGTAAAAATAAAAAAAATCTATAGCGGAATTAGGTCACAGTGACCTACTTAGCGTTTAAAAGGCCGATTTTGCTCAAATGTCAATATCTAAAGAAAATGCAACCAATTCTGACCAGATTTGGTCAGAATTGGTTCTTGAATGGAATTATTTTAATTTTGTGCCAGTTGACTATCCAAGATGGCCACCATGGGGGCCGTTACTAAAAACAGCACAAACATAAAAATGACAATTACTCAAGAAACCTTGAATGGAATTGGACCAGTTTTGTGTCAGAATGTTCCTTGCATGAAGCCGTTTCGATTAATTGCAATTTGGCATTCCAAGATGGCCGCCATCTGGTGTTACTAAAAATAGCACAAACATAAAAATGACAATTACTCAAGAACCCTTGAATGGAATTGGACCAATTTTGTGTCAGAATGTTCCTTGCATGAAGTCGTTTTGATTAATTGCAATTTGGCATTCCAAGATGGCTGCCATCTCCCGTTACTAAAAATAGCACAAAACATGAAAATGACAATATCTCAGTAACCGCTGAATGGATTTTGACGAAATTTGTGTCAAAATGATTCTTGCATTGAGATGTTTCAAAAATATCTAACTGTAGACCATTCATATTGGCCTCTGTTACTAAAAATAGAAAAATATGAAAATTAGAAAATCTCAATAGAGGTGGATTAATTTTGTGTCAGAATGGTCCTTTCATTAAGCTTTTTCGATTTTTTGCATTTTGGCATTCCAAGATGGCCGCCATTTGCCGTTACTAAAAATAGCACAAAACATGAAAATGACAATATCTCAGTAACCGCTGAATGGATTTTGAGGAAATTTGTGTCAAAATGATTCTTGCATTGAGATGTTTCAAAAATATCTAACTGTAAGACCAGTCATATTGGCCTCTGTTACTAAAAAAAAAAATGTGAAAATCAGAAAATCTCAATGGAATTGGACCAAATTTGTGTCAAAATGGTCCTTGCATGAAGGCTTTTCGATTTTTGCATTTAAGCAATCCAAGATGGCCGCCATCTGCCGTTACTAAAAATAGCACAAAACATGAAACTGGCAATATCTCAGTAACCCCTGAATGGATTTTGATGAAATTTGTGGCAAAATGATTCTTGCATTGAGGTGTTTCAATAGTAAATATATAAAGACCAGGCAAGTTGGCCTCTGTTACTAAAAGTAGCAAAATGTGAAAATGAGAAATTCTCAGTGGAATTGGACCGATTTGTATCAGAATGGTTCCGTTGCACAATAGCCACGTGAGCGATATCAGGCCCATTTGGGCCTCTTGTTACTATCAAAGTGACTAGATAGTGGGTACCTTGTGTGCGCCCTACAGTTTTATGCCGATCCCTTTGAAACTTCACAGATGTTGTTGTCATGGTCTGAAGATACGCATGTGGTTTGGATGTAATCCTGAGATTATTTTTTGTCACTTTTTCCACAAGTTGAACTTAGTCATTTTTTAGGCGTTTTTACTATCAAAGTGACTAGATAGTGCATACCTTGTGTGCGCAACTCCTCCTACAGTTTAATGCGGATTCCTTTGAAACTTCACAGTTATTTTGGTCATGGTCTGAAGATATGTATGTGGTTTGGATATAATCCTCACATTATTTTTTATCACTTTTTTTTTCAAATTGAACTTAGTCATTTTTTAGGCGTTTTTACTATCATAGTGACTAGATAGTGGGTACCTTGTGTGCGCAACTCCTCCTACAGTTTTATGCGGATTCCTTTGAAACTTCACAGGTATTTTGATCATGGTCTGAAGATATGCATGCGGTTTGGATATAATCCTCACATTATTTTTTACTACTTTTTTCGAAAATTGAACTTAGCCATTTTTCATACATTTTTACTATCAAAGTGAATAGATAGTGGGTACCTTGTGTGTTCAACTCCTCCTACAGTTTTATGCCCATTCCTTTGAAACTTCACAGGTGTTTTGATCATGGTCTGAACAATTCATGTGGTTTGGATATAATCCTCACATTATTTTTTTTATTACTTTTTGTACATTTTTAACTTAGCCGCTTTTCTAGCTCAAACACTAAGTGTATATACAGTGGAGACCTAGTTTCCAAGGCGGGGGACATAAATTTGTCGAATTTGCTTGTTTCCAAGTGTACATGTATATCAAAGAATCTATTCATTGAATCTCCTAGACGCTAAGTGAAATCAAGCTGCATTTTCACAGTCATTTTCACAGAGAGAGAGTCGCCAAGGTCCAGTCGCAGTTCGAAATATTAAAGGTTCCTTTCTTGGGTCGGGTCATGTACTGAAAAACTTAACTCGCTAACACTGTACAAACCACAAGGGAACTATTCAAATGTCATAACACATGGACGCCCAACCTAAAGTTGTTGCTTCAGAGAGTTTGTCAACTCAGGTGCCCGTAAATTGTATGGAAGAGCATAATGGCAATGTTTTCATTTCCTTTATTTGTCATTATTAATGAAAAGTTAGCCAAGACGGCTAATGCATTGAGAGAAGATGTACTACATCCACTTTCCCGGGGATGACAATCATGAGTGACGAAAGTCCTAGACAAATTTTGCCGGGATCCTACAATAAGCGACAGTTCATACGTGCCGCGAAAAGTAAAGTAACGTTAACGTCACCATGCGCGACGTTGATATTTCAGCGTAAAGAGACAGCACGCTGGGCATTTCATGCACTTTAGCTCAAAAGTTAAGTTGGCAACCTAGTATTTTTATTGCTTGAATGTAAGCTTCTATCATTTGGCCATACTGTGTTAGTTTTTAAAGAAAAAAATGTGTTTTGTTTTCTCAGAATAAAGGTTTTTATGCAATAGAGACGTGCAAAAAAGAATGTTTTCCATAGAAGGCCATTATAACGTCGTGTCGAAAATGAGGAAAAATTGACGTTTTCGAGGTCAGATATCTTGAAAACGGCAACGGCGACACCCCCTTTTTATTACATTTTCTGAAAGAGGAGCTAAAAATGTACAATATAGGGAAGTATGAATAAAATCATGTGTTTCATCAATTACTCCCACCTCACCTGAAGGGGCCACCTGTCTTAAACAGCCAATTTTTGTCATTCCCTTTAGACAGGTTTGGCTGTATATATGTGTATTTGTCTGCCATTTTTTTCAGAGGGAGACAGCTTTTGTGACTTTCTGTGTGCTTTCCAAAATGCCAGGGGTGATAGTCAATAATAAGTGTTAAATTCAGTCTGCTCTTCACTTGAAGGAGAAAATTTGCTCCTAATAGAGCAAATATTTTCCTTTAAGAGTTAACCCCTACTGAGATGACAAAAAATGAAAATGGAAAAGTTGCTTCTCATGACTGTGTATCCATTCAGCTTAAGATCCTTACAAACTAACATATTATTTGAGGTCACAAGAACAATGGCTGTGTTTCCAATCTCATATTTCATGGCTAATAACTTATGGGTATAGGTTAAGAACATCAGTTGCTTAGCCAGTAAAGGCTACAGTGTTTCAAATATTCCAACTAAAAGACATAATCATACAAATTAACAGAAGAAGTCACCATTCACATTCATTTATTATCTTGCTTGCGAGAAGCGAGACATATGTATTATTTTCCAGTGTCATAGTCATTGCCAAGTTTGGGCTGGTGGCATATTAAACTTTTGTGGAGTTTTCAGGTTAAGGTCTGTTTTATGTGACAAAGGGCTGACAGTTGTGAGACCGCATTCTGCGGAATTCATTTGTTTGTTAAAATGAACTCTCTTAAATATCAAAATAATGCGTGTTTAGCAAGATCTACATTTAAAATCAAAGGTAATGAAAAAGTATCTGTTACAGGTGTGAAGTGCTGATAGAAAAATTGGTCTTAAATGATCCTTTAGACACATTTGCCTGTCTGCGTCTCACAGCCATGAAAGATACTAATAATCTGAAGCAGAATGTAAAAAGCTTAACTGGATCTCTAGTAATATTTGATCTTTTGCTAGGAAAAAGAGATGGAAAACCTAACATAAAACTCTTCTGGACATTCATGTAATAAGGCAATATTCAGTAGAACTTCATTGGCTTGAAAACGTTTGGGACCATGAAAATTAGTTCCAGTCAAGGGTGGTTCTAGCCATCCAGGGTTAGTTTCTACATAAAGTGACCTCTCAGACCGAGGCAAGAGTTCTAGTCAGGCAGGGTTAATGAGCCATCTGGCTTTGAGCCATTGAAGTTCTACTGTACAGAGCTCAAGATAGTTGGGTGATTATAGGATAAATCGAAGATGATTTTGCTTATTTCTGAAGAAAACATATGATGTGACCCCTCTAATGAGGACAGAGAAATATGGAAAATTATCCCTTTTACCCCTTCATATCTGGAGCACTGAATACAGTAATGACAAGTACAACAAAAAATGTTTGTCTTTGTTAATTTCAGCCATTGGTGATCTCCTGCCATTTATTCCTGTCTACATGAAACAGTTAGGGCTGTCCTCAACAGAAGCAGGAATCATCTATGGAGTGATGCCATTCATATCATTCTTCACCCGTCCGTTATTTGGTGCCATAGCAGACAAAACCAGACACCACAAGGCTGTTCTAATCTGCTGTTCATTAATGACAGGATTATTGTATGGTTTACTTCTAGTCACACCGGGGAAATCCCATTCCCATGATTGGAAATCCTCTGTTTTGACGCAGCTTGAATGTAATCCACAAGACTCGTATATTAATGACTGTGATTTTGCTTCAAGTGACAATAAAAGTCAGCCTCATATGAAAGATCTATGTCAGTTGAGTTTATCAAGATTTACCTCCCTTGAGCCATTTAATCAAAACACCAGTGATGTTCCTTGTAAGGCCCAGTGTAGTTTGAGTTTTGTAACCTCTATGAACTTGAGAATGTGCTTTACCAATGAGACAGGGTCATATAATGAAGACACCTGTAACATGTTCTGGAATAGCAGTGAAACAAAACCTGATGTAACTTTTACAATTGATGATATTACTAACGTGATTAAGAATGAAGTGACTGGACAAAGCAGGACATACAATGGCCAATTTTGTAGAAATTTTGACTTGAAAAATATAACATACATGGGTCAGAATTTCTGGCAAGCAACATGCAGCCGAGATGCAGTGTTTGACTGTTTTATCAAATGTGGTGAAAAATACCACCATGATTGCATCTCAGTCACCACAAAATTAAGCAAAACTTTCTGGATATTTTTCATAATTTTCTTATTCTGTAATATTTTCTTTGCACCAGTTGTGAGTCTTATTGACGCAATAGCCTACGACACGCTAGGAGAAAAGCGGGGTCAGTGGGGGAGACAACGAATGTGGGGCACCGTAGGTTTTGCCATATTTGCAATCACTTCAACGTTCATCATGGACATGCTCAGTAAAAGAAATCCAGAGCAAACCATAGATTATTCCGTGTCTTTCTATATTTTCGTTGGTCTGTGTGTTATAACAGCTGTCATAGCTTACCTACTGAAAGTGTCAGAGTCTTTACAATGTAGACAAATGTTTCAAAATATTACAAAGCTGTTCTGCTACCCAGAAATAGTTGTGTTCATGTTAGTGATGACATTTTTTGGAATATTTAATTCAGTAACAGAAGCCTTTTTATTCTGGTATTTACAAGATTTGGGGAGCAGTCAAGTAACACTGGGGTTGTGTTTAGTCAGTAACTGTTTTTGTGAAGTGATAATGTTGTTCTGTGCGGGTAAAATTATCAAACTTATTGGACACATTCCATGCCTTTATATAGCATTGTTTGCCTGGTTTGTACGATTCTTGAGTTACTCGTTTCTAACTAGCGCCTGGTATGTGTTGCCCATAGAACTGCTACATGGTGTTTGTTTTGGACTGATGTATGGTGCTGCCTCAGCCTATGCCAGTATCATTTCTCCTAAGGGTATGTCAGCGACAGTTCAAGGTCTTATTGGTGGATTGTATTTTGGTTTTGGTAAGTTCACTGGCGGTTTAGCCACCTAAATTTATTAGAACAACTTTGCATACTATGCATAATAGACATAACACATGAGCAAGTTGATGTTGTGTCTGTTATTTGTCCTAACATAGCTGCACAGAAATGGCTTTCAGTGGGAGATTTTTGGTTGCTATGGAAACTTAAAACCTCCACTAGCTTATTAGAAAAATCTTGACTGTGCAGTATATAAATCTACATTTCTCGATCTGCTTTCATGGGTTGAGTCTGATAAACATGGAATGAACAGAAAATAACATGGTTTTCTTTTCATCATGTATCAGTTTTATATATAGCTGGGTGACTAAATAGCATTTTTACCGAACTTTATGACATCATACACTTAGTCATAATTATTCATTCAGCCAAGCAAACTCAGAGACCATTTAGTTTTCAAACAGCTATCAAATCAGATGGTAACAGAGATTCAAAATGCATTGTCTGGTGACATTTTGTGCAAATACATTTAAGGAATGAATTTCATTTTTCTGAGGTTTATCAAAGTGTAAACTTAATTGGGTCACGTGCAAAGTGAATGAACCCCAAAAGGGTTCATGTAAACTTTCCTAGTGGCCCAGTGTAGTTTACACTTCGATAAATCTCAAAAAATTAAGTTCATTGCTTATATTTACATTCGTTTAAATCAAAACCTTGATGAAAAATCTTATATCAGCTCTAAAATTGAAACAGTAAAACATGTACATGCAGTTTTTCTGCTAACAACGGAACACCATGAATGATGTCATGGCATTGCCGACGTCCAGTCAGATTGTAGAGCCATTTTTATTTTGAGGTCATTGACATTGCATGGCTCAGTGTAATTATTGGAAAGTAAACTACATTAGGTTCCAACAGTTTACTATAGGGCTTTTCAGAAAATACACCAAGAATGTAAATATTTGCATATTAACACCATATTATCAAAGTTTACCAGCACTCTGTAATCAGTCACGTGCATTAGAAGTTATCATATTCTTCAGGTAAAGGTATTGGCAGCTTAGTCACTGGAAAGCTGTTTGATCCTGTGTCAGGCCTGGGTGAGATCTGGACATTTCGCTTGTACAGTTTCCTTGCCTTGTCTGTCCTGTTGGTATATGCGGCTATCAACTTGCTGTTTTTCCGCCACAGACAGAGTCCAACAGAACTTAACTCTGACAAGGGAGAGAAGCAGTCAGGTAATGGCAATAACTTTAGGTAAACATGTACACTTGGGAAAGTAGCTCTGGCATTTTCATTTTTGCCTCTTAGCTCTTGAAGGGAAGAATTTGCACGATTTTCTCCTTATTAAAAGTGTTGACTCCCATTGGAAGGCTTTCATTGGCCAGGAAAGCAGACAAGAAGTCACAAAAGTTGTGGCCCTTTGACAGAATGGTGGAAAAATACTCTTCAATCACCATAAATATTGGGAGACATGTCAATAACTGTCCAAATATTGGAACAAGAAGATGTAACCTGTTTTAGACCTGAAACCCATTTTGAGGACATATACAAACAGTGCAGACCCATTTGAGATATTCTGCTGCGTCTGATCAGGTTCAACAATGTATGCCTACAGGAATTTCTATGCAACATACAACAAAAGTGAAAACATTCAACAAAATCCCCTATAAATAGAAATGGACTAGTCCCACTAATAAGAATGTAAAAGTCCACTGGTACAAAGACATCTGAAACCTTCTATGGTGAATGGCAAAAGTGTAAATCTATATCATTGGTACATTTTTCTGTTTCTGTGCTATGTTTGTCAAGGAAAACTGCTTTTATGACTTCCTATTTGATTCCCTTGACAACAAAACCCTTCTTACATGAGATCTGCCCTAAAAGAAAGAGTTTGTTCCTGGGGTAGCAAATTCTTTTTCCTTTAAGAATTGATTTAGAAGGGTTTTAAACTGGCAGAGTTGCTTCCCCTGAAATTGTACCCATTCACCTTTTGCCTCTAGATGTGAAATGCATATGAGCCGCGACACGAGAAAACCAACAATGTGGTTGTGCATCCAGCGCAGACTCAGATCAACCTGTGCATCCACCAAGTCTGATCAGACTCTTCATTAAGCGCTTAAAGGGTAGCTAAGAGTCTAAGCTACCACTATGCGGACTGCGAAGACTCTGATCAGACTGGGCAGATGGCCTGGCTGATCTGAGTCTGCGCTGGGCGCACAACCACTTTGTTGGTTTTCTCGTGTCGCGGCTCATATAGTTGGCTCTGCAGAAACAATGGTCTAAAATACTTAGCATTGCAGATGGACAGATGCCTTTGCTGTTTTATGTCCTTTTCAACAGTATTTCGGTTATATAGGGATGATAGGAGAATGATAATGAAAGACAGAGTGCAATGAAACCTGTTTTTGGTTGTGAAGATTTACAACTCCAGCAGGAATTGAACCTGTTCAGCAACGTCAGCAGGCCAGTGTTTTACCCACTGAGCTTCCAGGGCTCATGACCTTGCAGAAGCAGTTACCAATACATAAGCTGCAGAAATTGGTAACACTTATCTAATAAGCTCATGAAACAGTCAACTATGATAGTTTAGCTGTGGAGAAAGTGCTTACATAAACGTTGGACAAAAATAGTATGTGTACTAGAAGACTTAATCAATCTTAGATTCTTGCCTTCATATAGAATACCATGTTAGTGTCTTTTGATATCAAGTTTGTCAGGCGAGACCAGAAACAGCGTAGGAATGGCGAGGCTTGCCGAGCCAGTCCGACGTGTTTCTGGTCAAGCCTGATAAATTTGATATCAGAAGACACTTACATGGTTTTCTATTTATCATGAATCAATAGAAGATTTTAAGGAGTAAAGAGCGGCAAACAAATGATAAGCAAACACAGTTTTGTTCGAACTTGTTGACGTCACATATGCATTTTGACGTAAGTCGGTGATGTCAGTTAACCAATCGAACGCTGATATCATGACCAACGTCAGTATGTAGCCAATCGTCTTCAGAGATCACTTCTAAAGGCTTGACCTGCTAGCATTCACACTTGCGCAGATCTACCGTGACATGATATCACATCATGTTATCATACCTCTGTTATCAGATGAGTTTTGCAGCAGATGCATGACAAATTAAGCTAACAGTGCTTTGAACAACTGAGCCCAGTTTGCCAGCATTACTTAACACTGGCTATTCAGTGTTAAACAAAGTCAGTAACATCAGATTACGATGTTTATGTTCATGAAACAGTTAACTATGGAGAAAGTGCTTACTTAAACATTGGACAAAAATGGTATGTGTTAACAGTGTTAAACAAAGTCAGTAACATCAGATTACGATGTTTGTTTTGACTGTATTGACGGATTTGTTCATGTTAGCCACTTTTTTGTTTGAAATCTTAGGCTTTAAAGCACCAGAAAAGCATATGACGAAATTAACATACATAAATTTTCAAGAATGTATCATACAAGCTATATCCTGTTGAGAATTCAAAGGCTATAGGGCAAACAGTGTGGATCTATATGAGGCGGCTCAGTATGAGCCGTCTCATCTGGATCTACTCTGTTGGCAAATTCAACTACTTTTCATATATTTTAAATTTTTCATTTCATCTTCTAGAATGGGGTCTTAAGTGTTAGTTTTAATTTCAGATGTGGACAACTCCACAGCAGGAGAACTTCTTCTCAGTGGCAACACAGTCAGCAATGAACAGACAGATCTTGAGCTATGAGTTTAGGTGTCTGGGGCCGTATTCATAAAGCCACTTAAGTGGTTGCTATGCGGTTGCTAAGGCTAAGTATCTATAAAGGAGATTCCCTACAACTATGAAATTTAGTCTGGAGGAACAGTCTTTGTAAGACTGTTCCTCCAGAGCAAATTTCATGGTTGTAGGGAATCTCCTTCAAAGAAATTTAGCCTTAGCAACAGCATAGCAACCACTTAAGCCGTTTGATGAATACGGCCCCTGGTGCACTTTTGTCTGCCATTTTCATCTTGCCTGCGACCAGCAGAAGTGAGATATTCTTCTACCAACAGAAATTGAAGAAAGGTTCCTGAAAGGTTAATGCAAAGATAGGCAGTGAAAATTTGAGAGTTGTTTAGATGTAAGATAGGCAATGAAAGGGGAGCATTGTAAAAATAAACATCTCATAGTGTTTACAAATCTTGCCAGTCTTAGGCTGAGCTCATGAAGTCAACAGCCTCAGGAAGGTGAAATCTACATCATCTTATAAACAGAGAATAAGTCAGTTTCCTTCGAAAATTAGTTGTTTCCCCTCTATTTGATGCCTTCAGTATAATTCTGTACTCAAAATATATTTCGTTGAAAATTCAACCTCTTTTTGGAGAAATGCTGCATTTATGAACTTACCATTTGACAAATTGGTCTTTTGAAGAATTTACCATGATTTTACTAAACAGTCTCTTGACATTTTTTTTTTATTACAAAATGTTATAGATCCATAAGCCATCTACAAGAATCGTACTATGAATAAGCTACATTTATATGAATTTTAAAGATGTACAAGTATACTGTTTGTTAATTACAACATTTAATGTAATTATTGTTTGTGACATCTGTATTCAGACAATTCTTGAACGTATTTTGCATTTGATAGATGTACATGTACATATACAGTGAAAGCTCAAAGTGTGTTCTGAACAATTTTTGACAGAATGTCTTTTACATTCATAATTTTATTATATTTGCACTTGATTTGTTAATTAGGCCACAACAATTGATTTCTTTATTTCTTATTATGGGAAGTTTCTCAAGCTAACAAGCAAAAAAGCAAACAGCGAAAGAATATAACAATCCATCATGAGTGTCCATGTAGGATAGGGAAATCTCACCCAAGGGATCAGAATTTCAACCAGGGACAAGGCTTGCTGAGTCCCTGGTTGAAATTCCGACCCCGAGGATGAGATTTTCCTATTCTACAGGGACTGGCTCATGATGGATTATTTTTCTACCACTGTTAGCAGATTTTAAACCGCAAGTCGGATTAGGCTTCAGAACAGGAAAATTTTAACTTTTAAACAAGTGATCTGAAGTAAATTTTGAGGGGCTCAGTGAGTTTATCATGTCCTAAAATAGGTCCTAAACTCTAGTTTGCACCTTAAAAATAGACGGAAAACAAGATATTTGAACTATTTTTTTATCTTCCAGAGGGCGAAAACAAAATCTCACGTCACGCGCATCATGTTTGCTAGCGTCATGTTATAAACAGTTTTAGTGACGTCATTAAAATTGAGTGATGTCACAAACTATGATCTGCTATCAAACGTCATCCAACATGCTTGCGTGTCCATTTTGTTCATTTTGAATTTAAATATTAGTCAAAAATTGAAAAAGTCTGGTTACTAATATAAGAAAGATGTTGCCAGGTGTACGATAGAAGTTTCTTATATGGGCTGAGGGCCTACCTTATATATGCAAAGGTGTGAGAAAAATCAGTCAGTCAGTTATTCCATCCATCTGTACACAATTGTGTTGACCACAGCATTAAAGTCTGTTACCTGAAACTATAACATATACAATCTTTACGATATGGCAAACAGTTTTTTTTCTTAGGAAGGTCTCAATATACATTTAGGGGATCTTCACCATATTTTCAAGGGCAATGAAGAAGTTAGAATGTTGTCATATGGCTTGTCTGCAACGTGTTTGCTGAACTAAGTGTTTGAATTGTACCAAACTAGCATTGAATCATCACTGGCAGAAAGTGTAGAACTAATAAAATTTTGGTCACCTTGACCACATTTTCAAGGTCACAGGAGGACTTGAAATATTAAAAATGTCTAGTGTGCATCCTGTCTCCACACACCTGTCTCCATAAGAGAATGTTGGACTGTTACTGACGTGTCAATGTAAAATGAAATTTGTGACCATAAAACGAATGACTGAAGTCCAAAAAGGAAAATTTTGTGTACAGTTATTACCTAATTTTGTTTAAAAATTAGAGTCTCAATAATAGCAAGTCCAAATTAACATCAAAATATTTCAAAATGATTGCATTCCTTTTAAACAGAGACCTCTTGATTTACATAGGCTTCAGCAGAAATTACGGAAATTATTTGTGATGGCTTGATATGCTTACATCAAAGCTTGAGATTACAAGGTTGCCACTCAACATCTACTTCAAAATTCTCTGATTTTTTTCCCTGACATTTTAAAGTTTTCTGTACCCTTTTTACGGACCCAAAAGTTAATTTTACTCTTTACTGCAACAGTGATATAAACTGTATCACTTGGAAATTGGTGGTTACTCTTAAAGGAAAGAATTCGCTCCCCCAGTGAGCAAATTCTTTCTTTTAAGAGTAGCCCTCATTGAGGAGGGAGATGTGCCTGGACTATTTCTGTAGAGAGTTAATCATTTCCCTTTGAAAAGAACATTTTCTGAAGACTGCTGTAGCCATTCAGTTTCAAGTTCCCTGACCTTTTAAGTCTTTTCTCAATTTCCCTGACCTACCACAAAATTCCCTGACTTAGAAAAATTTTCCAGATGTTTTTCCGTGACTGTGGCAACCCTGGATTAGGAGATTATCTGGTGATAATTCTGAGATGTTGCATTAAAACAATGGTTGTGACATTTCATATGCCAAGATCAAACCAGGTCTGGAGGTTATAAAACTTGAGTACATTCTCAAACTCAAAATAAAGCACATGCTCGGAAGCAGCCAATCAGTGCTTTATTTTGAGTTTGAGATTATACTTAAGTTTTATAACCTCGGACCCAGTGTAACTTTGGAAAAAGAGAAAAATCATGAAAACAAACATAAGGGTCATCTTGGTGAGGTGATTTTATTGAGGGGCTACATGCATCAGCTTTGACATGTTTGATGTAGAATTGAAAAAAAAAATGATTGTTCCAGAATTATCACCAGTTAATACCCTTTACTGCAGCTCTTTGATATTGACATGAATGAACACTCTGTGGCCAGTGAAAAAGACTGTTAAAATCTGCAGAGGCATTCCATTTTCTCAAGTATGTCCATCATTGTTAAAATCAGCAGAGGCATTCCATTGCCTTAAGTATTTCCATCATATCATACCTCAGTTAAGCATATTTTGATTACAGAAGAAAATCTCTAAACAGACTGTGTGCAAATGAGACTGTTGACAAGTTTAGACTGTGTGCAAATGAGACTGTTGACAAGTTTCTTTCACATCCATTAGACAGTATGTCTCCTTCAAGAGTTTTCGTAGGCCTGATTTCACGTCACAGTTAAAACTCAGATTAACAAGTCCTGTGGTTTCTTTTATCGTAATATGCATTGTAAAATTTCGGTGTTCCGAAGGCTACTGCATGTGCTAAATTTGACATGAAATTGGGCCTTATATTTTTCTATCAGCCTACTGTCTCAGCCAAGGCTCTGAAAGCTGTCTCAAACTGTCAGTCATTGCTTAATATATACACAGTATTATGATAGTAACTTGATCTGGCGTAATTTATCACATCGAGTGGATTAGCTCATGCCATCGGATCACCCGAGACACTTGCGTCGAGGGTGATCCGATGGTATGATCTCAGCCACGAGACGTGATACATTACGCCAGATCAAATTACTATTATAATAATTTGTTTATTATATACCTTAGGGAAGTGCAATCCATTCATACTTGCCAGCGCTAATGCATCGACCCGGATTTGAACTTGCGTGGCAGAGGTATGTAGCTAGTCGTGAGACAACCGCGACTGACCGAACTATGGAAGCGCGCCATTTTTGACGTGTTTGTTGACGTTACGTCACTAGTCCCGTTTCGCTGGCTCTCGTTTCTACGATGCACGTTAAAAAATGACGCGCCTGAAGCTGGAACTCAGACGTAACCTCGTTTTAAAGGATAGTGATACGGATTCAGAAAACTTCAGTTTGATATGGCTGGCTGTATCAGTTGGCCAGTAAACAGGAAGTTCAAAGGGTGTATCATTGATAGGTATATAATAAAGACCAATCTTGTTAGTGTCAACAACTCCACTTACCTGTTATGTAAATTGCCTGCAGAACATGAAATTGACACTTGCTGTGCATGAAATGCCACTATAGATTTCTGATAAGCTGTCAGTCATGTAAAATGCATGCACAAGGTGAAATTAACATGATGGAACTAGGATGAAATATTAGCTGGAAGTCTATAGTAATGGCCTAAAGAAATGATTGATATTCTGTTTTGTTAAATTTATGGGCAGAAAAAATTATCAATGATGGGTTTGAGGCCTTAGCAAAGAAATCTCGTGCTCGTTTTGAGATTATATAAGTCCCTTGCTCGACAACTATGTAAATAATCTGAAAACTAGCTTCAGTTTTCCTTGTTCAGAAGGAACAAGGAAAACTGAAGCAAGTTTTCAGATTATTTAGCTCTTATAGTGACAATGCACTTACAGGCGAGACAAACCGCTCCGTAAAATTCTTGTTATCAGTTATGTGTTGAGCAATTTTTACTGGCCACAGACCAACATTATTATGACAGCTAATAAATGATCTCACCTAGTGGAGCTCTTTCTTTTCATTTAATATACCATTTGAGCTGCGACATGACAAAACCAACAGTGGCATGTGCCCACATGAAGGCTCAGATCAGCCTGGGCATCCGCCAAGTCTGACCAGAGTCTTAGCTGTCGGTATGGAGATAGCTTAGAGCCTTAGCTACCCTGTAAGTACACAGGGAAGAATCTCATCAGACTAGGTGGATACCCTGGCTGATCTGAATGTTCGCTGGGCACACATTCCTCTTTTTTGGTTTTGTTGTGCCCCAACATTCCACTTTGTTGCTTTTTTGTGTTCCAGATCATTTATATTTTAAATATTTGGACTGTCTGATCGAGAAACATTATAGCCCCGAATCAAGCTGCTAAGGAGCTATTGGTTGCCAAGAGTGTTATAAGGTGAATGGGTATACTTTAATGTCATTCTGCC
Organism: Ctena decussata; assembly: GCA_963989385.1. NCBI lineage: Eukaryota > Metazoa > Mollusca > Bivalvia > Lucinida > Lucinidae > Ctena > Ctena decussata. The sequence continues at coordinate 46,775,066 of OZ022506.1, forward strand.
ATTCTTGCAAAGGGAAACAACTTCTGTGACGTAGAATATGCTTCTCTGGATGAAGAACCTCCTACAGAATGGGGTCTTCTCTTGAGAAAGTTGTTTGCTCAAACGGGAGCAAATTTTTTAAGACTTGATCCACATTGAGAATGGCGAAAAGATATTTTTGCACAGCGGATAGAGAATGCCATTCTTTTCACCTGGGATGGAAAATCTTATCTTACCCTAGTGTTCTTACCAGATAAAAATCGTGAGCATTCAATGCATTGGTTGTATTGGAGGTCACGTATCTGTGTCGTCAAGTGACGTTGGGGTTTTAGATAGTGACGTCAGAAGGACGGCAAAAATGACGTCAGTTTATACACGTCAGACTTTGACGTAAAGAACCAAATGGCGATTGTTGAAAGCAGCGCCTACTTTCAAAAATCAAATAGAAACCTCTCAAGTACTAAAATTATGCATTTTAACAAGTTCTTAAGTTAAAACAATATGTGGTATGCAAGAAAAAGTATCTTTCATCGGTGTGAGGTGTGGATAGAAAAATCAGTCACTCTGGATCACTGTTCGGCATCACTCGGCAGCCGAGTGATGCCGAACAGTGATCCTGAGTGGCCGATTTTTCTATCCACACCTCGTACCCATGAAAGATACTTATAATCCTAAAAGTGTCTCCATTCACCTTCCACCTTACAAGGTGCCCAGTGCTAGATGAATGGACTTGGGTCTACGTTCAAGGCTCAAGGCTGTAGGAGATACAGTGGAGTGCTAAAATTGTGATTATTTTCTTGTGGGCAAGAGTTCATGGTTTAAGATTTATTGGTACACATCTATGTTATTCTTCCATTTAAACAAAGGTTAAAAGTTTTGTGACCTGTATGCCTGTCCAAAACAGGGTAAACTCTTGAAAGCATTTGCTTCTAGGAGAGCAAATTCTTTAATAGTTGGTTCCTACTGATATTGAGAAAGAAATGAAAATCATAGAGTTGATTCCCCTGAAAGTGTACCCACTCACCTTAGGAGAGAATTCATCAAGCATTGTGGACTCATATCATACTGATCAGGTTCTATCCTGTTTGCCACAGGAGCAGCAGTTTCATAATGCATAACGGACTTCCATGAAGAAAAAAAGTCAGCACAGGAAGCATATTGGAAAGAGTTGATAAAAGTGAATGTTCAAAGCATCCTTAGCTTAACGAGCTCGTTAAAAGGTCAACTGGTTAAGTGTTTTATGACTTTATAAGCAAATACACTGATATTTTTTGTTGAAAAAATATGAGAAGCTTTTGCAGTGCAAAGCTTCTCACATTTTTTCAACATAAAATACTGGCATATGAGATAATAACGTTTGAAATTTTAACAAAATGTTAACGACATTTTTAGTTTTGAACAACCGGCCCCTTATGTTTTTCTACCATTTTCACAGAGTCAACTTTCATTATTTTTCAGTTTGCTTTCCTGAATGCTGAAGTCCTTCTAAAATGGGGTCTGCTCTTAAAGATAAGAGTTTGCATCTCTTGAGAGGAAATTCACACTTTTAAAAGAAAGGAGAAAAGTTCTTTTAGCGGGAATTATCTCCCTCGAAATTTGTGTAGTATTTCGAACATCACGTTTAGAAAAAAGTATAATAAACATACCGTATAGAAAATTTTAAGGTAAATGGGAACATTTGCAGGGAAGATAATTCCTTTTAAGAATAATTTTCTCCTATTAGAGTCTTTTCTGTAAAGAGTAAAAACTACATTAGATGTTAATTGTAGATGCTAATTGGTCGTATTCAAAATACCGGTATATGGTACAGTACCTAATGACAATGGTTGCAAATAGTGAATGAAATCAAAACGGAACACATTTTAAAAAGACTATACTATCTACAGCCTGTACACAAAAGGTCACAAATCTGCATTAACAGCATTTTAGAATTTCAGCACGTAATAATCATATCCACAAAAATGTGATCTAGTTACTGTCTTTGCAAGCTAGCCCATGAAACTGTGCAAATACTGAGCCGCGACACGACAAAACCAACAATGTGGTTGTGCGCAGCTCAGACTCAGATCAGCCTGGGCATCCGCCCAGTCTGATCAGAGTCTTCGCTGTCCGCATGTAGCACTGTTAGACCCTTAGCTACCCTTTAAGGGCATAGCAAAAAGTCTGATCAGACTGCCAGTGGGCAGATGCCCAGGCTGATCTGAGTCTGCGCTGGGCGCACATCCACATTGTTGGTTTTGTCGTGTCGCGGCTCAGTCATGAGCATTAGCGTTTCTTCCGCCATTGTCCCTCGGGTGAAACACAATCATTTATGCCCATTATACCTCCTAAAGGCTCCTATAGGCCTTTTTCAAATGTTCATGCCTTCAGACCGCGTGGCAAAAACCTTAATCTCACTGAATGATGTAAGCTTGTCAGTGTCAAATAACTGACGAAAGCCTGCACTATTAAGATCCATATAAACGGGATGACTTTGCCATACTGCTTCTTACTTCGCATACTAGTCAAAAAATCCTGCCAAGGTAATTCTAAGGAAGGCCCTATCAGGTGTTATTTTTTAGTCAAAACATATGTTATAAATCTCATTAGAATCACTGGATATGGGAATAGCTCCCTTTTTTCTGCCATTTTTACATTTTTCACAAAGAGGGACTTCCAGTTTGTTTCCCTGCAGAACAAAACCCTTCCAATATGGAGTCTACTCTTAAAGGAAAGAATTTGCTCCTAGGGAGCAAATTCTTTCCTTTAAGAGTAGACTCCGTATGAATGGGTGCAAAATGAAAATGACATAGTTGCTTTCCCTGAAAGTGTATACATTCACCCTAGGGAGCAAATTCTTTCCTTTAAGAGTGGACCCATATGAATGGGTGCAAAATGAAAATGACATAGTTGCTTTCCCTGAAAGTGTATACATTCACCTCAAACTCCACAACATATGTTTCATTTGCAAAAACAAAACATTTTCAACCCCATATTTTGTCTTTTCTGGAGCTCTGTCGCCATCACCATCAATGTCATTCCTTAACACATCAACAGCATCATCACTGCACATATTTTCCTAATCGTCGTCATCATCGTCATCAAAATCAAAGGGAAGCTCTTCATGATAGATATCATCATCAAAGTAGTCCGTATCATCGATATCCTGCTCGTTGTAATGAGATTCTGCAGCGTGATGTTTGTAACCATTGTAGAAGATACATCCGCTCTTGCACCCCTCATAAACAGCAAACATTATGGCATTAAATGGAGCGATCTGAAAGACACAATGAGGTTAAAATCAGGCTCGTATGTAAAGGTAAACACGTGATGTTGGAAGGCAGGTCGCGAAATACTGGTACAACAATCGCTACAGTATTAGCCTCCACCTCCTTAGTCACCACCCACCCTCCTGGTTTCTCAAACTAATAATTATTATTATAATAAAATTGGTAGCTTAGTTTGCATATTATTCTACGGAATAACGCGCAACGATAACCTCCATTGTCAATCTTATAAATTGACATTGCGTTTTTTATTCCTTAAAAAGTCTGTGTTCCGTCCCGCAAAATACCAATAGTCCAATTCACGACACCAAAGTCGACATACTTAAATAATATTTGCAAATGCGCTACATCCTTTCCATAAAACAGATTTCTCTGTAACAATGTGTTACCCGCCAGCCGCAGGTGATTCAATTTCAATCATGGGCCACAACAACTTCGCAAACCAAGGTTACTCAGTCAACTTTGCTCTTTACGTACGTGAGGAACTAAGGGGCCTTAATTGGTTTGCGAAGATGGGGCCACAACAAAATATCATCTACAGTGCGAACGCGTATCCATGGCGGAGTGATATTTTTATACAGATAGCAACGAAAAAAACGTTCTAAATTTCTGAGACTCAGATTCAATCGACGAACGTGTCGCAATTTCAGTAATGCTTTGTCGGCGAATCAAGCTACACAAAGCCGAAAATAAGATATGGTTTTATTCCTTACATCTTGATTTAATTCTCTATGCCTTTAAGAGCAGAGCTAAACACCGAGATATTCTGCAATCGAACGTTTTACGTGATCATGTAAAGACGACTCGTATCCGCCAACTTTAACAGCAATTTTCAAAATAAATCGACTTTCTCCCGTCGGCGGACATATGCCATGAAAAACCATGGTGTCTGCCCTTTCTCCATTATAAAAATTAAGTAATTCGGTATTTGGGACAATTTCCTTTGCAAAATAATGTTTAGGTACCCTATTTCATTTTCTCAAATTAATGGCGGATTTTTTACCTGATCGATAGACAGCAAAATAATCTGTAATAAATTTAAACATTACCGAAATGTTCTTGAATCCTGAAATCCGACACACGAAGAGGAACGCATCTAGTAATCCGACATACAACAATATTTTTTTCTGTACTTTCTTCAGAATGATTGGGAAAAGAATTCTGATCAGTAGCCTACACCATACTGTAAACAAATCGATCGATTTATGACAGTTGTGACGCAATTACAGAACTGCGTCAACTGTTTCAAACTTCGCATTTACTTGCTTATAAGTTATTAAGACCGGTACATTGTGGTCACAATCAGAGGGACTGCTAGAAAAAAATAATTTTGCCATCCAATTAATCCTGCACGTGCCAATATTTCAAAGCCTCTCCTGCAACTCACACCATCACCCTACCCAACTTAAGGCCCCTCTACCCCCTCCCCCCCTTCTTCCATCCCCAACCCCCACCCCTACACACACACACACGCACACAACTTTTAACCTTTCTTTTACATGAAAAACTAAGCAAAATATAATAGATGTTTAGCCATGTTTAGCCATAACAAATACTTGCAAAACTTCATTGACTAAAATCCTTGATTAAAAAGTGCAGTGTAGACCTGGGTTAGACTGTACTATCAAAACAGAAGTCTAATCAGGGTCAGTACTATTTGATTTTCCCAGCAATTTCGACACACTGTCAGATGGTGAAAGTGGTAGGACAATTGCAGTAATGAAGATTTTGTTTCAACTTTAAGCTTAGAAAATAACTTGGCCATACATACTTATACACTCCTTTACACTCCATATAATTTCAGCCAACATTGAGAAGCAGCATATGTACTGTTAAATGAGCTTTTGAGCATTAAAATTGCAGTATGCATTTTTATAACATAGGTTTTGGCCCTCTGTGGAACTACCTTAATGAGGAGTTCTAATGAGGGGTTACAAGATATATATTTACTTGTTAGTTGTTTATCCCCTTTTTAAGACTGTAAACAACTATCAAGAATTTATTGATTCTTCCTAAGAAGAAACCAGGGAGTTAATAAAATACATATTTATTATGAAATGCCAGGTGTGTCAAATACTAGCTCATCAGGTGGGGGTGGGGGCTGTCAGCTCTGCAATGCCCTTGGTTCATAAATCAAAATGCCACAGTGTGTTTATATACTCAGTGATCTTTTGAGGGATTTGCTCTAACTGTTGCCAAAAATCTCATGGAAATCTATCAGTAGGGGCAAATCTCATACAAAAATTATATAATTTATAATGAATGGTACCTTAACTTTTCATTGAGAATGGAGAATTTCTAAAAATTTTAGTTCAATGTGATGTGTTCTCTAATATGATTCTGAGTCACACTCACAAAAAACAAAACAAATAAAAAGCACAGCTGTCCAGCAAACCAGAAAACTTGATTAAATATGTGGCAAAGGCTCAGGACTTGGTAATCTATTCTCTAAGTTGATTAATGGTAAGATATAAACATGATTAAACAAGAAAAATAATAGGCCAATATCTAGTGAGCCAAAGTGGAGTTATTCTTTATCATTTCTCTTCAAGTAAAATGTACAGTATGTTGTGGTGTCTCATCACAGTTGCTTTTGATCAAAAATTAAAATTTAACACAATTTTCAAATGAACAAATTAGTACTATATAGGTATTCTAAATGTATAAAGCTCTGATCAAATTATTATATTCACATGCAGTCTGACATTGCCCTTCAGTGTTTTCCCTATAAGTATAAATAAATAAATAGCCAAAATAAATTATAACATATGTACATAATAAGAAAAAAAATTCTGGAGACAGTTCCACAAGTGATGGTTTTATGATAATGATTATACAAAGACTCAGCTGGAGCATGATAGCAATTCTGGGAATTCTGTCTTATTCAGCCATAAAAACATTTGTTGTGATCCATTAATAGAACCATCTATGCTCTGGCTGAAGTGCTTCTAATGAGAGGGCACAACAGGTGTTAATATGAAGCCCATTGATGCTGGTGCAACAATTATGGTGGAACTGTGTAATTGTTTTCATTCTAACATAGTCTTGACTTGTAGAAGGACAAACAGCATTATGCAACATTCCACATAAAGTGCAGGGTCCATCAGTTAGCAGGGCTTGCCCCATTCATTATTTTGTGCACTTATAATGATATAAAAAAGCTTGCTAGCATAATAAAGTCCTAAATATTTGGCCAATAAAATCCTATGTGAAAATGCTTTTTAATAGGTTGGTGTGTGTGTGTGTGTGTGTGTGTTTGGGGGGTGGGGATAGACAGGAAGGGGCTACCTCTCATTCAACTGCACTAAACTGCATCCCTTTACAGTCATGACTCATCATTTAATGTCTGTCATCAAGCTTTTCTCTCTAGTAACTTAATAACTGATTAGTAATTACAAGTTTCTTCGCTTTGGTCAGAAGCTGCAAACATTTAAGATGAATTAAATTAATCAGGAAATATAATTTTTTTTTATTTTTCGGTTTATGGTATCATTTCTTTAAGGAATGACTGTTATTTTTTGAACGTTTACTGAAGTATAAACTACATCGGGTCACGAGCAAAGTAAGTGAACCCCGAAGGGGTTTACGTAAACTTTGCTCGTGACCCGATGTAGTTTATACTTCAGTAAACGTTCAAAAAATAACAGTCATTCCTTATATTTATATTATTAAACGATGCTTTTGATCAATAAAAAAATAAACAAAAATAAGAAATACATATATAAGAATCGTTTTAAAAACATTACCGGCCGAATTTTGCAATAGTTTGGAACAGCCGCATTGTCACTGCCTACCAGTAAATTCCACCTCCTGTTGTAGATTGCACGTGCAAGTAGGCGTAGCGAGCCGTCACTCAATGTTTACTAGCCATTCAGGTACATGGCATGTTGAAGATTGCACGTGCTATTTAGTGGTATGAGCTGTCACTCTGAAGCGCGTGACACAATGTAATTATTGACTTGTAAAACATTGACTCCCGCATCACTTAATTGGGTTTACAGAGAGCTTTGCAGTGATAATGTAAATATATTAATATAACTTCAATATGAGCCTTTTAATTTTCTTTATGAGATTTAAGCTAAAACATAACTTTTGGCATTTAATTCTATAGAATATGTATTTCTTCATGCCCCTTTCCCTCCCTCCCATCTCAGCCACAGGCCAATCATAAAAAGTATTTTGTTTGCAGTTGCCTATTAACTAGGATTTTTGGAGAGTACTTAGGTAGGTAGGCTTTCTTTTTAATCCCTGCAAACTATGAAAACAACAAAAACAAATAATAGTTCTACAAAAAATGTCACACACAGTTACAGTAATTACCCATAATACTAAGATAACAGCATCCTACATTTTGAACATATCTATATCACCCACAAATGGAGTACCCAAAATGTGCAGGTATTAAGGAAAAATTCCTGACCCAGATCAGACTGCTCCTGGGTCTATACTGCTTGCTCAGACCTGTTTGTCTTACTATGCAGGTTGATCACGGTAAATGTGCCGTTAAATAAAAAAAATAGATCTAGGGTGTCCCAAGTGGCCATCTTTTTTTTTTTTTTGGGGGGGGGGGGGGGGGGGGGGAGAGGGCCGGGGGAGGGAGGGGTAAGGTAAATTTTGGTGTGTATGTGTAGGTAAGCAGTTGCTATCTACCCACCAAAAGTGCAGGGTCCAGACTCAGGGGTAAGGTGAATTTTGGTGGGTAGGTATGCAGTTGCTATCTTCCCACCAAAAGTGCAGGGCCCAGACTATTCTTTTGGAAATTTTGGGTGGAGCCAGGTTATTTTTTTTTCACTGATTTTTGAGGCCAGATTATTTTTTGAAATCCCCTTATGAGCTGATTTATTTTTTACTTGCATATTTTTTCTTCCAAAGACAGGGATTTTTTTTCGAAAAATATACCAGCCCCCATTTTTTTCGAAAAATATACCAGCCCCCCCCCCCCCCCCCCCCCCCCCAACAATATCAAATGGTCGGTCCCTTAGCGCCTAGCGGGACAGGGTTTTGGCAGATTTATGAGGAAGGCCAAGCTGTCTCTTGTACTTTTTGTTGGATGACTTCTGAAATGGTACGTGTGTGTTGAGGAGGGGGGGCGAGGGGGGGGGCGTCGTTCGTCGGGACAGAATTCTTTAGAAGAGCGAGTGGTCTCAGAATGTGGGGCGCGTTATCTTGGGGGAAGTTGTCTGGGGGAGTTTTCTTAGAATCTGGGGCGAGTTGTCACCTGAAGATGGGGCGACATGTCTTGTGGCTTTTTCGTTTGTCAAACTTTGTGGTTGACCAGTGTGTTTGTTTTGCTTTCTCTCGTTCTCGGCGTGTAGCCTAAATTCAGAAGCCCAAAAAATCGCAGGCGGACAGACTAACGCAAAATCTTAATAAATTCACAGTATGCTAAATGATTACAAGCTTTACTAGATCTAGTATACCATAAATGAAGAAACAGTTGGTCTCCTCAAGTCGATCCAGCTGAAAAAATGTCTGTGTGTTGACGAACGCACGTGCCATGTATACGTAAAAATGACCAACTTCATTATCGATTTTCAAACTAAATAGACTTTCTCCCGAAGATATACCACGCTAAAAGACGGTCGAATGTATGAACTACGGTTCAGTTATAATGGCATCTAATTTGGTTTTTGGGACAATTTTCTTTGCAAAATAAATTTGGGGTACTGTCGTAGGGTTTTACTTTTCTGAAAAACGGTTGTCAATCTGTGATCGTTGTTTTGGGTGTGCAAACTGCATTGAGGTACCGATATGCGTCTGATTTCAATAACAAAACATCAAATTTCATTCTGATCTGGTCCGTTGGAAAATTATGACTGCATATCTTATCAAACGAGCATTATTTTGGGACTGTTTCTGTTCAAAATTTCCCGCCATTTTTTCCGGCGAAAAAAAGGGATTATTTCTTTGTGCGTAGACGACCGCTCAGAAAATGAATTACTCAAATGTGATGAGTCTGCGTTCCCACTGCTAATGTATATATGTTACAATCAAAATGTAAATTTTGTTTCGACAGCAGTTCCCGATTCGTGTTTCCTGGTCACTTATGTACTTTTTTTCTTAATTCCTGGTTCCCCTTGTTTATGGTAGCTCTTTCATCTTACAAGGATAAATATAGAGAATAACTGAATCAGGAAGTAAGAAACGAGAACCAGGAATCAGAAATCAGATACATACTATAGGAACCAACTTCAGATAAGTTGTGATTTAGGATTACCGTAAGGACCTAAAATATTGGGTCAGAAGCATCTGAGACATTTGTCGGATTAGTCCAATCCCCAGAGGAAGCCTGGCCCAGAGGTTTATAACTTGAGTCAAAATAATGCACACTGATTGGCTGCTTCCGAGCACATGCTCGAAAGCAGCCTATCAGTGTGCTTTATTTTGAGGTTGAGATTATTCTCAAGTTTTATAACCTTGAACCCTGGTCAGGGTCTGCACTATTTGCATTTCTCTAGCATTTTTTTAAACATAGCCGGACAGTATAATCGAATACTCTACAGCTGCAAAACTGAAAAGTGGGCGGGGTAATTACATCCTTTGTATCTTAAAGACAGACTAAAGTCCTTAGTATTTCAACATACTGCACACAACTTGTAACTGTAGTGTGAGTAGATCAATTTATGCATATTTATCAAACAAAATTTCAATATATAGCAAAAAAAACAAAAAAAAATGACTTAATTTTAGAGATCGAAAACTTCCTCCTCATAAAATCTATTAAAATTAGTCTTGAGGCATGATAATTCTTTCAAATCACTTTTAAAACTGCCTTATAATGCATATGTCTACATGTTAATGCCAAATATTTCAACTTTTGCTCCCCGAGGAAGCTGCAATAATTTGTTGAAAATAGTCAAATTTGCAAAGATGTCCTTTCCGTACCCTAAGTAACGCTGGAAAGAAACCATGCCACAACCCCTGCCGTCTGAGCTGTTGAACTGTCTTCCTGTAACACTCGAGGGCCCCTGTGAAGTACTCTATATCCACGCCGCCACGATGTGGTAACACACTGCTTTGTGCCTGAAGTGTTCCCAAATGCATGATGTAAAATATTACAACATTCTCACTTAAGACAATTATTCACGTGACGCTTGCATGTATTCTTAGTTTCTAGCATAGATTCAATAAGGAATCCTTTTTTGATAATGTATGTAGCATACCATGTTTTGAAAATTTTCCCACATCATTTGAAATCATCTTTTGTTTATTACTGTATATCTTAAGAAAAAAAACAACAACATATTTTTAGCCAACGAGAATGCAAAGTCTTACATTCATTCAATCATTTGTCTATCCATTTAATAAAAATGAAATTATTAAAACAGCCTCGAATTTTGCATATTAATGGAGTCTCATGGTCAAATTGCCGAAATACGCTAGGAACTTTCCTTTTAAAAGTGTGTGCTTTCTACTTTGGCAAAAAGCATTTATTTAGTGTGCATTTTCAAAAGTCATCAAGAGGCTTTCAATTCGGTCAATTTATCTTACACTGAAATCTCAATTTAATAAGCACTAATACTTGGTACTGATTTACCTGCATTTTTCTTCTGATTGTATCAAAAGGCTGAGTGAAACAAAGAGAAATAACTGAGGCTAAGGTTCCTTGCAGTAGAGCGTCGGTGGCGTCCTGACGTAGATATGGACGGTACCAGTAAAGTCTGACCATTTCGTATGTGAAGAACAGCGACATGGCTGACGGTACAGTGGCTATAATTTTGAAATATTAAAGCGTGTCAATCGTGAAACCGTGAAACTTCGAGAAGAAAATAGGAGTTTTTGAAGCACAAAATCACCTCATATTGTTAGCCAAGAAAAAAAGGACGTTATAGCGGCAGGGCTTCTGTGACAGAGACGCCCTTCTGAACTTAATTTATTCAGTGCCACTACACTCCAAAGTAATGAATAATAATAATATTGATACTAATAATTGACGTCAGGACTCGGTAATAACCAAAGACATTGTTCACGTACGAAATTAAATGACTCGAGAATAATTATTTGTTTGAGAAAATCTGAAGTTCCTGGTGATAGAATTTCAATTTGTAATGTCATTGAAAAAATGCCGGAGCTTGGCCATGGTCCGATATCAATGATGTCATAGATCTGTTACCATAGCAACTAAGAGTTCATATTGATATCAGAGTGACATCATTGAGACGTCATTCTGCCAATGTACTAAGAAATACAGTTGGTAATTCCATAATTGCTATGGTAAAAGATCTATGGCGTCATCTCACTTACAATTCGAGAGGAGCTGCTACCAATGGAAAAGTTTTATTTGCTCAAACCTGTAATTCATCCTGAAATAATCTAATTCTCTGTTGTAAGTGTTTTACGTTAACAATGTCTGTGATTGCTCTGTCTCACTGACTGCGTCAATTTTTTGCGTCAGTATGTATTTTAAGAGTTTAGCGAGCGTGTTGCCCGCAAAACTGTACAAAATACATATACAAATACAGCTGACTTTACATTTATATGAGTCAAATAGCCTGTTGCAGCACCCAAAGGAAATAAATACTGCACCTATGGCAAAGTGCAGTGATTCATTCGGAGCCTCAGCAATGTAACAGTTTGTTCAGTTAAATTCAGAAACTATTCAAAACAACATGCATTCCTTCTTTGATTTTCAGTCAATGTTAATACTAATGACAGACTGAACTACATGATTAGAGATAGCAATAATCAGGCTCCCCGAGCAATCACAGCCATTGTTCACGTAAAACACTTACAACAGAGAATATTGCAGTGGTATGCCTGGTTGGAGGGGAGCCATTATCCTTGCACATGTACTTGGAGCCTCAGATTAAGCTATGAAACCTGCCTTCTCCTTCTGAAGCCAGTTTTCCTGGCTTAATTATAGGAAGCTAATTATATCTGATAGCATACTCTTAATTTCAACTGTGATTATTGCACAACCCGCAGGTTTGCACTATAATCACTGTGTGAGTCCGTCCTTTATCAGTTAGCGAAAACCGTAATCAGTTAGCGAAAACGCTTATAACTCTTGAACCGCATGGGATATTTTGACAAAATTTTGCATACTTACTGTCTTAACGACTTGCATGCATAACAACCTTATTTGATGGACGAGGCTTTGCTGAGCACAAGTTGAAAATTTACGGCCAACTACTGAAAATGCTCATAACACTTGGACCGCTTGGTATATTTGCTTCAAATTTTGTATACTTATGTAATTTAACATTGCCCAGCCACTGGTATGCAAAACAGTGACGAGGCTTCACCGAGCATCAATGTGGCCGGTCAAGCTCTTTTATTGAAAATGCTCATAACTCTTGGACCGCTTGGTATATTTGCTTCAAATTTTGTATACTTATGGAATTTAACATTGTCCAGCCACTGGTATGCAAAACAGTGACGGGGCTTCACCGAGCATCAATTTGGCCGGTCAAGCTCTTTTATTGAAAATGCTCATAACTCTTGGACCGCTTGGTATATTTGCTTCAAATTTCGTATACTTATGTAATTTAACATTGCCCAGCCACTGGTATGCAAAACTTCTTATTGCACAACCCGCAGGTTTGCACTATAATCGCTGTGCGAGTTCGTCCGTCCGTTATCACTTAGCGAAAACGCTTCATTTCCATACATTCCTTCTGGCACCAGAAACTGATTATTCTACATTCACCACGAGTTGTGCACATTACCATCAGTTGATTTGTATAGTTTTTATCTTGTTTGTCGACAAAATAGCCTTACTGGCTAATGTTGAGCTGTTGTACACTTGAAAGTAGACTCTAAATAAAGTTTCTTGTATCATGTAGATAGATACATGAAAACAATTATTATTTTTCGGCGTTCATGAAACAAACTTTGGCAAATGCTGAATGCGAAATCGTCCGCAAAAGATGTACTTTTTTACCATGTTTACATAAACACTAAAGATCCTTTTTAGGTACTCTAGACTGTCAATAAAGCATTAACCGTATTATGAGATCACCGAAGACTCAGATCAGCCTGAGTAGCTTAACAAACCATGGGATAAGATTTATTAACGTCGATAAGTTTACAAGAAATCAGGAGAGGTTCTCAGCGAGCTTTTGAAATGACTGCAGACCTCCTTATAGCATTTAAAATGTATGAGTTCAGAGGACGAATGGAGAATATCCAGATTAGACTTCTTAGATGCGCAGGTTGATCTGAATCTTCACTTTTCGCTCATTTACATACTGCTCTCGTCTCACTTAGCACCTCACGGAATTAATACATATACCTAAAAGCGTTGGCCCTAGTCCTCGAAACAAGGTCCTCCACCCTTCTTCAGTCCTGATGGTTGTGAAAGCATGTCTGTAGCTATTGTACGCTGACAACTCTTTATCATACGGCTGTACAATCATCCTGGTTTTGAGCGTATCCATTGGATACGTAACTACAGTCGCCGATAATCCGGTCAACGCTCCCGTCACGAGTGCCCCGTGAGGCGAGAGACGACCGTGTTCGTCAGCGAGAAATGACTTCATTTCATGATATGTGCAAAAGCGGACAATTTCGTACGGAAATATTTTCATGCAATTTATGAAGTTTCCTTTGAAGAGAGATTTCCATCCTTCAACCTTGTATAGTGAATTCCAAAGTCCAAACAGTCCGCCGTGGATACGTGCGTGCCTGGCTTGCGGCGTTCCGACTTGAAATAAAACCTTCCCGACGTCTAACGGAGCTGTTAACGTCCGAGCGAGGAAGCCCGATACTGTTCCACAGAGACAATCTTGTGGTAAAGATAACCTTTTGTCTGAGCCTGACATTTTTCTTCCGATATTGTTTCTCACGTTGCAGCGTTTCTTATGATACGTTTGCACGGTACACGTTCTGTCGTTATGGAAACATACGTAACGTCTCCAATTGACGTGAAAGACGTAACGCTGAAGTAGGAAGTTACGTATAAACGAGACCAGGCGAGACTTGCTCAAGGAAAGCGCTATAGGTTGCACTCAAGTAAAAAAAAATGCTCATTATGCAAGCCCCGCTTCTTTTGGGGAGAGCTTTCTGGAGTATAATGAAAATTTGCAGACTCCTGGCCCCGAGGTTATAAAACTTTTTTCATGCTCAACTCAGCTGAGCATGAAATTTTACCTGCTAATAATAATAAGTATAATTGTTTTCTTGCTCCGTTTAGCTGAGTACGTAGTTTTCTCTGCTTATGAATATGAAAATGCCAACATCAGTTGGCATTTTCATATTTATCAGCAGAGTAAAATTTCATGCTCAGCTGAGTTGAGCACGAAAAAAGTTTTATAACCTCGGGGTCTGATTGTTTTTATTATGAAAGTTAAATATATTTCTGAATGTTATGCTTATTTATTATTATACAAAATGGAGTTTATTTACAAAGCTATTTTGCTACATTTTGTTGGGATTGAAAAATACACACGGGGTGCCACTGAAAGTTTCGAGATTTATTTACTGCAAACGAGGCCTGTCAGAACTGAAAGTGCAATAAGTCAAAAATATGCCGCACAACCCTTGCTTTTTAGCTATTACTGGTAGGTAAAGGTGCTGTCTATTCAATGCCATGCCTCAATTTGGAAAGTTTAGACCAGAAGAAAATTGGCAGTGCATTGACTTTGACCCATTTGCACTGTGAGCTATGGGAATTGTTTTAGTGTAGTGCCACCTATAAAGTAGCGCTCTGTATTGCTTTGCCAACGCTATACAACGGTATGATACAAAATTTAAGCGCTTTTTGAGGCAGCTCCGGGGATGCCACGTAGCGCTACGAAGCGCTTTTTTGTAACATACCGTTGCATAGCCAATTGCCACAAAGCGCTACGTAGCGCTCGCGTTAAGCAACTCGTCCCAGATTACAACCATATTGATAGCTACCGTATTAATCCTATTAAACGCCCCGGGGTTGCATTTTGCAAAATGGGTTGGGGCGTTATTTATAGCCTGCATGAGTAAATTAGCAACTGCCATAATACCTATGATAAGCAGTATAAAGGTGATGATCATACTTTCAAAGGAAGCAAATCTACTTTTTTGTCTCCCTTCTCATTGTTGGTCAACTCTTACAGAAAAGACTTTGCTTCTGTAGGAGCAAATTCTTTCCTTTAAGAGCAGACACCATTTCAAAGAGCTACCTTAACCATAGACGGAAACAGGAATTCACGCAAATTAATATAACACAATTTTCGGAAAAGAGGAAGGGGGAGTTTATTAGAGCACGGGCGTTTATTAGGATATATACGGTAACTATTGTAAGTATAGCTGGCGTACCAGGTATCATCAATCCCTGGCATTTCAAACCCCATTGGCTGGGACTGACGTTTACAAGTCCAGTGTCCCCCCGCCCCCACCCCCCAGGCTATACGAGATTGCAATTCCTTAGAAGATTCCATTTTTTCTCTGGTGAGTGTGCAGAGGATTCAGTACTAAGTTTACTTCTCTTGTAAGGGCTAGGGACTAGCTTCCCTGATTCACAGGTCCTGTTGAGTGATTGTCCTTGGACGTATCACCAGTAAACAATTCTGATTCTGATTCTGATTGTGAGACTTAACCATATGCCGTAATTTTCCTTAAATTTGGAGAAGTTGCATTTACAATATTTTTCGATTATAAGACGGTAATTCGAGATTTTCCCTTCCAAAACCGTCCTAAATATTTAGATCCGTCTTGCAAGACGGATCTAGATATTTTGGATTGTCTTGGGGAAAAATCTCTCTTTAACTGAATTACACAGTACTGATTTGCAAAATTTAGGGTATTGAAAGTGGAAATTCCCGTTTTTTAACCAAATAAATTGGCACTATCTGGCGTTGTATTACAATTTTGACATTAATAAATTTCACTTTTTATAACAAGCTTTTTAATGGAACACTGAGAAGACAGAACTGTATATTCAGTACATGAATATGTAAGAATATGTGACGAATGCGGCCGAATTCGTAACACGCGTGTGAAAAAATGCATTTTGTGAAAAACAAGGCCCAATAAACAATCATGAAATTTAACTCGAATTTTCAATTTAATAGCTTTTTAACTCACCTTATAGGATAGGCAGTTGTCCGTCATCGTCGTATGTCGTATCGTCGTCTGTAATCACTCTTTCAAACAATAGCTCCTCCGAAGCCAATGGCCCAACTCTCATCTGTAGCGTCCTTGGGCTAGAGCCTGTTGGACTGAGTTTGTGTTTTTTATTGTTTATTTATCTATTTGTTATTTATAATTATTTAGCTATTTATTTTATTTATTTTCATTCTATTTTTTATTTTATTTTATTATTATTCTTTTTCTTAAATCGGCTCTTTAGTTTGGATGCTATGGCAATTTAGCTCGAGTTTCCATCGACTTATGAAAAAGGCATAAATTACTGCTAAGCCATTTCGGATATTTTGATACTACTTTTGCAGAAACGTTTCTTGAGCAGTCTTCTTCTATCAGCCATATGTATTTTGCTTTTGCCCACTGCTCATTTTTATTGGTTGCCATGGAAACCAAAACGTAAAAAAACCTTAAAACTTATCTTCTCAGAAACCATAATTTCTCTGACGCTGAGACTCTATTGAAATTTTCATCATATAAGTCTTTACAGATTTTTTTTTATGAAAATCAGCTCTTTAGGTTGGTTGTTATGGCAATTGTCTATAAAGTTAAAATGGGGCCCGAAATTGACAAATGACATCTGCTGCCAAGCCATTGCAGATATTTTGATAAACTTTCACAGAAATGTTCCTTGAGTAGTCTTCTATCTATTTTTTTTTGTCCATTGCTTATTTTTATTTGTTGCCATGGAGACCAAAATGCAAAAATAGAAAATTTAAAGCAATACCATAATTTATCTCCTCAGAAACGATATGCTCTATAAGGTAGAGACTTCATAACATACTATTCATATTAGCCTCGATCCATTGTCAATGTTCAAAGAGCATGGTTGGTATGGCAAACTATAATGAAAAAAACGGGATGTAGATATTCTAACCTAACATTTTCAGAAATATTCCTTGGGTGGTCTTGTATCAGCCCTATGTTTTTTCCTGCAAACTGCTCATTTTGATCGGCTGCCTTGGCAACCAAATGGGAAAAATGGCAAAAAAAAAACCTTTTAAGGTTGTGTACCACAGCAATCAGAATGTGAAAAATAGTTATACAGATGCTTTGCATTAAATTTATACCTTTGCTAATTTATCATAAGTCTTAGCACATCCCCAAGTGCATTCTAGCTTTCCAGTTTGGGGTTTTTAATACTGTATGTTATTATCTAATAGTAATACAGTACTTATATGGAAAAAGCAGTCCACATCATACCAGTATAAAGTGGGCTTATTTTAACAAGCTAGGCCAACACAAGCCAACTCGGCCAATATAAGCTAAACTCGGCCAGTACAGGCGAAAACTCGGCCAATACAACTCGGCCAATATCAGTGACGTCAAACTCGGCCACTATCAGTGACGTTAATTAATAAAATAGTCATTAATCAAGCAATTTCGTATTGGTCCAGATACAGGTCCTCGAACTGCTGTATTGACCCCGCGTCAATACAGCCGACCTCGGACATGTAACTGAGCCAATATGAAATTTCTTGATTACTAACATTGTATTAAAGCCAATGGCAAGTGAATCATAGGGAAGATATGTACGAAGGATGAGTAGAAAGACTTTTGCCGAAATATGAAGATGTTGCGTACACTTCCGATTGCAAAAAAAAATGTCCACTCCTTCCTTTGGCAGGTTTCGAAGACAAATTATTTGTGAACCCTTCAGTTGCCAAGACACTGAATCATCCGGCCATGATAGCTCAACTATTAGAGCGTCCGCTTCGGAAACGGGAGCTCGTGGGTTCGAATCCCGGCCGCGCCATAGCAAGGCGTAAAAATGGTACCACGCCTATAAAGGCTTGTCCTAGGAAGATGAAGTGAATCCATCAGATAGGTATAATTTGTTACTGGATACCTTGTTTATAGCAATAAAAGCTCTACTGAGCTTATAGTGTATGTTTCTAATATGCGACGTTAAAGGGACATCGGACATGTAAAGTAAGCCAAAACGTGGTTCCACTATTTAATGGTTTTATGACCCTGGTAATTATGACTGGGCTATTTCCTTTGATGAAATAGCAGTGTCACTGGACTGTTACACAATAGGATAATGACTCGTAATAAACATGAAACGTGTCTTTAAATTAAGCTTTTTACCTTTAATCATGTACACTGCACCGCTTCCTGCAAATCACCAACATAAACGTATTTTTTTCCAACTTGCATATGCTATAGCTGTATTTAGACAATAAATTCTTAAGAAGATACTGCTGTGACAGGTTTTACAATGGGCGGACGTCGCATGGAGTTCCTAACAATCTGTGCAATCAGGGAATTCTCAGTTCAGCTTAAGCATTAACACAGTCTGATTAATCTCTCCTCATTTGTCATGAACGATCACGATATAGGCTGATCTGAGTAGTTACGGTACGTCCATGCATTAATGCCTTTTTCGCCACATGATAATATGTAAAGCAAGTATTTCAGTTGTTGGAGAAACATTTCACGGCCATATTAAAAATACAGCATCAGTGTTGGTCCGGCCTTCGTGATTACCTGAGGTTATGAAATGGACAACGGTTTAGGTAATCCGATCCATATCTTGGTTACTATAGGGAGGTGCTTGAAACTTTATGATGGGAGCCTACTTTTAGTTAATCTGCAGCAGAATCGAGTTCTTTCATTTCAAGGTCATATTAAAATGCAACATCAGGGATGCTTTTATCCTGATGGTCCGGCCCTCGTGATTACCTGAGGTAATGCCGACCTACTAATTCGATGAAATGGACCACGGTTTACCTGTAATTTGATCCATATCTTGGTTACTATAGTGAGGTGCTTGAAACTTAATGATTGTAGCCTCTTTTAGTTAATCTGCAACAGAATCGAGTTCTTACAAACATCCGTATAGTACATGTATCCCTTCCATCTCCAAGTCACCCCCCCCAAACATACACACACACACACACACACGCCAATCCACACACACGCCCACACCACAGAGAGAGAGAGAGAGAGAGAGGAGAGAGAGAGAGAGAGGAGAGAGAGAGAGAGATGGTTAACGTAAATGAATGTAGGCTACTGTTAGAGGTACACCCTAGCGAGCGGCGTTGTTCAATCCGCTTCGTTCCCATATGAAAGCCATGGCGAGTTATAAAAACATGTGCATGAATTTTTCTAAAGCACCACTACACTGCGCATTTTTATAGAAGTTTTTTTTCCCAGATAATCAATGTACACAATAAACTAGTGTCACGTAGTGTGATATGGTTAGGATCATTTTTAAAATCTTTAACCAGCTCTGTGCCAGAGGGCCACTTCAGTGACCACAAATAGTTCCAAGTTAAAATGACAGAGCATGGCGATAATTTTGAGGAAATCTTGTACAAAATATTTATCATGATGTTACCTTTATCTTCGTTATTTGTTTTGACGTTTAACAACCGAAAGAAATACTTGTAAAGGTTTAATTGTTTCGATGACGTAACGTCCGGCAGATTTGGCGCCAGTAATGACGCGCGAAACGTCCCGCCATAGAGCAGGGCTGTTTGAAACGTACTCTACATTAGTGTTCATATGAAGGTTGGTTCTTTTGAGACAGGCATGCGTGTAGATTTGCTAAAACATATGCGTTTTTGCATATGTTGATGAAAAAACAGTAAAACAAAACCTGCTTTTAAAATTATATAACATATTTTACTGTAAATAGGCAAGTTTTACGCCACTTACTCTTTTGTCACGCTTTTATAGAAATAGGCCTACATGCGTTACATTTCACCAGTTCTTTGCATATGCGTCAAAATAAAACAAATAATAAATATAATCATAATAATTATAATTGTTATTGTAACATTTATTATTATTTTTATTAGCGACAACTTGTATCATAGCTTGAAGAAACAACTCATCCTACACAGTCACTAATGTACGTAAGCTCGCGCGCAGTTGTTTGCTGAATTGATTTATAACATGTATCTATTGGGCCCCGAGTAACAGGACCCTGTGACTGAGTGATGCTGAGGCGCAGCAGGCCACAGATGACTTCTCCGTCAGGCCAACAGCTGAAAACCCGGCCGCCCTATTTCGAAACAGAGAGGGTCAAAATACAGTGAAAGGTGAGGCCGGGATCCCTCCTTCGAATACTGTGTCAAAATACGATATGTCTCTAAAACAAGCAGGGCCGCGTAGCGCAGTCGGTAGGGCACCTGACTCATAAGTCAGAGGTCCTGGGTTCGATACCCGATCTGGTCACATACTTTCGTTTCTCCTTCCGCTGATTCAAGAAGGGCAGTTGTCAGTAACTGGCGAAAGTATGTGCACTTAGTACTGGTTAACCGCTTAGGAAGTCTAAGCCTGCCCAGAAATAGTGTGGTTAGGTTAACTGACCGTCCCGACATGACCATAGTTGTCTACCGTGGACGTAAAGCAACAAATCAATCAATCAATCTCTAAAACAACGTACTGCCGTTGAAAGTTTACCTTTTTATTCTTTTCTTTTCCTGCTACAGATATGCATCGGATTTCAATTTTATTTATTCTGTTGTCGAAAAACGTGGTACTTGTTGCAGGCGCACGCTGTCTGAGCTGCGCCATGCTTTTTATGGATTTTGCGGCCCTTTTACGCATATTTCGCTAATGACGAGCCGATCGTTAAGCAGAGGTGTGCGAAAACCGGAACTCCTGGAGGTGTTGACAGTTTGACAAAGGTTCATGACAAGCAGCCTGAAGGAATACATGTAGTTGCCGCAATACGAGTAAGTAGCTGGACAATTTAAGGGTTCAGAAAGGGTCAGATCATAACCCTTTGTATCCACAACATCTATCTTTCTGAAATGATCAAGGGCCATAACTTCTGCAGAATGGTACCCATTTACTTCATCATTCAGAAAGTGGCAATAATATCTTGTGTATATATAATATAATTTTTATCATAATCAGATGAAAACTGGATGATGCGAAGCGACTGTCCGAGACTGAGTAGCTCCCCCACCCCATAATAGGCTCTGCTCAAGGAACAATGGCTATGATTTTTCCATAGTCAATTTCCCCTCGGAAAAATGGGTGTATAATAGAATATCCCTATAAAAATGACTACAGCCAATTTTCCTCAGGGAAAATCTACTACACGTGTTTCGTCTCCCCTATAGTGGATTTTCCCTGGTAACATGGTAACATGACTGCAAAAAAAAATAAAACAAACAAAAAAAATGGTGGCATTTGCTCCCTTAATTCTTATAATTGTGACGTTAAAATTTAAAACAGAAACACGTGTATCGGTCCGAAAATAACCGCCGAATAACAGATGCTAGAACCAAATGCATGTGTCTATCAGTCTGTTCTATTTTTGTTTTGGGGAGATTTGTCTTTCTGTGTCTGCCAAAAAAGGGTATGTGTGTACATGGTTGTGTGCATATGCATGCGTATACATGTACATGTGTTTGTGCGAGCGTTCGAAGAAATGTGTCTGTCATGCCGGTTTCGTACCCGGGACTGTGACCACACAGAGGCGTAACTAAGGACCTTTACATGGGACGCACAATCATGATTGAGGACAAGAAGTAGAGTTAAGCACAAAAGATATTTCATGTAGTCGCATCTGTTTGCAGTTCCTATTGAGTTCTTGTTCAAATTAGGAAATTTCAGCACCATCAAATATGCAGGTGCGTGTTGAAATTTTGTCAGTTTGACAAGATTTCATTACACACCTGCGTATTTGCGTTTAGGCAGTTACACCCTTGCCATGCTAAAACAAACACGACGGGACAAAACAAAAAATCCACCTGCGCCTTTGCATGCATATGTGTGTGTGTTCTTATCTGCACATGTATGTATGTGTGTAAGAGCATAAATAGCGATCACGGAAAAAGTTTGTTTTAGTGAAAAGTAAGACTAATGGACTTTTTTGTCTGCCTGTCTGTCTGCCAAACTGTCTGGGAAGAAAATATGGTGAGGAGTTCAAAAGTGCTTTCAAGCTCTTTACCTCTGCAGCTATTGCCAAGCAAGAAAGAAACGGTGTGATGTGGGCATGAAGAGTTCCTGTGTATGGGCAAATATGCTAGAATGCGTGTGCGTATCTCTACGTGTGACTCTCTGAATTCAGCTTTGCTGAAAACTGGAAATCCTACTATGTACCAAGTTCTCCAATGTCAAATTTTACGGTGTATGGGAGAAAATTGGCTCTTTGAGATGGGGCTATTTTTTTTCGTCTTTCCTACATGATGATCTTTGGTTGACTTTGACATTTTTTATTACAAAGTGAACTTTGCTTTCTGGTGCTTTTATATGGGAAAATGCTTAAATATAAGAGTTAATGGAACTTGTAGAGAATTTTGGTGCAGAAGTTTATAAATACGGTCAAATAAATGAGTAAATGAACATTTTTAGCAATAGATGTCAATGTCGTTCTTTTACCTTTAACAAATGTCTTTCATATTTTGACAGTTTCAAACTATCAAGTTTGTTCAAGTGATAACCGTAGTTTGACCGTTTACCTTTTTACTCTGGTGAGCGATTCAGGGCCTCATGACCCTTTATTTTACAGAATTATGTAATTTTAGATATGGAGACCTTGTCCACTCTATAACCGTAAAGCCTTTAAAGATATTTTCACAAAACGTGGAAAAAACATTCGATAAAGCACCATCAGATGATCTGAAGGTGTGCAGAGTGCAAGAATAGTAACTCCAGCTCCCTGCTTCACAGAGATGTTGCCCTTGTTTTAATCAGTCATGATTTTGTATTTTGCTTATATCTTAATGACTCTACCAGAGGCTTAGTTCTAAACAACATATTAACTATATATGAAGGAAAACATGATAATAGAAAGGTGTTATTGTCATTTTTGGTTGGGGACATATGACTTAAATGCCGTTAGCAGTACCATAAAGGCGGGACCCTATTAGTAACCATGTTCCTAGTTCCGTGGGGAAAGGGGGTTTCGGGTTAGGGAATTGCCCTCTGACAGCGACAACCATAGTTTATCTCACTGGACACATCAAGGTCTGTAGCTCAAGCAGATAGAGTCTGATCAGAACCCGATGGAACAAGACCTACAACAGATAGCTGCGGACATAATTTCAAAGCTTGATAATAATTCATTTATATTTGAAGGAGATAGGGAAAATTATTGAGAATAAACGATTTTAGTTTTCCAAAAATTGACTCCAATTGTAACTCTGGCAGAAAAAAATCATAACATCGATAAATTACTGCAGGTAAAAGTGGACTATGCGTATAGAGATATATCTTACGTTCAGACGGTCTACTGCATTTCAAGAGAGAGAGAGAGAGAGAGAGAGAGAGAGAGAGACCATGCCTTTCTCAACGTATCCTGAGATATCTCTCTCTCATGTTCAGTCTGCTGCATTTATGAGAGAGAGTGACAGACAGACAGACATACAGGAATAGAGAGAGACTCCAGTGCCCTCTCCCATCGTACCCTGAGATTTCTCTCTCTCTCTCTCTCTCTCTCATGTTCAGTCTGCTGCGCATTTGAGAGAGAGAGAGAGAGAGAGTGTGTGTGTGTGTTCCATGCCCTTTCCCATCATACCCTGTGATATCTCTCTCTCTCTCTCTCTCTCTCTCTCCCTCACACACACACATACACACCGCTGATCCAAAGTTGGCAACACCCGTAGTAAGTATTACAATGGGGCGAAACACGTGATCTCGTGACGTCATCCTGCTAAGTTTTTGTCGCGGCCATTTTGAATTTTGTGTCCACTTCGAAGGTAAGATTTTATCCATTTCTCCGGCTATTTAATAGTTAGTCAAGAAATTTGTTGCGCGTGAGCTGTAAATTAGTGCTAGATCTACTTTTTCGGTAACCAGTTCACATTATGCTGTTTTCTACTTGCAATTTCAAAAACTTCAACACAAGCGCGGATCATACCTTATCATAAGTTCCTCCAGACTCTCACCCGGACTGTATGAGTTTGAAGCCAGTTGGTTTACTTGGTTTGTTGTTTTGTTTTTTTTTCCGCTCCGAGAGGATGGGGTTACGGTGCTTCAAGATTTCATTCACTTTGTGTCGATTCAAATAAGACGGTATGGCAAAATAGGATGATAGCAAAAGAAAGCCACCTGTACATCCACCCACAGGCATTTGACGTTTTTGGGGTCTCAGGAATACACAGTAACCTCGAATAGCCAGAAATCGCATCTTCTATAATGAGATACGAAGTATCGAAAAGGATGGAAACACCCCAACCGCTTTTTGTAGATACCCCCTCACATATTTCGGGTTCGCAAAGTATTCTAAATGAAAGTATCAGAGGGAAAAAGATAATCGTCGCCTTTTGGACAGTCTTACCTGTGTATCTGTCCCAGTTACTGTTTCAAAGACTATTGCAGTACTTATTAATAGCACCATTTTCATTCCGTTTCCTGCTTCCAGCAGCTACTTTCGGTTCTGTCTCATCACCAAGCAGTGACGTCACATGTGCACGTTCCACAGAGCGCGGTTTGGTCAGTTTTAATCTGGCCTCTAGTCGCGGCGTACACTAATCGCCGGGAAGACCGGCAAGAAAAAGGCCGGGAGGAGGGGGTGGTTGTCTATCGGATTCAATATCTATCTTTCTGTATAAGATATCTACACAAATTAGACATCATTTTAAAAAGGAGACTCCGATCTATATATTAAGTATCAAATAATTAGTTTTAGTTGACTTTTTGGTGACTTTTTGGTAGTTTAAAAATTCCCGGAAGGCATCCGGGAAGATAGGGGTAGTTGTCTTTCGGATTCAATATCTATCTTTCTGTATAAGATATCTAAACAAATTAGGCATCCCTATAAAGAAGAGACTCTAATCTAAATATTGAGTATCTAATAATTAATGTTGGTAGAGTTTTTGATGATTTTTGCTGGTACTTTAAAAATTTCGGGAAGGCAGCCGGGAAGATAGGGATAGTTTTCCCGCCTTTTCATTTCCCACCTTTTTTCTAAGTTGCTTTCAGAGTTTCGGAATCGAAATTTTTTAAACGATAAATAGAAGGGGAATGTCTGTTATCTTAAACATGTTAAAACGATTTTATTGCGGATGGAAAAGCCCGTTTAGGAACCTATGTGCACTACTGATACAATCAAACATGTTCCATTCTGATATATCCCCCGCGACCCTTTAACTAGAATGCACTTACAATGTAAGTTAGATTCCTATCAATGAAACGTCGCTAGAAATGGCATCCCGTGACAAAAATGAATCAGCTGCATTTTTCCATTTGTGAATAGATCTATTTCCAGTCGTAAAATAGTTTGTATAGATCAGCCCCTCTATAACCGTATTAAGGAACTAATATAATCAGATTTAAAACCAAGAGGGAAATAAGCAGATACATATATTAAAGACACATACGGTAAACCAAATAAACAGGTGGTCATTCCGCTACTCCAGAAGCCTACAGATTTAAAAAGAATGAAAAAAAAAAAAGAAACAGGGAGAGGGAGCCAACCTTCCGACCCTAAGTTTCTTTGGTAAGTATTTAGCAAACACAGCAAATAGTTCTTTGTCGGGAACCAGGTCTTGGGGTGGGAGGATGGAGCCTTGATATGTCCTTACACATACAAAATCATATGCATGCAGAGCGGCTATTACAGACTATGCTTTTCAACCTGAAATTGAATCGTGTTACTTTCCTTTTTCATTGAACTTGTCACCACTTTACTGAGTAATCCAAATTCTTATGAAAGTCATAGAGTTATACATAGTAATCTGAGATCAGCTTGACAGAAGAACAACAATACAATGAAACTGAACACTGAAGTCTGTGAACATGAAAGACATTTAATATGATGTGCTGTTGAAAGACACATTTAATATGCTGTGCTGTTCAATATTAGTCTGACATCAATGAAAAATATTTATCTGACGTAATTCAAATTTGAGAACAGTGAAAGTAAAATATGAAGATGTCCTTGTCCTCCTACACAGGGCGAGACTTGGCCGCTGGCATGCGTCTCTACACAGGCTGAATATGCATTACAAGAAGAGCAGGAAATTACTTTTGGTATAGCCTGCGACAGAGAAAAATTATTGAGCCACCTAGAGAGATTAACTTGATTAAATGGGTATTGAAATCAGTTATCTTTTTTAGTTACATGTAAGCTTAATTTCAGAGGCACTCAAAACCGTTTCTCTTCACTTTAAGCTACACATATTCTTCAATGTATTAATTTAGTAAAGATAGATCTCGCAACATGTGACGTTACATGTAAACATAACCCAGAAAAAGGTGGCCGCTTGTCATTCTAATTCAGCTCTCAATGGCATGACAAACATAACAGTCACTTGTAGTCATATTTCACATACGACCTGCAGTCATTTTCTTCTTAATCTGCTTATAAACTTACAAACATGAATATGACTTCGTCTTATACCAAATATTACCTCCAGTCATGTTCTTATAACGCTGTCTATTATATGATAAACATGATGGATGACTTGTTGTTTAGAAACCTATTCAAAAGTGGCTATTACTAAAACCTTGTACCGCACCGCACTGGGGTAAAATAGATTACCGTACCACCGAAGATTTCCGAACACAACCGAATTTTACGGATCCGCAGGGTATGTTACTTAGTATATTCTGATTCTGTATATAATTTTTTTTATAAGACATGTTAATGTATTGGAAGTATATACATGTTTTATTATGCTGAAACCGTAATTGGCCAACCTCAAAAGGATTTTAGTATCGGTTTTATCCATTTAAATAAATTCTCAGGATAACTATTACATGGTCGTCCCTGACGTAGATTTGATTAATTTCAATGATAAAAAACTGAGATATACCTTCAATACATATTTTATGTTTTAAAGTAACTTTATCCGAATAAGTTACTAGATTTAAACAAATCGCATTTTCATATATTTATCTGAAAAAAAAAATTCATACAGGGATTGGAAGTATGTCTGTGTTGCAATCACCAGGGAAATACATGTATACGCTCTTTACAGAAAAAGCCTTAACGGTATAAGGTAAATTTGCAATATTATTATGCATGCTTAGAAGATACACAGAGTATCTATAGTGAGAGTTTGCTTGCAGAAAATAGAAAAGTGATCATATGTATATATACTGAGATGGAGAAGTATTTTCGTTGACATAAATACGACATTTAGTAAATATTTTTTAATAAATTTATTATTTACTCTCACAAAGAAAGAAAGGAACAAATTTGTATATAGAGAAAGCATATAACGTCAGTGCGGTAAAGTTCGCAATTTACTTGACACTATACGGAAATTTCCGTAAGTGCGGTAAAAGGTTTTAGCCGGTGCGGTACAAGGTTTTAGTAACAGCCTCAACAGTAATGCAGTCATATCGAGACGATTATTAACGTGACAGTGACTTATAGTCATATTGCCACATACGATCCGTAGTCATATTCTTCTATACTCTGTCATTCTTCAGAGGATTCTAATTCATAAGAGCAAAACACAGATAAACGATCAACAACGAACGGTAAGGATAACTTCATTGGATTGTAGTCTACGCGTTTCGATCACCAGAGGATTGTTTTGCGGAGTTTTAAACCCGAACAATAAAATAACCTAAAAATGGAACGGACTAGAGATCAGGCTCAAACTGACCAAACTTTGCTCCGCGAGCGTAGGTGTGACGTCACTACTTGGTAATCAGACAGAACCGAAAGTAGCTGCTGGAAGCAGAAAACGGAATTAAAATAGTGTTATTAATAAGTATTGCAACAGTTTTTGAAACAGTAACTGGGACAGATACACAGGTAAGACTGTCCAAAAGGCGACGATTATCTTTTTCCCTCTGATACTTGCATGTAGAATACTTTGCGAACCCGAAATATGTGAGGGGGTATCTACAAAAAGCGGTTGGGGTGTTTCCATCCTTTTCGATACTTCGTATCTCATTATAGAAGATGCGATTTCTGGCCATATTCGAGGTTACTGTGTATTCCTGAGACCCCAAAAACATCAAATGCCTGTGATCCACCAGCAGAATGTGGCTTTCTGATACGTAGTTCGAGCATGTAATCACAATAGTACTATCAAAAAATCACATTAAGAGCCGAAAAGAGACACCCTGATTCTGTTTTTAAAAACAGCCGAGACGTTAACGGTCACATTACGACTGTTGTTTGTTAACGGTCACACTGCACTGGCTGATGATATCTGTAGCATAGGTACACTAGAGATAGAAACCTTTTCTTATAATTTTCACTGGGGATTCTCCACAAAACATAAAATAAAAGCGGGTTCGGGTATTTGTGAACCATTGGGTATTAGTAAATCTTCGATTTTTGGACAAACTCTGCCTATTTTGATTAGGTTTTTGACCATTGTGAATTAAAAGGGAGAAAACAAAAGTGTTCGTGACATTGGGACATGTATATCATTGACATTAAGTGTCCTTATACCCGAACCAGTTCGATGTACGGCTCTAACATGGCTTTTCATGCATTAGCATTACCATTTGCCAGGTCCCTATGGAGGTGTTGAAAACTAGGGCCGAGGTACCTCTGCCAAATATAAATACAATGAAAAACATCTTAAATCGCTGTTATTGCATAAATGCAACCACACTGCTAGAAAATAAGGAAAATGTTAAGGCACTATTTTTCGGTCTCATCGCCATTACCTACACGCATATTCATTATAAAAAATCCTCATTTTAGGTCATGATCAGTTACCGTGATTTTTTATCGAACCATTAGCAACAGTTCACAAGTCAAAATCATGTTCACTATATTTTTCACTTCGATGTCGCCTGCTCTTCAATTCTTACAAGCAAATGCAAACTACCCGCTTGCTTCTGCATTGAATGAGTATTTTCCTGAAACTTGCATACAAAAAAACGCAAAGCAGGTAATTATTATCACGTGAATTGCCTTGTTAATACATTGTTTTGTGTTCGTTAAAACATGCCTGTTATAGCATGTGAAGCCGTAATTTATGCAATATCATTTAATGTCTGTAGGAAAACTGATCTTCAGCTGTTGTGACTGCGGTTACAATCTCAAGTGTTCTCTGACTCAACATGAAATTCTTATCAATGTTTGACTTTGTGGTCTCTCATTATCCTTTATACTGTTACAACCAGTTTTGTGATTGTTTATATTTTTAAAAACACTTTTGAGTGTAATGCTTGCGTGTAATGTTGAGTGTAATGTCGGTGTATTTCATAGTAGCACTCCTATACCGACTATGCCCACCGCACAGCCGATTGCAATGCAGTTTCATTCCTCTCAGATGGGAGCGATGGGTCCGCCAATCCAAACTGCAGGCTTCCAGACCCCATTACCAGTGCCTTATATGCAAAATTCGCTGTCGGATAATGATGTTATGCGTGTGGCCCTCAAAGTGAAGGCGATGCTTACGGATGAGATAGACACGTTGGTGACACAAAAAGTAAATGAGGCGACGAATCAAATAAAAAATGATATTAAAGTGTTGCAAGCAGAGAATACCAAGCTGAAAAACGACATTGAGAAACTTGAGACAAAGTGCAAAACAAACATAGATGATCTTGAGCAATACAGTCGGCGCTCTTGTCTACGGATCGGTGGTATAAAGGAAGAAAATAATGAGAATACCGATGAGATTGTAATGGACATCGCTCGACGCGGATGTGAGGCCACATTGACCGTAGTCATCGCGTTGGGCGCCCGAGAGAGCCCGGTCCGGATCCTAATACAACTTCAAGACCGAGAGAAATAATAGTAAAATTCTCGAACTCTAAAGCTCGCCTTGATCTCTTAAAGGGCAGAACCAATCTCAGAAGAACCAATGCCAGCATCTTCATAAATGAAGACCTTACTTCAGTTAGGAAGAAACTGGCATATAAGTGTCGCGTTCTGAGGCGAGCTAACAAAATCAAAAAGGTCTGGATATACAATGGAAATGTCTTCATAAGACAGAATGATGACCAGAAAGTGCAAATTTCATGTGAATCCGACCTGGCCATATATAACACTTAAATACTAAACGCTAAATTACAGTCTGCGTTGTGCTGTGTTTGCTACTGTATCAAAACTGTAACTAAAAAGTTAAAACATGAGCCAGCAGGCACGCAGGATTGAATCGGCATTGAATCAACCTCGATTCAACGTCGTGACGTAGAATCAGGGTTGATTCAGGGCTGTTTCAGCCTTTTGTGTCCAGTGCGAAATGTCCTCAAATGCCGTTACTACGTCGGTGATGATAATGAACAGTTGTAATACCCTCAAGTATTGAAGTGTTTCGAAGGTCTGGATTGGACAGTGTGGACCCGACCAGGATGCAGGAGTATCCTGCATCCTGGAGTATCCTGCATCCTGGTGGGGATCATCACTGTTGTATCTAGTACTTCTAACTCGAATACTTGGATGGCTGCGTTAAAAAAAAAAAAAAAAATATATATATATATATATCTTAAATACTTTGCATCCCGATATAAAATTCACGATAGAAATGAATGAACATGAATTACCATTTTTAGATATACTCATAACAAAACACAACACACAAATAAGTACGGATATATACTACAAAGAAACAGATACAAAACAATACCTTGACTTTAAATCTTGTCACCCAAGTCATACTAAACGCAGTATTCCTTATAACTTAGCTAGGAGAATTTGTACTATAGTATCAGATCCTAATTTAAGAAGCATAAGATTAAATGAACTTAAACAATCATTATTAAGCAGGGGCTATCCGAGAAAGCTGATAGAAAGTGGAATTAATAAAGCAACTCAAATTCCTAGAAATGAACTCCTTGTCCCAAATACTAAACAGGATAATGGCATAATAACATATGTTTCAACTTACAATCCTAAAAATCCAGAAATGTTCAATGAAATAAAAAACAACACACCAATCTTAATGAATGATTCAAAAATGAGAGCTGTTTTAAGCACAACAAGTTTTATCAAAAGTAAACGCCAACCACCAAGTCTCAAGAAATTACTAACAAAAGCTAATTTCACTAGTAGTACATCTGGTCATAAAGAATTTCGAGTAACTAAGTGCGGCAGACAAAACTGTTCTTTATGTCAGCATATAGTAGAAGCAACTTCATATAATTTTAAAGAAAAGATTTTTTATGTCAATCAAAACATGTCTTGCGACGTACAAAATGTTATATATGTCATAACTTGTAATGGATGTGGAGAGTATTACATCGGCCAAACGGGTGGAAAACTAAGAACAAGACGTACTATCCATGCCCAACAAATTAGGGACCCTTCGACAAGAATGATACCATTAAGTGCCCATTTGGCTACCTGTTGTAAAAAAGAACCTAAATTTCAAATGTTTCCTTTCTTTAAATTGAATTCAGAAAGTACTTCCGCCAGGTTAACCAAAGAAAGTTACTTTATACAATGTTTTAAACCCAAGTTAAACGTAACATAACTATGCTAATAGTATACCTTGAAAGTATTACGTCACGGGCGTAACGTCATAGACGTAACGTCTTAATTAGTTGCTTAGTAATAACGTAACGTTTATTGTCACGATACACTGATGAGTTGGTACGAAATGCATTTGTTTTTGTGACGATTAAACAAAAAATAGCATGTGAAGTCTTTATCGATTTTAGCTATATATATATATATATATATATATATATGTTTAGGGAGGCTACGGTGGTACATTCGGCGTCGAGTCGACATTGAGTCGGCCTTGATTTGACGTCATGACGTCAAATCAGGGTTGACACGGTGTCTTTTCGGCATTTTGTGCCAGTTGGAATATAGGCTAATCATTATAGATGGCATGGGTATTTTTTGTATTACTCTAGAAAGTAGTCATTATATGAGAAGGACCTCAAACAGTTGACAGGCCGTAAATAATACAGAGGCCTCTATTTGAGAATGATTACCCCAGTGAATATTCACTGGGTATGATGGGCGGGGACGGTGCAAGTTTGTATGAGCTAAGTCGATAATTCGAAATTTGTTATTGAAGTATATAAAATACATGTCTCTCACTCTCTGTTTCGGCTAGAGAGTTATTAATATCCATTGGAACGAAAGCACGAATATAAATATTGTGAAATTGGAAATTGTACACGATCGAAAAGCTCAAACATTTTCTGCATCGATCCGCATATTGTCTTCAGTGTTGAGTCACGTGGATTGATCCACCTGAATAAAAGAGTGGACAATGAGGGGCAATGAGAAGCACGGGCGCAGGTGGGGGTCTTTGGTGTAGCTGTTTTTGGCCATGACTCGGAGCCTATGTCATGCCCAAAAGTGCTGGCACCCCGCAAAAGATGATACAATTTACAGATCTTTCCCTAAGACCTGGGCCTACTTGTTCAAAGCAACGCCGTTGGTCGGTGTTTCCATGAATCTTTCTAGTTATATGACCTGAAGTATACTCAGAACACTATTTTTCTACCTGTTTTTTTTTTTTTTTTTTTTTTATTGTTGCAAAGACTTTAAGCTCGTATTAATATTATCATTTTTGTTAAACGTAATGTCTTATCAACAGATACTGTATTTGCTTTGAGCAACTTAACCCAGAATTAAGTACTTATTCAATATGGTGAAGACATTGGCTAGGACTGGTGTACGCCACTGTCTAAAATGTTCAGGGCCCTCACTGTTTATACTATATTACACCTACTACCACATAAGAACGGCAAAGCTAAAACTAAAATATACGGCCTTTCGTATTTAAATACCTTTCACCATTTGCAGCCAAAGTAATTTAGTGCGCTTAGGGCTGGTGCGCTGAGGGCCGTCTCTAAGTCAGCGGTCAGAGTTCAAATCCTGCTGGAGGCATGAATATTTGGTCCCACGGTAACACTCACAAGAGAAATAATGATATGTTTGGTGATATGTACTGGCAATGCCGTAAGAGTATGCTTGTCCCCATGGTGACTCCGAACGGTGTCCGTGTGTACAAGGATATCCAAGATAATGTGATTAGTGTGCCCCACAAAGTGCCCAGCGTTTTGTTGTTACAGTAACAAGAATGTATGATCAGTGAGACCTGGACCAGAGTGTACCGAAGCTCTGTTTATGGACACAGTAAGGACGCAGTCTGATCTGGTCCTCCATGTTCACTAACGCCCATTTTCTCCTGTCACGAACACAATGGCATATTATGTGACTTATGAAATGTAGTTCTGTAATATAGTTCCCAGCAGGCACATGACGTTGAAGCGACGTCATATTGACGTCATTTTGACGTCATGTGCCTGCTGGGTTACCAGTCACGATAAAGTCCATGAATTTGAGAAGACAATATTTTTTGAGTGTGGTTTACGTTTTTTATTGAGACTTACAACAGCTCATATATGTTATTATTGACATGGTATTTTACATAACTGAACCAGCACATCTTCTCTCTTCCTAATTTGCTCTTGTGTTTTGTTTCGGCAAGGGCTGCAATGGAAGGGAGAGTAGCTGTGTTAACTCGAGTTGTCTCCCATCTATTGTTGCTCGATTCTTGTAATTTCGCATTCTTTTCGGCAAGGATCGTCAACACAGCTGGAGGGTGACTCGATATATTGCCGAGTATTGATCCTAAATACTGGGACTATAATCCTAACCAAACAGTGTGGATCCAGATCAGGGGCGTAACTAGGGGCAATTTCATAATACGCACGACCATGTTTTATTCTCTACTTCTTGAAGGGAAAACTAGTATTTCAGCCACATTGGTAATTGGTATTGAAATCTTGTCTAATTTATAAATATTCAGCATGCAAATATGCAGGTGCGTTTTGAAATTTTGTCAATTTTGACAAAATTTTAATACGCACTTGCGTATTTGCCGTATAGGTAGCTACGCCCTTGCAGATTGGATGATTATGGGGTCTGCGCAGTTTGCAGTTTTCTTCTTTTATTTTTCTTTTCTTTTATAAAGCCGGTATCAAATTGATCAGTAATATGTCCCAATACCTGGGGTAGATTTATATGAGGGTACATATGCATATCGTACTTGTAAAACCGGTATATTTTGTTTGGTATCAGCCCAGCATGGCGTTGAAGTGACGTAGTACTGACGTCGATGCGACGTTATGACGTCGCATCGATGTCAGCGCGGCGTCATTTTGACGTCATGTGCCTGCTGGGAGGGATTCGGGGCCTAATTGTGCCGATACCACAAGCAGGACTTCACCAAGCTATAAGATATATTCGTTTTTTTTTTCATGATAAGGGAAAAACTATTGGAGTGGGTCAGTGGCGAAGGAGCCTGACGCAACGAATCAGGCTCCCGAGTGATTGACATAATCGAACGGGCTTGTGGCGATTGGAACAAAAGCAAATCAAGGGACAGGTAACTGTTGGCAAAGGTCAGAAAGGTTACAGTCTTTTTCAAATCTCCTTTGATCATTATAAATTTAGGACAGCTTTGCCTACTTAATTTCTTTTTTCACGCCCTTCTCTATATGGGCCAGCTCCAGAAGAAAAGGCTTGCTCCTCCAGGAGGAATACTTTACTTTGAGCGTGAGCCCACTTTTGAAGGGATTTATCGTTCAGAGAGGCTAACAGGAAGTAACAAAGTTATTGTTCTCGGTAGAAATAGTGTGGGACTTGGTTTTGTACCCGTATACCTTAGAGTTGCGATTAGGTTTTGTTCTCGATTTAGTTATTATTCTTTTTTTTCTTCGATAAATCTATTTCACCCCATGCAGAAGGATGTAGGCATATCCTGTCAACACCGGTTATGAGGTGCCCCATATAGGTTTTCCTAAAGAGCTTCCCTTATACACTTGATACCATTTTAATGACTGTACTGTCAAAACCCGAGTAAGGGATTCACCCCGGAGGCAAACATGGATGGATGACATTGTGACTGGCGAGGGCGGATTTGTTATGCATCTGTGTGCATGGAATGTTTGTGTACCTAAAGAAACAGCAAGGGTATATATACTGGTCTTGATAGCCAGTGTGCGAGTTATCAAGATAGAGTAGTTCTAATTTCCTCCAAATATCTTGGCCTATCTTGAGCCCTAATCGTCAAGATGGGCACAAAGGCTGTCATTGTATAGTTTTTGGGTTCACTAATTTCATTTATTCTGTACCTTCTGTGTGTCTTAGGGTTTGGGGATTTATACTTTATACTTTATACTACATAGATCTATTTTCAAAGGGAAAATGCACTAGTCATAGAACAACCCAGTGTATAATAATAATGAAAATATGACAATAATAATAACGATGACAATAATAGAAAACACGATAAGCTGGCTGGTATGCTGAAATTTCAAACTTTGAGTCTTGGTGAATTTATTTCTCAAAATGATCTGATGTAGATTGTGCATGATTTAGTGCAGCGAAACTAACGTTTCGCAGTTGAATTTTCTCTTAATTCTCGGCGTGCCAGGGCTTATCGGGGTTTTTCGAAGTGGAAGGGAGAGTAGTAGTGTTGAGTTGTGGAAATCCGAGTTGTCTCCCATATATCTATTATTACCTCACTGGGGCAATAATAATAGTAATGATAACAACAAAATGAATAATCAGGAATGGTCATCCCTGGTCCGGAGACCCCGTCCCCCTCTCAGGTCGAGAGAGAGATGGGGCCTCCTGAGTGGGAATGAAATGTTGCTGAAAGAGTTTCATGATGGTATTTTAGAATAAATACAATGAAAATTAGTTGCTCATTATCATGATGATAAGTTAATGTTATATATCATAAAATGTTATATTTCTTGCCAAGCCCCCTTGCGGTGACTCAGACATAGCTATCACTATTTCCGGTTTGGTTAATGTGTTGTCGTCTGTCCGTCCGTCCGTCCGTCCAGATTTGTCCGGGCCATAACTTCTACATTTACGGGTGGATTACAAAACAATTTGACACAGTTGTTCTCAGTGATAAGTAGAAATGTTATTTGAAATATCTGCAACATTTGCTCAGGTAGGTTGAAGGTCAAGGTTACACTTGAAGGACACACTTGAAGGTCAAATATGAAAAATGGTTATAAACGGAGCCTGTCCAATCCACAACTTCTATATTTATGGATGGTTTTCAGAATGAATTGGCACAATAATTATTGTTCTCCATGATGAGTAGAAGTACTATTTGAAACATTTGTCCAGGTAAATTGAAGGTCAAGACCACACTTGAAGGTCTAATAATCAAATGGTCATAAACTGAGCTTGTCTAAGCTATTACTTGTACACCTATCTATGGATTTCAAAATAGGATCGCACAATGGTTCTCCTTGACGAGTAAGTTGCCATTTGAAACATTTGTTCAGGTAGGTTGAAAGCAAATGTCAAACTTGAAGGTCAATGATAAAACTGCCATAATTTCAGCTTGTTCTTCACGGTATTTATGCAAAGATTTAAAGTAATTGAGCACACTTGTCTTCCTTTACATATGATAGTTATGTGATAGGTCCTAGGGAAAGGTTACTCTTGAAGGTAAAATGATGCTATTGTCATAAGTAAAGCTTGTCCCAGCCATTACTTTTACACCTATGCGTGGAATTCAAAATAATTTGGCACAATTGTTTTCCTTGATGAGTAGGAGTGTCATGTGAAATATCTCTCCAGTTTGGTCCAAGGTCAAGGTCACACCTGAAGGTCAAATGGCAATTGTCATAAATTGAGCTCGCTCGGGCCACTTCTTCTATTTCTTTTGTAAAAGGAAGTATGCTGCTTAAGTATGCCGTTGTTTGGTTTCTTCCTAATAAGTAAGCGAAGCAGCTAGTCTAGATCAACGTCACACTTGAAGGTCGGCTGATAAAATTGTAATAAATTGAGCTATAGATCTTCTACGAATTTTAAAAACTGTTTACACTTTCTAGTTCAGTGGTGGTAAGGTTTATTCGCTGAAAAAGGGATGTCACACCTGTATGATTTAGCATACTATGCATGTGCAATCAGTGCACTGTTCAAAATCTCTTACCTGGCTAGTTGTGTGTTAATACATGCTTAGAAGCCATCTCATGACTCCTTAAATTGAAAGCATGGAAAAGGCCAAATTCTGAACTTCAATGATTCGAATGCTGTTGAAATATTTAAACTTGTTTCTTAACTAAAACTAGATATTTGTGGAAACTGGACCTAAAACAGCTATTTAGAAGACCTTGAATAAAGGGCATATAAACAATACTGTAGGTCTTGAGAAAAAGTAAATTGTTGACCGGCTTTTAACATGGCAGTTCAGGCTTTCCAGACCTGATGCTTATTAATATATCTCTTTGCATAGACATAATTGGATATTGATATCTTTCCCTCTTCATCTTATTCATTTTACTGTTTGTCATGTACATGCATATACATTGTACTTGGATTTTCACTCAAAGTGATATAAACACAGGTACGAATGTGGTCTTACAAGCAAATAAGTGTTCCAAAATGATCTGTAAAAACTTGCGCCACCTCACTAAATACTGGGACAGGAATGTCTGTGCAAACACTGTAGACCAAGGCCAGACTGTTCAGAGACTGCAGTAGTATTTCCCATTCTGCCAGCACCTTTGTGCCAAATTGTTGACTGTCAAATCAGTGAAGGTAAAATCAACTTAAGTTAGGTTTACAATGGCATCTGCTGCAGAGATGGCTTCTGTCAATATTAAAGCTGCCATGATAAGGTATTATTCAGTATGCAGTCAGCTGTAGCAGAATAGGTTTAAATTGGTTTAAATTGTGCTAAAATGGGCAGTCAACCTTTGCGAAAAGTGGACTTGGCGGTCACGCATCAGACCTGTTCTTAAAATTTGTATAAGAGCTATAGTGTGGGTCATTATTTCTACCTGTTTGTTTTAATGAAATAATTCTCAAAAACGAAATATGCTGTTCAGGCATGATGATGTCTGACCTCTTTCTGATCAGTCAGTGAAGCACTTAGACTTGACATACTTATGGATCACTAAAGCAAGCAGCGGGCACGACAAGTTGGTCATGGACAACTCTCTAGTTGTTTGCCCTTGGGCAACTGTTTAGCTGCCTTGTGCCTTGCTTTGTCTTATTTTGTCTTATTCTGTTCTGTTCATTGTTCTGTTTCAGGATACTTATTAGAATATTCTGAATTTTGTAGCAATAAAACATGTACATAATTTTAATGTCCAACGGCTTAAATGTTCCTCCAGCCAAAGCTTAAGCTAAACGGCATAAATGTTTTAAATCACTGCTAAAGTCAATCATCACCGAAGCCTTTACTGCTAAAGTCGAATGGTACTAAAGCACATAGTACTGAAATTATCCAAACGACACTGAAGCACGTTATATGTATTTAATGGATTCTATTCTGTTAAAGTCAAACAGCACTGAACTCCCCCCCCCCCCTTCTCTTTTCTGTCTTTAAAGTGCTGTTCTGAAACACACATCTGGTATGGTCCCGTGTATAATGTTACCTCTATAGCACATAGAGCAACTTAATACATTAGGGCCCAGATCATACAAGATTTTTGATCAATAATGGTGAAATGTTGAGATTTCCAAAGTACTTATTAATCATTTTTGCCAATGCAAAATTTGCTTGTCTTTTTGACAGCTTCATGTAAAGGTCACGCTAATCCAATCCATATTTCCTGTAGATAGTTTAAATCTTTTTCCATTATGTTCCTTTTTCGACTTTTCTCTTCTTCTTTCCTTACATCTCCTCTTATTCATGGTATCATATCACCCATCTCATGGTTGCAGCCTTAGGCTCAGTTATTTGTACCTAATAGTATGTTCCCTAAAGCACTACGATGGCGGTTGATATTGTAGTATATAGACTGAGAATAGGGCTGCACCAATATCGACACTCAAAGTTCAAGGGTATTACCAGTCTTGATGTATTCGATTATTATACCTGGCTCCGGATGCTGCTATTAAAAGATGGTGATATTGAGGAAAATCCTGGTCCCAATTCTGAATCCTCTTCATACGACTCTGATAATACATCAGATATTTCTGATATCATAAAGAATAATTTTTCAGTAATACATTATAATGTGCAAAGTGCACTTCAGAAAATTGACATACTTGAATCCGAACTTTCGAATTTTGACTTAATTGGTCTTTCTGAAACATGGTTTAACCCAAGCATAAATAGTTCAGACATAATTATAAATGGTTTTAGAACACCATTTCGTAAAGATCGAAATGATGGCCACGGCGGCGTGGCAGTTTATGTCAAAACTGATATACCTTGTTTACGGAGATTTGATCTAGAAATCCTCAACACAGAATGTATATGGATAGAAGTTCGCCTACAAACTAAACGCATATTAATAGGAACCTTCTACAGGCCACCGAATTCTGATCAGACAGTCTTGACTAATATCGAAAATTCAGTTGGCTTGGCAATAGACACTGGAATATCGGATATCATCATTTTAGGTGATTTTAATCTTGATCTATATAAGAGTTCAACTGCTAGGAAAGTAGATAACATACGCCTTCAGTATGACCTACACCAAATGATAAATGACCCAACACACTTTACAGAAACTTCATCATCACTTATTGATATAATGCTTGTGTCAAACCCTGCAAATGTCTTGTTCAGCGGCGTTGGGGACCCCTTTTTAGATCTAGATATACGATATCATTGCCCTATTTTTGGAATTTTTAAATTTTCTAAGAATCATAATACTGTATTTAAAAGACAAATTTGGAAGTATCAGGAAGGAAACTACGAGTCTTTAAAACATAAATTCTTAAACACAGACTGGGAAATTCTTAAGAATAGTAATATTGATAGATATGCCGCTAATATTACGGATCATATTAAGACACTCTCACATGAATGTATCCCGAATTAGATAGTTAATATTAGACAAATGGAACCCCCGTGGATGCATAATGAACTTCGAAAATTAATGAGAAAAAGAAAACGTGCATATGACAAAGCAAAACGAACAAATCATATACAACACTGGTCCACTTACAAAAAGTTAAGAAACGAAACTACTTCCCTTTTAAGATCCTCGAAAAAAAATATTTTGACAAACTAGCAGAAAAGTTAAAAAACAATGATACAAACAGCAAAAATTGGTGGAAATTACTAAAATCTTTCATAACAAATCCTGATAAAGCAACAATGCCATCACTTAAACAAAATGATGAAATATATGCAAACGACAAAGACAAAGCAAATTTACTAAACTCATACTTCAAATCACAGACAAACCTAGATGACACCGGAAAGGCGCTGCCTGTAACAGACACTATAAATAATAACCAGCTATCTATAATACAAACAAATCCATGCGAAGTACAGTCAATGTTAGAGACATTGAAAACTGGCAAGGCATCTGGCCCTGATACTGTTAATAATTATATTTTGAAAAAGTGTGCTTACGAGCTCTCATTCCCTTTAGCCGATTTATTTAATGCTTCTTTAAGATCCTCTACGGTACCGATCTTGTGGAAGGAAGCAAATGTGACACCCGTCTATAAAAAGGATGACCCGAGTGACTGTAGAAACTATAGGCCTATTTCACTGCTGAGTACTGTCGGTAAAGTCTTGGAAAAAATTGTCCACAAACATGTCTTTAATTTTCTAAATGCGAATAACTTGATATCTTCTCTTCAGTCAGGATTTGTCCCCGGGCATTCAACAGTGAATCAACTCGTTGATATATATAATACTTTTTGCAAGGCGTTAGATGACGGGTTAGAGGTCCGCGCAGTTTTTTGTGACGTAAGCAAAGCCTTTGATCGCGTGTGGCACAAAGGACTTTTACTGAAACTCAAATCGGCTGGCATAACTGGCAGACTTTTAGACTGGTTTTCTAATTATTTAAGTGATCGTAAACAACGAGTAGTTCTACCTAAAGATACATCAGAATGGGTGTCAATAAGTGCTGGGGTCCCTCAAGGGTCAATTTTGGGACCGCTACTATTTTTAGTTTATATCAATGATATCGTTTTAGATATTGACTCTACAATTCGCTTGTTTGCAGACGATACTAGCCTATACATAATAGTAGATAATCCTGTGCAAACAGCAATTACGCTGAACCAAGATTTAGCCAAAATTTCTGCATGGGCTGACAAATGGTTAGTAACTTTTAACACTCAAAAAACTGAATCACTATTGATATCTCGTAAAATAAATAAACCCATACATCCCCCTATTGTTATGAATAACGACTATATAACTGAAGTTGATAATCATAAACATCTTGGTGTTGTATTAGAAAATACCTGTACCTGGCATTTACATATAAAAATGATTATTACAAAAGCTTGGCAACGTATTTACACTATGAGAAAGCTTAAATTTCTGCTCGATAGACATTCCCTACAGACCATTTATATTTCTTTTATCAGACCTATACTAGAATATGCTGATGTAGTCTGGGCTAACTGTACCAAATATGAAGAAGAAGAACTGGAAAAAATTCAACTTGAAGCGGCCAGAATTGTCATAGGTTCAACTAAATTAGTGTCTATTTCAAATTTATATGAAGAAACTGGATGGGAGACCCTAAGCGCAAGACGAAAACAACATCGACTAACGTTATTTTACAAAATGATTTACAACCTTACACCACCATATTTATCATCATTTGTTCCACCATTAGTAGGGGATATGTCAAGATACAATCTGAGAAATAGTGACCATCTTCAAACATTAGAATGCAAATCCCAACTTTACTGTAATTCGTTCTTGCCAGCAGTTGTGCGTGAATGGAATTCTTTGAATGAAGCTTGTCGAACTTCACCGTCTGTTGAATGCTTTAAAAATAAATTGAAGCAAAGTAAAAATGTTCCCAGGTATTATTTTTCCGGTTCTAGAAAGGGTCAAATATTACATACTAGATTAAGAACAAATAGCAGTTCTCTTAACTCTCACTTGTTTTCTAAAAATATAACGGATAATGAAGTTTGTATGTGTGGACAATTAGAGGATACACGCCATTTTCTTTTTGACTGCCCCTGCTACTTTAATCAACGACAAGTCATGATGACTAGATTATTACCCATATGCAATCCTACCTTGAATCTTTTGCTATTTGGTGATGGCACCCTGAGTTATCAAGTAAACATAGACATCTTTTCAGCAGTCCAGGATTACATCATACGAACCAAGAGGTTCGGCTGATAATAAACATGCATTTTTCTTTATTTAA
The DNA here is from genome assembly GCA_963989385.1 of Ctena decussata. Taxonomy (NCBI): domain Eukaryota; kingdom Metazoa; phylum Mollusca; class Bivalvia; order Lucinida; family Lucinidae; genus Ctena; species Ctena decussata. The sequence continues at coordinate 46,817,296 of OZ022506.1, forward strand.
TTCAACAAATCCGAATGTAGCTTTTGCTTTGACTGGTTGTACTGTGCGAAGATATATAGAATGTTACAACATTGCACGGTTTAGTCTAACAGTTGATACCATGAATAAGTTCTCTATTTTCTATTTAACAATATCTCCTCCTTATTGTCTGTACTTGTATTAATAATATGTATTCTGTTTATAAATCATTTCCATTAATCCTTAGCTCAATAGTTGACCCAGCAGCCACACAGGGCTGAGACGGCTCTGATTCAACCTTGATACAATGTCATGACGTTGGATAAGGGCTGGTTCAGCGTTGTGTGATCAGTGGGTATCATACTGTTTGCATATATTTATATACATGTAAGTACTTATGTTCAACTTCGAAAGTTTCTGATAGTTAAATGTGTTTTATGACATCTTCACGGGAAACAGATTTAAAAAAGTCACTGACTTACTTCTGTATCCCTTTCAAATATCTGGTATATATATTTGTGTATGTAAATTGTCTTTGTAAATTCATGATTATGTATCAGTATGTTGAATAAAATATTGTTTACATTAATGCTTTAAAGGATTGGAAATTAAATATTTTTAAAACCATAAATTAACGTGTTTCCTTTTATTCTCAAAATACTAACATGTTACCACGTAAAACCTAAAATCAGTTTTTGTTATCTGATATTGGGTATCCAGGAATTTCATAAGAAGTATGTCTTGGTTCCAGCTGACAACGCTGCAAACAACGTTGTTGTTGTTTGACAGCTACACTACATTAATACTTTGAAGCAGGAGCTGAGGGGAACTAAGGCTTATAAGCAGACTTCCGCTATAGAGAAGTCTGGCATACAGGCACTAAATTTGCTGTAAGTGTTGATGAAGATCAAAAGAGAGTTCCTACATTCTGCTGGCAACCTAAACTTCATATGCGACTACATGAGGCACGATTCATTGCTAACTCTAGCCTATGCACGACAACCGGACTTTCTAAATTGCTAACTTCTTGTCATACTGCCATCAAAATCATATTATTAAATATTGTGAAACAGTCTATGAAAAGTCGGGTAAAAACCTGTTTTGGTCAATTAAAATCCATGTGAAGTATTAAATAAGCTGAAATAGCGAGGTTTTCGTGCATCCAGTTTGTCTACATATGATTTTTCGACATTATATACTACCTTGCCCTACAATATTATTAAGGATAAACTTGTGGATTTAACTGAAAGAGTTTTCCATACGGATTGTTCTTGTTATATTGTATGTAATGTTAGGCATGCTTTTTGTACGTCTGAAGCGGCCTGGAATGATAATTTATGGTCTTGTCAGAAAAAGTGTGAAACTCTTACCTTTCTCTTTGGACAATATTTATATTAGATATGGCTCTTAATTATATAGACAAATTATAGGTATTCCTATGGGCACTAATTGTGCCCCTCTTGTAGCTGATCTGTTTTTTGTGACTTCATGCTGTCTCTTTCAGAGAACACGCAATCTGAAGTTATTGAAGCTTTCAGTTCTGCTTTTCGGTATCTGGATGACCTATTGAATATTGACAATAACTCCTTGATAGCATGGTCATTCAAATTTACCCTTCTGAACTTCAGTTAAATAAGGCCAGCGTCTCAGATACCGAGGCCTCATTTTTGGATTTACATTTATCTAGATCGGATATTTTTTTTTTTTACAACTAAAATTTACGATAAACGTGATGACTTTGAGTTTGATATTGCTAATTTTCCATTTTTAGATGGTCATGTTCCTCCTACATCCTGTGGTGTTTCTATTTCTCAATTTATTTGGTTTGCTCGAGTGTCCAGTCATGCTGGTGACCTTAATATTCGTAATAAAGTTTTGTCTGCAAAACTTCTCAAATAAGATTATAGATATCATAAACTGCGTAAAGCGTTTTCAAAATTTTATCGACGGCATTTCAACTTAGTGTTTTAATATAATGTCGGATTGAAAACACTTCTTCCGCAAGGCCTTTCGGAACCTGAATTTTATGGCGACTTGGCGTGTAAATCAAGATAAAGAGTTGGTTAAATGACTTTCCTTAACAGTTTAAGAAGAAAATAATTCGATATAAAAAGATTGGTTATAATATGGATGTTTTGCGACAAACTGCATGCTTAATGGTTAACCCAATTAAGGTTAACATCTTTGCTTATCTCTTCGATTGCATGACGGTGGGTAGGGCTTCAGACTTTATGAAGGCGCCTACCTAAACCTATAGAGGATATTTGACTTTTTCAGTGTAAGATCGATTTTTATTTCACCGAATGAACACCAAAAGCAGTATTTTCACGAGTGGCGAAGCCACGAGTGAAAATACCACTTTTGGTGTTCATGAGTGAAATAAAAATTCATCTTACACTGAAAAAGTCAAATTTTCTATTTCTTTTATGCTTGAAAATCGCAATTATTCTGTTTATTCAAGAGCGTCAGCCATCACGACAGAAACACAACTTTTTTTCTAGCCGTTTTGCGTCAAATTTGATGCTTCCAGCGTGTTCATTTGGTATGATATTGGTTGTAAACGTAGTTTGCAACTGAAAAATAGCTTCAAATATCATTTTGATAAGCAGATCTAAAAAAATATGCCAAGAAAGAATGCCAACAGGAGACTTAGGCGGCCTGACGTCGCGTGCAGTAAAAATGTTAGGTTGGCGCTTTAAGTGACGTCATTGTCGTAATGACGTGCAAACATGCGTTACGTAATTTTTGTCAAGCCAGATAAGATTTAGCCAATTAATCAGCAAAAAACTTGAGGCTATTTCACAAAAATCCTATTTCTGAAACAGTGAAATCGACAGTGATAATTTCACTGTTTGAAACAGTGAGATTATCAGTTTCGATTTCACCGAGAAAAATCTCTGTAATTCATTGAAAAGTATAAAAGAAAACTTAATAGTAACACAGACGGCTAGCGCCTGACACCCGTTCCGGGACGTCTTGGGTCGAGCCCACCGTGGTTTAACTGGTAGGTTTCTTCTGCTCCAGAATTTCAGTGTTGCTATTTCTGTGAGTCCTCGGTTTTGTTTTATCGTAGTTTTAATTTTGATTTCTATGTTCGGGAGATATTACACTTATGAGTCAGGGACCTTCCACGCAAAGCTAGCCCTGACATTAAAAAAATGAAAATAGGTAAAAATAGATGTTTAATGTTTTTCGTACAATTTGTTCTTATTATCTGGGTTGGTGCTTTCTGTAAGACTGTTGTGTGGGGGTGGTTGTTTTTTGTTGGGTTGAACAACTAAGTATCTGATGAACAAAGACAGAACAAAGGGCGAGGGTTGGTCGATCACAAACCGGCTAAGGTTCCCCTCCACCCCCAGTAATTTCATTACTGGTCGTCTCAAGGCGGCAGTTCTGTTTTGTTTCTTCTTGGTTGTTTTATGTGTTGTTAGTTGCTATGTCTGTTATTGATATATTGTTTGTGATGTTCAGGCTAGCCCGTTGACCACCTACATGGGAATTGGCTGTTCACACGGCTGTCCTGCTGTGTCTTTGATGGTGACTAATTTTGTGTTGTCTGTTTCCCACATGTTATCTTGGATTGGATCTGGGATTGAATTGTGTCAGTTCCTGAGAATTTTCCTCCTTATTTTTGTAATCTGACCAATCGCGATATTTTTTTCTGTTTAGCTTTAGATTTGTTTTTTTTCTAGTTATGTTTGCTTCATATTACTGGGCTCCACTAAGATCTGAAATAGAAAGGAACAAAAACTTAACCTTACGTTAACAACTCCATAAGTCTATACCCTGGTTAATCCCACTTTTTAGGTGAAAAGTGGTATTTATCGGGGTATCTGCTGTTAATATTTCTCTTTTTTCAGATACAACAGACATGCACTGGCTTCTTGAAGCATGTTTGCTATTGGCCCGTTAACGTGTTGAATTAAGAAGAATCTAGAACCCGCTGCAAAAGTGTGACCGTTAACATTTTGTGGTCCAGCTGTGACCGTTACCCTGTTTGTTATAAAATGTGACCGGTAACATTAAAAGATTTTTTAAAAAAATGTCTGATTACGTACAATGCTTTGATTTCAGCTATTTTCTTAAACAACAAAAATATATCTGATTTTTTCCCCTCGTAAATTGTACTGAAAACGATATAAAGTGGTGAAGCCACAACAACGGGGAATTCACAAGGCCTATTTTCATATCAGGAGCCATGAGATCGATTCCTGGATTCTCCAGTCTTTCTTTGGAGACTTTATAATTGTTGAAAGAATTGGACATTAATGATACGTGAAACTCCTACCCTCACTTAAGTAAGTAACAGTAGTTATGCATGACATCCTAGAGTGTGTCCTTCGTAGCTTGTTTCAAAGTAAACATGAAAACAACAAGTTGCTCGGCAGCAAGTTTATTGTTGTTTGATTATGAAAACTTAATTACAGCTCACGCCTATTTAGCTTTGTGTAAAAGTACACCTTTTATACGGAAAAAGCAAAAACTCACACCATACTGGCGAAAATTCAAACGTGGCTGCCTCCATGATCGTGAACAAATATGGCGTCGTGGTCACGTGTTTCCCTATTTGACGTTATCCAGTCAGACGATGCGTTACATACGTAAGTGCAATAGAATCTAAAATTATTGCTACACAGTAGCAATACTCAAAACTGAAGTAGCAGAACACTCTAGGCCTACATTTAGTAATATTGAAAATAAAATAAAAAATCATCTGACGTTTGCGTCGATCCAGACCAGTTATATGAACCGAAAAACGTTTTGTTCAGTGCTTCCTAAAATATTATAATATCAACAGATGTGTCATTGTTCTCCAGATGTTGATGCGATATTGATCCTTTTATATACATTTGATATCTATTGTTATATAACTTATTTTTGTGTTACGAAATCAAATTAGTCGCCCGACTTCATCCTAACTTAGTGTTTGATTCTGTACTGATACGAGATTCAGCGATAGAAAGCACTGAAAGAAAAAAAAAAACAGCTTTTTCATCATTTGAGCCGCAACGTGAGAAAACCAACAAAATGGCATGTGCGCCCAGCAAAAGCTAATATCAGTCTGGGCATCTGCCTAGTCTGATCAGGGTCTTTGCTGGCAACATGGAGGTAGCTTAGATCCTTAGCTACCCTTTATTAAGCAAACCTTTGGTTTTATAATATTACACTGTAAAAAATCTCCGTTGATTTTACGGTAGAATACCTGGCAACCAGCTGCCAGTCCTTTTCCCGTTATTTTTACAGGCGTCTGCCCGTAGAACTTTTTTGGAAATCACGATCTGATAGAAGAAAGCTAACTGGTCGCACTCGAAAGTACCTTTATGGTGTTGAAGGGTTGCATGACCAATAAAAAAACTGTTCTATTTTATTCTACTCTGCGTGATAATGCCAGCAATTTTTTACGGGAGCCCGTAAAAATAACGGTAGAATAACTGGCAGCTGGTTGCCAGTTATTCTACTGTAAAATATACGGATTTTTTTACAGTGTAGGAATGAAACATTAACTCGGCGGGTCTGCGTAGCAACTAAAATGTTGTGTTAATATGTACAGCCATAAATAGTCATTTAAATAGCTGATATGAGATACATTCCATGCACCTTCATAACTTTAAAGACGAAAAACTTTTAGTAGCCTAAAAGCTTAACTTGTGCGCTACGAGTTGGTAGAGGCACATTCAGCATGATTAGGTTAGATATTCCTTCAGCTACTCGAAGAGCTTTACACAAACTGACGCCAGTAGATATGGGTCAGTCGGGAAAGTTTAAAATCAAAGTTGCTACAAGCAAATTCTTTACGTGCACTGAAATAGTATCTATTGTACGTGGGGTGAAATCAAATTCGGACAAAATCACCGAAGAAAAGCTCAGTAAGCCTAGTAACTTTGATTGTATATGCAGACTTTTACGGTGCTTCAACGTAGTTGCGTCACTTGCATAATTCATTACGTCACCTGCATATTGGTTCTCCGCCTTACATAGTGGACCACACAAACAGCTGGAACCAGACTAGCGTCTTCCTCTTGAATGCATATGACAAGACATGGCTTTCCAACTGAATGCATAGGCTTGCCTCTATCGTAACACTTCGGCTAATTCCGTATCCTGAATTATATCGCAGATATCGGCGAGGATGTCCGATTGAGCAGGGGTGGATGATCACGTGTTTTGTTGCGTCATTTTTTTACGTCATTCTGAACGAGGAATCCTGGAAATTCTTCACGTTTTAGTTTATTATTTCATTGTTTCTGTATGCATTCTTTCAAAATGCAACGCAGTGAATGTGTAATCATGAGGACTTTCATATGATATTCGAGATTTTATCGTAGGTTTTATAGTTTTTGTATTTAATCGTCCCCCAAACATCCAAAATCGAAAGTAGGCTATGTCACGTGAATAAAGTTGTTGCTACAAAACTGGGAGAGGTTTAAACATGAAAGCAAGTACAACTCTCAGTAAAAAAAAGAATATTATTTTAGAGTACGTACAAGCATGCATTCACTGAGCTATATTCTATAAGACTGCATTCCGCAATAAAGATGTTTTGAAAAATACTAACCACGAAACAATCGTTGTGCTGGAATTCCCAGTATTTCTTGTGACGTGAAAACCATGTGATCATCCACCGTGATTGAGGCTTGTCTGCCGCAAGCCGAAAAATCCTATTCAGTCGGATATCCTCGCCTATATTCAGGATACGGAATTGGCCGAAGCGTTACGATTGTTTCCTATTATCCCCCATCCCAAGAAGATGTACCCAAACATCTTGAGATGTACGGGTATGCATCCATTTGCCGCGTTTTGTGACTTCCTGATTGCTTTTCCGGTGCACAAAGCCTTTTTAAAATTGGTCTACTCTTAGATAAAAGAATTTGCTTCTGGGAAGCCAATTCTTTCCTATAAGAGTTGACCCCACTTTAGATCGGAGGCACAATTGAAAATAGTAGAGTAGCTTCCCCTCAAAGTGCATCCATTCACATTTAAAAGGAATAAAGTTTTATATGAACTGCCTCATGATATATCCAAGAGCGAACCAGACGTTGTAAGTCGGTCTGTCTTGCTTATATAGTTGAACGTCAATTTCTGGTTTAATTTCCCTTTTTCCAGATATAGAATACATAGCATACAGAACTTGTTGGTCAGTGTTCATTAGTTTCTGAGACAAAAAGTAGTCCACAGCTCTTTTGTATTGTTCTGTATATTTTATAATTATATCACGCTTTCCTACGAATAAACATCCGCAAACCCAAACACGGTTTCTTCTAAAAATACTTGAAACATCTGTGTTCATGCTGACATTATGCACTAGATTTACTGCAATTCTGGAAGAGTTGAAATCTGGTGGTTTCTGAAGAACAAAATATCTGCTTTCTTTTCCTTCCGCTCTGAAAAGTCCTACGTCTAACCAAGCGAAATAATCTGTCTGAAAATAGTTCGCTTTTGCTGCTCTGGCAACTACGTCATATTTAGCGTGTTGGGCGCAGGAATATTCTGCAACAACCGTATTTGGATAATGTTTAGGATAACCTTTTATTGCATAAATCTCGTCAATTTGCCCCTTCCTTTGAAAGGCCCATGATGATTTTTTATCAATTAGAAACATTTTCGTAATATTCGTCAGATTTGCCCTAAGAGTTTGCATTAAGTTGAAAAAGTTCTTAGAATCTGTGTATATCACAACGGGGTTCAATAAATATTTATACGACCTTGCAAACTTAAAATAAGTTTCTACAGACCGAACATTATGTGGACTGCCTTTCCCAAACTTGCCGATATCAAAATAAGCAGTGACTATTGTCAGATTTGGCTGCTTGTTTATATTTCTTTTCGTTGTTTGACGGATACTAGGCCATTCCACAATATTTCTAGTAGTTGAATTGGGAGTCAGCGTCGTTCGATGGTTTATTATAGAAGAAAGATTCCTATAGGCTTGACCGTGAACTGACGGAAATTTGCCATATAACTCACTTAGACCAGTCTGAAAACAAGAGAGAAATAAAAATTATTATCAGTTATACAGCAGCACATTACTGATATTACTGCATTTGAAATTCCGGGTGTTGTTCTAAATAAACCACAACGTTTGCGTTTCATTTGCAAGATGAAAAGGCTCTCTGTGGCTAGCGGAAATCATACAGAAGCCCCGGCTTGTCTGAGTCGTCGCTGGGCGCACATGCCACTGTTGATTTTGTCGTGTCGCGGCTCAAACTTTCATTGTATCACAGCTTGTGAAAGACAGTAAGACAATGCCCAAAAGGATGACAACTCCCGAAGGTATCAACTTCAAATCAATACGGTAAACTGTGAACAGGCTGTGCTGTCTATAAATCCATTGTTTGAATATTTTGTTTCAGGCTGGCGAACCAATGATCCACGTACTGTATACGGCAGAATGAAATATCTTGTTTATTCTATACTGAGAGGCAAAAGAAAGAATACACTTTTTGACAGACCAGCAATAGGTGAGAGAACACGGCGTTAAATTAGAACAAAGATGCTGTCTAGTTTCGTGATAAAATCAGTCGTCAACCTCACAAAGTTCCTTTAACTACCCAAAGTCTCAGGAGTGCCAAAATGACATGCACTTGTTTCAGAGTGTAGATAAGGAGAAGGGCGAAGAAGAGAAATGAAACAAAAGAATCTAAAGCTGAGAAGATAATAAAAGAAAGAAGAAAAGAGGAGAACTTAGAGGGGCAACGTGCGGCGGACAAGGAAAAATGCACACATAGAAGATGATGTACAAGTCTTTATAAAATCAAGTTCTGAGTCTTTAGTCTGAAAGTTCAGAAACTTGCTGTACATGTATAAAATCCATGTGGGAAAACATGTTCGTCCTTTCAAAAAAAAGTGGACTAAGGCATTGTTATCACCTGTGCCGTGGCTGTTTACATGCATAAAATCATTAAACCGTCTGCATAGAATCAGCTAGCTGAACGTGAATTTTATAAGCACGAAAAGCTTTCATCTGATTGACTGCACTCTGCCTTGTGCTTTCTCTAGTGTAATGTAGTGCCAGTAACCCCCTGGGCGCATAACGTTGAATCAATAATATTTACACTTGCCACTGACTTCCCATAGGTGAACCCTTTAGAGTAACAGCTTCATACACCGATGAAGGACAATTGATCATGTGACGTTGTCGTCAAGCGACGTCGTATGTAAACAAACGTCTTGATTGGTTCTTGTATCGTTCGATTGACGCCACGCCAGGGCGACGGCTGTTTAACGTTATGGCCGAACACGTCGTTACTAACTTTTCTTGGACCCATATTTTGCCTGTTCTACACCAAATTACCACGGAAACGGCACAGAGAGGTTCACGAATAAAGTGTTAATATAAAACTAAAAATTTGATTTTTCAGTGTTCATCGTGTGAAGAAGCCAGTGGTCGTCGCTAAAATTCCAAGAAGCGCTTCGCGCTTCATGGAATTTTAGCTCCGCCCACTGGCTTCATCACGCGATGAACGCTGAAAAATCAAATTTCAATTCTTAATTGAATCAAAGTTGATGACGTTGAATCAACGTTGATTCAGCGTTGTGTGCCTGCTGAGAAGCGATCCGAGTAGCGAAAAGTGCATTATATTAACAACAACATCCAGTTGAACAGTCAAAGCGAAAACTGTGATCGGGCCATACAAACATATGTCCAAAATGGAATCGCCTACTTGGACAACAAACTCTGGTTTGTCAAAATAAAGAGCAGCAGCTATATACCCATGAAGTGTGTGGTTGTTCTATGAAATAAAATGGGAGTCTCTTACAACAATCTGTGTTTAATAAGTGGAAAAAGTTCTAGACAAATGGGGACACAGGTGAATCATTATAGTTTGTCTCCTGAATTTTAAGCGCTGGCCGGTCCCGCGTTCGATTCCCGCTGAAGGTGGAAATCTTTTCAGCCATCAGCGGGACTGCATTGTGAACATCCTTTCATTATCACCCTCCCATTGTCTTTAAATAACTGATACACTGTTGGAAACCGCAAGTCAGCCATCCATCTATTCCATTCTCTGCATTTATTTTTTCCTCGTCACAGTTCATAAAATTTCCACAATCAATCATTTATCATCAATTATCGACTTTAATCCCAGCAGCCTCGCTTGTCAAAGAGACGATCAATTTGACAAATGAAGTTCAATTAAATAGAAAAAGATGGCAATAAAACAAGATAGGTTCGAGTCGGGTAACTTCGGACAGCGGGTAAATTCGGACATACCATTGCAAACAGTGAAAATCCAGATGAGTCGGCTCATGATGAGCCGTCTCATCAGGATTTTCACTGTTTGCCAAGTTAATTTTGTTTAAATTCCAAACAACTGACATATAAAGGAAACAATGCCACTGTCCAAATTTACCCGCTGTCCGAATTTACCCGACTTTACCCTAAAGATCATAATGTTTAAGAATGGATACAATGACCTTTAAGGCAGTATTTCAGTACCCCAGTGAGAGGTAGGGACCTGTAAGAAAATAATAAGCATCTACTGGCTCATCTTCGCAAGCCGTGCGTAAGGAACAAAGTGGACTTAATACCCTTGGCTAGCAAAGATGCTGCTGCCCTGACCCTACCTTAAGCCAACATCAGTGTCGATCGTTTGAGGGATAGACAGAGTGCAAGGACATAGTTGCATAGACGCTAGTCATTAACGGGCATGTGCTGGAGAAACCGTATTTGTCCTAGTCACTTACTGAGTTTCTCCCTTGGCTAAAATGAACTGCAAAAAGAGGAACTTGATTGCTTAATTGCTTAAACTGAAACGTTGTGCTGAGAAATTCTTGGTATTCTATTCTTCCAAAACATTCCAAAGATCTAGAGATCTTTGAGATTGTTTTGGAAGAGAAAACCCCCGTCTTATAAATGAATAAGTATTTCTAATTTTATAGCGGAGTGGGGGGATGGAAGCGATTATATTGTGTCTTGGTATATAGTTCAGACACAGGGGCAGACAGGTCCGATAGGATAAAAAGCTATTCTTGCACACCGGATAGAAAATGCCATTCTTTTCACCTGGGATAGAAAATCTTATCTTACCCTGGTGTTCTGACCCAGGACCGGAAAAAAATCACGAGCTGTCAATGCACTGGTTGTATAGGAGCTCACGTACCTGCGTCGTCAAGTGACGTTGGCATTTTAGATGATGACGTCACGAAGACGGTAAAAATGACGTCAGTTTATGCAGGCAAGTCGTTGACGTAAAGAGCCGAATGGCGGTCGTTGAAAGCGGCGCCTACTTTCAAAATCAAATTGAAACCTCTCAAGCACTAGAAATACGCATTTTAAGGAGTTCTGAAGTTAAAACAAGACGTGCTGTGCAAGAAAAAGTATCTATCATTGGTGTGAGGTGCGGATAGAAAAATCCGTCACTCGGGATCACTGTTCGGCATCACTCGGCAAGCCTCGTGATGCCGAACAGTCACCCTCGTGACGGATTTTTCTATCCACACCTCACACTCATGACAGATCCTTATATTCTAAGGTTGCCGCAGTCATGGAATAACATCTGAAAAAAAAACAGGTCAGGGAAAAGTCAGGGACTTTGTGGTTGGTCAGGGAAATTTGGAAAAGACTTGAAAAGTCGGAAAAAAGTCAGTGAATTTGAAAATTAATGGTTATGGCAGTCCTTCGGAAAATATACTTATTCCGTTCAAGGGGAAGATACTAGAGAGATAACCCAGGTAATCTTCGTACTCATTGGGGGTTACCCTTAAAGGAAAGAATTTGCTCCCTGGGGAGCAAATTCTTTCCTTTAAGAGTAGACCTCATTGCCCAAGCGACACAGTTAGCACTATGTAAGTTAAGAGGAAAATTAACTTTTAGACTAACAAAAAGGGTATGGAAAACTGTAAAATGTCAGGAAAATCAGCTTCAATATTATACAGATTCTCATAACTTTATTCTAAGGCAGGGGCTCACAACCCCGATTAGCCAAATAATTAATATCATAACAGGAAGCTTTTCTCTACTTCAAACATTAATCTTAAGTTTCATATAAATCTCTGAGTCAACTTTGATATTTTCCGCATAATAATTATTTTATACAAATAGTCACCGAGCCTGGTAATAAAAAAAATGAGTGTAGCAGAAAGCGTATGTCACTTCGATAATTTTTGTCAAGTTTCAAAGAGTAAGTACAAAAGAAAGTATAAAACCTCTTTTTGGACAATTTGGGCCAGTTTCACGATTTATCCAAAGTTGGTAAACGATATGAAAAAAGAGGATTTGGAAGGTGTACTTAGTACGTTCTGCAAAATTCCAGCTTCGTCCGTTCTGGAGAAGACTTGACTTTAACTGCTATCTTGTCCGGTTGCCATTTTGGATTATGAACCGCAACCCCAGCAGACACGCGACGTCGAAATGACGTCGTATCGACGTCGATGTGACGTCATCATGTCGCATCGACGTCATTTTGACATCATGTGCCTGCTGGGACCATTCGAACTAATTTAATTTCCGAATAAGTGAAGGCTCCACATGAAATATATTTGTTAATGACATGCAAGAATGCCTTACCTTGTCTTCATACCCACTTCTTACAATAAACAAAACTGTTGCAATTATTCCCACTGCTAGCACCACAGAGAACCTAAGTTTTGTGTCAAGAAAAGAAAATTCTCTAACTTCATTATTTTAAACGGTCTTCTTTTACTTTCGAATTAGTAATTGAAAAGAACAATATGTATATATTTTGCTAACTAAAACGCTTTTAAATTCGCATAATGCCTATTCAAAGTCACGCTTAGAACAAACAAGATACGAAAGAAGGACCTTATGACAAGAAAATTTTTGATGTCTTTTCAGTTAAAATTTATTACAAGGCTTAAAATTTAAAACGGTCTGATTAATTACTATCTAAAAATTACAAGATCAGATGAACTATATAGTCTAGTATGCAAATTACACATTCCTGAATAGACTGTGCATGTGCAGAGGCTAGTCAGGACCTTCTAGTTTTTATTAGGCGTATTCGGCTGGGCGATTCAAGCTTTATGATTCTTAGCCTGAAGGACTTTTTCTATACAAAAAATGTGTTTCACGCAAAGACTTGTGAAGCATAAAACACCCAGTGCTCCACGATTCTAAGTTTGAAGCACTTTTTCTTGTAGCTAAATATCGTGAACCACAAAAAGCCCAATCGAATACGCCCATTGCTTCAAGACTTATGATAATAATAATAATAATAATGATAATAATAATAATAATAAAGACTTCCTTTTCAGTGGGTGACACAATTAGCTACAAGCTACTCTTCCTTAAGGCCTACTCTACAAAATACATGTATGTATATCAAATACAAAAATACAACATAGTGAAATCAAACACTCAAAAATACAGGCCTGGCCACAAACACTCGAGATAAGATAGGGCAGAAATGTGTACTATTGTAAAATTCTAAGTATTAGGACACCAAAAAACAATCACCGTGATTGTCCCAAACATGGAACAGTCTAGTTTTATAATGTAAAAGATTCAGATGGAATAGCAAACAGTGTAGACCCTGATCAGACTGCTTCTCTAGGAGCAGCCTGATCCGGGTCTGCAATGTCCGCTCAGACCTATCAGACCCAAAACATAGAACGGTTACGGTATAACGGAATGAAAATAAAGAAGCCCGGTCCTGTAGCCTGTCCTTATCGAAAACGAAATGCAAGAACGAACCCCGGTAAAGACTAGGCTTAAATTGAATGTGCGGAGTTGAGTAAAAAGGCACTTTTAGTTGAACTGGTACGTTTTTAGGTGAGACAACATTACCAGTTTCATTTTTGAGAGCAACGCCTTTAGGAATAACTTTGCTCCTCTAGGATCAAATTCTTTCCTTTAGGTAAAGATCCCTTTTTGAAAGAGTTTCATTGTTAACAGAAGCAAACAGGAAGTCACGAAAATGGTTTTCGTTCGAGAAATCTTTTGTATTTTGTATTACCACACCGGGTAGGCGGCAATCCTGAACACTCGCGGCAATCACGAACGCAGGTCAAAAATTTACGCGACTGTTTAGGATGAGTCAACAAAACTTCTTTTTCCAGCAGGAAGAATCAGTTAACAAATAAAGGTAACTATGTCACGACTTCAAGATATGTTCAAAAATATGCCTCACAAATTTTAGTTGTTGAATTCTTATCAAGTTGCCTGTAGTTTAGGCGTAAAGGTAAAATCTGTGACTTTTAAACCCCCAAAACAACAAAATAGACCAAAATGTTCAAGCTTGCTACACATTTTGATCATTTCCATGATATACATATAAAATTTAATGTTTTCTAGACAGACTGTGCGTATTCATTTGACTCTGTCTTGTACACAAACGAAGTTACATCGATTTGAAAACAATAGGGTAGAGAACGGCGGCAATCGAAAACGGTGTTCATGGCAATCGCCTAACGTCAAACAAATGTTTGAAAGGCAATCGATGAACATTTACAGCTTCTGCCGATTTTTAAGTCAGAGTTAGCTAAGAACCTGTAGAATGTTCTTTTTTATTAATCTATTTATTCCTACAAATGGCGCCAGGCATTAAACGTGCAACACATGTACACTTGGGATAAATCTTACTACTGTGGAGCATGTTCTTTCCAAAACTGATTAACTTCTGGAATCAACAGAATAAAAAAACTTATTCAACCATCGATATTTTGACTCATTTCGCTAATACTCTTGTTATATGACAGATGTACGTTGTAAGAACGTTCTCTTAAAACATTAATTGTGGTGCTCATTATAATTGCCCCATTGAGACAATTTAATGAGAACCAACCATATAATGCTTTAAGCAGAAATTATGGAAACCAATGTTCAGTCTTACAAACCTCTACTTTCTATGTACGTCATAGGTAGGAAAACGAAGGGTAGTCAATAATGTAACGTACTGTTTGTTTTAAGTTTGAAATTCAAACTTAAGAGAGGCGTATCAGGCACCAGTAGAGACGCTGTGATTCAGCCACCGGTTGTCGTTTCTGAATATGTCCAAACTGAAAAACATTGCTGTTTCCTGTCCACTGTACTGCGATAGAAATTTGTACATCTGCAAGAGCATGCACATATGCTGTCTTTTTCGCATTTCTCACTCTCTGCCGTGTGCTGTCACTGTCTACTTTCTACTGCGTCCTGTCTACTGTTTACCTTCTTCTTCCTACAACCACATAAATTTTGTGCATGTGATGTGCATTAGTACGCAAATACATCCATAGCTTTTGCCCATGTTCTTGCATATGCACAAATTCGATCTTGCAGTAGACCTAAAATAGGCAGGAAGCAGTGACAGTTAACAGGACACAGCAGACAGTAAGACAGTAAAAATGGCATAAAAAAGTATGGGCTACCTGTGGTGTATGTTGACGAGTGTGTGTGCATGCAGGTATGTTTGAGTGCTTTGTATTGGATAGCATAGGATTTGCCATTAAATTCTGAAGAATATCTTGCATTGCATTTGAATTTCATGTACAATATTGCCCAGTATGGCACTGGCTATTATGTGGTTTGCCATTTGGCGAATCCTGTGCATGGTAAACGATTCCTATGCATGTAATTGCCCAGCATGAGCTTGTAATTCGACGAATCCCATGCATGATATTTAAACTTCAATTCTGGTATTGCCAAGCATGGTTTTGCCAAGCATGGGATTTTTTTAAATATGCGAATCCCATGCACGGTATTGACCATTATCGCATTTGGTTTTTGACAGTTTCCATGCCTGATATTGGCCAGTATCGTATTGGCTAGCACAAGTTTGCCGTTCGACGAATCCCTAGCCTGGCTACAGTCGAATCTGTATATTACTCTGGTGGTCAGATTCACCCTATGTTCCTTTGCAGGGGATATATTGAACATAGGGTCTGTAGCCAGACCAGACGAATCCCATGCATGGTATTTAATTAGCACTCTCCCTTAGAATCAGGCAGGTCCTATAGAAAAGGTGATAAGTGACCTTTTCATAATACCAAAAATGTTTAGTGCATTTATTTCTTTATGTCAAAAAAGTCACAAAGGGAAGGTGTGAATATCACATCGTTGCCATGGCAACGGCCGACAGAGGTTTTTGCCTCCAGAAGCAGGATTTCTTTTTTTTCTGAAACATGAAAAATTATAATTTTTGAAGACTATAAATCAGACCAATTTATATAGTCATATAAATCAATCTATTTGATGAAATTAAGTCATGTATGAGCTTTTATAAGCATGCATCAAAAAGTAAATACAAACACACAGAATGTGTTTCTATGGTAACCAACAGGAACAGTCAAGCAAGTTTTCTGTTGGCTGAAACGAGGAAGTTCCATCTCAATTACCGTGATGAAGCAAGGATGAGGACTCGACAACCAAACGTGTTGAGACACCTGGAGATCCCTGGGGCGTCAGCAACACCACTGGAACACTGGAGCAAAAGAAATCCCGGTGGGCCAAGAAACAGACAAACATCCGGCCCCAACCAACTAATATATAGCTTTATGTAGGGGCTATCATAGAGTCTGAACCCCGACCCACTGGCGTGCAATTAAAGAGGACAGCAAAGTTGTCAACCGTTGTTGGGTTAACTACTAAGCATGCAGACTGTCGCATTACATCTATGTTATAGCCAATACGTTTTAAACCAGCATTTTCAAACACCTTAATTCCTTTTTAAAGAGGTTATCTGATGTGCAGTTCTAAAAACAATTGAAATAATACGCAGTTCTTTTAACCCATGCAAACAATTTAAAGTTAAAGAATGTTCAAAATTTTCATTATCAAAGCAACTAAAACAGCAAACTGTCACCAAACTTACACAAAAAGCACATTTTTTTCTGTTCATCAATGATATAAGCTAAACCTTAAAATTTTAGATAACACACTTACATTTTCCCCCATACCAAAAATAAGAAGTTATAGATGGAATTGTTAGTATGCACTTTTGCTGAAGGTAGCTAATTTGATATGAAAATGAAAGTTTTATGTAAATTCACTGATGATTCGATGTTTCTATTGCCATGGTAACAACAATTTGAAACATTGTAAAACATTTTTATTTTCAGTATGTTAAAATCATATGTGTGCTATTTAGGTTCTGTAGGAATTGCTCATATACATCTTTGCTGAAGAGAAATACCAGATATGGGATATCTAGAATTTGTATGATTTGTTAGTATGCACCTTTGCTGTAAGTAGATGATTTGTCTTGAAAAAGTTGTTATTAGGGTTAATTCACTGACTGTTCGATGTTTCTGTTGCCATGGTAACGTAAATTAGTAACTTTGTAAAACTTTTAATTTTCAATATGAGAAAACAAAATGTGTGGTTTCTAGATTTTGTAGTAAAAGTTTATATACACCTTTGCTGAAGAGAAATAATACATATTTAGTTTGCTGTTTTTATGTATGATTGTTGACAGTTTGACATCTGAGTTGCCATGTCAATATGTAACCCAGTATTACTTTTTGTTTTTAGCATTGGTACGGCAAATATTGAATATCTTGAATTTCTATGAATTGTTTGTATCCACCTTTGCTGAAGGTAGATAATTTGTTTTTAAAATGAAATTTAAGTAAATTCGCTGACTGTTCGATGTTTCTGTTGTCATGGTAACATAAATTAGGAATTTTGTAAAAAAATATTTTTCAATATATGAAAATCAATTTTGTGTTATTTAGATTCTGTGGGAATAGCTCAAGTTTTTGTTATCTGGAATTTGTATGTATTGTTAGAATGCACCTTTGCTGAAGGTAGATAACCTGTTTTGAAAAATGGTATTTTTAGGTTAATTCACTGATGGTTTGGTGTTTCTGTTGCCATGGTAACGTAAATTAGGAACATTGTAAAACTTTTTATTTCCAATATAAGAAAAGCAAATATGAGTTATTTTGATTCTGTAGGAATACTGATATACACCATTGCTAAAGAGAAATAATATACTACTAAAATGCTATTTTTATGTACGGTTGCTTACAGTTTGACATTTTGGTTTCCATGGTAACGTAAATTTGGAACAAAGTATTACTTTTTGTTTTAAGAATTGGTAGACCAGATATGGGTTATCTATAATTTGTATGGATTGTTAGTATGCACATTTGCTGAAGGTAGATAATTTGCTTTAAAATGATGTTTTTAGATAAATTCACTGACGGTTCGGTGTTTCTTTTACCATGGCAACGTCGATTTGGAACATTGTATAGATGTTGATTAGCTGGACCTTGTATAAATTGTTTCTGCACACCATCAACAAATTTGACATCATCAAATGCCAAAAAGAAAATGTTCAATCCAATGCCATGCTGTGCATTCAAATTTCATGTAAGGAGTTTATCGAATGACGAATCTAAAGCTAGCCAATACCTTGCTGAGTAATAGCATGCATGTGATTTGAATACTGGTGTGCATGAGGTTTATCAACTGGCAAACCCCATATTAGCCAATAACATACTGAGCAAAATACCATGCAGGGGGATTCGTCGAATGGTGAACTCCATGTATTCAATACCATGCTGGGCAATACTATGTATGAATTTCGAATACATAAATAATGAACCCCATGCTATTCGACATCATGCTGTGCAATTTCATGAATGGGATTTGAATACCATTCATGGTATCCATCGAATGGCAAATCCAATGCTACATAATACCATGGTGAGCAACATAATGCATAAGACTCAGATACCATGTATGAAATTTGTCGAATGGCGAACCTTAGGGTATATGTACCCGATACCAAGCTGGACAATACCATGCATGGGATTCGAATACCTGCCAAGGTATTCGTCGATACATGCTAGCAAATTGATTCATGGAATTCGTATATTGATTTTCGTTGAGCCTAACAACCGCAATAACAATAATCACAACAGCAAGCATAGTTGACACTGTGTTATATTGGGTAACGATGGGTATTTAGAGCAATAATACATGTACTACGCTTCGTTGTGTTTTTCGAGAGTCTGATTTAGAAAATGACCTGAAACAACGACAACAATAATTACAACATTCTCAACAACAAATCAATAACAAGAACAACAATTTCAGAGACAAAAACAAGCAAAAGGCTTTTACCCCTATAAAGTATATTTGAACGTTTCCAGGCATAACTCTTCTTCAAGACATACATGGATTTCAGTGCCATCTCGTGTCTGTTAACAGAAACACTCAATCTTGAAGGCGCATGTCATTAAATGAAAAATAATGCAGCATAGCTTTATCTGGAAACACTTTGTTATACAGCTTCTTCGTCATCGATTGCCATGCCCTGCGTTAGTCGATTGCAACCGATTTTCGAAAACAGCGTTTTCGATTGCCAGCAGTTTTTACCCTTGTATTTTCACCCCCCTCCAAGTACGGTGAAAATTAAACGTAGAACCTAGAACTTTTACAGGTGTTTAGGAAAGACATTCAAGTTTATCAGAAGACTGTGTTTTATTTAATTTCACCTCGAATAATTTGGAATATAAGCCAGAAATCTGAATTTGCCCGTCTAAAATTTCATGGTCAAAATGTAAGTAGGCAGTGCGACATTTAGTAAAGACTTTGTGAAGAAAATTCTTCTTCAGGGACATTTTCAGTCATGCTGCTTCAGACCAGTAATAAATGGTTTACCCAAAACCGTTCGATTATATGAAATAAAACATGTTAAACTTAGTTACCCTAACTCGTCGCGTAAATATTTGATCCGCGTTCTGGATTGCCGCGAGTGTTCAGGATTGCCGCCTACCCGGTGTGATTACGGTAGTCGATTTAATAGCTATTCATAGCTGATGTTGTTTTGTTGAACTCTTAAAAGATGTATCTTGTATCATGTATTTTGTATCACGTTAAATAAAATATTTAGGCCAATATGACCGGTAACTGAATGGCTCAGATATCACTGCTATAATGCAGGTCGTAACCCTTAAAGATTGTTAACCCTTAAAGATTGTCTCCCTCGTTTATTTCATGTTTTCAGAAACAAATATTTTAACAAAATTTCGTTAGACAATATGTAATAGTCTCATAATTAGCCGTAAAAGTTTTGAAAAAATGCATGTTTATTCGATAAATGTGGAATGAAAAATAATCTTCAAATTAAAATGCAAATTACCTGTTTCCTCACGGCCTGTAAGAATATCGATTTTGACCACGTGTGTCATGTGATCAGGTAGAGGTATTTTTCTTAATCATGCACGCGATTGTGACGTATGAATAAATTATTTTTGTCCAATAAGGCGATTTCAACCGCGGTCCGCGATTGTATAAAATTTATCTTATTTTTTGTTTAAAGTCACTTTTATCAAATATTATTATCTAAACTCTAATTCAAAGGTGTAGTTACACCATGTCGGAGGTATTGCATGAAATATTTCATCAAATCATTTTTGTTATTATTATAAAGGGAGTAAAATCGTTAAAATCTATTACTCGCTTTTAGCGAAAACTTGTGCATTCATGAAACTTCACTGCAGCTTGTCTAAGTGCAGCGTTGCGGCCGTCAAACTTCATCATAGTTTAGAGGTCCTTTGGGAACAATGGGCGCATTCCGAGTCAGTATGAAATTCGAGTCCATCTAGAGTGCGAGAGAAGTGTTGCGACTGATGATGCAGCTGAACATACAAGTTCAGTTGAACGGAGACTGCTATTTTCGTTTCTCTGATGCTTTCCTTCACCTTTCAGAGGATTTTCTCTCAGAATGAACTACAGTCAACTCTCGATATCTCGAAGTAAAATTTCAGCCCAAACTACCGATTTCTCAAAATAAATTTTCTGGTACCAGAAAATTTACTTTGAGATATCAGTAGTTTGAGATAAAACAGGAGTTGACATGTAAATAAAAATAGGAAATACAAGATGTTTTGAGATATCAATGTTCGAGATATCGGGAGTAGACCACACTAAAAGACGAAACGACGTGGAGATTGAAGGATAAAAATCATTAAGTTCAAGTATAATAATGATAATAATAATAGTAGTAGTAGTAATTATCATAAAAATTGATATAAAGTAATATAAATGAATAAATAAATAAATAAACATAAACGTATAAATAAGGGAAAGGTAGAATAAAAAGTTCTAAGCAGAATGACACCAGATATACGCGATACACTTTTCTGTACTCATGTGGCGTCTTTACTTCGTGCGGAAGGAGGAAAATATCGGCAGTCAGAAGGAAATGTTTTATTTTGATTGATCTCCTTATTAAGGCCGCGAGCAGGTGAAAAGGCGAGACTAGAAAGTAGCCAAGTAAAAGTAAATGTACAAATAAGCCTATGCATCTGGTCGCACAGATCAGTAGTCACTTTTCAATAAATAGAACCCTCAGGACTCATTGATGCTTAACGCGGACAGGGAAGACTCAAACCCGACGGTGCGAATGTGAAGGTTGGTCAGTCTTTCCTGTACATTCATGCACAAAGGTATATTTTACGGGCGCAGCTTAGGCTTTTTGTCATGGCGGTCATACTAATTCGATATGTTGGCGTTACGAGTACTTTAAAGTCTCCTATCTCCATATTCCTACCATGGCAAAATAACATCTAAACACAAATGAAAAATGCTTCAACTTTCGCATGGAATATAAACAATTGCTAGACAAAGAATGGGGCCCCACACCTGTACATTGTATTTTTGCATTTTATTCAAGTGTCTATTATCGAAAGAAGGTCATTTTAGTTACCAACTTTAATGACCAAGATCATTTTTTAAACTATGCTTAGATCCTTTGCAACCCTTGAAAAGCACAGCAATGACTCATATCAGGATGTGCGGATGCCCAGGCTGATCTGAGGCTTCACTTGGCGCATACACTATTTTGTTGGTTTTCTCGTGTCGCGGCTCAAATTTATTAAGATGAATGGTACATTTTCAGGGAAAGCAACTCTGATATTTTCATTTTTAGCTCGCCTGAATGAAAGTTCAGGAAGAGCTATTGTTGTCACCCTGGCGTCCGCGTCCCGATTGGATGTCTTGGTTAAAGATTTAAAACACCTATATCTCCTTAACCCATGGGTGAATTCTTTTGATACTTGCACTGTTGTTAGATAGTGGTCCAAAGTTTTTCAAGGTACCATCTCCACCCAATTCAGTGGTCTTGATGGCAAAATCGAGGACTTTTTTGGACTGGATGTTTTGGTTAAAGTTTTTTTAAAGCCCAATATCTCCTTAACCCATGGATTGATTCTTTTGATACTTGCATTGTAGTTAGCTAGTCCAAAGTTTTTCAAGGTACCACCTCACCTCACTCAGTGACCTTGTTGTCAAGGTCATGGACTTACATAGAAAATTGTCTTTGTATCGATTGGACGTTTTGGTTAAAGTTTTTAATGAGCCATATCTCTTGAACCCTTGGATTGATTCTTTTGATATTTGCACTGTAGTTAGATATGAGTCCGAAGTTTTTCAAGACACACCTCAACTCTGCTCAGTGACCTTGATGTCATGGTCATGGACTTAGGAAATTTTGGTCTTTTTTTTTAATGTTTTCTAATTGCATACTGATTTATAATGCTTGGTATAGCTTTAGTTTACAGTTGAACTGATGTTAGACACTTTTTTAGTTTTTACAAAACACTATATACTTATCCCGGTGGATGACCTTGAGGTCAAGGTCATCGACTTAGAATTTTGTCTTAAACATTTTAATTAAAGTTTATATCCACAATGGAGTCAGTTGATACTAATACTTGGGACTGATGTTAGGGTTTTGGGTTTTGATACAACCTGCCTCCCCCTACTCTCAAGCTCATGGACTTTGAAATTTCATGTGTATTTTTTAAATATATCTTTAATTTTCATTTAAGACTTATTTCTGAGATATCGTTTTGTGTATACATGTGCTGTCATTATGGACATGCTTGCCTGAAGTTTTATGTATAGCAAGCCACACGACAATAGCGACTGTGCGATGGGCAAGCACCAATTCAGGCGAGCTATGCTGTCAGGCGACAGCTTTTGTCACCTCTCTGAACAATGGGGCAACCCTTAAAGGAAATAATTTTCTCTAGGTGTCCAGGGACATAAAGGGGAAGTCACAACTGTTGTTCTCCTTTATAAAAAAAAGCGAGAGAATCGTGGTAGTACTCCCATACACCCCTTAAGGGTTTATAAGGGCGACCCACGCTGGTTAGGACACGAATTAAATTGCTACTTGGTGGTATTGATCAGGACCCATGACTTAAAGGCTGTTTATTATTTTCAACTAAAACATATGTTGTGCTTCTGAAATAACCTCACTGGGCTGTTTTATATGAATTACCAACAAATTTCATTTGTTAAATTTAACATTTTTCTACTAACATATATGTTGTGGGGACTCACTTAATTGACAAATAAGCACAACATATGTTTTAGATACATGTATGGGTACACATCCATGTTTTTCTGTCATTTATACAAAGGGAACAAATTGCTTCTCTGGATGATGTAGCTCTTCCCAGTGATGCACTGTTAAAAGAAAGAATTTGCTCCTAAATGAAAATGGCAGAGTTGCTTTCCCAAAAAAATTACCGTGACCTTAATTCAGTGCTGATTTCAAGCACAAAAGAGGTAATCATCAATAGCCTCTGAGGTGAGTCTAATGCAATCATATGGTTTAATGAATTATTCAATATAACATATGTTCTTGAGACTCATCTAAGCGAGGGGAGCCAAACGAATACCCTTAACAAATATTTCTGTGGTCAAAAAGAAAACAGCAGAGTTTACTAAAACAGAAGTTGGTGTAATTGCAGCTCTGAAATTATTGGTCTATTCAAAACTGCATATGATAACTGTACATTAGAACGGTACATGATAACCATACAGTTATCAGAATTTGGTTTAAACATATTTTATTCGTTTTTAAACTGTAACACACATACATATATATAATATCAGAATTTATGAGTACTGGCAACTTCAAAGAAATATATTGTCAGCTGTCGATTAATAAACTGAGTGCTTACTGGTTGGGGGAGGAGGGGGGAGGGGGGATGGATGGCGCTACTTGTAAGGGGTATGGGTACCCTACAATTTTTTTGTCAGAAGGAGACAACGTTTGGTACTTCCTGTTTGCTTTCCTGGACTACGAAACCCTTCAAAAGGGATTAACTTTTAAAGGAAAAAATTATCTCCTTTAAGAGTTAACTCTTATTGAAGAGGGAAGTAAAACAGAACCTGGCAGGGTTGCTTCCCCTGATAGTGTACTTATTTACCGTAAACCCGTTAGAAAGCATATTCTTTCTTTCAAAAGATGCCAACCTCGCAGAAGAAAGTCTTCTACATGAGCCGCGACACGAGAAAACCAACAATGTGGTTGTGCGCCCAGCGCAGACTCAGATCGGCCTGGGCATCCGCCCAGTTTGATCAGACTCCTTATTAAGGGTCCAAAGGCCAGCTTAGGGTCTAAGCTACCTCCATGCGGACAGCTAAGATTCTGATCAGACTGGGCGGATGCCCAGGTTGATCTGAGTCTGCGCTGGACGCACAACCACATGGTTTGTTTTGTCGTGTCGCGACTCAGTCATAATGTAAGTTCTGATATATAGTCCAGGCAAACTGGCAATTTTTTCCCTAAACCCAAAACAAATTGCAACAAAAGCTTTTTTTGCATTTTTGTTGAGAACTAACATTCACATATGACATATCAAAAGTAGGATAAAATCGGATAATGCAAAATATATTTTTTCTGCATTTTACAAGTGCCTATTTGCGTCTTAAATATACCAATTATTTGTAATGTTTTATATGACCTAACATTATTGCTGTGAGTTTTATTTCTAAAAACCTATTCTGCCTCTGCCAAAATTGAATCTAGAAGCTTAAGATTGAATTTGGCACATCCTCTTGTTGAATGTAAAGCCATCTAGGTCTAAAAATGGTATAGATTACCCCACCCACTTTATTCTGCCTTAAAATCTGAAGTGAATTTTTGAAGGTCAGTAACTGAACTGCAACAAGAAATATATCATACTGATGACTTTGCTTTGCATAAACATGCTTCTATTTAGAATACTGATCTCTGCAGGCATGAGAAGCCCGAAACAAAGGCACAAAGAGCAGAATACTACATGCATAATAACACAAACAGTGCAACATACTTATGAATAGTCTTTGTAAATCTCCTCAGCAGGATTTATGAACGGGACCACTAAATATTGCTAAGTACTAAATATGTAAGCTCTGGGCCTCATGGTTTCGGGAAGATGATTTTTAAAAGATTTTCCCATTATAAGTCTATGAGAGCTAATGACCCCTGGGGCGTGGCCAATTTGGGCCCCAGGGGCATGCTTGGCAGGATTTTTGTACATGACAACTAAACATTGCCGAATACTAAATATGTAAGCTCTGGGCCTCATGGTATCAGAGAAGAAGATTTTCGAAGATTCTTTAGCGATATAGCTCTATATAAACAAATGACCCCCCTGGGGACGGGCCAGTTGGGACCCCAGGGGCTTGCTTGACAGGAGTTATGTAGGGGACCACTAAACATTGCTACATACTAAATAAATATATAAGCTCTGGGCCTCATGGTTTCAGAGAAGAAGATTTTTTTTAAGTTTTTCCCATTACAAGTCTATAAGAGCCAATGACAGATCCCGGTTGGGTTGGGAGGGGGGTGGGGGGCATGGTTGGCAGGATATATGTTCGTGACCACTAACTATTGCTAACCATTTATATACTAAATATGTGAGCTCTGGACCTCATGGTTTCAGAGAAAAGATTTTTGAAGGTTCTCAGCTATATAGCCCTATATTAACAAATGACCCCTGGGGTGGGGCCAGTTTGGACCCCATGGGCATGTTTGGCAGGTTTTATGCAGGGGACCACTAAACGTTGCTACATACTAAATGTTTAAGCTCTGGGCCTCATGGTTTCAGAGAAGATATTTTTTTAAAGTTTTTCACTTCATAAGACATTGGGAGCTAATGTCCCTGGGGCGTGGCCAATTTGGACCCTAGGGGCATGGTTGGTAGGATTTATTTACGTGACCACTAACCATTGCTACATACTAAATATGTAACCTCTGGGCCTCATGGTTTCAGAGTGGAAACTTTTTGAAGGTTCTTTAGCTATATAGCCCTATATACACAAATGACCCCCTGGGATGGGGCCAGTTTGGACCCCAGGGGCATGGTTGGCAGAGTTTGTGTATATATATCAGCTCTTGGCCTCATGGTTTCAGAGAAGAAGATTTTTTAAGTTTTTATCATTACAAGTCTATGGGAGCTAATGACCCATGGGGGTGGCCAATTTGGACCCCAGAGGCATGGTTGGCAGGATTTATGTACGTGACCACTAATCATTGCTACATACTAAATATGTAAGCTCTGGGCCTCATGGTTTCAGAGTGGAAAATTTTTGAAGGTTCTTTAGCTATATAGCCCTTTATAAACCAATGGCCCATGGTGGGGCCAGTTTGGACCCCAGGGGATGAATTGGCAGGAGTGATGTAGGGGACCACTAAACATTGCTACATACTAAATACAGTAGAACTTCATTGGCTCGAACAGTCTTTGGACCATGAAAATTAGTTCCAACGAAGGGTAGTTCTAGCCATCCAGAGTTAGTTTCCATATAAAGTGACCTCTAGGGACCAAGAAAAGAGTTCTAGCCAGGCAGGGTGAACGAACCATCAGGGTTCGTGTCATTGAAGTTCTACTGTATATAAGCTCTGGGCCTCATGGTTTCAGAGAAAGAGATTTTTTAAGTTTTTCTCATTATAAGTCTTTGGGAGCTTTATGTTGCTATGGCAACCAGAGTTCCAATCTGATCTGCCCTATAACCTTATGCAGTCAATCCCCCACTTCAACAATGCTACACATAAAATTTGATCAAGATTGGGCAGATGGTTTAAGAGGTATGTTTTTAAGTGTGGAAGACGACGACGGACTATGGATCAAGGCTATACTATAAGCTCACCTTGATAGGTGAGCTAAAACCTTAAAGAACATCCCATATTTTAACATGAAATTTCCAATTTCATGACCTAGACCTCAAGGTCACTGAGGGGCAAGGGTGTAAAACGTAAGACCATTATCTAGAACAGGTGAAAGTATCAACTTAGGCTATCAATGGGTTAAAGAGATATGGGTGTTTAAATACCCTATAACACCCAAAAGGTGGACATGGACGCGGGTGCAAAAGCGGAGGCCGACACCGGGGTGTCAACAATAGCTCTTCCTGAAGGTCGTTCGGGCGAGCTAAAACAATGACTTCTTTCCAGAGGAGTGGGCGGGTGGGGAGGTGGCTGTTAGGCGGGAAAGAGGTATAATTTGTCAATTTTGAAACACCGAAGTAAACATTTTACCATTTGTGAGTGGAAAAATGTCATGGAAGTCATCACCTAATATCCAAAAGCATGTCCAAGTTATCTGCATATTTAACCCTCTAGTGGATTATCCTTTCAACGCATGAAGTATTTAGCCGGGCCACATAGTGCAGTCGGTCCGGCTTCTTACTTCCGTTTCTCCTTCCGCTGATTCAGGAAGGACAGTTGTCAGTTACTGGCGAAAGTATATGCACTTAGTACTGCTTAACCGCATAGAGGTCTAAGCCGGCCACAGAATAGTGTCGTAAGGTTAACTGACCGTCCTGGCATGATTTACAGACACTTCGGCCCCAAACCATCTCGGCCCCTAGACACTTCGGCCCCAAAACATCTCGGCCCCAGTCACTTCGGCCCCAGACACCTCGGCCCCAGTCATCTCGGCCCCTAGTCATCTCGGTCCCTGAGACATTTCGGCCCCGGTTGTATTTCCGATTTTGTTTTAGTATATGCATGTGTAATATTATCAGAAACGCTTTTCAGAGGATTGTCAGGCTTTGTTTTGCATTATCATTAAAAGTATACAGCTATTACTTTTGCAGTACCTTGAAAGAATGCTCACAAATTAATGTATAGCGAAACGGCTCTAAAAAATTCAATAAATTCATTGGCGCTGAAAAGACGATCCTTTGTAAATTCTTCAGGAATTAACATTATTAATTTGATCATGAGTAGCAATTCAGCCATCTTCGCAAGCCAATGGTACTAAGTCCAATTTGTTCCTTGCTACCTTTGGCCGTTGGCCTTTTCGTAAATCGAATTTCCCACTGCAATTGCATTTCATCGGATGGGAACGATTTCCATCACATCAAATCAAATTATCACATTTTTCGCATAACATGCGCTCTCATCGACAGATAAACTATCAAGTTTTAACCTATGGAATCCCAGAACGGACATTACCTTTCCGATATTTATCAGAAAAAAGATATTGAAACAATAAAAACCGTTGAGAATGAAATTGAATCAAATTTAGAAAGGGAACAAAAAACAAGAAAATCAGAAATGCAGGAATTTAAAATAAACAAACAGAATGGAAATTAATATAAGAAAAATAGAAAAGAAAATGAAACAAGCTACTTAGAAATGAATTTGAAACAAGAAAACAGAATTTAAAACAAGACAGCGCATTGTCTGCAAAGCAGCAGGTTAAGAGCGGTGGAGGGATTCGGGGTTAAGGGAATCTGTTGCGAGAGGTGCGGACCTGTCACCACCGATCTGCTAACTATGCTTTATGATGATATTTATTAAAGGAAAGATCACGATGTGATAGATCATTCATCTTCGCGATTATGAGTAAAATAGCCGTAGTTATTTAGATTAATTGCGGTTCGTTTTAGCCTGGCAAAAGTTTGCTCTTTCAAATTTACATTTTGCCAATTTTGGGTCATTTTTACACCGACTGAAATTATCTATCTATCTATCTATCTATCATTGTACACCCGACCGTGTCTGCCTGAATGTCTGTTTACAAAAATCCAGGTGTATACGTGGTATCGATTAATCAGCGATCATCGATTACTGATATACACGATCAATATAGGTGTGATTTCGGGAGTATTAATAAACAACGTACATGGACAAGATAAGGCTCAGGCCATACACCATGTGCGGAAATAGTAAATACTGAACTCAGTCTACACATTAGTTCAGACTTATCAGAGTTCTCTTCCCACTTTGTTTTAGATTCTTCATAAATCAAAGATTGTTTCTTCGAAAATTGCAGGATCGGCCGCGCAGACTGATCTGAGTCTTCGCATACCGTATGGTACATGTTCACGCGAAGCCCATAACTAACATTATCGCCGTCTGTCTTTTTTTTCGCGCTCTGTGACAACAGCGAAAACTGATAAAGGGTAAAAATATACTCCCTCGTCATTTTACCATTTCCAAATAATTTTTGTGACTTTTCGTTGGTCATTATATTATCATACCTAAATTCTATTTAAAAGTTCACAAAAAGTTATGGTTTAAGATAATTATGAATTAAAAGATAAAATATATCTGCAAAAATTAACAAAATCATGAGTCAGTAAGAAAATCAATATTAGGCCTGCATGGTATGATGTTTATATTATCGTTAATCTCCTACAGATGAAATAAAGAAAGAACGTGATGATACCCGGGTAATTTTCTCATTCGCTGACGGGATTGTTACCACAATCGATTTTATTTGGACCAGTTTAACTAGTTCGATTGCAGTCCACGATTCTTCCGGCTATGTTAAATACTTTCTATCACAATATTATGTCCTGTACCGATAACTAATATTCTGTTTTAACTGTTTCAGAGCTATCATGTAAACTTTCGTAAATATATAGCAAGGAAGCGAATGTAATTTTCTAGACGGATACCAGTGTCAAACTTTTATAAAGCATTCTAGATTATCTTTCTCAAAAAGTGACTTTGTACTTTGGCATCGAACGTATGTCCATACAGTTTTACTTTCTTTAGTATTTTCCGATTATGTGATATACGTTTTATATATTTAAGTTAAGTCACATTTCATCTCTTTCCTCGTCATCGGTAGTATTAATTTATAAGCTACATATAATAATGACCATTCTGTTGGTTACATATGTTAATTTCAATATATATTTACATATTGTAAAACTCAAATATAAATTCTCTTCTTTCCGTATATCCAGCCATGATGATTAAAGACGCCTTATCTTGCTCGTGTGCGTTTATTTATTGCTCATCGTTAAATATCACACCTGAGGTTATCATTCACTAATCGATGTCGCGTGTCACGATTAATCGATACCGCTGCTTACCTGGACGTTACGCAGGATGAAAGTCTTTTAAATAGACAAACAGAAGGAATATATAGACAGAGGGACGATCGGGCGAAAAACAATGATAGCAAAATTAGACAGGTAGATAGGTAGATAGATAGATAAATAGATAGATAAATGTCAAAACTGTATTTTGATGAAAGACCCTGACGATAGGAAGATCAACTTTCATATAAACTTCAGTTATTGCAACGCGCGTTAACGTTAAATTTTAGTTTCGCATTTTAGTTTTTAAAGTAATGTCGCTTTCAAGATATCGGCGAGTTCTTGAAATCACGATCATCAAATTGTCACTTTGGAAGTTAATTTTTCGATCATTGGCGAGGTTCTTGAATCCGATTCGCGAATATTAGCAAAACTGAAGGCGTTGCAAATATTAGCAAAAATGAAGGTACTCCGAATATTAAACAATTTACAGTTTATACGCATATAGCATTTGGTCATATCCTTTCTACCCGTCTAAAAATATGAAAGCCTTACAGTTTTAGTCCAAAGAGTCGGCATGGCACAATGTTTGGTATTGAATAAAGGAAATCATGGTATTTAACATTAAAAAAAAAAAAATAAATAGATATATATATAAATTATAGACGGCCAAGTCAAGTTTTAATCTGTCATTACAGAGAAAGCACAAACTGTCATGCTTGTGCTGAAATAAAGAGTCTCCAAGCACGGAGAATTTCTACCTCTTAGTTCATCACAACAAGTAAGATTAAATTTGAAAATCATGTGAAAAAGAGACATTAATTTACCCTGTAAAATATTGAAGGTTGGTTCTACCTGCCTACCAAAAATAATACAACAAAAACGAAGCAAAAAAAAAACAAAAACGAGAAACGTACCTCCACGCATTTGTGATTATTCGTTCTATGGATTTTAAAGTTTTAAAGAAAACACAGAAGATCCGCACGAACGCATCCACGACGGTTCCCGCAAGACTGAGGATGGATGCGGTCGGGCAATGGTGCTTGGTAACTTTCAGTGCCACACGGTCCTACTAATCTGGATAATAGTAGGGCAAGGACCTTCTATGCTTGCAGTATGTGCGGATCGGTGTTGTGTGGCTATTTACTCCCGGCTATCATAATCTCCCTTCTTTCTTCCTCTCTCTGCGTGACGGCTCGATATAGACTGAAATAATGCCGTTAAACACAAAACAACCAACCAAACAAAACTCGCAAGACTGAGCGGGTACTAAGCTCATAATCGAGCAGGATTCTATGGCTTTCTCGATGAATATTACTGTGAAAAAGATGTAAATATTTCAATGGGCAAAAAAAGTGAAAAATATAGAAATTAATTAAATTTGTCCAACTGGGGCCGAAGTGACTAGGGTTATGGGGCCGAGATGACCAGGGGCCGAAGTGACTAGGGGCCGAAGTGTCCAGAAATTTATTTCTAGGTGGGGCCGAGATGGTTTGGGGCCGAGATGACTAGGGGCCGAGGTGTCTAGGGGCCGAGATGGTTTGGGGCCGAAGTGTCCTGTTACCCCTGGCATGACCATGGCTGTTTACCGTGGACGTGAAGCAACAAAACAACACTCTCAGATTTCCCGTCATTCGATAAATAGGAGTTACATCAAGCTGTTTTCTTCTATTGTTCTGTCACAGTCTTCATTTAAAAGCATTGATTCTGTTTACTATTTTCATTACCATCCATATTGTCCACCTGAATAGAGGTTATGGTAAAAGCAAAATTTGCACTGGTGGGTGGGGTAAACCAATAGTAATATACTATATGATCGACCGGTTATGCATAATCAGCAATTTTAAAGGTAGACAAAAGCTAAAGAACAGTATATAACCGTTTTATCAACGACTTCTATGGATTTAGAAATGATGTTTAGGAGTGGCTTTCCGATCAAAAGTAGCTGTGCAGTGGTTAAAACCCTTCGAAAACAAGACATATGAAAAAAAATCAAGTTTCGCATTCTCGGATTTTGTCCTATTTTTAGTATGTTAAAAATGTAGGTCTTAGGAGTTTATTACTGCAAAGAAACCTTTTGTTGCAATTTGTTTTAGGTTCCCCCACAATTTGACTGGACTAATAGCATAAAAACATACCAAGCGAAAAGAGAAACGATGTCGACGGAAAAGATAAAAAGCGAGCATGCGTTAACACAAAAAGAGGAAATAACGCAAAGCCTCGCAAAACACTGATTTTTAAGAAATAAGGTTGAAAACATGTATTTGCTTTATATCTAGCATCTAGAACGGTTACACTGCTAATCATGTTCTCTGTACGGTCTCGTAAAATACAGGATCTTGAAATGTGACAGTGAATGGGTTGTGTTTAGATACAAGTGTTAACATGAATGGCTAAATACGGTATTGGTACATGTATAAGTTTTATGTTTAGCCACAAAGAAGTGTTTGCGTTACAATTTGCCAGCCTGCTTGCTTTTTTATATCAGCAGTACTGCTTTGCATTCAAGTTCTTTTTCTCAGTTCTTAAACAGCAAAACTTGAAATCTCAACAGTTGCAATATGCGACTTTCCGAGAGGAACATTTCAAGATACATGTATCTTAAAGTCAAACATCTAGTATTTGTGTATACTTTTTCGTTATATGACAAATGAATACCATAAAATCATCTTATTAAGCCAGTGAAACTTGTTTTAAATTTGTATTTTACGGGACATTAATGTGTACTTTATCGCACGATTTCTTCAGACTTCCCACTTGGAGAACATCCAATTTGTGATGACAATAACACTTAAATAACACTTACAGATAACTAAAACGTACCAGAACATCATTTTTGGCACCATATAGATTGCGAACTGGGCAACTTATTTTTGCGAACCTGAAATTTGACAAAATTTTCCAAGAAAACGAATTAAAATTACTGATAAAAAGAGCACATTACTCAGTCTAGGGCAGAGAATAACACACACACACACACACACACACGCACACACACACACACACACACACACACACACAAACACACACACACACACACACACACACACAAACACACACACACACACACTATAATTTAAATATAATTTCTAATCCCCAGGTTTGTCGGAACGATTTTTTCTTCAAAGAACTGCTGTTACATGTAAGTGTATTTTACGGGACACATTTCTGTATTATACGGGACAGCTCAAACGTCAATTTATTGCCTAAAAATGACCACGGTGCATCAGAGTTTCATTTTAACAATCAGTGGAAAATATTTAGCGCAAACATGAACGTGGCAAATTCAGTTTAATAAGTAGGTAAATACTAAACGAATATTTTGTTGAATCATGAAATCATAATATGAAAAACTCAAAAACTGAAAATTTCTCCGGTGTTTTCAATCTTTTGCAGCTTCCAAATGGACGTGTTCATGTGTATTTTTTAAAACGAACAAGACACTTTGCACTTTATAAGAGTATATCAGCTTCTTGCTGGGTCCCTTCTTGTACTATTCAGAACTGGTGTCCGTATAATACGTCCCGTAAAATAATTTTTATGAAACGCGAAACTTATTTTCCACGAAGCCTATTCGATAAGGGTTACGACAGTTGTCCAATGACCAGTAGGTGTTGTCTCCCTTCCGTGGCAGGCAATAGGTTGCTTTCTTGTTGATATACTGCACGCCTACCAATCGCTCTCATGCGAAACCACGGTTCAGAACGCCAATCCATGAGAGGAGTTTCCGGTTCTGCATGAGGGGAGACAAAATCGTAAACAAATTTGACATCGGCACAAGGTTTGAGGTATTTATTTTCTCTGAAAACTATTTATGCAAAACATAAGAATGCTATTTTGTCACATATACATTGGTACTTCGGCACATGAAAGGATTAGGTACATGGCCTTGCATTTTTCTAGATATGCATTTAGTACGGCGGAGCATGTGTTGAATGTCAATCTCGGCGATATATACATGTAGGGAAAAGTCGCATTCTCTTGCTTGATTTTGAGCCTCTGACCTTGTCAGTCGCAAAGAAGTGAACAGAACTACTGTATGCGTGAATCCAATTGTTGAAAGTAAGCTTTCCATGATGGAAAGTTTAGAATTTAGAAAATATACGCAAAAACTTGGCATCGTCAGCCCGGTTCCGCATGAGATAATAGAAAATATAAGGATTTTTTTATCAAACACAAAAACAGCTTCTGAACAATAATTGGATCAAAAATAACTTGAATTCTGTGATATATCATTATTTTATACATTGCAGGTGACTTTCTGGCTGTTTTAATCCCCGTTTGTTTGCCTTTGAGGCATGCAAGGGGGTTTGAAAGAGGGTTTGCAAAAGGTCATAAAAGACAAACGGGGAATAAAAATCAGCAAGAAAGTCATCTGCAATGTATAAAATAATGATTTATCACAGAGCTCATGTTAGTTTTGATCCAATTATTGTTCCGAAGCTGTTTTTGTGTTTGATAAAAATTCCTTATATTTTCTATTATCTCATGCGGAACCGGGCTGACGATGCCAAGTTTTTGCGAATATTTTCTAAATTCTAAACTGTCCATCACGATAAACTTACTTCCAACGTTCGGATTCACGCATATAGTAGTTCTGTTCACTTCTTTGCGACTGCCAAGGTCAGAGACTCAAAATCAAGCAAGAGAATGCGACTTTTTCCTACATGTATATATCGCCCAGATTGATCTTGAACACATGTTCCGCCGTACTAAATGCATATCTAGAAAAATGCAAGGCCATGTGTCTAATCATTTCATGTGCCGAAGAACCAATGTATTTGTGACAAAATAGCATTCTTATATTTTGCATAAATAGTTTTCAGAGAAAATAAATACCTCAAACCTTGTGCAGATGTCAAATTTGTTAACGATTTTGGCTCCTCTCATGCAGAACCGGAAACTCCTCTCATGGATTTGCGTTCTGAACCGTGGTTTCGCATGAGAGCGATTGGTAGGCGTGTACTGGGTGACTTTGGCTTGACTCGTGAAACACACCTACCAATCCATGCAATCGCTCTCATGCGAAACCACGGTTCAGAACGTCAATCCATGAGAGGAGTTTCCGGTTTTGCAGTAGGGGAGCCGAAATCGTAAACAAATCTGACATAAGCACAAAGTTTGAGGTTTTTATTTTCTTTGAAAACTATTTATGCAAAATATAAGAATGCTATTTTGTCACATATAGATTGTTTCTTCGGCACATGAAAGGATTAGACAAATGGTCTTGTATTTTTCCAGATATGCATTTAGTACGGCGGAGCATGTGTTGAAAGTCAATCTCGGCGATATGTACATGTAGGGAAAAGTCGCGTTCTCTTGCTTGATTTTGAGTCTCTGACCTTGTCAGTCGCAAAAAGTGACCAGA
Source organism: Ctena decussata (assembly GCA_963989385.1). Taxonomy (NCBI): domain Eukaryota; kingdom Metazoa; phylum Mollusca; class Bivalvia; order Lucinida; family Lucinidae; genus Ctena; species Ctena decussata. The sequence goes on from OZ022506.1 coordinate 46,852,569, forward strand.
TTTACTGTATGCGTGAATCAAAACGTTTAAAGTAAGCTTTTTGCGTTGGACAGTCTAGTTTTTAGAAAATATACACAAAAACTCGGCGTCGTCAGCCTGGTTCCGCATGAGATGATAGAAAATATAAGGAATTTTTATCAAACACAAAAACAGCTTCTGAACAATAACTGGATCTAAACTAACATGAACTCTGTAATATATCATTATTTATATATTGCAAATGACCTTCTGGCTGTTTTAATCCCTGTTTGTCTGTGTTTGAGGCATGCAAGAGGGTTTGAAAGAGGGTTGCAAAATGCCTAAAAAAGACAAACGGAAAATAATAACAGCGTAAAAGTAGTCATCTGCAATGTATAAAATAATGATTTATCAGAGAGTTCATGTTACAGTGTAGTTTTGATTCAATTATTGTTCAGCAACAGCTTTTGTTTCTCATAAAAAAATCCTTATATTTTCTATTATCTCATGCGGAACCGGGCTGACGATGCCAAGTTTTTGCGTATATTTTCTATATGCGAAACTGTCCATCACGGAAAGCTTACTTCCAACGTTTGGATTCACGCATACAGTAGTTCTGTTTACTTCTTTGCGACTGACAAGGTCAGAGACTCAAAATCAAGTAAGAGAATGAGACATTTCCCTACACGTATGTATATCCGAGATTGACCTTGAACACATTCTCCGTCGTACTTAATGCGTATCTGGAAAAATGCAAGACAATGTGCCTAATCCTTTCATGTGCCGAAGAAACAATCTATATGTGACAAAATAGCATTCTTATATTTTGCATAAATAGTTTCCAGAGAGAATAAATACCTCAAACCTTGTGCCGATATCAAATTTGTTTACGATTTTGGCCCCCTACTGCAAAACCGGCAACTCCTCTCATGGATTGACGTTCTGAACCGTGGTTCCGCATGAGAGCGATTGGTAGGCCTGTGAAAGACACTTGAAAAATTACGTTTTTTTCGGAATATCAAGGACGCGTCTTAACAAAATTTGAATGAAATAGATAGTAAAAAAACATTTATGACCTGTCAGTGTGACTGATTATGACGTACTTGGTGAAAAAAAACAAGCATTGTGAGTCTCATCCGAAACTTTGGGATGTATTGTTAAAGCTCGGACTCGTAGAATACATAGAACTCAGTGACAATAAACAATCATGAGTTAAAACAAGCATTGTGTTCCAACGTATACCCATTAATCACTAGTCGAAAGGACTCGATAAACAGCAACCTTTCCAATTAAAATTCTATTTCTTTCATGCCAAAAGTCAACAAGATAATTGAAAGTAAATTTTAACATGCAAAAAATGGGGGGGGGGGGGTCCTTCAGTATCAGGTATGACCATGTGAGTCTTTCCATGCATTGAATCAATATTATACCTTAAACATTTTAGGTAGTGGCAGAAACTTCAGAGCGTGCGCTTATTTGATTTAATCGACAACTCAAAATAAAATTATACATGTATTTTAAGCCATGACACCATTCGTTCCACTTTCTTGAGAATCAGTAAAAAACGTATTGCCAAAGTAAAATGCAAATTCCTCGGAGCAAATTTTCATTGCATTTTACTACTGTTATTGTTTTTATTATGTTAGCAAGTGATGTGAAGAATCAAATAAATGAGTGCCATTTTTTCTTTTGTTAAAGTTTCATACCGGTTTTCCCCCGGGGGTTCAAGGGAACGAATCCCTTACTTAAAAAGCTAGCCTCTCTGACCGAGAATCGAACGAGCCAAACTTTGATCTAAACGCGAACATAACCACGTCGCTCTAAAACCGGTATAACGAAGTAAAGTGAGCCCCATAAAATAACGACCCCGCCCCGGTCATAGTATTATGACTCCCCAAAGCAAAGTAAAACGACCCCTCGCAAAAATTGTGTTTCCCCATAGAAAATGACCCCCTGTCATTATTTTAAAGAAAAGTGACCCCCGGTCATATATGTAATATTATGATCCCTCTACACTTACTTAAATGACGATTTTCGAAGAAAAAAACGACTACGCCCCCCCCCCCCCCCCCCCCCGCACACACACACTTACCTTCCCTCCTCGAAATAAAGTCCCTACGAGTATACTGTACGCTTTTATCAATTTCAGCCTTACGCTCATTCAACAAAGTTAGCATTTAAAAATGATAGAAAAGCACGACTGGTCTTTGTGAACAGGTAACCCTGATGGCCCATCGTAATTCTAGATCGCACCATTATGGCTGTAGAATTGTGGAAAGCCTAAATCGCTCTTTTACATGTACTTTGTTTTGGGGCATATAGATAGTCCTTCAAAATGAGAAAAATCTTGCAAACCTTGAACTCTGAAGATCTTGACGATGTATTTAAGTAATTTTAAAGGTAAGATATACGGTGATTTGTTTGTACTGCTTTTGTACTATAGAAAACAGTATGCATACAATACAATATTTCAGATTAATCCACAGCTGACAGTACTTTCCTTTGAAGTTGCCAGTACTGATAAATCCCGATACATGTATTTTTATCATGTACAGTTATTGTGTAGTTATCATGTACAGTTTTGAACAGACCAATCAATTACAGAGCTGCAATTAAACAAACTTAGTGAACTCTGCTGTTTTCCTTTTAGCCACAGAAATATTCGTTAAGGGTATTCATTTGACTCCCCTCGCTTAAATGAGTCTCCACAACATATTTTATATGAAAATAATCCATTAAATCATATGATTGCATTAGATTCACCTCAGAGGTTATTGATGGTTACCAACTTTTTGTTCAGAAAATGAGCACTGAATTAAGGTCATAGTATTACTCTGCCATTTTCATTTTTGCCTCCCTTCTCAATGGGGACATCTCTTGAAAGCAGGAATTTACTCCTTGCTCCTTTAGGAGCAAATTCTTTCCTTTAAGAGTAGACCACTGGGAAGAGTTACATCATCCAGAGAAGCAATTCGTTCCTTTTGCATTAATGGCAGAAAAACTTTGATGTGTACCCATACATTTTAAAACGTATGTTGTGGTTACTCATCAATTAGGTGAGTCCCTACAACATAAGTTTTAGTAGAAAAATGTTAAAATTAAGCACTGAAACTTGTTGGTAATCCATATAAAAAGGCACACCAGCGAGGTTATTTCAGTAACACAACATTTGTTTTATTGAAAAAAAAACCCTCTATGTTCTGGGTTCTGAGTGATCATAAACAGCATAACTGGTAATAGAAAAAACACACTAAAACATACGTGATTGAAATAACCCAAACAAAACGAGATTAATGAATACCCTGAACAAACATTTCCTTGAATAGAACAGCAGAGCTTACCCAACAAAATTTGTTTAAGCTGCAGCCCAATTTTCTGTCTCTTCTCTCCTGTGTACAACCTTAAAATGAGACAAACATTCTGATTCAAATTTCCCTCTGATAACTCAAGCCGTTTCTGATTGGTCAGGTAACTGATGACCTTATTGCATCAGACAGGAAGGTCCATTTTCCAGGCAAGGTGAGGCAGGTTAAATTAGATAAAATAAATAAAGAAGATAAAATAAATTTTTTATTGGTTTTATTATTTGTTTTAGGTGAAAAGTTCATTAAAGCTGTGGATTAAAACAGATATATCCAATTCTTTTTGAGATGTATTAGTAAATATCAATACTGATTGTTAGATGTACAGGATGATTGGACTCGCCCTAAAGGGCTCGTCCATTATCCTGTACACCTAACAATCAGTACTGATATTTACTGATACATCTCAAAAAGAATGGATATATCTATTACATAGTACATGTTTAATGATATATATTTAGTAGCCCACCTTGACATCTTAGATAATTATGCTTTTCATGGAGACGAACTCAATAAGCTTATAGCTTTCGTTCAGGTCCTATTCACTTTAGTAATTTTGTGTATGTAGATATGTGATTTTAAGATTAAATATGTTTAAACTAGAAAACAGTAGAACACATAACATGAATGTTCTTTTGAATATTTTATCAGGGTGTAGAATAACTCTTAATTCACAGCTGACAGTACTTTTCTTTGAAGTTGCCAGTACTGATGAATTAGGACTACTGTAAAGATATCATGTACAGTTATCATGAACAGTTATTATGTACAGTTTTGAATAGACCAATCGATCATTACAGAGCTGCAATTAAACAAACTTCGGTTTTAGTAAACTCTGCTGTTTTCCTTTTGGCCACAGAAATATTTGTTAAGTAACGTAAGGGTATTCATTAGACCCCCCACACACACACACCTCACTTAGATGAGTCTCCGCAATATATGTTACATGTATATGAAAACTATCCATTAACGATTAAACCATATGATTGTATTAGACTCACCTCAGAGGTAATTGATGGTTACAAACTTTTTTTGTACCGAAAATGAGCCCTGACTTAAGGTCACGGTAAACTTTTGGGGAAAGCAAGTCTGCCATTTTCATTTTTGCCTCTCTTCTCAATGGGGAACATCTCTTAAAAGCAGGAATTTGCTCCTTTAGGAGCTAATTCTTTCCTCTAAGAGTAGACCACTGGGAAGAGCTGCGTCATCCAGAGAAGCATTTGTTCACTTTGCATAGATGGCGGAAAAACACGAATGTGTACCCATAAATGTATTTTAAAACATATGTTGTGTTTACTCATCAATTGAGTCCCTAAAAAAATTGTTTTAATAGAAAAATGTTAAAATTAACCACTGAAAGTTGTTGGTAATCCATATAAAATGGCACACCAGCGAGGTTATTTCAGTAGCACAACATATGTTTTAGTTGAAAAACTAGACAATCACTAAAGGTGATGAATGCCCCCGCCATATGCCACACTAGATGAGTAATGTATTAAGAGGTATTTGCGTGAAATTTTATCAAAATCGGTCAATGATAAAGGTGCTTGAGGGATGACAAATTTTTTTCTAGAAAAAAGCATCTGTGACCTTGACCTTGGCTCTACAACCCTGAAAGGTGAACTTGTCTAAGATATTGTCATACCTAAAATTTGTGTGACGTTATATCAAAATCAGTTAACAAATAAAGGTACTAGAACCTTGACAAAGTTTTACATGTATCTATAATAGCCTCTGTGACCTTGACCTTGGACCGACGATGCTGAAACGTAAATTTGTCCCAGATATTGCCATGCTAAATATTTGTGTAAAGTTATGTCAAAATCATTCCAGAGGGATGACAATGTATTTTCTAAAAATAGCAACCGTGACTTGACCTTGACCCTAAAATACTGGATCGCAAAATTTTCCAAGATATTGTCACACAAAACATTTGGGTGACGTTAAATCAAAATCTGGCAATGAATAAAGGGGCTAGAGGGATGCTAAAGATTTTTTAAAAGAGCGACTGTGACCTTGATCTTGAACCTGCAGTGCTGAAATGGTAATTTATTCAAGATATTGTCATACTTAACATTTGTGTGAAGTTATAACAAAATCGATCCATAAATAAGAGCGCTAGAGCGATGCCAAGTTTTTCGGAAAATAGCAACTGTGACCTTGACCTTGACCTTGATTCTTCCAACCTGAAACGCAAACTTGTTCGAGGTATTGTCATACTCAATATAGCTGTGACCTTATATCAAAAACAGTTCATAAATGAGGCCGCTAGAGCCACAACAAAAGATGAGCTTGTATATAAGCCAGTGAAATATGCTCAAAATATATATGTCATTCAAGGGGACATAATTCTGCACTAAAGACTGAATCAAAGTTCTGTTTCCTTTATGCACATGTTCAGTGCATGTCTGAACTGTGCTGCAAGTTTCAACTCCCTGCATCTAATAATGTAGGAGGAGTTGTGGAGACAAGAACAGTACTACAAGTGTAAAATATGGTCAAAATATGTATGTTATTCAAGGGGATATAATTCTGCAATTAAGACCTGAATCAAAGTTCTGTTTCCTTTATGCACATGTTCAATGCAAGTCTGAACTGTTTTGCAAGTTTCAACTCCCTGCATCAAATACTGTAGAAGGAGATGCGGAGACACAAACATTACTACAAGTGTGAAATATGGTCAAAATATGACATAATTCTGCAATAAAGACCTGAATTAAAGTTCTGTTTCCTTTATGCACATGTTCAATGCATGTTTCAAGTTTCAACTCCCTGCATCAAATAATGTAGGAGGAGTTGCGGAGACAAGAACAGTACTACAAAGTCTGACGGACGGACGGACGTAAGGACGGACAAGGGCAAAACTATATGCCCCTCCCCACTTCGTGGCGGGGCATAAAAAACCCAGCCTGTAAGTCATGGGTTCTGTTTGAACATACACAACATACCCGGTAATTGAATAAATGAGACTCTGAAACATATGTTATTGAAACAACCCAAACAATGTGAGACTAATGAACACCCTGAACAAAATTTTCTTTGTGATTAAAAAGAACAGCAGAGCTTACCCAACGCAATTTGTTTAAACTGCAGCCCGATTTTCTGGTCTTTCCTCTTCTGTGTACAACGTTAAAATGAGACAACCAGTCTGATTCAAATTTCCCTCTGATCACTCAAGCTGTTTCTGATTGGTCAGGTAACTGGTGACCTTAGTGCATCAGACAGGAAGATCTATGTTCCAGACAGGGTGAGGCAGGTTGAATAAGATAAATAAAAATAAATAAATAGGATTAGGTATATATTTCTATTGGTTTAATTATTTTTTATAGTGAAAAATTCATTGAAGGTGTGGATTAACCCTTTTTTGACCAGTGGACTTGTCCATTCTTATCATTCAGATAATCCCATTTCTAGTTTTAGGGGTTTCTGGTGAATATTTCCACTTTTATTGTACTTTGCACAGAAATTCCTGTAAGCAAACAATGTAGACCCTGATCAGACGTCGCGTTTTGCGGCGTCTGAACTGGGTCTGCACTGTTTGCATAATGTCCCCAAAACGGGTATCCGGTCTAAAAAGGGTTAAAACAGATATATCCATTTCTTTCTTAGATGTATCAGTAAATGTCACTTCTGATTGCCATGTGTACAGGATAACTGGACTCGTCCTAAAGGGCTCGCCAATTATCCTGTACCCCTGACAATCAGTACTGATATTTATTAATACATCTCAAAACGAATGGATATGTCTATTAAGTGCAAGGCTATTTTATTTTGAAGACTTATCAATATGCAGTGTGAAAGTACTTTTATTTTGGAAACTTATCTATGCAGTGAATACAAGGTTACAAGAGAATGTCCTATGACTGAGGTACATGGTTCCCAGTAGATTTATCAGTACCACGCTTGCCAACCATGAACCTCTTCATTTTTGTTTTACATGACTCTGCACATTTAGACATAATTTGTGTTTAGTTGAACAATCTTGACCACCAGTTAGCTATGTCATTCCCATGAGTTTGCTATGTCGTTTTTACGAGTTAGTGTCCTGTTCCAACAACATAGCTACGAGTTAGTATAACCAATCAAATTTTGTGTGATTTTGGGTAGTTTGTGGGCGGGAGCCAACCAAACACATTGCCACTTGGTTCAACTTGTTTTCAACTCAGTCAACAGATAAGAGAATTGCAACAGAGCGGACACGGTATTCTGCAGGCCATAATTATATAAAAGATACCATTGCTAGATGTGGAGTCATAATAATTATGACCTGGGGTCACTATTCATTAAATGATAAATAAGGACCGGGGGAGGGGGGGGGGGGCTTAATATCTTATAAGTATTGCAAAAGGGCGGGGGTATTATTTTTAATAGGAGTCAGTATTCTATTGAAAAGGGGTCACTATTTCTAAAGAATAATGACCGGGAGTCTTTATTCTATGGAGGTCACTTTACTTCGTTACACCGGCTTGTTCTGAAATGAAGTACAAGTGTACGATATACCTATACCCTGTTTAGACGACTTGTTGGAGTGTACGTTATCTCTAAGGGTCAGAAAATTGAACCATCTTCGTATGTTTTTTATCATGCAAGTAAATACCAAAAAGCCTGTTGCTAAGCTCTGAGATAACTTCGAGTTTAATCAATGCAATTTGAATGGCTAAACTTAGTTTTGCTTTTTTAAATTAGATCTGAACAACCGACTGTATTTTTTTTTTATCTGAAAAATTATTTCCAACTCCCAAGAAGTTATCGAAACTCGACAAATGTGTTCTAAGTTTACTAAAATATAAGGAACTGACATCCATGTTCAATGTATTTTACTTTACCTCTATTTTTTCCCAAAAATTTACAACACACCGCTCCTTTAAATTTTCGTCAGTTTCAAATGATTTTTTTAAGTTTTCAGTTCCATAAATCGAAGCAGACTGCAAAGTCACAGAGGGAAACGACCCGTGTGAAACTGGACCAGCAGACGTCAAATTTTCATGTGAGTAGTTAAGCACTGGTCTAAAAAGTTAGCGGTCTGGATTCAAATCTCGATTAGTGGAACGCTTTTCAAAAGGAGTTCCGTTGCGCAACGTGAACATTTATAATCACCCTTCTACTGGTTCCATATGATAAGGCCATTAAGCTTCATTGTCCATCCATCCAGGTGTCCGTCCGTCTTTCTGTCCGTCCTTTTATCCATCCATCATCCAACCATCCATCCACCCGTCCGTCCGTCCATCCATTTCTCACCTGAATGCAATCAAGAAGTGGATGGGTGGATGACTTGCGATTTTACGCAACAGTATTTCAGTCATACATGTATCAGAACGATGGGAGGATTATAATGAAAGGCTGTGTGCAATTGAAACCCGTTAAGGTTGGCAATCTTTCTGCATCCAGCGGGTTTCAAATCCGGGATCGCTAGATCAGCAGGCCAGCGTTTAATCCACTGAGCTACCGGGGCTCTCTCAACAAGTGACGTTGTTTATTTAAGAAATAGATTCCTGCTTACAGTGATTTGTTGCCCAACATATCACTGGTTGGATGTCAGTCATGATGTGGATATATCACGAGCGCGAAACGCGAGTGATATATTTACTGACGACTGCCCGACAACCAGAGATATAGTGGGTAACAAATCACTGTTAGCAAGAATCTATTTCGATTGTACATGTAACATGCAAGAAACGACGAAAATACAAGAGTTTCTTTCAGATTTTTTCAGTTTTCCGCCATGATAAAAACGAAGAAATCCCGCCAACAACTTTGTTTGAGAGGTGTTAAAGTCTCCATAGTCCTATCAGTGGTAAAAACGCCTAAACGCAAATCATTGTAAATTGCGGTTCAACCTTCACGTTTGGTAATAAAATGTGGGTTGGTGTGCATATATTGAGGCATATAACTGGCAAAAAGTAGAGAAAACAAGTTTTTGAAAAGTAACAAATCGCTCTACAAAATACAGTTTCCTGTTCTGGTTTCCCGTCTAGCAATGCTATATAAACATAGGCGGAATACTGATTGGGAATCCACGCATGTACATTGTATTTTTACCATTTTATGAAATCGAAAGTAGGTCATTTTAGTTGCCAACTAAAATGACCCAAATAAGTTTTTAAACCCTTTTTATGTGAAACTCATAGATGTTTTTTTTTAAAGCTGGCTAATCACGGTCAGGTGCAATTACGAAACTATAATGAGAACCTCCGAAACCGTCTTACTGTTACGCGTCCAAGCATGGTAACAGTAGCCGCCCATGGATTTCTGCCTTAAGGCTGAAAAGGTCAAATTAGTCAAAGAATATCTACTTATACGTACACAACGTTGAAAAAAACGTCATATCAACGTCGATGCAACGACGTTACATCGACGTCGATTCGACGTTGTTTTAGCGTTGTTGCTATCTGTTAAGCTTACCTTCTCATCAGAGAGAACATAAAAGATCACTGAGGTCAGAATTAAAACCAAACACACAATTTTTATAATAATTTTCCTTCTACCTCTCGAAGACATGTCCGCAGTATTGACTACAGAAAATCCAATTTTACCTGTTGCACGTTAAATCGTTTTTTAAATCACACTGTACGGGGCGTAGTACGCGCGGAGATAACTGATACAAAGTCGATAAAGCCACGAGTTCATCGATTTTGTGACCCAGGTGGATGGATGAATGACTTGCGATTTTACGCCCTTTTCAACAGCATTTCAGTCATATCAGGACGATGGCAGGATGATATTGAAAGGTTGTGTGCAATGGAACCCCGTTTAAAGCAGGAAAATTCTCTAGCAGTATGCCAGCGCTTAACCCACTGAGGTACCGGGGCTCCTGACCCAGGTGGATGTGAAACAGAAAATCAAAAAATTTGTCTTTTTATTAAGAAAAAAGGCAAAAAAAGCGGAAAACATGGTAGTGTAGCTGCCAATAGGAACATTGCATTGTGTTCCGCCATTTTTCGAAGGAAGACCAATTTAATGACAAACCTAGTGACTGGTATAGGGTCATGTCTTCAGTCTCTTTTTCATAAAGGGAGACAAATTTGGTGACCGTATGTTTGTTTCCCCCCATCCCAACCCCCGTGTCACAAAACATTCCTCCAAGAAGATCAAATTCTTTCCTTAAAGAGTTAATCTTAAATGAGGGAAATGGCAGAATTGATTCATTCAAAAATACAGTCATTTGACCAGCTCCGACGCATCCGTATATATTCGTTCACCTCAAAAAATTATTCTACCGTTGAGTCGAGACTACTCCACTAATAAGTTCAAGAAGACGTTAAAAGGACCACATAGTTCATATACAAAACAGGTGCAGTCTGGTCTTACACTTACACTGTATTAAAAACACCTCGGCTCACATGTTCAGCAGGAGAACGTCCAATGAGACGCTGAATTGTTCTGTAATGGCGTGCATTCATAAAAAAAAAAGCAAGATTATGCCCGATATAATGCATGTAGCTTTTATGACTAAAGTCTTTAACGCTAATAAAACTATTTTTGTACAGAGATTGCGTGTAATGAGCGGTGGTTTTAAAATACGGGAAATAATTCACGGTGAAAGAGAGTTGTTTCTATCAGACAGTAGTTTCCCCCTGGCGCACCTAAGGCGTAACTAACATTAGCTTATATTTTTAAAAGTTTTAAATATCAAATATTAACATTTATTATATAACCTATAAATAAAGCAATTTTTATTGGCTCAGAGCTGACTTCAACCCATTTAATATGTTGTTATATTCACTGGCCTGGGGTTATTCCCATTGAATTTGATCACGTGCATTGGAAACAAAAGGTAGACTGGTCTCATATTTTTGCAGTATGCTTTAAACACTATATAGCGAAATGGTTACCAGTATCTTTTGCATATAACAAACATGGCGGATGTCACAGTCGCTTAGAGCAAGCCATGCAAAAAACACAGATTTACAAAACACAGATTTGCAATCCTTACTGAAAATAAATTGCAATTTTGTTTTTGTTATATAATAAAACAATTGTTGACTATGGAGTCATTGGATATGATGTGATATTCACCAGAAAATATCTAATATTGACCTCGGCTATCGCCTCGGTCAATATTTACTAGTTCTCCGCGTTACAACGTATAGCGGAGAACTTATGTCTTAACGGACCGGTTTTATAACAGGTTTGAGCAGCGTGTAGTCATATGACAGGTGTCATATAAAGGCTTGGGCGGGAAATAGTTTTTCAGTTCTAAGCGAGATTTCTACCCGAACACATCGTTCGACAGTCGAAGTTTTAAATTTTGCAAAAGTTTGTATTATAATAATTTTGTGAGACTTTTGTTATGTAGAGTGAGACAACACTCTCTAGATCGAGGGCACTTGTTTGGGATTTAATACCTGTAATCCGAAGTAGGGGATCATTCGTTGGTTACAGAGTGGTTTTGTACTTTGGGTTTCGGCATTTTGACAGCTTGTGCAAATGATCTTGCTGGTCTTGAGCATGGATAAACCTACCTCCCCCTTCCTAAAAGGGAGTAGGGTTGGGTAGCCCGCTCGCAGCGATAAACGTTTCATAATAAAGTCTCCTAATTCGCAATATATAATATATGTACGTGATGTATTTTCAAAATGATAAGTATATTTGGGAATAACGCTAAAAAGCAGTTACGTATTCAGTAGCATATCATGTCATATGAATGACGTTGTGTCCATCATATACTTGTTTCTATGGAACCACTGTCGACGTATAAATCTTGCTATCTGCAAAGAAATCTTGTCTTATTTCTTTATATTAAGGTGCGGTTTAAGACTGGACATTTTCTGATGAATATCACATCATATCCAATGTCTCCGTAGTCAATAATTGTATAAAAAAGAATAATATGTAATTATTGATACAGATGGTGGACAAAAGTGTTCGTTAAATCGTGACGTTGCCGTTAACTTCAGTGCATTTCCACTTTTGCTGAAAAATTAATTATATGAGAAGCATAAAATATACCATCATAAAAATTATACTATTGTGTAGCTAAATAATTTATGCAATATACAAAAAATTTTTTGTATGTGTGCGATCTCTAGTTACAGAGTTGTGATTATTTAAAGATCGCGTAAATTTTTAAACCCTGTTTCCATTGACGTCAATGGTGACGTTAGCAATATTTACCGCAAGAAAATACTTAAATGAGGTTAAAGTCGTGCCAAATAGAAACTAGAGATACCAGGAAAGCAAGAAATTTAATTATACTTCACAAATAATATAGCTATTGGTGCAATTCTCATGTATATAGGTAATAAGATTTAATATTAAAATTATAATATTTAAGTATTAAAATTTAAGATGTAATTAATCATAATTAATTATTAATATTTATATTTAAGATTTAAGTAATAGGATTCTAAATTTAAACATTGACATTTTAATTATAATATAGAAATTAAGTTTATACTGGCTGGAGTCCAGTGACGGCCGCGTACCAGTGTCGGCCGTATTCGTTTTGCACGCGCAATATTGTATTTGTTGCGTTAAAAAATGAAGGATTATAAAGAAGCCGAAATGAAGTGGCTACAAAAAGGATCGACATGGAGGCAAACGATAAACAACTTCCCTAGGTACCCTCTTACCGACATCATTTCTTTCCGGGGGACTATGACACCCTAACATTGTAGGGTCACCTGGGTTTGTATACCGAATGCGTTCACACGGTGAAAATGTGATAAAGACCAAGTCTTAGAATGGCAAATGATAATTTGATGTTTAGATTCCCGTAAAGCTTTTGATGAAAACCTTGATGGTCGCCACTGGTACGGAGCGTACGTGTTTTGTTGCGTGTTAGTGACTGATTTTAAGGACCTGTCACAGGCACATGTAAAAGTCTACTTCAAAAGTAAATTGTATGATGGTTACCCTTAATACATTGCGATTGAAAGACAAAATTGAGCCGCGACACGACAAAACCAACAATGTAGTTGTGTGCCAAGTGAAGACTCAGATCAGCTTTGGCAATCGCCCAGTTTGATCAGACTCTTTGTTTAGTGCTCAAAGGTCAGCTAAGGGTCTAAGCTACCTCCATGAGGACAGCGAAGACTCTGATCAGACTGGGCGGATGCCCATGCTGATCTGAGTCTGCGCTGGGCGCACCACCATATTGTTGGTTTTGTCGTCTCGCGGCTCAAATAATGTTTGTAAATTTTCTTTCATATTCATTGATCTGATGCGTAACCAACCTTTTCCGACACGTTTCCCATATTTTTTTCCTGTCGGCATCTTTTCCTGTCGGCATCTAGTACACCTTCATGACGCGGAAAGAGAACCTGTCAAAACGAATTGCATTACGGACATACAAATCTATAAGCTATTGCATGAAATCCCCGATTACTTTGTTCGTTTCGTAGACAAAGTTATATTATTTTTTAAACCCCAAACATGCAAGGTTTGTTTACCTTTTTGGCTCCTCCATATCGGAACCGGAAGACACTCTCTAGGCGTGAAGAAAGATTAACCAAAATACTGACAAACTAATTATCAGGATTAACAAGCATAACAAAAATTGCTGCCACTGGTCGCAAACCTGTATATCTAAGGAATAGATTATAACGTATAACTGAAAAGGTCCACTCTATTTTTAAGTGTGTGTGTGTGTGTGTGTTTGTGTGTGTTTGTGTGCGCGCAGATTGATTTCAGTATCATGGCACAAGATCTTTGTATGCTGTGCCACTCCTCAAACGCTAGAGTAACGAGTAAATAATTATAGTTATGTCTGGTAGTGTAACAAACCTCTCCCCCACCCCCACCCCCACCCCCCTATACTCACCCACCACCACCAAGAAATTCACAAATTACAAGCTCATCAGCAGTACATGAGTAACCATAATATAGCGACCTGGTGACCTGGGGCTGGCAACTGTGGGATTGCCTTCGCTTGCTAGCGGCAGGTTCCCTTGTCAATTTTGTATGGTTATTGCAACCGCTGTGTTTAGTCAACAAAACATCTTCCATGCTTATTTGATAATAATTTGAGACACGACATGACAAAACCAACAAAGTGGCATGCGCGCCATCGAAGTCTCAGATCAGCCTGGGAATCTTCCCAGTCTGATCAGAGTCTTCGCTTTGCGCTTAAATGGTAACTAAGGGCTTGAGCTACCTGCGTGCGGACAGTAAAGACTCTGATCAGACTGGCCGAATCCAGGCTGATCTGAGTCTTCGCTGGCGCACATGCCGCTTTGCAGGTTTTGTCGTGTCGCGGCTCAAATTATTACATTTTGTTGTTATTACTCATATACTGTTCACAAAAAGTCGGGGATAATCAGCTTTGAAAAATTGTTGCATCTACAGCAAATGAGATGTCCTGAAACGGTAACTGTCGATCAGATAAATATCCGTTAAGACAATTTTCATGAAAGTTTGGACGATATTATCCTGTCACGTGATCTGCATAAAATTTGTTTCAGACAGGAGCTCAGGACCATAATGTGGTAAATTCGAACAACAATTCATTCCAATATTTCAATTAAGCTAACCTTTTAATGCAATTACAAGTTTTGTATGCTAAAAGATTTTTTTCTTCTCCAAAACTGACATTTGGAGAAGAAAACCAGAAAACAAAAATCGACAGGTACATCAAGTCACCGAAAAAATTAGACGCTAATGGCATGCACTCTTTATTTTGACGAAACAGTGTGTTAAACCAATTTTCAGCTTGATAAATGAATCATGGCGAGTGTTTCTGTGTAAATTTTGTAATCTAAAAAGGATCTGTTGCAATACCAGGTTCGTATTCTGTCTAATGGGCCAGATACACGGTACAACAAGTAATATATAACAATTAAGTTATATGAAACTTTTTGTTTCATATGCCTTACACTGATACACGCTACAACAAGTAATATCCCATTTCACTGGCCCATTCTCGTATATATGTAATCGGGTTTCAATCTCTTCATCACTCCATTTCTTTTCAGATTTCTCTTATCCTGACATTTTAGAACAACTAGAGTTGGTCATGCTTCTTAAAGATTTACTCCTCTGATAATAATAACCAAAAAAAAAAAAAAAATAAAAAAAAAATAAAAAAAAATGATGAAATATTTCATGCAGTACCTCCGACATGATCTAACTATACATTTGAAATAGAGTTTAGATGGTAATATTCGCTAAAAGTGACTTTAAACAAAAATAAGATAAATTTTAGACGATCGCGGACCGCGCTCGAAATCGCATTATTGGACAAAAATAATTTATTCATACGTCACAATCACGTGCACGAATAAGAAAAATACCTGTACATGATCACATGACACACATGGTCAAAACCGATACTCTTACAGGCCGTGAGGAAATAGGTAATTTGCATTTTAATTTGAAGATTATTTTTCATTCCACATTTATCGAAAAAAAAAAAAAAAAAAAAAAACGTGCGTTTTCTCAAAACTTGTACGGTTAATTATGAGACTGTTACATATTGATTAACGATTTTTTTCTAAAATATTTGTTTCTGAAAACATAAAATAAACGAGGGAGACAATCTTTAATGTTTACAAACATTTGCTGAGTCATGACCCTTTGGCCTGGCTTCCCATTGGCCGGGAGGGAAAAGTTATATATTTCAAGTTGGATGAAGTAGGACATGCTCTATACTAAACCGAGTAATATGTTACTCCAAAAAGTAGTAGGTTTCTAAGTTTTTGAATGCGATACACGGACAAACTTGAAACATGTTTCATGAATTGCATCGTGTATCATGGCCTTAAAAAGAATTGCATGCAGACCAAGAGACAGGATACACCATCAAAATTGTAATGCAAAATGTCTTAGCGAATATTTGTCTGATGGACACTAGCCTTTTCAGATGAATTTGATATGTAATAGTTATACCATGGTTTGTCCGCCTGTACGAGGAGATAATCCACGAGCTTTAGCAGGCTAAAAACCATAGTATATCTATTTTATACCACCCTTACCAGTGTAGACCTTTCTCATTGCGAAATGTTGTAACGGCGTCTGGCTATTGGGTGTTATTTCTTCATAACTAGTGTTGTATTTTCTGTTTTCATATCGTAAACACGATCTTGGGTTCGGAACGAACCATGGTCGAATCAAATGTGTGTCAACTTCGCATCACTTTGTCCATGTTAATACGGTCTGACAGCAAGATTTCACTGTTAGATTATAAAGTTCTAATGCTAAATGAGGTAAGCATACCCTTTTTAGTTTCTTAAATCCATTTTTGTAGCTGTATTTTGCGTCTTTTCCTGCTCAAATGTTCGATCTCTGAGCTGTCATTCGCGCTTGTTTCGCTTCAATATAGACTGAACCATAAGTGCCGAGTAATCCCGCATAAGTTGCTAAGCGCGCGCTGGCCTTGTGCTGGTTTCCGATTTCATATACTTTTCTACAGTAGGCGCAATAATATCTGGAAACCCCTCTACACTATAAATACTGCAGCGCAGACGATTCGGTTCTGTTGCTGAATGTTTTGCAACCTGTTGAGCTTTCACTCAAACAGTGGTAGCTACCTAGCTGTTCGCCTAGCTTGGAGTATTTAGATATTTGATCTAAACAATTTGTAGGCGAAGTATGCCTCTCAAAAGACGTAGACTTGGTCCGAAAGAGGTCTCATAATCTTAATGTTTATTTACATTACCCCACCATACTACTCTAAGCTGTGCGCCTAGCTTGGCGGAAAACCTTCTCTAAATTCTTTCACTCTTCTTATAAGCGAAGTTGACACAGGTTCACCTAAAGTACACTGTAGAAAGCACTTTAATTATTTAATGACCACTCTTAGCATAAAATATTGTCTGTTTGTGTAGTTTTTACAATAAGTGTACGTTGCGCCGAGCTGGGCGTTGTCCGCCAAGATAGGTGAAAGTATTATACTGTGGATTAGCACAATTATACAAGTGTTGTATGAGTTCAGATGTGGCCCTCTGATGGTCAGTTGATGTAACAGCTCTGCAACGATCGTGTCTTTGTGATTTCAACCACAGAATTGGAAATTCCACCTACCTAGGTGAAGCTCCTCCTTGCTCGGCGAAGCTACACCTACCTAGGAGAAACTCCGCCTACCTAGGCGAAACTGTTATAACTTGAAGATTAATGTAAAGGCACAATGCAATGTATCCTTAAGGTGTAGGTCTTATATAGTAGACTTATTTCTTTCATTCAGAGTGTTCATTCAATCAAACGTAGGTGTAACGGCAATCTTAAACTGTGTTTTATTGTTCATCGTAAGGGACTGAGTTGTTTAACTGCAAGTGTTAGGGACTAATTTAAGTTATATTGATCGTAAGGAGATTGAGTTATACAACTAACCTCAATTATTAAGTGGAAGTGTTTACGTCTCTAACAATATTTATCGCCTCAATTAAGTATACTTGCAACTGCATGTTTGTATAAATTCAGGCAATCACATACTTTATATGATTGGCGGTATAAGGATGGTTTAAGGTTTCTTGTAAGTCTTTTGCATTAATGTTGATTCGTACGTCTTGTTAATAACTTAAGTATTCAGAACTGCAATTGCAGGTATTGGAATCTTTAGCTGCAACTACAGATATTTTGATAATGTTGCTCTATAGCTGCAACTGCATAGATAGGAATTTATAACTGCAACTGCAGATTTCTGAAAGTTTAGGTGTATTCATAGTAATAGTTCATGATATACATCCCTTAGTCATATATAAAATTTAATGCAATTCATTTGTTAAGGGCATAAAGAATAAATATAAAAACTGAACTAATGGCTTGGTATCTATACACTTCCACGTAGTATTGAGCACGACACAGGTCGAACTCACTTAAGAAGTATTGTGATAGGTGATCACCAATCCTGACATTTCAAGAATATTTTACTCATAGCTTGACCAGGTGGTCCCGTTGCAATTTGGTGTCAGAAGTGGGATGAACAAAAGGAAAATTTAGGAAGTCTATTTCTGTTGTAGTACGTACGGCATGTTGATGTGAGTAGACTGAGAAGCTGCTTGAATAGATAGTCCACTGCTAAATCTCTGGAGATAGTGAAAATTAATCCTGTTGTTTGGTCTTTGCTATTGTGGAAGTGAATAGACTTAGCATTGATTCAAATTTAAAATATCAAAGATGGCCGACGGAAATAACTTAGATAATTCAGCTGCTGGGGAGCCCTTAAATTACCCCTCCACCTCCCAGCAAAATATTGCTAATGAGACATTTGATGATACTCATTCAGTTGCAAGTTCCGCTAGTACATTGCAAATGTCTATGCTAGAAAGTAAGATGGAATCTGAAATGACAAAAATGAGTAAGATGGTAAAAGACACTGTATCGTGTCTTACTGAACTTATGAACCGAAAACTCAATGAGGTAGATACCAAATTTAATAATTTACTTGCTGATGTAATACCAGGCAGTCATAATACTAATGTCAATTCTTCTGATGCTCAACCTTTGCAGAGTAATATAGGTTCTGGTGACACTACTACCACTGGTAGCTCACAATCGAAGGGAGATAATTCACATTTCAGAATGAAACCTCAAACTTTTAATGGTGCTAGCGACTTTGAGGAATTTCTCTCTCAGTATGAGATCACATGCGAAATAAATGATTGGCAATACAAGGAGAAATCTTTGTATTTGGCAAATTGCTTGACTGGAGATGCACGCTCCATCCTAAGCGAGCATGATCATGATGGAAAACGTGACTATAACACCCTTGTGGAAAAACTGGCAAACAGGTTTGGTTCAGTGAATAGGTCCGAAATATACCGTACACAATTAAAGTCCAGGGTTCGAAATAAGGGAGAATCTATACCTGAGCTCGCTCAAGCTGTCAAGAAACTTGTACGTCAGGCCTATCCAGGTGTCACTAAGGAGGTGATTGAGACGTTGTCTGTTGATAATTTTATTGACGCCTTGACTGATTCAGAGATTCGCTTGCGGGTTAGGGAGCTCGGACCGAAAACACTAGCTGATGCTGAAAGAACTGCTTTGCGTTTGGAATCTCATAAAATTGCGGATAAGCAGCGCTCACGATTAGTTGGTCAAATAGATTCTGACAATAAGTTGGTCAATAATCAAGATAAGGGGGAGTCAAATAAGCAACTGAAAGCACTTGAAAATTCACTAGATTTGCTTACCAAACAGGTGAATGACCTAAAATCACAAAACCGGTCACATAATAACAACAGGTTTACAAATGTAAAGTCTCAAGGCAATAACAATAGGTATAATAGGTCGCCTCAAAGTAATCCTCCTCCATCTAATGGCAATCAATCAAGGTATACCGGGTCCTATAGAGGCAACAATTCTCACCTTAATAGGACTCCATCAAATTATCCAAATCACCCCACACAAAGACTGCGAGCTGATGCCAATAGCTTTGTGCCGAGAAACAGGGGAAACAATGCTAGGCAGTTTGGTGACAATAATGTAAGAAATAGAAATAACCAGGGAAACTGGAACCAGTCGGTTTGGGGGGCCACAACCCGACGGCATTAAACAGGCCCGCGGAGGTACCACTGAGAAGTATGGAGGATGGTTATTTTGTTGCAGGCCGTATTTTTGGCAGTTCTCATGCTTTTCCTGTTGATACTGGCTCATGTTGCACTATTCTCAGTAAAACATTGTTTGACAGATGGCCACAAGAAGTGCGACCAAACTTAACCCCTGTCAACCTATATTTAGTAACCGCTACAGGTGAAAGTTCACCTTTCTTTGGTAAAGCTGAAATAGAAATTACCCTTGGTAGCCAAAATCTTTTGCAAGATGTACTAATTGCCGATGTCAAAAATGATGGAATCCTTGGTATGGATTTTCTAACAAAACATAGGTGTGACATGTTTTTGAGCAAAAATCATCTTCTTTTAAATGGTGAGAAGATATCCTGTTTTCGTAGCAGCAATGATATTACACCTACCTGCTGTCGAATCGCTATCCACGAGAACACTGAAGTACCACCTGAGTGTGAAATAATCGTGCAGGGCAGACCTTTGGATAGGGTTGATAAAAATAGCATTGGTGTACTTGAGGCCACTGAAACTTTTGTTGATCGTAGTGGACTGTTACTTGCAAAAGCTTTAGTAAGTCCTGAATATGGCACTGTTCCATTACGCATTATGAATTTGAGTGACAAGCCTTTCAAGTTATACAAAAATACTGTAGCAGCTATTTTTGAGCCGGTAGAAACGGAAAAATTGGAGACTGTCAACTGTCGAAGTACTGATTCAACTCTGACTAAAGAATCTTATTCTCATATTGATGAGCTTTTACATGAAAGTTCTTCAAACTTGAATGAGTCCCAAAAAGGAAATTTGAAGTCCTTGTTGTATGAATACCGAGACCAATTTTCTAAATCCTCTCACGACTTAGGCTGCTCGAATTTAGTGGAACATACCATAAAAACTATGCCCGACTGTAAGCCTGTGAAACTTAGACCCTATAGAATACCCCTTGCTAAGAGAGAATTTGCCGAGAATGAAATTAAGACTATGGCTGAGAAAGGGTTAATCGAACCGTCTCATTCAGCTTGGAGTGCTCCCGCTGTATTGGTTCCAAAACGTGATGGAAGCACCAGATTCTGTATAGACTACAGGCGTTTAAATCAATTAACAATTCCAGACAGTCATCCCTTACCTAGAATTGATGACACCTTAGAAGCTCTTGGCGGCTCAAGTTGGTTTTCTACTTTAGATCTAAAAAGTGGATTTCATAAAGTGAGCATTGCTGAGGAAGATAGACCAAAAACTGCTTTCTCCATACCAGGCAGTGGCTTGTGGCAATGGCGTGTTTTGCCTTTTGGACTGATTAATTCGCCTAGCGTGTTTGAACGCCTCATGGAGAGGGTATTTGCTGGTCTAACATTCCTCATCTTGCTCATATATTTAGATGACATTATTGTCTTCTCAAAAACTTTTGAAGAACACTTGGAAAACTTAAGGGTGGTTCTTGAAAGACTCAAGGAAGCTAACCTTAAACTAAACCCAAAGAAATGTAGCTTACTCTGCAGAAAGGTTAGTTTCCTTGGCCATGAAGTGTCTGAAGAAGGTATAGCTACTGATCCATCAAAAGTAAAAGCTGTAAAAGAATGGCCACAGCCAAAATCGGCAACTGAGGTTAGACAATTTGTTGGTCTGGCCTCGTATTATAGAAAATTTATACCAAACTTCGCCACCATTTGCAAACCCTTGCACAGACTGACTGAGAAAGATGCTAAATTTACTTGGACTGAGCAATGCCAGAATGCCTTTGACACCATAAAACAGTTATTAACTAGTGCACCTATTCTTAGTTACCCATTACTTCAAGGACAACCGTTCCTGCTGGACTGCGACGCATCTAATGTTGGCGCAGGGGCTGTCCTGTCCCAGATACAAAATGGAGAAGAAAAAGTTATAAGCTATTTCAGTAAATGTTTGTCCCGATCCGAGAGACAGTATTGCACAACCAGAAAAGAACTTCTGGCTGTGGTCCTAGCTGTAAAACACTTCCATCACTATTTGCTTGGTCAAAATTTCACAGTTAGGACCGACCATGGGTCTTTGCAATGGCTCATGAGATTTAAAAATTGCGAGGGGCAAATTGCACGCTGGATTGAGACCCTTTCAGCGTACACATTCTCTGTAGTTCACCGTGCAGGCAGAGTACATAACAACGCTGATTCATTGTCACGTAGACCATGTCACAATAATCAATGTAAATATTGTGACCGATATGAGAAGAGATATCTTTCTGACACGTTGACTGACTTGAATAAATTAGCAGAAGAGGCAGGTGCTGTGAAGAGTATTGCCTCAAATGAAGGCAACTTAGAGGGTGAAGAAGTCACTCTCCTCAGTATTGGGCATGAACATGAGGTCGGTCAACCCAGTGACGGGATTGGCTCCTACATTGTTCAGCCTCTTGATGGTACCATCCAGAAAAATGATTCGTTTGATGACCAGGACCAGAATCCTGAACATCATGGGCCCACTATGAATGACGACCAATCCAGTGGTAGAGATGCGCGCCCTACCACTTGTTTAGGACATAGAGTAGCAGAGGTGCTCTCTTCGGAGATGTCACATGGAATGTCCCAGATCGGGGTTCCTCACTTCACACATGCAATGCTTAATTCTGTGTGTGATGGGGTGGATGCAAAAACTCACGAAATTAGTAATAGTCGTCATGAACATTGCTGTTGCAAAATGACAGCAAATGATACTGAAGATTGGTTAGATTATTTTGAAGGCGAGTCATTGTTTGAGTGTTTGTTTGAGAATGGGGAAATTTCAGATGGAATGTCAGTTGCTCATGCTGGCATGGCAACTATGGGAAGGGCTCCAAGTGACAAACCTAGGTGTCCTTGTGAGCAAACGGCTATGACAAGTACAAACACTCAAAACCCTGACAGTCTTCAAAATCATCAAGGGTGTATATACAGCACTTGTAATAGAAAATTTTGTATGCATACCAGTCAACAACCTGGTGGATCTGGCCAATCCACATCTTCCTGTGATGAGTTAAAGGAGAACTTAGATATGACACAGGAAAATATTCGATTGCAGCAGGAAAATGACACTGTGCTAAAACTCCTGCTTCAATGGAAAAGAGAAGGTGAAAAACCTATGTGGTCTACGGTGGCGCCATACTGCCATGAACTCAAAACCTACTGGCATGAATGGGATACCATAGAACTCCGAGAAAACATTATATATAAGAAGCGCTTCAGTAATATTGGTAACAATGTTGAATACCTTTTCCTTCTGCCAGGGGCTTTGAGAAAAGAAGTTTTCCGACAGTTACATGAATATGAAACTGCTGGACATTTGGGTAGGAGAAAAACATATGATAAAATTAGAAAGAGATTTTACTGGTGCGGTATGTATAAAGACATATCATACTGGTGCAGAGTTTGTTCAACCTGTGGGGCTCGAAAGCAGCCCCATAGAAATGCAAAGGCACCTATGTGCAAATACAATGTTGGTTATCCACTCGAACGTATCGCAATTGATATCTGTGGCCCTTATCCAGTATCGAAACAGGGGCACAGATATCTGATGGTGGTTTCCTGTTATTTCACCAAATGGGTGGACGCAATACCCTTGAAAAACCAGGAAGCGACATATGTGGCGTCAAAATTGGTGAACAAATTTATATCCATATTTGGCGTCCCACTTCAATTACATACCGATTTAGGGGCGAATTTCGAGTCAAAGGTGTTTAAAGAGGTATGCAAGCTTCTGGGTATTGATAAAACAAGGACCACTGTTCGAAGGCCCCAGTCTGATGGTATGGTTGAGAGGGCGAACCGTACTATCCAAAATATGATATCATCATATATTTCAGACAAACAAGATGATTGGGATGAACATTTACCTCTACTTATGTTGGCATACAGATCGTCTGTTCATGAAACTACCGGGGTGTCACCTGCAATGATGATGTTTGGCAGGGAGTTGACTCTCCCTGTGGATCTAACCCTTGGTAGACCAACAGATAATGATAGGTTGTGCGCAACTGAGCATGCCTATCAACTGGAACAAAAACTCCTAGAAATTCATGACTTTGCTCGAAACCATCTTAATCTCTCTAGCGAAAGCATGAAAAGAAGATATGATGTAAAAGTACACCAAATACCTTTCAAAGTGGGAGATGCAGTATGGTATTACAATCCTAAACGCAAAGTAGGTTTCAACCCAAAACTTCAAAGGCCATGGAAGGGACCCATGGTTGTGGTTGACCGTTTGAATGACGTATTATTTAAGATACAGTCCGGTCCTAAAGCAAAACCGGTGGTTGTCCATCATGACAAGTTGAAACCTTATTTAGGGGAGTACAAGCCTGACTGGTTTGTCAGTAAGACAACATAAATGCTGACATATATAGTTTTTTTTTTTAATACAGTGAACAATAAGAACCAATACTTAAATAGATCATATTTTTCCTTTTTATTTATTCTATTTACAATTAAAGTAAGACACAAAGAGAAATAAAATGTGACAGCAAGTATGAAGAATTAGGCAGAAATGGCGAGAACTCAAGTTTTACACAAGCTGAGCTCATAGAACCTGTGTCAATCAACTAAGCTTTTCAAACCTTTCTTTCCTGTCTGCTTCACCTTTTCTATAAAATAGATTGAATAAAAAAAAAAAGATTGCTGTAACTACATATGTATGAATTTTAAATTAAGTAAACTTATGACACAATGGAAACTTGTGTCTAACGGCAAATATAAAGGCTATATAGATGTTGTTGTTTGCAAGACTGCCTGTAACTGTTGAAGCAAATACTATTTGCTTAGTTATGCATGACTATTGAATGCAATGGTGTATTTGTAAACTGTATCATTTACTTTAACAAGAATATTCAGTTGTATTAAATTTTTGGTAAGTTGCATATTAAATGCTGAAGCAACAATGTTGCTTAAAATCATAGTTTGCACACTTCCTGAGTTGACTGGCGCTGTTCAGATTGCTGTATGAATGACGGATGATTCTAAATATTTGAGGGTTGAGTCTTCTGACTGCTGCTTCCTGCAATAAACATGACAAAATATTAGAGTATGAGACAGCTTAGAGTAAGCTGAAAAATGGGCAAAGTGTGGCTATAATGTAAAAAAAATATATATATATATATATATATATATATATATATATATATATATATATATAAATACATATAATACAAAATATAGCATGTTGACTGTACAAATCCAGCCTGACAGATACAAGCATAACACTACTGGTGTGCATGCATGACTGTACAGAAGTAAGCAGATATTGTCAAGTAAATGCCTGTATATAAAAAAAAAGAAAAAAAAAAAGAAAAGAATAATAATAATAATAGGAAGATATAAATGATAAGTAAAAGCTGTATGCTTAAAGATTGCTCCTTTATGATTCCAGGGATACCACTATCTATGCAAGTTGTGCCAGGTGAAGAAGCTGTACTTCAAGACAAAGTATGAAGTCCAGCGTCATCTCCAAGACCAACATAGTTGTATAGGACACCAATGCATGGGATGTGGATACCTGTTCAACCGCAAGAACTTGAAGCATGTATGTGAGGTTCCAAATCCAACATTTGAATATGTACACAGGATGACTGGTGTAGTTGGGGAAGAAGCCAGGAACATACTTATGCGGTTCATAAGAGAAGAACAGGATACCTACTGGAAATGGGTATCTGCAGAGGAGGTTCAGGATGAAGATGAGAGTCCCCTCCCAGTGCTCAAATCTGTAGTGGTGAAGCCAATAGAACGTGGGAGGCAACCCAGACCTAGAAAGGAGAAGCGAGCCCCGTCTCCAGTCCCATTGGAAGAGCCTGATGATATCCTGCTGGAGGAACCACCCAGGAAAGTGCGGAGGACTGAAACCGGACCTCACATCTCCCTTCTTCAGGAGCTCTTCTGTAGTCCATCTTCATCTGAATTGGGAGATTCTGTATTTGAAATAGAGGACATTTATATTAGGTCAACGGAAGCCAGTGTTGAATCAGAAAAACAAACTGAAGTAAGAAAGGAAAATAGTAAAAGTGCACAAAATAACAAACAAGTAACCACAAAGGAAGATGAAAAAGTGAAACAAAGTGTAGTGTGTGAAAAATCTACTAAATCCAATGCTGAAAAACAAACAGAAAAGGGTTCAGATGGTGAGAAACAAACAGATGCTGAGAAAGGGAAAGAGGTGAAAAATGACAAAAAGAAGGGAACACTTACTAAGAGCACCACAGAGAAGCCTGTGAAAAAGACTGCAGAAAAAGAGAAGCCATCAGAATTAAAGAAAGATAAACAAAGTGAAAAGAATGTTGAAAAAGAAACAGATAAGGAAGATGGGAAGGATAAACAGTCAGAAAGAAAGAAAGAATGGAAAAAGTGTAAAGAAGTTGGAAATTCAGGTGGAAATAAGAGTAATGAAAATGTAAAGTCAAAAGTACCCAAGAAAGACAATCTAGAGAATAAGTCTGCAGAAGAAGTAAAGCTGAAGAATTCTAAGAAAAATGAAAGGGAAAATGGACCTAATGAAAAACAGATACTTGAACATGAGGATAAAGATAAACAGAATGAAAAACAGAATGACAGTGAGAAAGATAAACAGGCTGAACAGATCATGTTAAAGGAAAATGAGACAGGATATACGAGGAATGGAAATCTTAAAAGTGTGGAACAGACTGAAGAACAGAGTAATATTGAGAATAGTAATCAAGCAGAAACTGAGGAAATAAGTGAGAAACAGACTAAAGTTAATGAAAATACACAAATTCAAAGATGTGAGGAAGTTGAGAAAAGTTATCAGATAGAAACTGAGGAAATAAGTAAGAAACAGACTGAAGTTAGTGTAAATGCACAAATTCAAAGATGTAAAGAGGTTGAGAAACAGAAGGCTGCTGTAGAAAGTAAAGACACTGAAAATGAAAGACAGAAAGAAACACAATTGAAAGATAAAGAGGATAAGCAGGCAAAGAGTGACAAAAGTGTTGAGAAACGGAAAAATAAGAAAGGGGATAACCAAGATGAACAAAATAAGTCAAACACAAAACAAAAAGAAAAACAAAATGAAAAGAGAAAGGCTGGCAAGGATTGTGAAAATTTTGACAGTTCGGTAAAAGAGGTCAGAAACAAGGCAGCAGAGTCAGTTGAAAAGATGAATAAAAAGAAAGGAGACTTGTGTATGGAGCAAAGGAAGAGAATAAATAAAGAAAAGGACAGTAGTGTAGATGACAATAGAAATAAGGTTAAGATTACAGTTGAAGAGTATGTTAAAAGGAAAGATAAACAGATAAAAGCAAGTAGTAAGAAAGCAGAGGTTGGAGAAAGTAATCAAAGCTCAATGATGTGTGGTGGACTAATATTAGATGATATTTTGCAAGACATTACGAACACATTTCTAAGTACACAACAAATTCCACCAGTTAATGAACTAACACAGGCACAGTCTCCTGAACATGTGGAAAGCCAGCCAGAATTTGAGACCTTCAGTGCAGTGGCCAGTATCACAAATGAGTCTGTGGAAAAGGTTAAGGACAATGCTTTTGAGGTTGTGAGTGACTGTGCGCTGAATGCACTACAGGAGATAGTATGTACAGAAGGGATAGATAATGCTATTTATAGAGTCAGTGATGAACTGATTGAAGAGGAAAATATTAGGAAAGAACAGAAAAGGAAAAGAAAAGCGGAGAGAAGGAAATTAGTAGAGAATGATCTAAACGAATATAATGAGAAAAGACTTAGAGAATGCAGGGAGGCTATACATGAAGATGAAACTGAAATAAACCACACAGAAAATGATGAAGACCTTGAACACCTCAAACAAATTCAGGGTTGTAAAGTTGTGTTAAATGTAGGTGGAGCTAGATTCGAAACAAGTATACTCACCTTGAGAAAAGACTCAAATTCTCTGCTAGCCAGGCTGTTTTCTGATCACAGTTCCATTATTCCACAAGGAAACAGCATATTCTTGGATCGTGATGCATCACATTTTAGGCTAATCCTGAATTACCTCAGATATGATGGAGACATCATGCCAGCAATGCTGCCGAGGGAGAAAAGACACCTCCAAGAACTCTTGAAAGAATGCGAATACTACCGCATTCAAGGACTCTACAAAATAGTCAAAAGACGTCTTAAACACCTGACAGAACTGTATGGAGTAGACTGCTGAATTCATATACTTATATGAATTAAAATGTTGCTAGTCCATATCCATATATGGACTAGAGATGATGGACAACCATAGAAGAGATCATGCTACACTCCAAGACGTCGCGTTAACATTAATTCTTTCGTGTAAGGTCAAATTATTATATTATGAGTTTCTATTATTCGCGTACAAACATAATTCAGAAAATGGAATAAAATCAGAAACTATACCTATGGAAGCACTGAAGTTGAGGACATAACACTATCAAGATCAAAGACAGTATAAAGAACCTAGAATTAGTTTAGAATAGTTAAGTCATTTAGTCTTAATGTAACATAAGTATTTCCAAATCCAACCACAGGTACCTGAAATGTTCTTAAATATCGCAGGTATTGCTCAATTGTTAAAAAGTGTGTTTGTTATTTTTTAGGTTATGATATCATTTTTGGAGTAGATATAAAAATTTATACCTTTTCATAAGCATTAACTAGCCATTCAAGTATATTTCAGCATCCATCCATATACCTGTAAGCATATAAGAAGTTTTCAATTATAGACAAGCCTGTGGAGTTAAACTGTAATTTGCAGGTATTTTACGTACATATCACATTTATTCTGATATGGATGAGTTACAGGATAGGTGCATAACATATCATGTAAGCCTACTACAGTTGTCTGGGGCTGCTAAGGTATTTTAAGTGCTGCGTTTTAGATTTTCAGTAAATTGAGACATTGACATAAGATTTTGTGCAGACTATTAGCTATATATATGTATGACTCGTGAATGAATTTGTTGAAGTTATTGTTGTAATTGTCAGTGAATATTGAAACATTATTGTTATGGTATGAGTACCACTGCACAGTTTAAAACTTAACACTGACATACTGATGGTCATTTCCCGTTGACAAGTTTTCAAATTATTATTATTTTTTTTTTTTTTTTTTTTTTTGCATGACAGAAATATGGTTGGTAAACTTATTAATATAGTGATGCATTTTTCATGTATTTTTTTTCTCTCAATTATTAACAAAGTGAGGATGGTATATGAATTTGGGGCAAAAATTGTCATATCTTCAGCTTACCTGCCTTGGTTTTAGGTGAACTCATACTGGCCATCTTTGAGGTTCACATGAAATCCAGGTAGGCCGATCTGAATTAGCAGTTAGATTTCTTTATTATCCTCATGGATGTGTTGTGCTGAAAATTATGGAAAATTTATTACATTGATGGGTTTTGTTGAAATTTGATCTCATATCAGATTGTATGTGTTTTACAAGTGTTTTCAGCACAAACAGTTGTATACTTGATTAGTCTATGTTATTATATATGTATATTCTTTTGCAACAGTCAGAAGAACAGGCAACACTATAGTATATCAGCAGCTGCACTGGACTGCATGCTTCTAGAGTTATCTCTCTAGCTTTCACTTGGTAGGTTTGTCCTGTGCAACCAATCTAGTGACTTTCTATTTAACATTCAATGAGTAAGTATGATTCCTTGTGTAGCTGCAGAAATACATTATACCTTAAATAAGACAAAGTTTGCAAACAGTGAATATTTTTTTGACTAGCTGTCATAACTTATGTTCTTATCAATAATATCCGTAAGTCATTGGCTGGTTAATATTCAAATATTAGTTTTGTCTCAGGTCGTGGCCTCTGATACTTTCGGATTGGAATTGGAAGTTTTGCTACAGGGAATATGGTGTCCGTCTCCGCTGGAGGTGCATAATAGGTGACTCATGTGTGCACGGGCAGCATGTTCTCTTGGTGAAATGATTCTTCAAGCTCTGCTTTTATCAGACCTACAACCTGTGACACTAGTAAAATTCTGATGTTTTATCTAAATGCAATTTCAATGAATTTATTGATATCTTGTAAAGAAGGTGGTATGTTTGCCTGTCTGTTCTACCATAAGTTCTATGTATGAGTCTGACTGTCTTAAGAGTCAAATTTGGGCAGTTTTCCTTTTTAAAAATGCACTCCTTTGACACGGGATGTCTTGATAGAGACTCCATATTGTGCATATTCTTGAAAAATGAGCACCACATGTATGGTTATGAACCTACATGTGATGCACATTGCATCTCTTTCAAGGTAGCCTGTGTGAATGGTGTGAAAATATGGTTCTTGATAACTGCCATTGAATATTGTTATTGTGAGTGAAAGTGAGAGTAACAACAATAGCCATTTGCCTCCTAAGTGAGCAGTTTTGAATTGATTTATTCTAAACATATCCACTTTCCAAGCTTTGTACTTACCTATCGTTCTTCATGGGGTCCATGCCTTTTTAAGGTAGGGGGCTGTTGTAACGGCGTCTGGCTATTGGGTGTTATTTCTTCATAACTAGTGTTGTATTTTCTGTTTTCATATCGTAAACACGATCTTGGGTTCGGAACGAACCATGGTCGAATCAAATGTGTGTCAACTTCGCATCACTTTGTCCATGTTAATACGGTCTGACAGCAAGATTTCACTGTTAGATTATAAAGTTCTAATGCTAAATGAGGTAAGCATACCCTTTTTAGTTTCTTAAATCCATTTTTGTAGCTGTATTTTGCGTCTTTTCCTGCTCAAATGTTCGATCTCTGAGCTGTCATTCGCGCTTGTTTCGCTTCAATATAGACTGAACCATAAGTGCCGAGTAATCCCGCATAAGTTGCTAAGCGCGCGCTGGCCTTGTGCTGGTTTCCGATTTCATATACTTTTCTACAGTAGGCGCAATAATATCTGGAAACCCCTCTATACTATAAATACTGCAGCGCAGACGATTCGGTTCTGTTGCTGAATGTTTTGCAACCTGTTGAGCTTTCACTCAAACAGTGGTAGCTACCTAGCTGTTCGCCTAGCTTGGAGTATTTAGATATTTGATCTAAACAATTTGTAGGCGAAGTATGCCTCTCAAAAGACGTAGACTTGGTCCGAAAGAGGTCTCATAATCTTAATGTTTATTTACATTACCCCACCATACTACTCTAAGCTGTGCGCCTAGCTTGGCGGAAAACCTTCTCTAAATTCTTTCACTCTTCTTATAAGCGAAGTTGACACAGGTTCACCTAAAGTACACTGTAGAAAGCACTTTAATTATTTAATGACCACTCTTAGCATAAAATATTGTCTGTTTGTGTAGTTTTTACAATAAGTGTACGTTGCGCCGAGCTGGGCGTTGTCCGCCAAGATAGGTGAAAGTATTATACTGTGGATTAGCACAATTATACAAGTGTTGTATGAGTTCAGATGTGGCCCTCTGATGGTCAGTTGATGTAACAGCTCTGCAACGATCGTGTCTTTGTGATTTCAACCACAGAATTGGAAATTCCACCTACCTAGGTGAAGCTCCTCCTTGCTCGGCGAAGCTACACCTACCTAGGAGAAACTCCGCCTACCTAGGCGAAACTGTTATAACTTGAAGATTAATGTAAAGGCACAATGCAATGTATCCTTAAGGTGTAGGTCTTATATAGTAGACTTATTTCTTTCATTCAGAGTGTTCATTCAATCAAACGTAGGTGTAACGGCAATCTTAAACTGTGTTTTATTGTTCATCGTAAGGGACTGAGTTGTTTAACTGCAAGTGTTAGGGACTAATTTAAGTTATATTGATCGTAAGGAGATTGAGTTATACAACTAACCTCAATTATTAAGTGGAAGTGTTTACGTCTCTAACAATATTTATCGCCTCAATTAAGTATACTTGCAACTGCATGTTTGTATAAATTCAGGCAATCACATACTTTATATGATTGGCGGTATAAGGGTGGTTTAAGGTTTCTTGTAAGTCTTTTGCATTAATGTTGATTCGTACGTCTTGTTAATAACTTAAGTATTCAGAACTGCAATTGCAGGTATTGGAATCTTTAGCTGCAACTACAGATATTTTGATAATGTTGCTCTATAGCTGCAACTGCATAGATAGGAATTTATAACTGCAACTGCAGATTTCTGAAAGTTTAGGTGTATTCATAGTAATAGTTCATGATATACATCCCTTAGTCATATATAAAATTTAATGCAATTCATTTGTTAAGGGCATAAAGAATAAATATAAAAACTGAACTAATGGCTTGGTATCTATACACTTCCACGTAGTATTGAGCACGACACAGGTCGAACTCACTTAAGAAGTATTGTGATAGGTGATCACCAATCCTGACATTTCAAGAATATTTTACTCATAGCTTGACCAGGTGGTCCCGTTGCAATATTTCGTACTAAAGTTGGCATTTTCTGGTAAGGGTGGTATAATTTCTCTAATTTTTACAATTTAAATATCTCAACATCCCTACTTTATGTGAACAGTATATGTCATGTCTATGACCTGAGATTTTATAAAGGTATGTTCAGTTCCATGTTCTGTTCAGTCTGAAAACGAAACGTCAATAATCAATTCTCACATGACCTGAAGTATCATTTTAGTCGACACGACTGACTGAATCACAATTAAACCGTAAATTGAATATTGACTGGTTCCAGGAAAATCGATCGGTCGAAGAAATCGTCAATATTTATCACGGAACTCTAAAGAATATTAACATGAACTGATGTTTTTAAGGTGACTGGTCACATCTGTTATCGATATGCATGCAACAAATTTATCAAATGTCCACACCTGGTTAACTATGTTTTGAAGGATGTTACGAAACGAAAAAGGGCTGTTACGAAACGAAAAAGCGTCATAGTTAGCAAACGACCCGATGAAGGAAAAAGAGTTGTTACGAAACGAAGAAATGTCATAGTTACCAAACGACCTGGTCATCAGGTCATTCGGTAACTATGACGCTTTTTCATTGCGTAACAGCTCTTTTTCGTTCGTAACATTACCAGATCGTTTGGTAACTATGACTCTTTTTCGTTTCGTAACAGCTAGTTTTCGTTTCGTAACAACCCTTGTATATACATAGTTAACTTGGGGTGATGTCATAGCATTACGATTTGTAGACTGTAAAAAGCAGAATTAGGTAGTTATTCTCAGTCATGGGCAGACTTGGTGCCAGGAGGTACAGCCTTGGATTCGTTCTGCTGAGGCTCTTGGAGGCCATCGTTACGAGAATCGAAACAACGTATCTCAGTATTTCTCTGGTCTCAGTATTTCTCTGGCCACCAAACACACAGGGTATAATCGATTCCGCCAATTTTCGCTTCCTGCAGAGACTGTACATCATATTTGGCTTCCGCCGAGACTGTCCGCGAACTCTTGCTTCCTGCCGAGACTTCTGTACATGATGATAAATTGCTTCCTGCAGAGACTGTCCGCGTGATTCTCCTTCTTGCCGTGGCTCTCGGCTGGAAGCAGAGCCACGCGGACAGTCTCGGCAGGAAGCCATTTTTCGAGGACAGTAGCCCCTGCAGGAAGCAAGAGTTCGCGGACAGTCTCGGCGGAAGCCAAATATGACCGAAAGTCTCTGCAGGAAGCGAAAATTGGCGGAATCGATTATACCCTGTGAAACAGTAAGCATCACCAGCAGGTCATATAAGTCCAATAACTGATCTGATGGTTGGTTCTTGTTTGTGTGAAGGAATTACCTGGGAAATGATTGCTAGTCTTATCATCTAAGTGACCAATAGTTTTGGGCCTTGGAATTATTTGTTATCAGTAAAACAGTAACTACACACTAGCTCCATAGGCAAACAGTGCAGGTCCGGATCAGACGCCGTAACATGCGGCGTCTGATCAGGTTCTACACTTTTTGCATAAGACAAATGCGTATTAATCTAAAAATAGACCTGATACCCCTTACAATACTCAAAATACAGTTAAGAATATTGGCGGGAGCATGAACGCGCTGGCGGAAAGGTTGTGAGAATTTAAATGAAAATAATACTTTTAGGTGTTTTTTGAGTATTAGAATCAAAATAGTTCAGCTCTAGCATTGACTCATTTAGTAATAATTCACTGTTTGTCGGTCAGTTGTAAGTAGATATATCACTCGTGCTCCGCGCTCGTGATATGATCTACTTTACAACTGACCTCCAAAACAGTGAATTATTACTCAATAATTCACTGCAAGAGCTGATCTGTTTCTTAAATGAGCTAGTGATTTACTAGGAAGCGTGTGATTTTTAATACAAAGCTTTGAACGACATTAAATATTGTGTGTTTGTGTTAGTGCTTCTTTCCCCTTTGGTTTTGAGAACGGGATGTGGGATTTGTATGTATTAATTCCTGATTACTGCCTATCTTTTAATTTGAGTGTATTGTTGTGAAGTCATATGTGCTGCCCCAGCGACCTTGTAAAGTTATGGGATAGAATAGAAAAATAGAATAGTGTTTGTGTCGTAAAATCTAGGTTTCCAAAAAGAATAACATTGAGGTTAGGAAAGCAAAATTTGGAAATTAATGTCTTAGGTTGAATTGCCGTTGAAAGGCCTTTGTGCACATGTGGTTCAGTTGAGGACTAAAAGCATTTATTCTTGAATGTCCACTGTAATTGGTTTAAACACATAAAGCATTTTATCCTTGAATGTCTACTGTAATTGGTTTAAACATACATGTATATAAAATTAAATATTTTTAAACCAATTACAGTGGACATCCAAGGATAAAATGCTTTTAGTCCTAAACTGAACCACATGTGCACAAAGGCCTTTCAACAGTGTTTGTTTAGTAAAGATGTTGATTTAGGATGCTGCATGTGGTGCATTATGCATGATATATTTGATCAAGGCGTTTGCCAGCATTATAATAAGCCGGAGGGGAATGACGATCTGCTTAGACCTCTCTTAAAAGATGCAATGCAGTTCGAGTTTTCGTATTTCATTCAGCAAATCGTTCCAAAGGCAACAACAACTGAAGGTGGAAAAGAATTACTAGTATTATATAACTGCGTGTTTGTTTGCAGGGTTTGAATATCGTTTGCGTTACGTTAACTTTAAACAGTGTTGTTTCCAACTGAAGGCAGAACGAGTGAGGATAGATATGTAGGACAAAGACCAGATTTTATCTTGAAAAACAAAAGAAGTTTGTGATTCAAATGTCTAGAAGATACATGTAAGGTCTCCCATCCAGTTTCTGTGTAAAGTGAGTCAATAGATATCAATTTAGTTGCCCCAGTAACAATTCTTGCTGCCTCTGTTTGAATCTTTTCGAGTTCACCAGCCTCTGTCTCATACCAAGTCCGCATACTCTAAGAGAGGTCTAGTGAAAGAAAAGCAGATAGTTTTAATAGAGTTTCTGTCAAGGGTAAATTTAAGTGTTCTTTTTTTTTTGTCATACCGCTACTAGAAACTTTGTGCCATGTATATACAGCATTAAAAACAATTAAGGCCAACCAACGGTTATCATTTGAACGACTTAATAGTTCATTTCAATGTCACCCATCGTTTGGTTCTAGGGAAGATTTTTAAAGGTTTTCCTCTATATGGGCGCACAGGCCATGTTTGACACGTGATCTAGACCGTTTGAACAAGCTTGCGTACCCCCAGCACCTGGATATTTCGTATGAAATTTGATTCTAATCGCCACAGCGATTTCTGAGGAGAAGTCATTTAAAACTGCTGTCGGGCGATGACGACGGACGACGACGACGGACATAAGCCAATATTGTAAGCTTCTCGCGAGCCTTCGGTTCAGTTAACTAACAAGAGCTTCGCAAGCGGCGCATAATACGCCCGTTTCAGTACCACGAAGAAGCGACAGAATTAACATTGTTTACTGGAGGATGGACAGGCAGACAAACAGGGGCAACAGCTATGTAATTAATGACTGCAGCACTGACCATTTAATTAGTGTACTTAAAATCTGTTTCCAATGTAAAGCAGCTCAGAAGATGAGAAATGCTAAAGTCAAACAAGGGAGATAATTTAGTAAATTATAGTTACCATTCTTGGTCCTAATACATTCCCTTGACTATGACTATATACACATTACCATTAAGTTTCGTTAAAATATTTTGAACGGTTTTAAAAGAAGTTACAGAGTTAACAGGAAATTTATGCAAGGGCAGATATTCAGGAAGTATGTAAGCCAGAGTTGTGGTCCTTGCTCATAATATATTGCTCTATTACTATACATATTCCTACAAAGTTTCATCAAAATATTTCAATCGGTTAAGGAGTTATGGAGTGAGTGGGAAAAGCCTAAAAACAAATCAAAGGGAAGTTACTCCAAAATTAAGTAAGGGGAAGGAATAGTTCTTATATGCGACACATTGCCTTGTGATAATACACGTAAAGTTTAATCAAGATATTCCAAACATTTATCAAGTTATGGTATGCACAAGATAACTATACACAAACGAAGCCTAAACAACTAATCAAAGGGAAATAACTCTGAAACTAAGTAAGGGAGAGCAACCATTTTATACGGGACATATCGTTGGGACTTCATACACATTGCTATGAAGTTACAACAAGATTTCCCAAACGGTTACTTAGTTATGGCCCGCACAAGACTAGTCGGGAAAAAATCATCAAAGGGGCAGACTGACTGAAACTAAGAAAGGGGGAGCAACCAATCTCGTACGCGACCTGTCCTAATACATAGTCCTACAAAATTTCATGAAGATATCCGTTTCTTGTTGAAAATTCAAACCGCTTTAATGAATAAATGCTTCATGCCAGTCCGAACATCGGACTGGCATATAACGTATAAAATATTCTGAAAACGAACAGTGATGACACGTATCGTGACTGATGTTGATCAGATCTCTCCATACTCGAATGTATAGGAAGGTGTTCCATTTTATCTGCTTCTCCTGACACCAGGGTATAAAACTACATTTCATTTATAGTGACTATCAGGTAATGGGTATACTTCCCTATTTTTCAACTTTTTTATAAAGGGAAACAGCTTTTGCATTTTCCTGTTTGCTTACCAGGACAAGAAATCTTTCCATAAAGAGTCAGCTCTTTAGGAAGAAGAAAAAAAAGCAAACAAACAAATTCCGGACGGAGGGTATAAATTCTTTCCTTAATGAGTTGATCCGTCATGGATTTTTTGATTGATTGATTTGTTGCTTTACGTCCACGGTAAACAGCTATGGTCATGTCGGGACGGTCAGTTAACCTAACCACACTATTCCTGGACAGGCTTAGACCTCCTAAGCGGTTAACCAGTACTAAGAGCATATACTTTCGCCAGTATGTGCACTTAGTACTGGTTAACCGCTTAGGAGGTCTAAGCCTGCCCAGGAATAGTGTGGTTATGATAAAGGCTGGTAGAAAATGTATGGAAAAGAGTGCTCACTTTACAAGTCTTTTAAAACACAAAGCGCCAACACTGATAATACCAGTATTTGAATTCGTAAACATTGTAGATGTAGATAAGGAGTCGCCTCAACTGGATATACACTGTGTGTCCTCAAATCTTTGAATTTTGTCCTCTGCGTTTTTTTTTTTTTTTTTTTGGTGATTCAATAGCTGAACGTCAAGGCAAAGCCAACTTTCTCATTAAATAGCCTAAATAAAACCATTTATCAGTGTGACAGTTATTTTCACACTTATACAACTGTAGGTCAATGTTTGTTTTGATTAGTTTCTTTCCCTGGGTTGAGTACATAGCATACAGCACCTGCTGATCTGTGTTCATGAGCTTTTGAGACAGAAAGTAGTCCACCGCTCGTTTATACTGTTCTGCATATCTTAAAATAAGGTTGCGCTCCCCCATGAATATACATCCGCATATCCAATCCATTTTTTCCTTGAAAATTCTTGATATTTCCATGTCCATGGACATATCATATACAAGATCAACAGCAATTCTCGAAGAATTGAAGCCGTGTGGAATTTCAAGGGTAAAATATTTCGGAGTGTTTACTTCATGCCTGAATAACCCTATATCCAGCCATGTGAAGTAGTCCGTTCGAAAGTAGTTCTCCATTGCCGCTCTCGCTATTGCGTCATATTTAGCATGTTGCGCGCAAGAATACTCTGGCACTACTGTATTTGGATAATGTACAGGATAGCCCTTTATGGAATAAATGTCTCTAATAATTTCTTTTCTTCTGAAAGCCCAAGAAGAATTTCTGTCTATGAGAAATATTTCAGTTCTATGAAATAATTTGGCTCTTATCCGCTCCATATGTTTCTGAAATCGACTCGAGTCGGTGTATACTACCAAAGGGTTAAGCAGATATCCGAACGTCTTTGTCCACTCAAGATAGTCATCAAGCGATCGCCAAGCAAAGCAGGTTCCCTTGCAAAATGTTCCAATGTCGAAGAAGGCAGTTACGACTGTCAGGTTACTTTGAACAGAAGAATCAGGGGAAATAAGGGATTCCATCTTGGCCATATAAAGGGACACCTCTTTCTGCGAGTTCTTGAAAAGCTGGAATGAAATGAGCCAGGTTGTAAGTATAGAAAATATGTCATTGTGTATATGTGAACTGCACGTGCCTATACCAGCCTGTGCGCATGCGCAGTCTGGTCAGCGCATGAACAGGTTTCTAGTTTACAAAGAGACAACTTTTATGACTACCTGTTTGCTTCTTCGGGTGACGAAGTCCTTCCAAAATAATAGGATCTACTTTTTAAGCAAGAAACTTTGTTCCGAGGCGGAGACGGGCATGGGGGTGGCAGGTGGGTGTGTGTGTGGGTGTGTGTGTGTGGGGGGGGGGGGGGGGGGGGCAAGGTGGGAATTCTTCCTTTATTAGAGGTGGCCCTTTAGAGAGCAAAGAATGAACTGGTAGTGTTACTTCCCTTGCAAATGTACCCACTCTGAGTGGCGTTCACCTGAATTCTACCAGGGGCCGCTGGCGTAATACAGCCTCATATAAACGTAACGTAACTCGATGTCGATCGATATTAAAATGACCTCTTTATCACAAAAACATACTTTCAGTTCTATCGTCAATGTGTAGCTACGGTTCAGCTACCCTCCCTCCTCCCTACTTACGGAAACAAATGCATTCATGACAAAGCCAAGTAATCACATAATTTAGCCGCGACCCGAGAAAACCAACAATGTGGATGTGCGCCCAACTCAGACTCAGATCAGCCTGGGCATCCACTCAGTCAGATCGAAGTCTTTTCTTTAGGCTTTAAAGGTAGCTAAGGGTCTAAGCTAGCTTCATGCGGACAGCGAAGACTCTGATCAGACTGGGCGGATGCCCAGGCTGATCTGAGTCTGCGCTTGACGCACAACCACATTGTTGGTTTTGTCGTGTCGCGGCTCATATCATGAAAACCGTCGTTGCGAACATCCCCGCAAAGACGTAACGTCAGATGTTGGTGACAATTTCGTTTTCAAGCCATCTTTATAAATATCCCCTGCTACTGTAGTTCTAACGGACGATTAAACGTAAATTTTTTATACCATTTAAAAGGTTATTTATTGTATATTTGGAAGATAAAAAGAAACTCTTCATTTATGAGACACAAAATTAAATATTCCGTCTTGGAGTACCAAACAACGTCAGATTTTACGCAGTAAGACGTTGCATTGCACTCGCAATGCAAATTGGTTATTTCAGCTTAAATTGAAAACCAGAGCTCAAAAACCGCCAAAATTTTCACCATCGATGCGAGTGACATAACCACGCCTGGTAAACTATCACAGGTACCTCCGCGGAGGTACCGATAAAATATTGTGACAGGCATCCGGAGCTACCTGTGACAGACCAAAAATAAACAAAAAAAAACGGTAGTTATTCGTCTTTTTTGATAAAATACATTATAACCAGGGGGGTTATTGAAAATCAAAGAATGCTATTCGACCCTTATATGCATTAAGTTTTGTCACACAGTATATCCCCGGGAACTTTACATATATACAGAAGATATGACTTCTGAAGTGGCTTTAAGGTCAGGCGAAAGTACTCA
The DNA here is from genome assembly GCA_963989385.1 of Ctena decussata. NCBI lineage: Eukaryota > Metazoa > Mollusca > Bivalvia > Lucinida > Lucinidae > Ctena > Ctena decussata. The sequence continues at coordinate 46,892,191 of OZ022506.1, forward strand.
AAACAAGAACAAATCGGCTGTTTTAGGTCCTAAATGCACTTTTCTTGCATAAGAATCTGTTGATCTGGATACACCGACATAAAGTAAACCTCCTTGCCCAAATATATAAGCCAATAAACTCCAAATAAGGCTGGATCGGTAAAAAAAACAACTGGAGGTGCCTGTGACGGAATGGAGGTGCCTGTGATGTAAGAAAATATAGCGAAAATCTGAAGATTTATAACGGTTGCAAATATTGATATTCTTCATCTCTAGACCACTGCCTTGAAAGAATCGTTCATTCAACGTCGCAATTTAATCTATCATAATGCGAATATCAAGCATAGTTTTGTTAAAACGACAGACAATGGTCATGAACTTATACAATCAGATTCTACATCCTGCTCTCAAAACCAAGATGGAAGTAAGTATACGTTGACAATAGTTCATAAAAGACACGCATGGTAAACCGAATAAAGAGCTCTTTCCCAGACATGTGGAAATTCACCTATATCAAATGAAAACAACGCTAACTTCTGTTTTACCTATTTTATATTTTAAATTACAAAAGTAACCAGAAAGCAAAGTGGGCAGCTGTACAGGACCTTACTGCCAGAAGACTACAGACAAGCGGACATAAGAACACGTAACATTGATGCTTCACAACAGAAATCCAAAATCCAAAGCAGATCATCACAAAGAGTTATTGTCCGTTTAGTTTCCGTATCTGTTAGTCAAACATTGACGAGTTGTACGTAGCTGTTGAAAATTTACTGCCTAATTCAGTGTTAGAATAGTTATGAAATGCGCTTAAATAAGAGGCAGCGTTTTTGTGAATGGTGATGACTGCCTGTTAGTCATTCCAAATCGTTAGAAATTGTCGAGGTCACACGCCATGCTAGCTACTCGAAACGTTTGCAAAAAAGATGACTTTTATGTAGTAAAAGTGCTCTTTTGTTACCAAATTTGATGCAGTGGCTGTTCGGAGACTTTGAATTACATGTTATTTACAGTAAGATTCCGATCACTTCAATATACTAAACGGTGTAATATTGAGAACATGTCACCTGCCGATGATGTAATCTGTAGGCCTTACGGATGTATTTGGATTCTAGCGCCAACAATTCAAAACTACCCAGACTGAATCACTTGTAGCACTTATCACTCCAGTTACCACAAAGTTAACACATACAGCGAGCGTCATGCGACACATGCGAGTGACACATGTGAGGTACCAAAAGGATCAACACTATAGATACCTGTACGCGTATGCCTGTTGACAGGTATCGGCAATTTTGACAATTTGACACACCATACGTGTAGCTGGCATGACGTGTGACCTCGACAATTTCTGACAAGTTGGAACGACTCATAGCCAGCACATCCCGATCACAGTCATTACCAGTCACAAAATGTTGACTCTTATTTAAGCGCACATTTAATAACGATTCTAACACTGAATTAGGCAGTTAATTTTCAGCAACTATGTGAAATTCGTCAATGTTTGACTAACAGAAGCGGAAACAAATTGGGCAATAACTCATTGAGATGGTGTTTTAGAAATTTTAACATGGAATTTCATGATATACGCATTATGATAGCTTAATGGGACGTTGAATGAATGATTCTTTCCAGGCTGTGGTTTAGAGAAGATGTCAGTATTTCCAGCTGCAATAACTATTCAGATTTTCACTATATTTGCTTACATCACAGGCACCTCCACACCATTGCAGGCACCTCCAGCTGTTGTTTTGAAAAAATCAAGCCTTATTTGTAGTCAATCGACATTTACGTTTGAGCAAGGAGGTTACCTTAACACCAGTGTGCCGAGAAGAACAGATTCGTATGCAAGATCACTGCATTTAAGGCCCAAAACGGCCGAATTCTTTATGTTTTGAGTACTGTGGACTGACAACAAAGCCACTTCAAAAGTCGTATCTTTGGTTAATATGGAAAGTTCAGGGGGATATAATGTGTGACAAAACTTTATGTCTATAAGAGTCGAATAGCACTTTTTGATTTTAATAAACTCCCTAGTTATTTTATAATTTGTCAAAAAAAGAGGAAAACCTACCGTTTGTTGTCATTTTTTGGAAGTCACAGGCAGCTCCAGGTGCCTGTCACAACTTTTTATCGGTACCTCCGCCGGAGGTACCTGTGATAGTTTACCAGGCGTGATAACGTAAACTCAAGTCAGAACGTCAATATCTTTAGCCTTTCCGTCAAGAAGAAAACTTAAGATTTGGTGATTCAAGAAAAGGGTAAACTTCAATTTTTGGCACTAAAAACCGGCTCCCGACGATAATCAAATTAATGGCAGTTTAGGAAACACTTCATCTGCTGTGAAAGCCTCTTCTTCATAAACTCATTTTATATGATGTTTTAGCTGTCCGAAAAACATAGTCATCTTTCTTTGAACAATAACTTTATCTTGACTGATGACAATATCTTAACCTTGGTACCGTGTACATATTTCAGTATTATTTTCCTTATCTTCCAGCAATTTTCAGATATTTACAAGGGTTCTGGACTAAGCTAGGAGATCTTGAACAGACAACTAGAAGCCACCGCCGCACCCATAATATTTGTATTCTTCAGTTGCCTAGCAACGCCATTTGCAAGATCATGGCGTTTCTGGAAATTGTTGACTGGAAATATGGAAGGAAGCAATGTAGGAATGTGGATTGCATGATTCGTTGTTAATTATCATTCGCATGAAACTCGGCCGTTTGCAGGACTTATTGGATGACCCTCGTACCAGGCTGGCAAGCCGTACATAAAGAATTTGCACTTCTGTTTTAAACAGCTCAGAAACTAGTCATACTGCTCATTGGAACAAAAATAAATTCCGTAGGAAGATCCTCTAGAAGCAAGGAACACATCAAAAAAGCAAAAATAGCAGGCTCGGTTTATTTAAGAGTGTTCATAACAAACATGTGCAGTAATGATATGAAGTTCTCTTAGATAAAAGTAAAGATTAAGTGCCACAGTCATACTGAAGTTGTTTGACCGTCTGTTTGTTCATTTGTCCGCTTCTAAGACTGGAATCACAGCTGCTTTTCACGATCATTCGGGTGACGATAAAAAACATATATTATCACTCTGCGGCAATTAAAGTATAGTTATGGACCTGTTGCCACGTTGGTTAATACAATTCTAGCTACCTATGCTGTTGAACGAGACGGTACTGAACAAAGTAGCTGCCGACCGAGGGTTCGATCATAAGCATTAAACGGTAAATGGTACTATTGTGAATGGCTGTCGACCGAGCTGATACTGCTGTCGATTGTCTCGGTCGACAGTTACTTTTTGCGAGCATGGTGATTGACTGACTCGGTCGACAGCACAGGTAGGGTATTTGGTATTGACCACATGATTACTACATCGCGTGAATATAGATATATCGAATCGTTGCGTCTGTACATGTAACACGTCTGACTGGGGTCTTCGCTGTTTACACCAAGGTTTATAAGTTTATCTTGCACCAAGTGTTTCAGACGGACGGAGGCTAAACTGAATGTACTCTCCGGTGCTAAAACCATCATGTCAGAATTCATGCAGCAGTATCTATATTCGTAGTCATGCAAGTTTGTCTATGAATACAGCTACTCAAACACTGTAGCTGTATTCGTACGATTGAGCTAAATGAGGAGCTGTATACGGTACAAACTAGCCTTATATGACATTGCTCCAGGTAAGAAGTGGTAAAAGGGATAATTGAAGAACATAATGCTGTGACCCCTCTATAGGACCGTTCACCAAGACGGTTCTAATGAAGGCCACAACATATGAGCCGCGACATGAGGAACCCAACAAAAAGGTTAGCGCAGACCCAGATCAGCCTGGACATCCGCCCAGTCCGATCAGTCTCTTCGCTAAGCGCCTAAAGGTTTTTTTTCTGTGTACAATATCTCATAGTTGTAGACTTATTATTGTACTTTTTCCTTCGTTGTGAGTAGTTTGATTTTTTCTGTCCGTCTATAATAGTATACATATTTATGGATTTATCATAATTTTTCCTTCCTTGTCAGTATTTTGGCTTTGACATATTTATGGACCTATTACTATTATTTTTCCTTCCTTATCATTAGTTTTACATCGTTGAGACAACTGCTTTATAACGAGAATGCTGAATGGTCGTCCTCAACATAGAAGGAAGAGAGAGTTCGGAATTAGGGAGGGGGTTTTATATGCGCAGCAGAGTTCGGAATTTGGGAGGGGTTTTTATACACGCATTGAGAAAATTGATGACGGGAACCAGATCAAGAGCAATGCCGTATCGCACGAAACTTGTCTTCGATGTGACGCATAAAAGGCTAAATTTAGACGATAAAACGCTGTTTGTTGGAGCAGTGGACGGTGTTATTATATTAAACATTCAGTCTTCTCGGATTTTCAGTAAATACTTGGAGTCAAGCACCTTTTGCACCATTAATAAGCATGCATCCACATTCGTAGCCTATTTTGTGGAATCGCCAAAATACCACCTTATCTGGAGCTCTGCATGTGAGATGAAACAGAAATTTAACTCGTCGTCATTTGATACAAAACTTACGAAACTCGCTGAATGCTTGAGACGCCTCGTTTCATACATTTCATATAATACGAAGGCTCGTTTAGACCCTCTGTTTATTTTGACAAAATATTTACCTGTGAGTCATAGCAACAATACAATATGGTGAGCGAAATCAGCAATAGGGGACAGATATATTCCCTTTTACGAAAAACACCCATTAACTTGAACTTCATCACTGGATATTACACGTATGTATTCATGGCTGAGTGCGAAAGTCACAAAATCTATTTTATTTTTATACAGGCTGACTTGCTGAACCATACCCTTATACACCTTTCGATAAAGTCGCGCACGCGTTATCTACCCGAGTATACTGTGACGTCATCTAAAGTAATTCAGTATAATAACATGCATAAACACGCCTGGTAAACTATCACAGGTACCTCCGCGGAGGTACCGATAAAAAGTTGTGACAGGCATCCGGAGCTACCTGTGACGGTCCAAAAATAAACAAAAAGGGTAGGTATTCGTCTTTTTTTGATAAAATACATTATAACCAGGGAGTTTATTGAAAATCAAAGAACGCTATTCGACCCTTATATACATTAAGTTATATCACACAATATATCTCCGGGAACTTTACATATATACGGAAGATATGACTTTTGAAGTGGCTTTAAGGTCAGTCGAAAGTACTCAAAACAAGAACAAATCGGTGGTTTTAGGTCTTAAATGCACTTTTCTTGCATAAAAATCTGTTGATCTGGACACACTGACGTAAAGGAAACCTCCTTGCCCAAATATAAATGCCGATAAACTCCAAATAAGGCTGGATCTGTGAAACCAGAGGACCATTGGTCCTGTAGCTCACCTGAGTCCATTCATCCTTAGCACTCAAGAGTAAGAAACACTGTAGTAAGTTGTACAATTCGGCCTAATTTCAACTTTGACTGAGTTGTTATGCTTGTCCTAGTAAATATTAGCAAGTTTGATGAAGTTACAATTAAAAAAAAAAACATGTTTGTAAAGTGAGTGAACTCGGGTTTAACGTCCCACCAACAACGAGGTCATATGGAGACGGGACCTCGGTTTAAAGTCTCATCCGAAAGACCGGAGAAGCGGGGGATCGAACCTGCGACCCCTGGATTGGTAGTCTGGAGTGTTATCCACTACGCTACAGCCGCTCCTCATGTTTGTAAAACTTTTTGCCTAAATATTGCAGTAACACAGAAATAAATGCCAATTTGCACTTTTCCCAATACAAGTCTATGGAAACTTTAAAATGCCATAGTAATGAAACCTTACGGGCAACAATAATAAAAACAATATTTACGTGGTGGCTGATGTCATGAACATGTATGCAAAGAATCAGCTTCATCCCCCTATATGGTTTTTGGGGAAAAGATTTTTAAATATTTTTTTCAAAAATGTTTCCTTAATATTGCCATGGCAAAAAATCAAATTCGGCAATTTGGACAAAATTAATAGGAATCATAGAGGACTACTCAAGCAACATTTCTGTAGATAAAAAAATCCAAAAATAACTGCAGGGAGATAGCAAAAACTGCAGCTTTCCATTTTTCCCATTATATTTCAATGGAAACTATAGTTGTCATACCAACCTATCCGCTGAAGCAATTGCCATAAAAAACTGTAATTCTATAGAGGCTTGTACAAAGATCCGTTCTGTAAAGTTTGAGCTTTATCGGCCACATAGTTTCTGCAAAAATATTTTTTTTTCTCTATTTTTAACCATTCGGTTGCAATGGCAATCAGTCAAATTGTGCAATTTACATAAATTTCATGTGGTTGATAGAGGACTACTCAAGGAGCATTTCTGTAAAAGTTTTGTCAAAATATCTGCAGTCACATAGCAATAAATGCAAATTTTCAATTTTCCCATTATAAGTCAATGGCAACTTTAAAGTGCCATAGCAACCAAACTGCTGGAGCAATTGCCAAGAAAAACAATATTTTTATAGACGGTAGTACCTAGATCCTTTCTGTAAAGTTTGAGCTTTATTGGTTGTATAGTTTCTGAGGAGATGATTTTTGAATATATTTTCTATTTTTAACCATTCGGTTGCCATGGCAACCAACCTAATTGTGCAATTTACATAAATTTCATGTGGTTGATAGAAGACTACTCAAGGAACATTTCTGTAAAAGTTTTGTCAAAATATCTGCAGTCACATAGCAATAAATGCAAATTTTCAATTTTCCCATTATAAGTCAATGGCAGCTTTAAGTTGCCATAGCAACCAAACTGCTGGAACAATTGTCAAGAAAAACAGTATTTTTATAGACGGTAGTACCTACCTCCTTTCTGTGAAGTTTGAGCTTTATTGGTTGTATAGTTTCTGAGGAGATGATTTTTGAATATCTTTTCTATTTTTAACCTTTCGGTTGCCATGGCAACCAGCCTAATTGTGCAATTTACATAAATTTCATGTGGTTGATAAAGGACTACTCAAGGAACATTTCTGAAAAAGTTTTGTCAAAATATCTGCAGTGACATAGCAATAAATGCAAATTTTCAATTTTTCCCATACAAGTCAATGGAAACTTTAAGTTGCCATAGCAACCAAAGTTCTGAAGCGATTTGGATAAAAAACAGTATTATTGGTTCCCCCTGCCTATAGATGCTATATATGAAATTTGGTAACAATGGGCCTTGTAGTTTCAGAGGAGATGTCTTTTGAAAATATTGACGGACGACGGACGGACGACGGACGGACGACGGACGACGGACGACGGATGCCTGCCTATACTATAAGCTCACCTGTGAGCCTTCGGCTCAGGTGAGCTAAAAACAACAGGAGGTGCCTGCGACGAAATGGAGGTGCCTGTGATGTAAGAAAATATAGCGAAAATCTGAAGATTTATTGCGGTTGCAAATATTGATATTCTTCATTTCTAGACCACTGCCTTGAAAGAATCGTTCATTCAACGTCGCAATAATCTATCATATTTACATTCTAGGTGCATTTACTAAAAAGCCCTATAGTAAACCATTGGAACGTAATGTAGTTTACATTCCAATAATTACATTGAGACACGTGACGTCAATGACGTCAAAATAAACAATGATTCTCAACAATCTGATTGGACGTCAGCGACATCATGACGTCATGCATGCTGTTCAGCTGTCAGCAGAAAAACTGCGTGTACATGTTTTACTGCTTCAATTTTAGCTCTTGTTGAAGATTTTTCATGAAAGATTTGATTGAAACGAATGTAAATATAAGCAATGAATTTAATTTTTATGTTGTTTATCGAAGTGTAAACTACATTGGGTCACTAGCAAAGTTTACATGAACCCCTTTGGGGTTCATTCACTTTGCACGTAACCCAATGTAGTTTACACTTCGATAAACCTCAGAAAAATGAAATTCATTCCTTAAATAATGCGAATATCAAGCATATTTTTGTTAAAACGACAGATAATGATCATGAACTTATACAATCAGATTCTACATCCTGCCGCTCAAAACAAAGATGGAAGTAATAAGTATACATTGACAATAGTTCATAAAAGACACGCATTGTAAACCAAATAAAGAGCTCTTTCCCAGATAGGTGGTCATTCACCTACCCCAAATGAAAACAACGTTAACTTCTGTTTTACCTATTTTATATCTTAAGGTGAGGTGGGAGTAATTCAGCGCCGCCGTGCGGCATTTTCCGTCACTACGTTACGTAATGACGTCGAACGTTCCATTTGATAAAAACAAGATGGCGTCAACGTTAGCCGCTTCTGTGATCACTTCATGGTCTGCTCACAAAATGCAAGGAGGCTGAGCGCTGGGCGAAATTTAAAGGAAGTAGAAAGTGCGGTAGAGGAGAAACTGAAAAAGATAGTTAGTTTTCCATGCGGAAGACTACTTGTGGGATATTTGACAGTTTCTTAACAGTTTATGAGACGGACTTCGCAGCTTTTGAGTTAGAAAGTGCCGTAGAGAAGAAACTGAAAAAATATTGCTAGTTTTCCGTGGAAAGAAAGATGTTCTCTGACAGTTCCTCATTAGTTTGTTAGATAGAGTTCGCAGCTGTTGAGTTGCAATAACAAAGCCTCGTGAAATTGAATCCAGAATCGTACAATGAATAGTCAGATCACTGTCTACACTTCCACCACGTACTTAGCAGTTAACATGGTAGCAGCCATAGACAGTCGTTATCATACCACCCACACTTTAAATACTAATCAGCCAAAGCTATGCCAAATTTCAGTTATATAAAAAATTCTTAGACTGTCCCTAGCATTTTAACACCGCCAGGCAGCCTTATCAACGTCGACGCAATGTCGTCAGAATCTTTTTATCGACGTTGATACTATAATTCAACATCTGTTCTGTCAATAAGCTAAAACAATGTGGCGTTTCTTTTTCCTTGCCTTTCTTTCACTTTTCTGTTTTTCATTTCTTATTTCTGTTTCAAGTGTATATCAAAGTATCTCCTAGACGCTAAAGATAATCAAAGCTGCCTATCGTTTTTACAGAGAGAGAGCCTCATCTGGCAGAATATTCGTATTTGACACTGACCATTGATTTCTCACAGCTATACAGGTAGAATCTCCGGATATCCTTCGGCAGTTCTCCGAAACTAGACGACAACAGGCGATATTAATCCCTAAGGCTAAATACTCTTATCTCCGTCATGATAAAAATTTGAACTTTATGGCTTTAACTGAATTTCATTCCCGAGTCAGTTGATGAAAAATTTAATTTCGGTAGAATGGGTAGGTATAATACATGAGTCAGTCTTACAACTCAACTTCTTTTTTTTCTTTTTTTGGAGATAATTCTAAAATTATACGATAGAAGACAACTTATATACTGTGATTAAAGGATTAGTTCATTTTTTTTTTTTTGAGTCTTTATTTCGTATCGTAGGTGAAATTTCAAACCGACCGAACAAACAAACAAACAATATAATTTCTTTAAGTTTGTACTTCGGTGAAAAAATAAATAAATAAATAAATCGAAGAGTATATGAAAGTAACCAGGTGATAAATAAAGTAACACATTAATGCCTGGCGTCCCATATATAGAGCATAGGCAAACAGTGCAGACCAAGATCAGACGCAGGAAAACACGGCGTCTTAACAGGCTCTACACTGTTTGCATTACACAAATGGGTATAACGATAAGAATAAACTAAACCAGACACCCCTTAATTGACATATGGACCCTTTCGTTTGATAGGGATAGAACATTCCACTGGACAGAAATGGGTTAATCAATGAAATAAATGGTATATATATTTGATGTCATAATTTCAAAGTAAATAGATAAAAATGCTGTATTTTAATTCCTTCATTTCAACTTAAAACAGTTATTCAGAGGAGTCCCGGTTGCTCAGTGGGTTAGGCGCTGGCTTACTGATCAAGCGGACCCGGGTTCGAGCCCCGTTTGAGGCGAGAATTTTTTCTACCGTAAAAGGCGATCCATTGCACACAGCCTTTCATAATCACTCTGCGTCGTCTTGATATGACTGAAATACTGTTGAACAGGACGTAAAGTCACAAATCATCCATCCATCATCAGTTATCTACCCGCTCTGACATATAGTTTTAGGTATTATATATTAATCTCAAGCCATTCACCCTATATTAATTTCAATGTAATAATAAGAAAATAAAAGGTAAATTATCATTCGTTTCATTAACCCCATGTTTGTAAAATCTCGCCATTTATCGAGATAAGACGCGTTATTTGAGCGGAGACTCAGAACAGTCTGGGCATCCGCCAAGTATGATGAGTCTTCGCTGTCGGCATGTAGGTAGCTTTGACCCTAAGCTACCTTTTGAGCGCATCGCGGAGACTCTGATCAGAATGGGCGAAGGTCCAGGCGGATCTGAGTCTTCGCTGGTCGCACATGTCACTTTGTTTGTTTTGTCATTTCGTGGCTCATTTATTGCGACACGGTACTGTGGACGCGTGCCGTGTCATTTGTATTGTTTACTTAACGTGAATACCCCAGTTACATAAATGGAAATAGAGTAATAATCGAATTTGAGCCTTGTTGAAGTATTTTCACTTTTAACATATAAGAAAAAAACGTCTGTGAAAAAAAAAATCCAACAAACAAACATAACTTAACGCTCCAAAAGTATACAGTTTTCTGGTTCTTATGACCAAAACCGTACTACATCTAAAGTCCGCCGAATAATTTCCAAATCCAAACAACAAATAAGCAAAAATAAAGTTCTTCTTACGTACCAAAGAAGGCATCCCTTGCAAAGAAATTGAGAAATAAAAAATAAATTATAAAAAAGATACTGAAAAATAACATTACAAAAATAAAAAAAATAAAAAATGACAATAAATAAATCATTATCTTGTTAATTTAAAGACAACTAGATAATACAATTTCATAAAGTTCATAATAAACAGAAGTAGTAAAACTGTTTGGCTAACATACTTATGATTTTAAGGCGGATCCAGACAAATTATTACAGATACATGGAGAGAAAGAGAGATGGAATGAGACGGAGAGAGAGAGATACTTAGTGTGGCTCTTTGCCTCGCAAAAAAATCGCTAATGAGCAACTACTGAGCAAAAGCTAAATTTCGAAACACACTGATATTAATTTACTAATTGGCATTATACAATCATAACATAATTGTCTTTCAGTTCGGCACCAGTGATATAAATTATTTCACAAGTTAAAAGAAGTTTGCCGATCGACTTTTCGTCTTCTTGTAAAGCTAATTAGACCGGATCAAAGACTGAAATTTGATTATGTTTGCATCAATTATTTTTCAGACGCGCGGCTTCAATTTCATTCTTAGATCAGAAAACTTTGGGCTACATTATAGGGCAGCTCTGGACCAGAAAATAAAAAAAAATATTCTTTCAACATTTAGTTTCAAGCATGAACCTACATTTGCATAATTTAGCTACTTGAAAATTCATTACTACAATTGTCTATCATACTCTTCATACATATAATCTTCGCCCAAGGCTATTACCTGAAAGCCGCGCCGTGTATCGCCGAAGTTTTGACGGGAACGCACGGAAACGACCGGCATACAAAAATCATTAATTAATATTTGAACAAATAATGAAAAAAGACCATTTTATCATTTAGCTAGACTAATAAAAATTACATCAGATGAAAATATATTCTTTCTTCTAATCTGATCCATTTGTGATGCATAACATTTTGTATCAATTTGATTCTAAATAAGCGGTCGAATTCTTGTTCCCTAGTTGTTTTGCGGAGATTTTGTTATTTGTTTAATTAAATTATATACCTCTAGATAATCACCCCAAAAAGACCATTTTGTACTAGTGCTAGAATCAAAATTAAAACACGACATTAAAGCTGAAGAATTTTACTCTCTGATACCGTTTGTGATGTAAAAATATATTAAGAATAATTAAAGTTATTAAGTGATAATGACATTTCCCCATATTACCCGTGTATACCAAATTGGTTCACACCTGTAGAAGTACAAGTACGCAGTTTCTTCACTATGAGAGAGAGAGAGAGAGAGAGAGAGAGAGAGAGAGTCAACAAAGTCCAGTCGTTGGACCGCTAGGTTACCGTGCAGAACATTATAGGCCCTTTCTTGGGTCGGGTCAGGAACTGGAAAACTTAACTCGCTTACACTGTACAAAATCCAAGTGGACAAGGGAATTGTTCAAATGTTATAACACGTGGAAGCCCGCCCCAACTCGGGTGCCCGTCAACTGTCTCGGGTGCCCGTCAACTGTATGGGAGGGCATAATGGCAATGCTTTCGATTTTTTTTAATTAAAAATACTTAGTTAAGACGGATTATGCGGAGATTTAGAAAAGCGTATTACATCTGCCTTCATCCTGCACTTTCCATACTATGACAATCATGAGTGATGAAAGTTCCAGACAAATTTTGCCGGTAGCCTACAAAAAGCGAAAGTTGATATGTGGCGCGAAAAGTTAAGTAGCGTTAACGTCACCATGCGCAACGTCAACATTTCAGTCTAAAGAGACGGCAGGCCGGGCATTTAATGCACTTTAACTCGAAAGTTAAGTCGGCGACCTACCATTTTTATTGCTTTAATGTGAACTTCTATCATCGGGTCATACTGTGTTAGTTTTTGAAGAAAAAAATGTGTTTTGTTTTCTCAGAATGAAGGTTTTTATCCAAGAGGTACGAGCAAAAAAGTGTATTTTCCATAGAACGCCATTATAACGTCGGGTCGAAAAAGTGGAAAAATTGACGTTTTCGAGGTCAGATATCTTAAAAACGACATCGGCGACCCCCCTTTTTTATTACATTTTCTGAAAGAGGGACTGAAAATGTACAATATAAGGAAGTATGAATAAAATCATGTGTTTTGTCAATTACTCCCACCTCACCTTAAATTTCAAAACAAACCAGAAAGCAAAATGGGCAGCTGTACAGGTGACCTTATTGCCAGAAGACTACAGACAAGCGGACATAAGAACATGTAACATTGATGCTTCACAACAGAAATCCAAAATCCATTTAGCATATCATTTCAAAGAGTTATTGCGCGTTTTGTTTCAATATCTGTTAGCCAAACATTGACGAGTTGTACGTAGCTGTTGAAAATTTACTGCCTAATTCAGTGTTAGAATAGTTATGAAATGCGCTTAAATAAGAGGCAACGTATTTGTGAATGGTGATGACTGCCTGTTAGTCATTCCAAACGTTAGGAATTGTCGGGGTCACACGCCATGCTAGCTACTCGAAACGTTTGCAAAAACAACACTGTTTCGGAAGGTGACTTTTATGTAGTAAAAGTGCTCTGGATCCAGTGGCTATTCGGAGACTTTGAATTACATATAATTTACAGGAAGATTCCAATCACTTCAACATACTAAAAGGTGTAATGTTGAGAATATGCCACCTGCCGATGATGTAATCTGTAGGCCTTACGGATGTATTTGGATTGTAGCCCCACCTATTCAAAACTAGCCAGACTAAATCACTTGTAGCACCTATCACTCCAGCTACCACAAAGTTGACACATACGGCGAGCGTCATACGACACATGAAGCGACACACATATGAGGTACCAAAAGGACCAATACTATAGATACCTGTACGTATATGCCTGTTGACGGGTATCGGTAATTTTGACCCATTTGACACACCATTCGTGTAGCTGGCATGACGTGTGACCTCGACAATTTCTGACGAGTTGGAATGACTCACAGGCAGCACCTCCAGATCACAGTCATCACCATTCACAAAAATGTTGACTCTTATTTAAGCGCACATTTCATAACGATTCTAACACTGAATTAGGCAGTTAATTTTCAGCAACTATGTGAAATTCGTCAATGTTTGGCTAACAGAAGTGGAAACAAAATGGGCAATTACTCTTTGAGATGGTGTTTTAGGATTTTTTACATGGAATTTCATGATGTACGCATTATGATAGCTTAATGGAACATTTAAAGAATGATTCCTTCCAGGCAGTGGTTTAGAGAAGGCGTCAATATTTCAAGCTGCAATAACCATTCAGATTTTCACTATATTTGCTTACATCACAGGCACCTCCACACCATTGCAGGCACCTCCAGCTGTTGTTTTGAAGAATCAAGCCTTATTTGTAGTCAATCGACATTTATATTTGGGCAAGGAGGTTACCTTAACATCAGTGTGCAATGAAAAACAGATTCGTATGCAAGATTACTGCATTTAAGACCAAAAACGGCCGAATTCTTTACGTTTTGAGTACTGTGGGCTGACATCGAAGCCACTTCAAAAGTCGTATCTTTGATAGATATGGAAAGTTCTGGAGGATATGATGTGTGACAAAACTTTATGTCTATAAGGGTCGAATAGCACTTTTTGATTTTTAATATACTCCCTGGTTATTTTATATTTTGTCAAAAAAGAGGAATACCTAACGTTTGTTGTCATTTTTTTGACAGTCACAGGCAGCTCCAGTTGCCTGTCACAACTTTTTATCGGTACCTCCGCCGGAGGTGCCTGTGATAGTTTACCAGGCGTGATAAAGCAGACGTTTTGTAAATGTGAACTGCAAAAAATGCATTGAAAGACCAAATTAAAGTATAATTGCCCTGTAGTCACGTGACATTTTTTATTTATATATATTTTTTTTTATATTTTGATATCATATTGAGAATCCTGACAAGTCGCTCATGATTTTCATGACCCCTTTTATCGACGCTGTGTTTTAACACCCCGGCAATACATTCACGTTTTTTCAATATAAAAGAGCTACATTTCGTATTTATAAATAAGTTTCGTAAATCTGAAAAGTTCTTTCCATTTTTCCGACAGGTAGCATTCAGATAGTAATTACGCATTATTACCGGACAGCGCTGATATTTATGGTTTCTTGTGCGATAGATAGGCCGATCTAAAAGCATCAGCATCCAGACAGTTTTCCGTAAGTTTGAGCCCGAGGTTGAATTTATATTATTTTTTCCATCTCTTACTTATCTTCGGTATTATTTATTTGATCGTTTCCATTTCACGGTAGGGTGAACACGTGTCTAGGTAATAAACAATCATAGGTATTTGTTTATTGCGGCAATGCGCGCGATTCGGTGATTACACAAACGAATTCCATGTCAGCACACTTTGTTGTCATTTTTAGCGTGTGTCTGCTTTATAATCTGCTATTGTATCGTTTTGTATCTTTTGTAATAACGGTCTGAACATCTTCCGCGATTTTCTTTCTTTTCCTTTGGTCTTGGAAGCTGTACTGATGATAGGCTACATGCTCTTTCGATTACTGTAATTTTGGCCCGAAATTTTAGTCGAAAATCTTTTAATTCATATGCTATAAGTTATAAAGCTTATTTTGCGACAAAGAATGAGCTAAATATAGTTGGAACAAAATAGTTGTCTTAATCTTAACCGTTAAATGTCAGTTTTGAATATACGGGAAAACGGCATTTATTTGGTTACCCACCTATCCTATAGATGACGTCATAGGCGTTGCAAGGGACAAAACTCGAACAGACTCTGAATTATAGGAAAGGTGTATATCGGGCCATGATAAGTTATCGACCATACGGTTGACCGGACATATTTTCCCACGATTTGTGAAAAAAAGGCGTTTCTATAGTATGACTATAGGAAAATCCAATGTAAAGTAGAATTTCCCTCACTCCTATCAGAGCCGGATCCAGACTCAGAGGTGTTGGGGGGGGGGGGGGGGGCACAAATTTGGCGAGGGGTCAACGGGGCCGCACAGGCCCCTTGTGGGTCCAGGGCAAAGCCCTGGTGAGGGATGCAGGGGACAAAGCCCCCCCCCCCGCCGGAAAATGATTTTCAGTATTTGAAGATGTCTTTGGAGGGCTCTGATGAACATTATTTTTTGAGATTTATATTCTGTTAATGACCTATATTTGTCATAAATATCAATATTGTAAGACTTGGTACCTGGATATACAAATCACCAGATCAATTTTAGCCCTTAGTATAGGAGATAACGGGAATCCCCGGAGTGACGTCATCGGATGATCACGTGGGTAGATTGGTTGGCAAAAAGATAGCGACAGACAGTGGTATTCTATGGAATTTTGCTGAATATTTACCTCTGAAAAGCGTAAAATATAGTCTAGAAAGCTGCGAATAAATAGAAATCGATAAAACCAGTGCAAATATTGTTTTAATCGCTTGCGCGCGAAAAAAAGAGGGTTATTTAATATTATTTAAAGTTATATTTAAAATTACTTCAAATACTCGCTTCGGAGCAGGACTTTTTCTCTTAATAACCTTGACATTACAATAAATCGGAGGTACTAAAGATCAGTATTTTAACCTTTAAACCTTTTCGACAATCAAGGTGATTATTAAATAGGTCACGGGTAATAGAAAATGAAAGACAATAAAATATAGAAACTTGTATCCAACGAGAAGTAATGCAAAATTAATAAAACATATTGATCTGATTTAGGGGTAAGAAAATGTAAATAATAAGTAAATGAATTTATATTCATGACTGCGATTCAAAAGAGAATGTTATAAAACGGTAAAGGATAATATACACGTATAAGCAGAGAACCTTCTATTCTGAAATTACTATCTGTAATAAGTACATTATTTAGTCCGAGCTCATGACATCTGAACAACAAATTCTTTCTCTCTTTCTCTCTCTCTCTCTCTCTCTCTCTCTCTCTCTCTCTCTCATTGCTTGCTCTTTATATTTTATTAGCGGACAAGCATATTAATATCAAAATATCATAGATTATAATAATCGAGTTTTATTTGATATTTAAATTAGCCACACCGCCAAAAACAGTCGGTTATATTATACAAGTTAATATGACATTATCGCTGTAGGAAACCCGCGGCGTTCTTTGAAATATGATAATTAAAGACATTCCTTATCAAAAGACCCGCTGAATACCGGATACATTCATCATAAACAATAAACAACCGGTTTAATTTCAAAATGTACACCAGATACACAGACACATTATTTTAGAGTATCAATGCTAAAACGTACATCTAAAAGCACTTCATGTGGAACCAATTTAAATGAATTCGGAGAGAGAATAGAACAATATTTCACACTAAAATACCAACAGCTCTCAGCGTTATCATTTAAATAAAAATATGCATCATAATGCGCAAAATACACGGCATGATTAATTACATAGTTTAATATCATCCAATGAACGTTCAGTATAGCGTGATTGGTTATCGACTTTTTGCCAACCAGTGTGGGGAATACCTTGGAAATCCTTATCGATGACGTCACCGCGTTTTCTCTTATATGAAGAAGTAACTTCTCTCTATTCCACATTCAGACACATTCCTGCGTTGAACGTCGAACAGACAACATCGCTTCTTCAGAGATGGAAAACTACAAGATTCCAGCACTCGCAGTCCGATTTTTGAAGGGAGCCCGCCTTCGTGGCTTCCCTGAGTTTGAACTCCATCATGGATCAAACACTGTCCGGCTAACTCTGACATGGGCAGTCAACCCAGAGGCTAGTCAAGTTAGCAAGAGGGCCGAAAGCAGAAGACGGGGAGATCGTTGCAAGTCTGACCCCTCTAAGCCTGCACCCTCAGCTGGCAAGCGCTCTTGTCAGCCTGGACAGAAGAAGGATAGGCCGGTTAAGCCTACTCCTTCGAGGGCAAAGGAGCAGTCTGCTCCTAAGCCTGCTGCTAAGAAGACTGTACCACCAAAAGCAGCACAGAAACCAACGCCGAAACCAGCAGCTCCAACGCCATCAACGCCAGTCAAGCCAGCTCCTGTGAAGACGGCCTCCACACCACCACCGCCACCGACGACGCTACCAAAGGACGTGGAGATGACATCACCACCAGCACCAGCACCGAAGCGGAAGCGAAGGTCACAGCACAACCGGCGACCGAAGAGAACGCTCAACTGTCGGAGTCACACCGCGACATGTACCACAATGAGTCCTTTTCCGAGGAGAAGCCGCTGTCCAAGTACAGTGTGGAAGCGGCAACATTCATGGAACATGCTGACGTTACAATCGTCCAGCTCCGAAGGAAGGGAAAGCAAAAGGATTGCATTGGTGTGACGAGCAGGAGCTGGGAGAAGATCAAAGTGACAAAGGGACCGGACAGCAAAATCCATCATGCTGCCCACTGGGCTTTCTGGCAGGACCAGTTCAAGTCAGCACCAAAGCCAGAATGCCAGCTCGCAGCCATCAGGGAGGCAGTAGAGATCGTCAGGGACAAGAAGCTGACCTACACCAGCCCGATGGATCCAGACAAGCCCTAGTTCACAAGAAACTTCTTTGCTGCCACATCGCGGCATTCAACGCGGCCCTGGGAGAAAGCATCATCAACTACAGCCAGGGCCGCTTCCGACCTACTGACCTACTTCTTTGCCAACACCGACATGCGGCCCTAAAGGAAAGCAACGACACTGCAACGACATCACAGCCTCACAGAACAAGAACACGCAAAGACAGAAACATGACCAGCACCACATCAACGACAGACGCAAGACCTGGACGGACTCCGGATGCCCCAGGGTGGATATGATGCTCTAGTGGCTGTTGGCCCTGGGAACCAACATCCGATACGACTAACCTGAAGAAGAAGTCTATTCCACATCCAAACATACCCTACCACCACCACCACTTCTGAGCAACCTCTAAACCGGGCACACACACAATATTGTTGTGTGCCCCCGCCCCTCCACTTATGAAAGACCTCAAAAATAGGGCGCCTACCCCACCCTGTGACCCGCCTTACAGGAATGAAAGAAAAAAACAAAAGGCCCAAATGGGCCTGATATCGCTCACCTGGCTTTTGTATCCGAATGGTCCCCATTCTGATACAAAAGTGGTCCAATTCCAGAGATTTTCTCAATTTCACATTTTGCTACTTTTAGTAACAGAGGGTAACTTGTCTGGTCTTTATATATTTACTTTTGAAACACCTCAAGGCAAGAATCATTTTGACACAAATTTCATCAAAATCCATTCAGGGATTACTGAGATATTGTTAGTTTCATGTTTTGTGCTATTTTTATTAAAGGCAGATGGCGGCCATCTTAGAATGCCAAAATGCAAAAAATTGAAAAGCTTTCATGCAAGGACCATTTTGACACAAAATTGGTCCAGTTCCATTGTAATTTTCTAATTTTCAAATTTTGCTATTTTAAGTAACAGAGGCCAACTTGACGGGTCAATGAAACACATCAAAGCAAGAATCATTTTGCCACAAATTTTGTCTCAATCGCTTCAGCGGTTAATGAGATGTTGTCATTTTCATGTTTTTTGCTATTTTTAGTAACGGCAGATGGCGGCCATCTTGGAATGCCAAAATGCAGAAAATCGCAAAAGCTTATTGAAATGATCATTCTGACAGAAAATTAGTCCAATTCCACTGAGATTTTTTTATTTTCACATTTTTCTATTTTTAGTAACAAAGGCCATTATGACTTGTTTATATTAAGTTACTTTTGAAACATCTCAATGCAAAAATCATTTTGACACAAATTTCGTCAAAATCTATTCAGCGGTTACTGCGATATTGTCATTTTCATGTTTTTTGCTATTTTTAGTAACGGCAGGTGGTGGCCATCTTGGAATGCCAAATTGCAATTAATCGAAATGGCTTCATGTAAAGAACATTCTGGCGTAAAATTGGTCCAATTCCATTCAAGGGTTCTTGAGTAATTGTCATTTTATGTTTGTGCTATTTTTAGTAACGGCAGATGTCGGCCATCTTGGAATGCCAAATTGCAATTAATCGAAACGGCTTCATACAAGGAACATTCTGACACAAAATTGGTCGAATTCCATTCAAGGGTTCTTGAGTAATTGTCATTTTTATGATTGTGCTATTTTTAGTAACGGCAGATGTCGGCCATCTTGGAAAGCCAAATTGTAATTAATCGAAATGGCTTCATGCAAGGAACATTCTGACACAAAATTGGTCGAATTCCATTCAAGGGTTCTTGAGTAATTGTCATTTTTATGTTTGTGCTATTTTTAGTAACGGCCCCCATGGTGGCCATCTTGGATAGTCAACTGGCACAAAATTGAAATATTTCCTTTTAAGGACCATTGCTGACCAAATCTGACCACAATCGATTGCGTTTTCTTGAGATACTGACATTTGAGCAAAATAGGTCTAGTAAACGCTAAGTAGGTCACTGTGACCTAATTCCGCTATAGATTTTTTTCATTTTTATAACTTTTACTCCCAAGGTCCCATTAATGTTCCACGCAAACTTTCGGCCAAATATACCAAATGGTTCTGGAGAAGAAGTTGATTTTGTTGTTTTTGCTATTTTTGGTAACGGCGGCCATCTTGGATTCTTTACCTGACCCAATTTTACAATTTTGAAACCCTGCAGTCTGGTCATGCTCCATGTGAAATTTGAAACCCATGGGTGCAGTGGTTTTAGAGAAGAAGCTGTTTGAAGTCGTTTGAATATGTCGTTTTTTGACATTGGCATTTGAGCAAAATTACACTCGTAAACAGAAAGTAGGTCACTGTGACGAAACTCCGCTACAGATTTTTTTCATTTTTACAATTTTGAATACCAAGGTGTTATTGATGTTCCATGCCAAAATTCAGACAAAAATACCCAGTGGTTCTGGAGAAGAAATTTATTTTGTTGTTTTTGCTATTTTTAGTAACGGCGGCCATCTTGGATTTTCAACCTGACCCAATTTTACAATTCTGAGACCCTGGAGTCAGATCATGCTCCAAGTGAAATTTGAGAACCATGGGACCAGTAGTTTTACAGAAGAAGATGTTTGAATATTTGTTTTTAGGTGTTGACGGACACATTCCGTGACGACGCACGACGCACGACGCACGCCGGACGCATTGGTATGAAGTAGAGTAAAAATAGGGGTTTTACAATATACTATTAATAGTTAAGCCAGTACAAACCAAGACCAGGCTTTATTTCACAATATATGGGTATATATGTTTAGAATTAAGCCAGTACAAACCAAGACCAGGCCTATTTTCACAATATATCGTTTTCACTAACCTTCAAATCTGGATATCCAAATTCGCTAAGGTCACAATCAGACCACATGTTGTTATAATTAATCCAGTACAAACCAAGACCAGGCCTTATTTCCATAGTATATCGTAATTTCCAAGGTTCGCGAATATGGATATCAAAATTTGAAGTCAAATATATTCCATAGAGGTATAATTAATCCAGTACAAACCATGACCAGGTCTTATTTCCATAATATACGGTATCCAGATTTGAAACGCATAAACAAAAAATTTTATTTGATATAACACATAGTTTATGTAGTGGATGAGATAACAGAAATGATTTATCTTAATAGTTTTTGGGGAAAATAAACTTTGATAGTGATTATCAGTTTACCCACTAAAGATATGAAGTCAGCTGACAATCTGTGCGCTCGCACAATTGATCATTTCCGTTTTTGGTAACAGGGCCTGTTACTTTTTATCTCATTATTAATTTTGAAAAGGTATTTATCGAATGATCCGTCAATTTATCTAATCAGTCCAAGGGAAGGTACATACATTGATTTTCTTCAAAATATAAATCACTAGTTGTCAATCTTGGTATGCTAAAACAAGTAAAAAGCTTACGGCCTATTTAGACAACTATTTTATATTTTAAAAGATGAGACAATGCAGACTTTGCGAACTTTTGAAAGACGAAGAATTGTTCACAAAAGGTAAAGCCGTATGCAAAAAATGTCGATCAAATCAGCAGAATATCAAAAACAAGAGGGCGCGTGCAGAAAAAAAGTTACTCAGACAAATACAAGATAATTGTGAACCAGCTGGTGTTGGCCTGTCTTAATAGATTTTTTTTTTGTTTTGGATTTTCTAGGTAAAAACATAGACAACTTTCCTATTAGACAACTGATTAGTATTAGAAAAAGAAATGTCAGAACACGTTCAAAAACTTCTTATGCTTTATGACAACGGAATTATTGACGGTGATGCCTTAAACAATGCATTGAAAGCATTGAACAATGCACCACAGGCGTCGCAGCCTCAAGAAAAAACCCAAGAAAAAACTCTCATAGACAAGGTGAGAGAAAAACGACGTAGAAAAAAGAAATTAAGAAAACAAAGAAAGGCAATTGCTGAGAAACAGAAAAATGTTATAAATGAACTTAAAGAAAAAATTAAAGCTATAGAAGCGCCATTTCGGCTTGTGGACAAAACCAAATGTGGCTATCTCAGAGCGCATGAAATTTCCGTTACACGATACAAAGACCCCATGAAAATGTTTCAAGATAAGAAAACTATTATAAAAAACAAGCTCACCGCTGAATTGCAAGAACTATCCTGTCTGAAATGGCAATTTGGGCTTATTGTTGACTTTTTCAAGGATAAAAAGAATATACAGGGAACATTTTACAGCAATCAATATGCCACATTGTCTCCTCAAGAAATTCTAGCTTTTTACCACGAGGCAGTCTCGGCAATTGAGCAGAAAATCGAAAAATTCACTAAGGAAGGCTCAGGCTGGATGATTGATAGATGCAATACATTGTACCTTAACATCGCAAAATATGAGCCACTCAAGGGCTCATCATATTTTCCACTTCCTGAGGTCTTGGCTAATAAAAAGGCAATAATCAATGTGAAAAATCAAGATCAAGAATGCCTTAGATGGGCCTTAAGGTCAGCTTTATTTCCAGCTAAAAATAATCTCAACAACCCATACAGCTATCCAAAACAAGACAATTTAAACTTTGAAGGAATTGACTTCCCTACACCAGTATCACAAATTTACAAAGTAGAGAAACAAAACAATCTCGCCATCAATGTATATGGCTATGAGCAGACAGTTGTCCCATATCATATTTCCGGGCAGCCGAGTGAAATGCCACGGATCAACCTGCTGTTGCTCCATGACAAAAAAGACAATTACCATTATTGTTGGGTAAAATACCTGTCCAGGCTGCTATACGACCAGAACAAATACAAAGGTAAAACATACTTCTGCGACCGCTGTCTCTACGGGTTTTCCCGTGAAGACCTACTAATCAGCCACAAAGATGAATGTTACGGCATCAACGGCAGAGCAACTAAGATTGTAATGCCAGCCCCAGGGGAAAAAATAAAGTTTAAAAATTACCATAAACAGATGCAGGTGCCTTTTGTCATATATGCCGATTTTGAAAGCATAATAAAACCGCATCAAGTGGCAGCTGGGGATAAATCTGAAATCAAAAGCAAACACCAAGCATGCGGCTATGGATATCAGGTTGTTAGATATGATGGTGCATCATCTGGTGTAAGAATTTACAGAGGTGAAGATGCCGTAGAGCAGTTCTTGAAATCCCTGAAACGGGAAGTAGTCGGAATTAATGCAAGATTTGCAAAGCCGAAGCCCCTACACATGTCGGAGAAAAATGAGAAGGATTTCCAGTCTGCAACGCAATGCTGGATCTGCCAGAAAGAATTCAACGATGAAAAAAATCCCAAAGTACGCGCTCACTGTAGAATCCTAGGCCACTTTAGAGCTGCTGCTCATAAACTCTGCAACCTTAAACTTGCTATAAAACCGTGGGTAACACCCATCCCTGTTGTTTTGCACAATCTCAAAGGATATGACAGCCATTTAATCATGCAAGAGATTGATAAAATCTCGGGCAGATTATCGTGCATTCCAAACAACACAGAAAAATACATCTCTTTCAGCGTTGGTCAACTTAAATTTCTGGACAGCTTTCAGTTTATGGCATCATCTTTGGCAAAGTTAGTTGATGCAACTGACAAAAATGACTTTAAAATCACTCAGAAGACATTTAATCCACAGCCAATCAAGAAAAGACTTTACGGCAGCTTTAGTTCCGAAGATGGTCGACCCATCGTTCTGCGGGAGTGTGTCGACAGGCGTAAGCTAGCCTACATATTAGATCACAGCAACCAGTTTGACCTCGGCAGCAGTTTCCAGGATGGACAAAATTCTGACAAGGAAACTCAGCTGAGCTTGCTTCGTAATTATCTCTCCATGTTAAACCAGAATGGAGAACGACCAATGTCATACCGGCAGCGACATGGGTTTGGTCGATACTGGACAGCTGAAAAGCTAGGCATTCAAAGTATGAGCCGGAAAATCCGTCATACAATATGCAAGGACAGCATGTTTGACATCGACATGAAAAATGCGCACCCAACGCTACTTTCCTGGTACTGTCACAAACACGGGATAAACTGCGCAGCCCTGGATGCTTACATCAAGCACCGTGATCCCATGTTGCAGGATCTCATGAAGAACAGCGGCATCACCCGGGATGAAGCAAAACAAATTCTCTTAGCAATAATGAATGGCAAGCAAGAAAATCTGCAGCCAGATGATCCACGGTGGTTCATCGATTATTATACTGGAATGCGCAGTATCATAAACGCTGTTGTCCAGCTTAATCCGGAGATGTATGAACATGCACAGAAAACAAAACATACAAATTACAATCTGGAAGGATCCACGATTAACCACATACTGTGCCGGTTGGAAAACAAAGCGTTGATGGCTGCTTTCGATTACTTAAATGGAAAAGGCATCGAGGTTGCTTCTCTTGTTTTTGATGGACTTATGATTTACAAGACTAATGTGTCCGATATTGCCGGTATTCTTAAAGGTTGCTCATCAAGTGTTGGCCATGTGTTAGAAGGTTGCGGCATCGAGTTCACCTTAAAAGAAATGGATGAAGGTTATGATATTCCCGGCCCAACCGGAAACCACCAGTCAACAGACATTGATATATTATTACAAAAGGGCGTTTACCCATACGAATATATGGATTCATTTGACCGGTTCCTGGAGACTCAGCTGCCGCCTATTGAGAAATTCCACAGCAGCCTAACAGATGAGAGTATATCCGAGAAAGATTACCAACGTGCCCAGAAAGTATGGGAAACTTTCAGCTGCGAGACGCTGGGAGATTACCATGATCTCTATCTAAAAACAGATGTGACTCTGCTGGCAGACGTATTCCAAACATTCCGTAGAACTTGTATAAATGCATACAAACTGGATCCGCTGCATTATTATACAGCCCCTGGCTTATCCTGGGACGCTTTACTCAAATACACCGGTACTGAACTGGAGCTCCTGACTGACTACGATCAGCATCTATTCATAGAAAAAGGGATGCGTGGCGGTGTCAGCATTTACACCGACACAGACAGCCTGCTGGTCGACCTAAAAACGCCAGATGTATATGCTGATATGGCAACCATGAGGACCCAGTATGACTTCTCAGATTACCCCAAGGATCACCCGCTCTATAGTGAGCAAAACAAAAAACTAATTGGAAAGTGGAAGGACGAATGTCAAAGTACCCCCATAGCTGAGTATATCGGGCTGCGTCCCAAGATGTACTCAATTCTGCTGGCTGATGAGCAGCTGATAAAAAAAGCAAAAGGTGTCAAGAAATATGTCATCAATAAACTAATCAACTTTGCAAACTACAAAGATGCACTATTCAACCGGAAAACATACAGCCACGAAATGAATATGCTGAGAAGCAAAAAGCACCAGATCTACGGCCTTACAATTAACAAAACAACACTCTCACCGCTAGACACGAAACGCTGGATAGCCCCAGACGGCATCACGACATACGCGTTTGGGTATCAGCAGGAACAATAAGCAGTTCTTCTGTTACGAAACCTCTCTGCGGAGCTGGCGGCATTAAATAATAAACCCTGATGCCCTGCAGAACAATGTGATGACTTATCTTATGAATACTGACACTCCATATTGGGTCCGTGGCACGGCGTACGCCCCCTTCTTGTTCTCCAGGTTGATATAAATATCTTACAGTGGCATCAGGACAAATAGGGTTCCCTACAGTCCGTTTCTGTTTCACTGGAGGGTTTTTTTTCGTCTCCGCATTTATGGCTTTGATCACTTCCGGTAATCTTTTTACCCATTCTCTGTTGCGTTTGTGCGGATTTTCCAATTCCTTCGCATACTGATAACCAAAAAGCCTTTCAGCCAGTGTCCTGTTGAACCTCTCAACCAAAGCTTGGTCTCTGTGGATCTCTTTCCTGCCACGTCTGATACTTACGTTGTGTTTCGTCATCAGCTGTGTCACAGAGCCCATGAACTCCCTGCCCGGATCTACCTGTAGAAGCTTGGGAAAGTTCAGCTTTCGCTTGTAAATATTTTCAAACGCCTTCGCAACTTCTTTGCTGTCTTTTGAAGTCAGAGGCTCCGCCTCTTTATATCTGCTTTCAATATCAACGACTGTCAGCGCATATTTGTATGTCTTGCGGTTGACTGTATCATGCGGCAAAAACAACAAATCTGCCTGATGAATTTCATTTGGGGTGGACGCATCAAACCTGGGCCGTATTATTTTCTTTGGTGCGGGTAAATATATTTGCCACACCGCCTGCTTTTTTAAAAATTCAAGCGCCTGCTTTTTACTGACTTTTGCTTCTTTTGCTAGTTTCTCTACTGCGGGGAGCCCTTTCCAGAACCCCTTTGGGCTGTAGTAAATCTTTTCCATTATTTTTTTATTCCAATTTTAAGACTAAAAAAAATAATAAATTTATATCAACTTATAAGCCAAAAACCCGGTTGCTGCCATCCCCGCAACAATAAACAACAATTCACGGTTTTGCTGATCTGGGGATGGTGCATAATAATCACTCAACTTTGGCTCCTGAGGAAGTGGGTCAAGTTTTTTGCCAGTAATGAAATAGTATTGTTTCATAGCCTGATCAACATTGTCAAACGTCTGCTCAGCATGATGTTCTTTTTGTATTTCCTCATTGATAAAATCCAATCTCTGGGTTCTTTTTTTGCTCCAAGCTGCTTGAGCCGCTTCTAATTGTTCGACTGCTTTATCATGCCTTTCTCTTTCCGCCTCAGCATCGTTGTTTTTTCCCAATTTTGAGAATAAAAAATTACTTCCTGTGAACGCCAAGGCATTGACCACGGCACCTCCTAACATCATCGCTACTGCACTAGCCATTTTGTTTATCGTGATAAAAAAGTTTAAAACAGAAATTATTTCATAATATCCGCTGGAATAATTTCTGTTTTAATCAACATATCGCGTGTGGCCATCGCCAGCAGTATATCAATAGAAAGCATTCCAATATCACCCATATTAAAATCCACTTTTGGTGCAGGTCTTCTCAAGAGTTTCTTGCCAAGTTCTGAGTACCCAACAGTGAGAAGTCATTAAATGTTAATTCATACTCTAGCCTATCACCGAGCCCGGCCTGGTAAAAAGGCATATGCGTCTCTAGCAGTTCAAAGTCCAGTGGGATGCAAAACCTGTTCTTGAAGGCGCCAGCAATGGCCTGGTCTTCAGCGTCAGCTGTTGCGTTTCCTGCCCCGACTCTGTGTTTTAACATGTTTGATTTGCCGATGCCTTGGTAGGCCATGTTTATCCGCTCAGATGGGGATTTCCATAAGTCAACATAACAGTGAAATATGTCGCTGTCATCTATTGACATGACTTCATTACCGCTTATTTTAATGGTTGTTTTCTTCACGATGGCTCTACCAAGATTTTGAAAGATTGTCGCATTGGGATCTTTGCTGGTCAGTTCAATAGTGAAAGCGAGACGTGCAGTTCTTGAGACGATGACATCATTATTACTTAGATTTGGAAATCTCACAAGCAACTGCTGGTTTTGGTCGATAGTGCTGGGGTTGTTAGTGATTACTACGCTTTGTCGAATTCCTTTCGCACCAAAAGGTTCTCGTAGTTTTCTATAGGGGTTCAGTTTACTTCCGTAGGCAGACATTTTTATTTGATAAAAATATATTTTTATTCAATAAATAAATAATGACCGAAGGTTACGATTTTGAGAATCCTACATTTGACGATGATTATGATGACGTCGATAACATAGATGACAGATTACCGATGGTGCCGGATGAAACCGATCAGCGAATCATTTTGAATCAAAGTGGGGCAATTGATGATTTAAGGGGTGAACTCCGAAAGTCTGCAGTTGAAGACCACAAAAAACGACTTGTTAAAACATTTTATGATGAAATAGGAAAGCGATACAAAATGGCCCCGAGCAAGATAGATTACAACCAGTTTAGGATATCAAATGATGGCAAGACACTGTTATGGAGTGTTGGTGACAAAGAAATCAGAATTACTGCAAAACAAGGTGGTGCAGAGTTTCTTTCTCTTGGTACTCTGGCAAATGAGTATAATAAGGTTGTTGGCTCAGGAGGCACATTAGCAGTGCGGCAGTATTTGAATTTACCAGATTACAGGAGTAAAACACAGCTATCTCAGCAAGTACGGCAGGCTTTGGAAAGCACACGAAATGACATGGATCTAGAGATGCCAGGTGGCACTGAACTGCAAGATTTAACAAATACGGTAATTGGTGCAGAGACGGCCGTTAAGTCACTGGAAACATCTCTTACTGATTGGGTACACACTGACACACAAACAGAGGGTCTAACACTGCGGGAACTTCAAGGATTAGACAAGGCATTGCAACGCACCCGCGGTGAGCTTACAAATAATTTGGCAAAACTGACCGAGCTTGATAAAGACATTGCAAAAGAAAACAGGAAATTACAAGAGGCTGAGGATGAAATCAGTAAAAATGATATAAAGGCTCGTTTAAAAAACTTAGAAGATGAAAGAGCCGCAAGACTGGAGGCTGCCAGTGCAAACAAAGAAGGTTGCGGGGTCAAATAAACAGGATAAAAGAAACAATTGACAAAGTCTTAAGAAAAGATACGACATTGCGTGAGCGGTTGAAAACATTATTCAAAGAGCAAGGTATAACGATAGTTAGTATTTTGACGGCTCTTGGCATGATTATTGGTGTTATAGTTGAAGCTGTAATTCCAACTTCTGGAGGCGGTGGAACAGGAACACCCTAACCATCGCAAAGTGGAGCGAAAGAATGGGTTAAAAAACAACTTCATAATCTTGCTAGACTACTAGCAAATCTTGCTGGAAAAGCGGCTGCTGCGTTGCCGGGTATAATTGGATCAACTGTGTCTTGGCTGCTGTCTGCAACCGGTAAGGTTGTAAACTGGTTTGGTAATAATCTGTGGGCTGTTGTTGTGCTTGTTGCTGGGTTGGTATATGCGGCAGCCAAAGAATGGATTTTGAAAAAAAATAAGTAGGTCAACCGGAAGTGTTTAATTTTGATATTTTGGTGGTGGATCATTCACAAACACAAATTTGTTGAACAAAATTATGTGGCGCTTATCTTTTTTTTTGATTAGCTCTAGCGCTTTGGCTTCTCCTTTGTCTATCAAAGCTTGTTTTTCTTGCTCACTCAGACCAGACTGTTTGGTGTGTGTTTTATCTTTTAAATCATTATATCTGTCCAGCTCATCAAGAACAATCTTAAATTCTTGTTCTGATATCTGTCCATCATTTAAGGCTTTGGAAATCAAATTTTTAACAGAATTCAACTTACTTTCTCCAAGAGTTTTAATCTCAT
This sequence comes from Ctena decussata, assembly GCA_963989385.1. Taxonomy (NCBI): domain Eukaryota; kingdom Metazoa; phylum Mollusca; class Bivalvia; order Lucinida; family Lucinidae; genus Ctena; species Ctena decussata. Next base: position 46,921,539 of record OZ022506.1, read on the forward strand.
AGTGCTTTTGTGCCTTTGACATTAATTTACGTCTCACCAATTTCACGCAGGCGCCCATGCATCCGCAGACAATTGCAACAGTTTCTAAAGGCAGCATCACTGGCACTGCCAGGCCTATCCCAGCCATAACGACACTTGCAGAAATCAATGCAGTATCAACGCCGTCTGTGAGGTTGACTCCGCGTTTATATTTTTTATATAAAGCCTTTCTAACATCTTTTTCTCTTATTAATTGCTTTTCTATTTCTGATATTTTTTGTAAGCGATAGTTTTGACAGTCTTTAGACAAATCCGGATAAATTTTCTCATCTCCCAAATCCTGATAAGGAGCCGTTGGCGGTTTCATTTTTTATTGTTTTATATTTTTTTCCAAATTATTAATACGTTTATTAAACTCGTTTAGTAAATTCGTTATGGTCTGCAACCTCGATGTAATATGGGCTTGATTTACTGCATCATCAGGATTAACAGGACTCGCAAGACCAGAAATTCGATGCTGGGCCATATCTAATCTGCCGTTCATGACATTATCAGTATGACGTTGTAACACTTCATGTAACAAATGTTTTCTAAAATCATTTAAAGCCTTTGCTGTTACCACGTCACCGTTAAACGCCGCATTTTCATCTGGATCTCGAGGGTAAGCTACATTGATTATGCGTTTACCATCCATATTTAGAGTTGTTTCTAAAACATCTTCTCCCAGTTTCGCACCAAAAATGCTCATTATTATATAAAATGAAAATTAAATTATTTCTAAAACACAACTCATGGGCAAACCATGATTGTCTACCGTGTTTTTATTTTCATCTTTAACAACTAGTTTCAATTCAGATAAGGCCCCTGTATTTAACGGCTTGAATTCTGGATGTTCAAAGCGTACAGTCACAATATCACCAAAGCTTTTATTTTCAATGGGAATGACTGCTAATACATCACTCGGTGAGCCATTAAAGTAATTATATGATGAATTAATTTCTGACAAATGAACATACAAAGATTTTATGGAGGCAAAGTCTAGTGGTCTTTCACCTTGATAAATGTGTTTTGGAAAAAAACGGCCTTTAATCTGGAGTCCAAGCATTGTCTTGAGTCTTTTGCTTATTTTTAACTCAATAGGTGTACTCAAAGTCACTATTCCGTTGGTTTCATCTACAGTCATACTGATTTTATTGCTGTGAAATATATCTGCTAACTGCTGAAAACTATAATACCCAGGCGTTATGCGAACAGGAGTCTCGCCTTGTTTTTGAATGACTTCATTATGAACATAATACCAACCCAAACAGTATGTAAAACTGTTTAATCCCACCCGCTTGATCCATCTCTGTTGTCAATATACCGTTGCAGGATTACAGGATTGCTCATATCAGAAATTATGAGATGCATTTTTTTATTTGATAATATAAAAAATCATTGTTATAAAAATGGTGCAAATCAAAGCATTTTCATACAACCGCAACGCACAATATCAACCATCCGGGGTTTACAACACAAAAAACCTAGACATCATTAACCAAACAATAGAAGTCAAACAGGCCTCAGACAGTCCAAGCGGCTTCAAGGTGAAATTTCCTGACATCTTCGCAAAATACGTGCTGCCCTACGTTGAAAGTGATGCCATCGTCCAAAATTGGCGTTCACGCCAAATGCAGTTTTGGCAAAACCAGATAAATTTTGCTTTGTGGTGCGCAACTACAGGATGTGGTGTTTCTATGCAGGACCACCTGACAGGCACTATTCCACTGTTTGCACGTTCATTGTTTTTGTTTCATGTGTATTATCAAACGCGAAGAATATTATTCGAAATGAAAGTGGCATTACCAACAGATGACAGCTGGAATGCGTTTGACAACAGTTATGACAAGAAGGCCTATGAGAGGATCTGTGACGAGTTTGGAGTCTCAGTTCATACCGACTGGAGGCAAAACCAAGATGACAATGGCGGATTAGGGACTATATACTTGTATGTAACAAACACTGGGTACCAGGCGGTCAAAGGTGTAGGTGAATATGATAATAAAATATATTCATTCTCAAGGAATCATCCTGATAACGTTTATCACATTGACTACATTGCACAAAGTTTTCCCAAGGCCTGGACTACATTTATTCTCGACAAATCAGATGGCTTTACAAGACCCGGCGTTGAACGAATAAATGACTCAATAAGGACTTACTGTTGGGCCATTCTTGGCTCTCAGTCTCAGATTAAATCTGACATACTAGGGATAGGCTCAGCTTTTGATGTCCAGAAGGAATTCCTTGCAAACGTTGAAGATGGAGTCCAAAGGCCAATAGACTTACCAAGTCAAATTACCCGTTATCAAAATACTTTGAAGTACGCCCGGAGCAAGGTTGACTATGTTTTTGGCTATGGCCTTTACATGGCTCCAAGCAATATGGAATTGCAAATCGGGACAATAAAAAATTACAACAACGAGATTGTACTCTCTACTCATAATCAAAAGTTATGGTGGAACAAAACCGTAAACCTTCCTGCCAATGCCACATCTTACACTGATGTGAGTGGGACCCCAACACACAAACCAAAGGTTGATGTAGAACCTGGATCAATCCCTTTAGCTGCCCAGGGTAAAACCATAATAGGAGCACTTGGAATGCCAATAACGATACCCACCGAGAAACAGGCACAGAAGATATATAAAACAAAACATGAGGCTATCACAAAAAATGTCACGACTGACTCACATCAAAAGTCATTGAAAAAACCTGGCCCCGAGGTTATAAAACTTTTTTTCATGCTCAGCTCAAAGTCGTACTCAAGCGTCTAAGTTTATTCTCAGTTGAGATTTGAGTTCAGTTGGAGGTAGCCCAGCTCTGGGCCGGAAAACGCCCAGAAACAAGTTTCAATTTTCACGGCCCAGGCCTCACCTATTCCGCTACTGCTGGGTTTTTGCCGGTAAATGCTACCGGGGAATTTCTATACACTGATAAAATCATTATTTTTGAATCGCTTAGGAAAAAACATTAGCGGTTGTGTTCTTTGGCCATTTTGGATCATGACTGCCACCAGTTTTACCTTTTCTAAGAGACATTGGGCTGGCCTTGAAGCATTTTCCTCAAGAGGGGTGATAAGAAATTGCGTTTCAACGGACATGTTGACAGGATATGTAAATGAGCTCGTGGAGGTCACGTGATGACGCCATCAGTTTAAATGATAAAATCCAGTACCAGAATTGCAAAGACAGGCGTACTCCAGACAACCCAAGTTAAGCGACTAAGTTCTGGGTTTAAACGATAACAGAATATTTATACGACGACTGTTTGCGCCTTACATACATCTTTGAATCTTGTTAAACATGAAACGTGTGTTGTTATTTCGGTTTCCAGTGCTGCTTGTATCAAAATGAGCATCCCCTGTCCGAGTGGTCGGAAAACTTAATTTTATAGCTCCACTGCAGAAACGCTTTTTAATTACAAATTACATCGGAGGGGAGGGGGGTAGGGGGGGGGAGAAAGTAAGGAAGTGTCATATCCTAGGAAGTGTAATATCCTTATAATCGGCGGTTCTTAGATATTTTCTGTCTTCCACCCCCCACCCCCCCCCCCCCCCACCGATACGCTTTACGCCTTCCTGACTGTGATTTTTGTTTTGTTTGTTTATTTTATACTTTCTTTTCTTTCTTTGTGTGTGTGTGGCGGAGAGGGGGGGGTCGGTTGTTTGATATCTTCTCTCCCAGTTACGCCTTACGTCTACCTGACTATATTTCTAGTGTTTTTTTTTTTTTTTTTTTTTTTTTTGCGTAGAATAAAAGTACATAGGAAATTTACCGATCAATGGTATGCTCCGACGTATCGATCAAAGAGAAAACTAGCAAGAACATTTACGTTGCCAAAAGAATGTGATGATGTCGAGGTTATTTTCTGCCACATATACCTACTTACCCAAACTTTCACAACTGTTCCGACGCATTAAATGTTTTTATATTAATTTCAGTGAACCAAGAAATTATAAGATTTTTATTACCAGCTCGCTAACAGTAGTATTGCCTCGTCCGTCATCGGTATTTGAAACGGATTCGAAGAAAGTCAGTGGCTTCGGCGAAGTTTTATTTTCCATAGTTTCAATTGTTGAAATTATGTGAAATATACGCAGACGAGAACAAATCGCGCCATAGCAAAACACGTCTAACTGCAGGCCCAGACCAGTAAAATATTGGTTCTATAGTAGGTCCTGTCCTTTGCAAAGAAAATGCGTATTTTCCCAAGAAATATTATATTTTTATATGCAGCTAATTTTAAAATCATACAGATAGTTTTAAGAATTTCAAAGAAGTACCGCATTTGTACATAATCACGGCTCCGATCGCAACATCTTAAGTAAACGTCCTCGCAGTTTGAAAATATCGCTGTGAACGCTTGAGATCTTAATATATTCTTATTACGTAAGTTGCGCGGATATAAAATATTGTGATCGTTCTTTTGCAGTCTGATTACAGCATTTGTCTGAAGACTTTTTGCAATGTGTTTAAGCATAACAGCACGTGATTTCTTTTAATCGCGTCCTCTCTCAAGATAGTTGAAAGTATACAGGTCTGTCGGCGACTTCAAACACACAAAAGTTGTTTCATATGTTGTGAAGTGTTTAGGTTTACTTTTTTTTACCAATATTACGTTTTGACATGGACTAGATCTATTATAAAATTGATAGCTTAATTAAACAGCATTCCCTTTGTTTCTTGTGTGCGCGAACATTTATTAAAAGTGAAATAGTGTTCGGACATTCGGTGTCCGCATGGTAATTGAATATTCATAATGGTTGATTTTATTGCAGTACTTAGTTAAATCTAAAAAAGTGCTCAGCCTTGTCACAGAAGCACACTAACGCGTGCTTAAATGAAATTTGGACACCAGGCATAAAATAAATGCATATGTAGGTATTGCAAACAATATTCACAGACGTACATGGTATGTAATTGCGACACTCATATCTCCTAAGGTACTGGGTTTTATATCCTTGCCATTTTTATCACCCAATTACGTCATCCGGTAACTGGGAAAATCCCAAGCAAACATGGCGGTCTTCGTAAACATTCTCACAGCTACGAAGGAAAAATCGCCAGTAAATATTAAATAAGACACATTGGGAAGGTCAGAAGAAGAAAAAGGCTGTTATTTATCAAAAAGAAAACATAATATATTGATTAATGCACAGTTTACAATGTGCCAAAATGATTTTATCGGCATCTGAAATACCCACACTGAGGAAGACTTACAGGTGCTGGACCTAAATTAGAAACTTTGTTTCTGAAATAATTTCGGTCCGGAGCTGGACTAAGTTGGAGGTTATAAAAGCCGTTGAGTACATTCTCTGGTGAGCATGACGTGGAGTCTGAGTTGCATCTTGAGAACGTTCTCAAACATATTCTTTTTGAAATACGCAAGCGGTAGTTTGGAGCTCTTTGATGTTAAAAGAACACTTAGTACGGGAAACTTTGTTGTTTGATTTCATTTCAATTAAGGCCAGAAGCGATGTCCAGTTGTGTAGCAGAACAACTTGCTAGCAAAACAAAGGAAAGCATGAAAAGAAAAAGAAATTACCTTCTTCTTATATAGGCGAATTAAAAGTCCCAGAAAGATGAGAGAATCCAGTGACAGAATGCTATTTGTCGATATAAACACAAACTATGACCTTGTTCAACTCGTGACATCAAGAATGACGTAATTATTAGAAGGGGTCGCATACCACTATATTCTGTAATACTGAGTGGCGTCTCATGAAAGGATACCTTATGGTATCTACGAATGGAATTCTCAGATCAACCTCCGCGGATATCGGAACAGTCTAATCACAGTTTTCCCCGTTCCCTTGTGCAAACTCTGGATCGCAGGAACTCTAGATCGTGGAAAGCAAAGTCTCGAAAACCGTTTGCTCAGATGCGCTGGCCGACTTGAGTATGTTCATTGAGCGCATGTATAGCTTAAATTAGATCTCTTTTCACGCCACAAAACTAGATGATTTGCAATTTACATCCTTTTCAACAGTATTTCAGTCATATCAGGACGATGGGAGGGTGATAATGAAAGGCAGAGGGCGATGAAACCCTGTTTACGGTTGGCAAGATTTTCGCCTACAGCGGGGCTCAAACTCGGACCGCTAAATCAGTAGGCCTAAGCCAGTGCTTAACCGACTGAGGTACCAGGACTAACTACAAATGAATTAAGAATAAAGAGAATGCGTTTAGTAAAATCTCCTCTCTCTCTCTCTCTCTCTCTCTCTCTCTGCACATGGGGGGGGGGGGGGGGGGGTAAATGTTGCGCATTTAATTCTGTTTTTGTTTGTTAGATTTTTTAATTTCTTGTTTTTATGTAACGAAATTCACTGTGAGAGAAACATGTAAATAGTTTTCTAATTTTATTTCTGTTAGGTCTCAAAAGCCACTGGTCTTACATGACAAGAAACTGGATTTTCAGTCCCGCATGTGTAATATCAGAGGTGTTGTGGGAATTTCGAGATTTTTTTTTGGTAGAAAAACGTTTTCTTTTTAGTATTTATTTCATTTTTTGTTTATTTGTTATTTATCCATTTATTTATTTCTTATTTTATTTTGTGTGTGTGGAGGGGGGTTCTTTCATTTTTTACCCAAACATGTTTGTGAGTGTAGCCTCCTTTGCTTTTAGTTTTTATTTATTCTTTTTCTTTTATGATTTAATTTCAGTTCTTTTAGTTTAGAAATGACGATTTTTTTCTGACGGGAACCATTGTTTTACTAGAATGACAGTTCCAAGCTTTATAAAAGTCCCTGCATTTTTCTGGTTTTGTTATATATTCATTCCTGATTTGATGCATGCACATAGGCCCAAAGCAGGGACTGACAGATGTCAGTTTACTTAATTTTGATGATGACGACGTTTTAAAAAATGATGACCCCTTCTTGGGAACCGGTGATTTAAACATTACGATTTGTACAAACTTGAGTAAGTGTATCGAGTGTTCCCTGCAAAAAGAAAAAAGTCTAGTTGGCTTAAATTGAGCAATCTACCGTGGTGGCCATATCTGATCAAGGTACGCGGCCATTTGTGCAAATATCGTTACCCAAGCTCAAGGAGGCTTCATAAGAACTTTGGTACCATTCTGCTCATTGCTTCTGAAGACGTCGTTTGGATGTGTTGACGGACGAGGACGACGGCACTTATACAAAAGCTGACGGACGAGGACGACGGCACTTATACAAAAGCTGCGCTCTTAGAAAGTTATTAATGCCATGCGAATAGATTCTTTACGGCATACGCAAACAGGAAAAGCTTAGATTAGCCTGCGGCTCTGCATATTTTGATCTGAATCTATGAATGTTGGAGGATCTAAAACAATAAATAAGTAAATGAATAAATAAATTAATAAATTAATTAATAAACTAACAAGCAACTTTGTCGATATTGTGTCCCTCGCATTTAAAGCTATACTTCCATGCCATTTCATCGTTTCCTAATTAAATCTCTCTCTGCCCCTCCCCCACCTAATCTGAACCTTACCCGATGTCATCCCACTCATAACCCATGTCATTATCCTAGGTTGGTTTGGTAATGTAATGCCAACTATAAATATCTTTTAACAAAAAACAACAACAAAAACAAAACAACAAAAAACAGACGTCCCGCACCTGCGCTTTCATAGCAGTATCATTTTCCCTAATTTGCGAAGTTAAGATCTCCTTTGACCTCGAAAGTAGGTCCAAGGTCTCCAAAACTTAGTAGTTCTTTTGCACCTCCTGATTATACACCTGTCTGTGTTTGGTGGTAATCCATCAATCCCTTCAGGAGATATGGTGTAGAGAAGCCATTTTTTTCAACATTCCTTGACCTCCTGTGATCTTGAAAATAGGGTCAAGGTCACTAAAGTACAAGCACTTCTTTTGCGTCTCTCAATGATATACCTGTGCAAGTTTAATTTAAATCTTTTCACCCATTCAGGAGATGGTGTGCAGACAAAGCATTTTTCAACACTCTTTGCCCTCAGGTGACCTTGAAAATTAGGTCAAGGGAACCAAACTATAATCAGTTCTTTAACATCTCCCTGTGATATAGCTGCGCAAGATTGGTTAAAATCCATTTAACCATTCAGGAGCCAGAGTGCAGACAAGGTATTTGTCAACACTCTTTGAGATCCTGTGACCTTGAAAATGGGGTGAAGGTAACCAAAATAAATTCTTTACAGCTTCTAGTAATATTATGAAAGCCTAAAAGGACCATATCCAAAAAAGAAAAAAATAAATTTTCTCGTTATAGCGAGAAAATTATCTCGTTATAACGAGACACGTATCTCGTTATTACGACATAATTTCTCGTTATAACGACTTAAGTTCAATTTATTTTTTCTTTCTTTGGATGTGGTCCTTCTAGGCTTTCGTAAATATCTGCCTGTTTCACGATTAAGGATCGTCATAATCGGAGCCAATGGCTCTGATAAGGAAAGATAAGGAAGACCATCACGGTCTTCCGTAGCACGTGCAGCTCCGCCGATATCAGCTAAAAACAGACGCAAAAAGCAAAGTTTCGCATTCGTAGTATAAATTTGTTTTACAGCATGGAATCTCTAAAAATGTATTTAGTTCAACGCTATGGTCTTCTTTCCTAGGCTAAGGTAAGTTGTCATGTGAGTTCGATTTTGTCTGAATCATTGGCTCCGGTTATGAACAGCACCACCCGTGTATTATAATATCAATAGCCTACTATTTTCTCAATTCCGATAGCAGACTAGTAGAATAAGTAACGGAAAAGTGTCTTTTACTTTTTAGATTTTCTTTCTTTTTGTCGATCCTGCTGCTGCGTGTTTAAGTAAATGATCATAAAAGTTGCGATTGCATAAGTTACCCCCCCCCCCTTGGTATTATCCACATCAAGTAACAGTAATCTGGGCAGCTACAAATCAATTCTAATTCCGCAAGTTTCTTTTACATGATTTTTATACCGCAAGTTTCTTTAAATAATGCGTCATCAAACTGTTTCAATGACTCTGTTCAAACCTTTTTCATAAAAAGATTTTAGCAACGACAATGGTGATATGCTGTAACAGTTAAAGTTGTGTAAGCGACCAGACCACATTATTGTTTCACCTCTCCGGGAGCCATACTGTTTTCTCATGTCTGTCTGCCTGCCTGTCTGTCTTTCCGTCCGTCTGTCCATCCACCCGTCTGTCAAAAATCATGTCCGTCCCATAACTCTGAAACAGATGAAGTATTTTCTCAAAACTTGGTACAAATATAAAGCATCAGCAGATGTTATGAAGAGAATGGCATTTTAGCTGAAACATACCCTAAATGATTATGTCCCCCCCCCCCCCCCGCCCCGCCCACAATGGGGGACATACTGTGTTTGGTGCGGATCCCGTCGGCATAGCTTCTTTTTCTGCACTCTATCTTCTGAAGGGGTGGATGGATTTTAAACAAACTGGCACAGATACATTACTATGTGAGGAGAAAGAACTGATTAGATTTTGGGGACCTTGACTCCATTTTCAAGGTCACAGGAGGACAAAGAGTGTTGAAAAATGCCTTATCTGCACTCTATCTCCCGAATGATGGATGGATTTTAACCAAGCTTGCACACATATATTATACGAAAGCCTAGAAGGACCACATCCAAAGAAAGAAAAAATAAACTTTCTCGTTATAACGAGAAAATTATTTCGTTATAACGAGAAATGCATCTCGTTATTACGATATAGTTTCTCGTTATAACGACTTAAGTTCAATTTCAAAAGATTTTTTTTCTCGTTATAACGAGAAAATTATCTTGTTATTACGACATAGTTTCTCGTTATAACGAGTTAAGTTCGTTTTCAAAAGAAAAAAAAAATTCGTTATAATGAGAAAATTATCTCGTAATAATTAGATAATTATCTCGTTATAACGAGATGATTTACTCATTATTACAAGATAATTATGTTGCAGTACCGTAGGAAGTGATAGTGGTAGTTGTACCAGCAGCAGTAATAGAAGCAGTATTAATAGTTGTTGTAATAAGAGTAGCATTACTAGCTGAACCTATTGTAGAACACACACATTGCTACTTGAATTTAATCAATACATGTTTTAATCTATGTGTTTGTGTTGGTATAAAAAGATGACTTTAACGAATAATCATTGCAAGAAAAAAATAACCTGGCTCATAAGGGGGTTTAAAAAAAAATTGGCCTCAAAAGTAAGTGAAAAAAATAAAGTAAGTGAAAAAAATAACCTGGCTCCACCCAAAATCCACCCAAAATTTCAAAAAAATATTGTCTGCAGATAATTCCATTTGAATCGAGTTTTTATGTCTCTGGCTTCTGGGGGGGGGGGGGGAGGCTGCGCCCCACAGACCCCCCATATTTATAGTAATATATTAATATTATCTACAGTTGTTTTACACACGCGCGCCAGCATGTGCATACATTTACAAAAAACATCCTAAGACTCTTTCAGTAAATATTTAGCAAACTTTCTAAAATGCGAATAAAGCATGTTTGGGCATATGATTGGGCTAGAAAAAAAACCCTTTAATTCCTAATGTTAGCCCTAAAACTTTGCCAAAATAGCCCTAATTTTTGGCCAAAATATCCCTTATTTAAGGCATAATTTTTTGCCAAACTCATACAGGGATGTTTGTATCTGTACCTATCTGTACCTAAGATGAAGAGAGTAACATGTTCCAGGCACTGGTTTGCAAAAACAAGCTAAGCCATGCTCTTTAAGCCTGGTTAAAGACAGCACCATGTTCTTTTTGTGAGAAAAAAAGTGTTAAAATACTGATGCGGGTAAAATAAAAGGGTGTTAAGGTCAAGTAAACAAGGATCTAGCTGATAGTTAGCCTATAAGATTTAAAAAAAAAATAATATGTTTGAGTTAATTTAAAAAAAAAAAAGAAATTAGCTCCCTCAAGGTGAAAGCTTCCTCAAGGTGAAAAAAAAAAGAAATTGTTTCCAGAGGCCAGTGAAATAAAATGTTCTGTCTCCATCAAGAATACCAGCCCCACCCCCGACCCCCACCCCCGACCCCCCCCCGACCCCCTCCCCCCCTCCCTCACAGAATATCAAATGGTCGGTTCCTTATGAAAATTCGGCGACTTTCATATGAAATGATCATGAGTGTAAAATTCTGTCTATCATATGACCCTTAAAAAGGGATTTTTTTCGCCTTCACGTGACATGAGAAAACCAACAAAGTGGTTGTGCGCCTAGCGGAGGCTGGGACCAGCTTCAGTCTTCGCGCAGCATGGAGGTAGCTTAGATCCTAAGCTACCCTTTAAGCGCTTAGTAAAGATTCTGATCAACTAGCCGGGTGCCCATGCTGAGTCTGCGCTTTGCGCACAGCCACTTTGTCGGTTTTCTAGTGTCGCGGATATAATCAAACATTTTGATATTAACACACATACCTACACCCTACCCCTGGGTGGGATGGGATGGACATAGGGGAGGGGGGACATCAACGCGTAAAAAGCAGAAAACTTCCAAAGTATTATAGGAGCGGCGGTAGTGTAGTGGATAACGCGCTAGTCTATCTATCCAGAGGGAGCATGTTCGATCCCCCGCTTCTGCAACTTCCACTAAAGCCACTGCCGCTACTGCTACATTCGCTTCTATTTCTTCTACCGCCGTCGACACTGTTGCATAGTTACAGAAATAGAAGTAATGCTAAGAAAGGGAGCATTATTACTACAACGTTGATTGGAACTATGCTTCTGCTACTAAAAACAACTACTACTATCAACTACTACTACTATTGTTAATATTACTACTCACCAACTACAATTTTTACAACACTCTTATATCGTTATAACGAGATAATTATCTCGTTATAACGAGTTAATTATCTTGTTATTACGAGTTTATTATTATTCTTTTGTAATTGCTGATAATAAAGTTCAAAATTGGAATAGAATTACTGAATTACTTATCATCGCTACTTGCACTTGGGCTTCTGTCGCTAAGTTATGGTAGTGCAGAGCGGTACAAGCCCAAGTCCAAGTGGTGATGGTATTTCTTGTTGTTATCCCCCTTGCTTCGAAGAAATTGAAGGGGTATCTTCCTTCTGGGTTGTCCGTCCATCCGTTCATCCGTCTGTTCGTCACGCATACCATATCTTAATCAAAGGGCCAATAGCCCTGAAATGACAGATTCTAGAATATAGTCATCCTACGTCGGCTACCAATAATTTCAAACTTCAGCCCTGTTGCTTGTATATGGCCCAGCTCTAACGATGACAATAAGCCATTTAGTGCAAAACACTTCATGCTCCAGCCAAAATTCACAGGCACTCGACGAAAAATTTGTGAAATTCTCATATATATGGTGGCTGGTTTGTGCCATTTCGTCTTTTCGTCTTTTCGCCGCGAAAAGACGCCACGCGAAAAGACGAAAAGACGAAAAGACGCCATGCGAAAAGACGAAAAGACGAAAAAACGCCAGGCGAAAAGACGAAAAGACGAAATAACGCCATGCGAAAAGACGAAAAGACGAAACCCGCCACGCGAAAAGACGAAATTTCAGCGCGAAAAGACGAAAAAACGCCATGCGAAAAGACGCCATTTGAAACTCTTAATTTGTCGTCTTTTCGCGTGGCGTCTTTTCGTCTTTTCGTCTTTTCGCCTGGCGTCTTTTCGTCTTTTCGTCTTTTCGCATGGCGTTATTTCGTCTTTTCGCATGGCGTTATTTCGTCTTTTCGTCTTTTCGCGTGGCGTTATTTCGTCTTTTCGCGTGGCGTTATTTCGTCTTTTCGTCTTTTCGCGTGGCGTTATTTCGTCTTTTCGTCTTTTCGCGTGGCGTTATTTCGTCTTTTCGTCTTTTCGCATGGCGTCTTTTCGTCTTTTCGTCTTTTCGCATCACGTGTTTTGCATTAAGATGTATCAATAAATCCTATTCTAAATGCAGTTAATACTTTGAAAACTTAGACAGGTGTTTCTTTTTTAAACTGTGTAGACCCTGATCAGAATGCAATCTGTAAAGAAGTGTACTAATCACGGTTTGCAGTTTTTTCCGCTAAACTGTTCTTTTAAAAACATTACCAAAAATATGAGGAAAGAAGTCATTATGGTATTTCTACTGAACGGGCAGAAAAGAAAATGAGCCGTCCTAATGTTTTGGAGTAAAATACTCCAAACAAGTTTCAACATATCTTAATTTTGATCTTAAACTGCCTAAAAGATTAACCACTTGTTGACCATGTAATCTCTCTCAAACTATATAAGACGAAAGGTGTCTATACAAACATTGAAACATTGTTGCACTTCGCTGTAAGTGTTATGATATGAAAAAATAATGATACAGTATTTTCCCAAATTTGACATACATTTAACTGCAGCTAACCCAAAATTTGAACAAGTTTATAGTTTTCTAAAGACGTGCAAATCGCAGACAGAGCAGAGCCTGATTAGACTTCTCTTTGGCTTTCGCATATGTGTCCCAATATATAAGAATTTTATATTGAAAATGTGCCCCCTTCCGCCATTTTTACAAAGGGGCACAACTACCGTTACTTCCTCTACAAGTCTTCTTTAAACGACAGGGATGGATTTTGCTAGCTCAACTAGGGCAGCTGAAGACAGGACTAGGTGGAAAAGGAGTGTTGTAGAGTCATCTGTGGTGCCCCAACGACCTCACAAGATTATGGGATAGACTAGACTAGTCAGTTCGACCCCCCGCCCCCTCCACACACACACACACACACACACACACACACACACACACACGCCTCAGTGGTCCTTCAGATGTGACTCTAAACCAAGAGGTCATGTCTTCATATGACCTTAGCATTGGTGGGACATTTTACCCAATTCTCTCGATCTCTCAGTTTGAACAATAATATTGTAACACAGTTTACTCAGAAAATACGTAGATTAGGTGCTAGCATTAAGTACAGTCAACTCTCGATATCTCGAAGTCAAATTTCAGCCAAAACTACTGATATATCAAAGTTAATTTTCTGGTACCAGAAAATTAACTTTGAGATATTAGTAGTTTGATATAACAGGAGTTGAAATGTAAATAAAAATAGGAAATATATTCTTTGATATAAGAAGATATTTTGAGGTATCAATGATCGAGATATCGGGAGTTGACTGTAATAAATTTGGACCATGTTACCATTATGATCCAAAATCCTAGGACATATGTGTCCTAGGAAAACAGTGGTCTGGTCAGGCTCTGCATTGGTAACCATTCTGCGTATGTTATGATACAGCTCGAGATATTAAAATCTACTTGTTCAAATTTAAAAAAAAAGAAAAGAAAAGAAAAACGGTTATTTTTACGTAGGATGCATGGAGACACAGGCTTCAACATATTTGTATCTGTGCTTAAGGTGAACGGGACCACTCTCAATGGGAAGCAATTTTGCATTTTTGCCTCCTTTCTTAAGGAGGGTCAGCTCTTGAAGGTAGAATTTGGTCCTCTAGGAGCAAATTCTTTCCTTGAAGAGTAGACCTATTTAAGAATCTAACTTTCTGCTTGCTTCACTTTCCTATCTTGGGAAGCAAAGAGAATGTCACAAAAGTTGTTCCTCTTTGTAAATATGACAGAAGGGGACAAATGTTCAATATTAGAGAGATCTTTCTTGGAGGTGTATACATTCAGCTATTGATTGATTGATTGATTTCTTGCTTAACGTCCGCAGTAAACATCTATGGTCATGTCGGGACGGTCAGTTAACCTAACCACACTATTCCTGGGCAGGCTTAGACCTCCTAAGCGGTTAACCAGTACTAAGTGCACATACTTTCGCCAGTAACTGACAACTGCCCTTCTTGAATCAGCGGAAGGAGCATGTGGCCAGACCAGGTATCGAACCCAGAACGAACCCAGAACCTCTGACATATGAGTCAGGTGCCCTACCGATTGCTCTACGCGGCCCGGCATACATTCAGCTATACAGTCAAACCTGCTTATGGTCAGCTATACAGTCAAACCTGCTTATGTGGTCACCTCTATTAAGGGATCACCTCGCTTAAGCAGCCACCTTTTCTTGGTCCTTTGAACCAAAATACAGTGCAAATGAAATGTATTAAGGGGTCAACTGTCTCAAGTAGCCACTTTTTGTCCTTCCCTTGGGTGACCCCTTAAGACAGGTTTGACGGTATTTCTCAAAAATGCTTGCGACAACAATGTACTAGGTCTGCCTATGCTCCTCAATGCGCAAATTTGCGTCTGCTAATTTTTAAGTCAACATGGCCCAGATTTTGAATCAATAACTGTAATTATTGCCGACCCCATACTAATACTTATAGCTATCCATTTCACTTTTAACAAGTTTTATTTTTCTGTCGGATAAAATAGAGTTTCAGTGGTACATGTAAATCCCTTCTAATTTTCATAAGACTGCTGCTTGACTTACTGATTATCTTGATTATATCTGTGTTTGATCTCAGTCAACAAGGCACAAATTTGTTATTCATGCTAAACGGTACCATACTGACCGAACATGTTGCCGACCCCACCAGTGCACGTTAATTTTATAGTCTATCCTTACAATTTTTAGCTGTCAAAAAGATATATTTTATATATTAAAAAAAGCATTTCAGTGGCAAATTCTGTGACCAGACTGCTTCTGTAGCTGCGTTTGCAGTAGTCTGATATGAGTCTATATTGGTTACTCAGACAAACTGTCTTAGTATTAGGAATCAATACAGGAATCAATACAGTTATCAATAGAAGGGTATTTGTGTGTCGTTATTTCGTCTTTTCGTCTTTTCGCGTGGCGTCTTTTCGTCTTTTCGTCTTTTCGCATGGCGTTATTTCGTCTTGTCGCGTGGCGTTATTTCGTCTTTTCGTCTTTTCGCATTTCGTTATTTCGTCTTTTCGCGCCGAAAAGACGAAAAGACGCCATGCGAAAAGACGAAAAGACGAAATAACGCCACGCGAAAAGACGAAAAGACGAAATAACGCCACGCGAAAAGACGAAAAGACGAAATAACGCCACGCGAAAAGACGAAATAACGCCATGCGAAAAGACGAAAAGACGAAATAACGCCATGCGAAAAGACGAAATAACGCCAGGCGAAAAGACGAAAAGACGAAAAGACGCCAGGCGAAAAGACGAAAAGACGAAAAGACGCCACGCGAAAAGACGACAAATTAAGAGTTTCAAATGGCGTCTTTTCGCATGGCGTTTTTTCGTCTTTTCGCGCTGAAATTTCGTCTTTTCGCGTGGCGGGTTTCGTCTTTTCGTCTTTTCGCATGGCGTTATTTCGTCTTTTCGTCTTTTCGCCTGGCGTTTTTTCGTCTTTTCGTCTTTTCGCATGGCGTCTTTTCGTCTTTTCGTCTTTTCGCGTGGCGTATTTTCGCGGCGAAAAGACGAAAAGACGAAATGGCACAAACCAGCCACCATACATATATTATGAAATGTTAGTCTATCTCCCACCTCTCTATCAAATTTCAGGAGCCCCGGTAGCTCAGTGGGTTAAGCGCTGGCCTACTGATCTAGCGGTAGCGGGTTCGAGCCCCGCCGGAGGCGGAGTTCTTTCCATCGTAAACGGGGTTCCATTGCACACAGCCTTTCATTATCACAATCTCATCGTCCTGATATGACTGAAATACTGTTGAAAAGGACGTAAAATCGCAAGTCATCCATCCATCCATCCATCAAATTTCAAGTCGATCGGTTGCGATATAAGAAAGTTACTAAATGTCCCACTTCGTGATTTAATAATTCTATGGATAGCTAGGAACCCAAACCATTTCGTGTGGCCAGTGAAGACTCTGACCCGACTGTGCTAATGCTCAAGCTGGTCTGAGTCTTCGCTGGACGGACACATAAATTGTACGTATTGCTGGGCTGCGGCTCATTTAATATAGCATGTATGACAATGAAATGATATTTTCCCGTTTAAAATGTTCTAAAGTTTCAGAAATTGTTTGTCATTTTATTGTACAATTATTCATTTAGAAACATACCTTCTACAGATCTTTTGCTGGAGATAAATTCAATGGCTAAAAGAATTTTGATAAATGCATCTGACTAGAAAGCAAGGAAACCCCCCATTTGCCCATAGAAACGATCAATTTACAGTAGTATCTGTTGCATGGACTTATAAAAGGCAAGACAAAAATCTGTATCAACTTGCCCCATGCGTTACATCAACATGCCCCACTACTGGGGCAAGTTGATGCATTCGACTTGCTAAAGAAATCTACTTAAACGGAGGAAAAATATGTCAAACTTCAAGGATTCCTATTTGATTTTAAATGCAGAAAAGACAGAGCTTTTAGTATAAATAAAGAGGATCAAAATTGGCCAGTCCGGTCACGAGATATATCAAAAAGTGCATCAACTATCCCCGGTCTCCCCTAATGCCTGCGTTTGTGATATCAGCTCTCCAGGTGCCTTTTCATCGGCAAAACTATTGTGGCTTCTGGGGGCTGCGCCCCCTTAGACCCCCTGCCACCCAGAGTCCCAATTAGTATTATTAATAGTTGTAATTATTAAGCATTCGACAAAATGATTTCTGGATGCCCATAAGCAGAAGAAACTGCAAGAAATCCAGACAAAGTTAACACAGACCATGATCAGTTAACCTGTTAGAACAGGTTTTTGATTGAGGTCAGTCTGAGATAAAATAGGTAATATATGGCGTGGGTGGGTAGCTGGGGATGGGGGGTCATAAAACTTTTGGTCACCTATATGGAGGGGGCGGGGGGAGGGTCGGAAAAATAATTCTGGTGAGACTGGAGGGGGGGGGGGTCGGAAAAAATTTGGTGAAGTATATGAAAATGTACCCCCCCCCCCTACCTGATAATAAATAACTCGTCCCTAAATGACAGGAAAAGTGATTAGAAACGAGAGAGAGACAGACGGCGAGTTGATGTCTATAGTTTTGACGGACAAAGTTTATTTACCAGATGTGCGGGCGCAAGGGTATACAAAGACCCTACATGATGAAAGCAAAGAAATAAATAAGCGTAGGTTGGTTGGTTGTAGCTAAACCCCAATTGGCTGTAGTGTTGATAAATATCTTTGGTGGTGTGCAACCTTTGCTAAATTGACAGTGTCCTTTTGACGTCACACTTTATAACTGCAACGTCACATTGGAGCTGTACCAATAGCTTGCTAGATTATTTATATAACCGGGGAAAAACCGATCGATACTGAAAATCGTAGGTCACTGAAAATCACCTGCTGTTTTGGAGAAGGATGCATTATCTTCGTCAGTCGTCTTGCAAAATGGAAACTTCGTGTCGTTTCTATAAAGTTGATTTGCAAAGCTTGCATGCCACATAACATGTACGTCCTGCCTGCTGACCTACTCGAAATTCGGCGATTCACAAAAAAAGAAGTTGCATTTATAAGCAGATTGACAGCTGAAGCAAAGCCAAAGGTTAGGGCTTTTCTTTCTCTGTTTTTGGGTGGAAAGGTAGACCAATACCCTCATAATAGTCTGCTGCCTAAAGCGGTATCTAGCAAATTTAAATCCTCCAGCGGATTCGTTCTATGTGCGAACACGACCGGTCATCTGGCCAAATTCCGTGTTTAACAACGGGTCTCGCTTAAATTAGCCGCCATGTTTTTTTGGCTTGAGCACGACTCTGAGAATGGTCCAGTGCTTGCTCAAGATTTGGACGTTTCATGCTCAACATCGTGCTCAACGTTGAGCATAAAAACGTTCTCAAAAGTTTTATAACCTCGGGTTTGTTGTCAGACTCAGGAATTATGCTCACTTGAGTCTGAGAATGTTCTCAAAAAGTTTTATAACCTCGGGGCCTGACCTACATCAAATACCAAAACCTGACACACATCCAGTACTGAGTTCCACACCAAAAACTGTTGCTGAAGAACATGAAAACCACAAAACAGCACTGATAGTCGGGGGCGTCGTTGTAGGACTAGTTGCTCTACTAATTTACGAGATTTATTAATCCATTCAAATTTTGATATCCATATTCGCGAACCTTAAAAATTACGATATACTATGAAATTAGACCTAGTCTTGGTTTGTACTGGATTAATTATAAACATATGTACGATATACTATTGAAATAAGGCCTGGTCTTGGTCTCTACTGGCTTAATCATAAAACATATGTACGATATATTGTGAAATTAAGCCTGGTCTTGGTTTGTACTGGCTTAATTATTAATAGTATATTGTAAAACCCCTATTTTTACTCTACTGTATGACAATAGCACACTATGGCCCTTCGGGCCAGGTGAGCTAAAAAAGGCAACAAAAAAACAAAACAAAACAAGTTCGTTTCGACGGAGGCAGGAACGATATGATTATAGCACCATCTTCATTTTAACTGAATGACATGTAACTACCAGATACATGTACATTATCAGTTGGTGGCATGATGTTTTTACAGCAGTTATTAAACATCAAACGTACCGACAAGGGCTAATCCATGTTCCTTTCTCTCCAATCTTTCGCTAGGTCAGATTGGCAGTTACTCGTCCAATCAATCTAATCCTTGAAACTTCCATTGAGCGCAGTGTGGTGTTTCGATCGATGCGCCTCTGGTCTACAACATTGAGCAATCAGCGCGGTAGGTGTTAAAAGATTAAAGATGTCACTGCTGGGGGCACACACTAAGATGCAACTTCTTAATTTGGGGCCCGCGAAAGGTCAATTCTCAAAAATGTGACTTGCAGGCTAGCTGGTGGGGGTGGGGGTGGGGGGGGGGGGGGGGGGGGGCACTCGGCCCGTGCCCCCCCCCCCCCCCTCTAAATCTGGGCCTGCCTATACAGAGATGTTTCCCAACTCACCATGTCAATGTGACAACTGAAACCCTAGTCATGTTACAAAATGACCACCCACCTTCAATTCAGAAACCTTTTCCCCCCGTGTTGTTTTTCAGCTGGGGAAATGAAAATAGTCAAAATGGACTTTCTTGCGTCTCTCAAGAAAAGCACAATTGCTTGAGATATATTGAAGACTTGCGATTTTATGTCTTTTTCAAAGGTTTCTCATTCTTAGCAGGACAATAGGAGGGTGATAATGAAAGGCTATGTGCAATGAAAGTCTAAGGTAAAAATGGTTTCATGGTCCAGTGGGAATCGAACCCATAACCGCTATATCAGCAGGCCATCGCTTAACCCACCGAGTAACCAGGGCTCCAGAGACAAAGAGAGAGCTACGAGGGCTTCAGAGAGAGAGAGAGAGACAGAGAAAGAGAGAGAGAGAGAGAGGAGGGCATACCGATATATCCGAACTGTTATTTTTATTGATTCGTTAATACACAGGGTATAAACCAGTCCGCCTATTTTCGCATCCTGCAGAGACTGTCCGTCATATTTGGCTTCCGCCGCGACTGTCCGCGATCTCTTGCTTCCTGCTGAGACTTCTGTACATGATAAATGGCTTCCTGCAGAGACTGTCCGCGTGATTCTGCTTCCTGCCGAGGCTCTCGGCAGGAAAAAAGAATCACGCGGACAGTCTCGACGGAAGCCAAATATGATGGACAGTCGCTGCAGGAAGCGAAAATTGGCGGACTGGTTTATACCCTGTGTAATATGGCAAGGTCAAATTTGCTTTCATGTGTTTTTTTCTCCTCCAAAACCATTAAGGCGATTGGAAGCAGCCGTCATTCCTACTATTTTTCTGCATAAGAACATGTACATGTATTATTACTTTAAAACACTTGTTTTGGCGGTTACTGAATTTTGGCGATATGGCGGTTAAGGCAAAGAGCGCTGAAATATAAGTCCGCCAATATTACATAGATTTAATACATAATGCACAGCATAACAGAGATTTATTTGATGAGTATTTTAGAGTTTTACTATACTAAACTATCATTGTGGCATCTATTAGAATCGCCTCGACGAGGCGATTCTAATAGATGTTACAATGTAAGGTTAAAAGAAAAGTAAGAAAATTGTTACAAATGTACATCAGTTTTTCTTTATTATCTGGAGCCATGGTACATCAAGACCGCCAAAATTAACATGCGCCAATATGTCATATTCTTTTAACCGCGAAATTTTGATACCGCAGATATTAAGTGTTTTATAATATTATCATGAAAGCTTTGGAAACAGTTATGAAAATATGGCGAGAACAGAAATTTGCAGCTCAAACCTCAGAAACTTTGAAAGCGAGAGGTGTCATTCATGTATGGGACACATCGTCATGACCTATTCTTCTAAATAAATTATACCAAAAGGAATTTGAGTAATGGAGCAAACATGAAACATCTAAAACCTTGAAAATAACAATCACTGCACTGGGAAATAACTCAGTCAGAAACACAGGGTATAAACCAGTCCGCCAATTTTCGCTTCCTGCAGAGACTGTCCGTCATATTTGGCTTCCGCCGAGACTGTCCGCGAGCTCTTGCTTCCTGCAGGGTCTACTGTCCTCGAAAAATGGCTTCCTGCCGAGATTGTCCACGTGACTCTGCTTCCTGCCGAGGCTCTCGGCAGGAAGCAGAATCACGCGGACAGGTTCTGCAGGAAGCCATTTGTCATGTACAGGTCTCGGCAGGAAGCAAGAGAACGCGGACAGTCTCGGCGGAAGCCAAATATGATGTACAGTCTCTGCAGGAAGCGAAAATTAGCGGAATCGATTACATCCTGTGAGTAACAAAGCAAGTTGTCAATCTTGTACGAGGCACATCGTCATGGCCTGTTCTTGAAGCGTCATAAATACTTCAAAGGCTATTCAAGATACAGATTGGACACCAAATGACAGACGAGGCATCAAAGGGGAGATAATCAAAAAAAAGTATGAAAGCAAGTTTTCAGTCTCCTCTGCGATACTTCTACAAAACTGCAAATTATCATGAAACTATTCCTAAGTGTATTCCAGTTATTGGCCGGAAAAGAAAATTGAGCCGCGGCAACAAAGAGGCATGTGCCCCCAGCAACAAAGAGGCATGTGCCCACAGCAAAGCCTCAGATCAGTCTGAGCATCCGTCCAATCTGATCAGTCTATGTTGTCGGTATGGAGGTAGCTTCTTTTAAAGCGCACAGTAAAGACTCTGATCAGACTGGGCACATTGGCGGGGCGCACTTGCCACTTTGTTGGTTTTGTCGCGTCGCGGCTCAAATTGTTTGACGATGGACGGACGTATGGACCGACGGACAGTTCTAGTATTTAGCTAACACATGGAAACTTGCAAATGTCATTCATACGAAGTTCAACCAAGAAGTCTTATAAATGCTGTCAAATGCTGTGTACATTCTCAAACGCAAAATAAAGCACACTGATTGGCTGCTTCCGAGCACATGCTCGGAAGCAGCCAATCAGTGTGCTTTATTTTGAGTTGGAGATTATTCTCAGGTTTTATAACCTCTGGGCCAGGTCATATCAAGTTACACCATAAATAGCTCACGCATAATGAAACTCATACATGTGACGTACCTTTCACAGAAACGGAAGGGTTTTGCATGCAAAGCTTAGGGGACTGCACGAACATGACGTCTTTTGCAAGATGAGGGAAAGAATGTACTTCTTTCAAATTATAATAATTCGTGTTCCAAAATGATTGTCTTATACAAGGGTTGTTCAGAAAGTTCTGATTCTAGCCGCATAACTTTGTTTAGCGGTATGCTGGGGACAAATGCTATGCATGTATTGAAAGCACTGCGTTTCATCTTTACAATGATACCTAACACTATACAAAGATATGTTTTCTTATTGAGTTACAACGCATGTTATTAGGCCCCAGTCATACCACTGGGCTAATTCTTATGTGAATTTATTTTCAGTGTCATTCAAGTGAAAAATCATTGTAAATAAATAAATAAAATTGTGTCAGCTTCTTGTCATTTGTTGCTTTCAATATCCGTTCAAAAGTTAGAAAGGCAGCAAACGTTATCGATCTAATCCTTTCAAAGTAATGCGCAGTTTTTATGACGTTATTGAAAACAACGTCAACGTCATTTTCGAAGGCTCGTAGCGGCTTCGTTGTTTATATTAATTTTAATTTTTCGGCGGTTTCGAGTTGGCGCATGCAAAGGCTCTTCTTAACAAGATATTGAATGTTAAGACCCTCGTTTCGTTACAAAATCATTATAACTTCAGTAGAAAGGGAGAATTTGCTACTACATAAAATGCTTATAGCCTGTATTGAAGGGACAGTATGGAATCTAGATTAAATATACTTTCCGCGATATTTTCAGGCCTGGGGACTAAGTTAAAATAGCAATGATGAAAAAAAATCAAATACTGCTCATATATGAACTATGACCTTCTTAAGTGAAAATCTGCAGTGGCTGTAGGGTATACCTCTTTCAAAAACGTTCAAATATATGTCCTTTAGAAAATATACACCACGTTTGCAGAGTTGTCCGGACATACAATACCTTTATATATTTTCGCTGTCAGTAGTGTTTTTATGATGGTTATCAAAATAAGACGTCACGAACAGAACTTTCTGAACAACCCTCGTATTTAAGAACTCAAATAAGAGACACATTATTTCACATTACTTTAAAAGTGTGGTCGCCTGTCAACAAATCAGTATCACAGAATTTTGACCTATTCTAGTTCTGGACATTTTACCCTGGTTTTCGAAGGCAACAAAAAAAAATTTAACCAGGCTAACCGTTTATATTTTCTTTAATTTCTACATTTCAGTATCTCGCAAGTACATTTTGACAAGAAATATATCTTTTAGAAATTACTTCATCTTTTGTTAACGCATCTTTTCAAAACCCTCGTTTTATAGGATATGTAGTTTCCCGAAAAGCATGGTGATTTTACTTTAACTGCTTTTAACACTAATAATATTGACGACAATCTTAGCTATGGTGCCGTATAACTGCTTATATTCCATGTCTCCCAGCAAAATTCAGATATGAACAAGCGTTTTGGACAAAGTAAATGAATCTTAAACGCCATGACTAGAAGCCACCGCCGCATCCCAAATGCCAGCATTCTTCCGTTGCCTAGCAACGGCGTTTGCAAGAATGTGACGTTCGTAGAAGACGCAATGGAAGGTTGTGTATCGTTTGATTCGCTATCATCATTTGCTTGAGTCTTCAGCGACTTACGGGACTTATTGGATGATCCGCGTACATGAGAATAAATTGGCCCGTCTTGGGTGCATCAAAATATAGCACCACTAATAAAACAAGAAATCAAAGTGACCTGAATCGCTCACCAAATTCAATCTAGTCAAAAGATCTTGAGAAAATCTCAATATAGCTGCTAGATTAATCTCATGTACCTACATGCACTAACACAATGCATATAAGCACTGCAATTTGTATAACAGAAAAGTTAAAGGATAACACTTACTAAAATATGAACATACTTCAAATTGTACACCTCAATTAGTAATTAAATTTGGTGAAAATTTCATGAGAATCGGACTTAAAATAAGAAAGATATGGAGATTTTTAGAAATCAAAATGGCGTTCTTGGAGGCCGCCAGTTTGGAAGTAAATAGAAAATGCATAGATACATAAATCTATCTGATGTACTGAGGTGGAAACCATGCAGGACTTTTAGCAAAAAATACAGGAATAGAATCGGAAGGTGTACACATCAAAATTCTATGCTGTAGACAAATTCTACCATAATACCAATCCGTTGTCTCAGCCGAAGCCGTTCCCGACAGAAAGCACAACCTTTTGGCAGAATCTTTTCCAGAGACAGTCTCGGCAAGAATCGAAAATATACTTGTACCACGTGTTTGCATTGGATGGGTTGAAAATTAAGATGAGTGAGAACCTAATCAAAGAGGTAATCCTCACCAAGAAAAAAAAATGTCCAAATCTGACCAAACTCGGTATAGTAAGCAGTTGCGGTATTAAAGGAAAACACTCACTTAAATGCATGTTGGACTCAAATAAAAGATTGTAATAAAACATAAAATTTGCCAAAAATTTCATGAAAATCGGACTTAAATTAAGAAATTTAACGAGAGCTTCCTGTCCCTTCCCCCATTCTTGAAACAGTGGGCAGGCTTTCACTGAACATGCTTGGATATGAACTAGTCAAAAGTTCTAACCGACCACTTAGTTTTTATCATTTTTCCTCAATGCTATTCGCAATCTCACAATTCAGATTACAGCCACAGATAGGCGAATATGTCGATAAACCATACCACTAAAAGGTTAAGCATTATTCAGTGCACTGTATCCAGGAGTCACAGATGAGTACGGGTACCCCCATTTTCAAAATTAACAAGAATTTGCATTGAGTGGTGGGGTACGTTTTGACATTTTGACCCAAAGCGGCCACTGTCATGCAGGAACAGTGTTCATTTTTGCATAAATCTGTTTATTCAGACATTTGCTTTAGTAATGAAGTGGTTTTGCTCACGTAAATTGGATATTTCAAAAACTGATTTTTCACAAATTGTAACGAAATGCTTAATTTTGTGAATTTTAAAAATGGGGGTACTTCTGTTCATCGGCATATTCTGGATGTAATATTAAGAATTTTGTAACACCTTTTGATGCCTGAGTTGACTGATATATCTGCCTATTTAGGGATGTAAATAGAACTGTAAGATTGTTTGGGGCTCTGGAGAAATTCGATGAAACGTAAGTGGTCGGTTAGAAGTTTTGGCTTGTATATCATGAGTTGACCTATTGCACGCATACTTAAGGTTAATGGGTACAATTTCTGTGAAAGGAATTCTTCCATTTTGCCTCCCTTTTGAAATAGTGAACTTTTACAGGAGAGATTTTGCTCCTCTATGAGTAGATCCCCTTCTCGACATGCTACATCTTCAAGAGAAGCAAACAAGTCACGGAAGTTGTTCCCCTTTAGAAAGATGGAGGTGTATCAGATATACACTCTAAAATTGCATTTTCTGCCATGTCATATAAACCCCTCATTAGAACTGCTGTGCAAGAGTATATAAAAACATTTTTGGAACATGTAATCATTTAATAAGGGAGACAATCTAAAGATTTTCCACATTTTCACAAACCCAGTAATTTTCTATCTCTTTGACATATTGTCCAAACTCAAATCGTATTTTGTTGCTTGTATCAAAACTTTTCAAAGGAAGTATTGGAATTTATATTTGTTTGCTCTTGAAAATTCTGTGTATGTAATCTTGGTAGTATGAGAGTTTATTAGAGGGTATACTGTATAATTTATAGTAGGCTTACTAAGTTATAAACTGGTTTTGTAAAGGTATGTAATCACATGATGGCAATTTTCACGTGGAAAACGAAGTTGAATTATAGTACTGAATCATTCGAGCCAAAGCCAGCGACAAAGAAACACATACATTTCCCCCACCCACCCACCCCGAGCAATGGGTGAGTTATGAGGAAAAAGCCTTAGAAACCTAGAGTGCATACTATTTCTGGCATTCTGAGTGTTTGAAAAGGTAGGATCAGTTCAAGCGAATTTGAAGTTACGTAAATGCATCATTACACATTCATTTGCATTATAATATCAGCATGTGAAAGGCCAAAACAATTGTTAACCGTTTTGTATAGTTTACTGAATAATATACATGTATGTTAAATAATGTTAATAATTTAATATTTATAGCAAAGAGAAGCCATAGGAGCTATAACTTATCATGGCTACAGGAGGGTAATACCCAGATCCGTGCGAAGTGGTAATTATGACTGACAGAGGTATCTGTTCTACAATCCATACACAGGAGGGTAATATTTTAATTTCATAACGTAAGGTATTTTAATATAGTTTCATAGAATAATAGCAGGAATTTTCTTTCTCTATGAATATGTTTTATTTCTACTGATACTGCTACTACTTATGATATAGACAGAATAGGGTTTAGAATTCGAATACTGTGCTGAAAGTGCAGATTTTGTAGTTCAGTTAAAATTCATTTTAGAAAACAGATCAACCATGTATACAAGATACTTAGGTAATTTTAGTCTGTTTCAGAGTCAAATGTCGTCACACAGTTTCATTATCTAGCTGTTGCTCTGGTTTACGAGATGATCGGGTGGTTCATTGGGATGACAGGATGTTCTGTGGGCAGAGATTGTCTTCCAACAATCATTCTATTGCTAATTTCTTGTCACTGTCATTGAATCAATACACTAGTAAAGCAGCTGGCTGTTGGCACATCCTATACTTGTATTTTTGTTGTCATTGATTAGGAAGTTTCCAGGCTCGTGCTGGAACAGCAAAATGGTTGCGGTAGTGAGTTGTGTATCCTTCTTTATAAGAGAAGTGAGGTGAGGGGCTCTCAAGGCAATAAAATATAAATGATTTATGTTCGGATGAGACGGAGTCGAAGGAGAACATAACTTGGATTTATACACCCATGATGATCTTTGTAGCGTATCTATACCAGCTGAATGGATACATTTCCAAGGGAAGACACACTGACAGTTTCATAGTTGCTTCCCTTCTCAAATAGGAGTTTACTCCTATTGTAAACAATCTGCATCTATGGAAGCTGGTTCTTTAATAGTACTTCTTTTTGAAAGGGTTCAAAACCAGGAAGTCACAAAAGCTGTTTCCCTTTTTAACAGTAGTGGATAAAATGGAGGTGTAACCATGTATCTTATTAAAGCCAAGAACAGCACATGCTCTGAAAAGACTGGTCTGTGCGGTGAAAAAATTACACATGCACCATATAAGATCCTTTTAAAGGCCCAGAGTGTGTTGTATTTGCGAAAGGGTGTGTTATTTGAGCCTAAAGTGTAGTAATTCAGTAACTGCCAAAATATCTCTTAGGTATTCGGTATACTTTCAGAGGAAGCAACTCTGCTATTTTTGCTTCCCTTTTCAGTAGGGATCAACTCTTAAATGAAAATATTTGCTCCTCTAGGAGCAAATTCTTTCATTTAAGAGTAGACCCCATTTAAACAGCTACCTTATCCGGAGAAGCAAACAAGAATTCATGCATGTTAATATAACTTTATTTTTGGGTAAGGGGAAGCAGGTTTTTATTAGAGAAGGGGCATTTATTAGGATTAATACAGTAGTTCATGCTTGAAATTCTTAGCCAAGAATATAAGCCACTCCCTTAGGAGCAAATTCATTTCTCTTAAAAGTTGACGCCATGTCCTCCAGAGATGCAAACAGGAAGTCACAGTTGTTCCCCTTTGGAAACAAAAATGGTGGAAAACATGGAGGTGTACAGATACACCATAAAAATTATGTTGACTTAATAATCTTGGCCAACACTAAACATAAGGAACCAAACAGTAGAAGTTCTGTAAGGCTCCCATTTAAACTTTTGGATTCTGCACTTCTGTGTGACCCATATTTCTCCACCAGGTAAACAGCAATTAACAATAGTATCACTTACCATTTGATACTGATTTTGCTTTTGACAAAATTCCAAGTCAAGAGCAACTCTGCACAGTACTGGATTGGCCCACAGCACAGGTTAGCAAATCAATATTATCCTCAAGATGAAGTGCCTGTTCACCAGCACTGCCTCAGTAGAAGATTTCTAATTATCAATGGAACCTTGAACATTCTGAGACCTCATAGCATAATCCAACGGTGAAGATCCCATCCAGGGCCCAGTTGTTCAAAGTATTGTTAGCCTAACAAGCTCCTTAAAAGGTCAACTTTTTAATCAAATACACTGATCTTTTTGTTGAAAAAATGCGAGAAGCTTTTGCACTGCAGTGCAAAAGCTTCTCACATTTTTTCAACAGCAGTGCAAAAGCTTCTCACATTTTTTCAACAAAAAAATACTGGCATATTTGAGTTATTAACTTCTGACATTTTAACTAAACTAAGGAAGGACATTGTTAGTTTCGAACAACTGGCCCCAGATCAATATGAACTTCACAGTGACTGAATGGTCCTAAATTTCACAGCGACTGATTGGTCCTAGCCTGTGCGAGTCGATTTAAAGTTAGTATTGATGCCGTTACACGCCATTAGCCAGCCATGCCTCTATAGAACAGCTCCACTTTGGGAAAACAAGATAGGGACGAAATAGGGACAATTGTTAAGAAGGTGCAGACAATGAAGACAGGGAACTTTTATATCACTTCTTGTCCATAGTTCCCTGCATGTGGTTACAAAATGAACGTTTAAGCCTACATGTCTCAGTCAAGACTAAAACTATTGATATCTATATCTCTCCAGACTCCATTTATTCAAATGTAAACCATCATTGAATCAACTACAGAGAGCAAAGTATTCTAATAAATAGGTCATTTTCTGGAGAGAAGCAAATCTTCATTTGGTCTTCCTTCTTAATAGGGTCAACTCTTACAGGAAAGAATTTGCTCCTCTTGGAGCAAATTCTTCCCTTTATGAGTAGACCCTATTTTGGAAGGGCTCTGTTGCCTAGGCAAGGAAACTGGGAGTCACTGAAGTTGTTCCCCTTTGCAAATATGGCTGAAAATATGATACCCATGTGCCTTGAAGAGGTCTCAATAGCTCTATGACAATTGCTTTGTCCTGTATCTCTCTAAGAAAAGCCTCAGAAAGGCTTATAAAATATGAGCTGCGACACGACAAAACAAACAAAGTGGCATGTGTGCCCAACGAAGACTCAGATCAGCCTATGCATCTGCCCAGTCTGATCAGAGTCCTTGTTGTCTGCATGGAGCTAGCTTAGACCCTTAGCTACCTCAAAAGCACACAACAAAGACTCTGATCAGACTGGACAGATGTCCAGGCTGATCAGACTCCTTGCAGCACGCACATGCCACTTTGTTGGTTTTGTCATGTCGCAGCTCATATATTTATATGACTAAAAAAGCACAACCTCAGTATCATCATCAAAACCCAATGGCCCTCACCCATCAGGGCCTAGGAAATAGATGGGCTGCCTGGTGTCTCTGTGGCAGAGCTGCTTAGCAGCTAGTAGCTATTATAGCAGGGCCTGGGAGCCATTTAACTCGGGTTGGATGAACATCCACAAATTTGGAGGCAATGTCTTGACATGACTTCAATATTGTTTACAGCAACATTAAACCACAACTCAGCAAGAGCAATCAAAACCCAGGCTTCTGATGCTACTGACTTTCCCAGTTGGTTCTAATGGAAATCTAGGTCTTACACATTCACAGAACTAAACCGACTTTTGGTACTCCTGTAACATACGTTTTTGTGAGATCTGAACTGTTCACTCTATACCCAGATACTTCCCAAGCCTGTCAGCTCCAGAAAATGAACACAAACCAGTTCAGATTTTCATGCCATTTGTTTCAGTCAAACTATTTTAGCACTTTTAAGTACATAAATATGTACTATCTCATTTATAACAGAGCTCCAGCCAACCTAAAACTTTGTGAAAAGGAGATTATACTTCTTCAAATATCTTGGTAAAGCATATGAGCCTCGACACAAGAAAACCAACAATACGGTTATGCGCCCAGAGCAGGCTCAGATCAGCCTGGGCATCCACCCAGTCTGATCAGTCTTTGCTGTTCGCATGGAGGTATCTTAGACCCTATGCTACCCTTTTAGCACTTAAAGAAGAGTTTGATAAAATGGGTGGATGTCCCGGCTGATCTGAGTCTGCGCTGGGCACACAACCACATTGTTGGTTTTGCAATGTCGCGGCTCATATATTTGACTTTTGTTTTCGGTTACAAGAGATCTATTGTGGTATATCATATGAATCACCTCTGACTGTGAGATAAAAACAGAAAATAAATCATCACCAAAACATTTGCTTTAACCATGTTAACTGTAGCTCTGTTACATTAAATTTATAAGACAACAACACAATATTGTCACGGTGAAATCTCGCCATGGAAAATCCAGCTCTCTTCAACAATGGTTTTCACTTTCTTTTCGTATTCTCGTCTGTTTTCTTGATATAACTGTGCTGCAAGGTTGTTTGCTGGGCTGTTGGGGTTAGGTTCATCTAACAGGGACTGCAAATAGTGTGGAATTGTATCACATAAATATTGAGATGCTAGATTATAAAGTAGATAAAGATTTATTTCTGGTAACACAGCTAACTGCCATGAAAACTCTCAAATTATCAGGGCTGCCTTCCAGTTAACTTCATTACTTTGCCCAAAACATTTGCCATGACTGCTTTGAAGAGTGAGTTTCCATGATGGATCACAACATATGTTTGTATGAAATTGAAAAATTATCCTCTTACAGCCTCAATGACTTATACTGTTTAATAATGGAGAGATGAAATTGAACTACATCCCTTTCAACAGTATTCCAGTCATACTGGGACAATGGTAGGATAACAAAAGCTGTTGGCAATGGAACCCTGTTTACTATAGTTACAATAGAAATTTTCCTAAAATTATTATTAAGTCCTCCAGTGCTCCGAGCCGGGCCGGGTAGCGCAATCGACAGGGCACCTGACTCGTAAGTTGGAGGTCCTGGGTTCGAATCCCGGTCTGGCCACATACTTTCGTTTCTCCTTCCGCTGATTCAAGAATGGCAGTTGTCAGTTACTGGCGAAAGTATGTGCACTTAGTACTGGTTAACCGCTTAGGAGGTCTAAGCCTGCCCAGGAATAGTGTGGTTAGGTTAACTGACCGTCCCGACATGACCTTAGCTGTTTACCCTGGACGTTAAACATCAAATCAACCAACCAAATCCAGTGCTCCGATGAGAAGGGGTACAGGGATAACTGAGCAAAAGTTTTCCATATTTTTCCATATTAAAAACATTTATTATGACCCCTCATTAGAACCGTCTCATGAGGAGTCACAATAAATGAATTGTTAACAAATAAAGAAAATTATCCAAAAAAACATCCTCAAACCCCTAGGTACTTTTATATTATAATAACTGGAGTGGTAATTGTGCCCAAACTGCAGCCCTGCATTAAAGAAACTAAGTAAGACTGAAACACAGCACTAACAAGTTTATTAGTACCAAGTATGGATGACTCATGGAGAAATTTTAAAAACAAAACATGCATATGACGAACATTAAGGGATACACATCCCTGTCATATAATTTTAACAATGATTCATAACACAAGAGCCTCAACAAGTGATTAACATTTACATATGTGATAATGGCTTAGAAGGAGTTTCTGATCAGCATGCACATTCAAACAAAAGTTTAGCAGAATGTTGTGTCTCGCCTGTTGTGTATTGTCACAAACAGATGCCTGCACTACTTACAGAGTTAAATGAGACGTGACACCACAAAACCAACAAAGTGGCATGTGTGAAGACTCGAATCAGCCTTGGCATTCGCCCAGTCTGATAAGAGTCTATGATCTGTGCTTAGACGGTAGCTATGCCGATGCCAACAGCGAAGACTCTGATCAGACTTGGCAGATGCCCAAGCTGATCTGAGTCTTCACTGGGCAGACATGCCTCTTTGCTGGTTTTGTTGTGTCAGGGCTCATTAATTAGTAAACTCAAAAGAAAGTTTATGCCACCGACTACTGAAAAGAAATAAATATTATCAATTCTGTTAGTCTTCCGGGAGACAAAACCTGTCAGAATCCATCTGAAGAAATAATATGGGCAGTACCATATTAAACATAATTATTATGACTCCATATCATCCCTCGAATGGTCTTGTCAATCTACAAACTGAGACAAGTGTATTCACTGATTGCACAAGTTTTGGGAAAGTACTGGCAAACAGTGGAGAGCCTGATCAGACTGCTCCGCAATAGCAGTCTGACCAAGATCTGCTCTGTTTGCTTTAGCAATGCTGTCTCAATGTTTACGGCACTTTTACTTTTACACAACCATAGTTACAGATATGCATATGTTCTATCTGAGAGTATTTCCTATAATTCTCCCTGTGGACATGTAACGTGATGTCTACTCAACGCTGCTGCAGCTTCCATGACATTTCAGCAATGTTAGGTCAATGTTCACTAAACAGGCATGTCTCATGCAGAAGTAACTTCAAATTCATTTTTTTAAATTTCCAGAGCTCTAGATAAGAGGGGTATTTGATGATGATTGAGGGATATAAATTTTCTTTATTTCTCATTGAAACCATATGTTGTGACCCCTCATCTGAATCGTCTCAACGAGACAGTTCAGATGAGGGGTAACAACATATTGGTTTGATGAGAAATAAGAAAAATTATCCTTATCATCAAATAATTCCTCTTATCTAGGGCTCTGAATTTCATTTCATTGTTTCTGTCAGTACACCAAAGCTATGCAAAAGGTACTTTACATGTAATACAGTAACATCCTGGACCGATAGAAAGAGATAGCAGTAAATCCTGAGATCAGTACGGGAAAATAGTGCTTCTAGCTAAGACCCCAATAATTTCTTTCTTAGACAGTTCTAAGCATTTCTTTCCGAATATGCATGCTGATCAACTCTTAACGCCAAGAGCTACACACTTATTCTCATATTTATATAAGTTCTATCTATTTACAAATATGACCACAATGTCAATACCACACATACACAAAAATAAGGTTACTTACTTGCAAATAAAAACCAGATCAAACTGGATTAAAATAACAGTGTTATAGCTTTGGAAGACACACCTTTTAACAATCGGTATACACACGCAGCTCTCCGAGAGCTTTCACTGATAATATCAGAGCTCCAGATCAGAAAGGGTAATAGGGATACATAGGGATAATTTTCCGTATTTCTCATCATAAGCAGAGCTGCAGATAAGAGGAGTATTTGAGGATAGTTCTGAGAGAATTCTTCTGATCTCAACAAAAACACATGTTGTGGCACCTCATCAGAACTGTCTCTGCGAGACAGTTCTGATGAGGAGTCACAACTTAAGTATGATGAGAAATATGTAGAATTATCCCTCAGTTGTGACCCCTCATCAGAACGGTCTCGCTGAGACCGTTCTGATGAGGTGTCACATGTGTTTTTGTTGAGGTCAGAAAAATTCTCTTAGAATTATCCTCAAATAGTCCTCTTATCTGCAGCACTGCTGATATTTCCAAAATGAATTTTATTTTTCAGTAACAACATACTGTTTATACTGTTTCATCTAATAAGAGCTAACTCAGTGAAACACTAGTCACATTTATATGTGCAAAGAGGGTGAAAATCCCATACTTCTCTGTGTAAACATGATAAAACTTAATCAAAAAGCAGTCCATACCTTGGATCTGTGAAAAATGAAAATAATATAAAAAAAAATTTAACTTCAGAAAATAGTCACACCTGCTACAAAAACTTTTCTCCAAATTTTCAGAGCTGCAGAAAGACACAAGATTATAATTCTTGGATGTTTTACCCTTACAGCACCAAAAGGGAAAATAATTGACCTTTCAAACAGCAGAAACCAAGATGAGGCAACATATGAGTCATCTCATCTAGATCTATACTGCTTACCTTCTAGTCTTCGAATTCTCAAGATGATATATCGTATAGGCGATAATTTTCGCAGTATTTTGCGACAACTTATTAAACCGCAAATATTTAAATTAAATTATTTCCTGTTCCTTTAAAGTATCTTCAACAGAAACAGTGTCCATATATTCTGTTTCTGTTTGCTTCTGTAAATTCTAATACTTTTCACTTGAGCAATTTTTCAATAAGCTGCAGCCCTGCCTCAGATTAATGAACGAACTGGCTCAAGTGAAAAGAAGCAATTTTACTTTTGGCACATCTTGCTACTACCTAAAACTGATCCTCAAAGACCAACACTTATACTCGGCACTGATTATCTTGCTTCACCTAGTCCCACTTCTCAACACAAAGCTATAGCACTGTTGTTGAATCCCAGATCTATTTTTATCATTAAGGAGAATGGATACACTTTCCGTAAATAACATTTCTGTCATTTTCAGTTTTCCCTCTCTTCTCACACGGGTCAGCTCTTAAAGGGAAGAATTTGCTGCCCTAGCAGCAAATTCTTTCTTTTAAAAGTAGACCCCTTTAGAGTGAGGGGTCTTCTACCAGAGAAGCCATTACTGAAACCCTAAAAGTTGTTTCCCTCTGAAAAGATGACAGAAAAGCAACAAGGTGTATCCAGTCCCTTTAAATAGAGTCACAAAAAATAATTTTTTTAGCAAATGCTATGCGTCATCGTCGTCATCGTCATTCCAACTTTCTTGAACTATAGATGCAACTTTTTTCTCATACTCTCGTCGATTTTCCCTATATAACTGCGCTGCCTCATTGTTCGCCGGGCTATTAGGGTTGGGATCATGAAGTAGAGACTAGAAAGAGAAAGAAATGCTGGATTAATTTTGGGGTAGGTTATGAGCAAATCTTAGTATTAGTTAAGAAAAAAAAAAAAGTAAGTATTAAATAATGGTACAATAGGACCACTATCAACAAAAAGAACCAATTAACACTTCATTTCAAAACACAGTAATTTTCTAATTACCCTACTTCCAAATACTTTTAAATGGTAGTTTATATGTAGAAATTTAAACATAATTGTAGTAAAAAAAATTCACAAAAATACATTTGTGATAACAAAATTCATAAAAAGTTCAATGTTTTCATAATGCTCAGAATGTTTGATATTATTTAAATATTGAACGTGAGGCATAAAACTGCCAAAAAGGGCAGATGGACTTGTATTATCACAACTAGCATATTACGCCATTCACAGTGCTCCAGACGAGGAGGTACAAATTAATTTTCCAGATTTCTAAAAAAAAACAAAAGAAAACATTATGTTGTGACCCCTCATTAGAACCTTCTTACTGAAATGGTTCTAATGGGGGTCACAATGTAAGTTTTAAAAGAGGAATGAGAAAATTGTCGTGGAATTGTCATCAAAATCCTTCCACCTTATCTGAAGCTCTTTCAACACATGTCATAAAGCACCTGTTTCTATTCCATAAAACTTAATGGCTGTTGAAATGTCTTACAGATATGGCAGTAATAATTTCAAAAAATTATATTAGAATTGCAGGAAACGTATATACTTGTAGAACTGAGGCAATTTCTGTAATGATTCTGTAGGCTTCATACATGTAATAATGAAGAAGTTACCTGGCTACAAAGTTGTACATATGAACATGAAAGTGGAATGACAATGGGATGATGATGTGCAAGCAACAACTTACCTTGAATTCCACAGGAGCAGAATTTGGGGATGAAAATGATTGGTACTGCCTGTACACAAAAGGGCTTACTGCTCAACTTTTTGAATTTGTCTACTGGAGCTGTTTTACATAGAGGATCTTACATGAGTGGTTCGGCGTGTTTCATAAATTTCATATGAAATGACCATGAGTGTAAGATTCTGTTTATCATATGACCCTTAAAAATGGAATTTTAACGCATTCAAACTGAACATTTTTTAATAAGAAAACAGATTGTTGACATGGACGTTGTCAGTGACGTTACATGTATGCGCCAAAGTGTTATTACATGTGTGGCCATATGATTTTTATGACATGACATTATCCACTGAATAACAGCGACATCATATGACAAGAGGGCCATGGTGGCCCTGAATCGCTCACCTGAGCATTAATCAGTTCACTGGCTCTGGTGAAGATTTATAAGAGTTTTTACCATACTAACATTTGACCTAGTTTTTGACCCAACATGACCCAGTTTCAAACTTGGCCTGGATATTGTAAGAATAAACATTCTGACACAGTTTCATTGAGATTGGATCAAATCTGTGCCCTCTGGAGCGTATACAAGGTTGTTCTTATATTTGACCTAGTGACCAAGTTTTTGACCCAACACGACCCAGTTTCAAAATTTACCTAGATTTCATTAAGATAAACATTCTGACAGTGTTTCATGAAGATTGGACCAAAACTGTGCCCTCTAGGGTGTACACAAAGTTTTTCTAAAATTTAATCTTGAGCCGACGTGACTCAGTTTCATAGGGGGCTTAGATATATGGACAATAAACATTTTGACATTGTTTCATGAAGATTGGATCAAAACTATGCCTTCTAGTGCTTACACAACGTTTTTCTAAGATTTGACCTAGTGACCTAGTTTTTTACCCGACATGACCTACTTTCAAACTTGGCCGAGAGTTTATGAAGATAAACATTCTGACAGAGTTTCATGAAGATTGGATCAAAACTGTGCCCTCTAGGGTGTACACAAAGTTTTTCTACGATTTGACCTTGAGCCGACGTGACTCAGTTTCATAGGGGGCTTAGATATATGGCAATAAACATTTTGACATAGTTTCATGAGGATTGGATCAAAACTATGCCTTCTTGTGCTTACACAACGTTTTTCTAAGATTTGACCTAGTGACCTAGTTTTTTCCCCGACATGACCTACTTTCAAACTTGGCCGAGAGTTTATGAAGATAAACATTCTGACAAAGTTTCATAAAGATTAGATCAAAACTGTGTCCTCTAGAGCGTACACAAGGTTTTTCTATGATTTGACCTAGTGACCTAGTTTTTGACCTGACGTGACCCAGTTTCGAACTTGTCCTAGATATTATGAGGATAAACATTCTGACAAAGTTTCATGAACTTTGGATGAAAACTGTGCCTTCTTGAGCGTACACAAGGTTTTTCTAAGATTTGACCTAGTGACCAAGTTTTTGACCCAACATGACCCAGTTTCAAACTTATCCTACATATTAAGAGGATAAACATTCTGACAAAGTTTCATGAACTTTGGATCACAGCTGTGCCTTCTAGAACTTACACAAGGTTTTTCTAAGATTTGACCTAGTGACCTAGTTTTTGACCCGACATGACCTACTTTCAAACTTGGCCGAGAGTTTATGGAAGTAAACATTCTGAAAAAGTTTCATAAAGATTAGATCAAAACTGTGTCCTCTAGGGCATACACAAGGTTTTTCTACGATTTGACCTAGTGACCTAGTTTTTGATCAGACATGACCCAGTTTCAAACTTGTCATACATATTATGAGGATAAACATTCTGACAAAGTTTCATGAACTTTGGATCAAAACTGTGCCTTCTAGAGCGTACACAAGTTTTTCCTAAGATTTGACCTAGTGACCTAGTTTTTGACCCAACATGACCCAGTTTCTAACTTGGCCTAGAGTCTATGGAGATAAACATTCTGACAATGTTTCATAAAGATTGGTTCAAAACTGTGTCCTCTAGAGCATACACAAGGTTTTTTCTATGATTTGACCTAGTGACCTAGTTTTTGACCAGACGTGACCCAGTTTCAAACTTATCCTAGATATTATAAGGTTAAACTTTCTGATTATGTTTCACGAACTTTGGATCAAAACTGTGCCTTCTAGAGCGTACACAAGGTTTTTCTAAGATTTGACCTAGTGACCTAGTTTTTGACCCGACATGACCTACTTTCAAACTTGGCCTAGAGTTTATAGAGATAAACATTCTGACAAAGTTTCATAAAGATTGGATCAAAACTGTGTCCTCTAAAGCGTACACAAGGTTTTTCGATGATTTGACCTAGTGACCTAGTTTTAGACCCGACGTGACCCAGTTTCGAACTTGTCCTAGATATTATGAGGATAAACATTCTGACAAAGTTTCATGAGCTTTGGATCGAAACTGTGCCCTCTAGAGCTTACACAAGGTTTTTCTAAGATTTGACCTAGTGACCTAGTTTTTGACCCGACATGACCCAATTTCAAACTTGGCCTAGATTTTATAAAGACTAACATTCTGACAAAGTTTCATAAAGATTGGATCGAAACTGTGCCCGCTAGAGTGTACACAAGCAAAAGTTGACGGACGGACGTCCGGACGGATGTCCGGACGGACGTACGACGGACATCAGGGTATCCCAAAAACTCACCCTGAGCACTTCGTGCTCAGGTGAGCTAATAAAAAGAACTGTTGGAGCAAAACCACTCATGCATTTTTTTTATCTGAGACTTTTACCTTACTTAAATCTTAATTCGTATGTTGTGACAGGTCAGCTGTTTCAGATGTCTCCGTGAAATTGAATGAAGCAAAATCATTTTGGGCTTGCTCTGATAACATAATCAGTTTTGTGGCATTTGAGAGACGAGAAGTTTTCATTCCCAGAATTCTGCAGTTCACCTCACCTCCCTCCTCTGTCCACCACATTTAAACATTAGGCAAAAAGAGTGCTTTACATTTGCAAAAAGGGTGCTTTACATATCTGTGACTTGGAAGAGCTATGTCCCCTAGAGGAGCAAACTGGAGTTCTGAAAGTTGCTTCCCTTTACTCCCTTTGTACAACTGATGGAAAACAAGATGGTATGTCTATACACCTTAGGTGATTTCAAACATCTTGGAAAAGAGGCAGGGATGTTAACATTTATCAGAGCACTGGCATGTGTAAGGATGAATACGGTAATTAACACAGGGTATAAACCAGTCTGCCAATTTTCGCTTCCTGCAGAGACTGTACATCATATTTGGCTTCTGCCGAGACTGTCTGTGATCTCTTGCTTCCTGCCGAGACTTCTGTACATGATAAATGGCTTCCTGCAGACTGTCCGCGTGATTCTGCTTCCTGCTGAGAGCCTCGGCAGGAAGCAGAGTCACAGAGACAGTCTTGACAGGAAGCCATTTTTCAAGGACAGTAGTCCCTGCAAGAAGCAAGAGTTCGCGGACAGTCTCGACGGAAGCCAAATATGACGGACAGTCTCTGCAGGAAGCGAAAATTGGCAGACAAGTTTATACCATGTGATTAATAGGGTTCATGCATGGTGTAAGCAAGCAGCAAAGGCTTTGTTCAAACTATGCCAATGGGGGCGTGAATGGACAGGCTGAGCATGATGTTTGCACTGCATGAAGCACCCTTTTTGCATATATATTCATAACTAGTATGGTGCATTCTCAGATTTTCTATTATAACTGAACTTACCTGTATAGAAGTTAAAATTGCTGATACATCATATGTAGGACTCCATCTATTTTGTAAAATATCTAAACATATACTGCCATCCGCATATACTGAAAAGAAGACAAAAATATTTATACAATTATGGCTGGATGATTTCAGGTTTTGCGACCTTTTCAGAAATATTTCTGTCATTTCAGATGAGGAACTTAGGGATACAGACTAACAGATGCCCAGCCACCCATGGTCCCTTCATTTTGGGCTGGGCCCCTGGGCTTTGAGAGAAATGCCCAGTACTTAAAAGTTAAAGTAAAATTCCAGTTTTTGGCAGCCTAGGCCCCTAAACAAAAGTGCTGATATTATGACCTTACTCATCATTCATCATGGTCTCTGAATTTAATTGTGTCCAAAACCCTGCCAAGCCCTCAGCTAACTTGGGCAGAGGCTATGATAGAGATGCTTAAGTATCAGATGCTGTGGTAACACTGAAAATCTAAGATTACATAATATCAGGATTCTGCAAGGCGTTTTGCTGTCTTACACTCACAATGCTCAGTCTTCAATGCTTGCATTACATTATATGCTGTCCTTTTTATTGTGACACAGCATGGTTTATAGCTTTGATACTGAGATAAGAACCTCATGACAAGGGGATCTCTTAGAACTGGAGGTTTGTTAGACTTTTTAATAGGTTTTCAAACTGGCATGCTCATGAAAATGTGGAGTAAATTTCAGAGCACCCAGTGTTCCCACTCAAATTTTAAACTGAGGGTTTTATACCCCCTATCTATAAAATTTGCGGGTATGACGTAAAATTTACGGGTATGACTTTTTATCTCGAAAAAGTTATGGGCCGAAATGGACATGGGCCGAAATGACCCGGAACCCTTGGTCCGCTTCTTTTACAAACACTAAAGTGGCGATGTGTTTCCAATTGAAGCCTGAAAAAAACGAAGAAAACGGCTGTCATGCCTTTTTCCGGTCCTCGTTTTATCCAATATTAATCATTTGATGGATTCCTTTCCAAAATGAAAAATAGAAAGTGCCGTTTCCAAACAGAAACAGCGAAAATAAACGCAAAAATACGGACAAATTCTGTCGGCCATTATGACAGTTCTAGTGCGCAACATGACCGCGCATGTCATTAATATTCATGCAGCCGATTAGTGGTAGTGTTTTCCAATAATGAATTTGATTGGCCGTAGAACGGATGTGACGGACGTGAATGAAAGCATGGTATCTTACTACAGCCCGCATTTCAGATCAAAACAGCGACTTCTGACTCTCTCCTCGGCTACAAAAATCATCTGGCCTGGCAGACTCGCAATAGAATGAAGAAAAATGATGATTTTTAATATTTTTGAGAGAAACATATGCGCGTGAATGCACGTTCTTGCCCCAAAATTTATGCGTGCTTAGAATGATTTCCGCGCGATTCACGCACAATTCTACGTGAATGGGAACACTGGCACCAGATACAGTGGATATTTTTTTCAGGATAATCCTGGGATAATTTTCCTATTTTCAACAAAAATATGTTGTGACCCCTCATTACAACTGTCTCAGTAAGACAATTCTAATGAAGGGTTACATCATAAGATTTTATGCAGAAATGTGGAAAATAATCCTTAAATTACCTTTTCGTCTTGAGTACTGGTGTTTTGATGATAATTTGGGGAAAATTTTTCATATTTCTGGACAGGAATTATGCTGTAAACACTACTTTAAATCACCCCACCATGACCAAGGCAGTTCAAATGATTGGTTGCAGTATAAGCTTTTATAGCAAGTAAGCAGAAACTATCTCATAATTATGCTAAAAACCTTCCCTTTACCGGAACCTCTGGAAGCCATTATTCCAAGTTCCAGATAACAAGGGGTTGCAGGGATAATTTTGGGATGTTTCCTCTTTTGCAATAAAAACATGTGTTGCGACCCTTCATTTAGCACCATCTTGGAGAGATGGTTCTAATGAGGTGTTACAATGTATGTTTAAAGTTTTTAATATGGGAAAACAAAATTACCCCTTAATGATCCCTGTTACCCGTTCTTATTTGGAGCTGACTGTCCTTATCAACCTTTACATGAACATCTGTAAGCCGTTATTTAGACTGCTACAATCTGTTTTATTAAGCTGAATGGGTAAGTTTTCAGTGGCTGCAACTCTCCCATTTTTTTTTTTTGCTTCCCTTCTCAATAGGAATCCTCTTAAAGGAGCAAAATTCTTTCCATTTACAAAAGACTCCTTTTTTGAAAGCAAACAGGAAGTCACGAAATTCATTTCCCTATATAACAAACCTGTCACAGGGCCAGGATAGCTCGCCTGACAGCGCCTTGCCCCTCACATAAAAAACTTTAACGCAAAACTTTAACATTTTGCTAACGCAGACGCCGCCGCAAACGCCGCCGCCAGGGATAGCCCAATAGCTCTTCCTGAACTTCGTTCAGGCGAGCTAAAAATGGCTAAAAATGTGGTGTACTCATATACATGTATGCCTTAATTCGGCTACACTTACCATTTGGATGAAACATTTTTGAAACAAATCTAACTGTGGGTGGTTTATTTGGATATTCTTCTGTAAATTCTATAGTTAATTTAAATGTACCATCTTCAAATGGAGTATCATGTGGCCTGTAAAATAAAAGGACACTGTACAGAGCTTTAGATAAGAGGGAGTATTTAGTGATAATTAGGGATAATTTTTGTTAATTCTGCATAAAAACGTATGTTGTGACCCCTCATCTGAACCGTCTCAACGAGACGGTTCAGATGAGGGATCACAACATATGGTTTCAATGAGAAATAAAAAAAATTATCCCTCAATTATCATCAAATACTCCTCTTATCTAGAGCTCTGACTGTAAAAATTCTAACAGTTGAAATACTAAAATAATTGTCCTTAAAAAGAATCAGTTTGGTCTAAGTCACTTCAACCGTTCAACGTCTGCCTGTTTCAATATTTGTGTAATTGCATGTAGATAAAATCATCAGAGTTTCTTTCTTTGGTTGCCACTTGATTGACTGTCCTGCACATTTCTCATTTATTTCTGTCAGATGCATATCAGGTTGCCAACAAACCTGTCAAATTTTGCATTTTTGTTGATAAACTGTTTGATCTTCTGATTCAGACTCTCAAACCTTATAAGCTTAAATGAAACAAGCAAATTCGACGAATTTATGTCCCCCGCCTTGGAAACTAGGTCTCCACTGTATATACACTTAAGTGTTTGAGCTGGAAAAGCGGCTAAGTTAAAAATGTGAAAAAAGTAATAAAAAAAATAATGTGAGGATTATATCCAAAACACATGCATATCTTCAGACCATGATCAAAACGCCTGTGAAGTTTCAAAGGAATTGGCATAAAACTGTAGGAGGAGTTGCACACACAAGGTACCAACTATCTATTCACTTTGATAGTAAAAATGTATGAAAAATGGCTAAGTTCAATTTGCGAAAAAAGTAATACAAAATAATCTCAGGATAATATCCAAAACCACATGCCTATCTTCAGACAATGATCAAAACACCTGTGAAGTTTCAACGGAATCGGCATAAAACTGTATGAGAAGTTGCGCACACAAGGTACCCACTGTCTAGTCACTATGATAGTAAAAACGCCTAAAAATTACTAAATTCAACTTGTGGAAAAAGTGACAAAAAAAATCTCAGGATTATATCCACACCACATGCGTATCTTCAGACCATGACCAAAACACCTGTGAAGTTTCAAAGGCATCGGCATAAAACTGTATGAGGAGTTGCGCACACAAGGTACCTACTATCTAGCCACTTTGATAGTATAAACGCCTAAAAAATTACTAAGTTCAACTTGTGGAAAAAGTGACAAAAAATAATCTCAGGATTATATCCAAACCACATGCGTATCTTCAGACCATGACCAAAACACCTGTGAAGTTTCAAAGGCATCGGCATAAAACTGTTGGAGGAGTTGCGCACACAAGGTACCCACTATCTAGTCACTTTGATAGTAAAAATGCCTAAAAAATTACGAAGTTCAACTTGTGGAAAAAGTGAAATAAAAATAATCTCAGGATTATATCCAAACCACATGCGTATCTTCAGACCATGACCAAAACATCTGTAAAGTTTCGAAAGAATCGGCATAAAACTGTAGGAGGAGTTGCGCACACAAGGTACCTACTACATTAGGGGGACGGAAGGATGGAAACAAGGACGGAAGGATGGACGGACGGACGGAATGCCGAAAACTATGTCCGTCCGCTTTTCTTCGAAAGGGGGACAAAAAATGTTGTTAATCCAATTCTCAAAGTTTGTGTAGTCTCCTACCGACTACCTAATATTTTTTTAAAGGGTCTCAAGAACTCTTGGAATAGCCGTCAAATACAAATTTATTCGTGTTGATTTGGCAATGTCTGTTTGTGAATTTTGCAATTAACCCCTGGCAAGGTGACGAATTATGAGCAGTAAAATTTTTACAAGTGATTTATTGCAGGCTTAAAAGT
Source organism: Ctena decussata (assembly GCA_963989385.1). Lineage (NCBI taxonomy): Eukaryota > Metazoa > Mollusca > Bivalvia > Lucinida > Lucinidae > Ctena > Ctena decussata. The sequence goes on from OZ022506.1 coordinate 46,965,467, forward strand.
CTCCATATTCCTATGAGTGGTAAAAACACAAAACGCAAATCACTGTCACAGGGTATAGGTTAGGTATAAAATACACTTCAGTGATTTTTTTACCCCTGCGTCCTGCGTCTTAGACGCATAATTTTCCCAGAGGACGCAAAATATTTCCTTGGCTGCGTTCCGGGACGCATAAAAATAGCCGATCGGTAGTCCAACTTCCGATTTCGGCTTCGTTTACAAAGCTACTTTCGTTTTAAGAATATAGCAACGGTGCATTAGCAGATTGTTATATTACTGGTAAAAAACAGTACCATAGTCTTTCCTACTCCCGCTAAATACCGAAGTCTACCTGTAATACCAATAATCAATAGTAGTTGTCCAGTACAGGAGGAACATAGTATTATCGACCACGGTGATGTCTTTTACCTAAGTGCAAACTTTTATTAATACACCGGGTCAATAAGTAATCATGCCTCCGAAAAACAAGAAAAAGATCAAACTTGATTCAAAGCAGCAAACATTATTTGGTCTTCTTGGGCAAGACAAACACGCAAGGCCAGATATTGCAGATCATGATGCGACCAATCAAACTTCGAATCCGAAATGACAACGGATGTCTCCAAATCCAATACGCTGTCTGACAATGAGACAACAGGTGATTTATTTTATTCCTGTGACCACAGGAGCTTGACGTTGGTTATTTTTTACTTATAGGGCTTGTCCTTTGAAGCCCTTTAAGTTTGGGATGCAGAGAAAATATTGCTTTTGCATCCCAGTAAAGATGCAAACCCTTGAGCTTGGGATGCAAAGATTTTAGGTCTTGTGAGTCCTGGGACTCAAAGAAGGAGATTTGTAAAAAAATCACTGCACTTGTACTGCCTTGCGGTACAAGCCAGCTTTTAAAGTGACATGGTAGAGTGCTCAACTCAGGGCTCTCACACCCCTTTTTGGGAATGGGGCCGGGGCCTTTAGAATTGGGAAAAATAGCGTTGTATTGTCTAAAATTGGGAAAATTTTCATTGTTTTACGCGTGAAGTTTTCATTGTCAGACCAACACAACTTACATATGGTATTGTTATATTTTCAGAGGAATCCAGTCAGTATAAGCAGACATAGATCTAGAAGATAGTGAATCATAATAAACTTTATCATATAATTGGGATATTAGATAATAACAAAACTATTTTTGTGTTTTGAGTTTTTCTTTCTTTCTTTTGAACTGGCAACTTCCCTATCTTGCCACTCTCAAACTGGAGATAAAGACTGGGACCTAGCAAAAAAATGTTTCAATATAACAACAGTATAACACTCTAGGTTTGAAGCATCTGTGAACTTAAGCATAATGTGAAGTTGAGAGAAAGTGGACTGTCACAATGCAGAACATGACAAAACTTTCAGTCCTGCTAGTAGAAAACACCCGTGGTATGTCATTATCACTATACTAACTCTTGGATGTCCCGGTAATCCTGTTTATGATTTTGGATATGGCCGAAAATGTCTGTAAAAATCGATTCAGGTATGAAACTCAAATACAGCAGAATCATCCACAATTGGTGAAAACTCCGATCAAATTTTAGCATTGGAAGGCTTTAAATTAAAGAATAAGTCAAAATGTTGTTCACCACCACAATATTGGCCCTTGAAGCAAAGAAAATATTAAAATATTGCAGCGAAAATCGCTAGGCTATTCGCCCTCTAATGAAAGGGAAGTAACTCTAAGAGTACGATAAAACCCGGTACCACTTTCCAGTAACAAAACATGACGATCGTGATTGAAAATGTAATCGCTTCCCGATTTTTAAAGTTATAAATTATGGTTACATTATTAGTTTTAGGTGGTTTTTAATACATTTTGCATTGATGCAACTGCAGTATTCTTGGACCAAACAGGCTTAGTCAGATTGGGAATTTTTCATCTGGAATTGGGAAAAAAACATACCTTTTGGCATTGGGAATGGGGCATAATTTTGGCCCCAAATTTCGGTGATCGAGAGCCCTGCAACTTTAGATCGAAGGGTCCCCGGTTCGATCCTCGGCCGGGGCATGGAGATTTTTTAAGAGTGCGTGACAAATGGCGCCCAACGTAAATGACCCACATGTGCATTAGAACTCCATTAGTCTCATTTCAAGTGATTCTTGTAATTCCTGAGAATTTGAGGACGAATTCAATACAGAGGGGGAGAATGTCACAGGGTATAAGTTAGAAATGTAATACACTTGTACTGCCTTGCGGTACAAGCCAGCTTTTATAGCGACGTGGTAAAGTGCTCAAAAGCGCTCAACTTTATATCAAAGGGTCCCCGATTCGATCCTCAGCCAGGGCTTGAGATTTTTTAAGAGTCTGTGACATCACTATGAAAATTGCTTCAACCTCCATGTTTGCTGATAAAATATGAACTATCTGAAGAAATTTCCTATAATAAACTGATCAAATATTACACATATTATGCTTTTAAAAATAGGTTGTCAAATAGTTAAATAACATGTAAACTTATTTACTAACGAGATGGTATCGGGCCTGGGTCCTTGTCATGGTGCTTATGGAAACAAATCTAAAGTGTTCACTTATACGTGCACATAGTACAATTATAAATGCGCACTGAGAGGACACTGCACAACGAGAAATGTTGTCTATTTGCAAACAACAACGACGTCGGCGAAACTAAAAGAGAAATGGTCAGAATGATAGAGCACCAGCCCGAAATCAAAGGGACACACAGGTCGCTAATCATTTTAACCTAACAACCACTCCCCACAACATATGAAATTTCAGATTATTGATATTTTAGCATCAGACCCTGACGGTGAAAAAAAACACTGTCGTCTGTCGGAGAAAGGAGCTCTACATGGTCTATCAGCTCCACACACTATGTTCGATCCGGGTCAATGTTCAAGGGTAAAGCTGGAGTTTTCCAGTCACTCTGAAATATGTTATTTACTAATTAGCTTTAATAGTCTATCTTACAGCTATTTTACTCTTGTTAAATATTATACCTTGGTTTTAGCAGATGGTTCAACAGCTCGCTCAGAGCTTATGTTGATTGGTTGTAAGACTGCTGACTTTATCTTATGGCTGTTAACTCTTTTATTCTATAAACTGAATATCTGACAGCCATAGAGTGTGTTTGCACATAGGGTTATGTAATGCCTTTCTTTCATATTAAGTCTGTGATACTTTTAGTAAGAATTATTAGCCTTCAACAAAAGACTGAGGATCTGACTCAGACCCTAGTTTTGATTCATACCCAAATATAACTGCATTCCATAGCATTATGTTATTGTCTGTAGGGGCTCCACTGACACCTGCTGGTGGATCTTCTTGTAATCTGAAAGTATTAAAGGTTAGAACAATATAGCCAAATCACGACAAGGGAAAATGCAAGTTCGAATAAAACGTAAATGCCAATATGTAAATACGCATTTTACTAATTTGGCAGCCATTTTTTGGAAAATTATGTCACTCATATTTACCTTCTAAAATCTCTCATCAGTCGCCGTCTGGCTGGAGTTGACATTATATACGAAAGACAAAAGTTTGTTATTTACAAATATATCACAGACAACAGGAAGAAAACTATATCAAACAGCTGTAATTTGGTTCATAAAAATGTATTTTCAGTTTTGATATTCAGTACTATGACGTCCACATCCGGGTTTTTCAATTGTGTGCTTTGGATTACTTCCAGAATTTTCGTTGATTATTATCGGTAATTTCCGGAGTTTGCCGTGAAATAGAATTGAACAGAATATTGAAATACCGTAAAGTTGGTAATTTATGCGTGTGTTTAATTCTATTGTAAATCTGCAATTTGAAACTAAAATCTCAAAATACTTCAAGTCGTCGTCGATTTTTTTTAGCTCAGGGTACACCCAGGAAGACTTCCAAAAACTGATAACTACACAGCCAATCAGTGACCTATATTAGCTATAAACACACATATATATAGGTCACTGGCCAAATACAGAACTCCAGATAATAGGCCGGGGTATTGAGGATATGTTTTTATTGAGAAATATGGAAACTTATCCATGAATTATCCCTGTTATCCCTTTTTATCTGGAGCACTCAGCTCAAAATAGGATTTGCTAAACCCAATGAATATTTGTATAAAAGGTGGGTATATAGGTAGGTTAGGTAGGTTAATTAGGTGTGGGCTGGGTTTTGGTGGGTGCATGGATGGATGGGCCTTGCATAAATTTTCTGCTCATTCCATGACACTATAACAGAGTTATTGATCCTTACTGAAAGAATAAGAAATGTCAGAAATGGCAATATTAGGAGTTTATTTGGGCGCCATCTTGTACTTCTGTTTAAGCTCATCTGAGCACAGGTTACTCATGGATTACATTGTTTTACGCTAATGTAGCAAGCAGGTACCAGAAACACCAAAGTAGTGGCCATCCAAAATTCAAGATGAATGTTATATATATAAAAAAAGAGAATAAAAATAATGGTAATAATAAAATAATAAAAATAAAACAAAACAGAACATCCAAACTTCTTCTATAGACCAGCTGAACCACAGGCGCTTGAAGTTCTATGCTCAAAACAAAACTCAAAACCTTTCAACTTGGCGCAGTCTATAGGCTACTTCAAAATGGCTCATCGCCTGGATGTTAAGCGGCATTGTTGAAATATATTTAATAGCATATAACTTCAAGCGCCTGTGGCTGAGCCGATGTACATGTAGCTAATATTTCACAGGGTACAAGCAGGATTTAAGGATTTTATTAACTTTATTAACAAGACTCTTCCACGAGTTAAGCATATGTGCAACACGTGTATAATAAGTGCAAACAAGACCCAATGTCATAAGTAACAACCTAAATGATATAGGTCACTGGACTGCCCCATTTAAATGTCTTGGATCCATTTAGCCATGACATACCAGTCAACCTTTTGAAAATCTCATGGGACAGAAAGTGTAAAATGACCATTTTCAACAGTCTTTTGGAGCAAAGCTACGCTCACTCAAAAAGTATGACAATATCCGCGGGGAGACGCTTGGAATTTTCATACTATTTAAAGTAAAATGTCTGAAAATTCAAACCAAAAATAGCGAGATGCCCTTAAAAGAGGGAGGTTTGGTCCTTTTTGGCAAAATAAGGAGGGAGAGTGGGAGTGCCTCCCAGAACAGGGACTCACTATTTATTGGGGGAAAGTTGACAGGTATGCAATGAACGCTTCAGATCATCAACCTCCTCTTGAAGTCTGAAACTAAGACGGAAGGACAGGAACATCACGCTTGGCTCGTGAAAAATCTTACCATCTGAGTATTAATCAAGAGGCCCACGGGCCACAAAGCTCACCAGATCTCTAGCTCAAAATTGCTATCAAATTTGTATAGGCTCAAAATTGCTGTCAATTCGTACAGGCTAATACAAAATATACAACTACAAAGTCTCAGTCTGTTGAGTTGATAACAAAATATATAACTATTTTCCATATATTGATTGCAGTAAATGCCATTTTTTGAATTTTCCCCATTGCAAGCCAATGAAACCCTAAGTTGCCATAGCAACCAAACTAAAAAGCCGATTTTATAAAAAAACATAAGTTTTCAATCATCTTGCCTAAGAATACTACAGATGAAATCTCTGGGCCTTATCGGCCCAGTGGCTTCTGAGGAGATCATTTTTTTAAGTTTTCATTTTTTTATTTTTTTGCATTTTGGTTTCCATGGCAACCAATAAATGGAGCAGTGGGCAAAACAAAAAAAAAAAAAAAACACACATAGCTAATAAGAGACTTCTCAAGGAACAATCTATAACAGTTTTGTCAAAATATGTGCAAATGCAATGGCTTGGCAGTAAATGCCATTTTTCAATTTTCCCCATTATAAGTCAATGCAACTCTATATTGCTATAGCAACCAAACTAAAGGGCCAATTTTCATAAAAAACACAAACTTTCAATCCCCCAGCCCAAGGATGCCACAGATGAAATCTGGGCCTTATCGGCCCAGTGGCTTAAGAGAAGATATTTTTTTAAGTATTTTTTCCATTTTTTTTTTTACATTTCAGTTTCCATGGCAACCAGTAAAAGGAGCAGTGGGCCAAAAAACATATAGCTGATAGACGATATCCGAAGGAACATTTGTATAAAAGTTTTATCAACATATCTGCAATGGCTTGGCAGAAAATGCCATTTTTCAATTTTCCCCATAATAAGTCAATGGGAACTCTAAGTTGCCATAGCAACCAATCTAAAGGGCCGTTGATCATATAAAACACAAACTATCAATCCCCCAGCCCAAGTTGCCACAGATGAAATCTGGGCCTTATCGCCCAAGTGGCTTCAGAGGAGAAAATTTTAAAAGTATTTTTTCCTTTCTATTTGCATTTCGGTTTCCATGGCAACCAATAAAAGGAGCAGTGGGCAAAAAAACAACATATAGCTGATAGAAGACATCTCAGGGAACATTTCTATAAAAGTTTTGTCAACATATCTGCAATGGCTTGGCAGAAAATGGCATTTTTCAATTTTCCCCATTATAAGTCAATGGGAACTCTAAGTTGCCATAGCAACCAAACTAAAAGGCCAATTTTCATAAAAACACAAACTTTCAATCCCCCATCCCAAGGATGCCACAGATGAAATTTTGACCCAATCGACCTAGTGGCTCTAGAGGAGATGTCGTTTAAACGTGTTGACGGACGACAGACGACGACGACGACATACGACGACGACGACGGACCACTGCCTATCCTATACACTGTATCGACAAGCCAGTTTCAAGTTTCTAATAGGTAAACAAACCACAGCTGTTCTGCAGATAAGCATCCATTTACACATATTCAGCCTTACCAGTAATACACAATGCAGACCGTTATAATAATGGTATCAAAATTAATGTGGACAAAAAAAAACTTAAAGAAAAGACTTGTGAACTTTCACTTCAGTTTGGTATCAACGGCACCAAAGTATATGCAGCGGTAAACGCTGCTACATTGTAAGCTGAGCTAAAGTTTTAAATTTTTTCCATGAATGGATGTTTATTCTATGTCGATTCAACGTTGTGGGCCTGCTGTTTTTTGCCATTATTTATACGAATATTTTGCATTTGTTGAACTTTTTCCTTTTTAACACCATTTTTTTCCTATCTTGTTAACCAATACAGAACACAATATTTATATTTTTCATTAATGATCACTAAAGAAATAATTGGTAGGTGGCCGTAACGAATTAATGTTGTAAGATCTTGTCTGTTCTGTTCAACAATAAATTGTGTTTAAAATAATCAATTTGGTCAATCAGTATGACAAAGACTTTAGATCTGATGGGTGTGTGTGTGTGGGGGGGGGGGGGGGGGGAGGGGTTGAAGCCATCTTTGATTTAATTTATGTATTAAACCATTGGGCAGCAACAAATAAGTAGGAATTAAGTTACATCTGACTTATCATGAACTGGCACAGACCTTGAAGGGACAAAATCACATCTGAGCCTATCATGAAAATTAGCTTTGCGAAACACTGGTCAGCACTCAAGACCCGAAGAGATCGAGATCCTGTACGATGAACGGAGCAAAACTATTAGGACAGTCCAAACTGCTATGGATGACGGATGACTTACGATTTTTCGTCCACTTTAACAGGATTTTAGTCATATCAGGACGGTGGGAGGGTGATTTGAAATGATGGGATGGTAATGATGCAATGGAACCCCGGTTTAAAAGATTTCCGCCTCCAGCGGGTCTCGATCCCAGGACTTACTAGGTTAAACCCGCTAAGAAAAATTGTTGCATCATTATTTAAATATTAAAGGACTACGTGCGTTAAGGCCAGTTTTTGGCCCCCATCTTAGGCCAAAATATGAAAGTCGAGATAAAAGTATTTCATTGCATGATTTCATTAGACCAATACTTCTAGTGTTTCATTTCAGTTTCAATTTGAATCTTGCTGTGCTTTAAGTATGATAAAATGGCTGCTGAAACAGGCTAAAATCATGGAATTTGTCATTTTTGGTCAATTTTTAGACATTCAGTTTACAAACTAGAATAAAGCACAAGCCTTAACCAAAAAATCCTTTTAACATATGATGTATACTGCTACACATCACATCATATTGAAAGATTTTGTTGGTTAATGGTTGTGCTCATACTTAATTCTTAAAAAAAACTGACTTCCGGAGACAGGATTTTACTTATAATTTGCCTGTAAATAGCATTGGTGAAATACACCACTTGCTGTAAGTGACTATTCGAAGGCATAGGAACTAAGATTTAAATGTAATTTTAAGAAACTTTCCGGAATTGAATTACCCTAAAAATGTGATCATATCTTAATGAGTTACAATTACTATCCTAAAATATGTTGCATCAGTCGAATTACCCTAAAATAGGAACTTTTAACCAGTTACAGTAGCTATCCTATAATGACAGAGTGTTTGTAAAACAACAATAGTGCAGCCTCTAAATGAGCTATTTCTAATAAAATGCAGTCTTATCAGGATTTGTACTTACTGCGCAGGAATTTCTGTCTCACAATTAAGAAAAGATTAGATAACTTGCTTCAGTTATGCTTCCTTTACTGATCATGGCACCACTATTCCAGAGCTTGTTTTTGGAAATTTTAACTTTTTTTCACTTGGTATATCTACATGTTTATAGAAAAGGAAGTTTGCATTAATAAACATCATATCACTCATACAAAATCAATAAAATAATTTGTTTTTGTTGCATACTGACAGGTGTCAAGCAGAAATTGACTGATTTTGAAGTCAGCCAGCAAGTAGCTTGAAATGTTGCCATTTAGGCTTTCAAAAATGAGTGACACATTTGAGCCCAGCTATAGGCTGAAATGGACAGCAAAACATTTTTATATGACACTGTTTACAATCAATTATATTTATGAAAGTAAATCTTATCTTTCATGAAAATATAAATTAGTTCTTTCAAGGGCAATGGAAACAGTCAAAAGACTGAAGGTGGATCAGAGAACAAGTGAGCAACCACAAGTTTAACACAAAACTTTTACATAATGAAAATGTCTATGTCCTAATTATTGACCCGGGCTCCGCCCCATGGGCCTTACTGTGGATGTTAGATATACCCTGTCAAAGGTAATCCTATGGAGATATCATGATCTAAATATGGAAAAGATCTTATATATGGTGACAGAGATATAAACAATTAAAAATATTTAACACAAAACTTTAAAGAAAAGTTGACGAACGGACGGACAAACTGATGGACGAACAAATGGACTAACAAATGATCAAACGGAGGAAAATACATAACATATATTCCTGAAATACTTCTTATGCCGGGCGTATACTTAAGACTCGTTCAAAAAGATAAATATAATTACATGATTCAAAAATATACACAACAATGTCATTTTCCTGGTATAAAGAATGGCTTAAGGGTCATAACCTTTGACCCCATTTTGTCTCCATATATAATGTCTGTCACAAATTTCCTTATCAGTTTCATTTATGGGAATAACACATCTATTACTCCTACCAATATGAGTCACTTCGGTTGGGGGCCATTTTTGGGCCTTAATGCACGTAGTCCTTTACAACATTTCAAGGCTTGTAGATTTTCTATCATGTTTCTGATGAGTATAGTTGATATAGAAGTATTAGAAATCGTGTTGAAATATTTGAATGTCAGAATAGTTTGATCGTTGAAATATTGTAAATATTAAAGTATGTATGTTTTGTCTGTATGCCCCTGCACTTTAATTGGTTTAGTTTTCTTTCATTTTGTTTGATGTCTCTCCAGTTATAACCCTATGTTAAAAATTGATTACAACTAAACAGCTGCAGTACTAACATTTCAGATTCATGCCCCACACCCCCTGCCCCTTCTGCCTCCCCTCCAGCCCCCTCCCCCCCCCCCTCAAAAAAAAAACAAAAAAACATGCTCCTCTTAAAAGTACCTCTTCTCTTCGAATTGAAGAGGGTGGACAGACGCGGTGTCAGGAACCCATTCAAACCTCTTGGGTAACATCATTATGAGAATCGGCTGGACCGAAAAAAAGACTATGAACTAGTTGACCAGTAAATTTGTGAAATGCAAGCAAAATACTTAATTTTGAAGCTTTAAATTTTTTTAGGAAACTGATTCTTCATAATATGAAGCCTTACAATTAGGACCACAGAAAAATACCATGGTTTTGATCTATTTCTCAAGGTTAAGTAAATGAAAACAAATAATTAATCTGAGGTTTGTGAGTGTACGGTGTAGTATTTATATTTCTGAGTTTCAAGGTTTACCTAGTTCAGGTCACGTGATAGTTTTCTAGCTGCTTTGTCGATACAGTGCCCCCGGAGAGGAGATGTCGTTTAAACGTGTTGACGGACGACAGACGACGACGACGACATACGACGACGACGACGGACCACTGCCTATCCTATAAGCTCCCCCGGAGCCTTCGGCTCTGGTGAGCTTCAAACCCAAACTCCCATTTCCCCAGCCAAAGGATACTACAGATGCAATCTGGGCCTTATCAGCCCGGTGGTTTCAGAGGAGATAATTTTTTAAAGTATTTTTTACCTTTTTTGCATTTTGGTTTCCATGGCAACCAATAAAAGGAGCAGTGAGCCAAAAAAAAACATATAGCTGATAGAAGACTTCCCAAGGAATATTTCTATAACAGTTTTGTCAAAATATCTGCAACGGCTTGGCAGAAAATGCCATTTTCAATTTTCCCCATTATAAGTCTATGGGAACTCTAAGTTGCCATAGCAACCTAACTAAAGGGCAGATTTTCATAAAAAAACACAAACTTTCAATCTCCTAGCCCAAGGTAGCTACAGATAAAATTCAAGCCCAATCGGCGTATTGGCTTCAGAGGAGATGTCTTTTAAAAGTGTTGACGGAAGACAGACGACGACGACAGATGACGACGACGGACAACTGCCTATCCTATAAGCTCCCCCGGAGCCTTCGGCTCTGGTGAGCTAAAAAAACCCCATAAATTTTCAATCATACAGCCTAAGGATACTACAGAATGAAATCCTGGCCTTATCGGCCCATTGGTTTTTAAGTTTTTTCCCCCATTTTTTGCATTCTGGTTTCCATGGCAACCAATAAAAATAGCAGTGGGCAAAAAATAACACATAGCTAATAAGAGACTTCTCAAAGAACAATCTAGCAACCAAACTAATTGGCCAATTTTCTTAAAAAACATAAACTTTCAATCCTCAGCCCAAGGATGCCACAGATGAAATCTGGGCCTTTTTGGCCCAGTGGCTTAAGAGAAGATAATGTTTTAAGCATCTTTTTTTTCAATATTTTTACATTTCGGTTTCCATGGCAACCAATAAAAGAAGCAGTGGGCCAAAAAACATATAGCTGATAGAAGACATCTCAAGGAACATTTCTATAAAGTTTTATCAACATATCTGCAATGGCTTGGCAGAAAATGGCATTTTTCAATTTTCCCCATTATAAGTCAATGGGAACTCTAAGTTGCCATAGCAACCAAACTAAAAGGCCAATTTTCATAAAAACACAAACTTTCAATCCCCCATCCCAAGGATGCCACAGATGAAATTTTGACCCAATCGACCTAGTGGCTCTAGAGGAGATGTCGTTTAAACGTGTTGACGGACGACAGAAGACGACGACGACATACGACGACGACGACGGACCACTGCCTATCCTATAAGCTCCCCCGGAGAGGAGATGTCGTTTAAACGTGTTGACGGACGACAGACGACGACGACGACATACGACGACGACGACGGACCACTGCCTATCCTATAAGCTCCCCCGGAGCCTTCGGCTCTGGTGAGCTTCAAACCCAAACTCCCATTTCCCCAGCCAAAGGATACTACAGATGCAATCTGGGCCTTATCAGCCCGGTGGTTTCAGAGGAGATAATTTTTTAAAGTATTTTTTACCTTTTTTGCATTTTGGTTTCCATGGCAACCAATAAAAGGAGCAGTGAGCCAAAAAAAAAACATATAGCTGATAGAAGACTTCCCAAGGAATATTTCTATAACAGTTTTGTCAAAATATCTGCAACGGCTTGGCAGAAAATGCCATTTTCAATTTTCCCCATTATAAGTCTATGGGAACTCTAAGTTGCCATAGCAACCTAACTAAAGGGCAGATTTTCATAAAAAAAACACAAACTTTCAATCCCCTAGCCCAAGGTAGCTACAGATAAAATTCAAGCCCAATCGGCGTATTGGCTTCAGAGGAGATGTCTTTTAAAAGTGTTGACGGAAGACAGACGACGACGACAGATGACGACGACGGACAACTGCCTATCCTATAAGCTCCCCCGGAGCCTTCGGCTCTGGTGAGCTAAAAAAAAACCCATAAATTTTCAATCATACAGCCTAAGGATACTACAGAATGAAATCCTGGCCTTATCGGCCCATTGGTTTTTAAGTTTTTTTCCCCATTTTTTGCATTCTGGTTTCCATGGCAACCAATAAAAATAGCAGTGGGCAAAAAATAACACATAGCTAATAAGAGACTTCTCAAAGAACAATCTAGCAACCAAACTAAATGGCCAATTTTCTCAAAAAAACATAAACTTTCAATCCTCAGCCCAAGGATGCCACAGATGAAATCTGGGCCTTTTTGGCCCAGTGGCTTAAGAGAAGATAATGTTTTAAGAATCTTTTTTTTTCAATATTTTTACATTTCGGTTTCCATGGCAACCAATAAAAGAAGCAGTGGGCCAAAAAACATATAGCTGATAGAAGACATCTCAAGGAACATTTCTATAAAGTTTTATCAACATATCTGCAGTGGCTTGGCAGAAAATGCCATTTTTCAATTTTCCCCATTATAAGTCAATGAGAACTCTAAGTTGCCATAGCAACCAAACTAAAGGGCGCATGATCATAAAAAACACAAACTTTCAATCCCCCATCACAAGGATGCCACAAATGAAATCTGGGCTTTATCGGCCCAGTGGCTTCAGAGGAGATAAATTTTTTTAAGTATTTTTTCCATTTTTTTTTTTTTTTGCATTTCAATTTCCATGGCAACCAATAAAAGGAGCAGTGGGCCAAAAAACATATAGCTGATAGAAGACTTCTCAAGGAATATTTCTATAAAAGTTTTGTCAAAATATCTGCAACGGCTTGGCAGAAAATGCCATTTTCAATTTTCCCCATTATAAGTCTATGGGAACTCTAAGGTGCCATAGCAACCTAACTAAAGGGCAGATTTTCATAAAAAACACAAACTTTCAATCCCCTAGCCCAAGGTAGCTACAGATAAAATTCAAGCCCAATCGGCGTATTGGCTTCATAGGAGATGTCTTTTAAAAGTGTTGACGGAAGACAGACGACGACGACAGATGACGACGACGGATGACGACGACGGACAACTGCCTATCCTATAAGCTCCCCCGGAGCCTTCGGCTCTGGTGAGCTAAAAAAAACAAACATAAATTTTCAATCACCCAACCTAAGGATACTACAGAATGAAATCCTGGCCTCATCGGCCCAGTGGCTTCTGAGGAGATAAATTTTTTTTAATTTTGTTCTCCCCATTTTTTTGCACTCTGGTTTCCATGGCAACCAATAAAAATAGCAGTGGGCAAAAAATAACACATAGCTAATAAGAGACTTCTCAAAGAACAATCTAGCAACCAAACTAAAGGGCCGATTTTCATAAAAAACATAAACTTTCAATCCCCCAGCCCAAGGATGCCACAGATGAAATCTGGGCCTTATTAACCCAGTGGCTTAAGAGAAGATAATGTTTTAAGCATTTTTTTTTTCATTTTTTTTACATTTCGGTTTCCATGGCAACCAGTAAAAGAAGCAGTGTGCCAAAAAACATATAGCTGATAGAAGACATCTCAAGGAATATTTCTATAAAGTTTTATCAACATATCTGCAATGGCTTGGCAGAAAATGTCATTTTTCAATTTTCCCCATTATAAGTCAATGAGAACTCTAAGTTGCCATAGCAACCAAACTAAAGGGCGCATGATCATAAAAAACACAAACTTTCAATCCCCCATCACAAGGATGCCACAGATGAAATCTGGGCCTTATCGGCCCAGTGGCTTCAGAGGAGATAATTTTTTTTAAGTATTTTTTCCATTTTTTTGCATTTCAATTTCCATGGCAACCAATAAAAGGAGCAGTGGGCCAAAAACATTTAGCTGATAGTAGACATCTCAAGGAACATTTCTATAAAAGTTTTATCGACATATCTGCAATGGCTTGGCAGTAAATGGCATTTTTCAATTTTCCCCATTATAAGTCAATGAGAACTCTAAGTTGCCATAGCAACCAAACTAAAGGGCGCATGATCATAAAAAACACAAACTTTCAATCACCCATCCCAAGGATGTCACAGATGAAATCTGAGCCCAATCGGCTTAGTGGCTTCAGAGGAGATGTCGTTTAAAAGTGTTGACGGACGACAGACGACGACATACGACGACGGACTACTGCCTATCCTATAAGCTCCCCCGGAGCCTTCGGCTCTTGTGAGCTAAAAAGTTTGGCATGAATGTAAATGTACCGTAAAAACTTTAAGTATGGGGACAGGTAGGTCTGAAAAAAAGTTTCGCTTACTTATATTTACGTTGAGCATAAATATAAGTAAGCGAAAGAAACATTTTTTTCTTTCCCGATTTTGTCGTGATGACAGAGCATTTGTGAGGGGGGGGGGGGGGGGAGAGGGGCGAGGAGCTTCAGAATCCATGTGAGGTTCATCCACTTGTGAAGCAAAAGTAAATGAATATCTAGGATATATGCTACGAGATTGACTCCCAGTCTCTCTTGTCCCGCTCCCCTTCTAAATACATTAACAGTTCTTTGGAACATTGTCTGGAAGAAGAAGAAGAAGAAGAAAAAAAGAACTCAAGAATCCGAGATATATCATCTCAGCTTGCTTCTTGACCGTGTGATTTTCAAATAGGCCAATATCTTTGCGTTGCGGTTTGAACTTATCTCCATCTGTGATGTTTTTTTTCTTCAGCATCCATCAGCAGCAGCTTATCTCTCTCTCTCTCTCTCCAGTTCGACTGTCAATGTCCAAGTATCGTACATGTATTTACATCCCAGCGGGCACTTGACATTGAAATGAAGTCCTCAGGCTACTGACGTCGAGGCGACGTAATGACGTCGCATCGACGTCAGTTCAGCGTCACTTGAAGTCATGTACGTAGTGGGAAGTACCGCATCGATCGCACTTAATTTGGTAAAGGTATGTTTATATGCTTATAAAAGATGGAAAAGGTATGAAAGCATATCTACCGTAAAAGTAAAAAAATGGGACAATTCAATAATCACTGTATTTGTCCTAATGATGGAACAATTTGGTTTTACGGTGTAGTAAAGCATCCAAAATATGCAGCTGGAATGGCAAACCATGTAGACCCTGATCTGACCGCTCTAGGAGCAGTCTGATCAGGCTTTGCAGTTTTATTTTAGACCTACTTGTCTCGATACTATTTTTACGGTACATTTACAGAACCATCAGCCTCATCAGTCATTCAAGCAAAGTCATGCTGAAAGTCATCTTGAACAAGCCTAAACCTCAAGCCGAAGAAGTAATCGCTGAAGAAGAAGTGCGGTTCAGAGTCGGAAGGAGCACCAAAGAACAGATCTTCAATCTTAGAATCCTGTGTGAAAAGTATCTCCAGCATCAAGAGAATCTGCACCATGTCTTCATTGATTAAAGAAAACAAACACCTTTGGTGACAGGGTATGGCATGCAGCCTAATGGGCCACCATGCGGAAGTACAATATTTATTATCAGTGCAAATCTAGTTCGCACCATTGAGCAGCTATACGATAATATGGTGTTCCGATAGGGTCAAAAGTCTATTTTTAGTGTGACACTAATATTATTTTACGTGGGACGTAAATTAATTTACGTCCCACGTAAAATAATTTACGTCCCACGTAAATTAATTTACGTTGGACGTTAATTAATTTACGTCCCACGTAAAATAATATTAGTGTCACACTAAAAATAGACTTTTGACCCTATCGGTGCGCCTAACCTGTTTTGTGACACCAGAGCTCATTTGCATATAGCCAATCAAAATCGGTGTTACAAAAGTACAACTTGGTGACTCTCTGAAATAAAAGCCGGTACCAGCGGTCCTACTAAAGACAGAAAAGGACTTTTGCCACCGAAAAGAACTTCCGGGCACCGAACAGGACTTTTTTTGTCGTTAAATGCCATAAAAACATATGTTTTAGAAATTTTAACATCATCATGATGTTAATCAGCACTTGAAAAATAATTTTGTGAATTGTAGTATCTTCATCCTAAAATTTCACAAAAAAAAATATTACAGCACCGAAAAGAACTCCACTGCTGGTCAGTGAAGAGATGTCATGTACCGACAAGGACTTCGCAAATGCCGAATTTCGGGCACCGAAAAGGATATTTTTCACTTAATGTTCCAGAAAATTATGTTGAGAAATAGTATATTTTACCCTTTATATTTATTGCATAAAATGGCATTTAAAAAGTCCTTTTCGCTGCCCGAATGTTATTTTCGGTCCTTTTCTTTTCGGTGGCAAAAGTCCTTTTCTGTCTTTAGTAGAACCCCGGTACCAGGACACTTTTTTTTAATCAACCGGGCTTGATAGCTAAATCGGTAACGCGTCTGCCTACCGATTCAAGGGTTGTATCCGCCACGCGGGTTCGAATCCTGGTCCGGCCCGGATATATCTTTCGTAGAGATTTAGTAATGAAATCCTTCTACGGCCATTCCTTCCCTACCTCTGGTTGAAGTAGGGCAGTTGTCAGTTACTGGCGAAAGTATTGCAGGAGTACTGGTTAAGCAGGAGTACT
The DNA here is from genome assembly GCA_963989385.1 of Ctena decussata. Taxonomy (NCBI): domain Eukaryota; kingdom Metazoa; phylum Mollusca; class Bivalvia; order Lucinida; family Lucinidae; genus Ctena; species Ctena decussata. The sequence continues at coordinate 46,982,190 of OZ022506.1, forward strand.
GGTTAAGCGCTAAGATGGTCTGGGTCCGCCCAGGAAAGTGTGGTTAGGTTAACTGATGGTAGCCCCTCTGGTGCCCGGTTACCTTAAAGATCCATACCTTCTTTTTTATCTCATCACAAGTGAATGGAAAAGATACCAAGATAGTTTGTACGATATTTTGGGGATCTATTTCTTCTTCTTCTTCTCCTCTTCCTCTTCTTCTTCTTATTATTATTTTCTTCAAATCAATATAAAGTACCTACAAATAAAATTATAAAGCTTGAAATTTAATTTATATCGTCAAACTGTCATCAAATCCAAGGCGTGCGAGAATATCGGGGCTTGAGAACGATGCACAACAAGTTCAGGTTAAATCTTCAACAACTTTTAGGGGGTGGTCGGGTGATGCGATGGTGCTGCGTGTACCTTCCAGTGCCTGGGCGTCCTACTGATTTGGATAATAGTAGGGCAAGGGCCGTCTGTGTTTGCAGTAGGTGGGGGGGGGGGGGTGTTTTGGACATTTTTTCTCTCGTCTATCATTTCTCTCTTCTTTCTCCCTCTCTCTGGGAGACGGCCCGATATAGACTGAAATACTGTCGCAAAGGGCCGTTAACCCAAAACAATCAATCAATCAAACTCACTTTACCTCAAAATTTGCTTTCAGAACACAGCATCCTCTCTCAAGTAACAAGTAGCCTATATTGAAAGCATACCGATGCACACACGAAAGCCATATAAATAGTCATGATTTGCATAATTGACGTCCGGCGTAAAATAATTTACGTCGGACGTAAATTAATTTACGTCGGACGTAAATCATTTTACGTCGGACGTAAATTATTTACGTCTGACGTAAATTATTTACGCCCGAACGTAAAATAATTTACGTCGGACGTAAATTAATTATTTTGGATATTTTCCAAAATAAAAAGCACTGCTGTTTTGCTGATTCCCTTTTATTCAAGGTTTTAAACTGTACACTGATCAAGAGAACATGAATTACGTATAAAATAATTCGCTCTGGATATTACGTTGTAGAGAAATACATTTCAGACAGACTTCAGAAGTAGTACTGGTAGTAACCTTTCTTGTAGCAGGTATTAAGGTGGTGATAATCACTGATTTGGGACAAAGAAAAAAATCTGCATAAATACTCAAAATAACACTGATCTTTCCAAAACTTAGCAGATGTCTTCTGTATGTTGTTTCTCATAATTTAGAATCCCAAAATGCAGCATTTGTTAATGTTAAAAAGTGTTTTTATAAGAGAAGATCAAAGGGTAATTTTCTTCGAATAAATCTGAAAAAATGATATCATTATTGAAAATATACTTAGTGCTTAGAGTACCTTGTTACATAATGGAGAGCGTCCTAGCAATTATTTTTTCAAGCTCCTTCACACATTATCAGGCTGAGCAGATGAAAAAAGATGCGGTCTGTGTCCAAATTTTTTTGTCAAAACACACAGATGAGACAGGTTAGACTATTTTAACAAGATTGAACAATTTCATCTACACACCGCTAATCATGTCAGTAATGTATTATTTATATTATAGGTGTTAACATAGGTATGCTTGCCTACCCTATATTTAATAAATGCGTCTAGTATACATTTACTTTGTACATGGTTGAACTTTTGAGAAAAAGCTACTGTTTTCATCTGGTCTACATTACAATTTGAGAAAGAGTTGGAATAAATTATTGCTAGGACGCTCTTCATTATGCAATAATGCACCTTCAGCACTACGTAAATTTTCAATAACGATATTATTTTTTTTTTTCAGATTTATTCGCAGAAAATTACCCTTTGATCTTTCCTTATAAAACACTTATTTAAGCAGCATGTACGTCTATTTTGTATTCTCAACTGTAAAGAACAACAAAAATAAGAAGTCTGCTGACTTTCAGGGAGATACGTTACTTTTTTATGGTTTTATGCAGATTTTTACATTACCATAAATCACCACCTTAAACCAATATTTAAATACGGAAATTATGGATTTATATTAATCAACTACTCGTGTTATTTTTATAAATTCAGTTTGGTGAAAAACAACATGTGATTCAGACGTTTTACACAAAATTTGACAAAATTCTTTTTATTTTATTTGTTTGTTTGAAAAAGGGAGAAGAAGAAGAAAAAAGAAATGTATAAAAACACAAACGAACATGGATTAATTCACACATATTTTGTTGTTAGGCAAATATCTGACTGTCAGACGGGAAAAAAGAGCATTGGCATCTGAAATATTAAACGAGTACGTATCAGGCCTTTAATATCCAACACCTTAGCCTCGCACAAACTTAAATGACATTTGTTTTAACACCTGTCAGCATTTGAATTTATCGTCATTTAAATGTGTATTTCACTTTCTTAATCATGACACTTTTCTATTTCTCTTTACAGGTATTGCCGTATTGCTACTGCTGACTTGTTGCTCCTCGACTGGAGATGAATTTTTATTTTTGGGGCACTACATTTTTAAGATAACGATTTCATTATTTCCTGACACTTTTGATGACTGACAGTAAGTTTCTGTCGTCCGTTTACTAACGAGTTCCTTAAATATGCGACGTTCTACGATCGGTGCGACTGCACGTTTGACTGTTCAAGGTTTGAATGTATACGAGCTTTCGTGAATTGTGCCTATCGAGAGACGAGTTCGACTTCTTTTGAACTGTTTTGTTGTATTTTATGTAATAAAATCATCATATTACTATTTTTGTGTATAATTCATCGTAACTTCTTCGTATTTGCGGGCATTCCGAGTACAAAGGAGCAGGATTTTACTTTTCTGTGACTACAAGTATTTTGTGCTTCTCTGTAATCCCTTCCAGTTGTCCATTATCGACAAACGTATTACTGAATAAATTTGTTTTTACTCTTACTTGGAAATATTCGACCATACTTCGATCCCCAGGGTGCCATTCATGCTCACAAACACCGGCAGATGAACTGATATCTCCCGGCTTCATGGCCTACCACCAGCATGTCAGGGCTAAACAGCCCATGTATAAGCAAGGGCTTATAAATCTCCACACTTTTCTTTGGCCATACAATATATGACTCAGACGTCAATTTGTGATAATTCATTATACGAACGCATACGAACGTAGTGCGTGCACATGTTGTTTCGGGCAGATGCGAGAACTAATTCACTTCGGCTTAGCCGTCGTGAAATAATACTACGCAATCTGCCCTTAAGAACATGCGTTATTGTGCTGTGTGTGTTCTTTCATCGTGGACATCATTTTTCGGCGAAACTTTACTTGATATTAATCCGAATTCAAAATTACAGCAATGAGAAGTTGGTTTGTTATTCGCTATTCGATATTAATTATTCGATGATTTGTTATTCGTTATTCGATAATTATTTTTCAGTGGCGTGTTTTTTTTTTCGTCCATCTGTGAAAAGTTAAGGTCGGTCTGTTCTACTGTCACAACTGCTTTAGAAAATAGAAGCGACATGTGTACAAATCCCGTTTGAATTACTTCTCCCGTCGTTTTTTATTATAATTATTTAGCTTTCCGTCCTACAGAATATGGGGTGGTGGTCGGGCGATGGTGCTGTTATAACTTCCAGTGCCGGGGCGTCCTACTTGTTTGGATAAACATAGGACAAGGGCCTGCTTTTCTTGCAGTGGGTGAGGGAGGTGCTTGTTGTGAAATTTTCTTCTCTCGTCTATCATTTCTCTTCTCTTTCTCTGGGAGACGGCCCGATATATACTATGCAAAATATATTTAGCAAAATTTTATACTTTGCAATTTTTCTCATTACTAAAGTGAAAGTTTGAGCGAAATTAAATTGCAGTGAAACGAACCATATACCATGGGATTACAGAGGCCATCTTTAAAAACGATATTGGGGAAAAGCGATAAGCGCGGAAGGGGTCATTAGCCGGAATTCGCTCCCATTGAAAAGCAACATAAAAATGGCAAGCATGTGATTTTTTGTACGGTCTTTCCTATCATTTTTATGCCCAGTTTTTTTGTCAACGCTATTGAATGTGTAAAAGATAGGGTTAAGCTTAACAACTGACGAATCTTAGCCTGCGCAATTGACGTTAAAACGTTATAATTCGGTCCAATGTGCACGGGTTTACGGGTGCCTCAGTTCAATGCAGAATCAAAACCCGAGAAAAAACAATAGGCTATAATTAAAGGTCACACCATGATTACTTTAACTGTGGAGGTTGTTCGGTAAGGTGTAGCGTAACTGTGAGAAAATGATGACGTTAGTCTGAGCCTTTTGACTTATGCTCAGTAACCGGGAAGAATATTCTTTCTGAATGGTTTACGTTATCATATTGGTAGATACCAAACAATCATTCAATCGAAAGGGGTTCAAGAAATACCGATTAGAATGAACTTTTTAAGACGATAACGTAAAAACAAGGGAAAACGTCAAATTTTGGAACTCTGTTAACCTCATACTCGTAGCATATTCAAATGTTTCAGAGCGTTTTCCTTTATTTTAACAGCAAACCAGCCGCCTCATTATGGTTTTGGATTTTGTACGTGATCAAATATGTCCTTCAGATACACTGGTCTCAAAAACTGACGTCACTGTAGTTCAAACGCTACAACTGAGCAATCTTGAATCTTTCACCTGCCAGTCTATCTCGAATGATCTGCCTTTGTATCTTTATGCAGTAAAGTGAAAATAAAGTCCTGATATGGTGGATCTGACACATACAAAAAATTGCTATATTTATTGTGCATAGTATAGAATGAAATACTGTCTCAAAGGGTCGTTAAACTCAAGGCAGCCAACCAACCTACAGAATATGTATATAGGCCCGTCGCCGTGTAGTGGAAAGTGGTCCGGCTGAGGATTGCAGCGAGTGCCAAAGGCAGAGCACGAGAGAGGGGATTTCCCCCCGAGATTTATGGACGCCTCTATGTGCGTTTGATGCGTTCAGGACCAGATCTCAGTCGTTTCGGTCACGAAGTTTTGCTAGTTAAATACGAAAAATGAGAAATCGAATGCTGGACAAAATCTTTCTTAGACAGTCACGATTTTCACTTTTTAACTTTCAGTTTCTTTGGCAATGACTTATTGAGTTTAAACGATAAGAGAGAGAGAGAGAGAGAAAAAAAGAAAATACAATGTAAGTAATTATGCAGATGACTGTTTCACTAAATTTCTTTTGCTAAATCATTTTATTTCGTCAGAAAAAAATGAGCCACGACACGAGAAAACCTTCAAAGTGGTTGTGCGCCGAGCGTAGACTCTGATCAGCCTGGGCATCCGTCCAGTCCGATCAGACACTTTGCTAAGGACTTACAGGGTAGCTTAGGGTCTAAGCTTACTCCATGCGGACAGGGAATACTCTGAGCAGACCTGGCGGTTGCAACGCCAGCCAGCCATGCCACCTACCACCGGCTTAAGCGGAACTTTATTTTGAAAATAACTCAAATGGACTCAATGATCCCATAGGACCAAAAATTATAATCTGCACTATAATGATGTATGGGGAGACGTTTTACGGCCGCCACACGGCACAAAACCAGCTGCAGTTTATCTATCCATCCATCTGCTGTTTATCTATCTATCAATCCATTCGTCCTTCCACTCGCCTATCTATCTATCTATCTATCTATCTATACAAACATCAGCTGCAGTTTATCTATCCATGTTTATCTATCTTTCCATCCATTCGTCCGTCCGCTCGCCTGCTTATCTATCTATCTATCTAAAGACCAGTTATTCCTTCAACACCCAATTATTTAATTGCTGATTAATAGCGTCCGTTAAATTCCGATAAATTCCTTGTAGTAAAATAATTATAAGACCGTCGCATTGATCTTTTGTATAGTTAAATACTTAACAAGCATTGTAAAACACAATTAATTGATTGTTAGTGAAATTAGCCTTTTTTGTGTTTTTAAGTTTCTGTTTGTTTGTTTTTTTCTTCTTTCTTTCCTTTTTCTGACTCTCTTTGAAAAAAACCCCATAAAAACTGACACGAATATTGAAAATAATTAGTAAAATATGAAGTAAAATAAATAACTGTTCTTTCAAATCTCATTCATTTTTTTCTCTCTTTCTTTATTTATTTCTGTCTTTATTTCTTTCTTTCGTTTTCTCTCTATTTGACCAAAACCTGTAAATAAATTAAACTTTTGATGAGAACGAATTGACCAAAATGAGAACAAGTCGACTAAAATGAGTGCGAGAGCGAATTTACTTAGGTGCCAGTTAACTTAAGTACGAATTGACTTGTTACCTTCAGGAGGGCCCCGGATGCAAACTGAATTTACTGGTAGAGACAATTCAGTGCTCTCTCTCTCTCTGGTAAATTTGCATAGCTACATATACATAACACGATTGTTCATTCACGAAACCGGGTACACGACGTTTGGTCGAAAGTCATTTCGTCGACACGATGTTTGGTCGAATACGACATTTTGGTCGACTCGACGTTTGGACGGTGCGACGTTTGGACGATAAAACAAGAGGCCCAAATGGGCCTGATATCGCTCACCTGGCTATTGTGCAACGGGACCATTCTGATAAAAAATTGGTCCAATTCCACTGAGAATTTCTCATTTTCACATTTTGCTACTTTTAGTAACATAGGCCAACTTGCCTGGTCTTTATATATTTACTTTTGAAACACCTCAATGCAAGAATCATTTTGCCACAAATTTCATCAAAATCCATTCAGGGGTTACTGAGATATTGTCAGTTTCATGTTTTGTGCTATTTTTAGTAACGGCAGATGGCGGCCTTCTTGGATTGCTAAAATGCAAAAAATCGAAAAGCCTTCATGCAAGGACCATTTTGACACAAATTTGGTCCAGTTCCATTGAGATTTTCTGATTTTCACATTTTTCTATTTTTAGTAACAGAGGCCAATATGACTGGTCTACAGTTAGATATTTTTGAAACATCTCAATGCAAGAATCATTTTGACACAAATTTCGTCAAAATCCATTCAGCGGTTACTGAGATATTGTCATTTTCATGTTTTGTGCTATTTTTAGTAACGGCAAATGGCGGCCATCTTGGAATGCCAAAATGCAAAAAATCGAAAAAGCTTAATTAAAGGACCATTCTGACACAAAATTAATCCAACTCCATTGAGATTTACTAATTTTCACATTTTTCTATTTTCAGTAACAGAGGCCAATATGAATGGTCTACAGTTAGATATTTTTGAAACATCTCAATGCAAGAATCATTTTGACACAAATTTCGTCAAAATCCATTCAGCGGATACTGAGATATTGTCATTTTCATGTTTTGTGCTATTTTTAGTAACGGCAGATGGTGGCCATCTTGGAATGCCAAATTGCAATTAATCAAAACGACTTCATGCAAGGAACATTCCGACACAAAATTGATCCAATTCCATTCAAGGGTTCTTGAGTAATTGTCATTTTAATGTTTGTGATTTTTTTAGTAACGGCCCCCATGGTGGCCATCTTGGATAGTCAACTGGCACAAAATTGAAATAATTCCATTCAAGAACCATTTCTGACCAAATCTGGTCAGAATTGGTTGCATTTTCTTTAGATATTGACATTTGAGCAAAATCGGCCTTGTAAACGCTAAGTAGGTCACTGTGACCTAATTCCGCTATAGATTTTTTTTTATTTTTACAATTTTTAATATCAAGGTCCCACTTATGTTCCATGCAAACTTTCAACCAAATATACCAAATGGTTCTGGAGAAGAAGTTGATTTTGTTGTTTTTGCTATTTTTAGTAACGGCGGCCATCTTGGATTTTCAACCTGACCCAATTTTACAATTCGGAGACCCTGGAGTCAGGGCTACAAGTGCAGTCCTGGTGAATGGCAGCACAGGAGAATGGTTCAGAACAACAGTTTGAGTAAGACAAGGATGTCTTTTGTCACCCGCCCTCTTCAACATTTTTCTCGAACGGATCATGTCTGATGCTCTGGAAGAAGATGACGGAAAGGTTAGCATAGGCGGCAGAAATATTACCAATCTGCGGTTTGCCGAAGACATAGACGCTCTAGCTGAGGAAGAGCAGGAACTAGAAGCCCTAGTTGAACGTCTCGACAATACCTGCACAAGGTATAAGATGGAGATTAGTGCTGAGCAGACCAAACTGATAACAAACAGTGCAGATGGCATCCAGAGGGAGATCAAGGTAAATGGCAGAAGCTGGGTACAAGCTTCAAATACCTTGTAGCAGTTGTCTCAGCTGATGGCTCCCTGTAGGATTGCACAAGCCACTTCAGCTTTTACAAAGCTGAAACCAATTTGGAGAGATAACAACATATCTCTTGGATCAAAGGTGAAACTTATGCGCTCCCTTTTCATTTCCATATTTCTGTATGCCTGTGAATCGTGGAACTTGACAGAGGAGTTAGAGAAAAGAACGCAGGCCTTTGAGATGAGTTGCTACCGAAGGTTACTGAATATTACATACAAGGACCATACAACCAATGACGAAGTTCGCAGAAAGATCCAAGCAGCCATTGGAGAATATGATGAACTCCTGACCCTGGTCAAGAAACGTAAACTAAGGTGCTTTGGCCACCTCGCAAGGTCTTCTGGTTTAGCAAAGACGATTCTACAGGACACGGCGATAGGAACAAGAAGAAAAGGTAAGCAGAAGAAGAGGTGGGAAGACAATATTAAAGAGTGAGCAGGGATGGATTTTGCCAGCTCAACTAGGGCAGCTGAAAACAGGACAAGGTGGAAAAGGATTGTTTCGAAGTCATCTGTGGGTTACGAGATAGAATAGAATATTCACATTCATACAAGAAATACTCAGATGGTTATCATGAGCCGAGCGAGATGTTCTTGTCCTTCCGTTACGGTATTGGTTTCAGACTTCAAGAGGAGGCTGATGGTCTGAAGCGTTCATTGCATACCTGTCAACTCTCCCCAATAATTAGTGAGTCCCCTTTTTTCGATGGCACTCCCACTCCCTATTTTGCCAAAAAGGGCCAAAATTCCCTATTTTAAGGGCACCTCCTATTTTGTTTGAAATTTAAGATTTTTCTCCCTTAAAACGTATGAAATTTCCAAACGTTTCCTCCACGGACATCGTCATGACTTTCAGAGCGAGCGAAGCTTTTCTTAAAATGTCTATTAAAAATGGTCATTTTCACTCCCCTCCGTATGAGATTTTCAAAAAAGTTGACACGTATGTCATTTGCTAAATGGATCCAAGACATTTGAATGGGGCTGTCCAGTGACCTATATCATTTAGATTGGTACTCATGAGCTTAGGTCTTCTATGCACTTATTTTCATCCTAAACCATGTTGCATATGCTTAACTCGTGTTGCATATGTTTAACTCGTGCAGGAGTCTTGCCAGCAATAAAATCCTTAAATCCTGCTTGTACCCTGTGAAATGATAGTACCATGTACATCGGTTCAGCTGGTGTGAAGACGTTTGACTGTTCTGCTTTTTTTTTTCGAGGCGCAGCCTCGTATAATTTCGATATTGTTCCACATTTCATAAGATTCCATTGGTCAAATAACGCGTAATGTCAAAATTTAGCCAATAATATCAAAGGTCAATGAATATTTATCTTCGTTTTTTTTTCTCGTCGTACTGCACTGTGAATACTAGCACTATGTTTTATATTAATTCGAAATGTTCCTCTTGTTTGTAATTTTTACAATAGAAATGTATTTTGCGTCGAAAACAGACGCAGATATTCAAACCTTTCTTTTTTTCGTTGTAGATCTACTTTCGATTTCTACTTTCGGTTTAATACACACGAACAAACAAACAGTGCAGCATGATGATAACTATTTTGAAATCAGGTCAATTTCAATATTGACTGCGGTCAATTTTGGAATTCCAAATTGGACAGCTCAATTTTGAGATAGGTCGTTGTCGCTAAAGTGTAAACTTTATTTTACATCGATTGCATTGAAAGCTAACGAGAACTTATTTAAATACTCTCGATGACACGGATGTTGGCGCTTTTGTGGTCCTATACTGGTGGAGGAAACCTGAGTACCTGGAGAAAACCACCGACATCGGACGGGCGACCACTACCCTCCCACATGACGACGCCGGGAATCGAACCCGGGCCGCAGAGGTGGAAAGCAAGTGCTGTATCCACTACGCTATCCGGGTCCATTGTCGCTACCCATTGTCAAAATTACGGTTGTGGGTGCCTACCGACATAGCTTACTTATTCATGACAGTTCCTGTCAAATCTTCAACTAGAGACATATAACAAAACACATTTCCATTTAATCTGCTCCGATTATCTTTCTTTAAAGATTTTTCTTGTTCAATTTGAATATTACAGCCACCTAGCATTTCGGATGGCCACTACTTTGGTGTTTCTGATATCTGCTTGCTATATGGGCTTTTAACATTGTAATCCATGAGAAGCTTGTGCTCAGATGAGTTTAACAAGAAGTGCAAGATGGCGGGCCAAATACACAAAACAACTAACACTCCTAATATGGCCATTTCTGACATATCCTTTCTTATTCTTTCAGTAAGGAACAATAACTCTGGCGTTAATGTCCGACGTGATCCATAATTGAACAGGCAGGCAAAGAGCTTGTGACCATTTACATGCGTTGGAAGTATGGTCATGGTTGCTGAAAATTTGTAGCTTCTATCAAGTTCCAACAATATCCAGCGTTTTTGACAATGTAAGGGGGCAATAAACTCTAGTAAATGGTCCGACTTGGCCCATTGTAGCACCTGACTGAGAGTTTCTGGTCATGAACATACTGTGGTCATGATTGCTCAATCAATGTAGCCTCTAGTGTGTTTACAAGACAAAACACAACATTTTAGAGTATGGAAGGGGCAATAACTCTAATGATAATGATCCAATTTGACCTATTACTGTACTTTACCAAGATCTTGTAGCCATAACCTTACTGTAATTGCCTAAAAACTATGGCCTCAAACATATTCACAAGACAATATACATTCTGAGTATGTAAAGGGCAGTAACTTTAGTGTTAAAGGTCCAACAACTCATCTTATCATTAAACTTGGCCAAGACTGTGTGACTATTAAGACATTGTTGTGCAAGTCTGGTCATAATTATTTAAGAACTGTACCCTCTATCGTGTGCACAGGATGTAAATTTTTGACTGTAAGGGGCAATAACTCTGGAGACAAGTCCTACTTGACCCTTTATCAGACATGACTGAGATCTTGTGGCCATAAACATATGGTGACAGTTTGGTTATGATGTCTACCAAACTGTATTCTCTGTTGTGTTCACAAACTATAAATCAGCATTTCTGACAGTAAAGAACAAAAAGAACAGGAGATGAACTAAATAAGCCCCTGACTTCCGTTCAGATCCTTTTGCTATAGTATACTATTTGAAACCTGTACATAACTTGTATAAAATTGAAATAAAATATGTTTACACTAAAGAACAAAAACTTTAATGTTGATGACTTATACCATAAATATACGAGCTGCAACATGACAAAACCAACAATGTGGTTGTGCCCCCAGCGCCCAGTCTGATCATAGTCTTTGGTGTCTGCACGGAGGTCGCTTAGACCCTAAGCTACCCTTTGAGTTCTTAACGGAGTGTCTGATCAAACTGAGCAGATGCCCATGCTGATCTGAGTCTGCGCTGGGGGGCACAACCACATTGTTGGTTTTGTCATGCCACGGCTCAATATATACATTTCTACTGCCTCTCCATTCCTCTTTTCCATAGAGCAATGCCTCTGCTTATTTTCAGCATTCAAGTCTCCCATCATGGCAACCTTCTGTTGATCTTTTGTTTCTTTGCAGGACTGTTAGTAGCTACGGGGCTTGTTCTGTTTCTCCGGATGGTACATTTACACAGACCAAGTCAAAGTTTAGACAAGCAATTGTTGTGATCTTAGCTGCAACACTTTTCAGTCCATTCTCTTCCTAGCTCTCATTTTTCAACTGCTGTGAATTGTTTCAGGCATGCTTTTTTGGAATTCTGGTCGGTGGTATCTCAGCAGATGTGAAAATGTTATCAAATGAACTGATACACAAATGACGAAAGGTACCCCATTAAACAGCTCTACTGGAACAAATCTGATTTTGAGAAATCTGCAATAGTTTTTGTGGCACCAGTAATTCAGTTTTGTGAAAAACAGTCATTAGATATAGCAGGATACGGTTTGAAAGTAAACTGGGAAAACAGTACCCAGTCTGTAATACTGACATTGATTGGTGTCATCAGTTTTGTAATGTATAGTCCTTGGATATAGCAGGATATGGTTTGACAGTATACTAGTTAAATACTTCACAGTCTCTAACATTGACAGATTGGTGTCATCAGGCAGTGAAGTTGGGTTAACATAGGGACATATTGTACATGACATGCCATGCAACCATTTTTTCACAGGTAGATTTTCAGACAATGAGACATGTTGCATGCAAATTTGAACAAGTGTCATGCAACATGTGTCAGTGTAAACCCACCTCAATGATATATTCAACTTACCATACAAGGCCTACTGTGCTTGCAGTAGGTGCGCGTGCTGCTTGTACGGACATTTTTTTCTCTCTTCTGTCATGTCTCTTTTCCTACTCCCTCTCTCTGTGAGATGGCTTAATAAAGACTGAAATACTGTCTCAAAAGGCCATTAAACCCAAAACAACCAAAAACAATTCTAAAAATTGTGACCTTTAAAAATAATTACTGTGATTGACCTAAAAATGGACATTTTGTTTTAACAATGCAATAATGCATCCGATAGATGCAGATGGAATGGCTAACAATGTAGACTCTGATGAACTACTCTTAGGAGCAGTCTGATCTGGGGCTGCAGTGCTTGCTTAGACCTATCTGTGTCAATACTCTCAATTTTTCTTGGTTATCCTTTCTGATGGTTAATTTTTCTTTATCCATCAACAAAGGAGGCAAAAGTGGGGTGGTCAAAAGAAATCAGAACAAACACAATAGTAGGATTGAATTATTAATTTAATCTTTAAAAGAATATTCTTTGGTTACAAAATATAAGTAATAATTGGTAATCTACAAATACATGTTTATTCTGAACATTGGTGAAAATATGGCAAGGAACACCATTAAAATGTTTAACTACTTATACACCCCAACCTATGCATATTATAGAATAAATAACCCAACCAAACTACCGGTACAACTCTTCCCACGCTGCAGTAGTTTTGTCTGCATTCAATGAATCTAAAGTTTACATACAAGGTAAAAGGGATGAAAATGTGATGTAGATGAGTGTTTAATTATGGCAGGGTGTGGGAGTTTGGTGACTAACATCTGAGGGAATGGGAATGGCAGATACATGATGCAGTCCTGTTGATGAGCCACACTTTGTTTGTATGGAGAGTGAAGAACAACATTTCACACAACAGGATAGCTCACTGAGCTCCCTCTGCCCCTTTTAACATGTATGAATACCTCCCATGCTGATGCCTAGACAGAGCTCCAGAGGTGGGTTTCTGAAGACAATTTAGAGATAATTTTTATTTCTCAATGAAAACCTATGTTGTGACCCCTCAATAGAACTGTTTTTGCGAGTCCCAACATATGTTTACATGGAGAAATATGGGAAATTACAATGGCAAATGTATTCCTAAATTATCCCTGTTACCCTAAAAGGTTTAACACAAAACTGACTTAAACTGTCCTATGTTTTTCTTTTAAATTTTAAAATCCATTCATTGGAAACTCTAAATGTTCATTTACACATGTGTACATTGCATGTAATATATCTTGGTATTCCACAACAAAATGCATAACTTTGGCTATCAAAGTTTGAAAAGCTGTAATTTTGTCAAATGTCCCTTTTTCTGCATGCATCTTCTTCATGCACAAGTTCAGAATGTCTGTAATATATTTGCAAGCATTAATAACCTAACCAGAGCTCCAAATAAGAAAGGGTTTTGAGGATAATTTTGAGATATTTTCTGCTCATTTCTCAACAAAAACATATGTTGTGACCCTTTATTAGAACCATCTCAGTGTGACGGTTCTACTGATGGGTCACAAAATATGTTTTTGCTTTTTAAATCATCCCTGTTACTGCTTCTTATCTGGAGCACTGCAAACCCTATAAGTTTTCATGCAAATTATGCTATTTCCTTATGAATAAAGTCTGTAACAATTCCACTGTTTAAATTTTCAGAATCGTGAAAGTTGTAAAAGCAAAATATATAATTTGTTATTTCAGCCTGTACAGTGTAACAATCTGCTAATACAAGAATTACCGTAGATGAAACCTTGAGTATCACATCTGTGCACCATCACAGTCAACAAACTTAACCAGAACCCTGGATAAACATTTATGTGGCTGTCATCAGAAACACAAAGACTATGTCTGAATTTCTAATAGCACCAGGCAAGACAAACAGAACCTGTACCCGTGCAGATTAGTTTGTGTGACAGTGCCTTGTCTATCCAATAAGAAAAAACTTTAACTAAAAAATCCAAAAATCCAATGCAGCCTCGAACATGGATACTAACACTGAAGCTAAGGTGACAGCTACAGCTCTTTCTTTACTTTCCTACAAGCAAACTAAAAACCATCATAGATGGAATGTGCAGTTTTTGAGATCATCTTCAAACTATTTGATATCAGCATAAAGTATCACCATAAAGAGACAATCTCTGATAACTGTATATCTGTATCTGACATAAAATATAAATCACAACCAGTCTATAACAGTGTACCTGACATAAAATATAAATTACAACCAGTCTATAACAGTGTACCTGACATAAAATATAAATTACAACCAATCTATACCAGTGTACCTGTCAGACACAAAATATAAATTACAACCAATCTATACCAGTCTAGAGGAATGTAAATGTTCTGGAAGACTAAAATGACTGGTACTCTCAAGCTACCCTACTGTAAAAATTCTATAATTAGGACACCTAAAATAACTACTGGTATTGTAAAGTCATTAAAATTACAGACTGGTTTTTCAATGCCCAAATGGGTCTGAAAGATGCAGATAAAATGGCAAACAGTGTAGACCCTGATCAGACTGCTCCTGCAGTCTGATCTGGGTCTGCGCTGTTTACCCAAACCTATCTGTCCTAAAAATTTTATTGTATATCAAAAATGGTTGATATTTGTAACATTGTAACAAACTGTGGTTGACTATCTTTAAAATGGTTGACGCCTGTGACGGATCATGGTGAACTATCTTGAACATGGCTGACTCTGATTCCAGTATCATCTTGAAAATGGTGGACTCTGTGATGCAGAATGGTGGCGACTTTTATCGTATGTTCTGTCGTACCCTGAAATTATCCAGAATTACTAAAGGTTAATCTTAGTAATGATTTTAAACAATAATCTGCTGAAAGGGACTCCCTCCAGTTTCATTGATTAGGAAATAATCATAAAACAACAACAATGATTTCGAGTTTGCATTAAACTAAGATACAATTTTTCTGATAAATTTAAAATTTATTGAAACTATATGCTGATGTATATTCTTCTACTCTGCGTAGTAAACTTGCATTTTATCACAATTTAATTTTCAATTCTTTATTATGCTCATGTACATGTATCTGTTAAGTTTGAACAGAGATGACATTAAAGGTGACAGGGTACATTTTCTGAGCAAGCAACTATGTCAGCTTCAATTTTTGCCCTCCTAAATAATGATCACCTTTTAAAGGAATGAATTTGCTCTCTTACAATTCTTAAAGCAATTTTATCCCTTAATGGCCAGCTCTTTCCATTATGAGTTGACCCCTGATTAGAAGGGTTTAGTTAACCAGTAAAGCAAACAAGAAGTCACAATATTTGTCTCCCTTTGAAATCTTGTGGAAAATTATGGTGGTATACCCTAAAACTGTACAAATGGACAGACTAATGAACACATGCTAAACAGTTCCCTAACTGTGATGGCAATTACAGAGGCATAAAAGCTCAGTTGTTACTTATATGTAGTTTAATCTTGAGTTCCACAGTATCTACTAAAGTTCTGTCTATGCAATCACCTTAAAAATCGAGACTTTGTAGCTGATAACTGTATTTAAATTAACATTATACTGATTAAACCTATAAACAGTCCAAGTATTGGGACAGGTAGGTCTAAAGCCCAAGCAAACAATGTAGCCTCAGATCAGCCTGCTTCCAAAGGTGCAGTATGATCAGGGTCTACCCTTTTGCCATTCTGTCTACATCTTTTGAATTGTAGAACCAAACTGATCCATTTTTAGGACAATAATGGTAATATGTTAGGTGTCCCAATTTTTAGAATTTTCACCGTCAGCCAGCCAATTTTACTGTTGGGCAATGCGTAATCAAATTCATTGTACAAAGATAAACAGTGCAGAGCCTGATCAGATTGCTCCTAAGGAGCAATCTGATGTGGATCTACACTGTTTGCTCAGGTGTTTCTGCCTTAATATTCAAGGTATTATGCATTCCAAGGTCAGTTGGGTTTTCAAGGTCATTAGGGTATTCATTTGGATACTTACCATAGGGAAAGAATCTGACAACCATCCATATGTCTGTGTTCTTTTTCAATACTGTTACTGCCTGTAAAATGATTATATTTACCGTGTTAATTCTGTTATGATACAAGGGTTTATCCCACCCAAAACAGCCTATGAAATCTACACAGTATAATGGACAAAAATTGTTAGGGATCATTTTTTTTAATATTTCAAACTGTTGGTAAAATAAATCATTTCTGCCTTCAAATTAATTCATTTAGCAAGTTTTGTACACTTTAAATTTGAACTTATAGCCTCTGCCTTGACCAAAACTTTCATGAATTGACGAAATCGAAAATTTTGGTGATTTTGCTTTTTATGGACTTTTGACCACTTTGATTTTGAGGGTAGTGTGATTTGAAGAACTGCTGTGCTTAAATCAAACTGTGCACAGTTTTAAAGTTGGTAGCATAAGAAAGTGCTATAAAAATTCTAACTCACCATATAAATCAAAATTTGGATGATAATCGGTAAACCCAGAAATGCAAACTCAAATGTTTGATCCCTAACATTTTTGTCCAGTATATTATGTCTAACAGCTGAGGATAAATACATGCCTAGCCTACATCCAGTATTAAGGCAAATTCATATTCAAATTGTGGAAATCTTATGCTGTATAAACATCAATTTAGACTTTGTTAATCACATTCTGAGCCTTAAGTTGTTTTAATGATGTTAACTGATTTGAATGATGATTTGAATGATGTCATGATACCTTATCAGCAAATTTTTTACTGATTTTCCATGTGTTTTTGACAATCCAAAGCTAACAAGCTGAAGACTATGTTCATACAACTTCCTCAGGACAAGCAAATGTTAAAGCACGAAAGAAGTAAAAAAAGAAAAAAAAAAAAAGAAATAGAGGATCTTACATGAGTGCTCATGCAGTATTGAATTCATTAAACGAGTTGGGGAAAAAGATAAGATGTGAGGCTATGCCGAGCATCTTATCTGTTTTCCCCAACGAGTTTAATAAATTAAATAATACAAGTCGCCCAAGGGCAACGATCGCTCACCTGCCAGTATATGCTCAGGTCAAGTGGCCAAAATGAAAGCTTTAGGCTCAGGCAGGCTAATAAACAGGCTGCAATTCTATAGGATTGGATAGAGTGTGCAAACTGTTCCACCATGGCCACTTCTATAAAATCACTAAATGACCTTGACCTCTAGTATTTATAGAGGTTGAAGTTGACTGCATTTCCATATCACAGAGCTCAATCGCAACAGAAAAATGCACTTTCTCATCTTTTCCCATTCAAAAGCCTAAGGGACCAAATTTGATCTTGCCATAAAATACGTCAAGGTCAACCTAAGGTCATCATTTATATAAACTTTGTAGTACTAGAGTCCTTGATGCTACATACCAAGTTTCAAAGCAATCTGCCCAGTGGTTCTTGAGAAGAATAATTTTTAAGTTTTATACCATATATGGGCATGGTGGCCATCTTGGTCATGTGATCTGGGTCAAATATATAAACACTTGTTTCTTTATACTGTTAAGGCTCTATATGAAATTTGGCTTCAATCAGCCCAGTAATTTCTGAGGAGAAGTCCTTTGAAAATGTTGACAACGGATGACGACAACACAGACCTTGACCTCTAGAATTCTTAGGGGTTGACGATGACTGAATTTCCATATCACAGAGAACAATAGCAACAGAAAAATGCACTTTTTCAGCTTTTCCCATTCAAAAGCCTGAGGGACCAAATTTGAACTTGCCATAAAACAGGTTAAGGTCAAGCTAAGGTCATCATTTATTTAAACTTTGTAGTACTGGAGTCAAAGATGCTACATACCAAGTTTCAAGGCAATCGGGCCAGTGGTTCTGGAGAAGAAGATTTTTTAAGGATTGTACCATATATAAGCATGGCAGCCATCTTGGTCATGTGACCTAGGCCAAATGTATAAACTATCGTTCCCACATCCTGTTAAGTCTTTATATGAAATTTGGCTTCAATCCGCCCAGTGGTTTCTGAGGAGAAGATGTTTGAAAATGATGACACCCAATGGCCAAATGACCTTTGATCAAGGCCACTAAATGACCTTGACCTCTCATATCCATAGGTGTGGAAATTGACTACATTTTCATATCACAGAGCACAAAAGCAACAGAAAAATGCACTTTTTCAGATTTTCCCATTCAAAAGCCTAAGGGACCAAATTTGACCTTGCCATAAAATAGGTCAAGGTCAACCCAAGGTCATGATTTATATAAACTTTGTAGTACTGGAGTCCATTATGCTACATACTAAGTTTCAAGGCAATCGGGCCAGTGGTTCTGGAGAAGAAGATTTTTACCATATATGGGCATGGCAGCCATCTTGGTCATGTGACCTGGGCCAATTATATAAACTATTGTTCCCCCATCCTGTAAAGACTCTATAAGCAATGTGGCTTTAATCAGCCCAATGGTTTCTGAGGAGAAGATGTTTGAAAATGTTGACACTCAATGGACAAATGACCTTTGGTCAAGGTCACTAAATGACCTTGACCTCTAATATCCATAGGAGTTAAAATTGACTATATTTCCATATCACAGAGCTCAATCGCAACAGAAAAATGCACTTTTTCAGATTTTCCCATTCAAAAGCCTGAGGGACCAAATTTGAACTTGCCATAAAACAGGTTAAAGTCAAGCTAAGGTCATGATTTATATAAACTTTGTAGTACTGGAGTCCAAGATGCTACATACCAAGTTTCAAGGCAATCGGTCCAGTGGTTCTGGAGAAGAAGATTTTTAAAGGTTTTTACCATATATGGGCATGGCAGCCATCTTGGTCATGTGACCTGGGCCAATTATATAAACTATTGTTCCCCATCCTGTAAAGACTTTATAAGCAATTTGGCTTCAATCGGCCCAATGGTTTCTTAGTAGAAGATGTTTGAAAATGATGACACCCAATGGCCAAATGACCTTTGGTCAAGGCCACTAAATGACCTTGACCTCTAATATCCATAGGAGTTGAAATTGACTATATTTCCATATCACAGAGCACAAAAGCAACAGAAAAATGCACTTTTTCAGATTTTCCCATTCAAAAGCCTAAGGAACCAAATTTGACCTTGCCATAAAATAGGTCAAGGTCAACCCAAGGTCATGAATTTATATAAACTTTGTAGTACTAGAGTCAAAGATGCTACATACCAAGTTTCAAGGCAATCGACCCAGTGGTTCTGGAGAAGAAGATTTTTAAAGGTTTTTACCATATATGGACATGGCGGCCATCTTGGTCATGTGACCTGGGCCAAATATATAAACTTTCGTTCCCCCATCCTGTTAAGGCTCCATATGAAATTTGGCTTCAATCCGCCCAGTGGTTTCTGAGAAGATGTTTAAAAGTGTGGACGCCGACAACGCCGACGACGACGGACCAAGGCTATACTATAAGCTCACCTTGACAGGTGAGCTAACAAGAGCACGAATGCAAGATTCTATTTATCATATGACACTAAAATCACATTAAATTACCAAATTTTGCACTAAAACGTCACGATTTTGCTGTAAGAAAACATGACGTTTTTTATGGACGTCAACACATATAACCTTACAACGTAATTTGCATATTTAATCCACTAGTTGATTATTGCTTTTAATGCATGGCTTTATTACACTCTCAGATGCGACGTCATATGATAAACTTGTATAATACCTATATTAAACAGTCAAAGTCATTCGAAAAAGAAAGAGAGTTCTTACCTCAGCATGGTCTATGTTCTCAAAGTTTATGTTGTTTACTGAGAGAATCTGAAATGATAATGCACGAAAATCAGTACACATTTAAATACTACTGCATGTGTCAATGAAATAACAGCACAGAGTGTCTGAGATCATTGGTGATAAAGGCACAAACTTAACTCTACATTATTCATTATCAAGCTCTGATTTAAAGCCTCTTTCAGATAAAAGACAAAAATCTTTGTTCCTGATTTCATAGCTTAAAGATTATTTTTCTATTACATATTTATTTAACACTGTCAGAGGCAATGGGCACATTTTGATCAGATATTTTTTTAAACTGTATTTCAGCAAGAAAATGTAAGACCATGCTTTAACTGTGTCTAAGCAGTGTCTTTACTTTTTACCATTTAGCAAGAAGTTTAATTGATCATCCCCTTTAGTGTGTATATATAAATATGCTCAATGCCATCCCACCCCTCCCAATTTTCACAAACTGGAACAACTTTTGTGACTTTCTATGTGCTTCCCTGGATGACATAAAATCCTTTTAAAATGGGTCAACTCTGAAAGAAAATAATTTGCTTCTCTAGAAGCAAATTCTTTCCTTCAACAGCTGACCACCATGGAGAAGGGTTGCAAAAAATGAAAATGGTAGAGTTGCTTCCCATGGTAGTGTATCACTTTACTGTAAGGGCAAACAGATAGTGCCGTTCAGGTACTCTGCTTAACCAACTGTGGTATTAACATGTACCGTATTAAACCTAATAAATGCCTCTGCTCTAATAAACACCCTACCTCTTTTCGAAATAATGTTTATATTAACTTGCATGAATTCCTGTTTGCTTCTCTTGAACTCTTTGAAATGGGGTCTACTCTTAAAGGAATGAATTTGCTCCTAGATGAGCAAATTCTTACCTTTAAGAGTTGAACCCTACTGAGAAGGGAGGAAAAAAGCAAAATAGCGGAACTGTTTTCTCTGCAGGTATATCCATTCACCTTAGTACTGTTTATTAGAAGTAATTTGGCAGTGGCCGGTTTGCTACTCTTTAGGCTCTAAATAATGCCCCCTTTTCGTAAAATGCAACACCCCTGGAACGTTTAATAGGATTTCCTAAATTTCCTTTTACAATACAATTTTTAGGCTATGCTCCACATTAGACAAAGTTTGTGGGGGGGGGGGGGGGGGGGGGGGGAGGGGGGGGGGAGGGCTGAACATTATAAAATTTTTGTTGTCTACTTCACATAAATAAACTAGTCAACTATGAAACTGAAGCAAAGCAATTTTGAAAAGATGATGTTCTCACTGTAAATTTATGAGGAAATGAGAAAACCATTTTCATGTAGCCCAGAAAAATGGCTCATTTTTTTTTCTATTTACTGTAAAACACTTTTCAATGGTATCAAACTTGGGATGTTTCATAATAATGAGAATGGTAATTTACTCAATTCAATTCTGACACCATCATGAATTTGAAATAAAAATATGTCTACTGATGTATCTAAAAACGAAACTTGGACGATTTTGGTTCTCAGGTTCTTTTTGTCTATACTGCCATTTGGACCAAAATTAAGTTACCACCAAATATCTTGAGCTTTATGGTAACCAGAACTTTTGCAGTACCTGATCCGCCTCTTGAAGGCCCAGTCTGTCTGCTTCACTGTTTGGCATCACCTTGGAAACATAGATACCACAGTGGTGCTCTTTACCACCTCTGATGTTGAACCCAAGCTGAAATTTTCACATGACATTTATACATATCATAAGCTGTATTGTGAAAAAACAAAAATGTCTGTTCTGATCAGACTGTACACAGCATCAGCTGCTTATCAGACTTTATCTACTACTACATTTAACAAAACTGAATCAGGCAAATTATGAAATGGAAATTTTTGTAAACTTCAGATCATTCTATGCAAAATCTGGCCAGTTTTCAAATTGTGATCAGCTAATGAAAAATTAATTTCTCAAAACTGGTTTTACATCATATACAGCAACTGTATAAGTAAATGTTAGTAGGGCTGAATTACTTTCAATTAATTAATATAAAGTTTGTTGTTCAGCTTTAAAGACATGTATGTTTTTATCATACCTTTTTTGATATCTGAACTATATTCTACAAGAATATCATGAATACATCTTGAACATATATACATGTTAGGAAAGAACTCCAGATAATGTGCTATTAATGTGCTCTGATATTTAATTCAAAAAGGTAATTCAAGAGTATTTTTTTCCTACTTTCTTCATATTATATGATTGATGTGGCCTCTCATAATAGTCAACCCAATTCATGAATTTCAGATCAAAACTTAATGACAAGGTTCTGACTTTGCTAAGTCAATGTCAGTCTTCATACCTGCTCTGAAGTCTTATTTCTCTGAAGGCTGATATTCCTTGGTAGAAACTGCTCTATATCTGCACTGTAATCAGGATTATCATCTCGCTGAAAAGAAAAATATAATTCCAGTGTGATGATGAACTAGAACAACAAAGCAGAAAAGTATCAGAAAGCACTGGAATAACTGGAGCTATTTCAAAATAAAATATGTATGAAAATGATATTGAAATAAGGGCTTCATTGGTTTAAACTCATTCTCATATTATTCATAAGACCTCTGCCAGCTTGGGTTACATATTTTTGGACTTGAACTTTTGCTTTTATAATGTTTAGAGCAGGATGGTAGGGTCAGAAAAGGGAAGTATAAGGTGATTTATCATTGCATGTGAAACACTGAAGTTTATTCAGAAATTAGGATTGAGGAATGCACACTGTTAATCCGGTCCTACTAAAGACAGGAAAAGACTTATGCCACCGAAAAGAACTTCTGGGCACCGAAAAGGACTTTTATTTGGCATTGTATACTACAAAAATGTACATATAAGAGCTAAAAATATGATCATGATATTAATCAGCATCTGAATAATACTTGTTGTATTGTATTGCACAAAAATATGGTTAATTAACTTATTAGTGAAAGTCGGAAAAATAGATGTTACAAAGGGTAGAATATATTCTATAATTTCTATTTTTACATATATTTGTATTTTAACACTGTCAGCTAAAACAACTGAGGAACTAATTTGGCAATACCCTTTTCCTAAAATCTGTCATAGATGTATCTAATTGCCAATATAATACGAAGTGCAGCACCGAAAAGGACACAACCCCTAGAGATTTCAAGTACTGAAAAGGACATCCTGGCCGCCGATTTTCAGACACCGAAAAGGGCGTTTTTTCTCTAAATGTGATTGAAAATTACGTTTAGAAATATATATTCTATCCTTTTATATTATTTAACATATGTTTTATAGCAGAAAATGGCAAATAAAAGTCCTTTTTGGTGCCTGAACGTTCTTTTCGGTCCTTTTCTGTGGCATAAGTCCTTTTCTGTCTTTAGTAGGACCCGTTAATCTACTATCATGGTATCCCGAGCAACAGATAATTTTTTAGCTTATTGGGTATTTTACTCTTCAAAATAAAATTAATTCGGTAAAAGTGATTTTTGTTTCCGCTAATTGAGTATTTGTACCCCTCAAAATAAAATTAATTGGGTAAAATGATCTAAAACTGACTTTACTTCAGATAAAGTCTGTTTCAAATTTTGCCCAATTCTAATATGGACACTTATCTTCATTTTAAGTGACCTTAGATATTCATTTCAATGAAATACTTTAAAGAAATCACACAAAAATTTATTTCTAACTGGATACACATTTATTGAACAACAACTAGAATCAGTTTCTACAAGTTCATTTAAAATAGAAGTCACTAGCCTATGTGAGCTTTCATCTGCCGTCACGTTAATAAAACTCAATAACGTGTTTTTCTGGATATTTTGACCCTTGGCCCTTCGACCACGCTTCAGTGATTCTTTGGAAGACATTTTGATTTGATCAGTCATGAAAAGCTAGAAGCGCTCGGTCAATATGATTGCAAAAAGGTAGCTATTTGCTTGACAGTCATATAATAGCCTACCAGTACAGCAAATCACCGGTACCTACTGGACTCTACGTAAGCCCGAGTGCTATCTCACTGCTTTATGTGGGCTCTGCTAAGCAAAGAGGGTCGGAATGGATGGCTGCATACACAACAAAATTAGTAAATCAACATGATAATTTGGACACTTCTTTATGCATTTTATTGGCAAAAACTTGGGTAACCCTAATACTTGGAGAACAGGCTGGTATGGGTGTTCATCTCCTAACTCATAAAGACATGTGACCTGTAGTGCAGACACGGTTCTTCGTTCATCTTAGAAGTCTCTGTGTAAATGATAGTCCACTATCGGCATGATTCAAGCATACGATACTAGAACCTTACATGTATTAGGTTGGAGAACAAGCTAATATCTGTTAACTCCCTAACTTATTTCTGTCCACATATTTTGGACCACCAATAGTTTATTTTATAAATTTAAGAAGATACAAATTAGGTGGGTGCTGTCTAATGCTTTTGCAATGCATCTTTCATGAGCCCAAGCTATCCTCTGAATACTTGATACCAATACACAGCGGTATATTAGAATGCTATTCGCATATTTGTCATGCAGAAAAATACTGGACTGGTACACAATTTTATTACTCCGTTTGGGATGACATTTTTGGCGCGAATTTCGCAAAACAGCGGAAGCAGTCTGTCCCGGTCTGTCAATCTTGTAAACAAACCGATACGCTTCAATATTATGAATGATTGGGTGAGAAACAAGAGGCCCACGGGCCACAAAGCTCACCAGATCTCTAGCTCAAAATTGCTATCAAAATTACTGTCACATTTGTACAGGCTAATACAAAATATACAACTACAAAGTCTCAGTCTGACAGTCTGTTGAGTTGATAACAAAATATATAACTATTTTCCATATTTTGATTGCAGTAAATGCCATTTTTCAATTTTCCCCATTATAAGTCAATGCAACTCTAAAGTTGCCATAGCAACCAAACGAAAGAGCCGATTTTCATCAAAAACACAAATTTTCAACCCCCCAGCCTAAGGATACTAAAGATGAAATCTGGGCCTTATTGGCCCAGTGGCTTCTGAGGAGATAATTTTGTAAGTATTTTTTTCCCATTATTTTTGCATTTTGGTTTCCATGACAATCAGTAAAAGGAGCAGTGGGTCCAAAAACAATATAGCTAATAGAAGACTTCTTAAGGAACATTTCTATAAAAGTTTTGTCAACATATCTGCAATGGCTAGGCAGTAAATGCCATTATTCAATTTTCCCCATTATAAGTCTATGGGAACTCTAAGTTGCCATAGCAACCAAACTAAGGGGCAGATTTTCATAAAAAACACAAACTTTCAATCCCCCAGCCTAAGGATACTACAGATGAAATCTGGGCCTTATCGGCTCAGTGGTTACAGAGGAGATAATTTTTAAGTATTTTTTTCCATTTTTCTTTCATTTTGGTTTCCATGGCAACCAATAAAAGGGACACTGGGCCAAAAAAACATACAGCTGATAGAAGAGTTCTCAAAGAACATTTCTATAAAAGTTTTGTCAACATATCTGCAATGGCCTGGCAGAAAATGTCAGTTTTCAATTTTCCCCATTATAAGTCTATGGGAACTCTAAGTTGCCATAGCAACCAAACCAAAGGGCAGATTTTCATAAAAAACACAAACTTTCAATCCCCCAGCCCAAGGATGCTACAGATGAAATTTGGGCCCAATCGGCCCAGTGGCTTCAGAGGAGATGTTGTTTAAAAGTGTTGACGGACGACGACATACGACGACTGACACTGCCTATCCTATAAGCTCCCCCGGAGCCTTTGGCTCTGGTGAGCTAAAAAAGTGTTTGCATACTGTGACGCAAGTTTTTAAAAAAAATTGAGTACTTGGCAAATTTTATTGCGTAAAATACGCACAGACACTTGGGGTCAGTAGGTGCATTTGGTCGAAAATTGATCTCCTGCAGCTTTTTTCTCACTTATTTTTACAATTTAGTATACCTGAACACCTCCTCAACTGAAATAAATGGTTTGGTCATGTATAGAAAATGTTTGCAATTATCGATATTTGCTCCCTTGGCTTAAAAAAACACAAGATATAACACTCGCCGTTGATCAATTTTGACCACTCTCTCGGTAAACAGTGCTGCGCCTTCCGAATTCAACGGAATCAGCTAAGATACTTACGTCCTTCAGTTCGCCAGACATTGGCCTTTACATGGACACCGGCATCATTTCAAACTTCTCTCAAATTTTTGCTATTTCCCACCGAATGTGTAGAAAAATAAGGACAAAAATCTTGATTTGCAGTGTCGGGGACAATGGTTCCATGCCCTAATAAGGCTAATATCTAGTCACAAATATTGATAGGACAACTTGGGACCAGTTTATGAACCGCAGTTGCACATGACAGGAGACTGGTTCTCTTTCGAATTACTATACGAGAACTACCGAATGCCTACGGACTTTGAAATTCAGTCTACCTGTCGCGCGCATATATGTAAACATTGTCCCTGACGCTGCAAATCAAGATTTTTGTCCTTATTTTTCTACACATTCGGTGGGAAATAGCAAGAATTTGAGAGAAGTTTGAAATGATGCCGGTGTCCACGTAAGGCCAATGTCTGGCAAACTGAGGGACGTAAGTATCTTAGCTGATTCCGTAGAATTCGGAAGGCGCAGCACTGTTTACCGAGAGAGGGGTCAAAATTGATCAATGGCGAGTGTTAGATCTTGTGTTTTTTAAGCCAAGCGAGCAATTATCGATAATTACAAACGTTTTCTATACATGAACAAACCATTTATTTCAGTTAAGGAGGTGTTCAGGTATACTAAATTGTAAAAATAAGTGAGAAAAAAGCTGCAGGAGATCAATTTTCGACCAAATGCACCTACTGACCCCAAGTGTCTGTGAAATACGCAGATACGCAGCTTATCTGTTCCTCTGAGTGTCACTTCTTTTTGGTCCGAGTGTGCATACATTTTGGGTTGAGATGTTTTTTTTCTGCTTGGAGCAAGTTTTATTGGGTCTACCTTTCTAAAGGTAGAGTTATTTGGACCACACAGTCACAATTCCAAGTTAAACCAAAGTCGTCCGAATTTATGTCACATATGAAATTTAATTACAAAGCAATCAGCTACAAAAAAGTAAAGTATACGCGTATGAAACAAACTTGGTGAGGTGGGATCCATCTTGGAGGATTCTCATATAAAGGTAGGCGAGCTCGGATAAAGTCTCCGCCTTCGGGCTCCATAGAGAACTGTATTTTTGTTGTTTGCGTTTGAGAGATGAAGTTTTTGTTTCAGTTTCTGATGGAGTAGCGTCCCTTGATAAGGCTAGTCGCATGTTAACCGTGGGTTCTGTTCTGTTCTATTGATTCTGTTCTACCTTCTTAGGCACAACCTTTGCAGTAAGAAGTAGCTGATGCTTTTCCTTTTCAGAAGAGTTTTTCGAAAAAAATGTTTATAAAAAAACCTTTGTAAAGAACCCGTAATACCTTTGATAACAGTGTGGTAAAAAAACAACAACAACAACAAAAGGTTGGTTGGTTGGTTGGTTGTTACTAAGCCCCAATTGGCCGTAGTGATCTCTCAGGTATGTTTCTCTAGGTATTCTTCTTTAGGTATATTTAACACACTTGTACTCGCGTAGTAGGTGGTGCGCCGAATGTTCTTTTCACGTCTTAAATTTAAGATACACAAAACACACTGTTGAGAAACTGGATTACTGACTCCGAAGCCACATTGAGTTCTGTAAAAAACAAGGCCAGCTTACTGCACTATTATGATCCTTCTTTGCATTTACTCAGAGTATCCTGTACGATTTTCAACTAGCTCAAGTCCATGGAGTATAATGAGCATTTTTTTGAAAATCAGATTTTGTAGCGAAATTCTTCCTATTCATCAACTTGACATGTTGAAATATATGATCTACAACAGTCCTGGTACCTTAAACAATACCAAACCATAATTGTTAATCTATAAACTGTCTGATTTCAGTATCACTCAAGTCCATGCAGAAAAATGAGTGTTTTAAAGGAAAATCAAATATGCATATCTCCTCTCTAGAAATGTTTGATCAACAGGCAATCTCACCATTCACTCTTGATAGTGAGGATAACTGATGATCATTTTTCTGACATATCACTAACATATATTTGACATAGGCTAAGCTCTAAGAATAATTTATAAACATATATGACTACATAGTTATTAGTTAACCCTCCATACACAACATCACAGAGAACAACAGTACAGCTCCTCTCAGCCTTATTTTGACCGGAACAACAGTACTGTTTTATCTTCACTTTAACAGAACAATTTCATCAAACACCAAAGTCATATGGAAGGTCCACTATTTGTAAATGGTAATTCAAAATCAATTACAATTAAAATGGACTTAGCTTATATTTTGAAACAACACACACACACACATACACACACAAAATTGCATCCCCATACACACTACTTACAGGCATCAAAAAAAAAATGTAGACATAGGTATACTCAGTGCTCCAGACTTTAAGAAGCAAAAACACAAGCTGTTACCCCCCATTAGAGATGTCTCACCGAGACAGCTCCAATGCAGGGCCACAATAAATATTCTGAAATTGAACAAACAAGAAATACCAACCCTGAACCATACCCTCTATGCCCTTCTATCTGGAGCTCTGCATACAGTGTATACTACAAAACATAAAATATGAAACATACTACAAAACATAAAATATGAAAAAGACACATTACCATAACCTGCATGCCACCACCAACTAGACTGTGAACATAGATTTTACATCCCTATTAAAAATTCAAATGGCGGTGTGCAACAAAATCACTTAACCTAATTCTAATTCCATTTTAAATTATTTAAGACCCAATATCATGTTTATATAAATTAGAAAATAAAGAAATAAATGAATAATATTAAGAACAGTTACACACTGGATATAAAATTTACATGTGTGAAACAAAAACAAAAAAAGGAAAGATGAATCAAAATCAACAGGATGTAAAAAAAAAAAAAAAAAAAAAAACAGAGATAGAATAAATAATAAACAATATGACAATTACATATAAAAAGAAACAATATACATGTCAAATATAAGAAGCAAGCAAATCCCAAAATACTAATAAAAATATAATAATAATAAAATAAAATAAAGAAATGAATAATTAATAAATAATATTAAAAATAATAATTGCATAATAATATCAATACATAAATAAAATAAAAAATTAGACTATATATATATATAGAAAAAAAAAAAAAGTATTGGAGTAATAAAGAAATGAGAAATAAACCTAGCAAGGGTATTTAACACCTGTTTCAATCATAATTATAACTCACCAATGTACCCAACAGGAACTCAACGTTAGGAATATCGTTGCACTGATGTCAGTCATGTCAATCGACCTCAGTACAAGGCCATGCCCACCGGGTACTTAATGATCTTTGACCCAGAGAACAATCTTTAAATAATTTTTATTGAATTATAACTTTTAACAACACATTAATCTAGAGCAAAGGTCTCAAGATACAACAAAGATGAAGGGGGTATAATTTCCCCCCCCCCCCCCCCCCCACTGTAGTTGAAGTGGTTATTTTTTTTATTATTATTTTTTTTTTTTTGGGGGGGGGGAGGGATTGGGGGGTGCATTTTTACTAATTTTTCAGAAACCTCTTAGTGCTGGTGATAAAATCACTCAGCAGCGCCAAGAGGGACTCTCTGTGCTCCTTAAACACCTTGTCTTCCTCATTAAGACTGAGGAAAGTCTCTGCGCTTATACTCTGTAACCCTGTCTGGACAAACATTTGGGTTATCAGTCTCTGACGCTCCAACTCTTGTAATTCACACTCACATATGAAGTGTTCTACTGTTTCGATCTCCCCGCAGCTACAATTAGGAGTGTCCTCTAGACCCAACTTGAATCTGTACTCATTCAGTGAATAGCCTAATCTCAGTTGTGAGATTACCTTTTTTTCGGATATGAAAAAAAAATAACCATTACCACACCAAAAAAAAAAAATAACCATTACCACACCATCATCAAAGGTCTTAAGAGGTCTTTACAAAGGTTTGAAGAGTGCAGCAAGTATACCCATAAATTACATTGTTCCTCCAAGCTGCAGGCCTACCATGAATCATCATTCCTTGGCATTTAAAACTCTATTGGCTGGGACTGACATTTTAAGCCCAGTTTCTCCACACTCCCCAGACTCTTTTTACGTTTACATTTTATGAGTAATAAACTATCTTGCTGCATGTAGGATACATGTATAAACAAGTTTACTGCTATGTTAATGAAGTATATATGTAATTGGTCTCGTGAAGCTGGTTTACGTCTCTTGGACGGACACTCGGCTCCAGGTGTGTGCAACTATGGTTACGTACCGCTGAGCCACTTGGGGAACGTTGTTACGAGAATTGAAACAGAATAGAACTGGTTTACGTCTTTTGTGGCATTCCACTAGAACCACACTGTCGACAATAAGTTGTACCATGGAATATTTAGATGCCTACAGCCAAATGGCAAGAATGTCACGTATATTATAAATGTCAACCGTAAATGACTGTCTACAACCCTTTAACCTTGTACAGGGTATAAGAAACTGCAAGGTTACATTGTCCTATGGACGGACACACGATGCCAGGTGTGTGCAACTATGGATACGTTCCGTTGAACCACCTGGGGAACATTGTTACGAGAATTGAATATTAAACAACGTTTCATTGTCCTGTTTGCATAACTGACACGTAGGGTCGACTTCATTCTGATTAAATCACGCGATTTGTTTGTAATATACATGTATAAGTACCAGTCAGAAGCTTGCTTTGTCGGGCCTGTATAGCCTCAACCTGAAGCCATGCATGACAGGGTCGGCAATATATATATCGTGTCTCCGACTTACCATGCACTCAACTATGGCGAGCACTTGGACCTGGAACATCTTGCAATGAGTCGAAATTGACTGAATCCTACAGAACAACGTTGGCAGCTCACTTTCGGCCGAATGTTCCAAATTCCACTTACTTACAGTTAGCTCACACCCTTCCCCGCACGCCACGACCATGCGAGAAGCTCGAGTCAGAATTTGATTTGTTCTTTATTCAAGGCTAACCATGAGCTAAAAATACATAACCCGGTTTTACAGGCGTTGCCTCTAGGTGCCTATGGTGCATAGTAACGTTAAAAGTCAAATCGGTGACACTGAAAAAAAATTATGGGGATCGGAGTCAAGAATACAAAACCCTCAATCCACGGCCCCTGAGGCACAGGCAATCTCGCCTGTGTTTCCTGTATCATATGGTGCCTGTGCTCTAAGATAGCTAGACTCTAGTGTACTTTGAGAAACACAATGTCGATTGGGGATCAGTCAGGAGTCTTCTCATCGAAGTTGCTTGTGGCCTCAGATTTCAAAACAGAAGAAAGGAAAAACAGTAGCAAAAGTATTTGAACATGACACCTTCGCATATACGAGTTTAACTTAAAATCGTCGCGAACTTGTGATAAACGAATGTACAGCGGTGAAAATTATTTGATTGTCTTGATCAGATAAGTCAGGATTTCCATATAACAAGACGTTTATACTAAGGGGGGGGGGGTGAAATGTCCTCGTTGAATTAATCAGGACAGCTCTTGCCGTGTGTAAGGTAGTGACAGACTGTCGCACGTCTAACATGGAATTTTATTTCGGACGCTGATTATGAAAATGTTTTGACTTGACTTCTGGGTGCACATGGATTTGTCCAAAATGTGAATTTTTCAACTTTTCGGACTCCTTCTTCGATGATCAGTTGAATCTAGTGACTGAGAATCGATTTAATCCACTGTCAAAGGATAAGAATGTTAGGCTTTCATCAAACAGTTCAAATGAGTCAAAAATTAATGGCAAGACTCTTGGCGGTTTAAAACTTGTTAGTTTGAACATAAACAGTATTAGGGGTAAGAAATTGGATTTATTAGCTTTCGTTGATGTCCACCAACCTCATGTTGTGGCTATTCAGGAAACAAAAATTGACAGTTCAGTTGCAACTTCGGAATTGTTCCCTGAAACATTCCCCTACAATGTATTCAGGAAGGACAGAAACCTTCATGGTGGCGGAGTGATGCTTCTCATTCATAAGGACATTCCGCACATGCCCTTGTCAGAAATAGAAAACGACTCAGAATCAGTTTGGGTTAAAATTTTGGCAAACAAAACTTCTCATTATGTAGCAAGTTGGTATCGTCAACCTGGTGGCTCAAGTGAGGAATTTCAATTGTTCCGTGATCAGTTAGATCATATTAGGACAAAGCACAAGGGAAATAAGCTCCCCTCAGTACATGCACTAGGGGATTTCAACTTCAAAGATATTGCTTGGCCAGACCGACTTAATAAGTCAGGCTCAGTGTTAAGTCAGTCAGAGGGACAAATGTTGATTGATGTCATGAATGACCATGGTTTAGAACAACTGGTGAATTTCCCGACTCGGGAGAAAAACACATTGGATTTAATTCTCACTTCGCTGCCTGACCAGTTTCAAGAACTACATTCCTTAGACAGACTTAGTGATCATGATGTGATATCAGGAACATTGAAAATTTATGTCCCCCCCCCCCCCCCCCCCCAAAAAAAAGAAACCTCGGAGGAAAGTGTTTTTGTACCAAAAGGGAGATTTTGAATCAATGAGGAAAGAAGTGTCAGACTTCGCAAAACATAGGTACTTCAATGGTTACTCGGACAATCGCTCAGTTCAGGAAAACTTTGACTTGATAACCTCCTTTATTCAGGAGTCTGCTGGTACTAGCTTCCCTGGTTCACAGGTCCTGGTGAATGATTGTCCTTGGACGTATCACCAGTAAACAATTCTGCTGATTCTGAATTGAAAATACGTGTACTTGAGAATAATTATTTGTGCCGCGACACGAGAAATCAACAATGTGGTTGTGCGCCCTGCGCAGACTCAGATCAGCCTGGGCATCCACCCAGTCTGGTTTTGGTTTTGTTGTGTCGCGGCTCATTTGTTTGAGAAAATCTGAAGTTTCTGGAGAAAGAATTTCAGTTTGCAATGTCATTGAAAAATTGGTGGAGCATGTATACATTTTATGCCATGCTCCAATACCAATGGCGTCATAAATCTGTTACTAAAGGAACTAATAATTCATATTGATGTCAAAGTGGCGTCATCGAGACGTCATTCTGTCAAGGAACTTAGCACATCAGATGGTAAATCCATAGCTGCTATGGTAACACATCTTTCACGTCATTTGTAGCGCAACATGGCATACAGTACATGTAATGTTTCCCTAGAATTATACAGTGTACTGTAAGTGAGATGCTACCTCCTATTCATACAATGGAAAAGTCTGATTTTCTCAGAACTATATTTCATTCTCAAATTATTAAATTCTCTGTTGCCTGTGGCTACTTTACTGTAACACTACTCTTAACAGTTCAGTTCAAGAACCTCCAATGTGCCATCGCGTAATATTACTAAATATCTTAAAAACGTTTAATGGAGTTAAGCCAAGATGCTGGAGGAAATATACGAGGGCTATCTGCACCACCATCCGTTATCCTGGTATAACAGAGCCCCTCTTGCAGTCAAGCGTCTTTAGTGAAACTGGTCTGAGATGTGTCGGCTAGATCACTGCTTCTGCACCACATGGGGACCTGGACATAGGCAGATCCATTTCGTCTTGTACTTCCATTGTCATGTCCATGACTAATTTTACCAAGCGCTCCCATGGGTAAGAGACTTGGGGATCAACCTTGCCGGCTCAAGTGGACGTAAAAGCGTTATGTCAGGGCCAGTACCTAGTTGTTCGAAACTTAAGATGTCGTTAGTTAATGAGGTATTGTACGCATTGCCCCCCCCCCTCCCCCCCCCCCCCCCCGAAAAAAATGCTATTTTTGCCGAAAAAGTGTGTGTAAAGAACAAAAGCTCCTCATATTTTATCAGTAGAGACAAAGATAATTAGCATGCTTTCTTAATCGGCAGTGTCGGTGTTCAAGAGGGTTTCAAGGACTCTTGATTGGCGACTTCGTTAGGACCCCCGATGATTCAGTGAGTTAAGCACTGACCTGCTGTGTTAGCGGCCACGGTTTCAATTTCCAGTGGAGGCCCGTACACGGAGTACCATTGCATACAGCATTTCGCCCTCCCAAAGCTCTAATCTGACTGAAATACCGTTTAAAAGGGCGCAAAAATGCAAGTCATTCATCTTGCACCTTTGTTTTAAGCTAATGATGCTTTCGAAAAAGAGGGTGCGTAAGTGCGCAAGTCTATCTGCTCTCAGGCTGTTTCTCTCTTTTTTATCTCTATTTCTGCGCTATTATGTTCTCTCTCTCCCTCTCTCTCATGAGGTCACAGGCCATGATCCATTGAATACTGTGTCATGAAATGGGACACTGAAGTGATGTTGAAATATTTGATGCGTCAGGATGGCGCTTTACTCCATCGCGAATACATACATACACACACCATAATACATACATACGTACGTACGTATGTACCCATGTCCGTCCATTCAAAAGCCCTGCAATCTAGTTTTGTTGTTCTTTTTGTACTTAGAATGAATAGATATAAAACAGGCAAGAAAAAATATCCTCTCATACTATTGCTATTCACAACAAATAGTATGTAAAAATAGATATTACTAGTCTGACTTTGAGACCCGTAGTTTCCTAGCATCTAATTAGACAAGCTGTCATCTTGTGAAGGCGGGTACCTAAATGACCTTCAATATTTGTACTCCTTAAACTTTCATTGTAAATATTAGAAAACTTAAAAAAGTTTATTTCACTATCCAAATTTTTCGAAAAATCGTCAGAAGAATTGCAAACAGTGCAGACCTGATCAGATTGCTCCTAAGGAGTAGTCTGATCACGGTCTACACTGTTTGCAAATAATCTTCTGTCCGAACGTTTAGGGACTTTGTGGAAATTATCTAGAACGTCTTAAATTCATAAACTGTGACGGTATCTTAATTAGCCCAAATTTGTTCTTAGTCACTAACCCCAACCATCAAAATATTCACAATCATGGTGGCCGAAATTTTATGTTGCAATTCTCCAGTTTTTGTACTGTTGAAATAGAACATCAGTACACATTGATTTCAAACACGCAACAGGTTTGGACTTTCTGATGACTTCACTGGTAGGTTTGCTTTTGTACCATTTAATACTGTTTATATATATATATATATATATATATATATATATATATATATATATATATATATATATATATATATATATATATATATATATATATATATATATATATATATATATATATATATATATTACATCTGTATATCTATTGATCTAGATTTTTGTTCTCAGGGTAGGGTTTTTGTAAAATTGAATTAAGCTGTTTCAAACTCGCTTCACATCGTCGTTTACAGGTATATGTAGTTTATGCAGTGTTGAAGGCGAAAAGTTGCCCACGCAGTTTTGCAGCTTGGCTCTTCAAGAGAACTGCCTGACAAAAGCACACACGCTGCAAAGGGCTCATATCTCCTTTTCACTAGACCTCCAGATAAGAAGGGGTAGCATGGATAATTTAGCGAAAATTTCCCCCCCCTTTTTTTTAGATAAAACATACGTTGTAATCCCTCATTTGAACCGTCTCGATGAGACGCTGAGACGGTTCTAATGAGTGGTCACAACATATATTCAAGTTGCGAAATGAGAAAACCATCTCTATGTTAATCCTGTTATCTTGTCTCAGCTGGAGCTCTGTAAATTTAAAGTATTTCGGAAGTAATAATGATGTAACAGCAAATAATGATGTTTTGTTAAATGAAACTTTTAGAAAATTTATGAAAATGTTCTGCAGTTAATTGTTTGCTGACGCAATTAGCCAGCTAAGTGGCGTGCAAATAAAGTTAGATTAACTGACTGTGAGGAGATCTTCTTGGAACTAAAGATTTGGATCAGCAACAGCAGTATGTGCTTTAAAAGATATGCCAAGTCTGGTTAGACTTTTCATTGTTCGGTACGTAGATTAGAAAACTAAGTAACTTTCAGGGACACAATGGCCAGTGATAGGATTAACCGCCGGAGAGGCTCCGGGACTGTGGTGGCGCTACCAGAGAATGACCAAAGAAGAGTGTCTCTGACTGGTTACTCCAACATAGTTATTGATGACTCCACCAGGAAAGATGACGAAGAGGATCAGGAGAAACTCAGGTAATAATCATAATTACCTAAACATTCTAGGTCTGAAATTTATAAGGGAGAACATATCATTTAGGCACATTGCTTGAGAAATTTAAAAATCTCGGTACGAAATGTAGGACCGATGTTCTCCGTTTCTAAAATGTATTCACGCCCACTTGACAGATTTCAGTGAAATGTTTGTCAAACAATGGCGCAATTCTCTCAAAATCTCATCTGAATCTAATCCCTTAAATCACTGTTATTTGGGTTACGACACGCATATGCAACATTGAATAATCGGCAATGTGGAAAACAGTCGCTTGGTAAGAAGCTATTTTAAAAGCAAGTGCCCATTGCCTATGCAGCTTGAAAACCTTAACTGGACAATGGATATGGTTTGTACTCGCTTTTTCTTATGTTTAAGTCGGTAATTTAATTATCAGTAGAGAGGTTCTGGTGGCCGTTTTTTTGTGGGGGGAACTTACGAAAATCTTAGTTTGCTTAAGGTAGCGGAACAAAGGTTAGTTTTCCTCTTATTTAAAATTACTACATGCAAACTCGTTTCCTTTCTACTACTGAACCGTTGATACAACATGCTGCCAAATGTGAGAATAATATACTCGAAAAAATATTTAAGGGTCAAACTTTTACCCTGCGATTTCTGGAACATTTCAAACATTTGGTAAAATAAATCATTTCTACCTTCCATTTCATTCATTTTGCAAGTTTTATACAAATAAAATTTGAACCTATAGCCTTTGTCTTGACCAAGTCCAGACTTTAAATCAAACTACCCCTAAAATGAAAATGGTTTGAATTCCCATAGAAAATTGATAGTGTGTCAGTTTGGCGGGCATAACTTCTAAGATTGCTACGAGTTTTAGTCTTGTTACAGCTTGCTGACATTAAAAATGATTAAATTTGATGACTATCGAGCAATTTTGCCCAAAAATCAAGAACTGGCGAAATCGAAAAGTTTGGTGAATTTGTTCCTAATGGACTTCTGACCACTTTGATTTTGAGGGTAGTGTGAATTGAAGTCTGGACTTTGTTAAGATAAAGGCTACAGGTTCAAACTCCATGTGTACAAAATTTGCAAAATGAATGAAATGGAAGGTAGAAATGATTTATTTTACCAAATGTTTGAAATGTTCCAGAAATCGCAAGGTAAAATTTTGACCCCTTAATATTTTTTTCGAGTATAATTGAAATAATAATTCTTGTTTCTATAAAAGACTAACTATAGCAAATGAATAAAACGCTGATATGTAGTCCTTTGTTCCTAATATATTGCATTCTTATTTGGAATCGTCATACACTCATGTATGTATGTCTTACAACTTTTCTTCTACGCATTTTCTGCTGTTGTAAAGATCTGAAATTACTACGATTTCAAAAGAGAAACAAAAACTGCCAAAGAAATAAATAAATAACTATTCTGTTTTCTATTCAGTCCCTTGCAAGGTCGTTTGGGCGCCACATATGACAAGAGAGCGCGTCAGTTTCACCTTTGATTTAAGAGATATTTTGTTACCTCTCCATATTGGCTTCAGCTTTGTTAGAGTTGCAATGGCTTGCACAGTCCTTGAGAGAACCTCCAATTTTAAGCAATTTACTAAAGCAGTTGTGCCAAGGCTCTTGAAGCTTGTTATAGTTCCAAGCTTCTCTCCTTTACCATAATCTCCATTTGTATGCCAGTGGTGCTGTTAGTAATCAAATAAATCTTCTCAGCACTTATCTCCATTTTATACATTGTGCAGGTTTTGTCGAGACTTTTAACTAGGGCTTCTTATTGCTGCTCGTCTCAAGCAAGAGCATCAATGTCATCGGCGAACTACGGTTGGTAATAGTTCTGCGGCCTGTGCTAACTTTTCCACCATGTTCTTCCAGATCATCAGGCACAACCTTTTCACCTGTTCGAGGAAAATGTTGAAGGCTGTGTTGGGTGTGAGAAGGCTTCATTTCCTACATACAGCTGTTATTCTGAACCATTCTCCTGTACTATCATTCAACTGCACCGCACTTATAGCCTTGGCATAGAGTTGTACAAGGGCGCGAGCAGATTCACATTGATATTATGCTTCTGCATGCATGGTGGCCCTTAACGCTGCCATTGAGTTTTGAAATTTATGAAGACATGGTTCAGATTCGGCTCATGATGACGGGACTTTTGCTTAGAACTATGAGGTTGAAGATTTGTTCTTTGGTGCTCCTTTGGGCTCTAAAATCAGCCGTTTTCTTCCGCGATAATCTCTTCAGCTTGAAGTTTAATCCTTTTTAAGATGACTTTCAACATGACTTTACTCGGATGAATGACGAGGCTGATAGCTCTGTAGTTATGGCAGACCTGTAGGTTGCATCTTTTCAGGTGGTGTAACTATCAGCGTTAGTCGCGTTAGTCGCTGATAGTTACGCACCTGAAAAGACGCAACCTACAGGTCCATGGGATCGGTCCTTCCCCCGTTCTCCAGATCTTGTCACAGATCTTTGTTAAAACATCAACCATGGTCTCAACGCCTGCTTGAACTACATGTAGTTCTTTTGGTATATTGTCAGCTCCAGCGAACTTTCCCCAGTTCAGTGCTGCTGTTGCAATCTCAACTTACCTGCGCATGATTGGCTGTAGACTTCTTCTGTTTACTTATTGCAGTCCAGAACTGTATTGGCACCACAACTCTCATGGTTGTGTAGCTCCGAGTAATATTCTGTCCATCTGCTGAGAATCTCTTGTTCTTCTGTTAGACATTTCCCAGACATGTCCTGGATTGATGTGGATCTATCCTGCTTCTCCGAAGTTAGATCCTCCACCAGCTGATAAGCTGTCTTGCTGTTGTTTCTATTCAGGCAAGTTTCAATTTCCTCACACTGAGTATCTATCCAGCCCTCCTTTGCTTTCTTCAGGACCCTATGTATCCTCTAATTAGCGTCCTTGTATCGCTTCTTCTTAAAATCCCACCTCTCATTGCAGAGGTCGAGAATATATACCAACATCATTAGATTCAGTTTTAAACCTCGCATATTGTTTGTTTGTCTTACAGGGTACGTTTCGCAAGTTTACCGTCCGTTGGACTTGGCCTCAGTGGAGCTACCGAAGACCAGTACAAGCGGAAGTATTCTGTGGCTCTACAAGTGTTGAAACCATTCAGACCTTCGTCAAAGTAAGTTGCACAGCCTGTTTGGAATTACATTTCTCAAACAGAAAGACCCGCACAGCCTGTTTGGGGTTAAATAGAAAGACCAACACAGCATGTTTTGGGATAAAATTCTTTAATAGAAAGACTTAGTACACAATCTTTGATAGATGGACTTGTAAAGACTTTTTGGACTTTCAAAGATTAATACCGTTTTATAGAAAGGCCTGCACAGCCTGTACAGTGTTAATATCATTCAATAGAAAGACCTACGCAGTCAATCTGTTTCGGGTTATTATTGAACAAAAAGAACTGCACAATCTGTTTAGGTTAATATCTTTTGACAGAAACACCTGCACAGCCTGTTTTGGGTCACTATTGGGTAAATTTTCTTTAATAGAAAGTCGTGCACAGCCTATTTTGGGTCAGTGTCGAGTAAATAACCTTCGATGGAAGGACCCACTCAGCCTGGTTTTCGCTCATGTTCGTCAATAGAAAGACCTGTTCAGCCTATTCGGGGTTTATACTGGGCTAATATGTTTTAAAAGAAAGACATGCACAGCTTGTTTTGGGTTCATATCTTGAAATAAAAAGACCTGAAAACCTGTTTTAGGTAAATATTGGGTTAATATCATTTAATAGAAAGACGTGTACAGGCTGTTTAAGACCACTGCTGGGTTAACATCATTTAATGGAATGACCTGTACAGCCTGTTTGGGACCAATGTTGGTCTAATATCCTTTAATAAAAAGACCTATGCAGCCGTTTCAGGATAATATTTGGTTAATATCCTTCAATAGAGATACGAAATTAACTAAATGGATGACAAGGATAACATCACATAACACATCAGAGTAATGACTTGAGCCGGACTAGAGTTTTATTTGAGATCACGGCCCGAGGTTATAAAACTTTTTTCATGCTCAGCTGAGTTTAGCATGAAATTTTACCTGCTAATGAATAGCAAATTACTGATAAGTACAGTTGTTTTCTTGCTCAGTTAAGCGGAGTATGTAATTTTCTCTGCTTATGAATATGAAAATGCCAACATTAGTTGGCATTTTCATATTTATCAGCGGAGAAAATTTCATGCTCAGCTGAGTTGAGCATGAAAAAAGTTTTATAACCTCGGGGCCAGGGACCCTATTCATAAAGCCACTTAAGTCGTTGCTATGCTGTTGCTAAGGCTGAATATCTATAAAGGAGATTCCCTACAACTATGAAATTTGGTCTGGAGGAACAGTCTTTGTAAGACTGTTCCTCCAGAGCAAATTTCATAGTCGTAGGGAATCTCCTTCATGCAAAATGTAGCCTTAGCAACAGCATAGCAACCACTTAAGTCGTTTTATGAATACGGCCCCAGAGCGTTTAACGACAGAACATTCTAGTTAGGTTGCTTTGCTATGGAAACCATATATAGTCAAAATTCAATATGAATTGTTTTCTTTATAGGGATGGAAAGTTGCCGGTTAGCAAGGTGGGCTTTTTCTCATATATCTTTGTAACATGGCTTACTCCACTGGTTTGGAAGATGTTTCGGAACCGCTCGGAACCCATCGCTGAAAGTGACATCTGGCAGTGTTCCGATGCTGAAGGGGTGAGGGAAAACACGGAAAGGTAAAACATCCAGATTTACATATTAATGATACTCGTACTTAATGTGAACAGTTTTACTTTAAGGGGGCGACAGCTCTGCAGTTTTCATTTTGCCTTCATTGTCGATTGCCTCACCTAAAGTAATCTTAATTGTCCAAGCGCTTTACAGTACAGTAATGCCTCCAAAAGATGCAGATGGAATGGCAAACAGTGTAGACCCTGATCAGACTGCTCCTTGATCTGGGTGTGCCATGTTTTCTCAGACCTATATGTCCCAGTAATTAGAATTTGTTCCATAAATGTAACTACATATTCTAGTTTCTTGCAGAGTTATACGTATCTGGCAAAAGGAGTTAGAAAGAAAAGGACCAGCAAAAGCATCATTTGACCGTGTTTGGAGGAAGTTTATACAAACCCGAGTTCTTGTGGGATTGATGATGATGGCTTTGATGGCAGTTGCTTCATTTCTATCATCGGTTAGATTTCGTCTTCAGTATTGAACCGCTATGAACTACTTATTAAAAATGAGCCGCGACACGACAAAATCAACAATGTGGTTGTGCGCCCAGTGCAGACTCAGATCAGACTGGGCATCCGCCCAGTCTGATCAGAGTCTTTGCTGTCCGCATGGAAGTAGCTCAGACCCTTGGCTACCCTTATAGCGCATTGCGGAAATTCTGATCAGACTGGGCGGATACAAAGGCTGATCTGAGTCTGCATTGGCCCGGGCGCACAACCACATTGTTGGTTTTGTCGTATCGCGGCTCAAATATATTGTTAAAACGCATGCAGTTTCAGTGAAAGCAAGTGTGCAATTTACATTTTTGCCTTACATCTCAGTGGGGAAAGAAATTAGTTTGCTCCCCGATAAAAAAAAGTGAAAATTCTTCCCTTGAAGAGTACACCTAGTTTTGGAAAGGCTATGTTGCGCAAGGAACAAACAGGAAGCTAAAAAAATTATTTCCCTTTGTAAAATGGGCGGACGAACATGGAAGTGTACCCGTATACCTTATAAGAAATATGCGGATGCATCCAAGCTGGCACATGACGTCGAAATGACGTCTTTCTGACGTCGATGCAACTTCATGTGCCTGTTCGGATTGCGCTGTAGAGCTATGTGCTAGTAGCTGTTGGGAGACGCAAATACCTTTTGTGATTTAATTACTGAAACTCAAATAGCTTCTGCTTGAAAAATGCTTAAATCACATGACTGTATGGAAATCATAAAGCAAAGAGCGGTTAGAATTAGACATATAACTTTTCATGTTCCAAAACAAATGTCATTAACATAGTTAATGGTGTATTTGTAAAAAAAGCACAGCTGAATTAACCGATAGAGAAGGTAGGAACAGATACATATAAACATATATTTGCTTGAAATGAACATCACATTAATAAACAAATATTACAGACATTTACGTTCATTTTGGTTCTGTACTCCAGGCTTTTCTCCTACAACTGGTGATAGAATACTTAGAGTCAGATGTGACGTCGCTGGGCTATGGTCTCGCTCTGACTGCGGGGGTAATGGCTTGTGAAATAACAAGAGCCTGCTCTTTCTCTACTCTCATGATATTTAGCGCACAAACAGGTAATATAACCATTGGCACAGGCTAGCTACGCTGACCTGAAACATCTCAATGATTTACAGTGACTTCGCCAAGGCGATACCCATATCTCCTCTTATGGGATCCTTTCCCCGAGGTTATAAAAACTTTTTTCATGCTCAACTCAGCTGAGCATGAAATTTTACTTGATCATAAATAGCAAATTATTGATAAGTACAGTTGTATTTGTGCTCAGTTTAGCTGAGTATGAAATTTTCTCTGCTAATGAATATAAAAATGCCAACTAATGTTGGCATTTTCATATTTATCAGCAGAGAAAATTTCATGCTCAGCTGAGTTGAGCACGAAAAAAGTTTTATAACCTCAGGGCCTGGCCTTATTTTCCCAATTTTGTGAATATTTTCCCAAAAATAAAGAAAAACGTCTGAAAAAATTACCAATTATAAAGGGACAAGTAGCTGCCTAAAAGCTTTGCTGAAATCACTGATTTATCATGTGTTCGAGAAGTTTGCATATACATGTAGACACTGGCTATAAATAGAAATCACCTAATCATTCACTTACTTCACTACGGTTTATTATCACCGTCAAAGTAGTCCATTGGACATTCTGTTTCATAAACAAAGTATACTTGCATTTATCACCGCCTTTTGATGGTGGCATAACACTCTTGAACTGACAGTTGACTCCGTAA
Organism: Ctena decussata; assembly: GCA_963989385.1. Lineage (NCBI taxonomy): Eukaryota > Metazoa > Mollusca > Bivalvia > Lucinida > Lucinidae > Ctena > Ctena decussata. The sequence goes on from OZ022506.1 coordinate 47,025,354, forward strand.
ACGATGAGAAATAAAAAAAAAAACTACTCCTACCCCTTTCAAACACACACAGTTTCAGTTACTTCCTAATTGTCTTTAAGAGACCTCTACAATCAAACTAAACATAAAATGGTCTTTGGACACTGTTTCATAAATCTGAGTTTTTCTACACCTGTGAAGATTTCCCTTTGATGACGAATTTTGGAATCTGAAAAGCTGGCTATGACAGGCAACATCCTTAAAGTTGTTACTTATAAACAGTTTTTTAATCTATTCTTTTAAATTACTTTCTTATACAGGAACAAGATTCAGGGCTGGTTTTATGGGCATCATGTATGACAAGCTTCTCCGAATGAGAGCTATTAAAGGAAAAGTCAACTCAGAGGTAAATATTCTTTTAATCCATGATCATCTACGGATTAGCCCGGTTTGTTGATAGCTTTCTTTTCGTCACAGACAGATATGTCGTATCATCGCTTTAGAATTGTCTCACTGGGACAAATGAAACACAGTAATATCACTATTATCACTATTACATAGCCATAGTTTCGAATACGCATTTATCCTAACAATCACAGCTCGGTCAAGTTAGCAGAACGAAAATTCTGCAGAAAATTCTGCAGAAGATTCTGCAGAATTTTCTGCAGAATTTTCTGCAGAAAAAGTGGTAAAGTTAGCGAAATAAATATTCTGCAGAATTTTCTGCAGAATTTTCTGCAGAAAAAGTGGCAAGGATAGCGAATTGAAAATTCTGAAAAATTTAGCAGTTTTATTTCTTTGTTCTGTCATCTATAGGCCACAAAATGTGAGTGAGCACCGTTTACCGCACTACTCTATCGCATTTGTGGACCGAGATATTTACAAAAATCGCATATTTTCTTCTGCTGGAAAGTAGCAGAACGACATTTCAGAAACCTTTTATTTGAAAAGTTTAATTTCTATGTTCTGTCATCTGGAGGCCACAAAATGTGAGTGAGCGCCGTTTACCGCACTACTCTATCTCATAAGTGGATCGAGATATTCACAAAAATCGCATATTTTCTTCTGCTAGAGAGCAACAGAACGAAATTTCAGAAACCCTTTGTTAGCAAAGTTTGATTTCTATATTCTGTCATATAGAGGCCATAAAATGTGAGTGAGCACCGTTTAACGCACCTCTCTATCTCATAAGTGGACCGAGATATTCACAAAAATCGCATATTTTCTTCTGCTGGAGAGTAGCAGAACGAAATTTCAGAAACCCTTTGTTTGCAAAGTTTGATTTCTATGTTCTGTCATCTAGAGGCCATAAAATGTGAGTGAGCACCGTTTACCGCACCTCTCTATCTCATAAGTGGACCGAGATATTCACAAAAATCGCATATTTTCTTCTGCTGGAAAGTAGCAGAACGAAATTAAAGAAACCCTTTGTTAGCAAAGTTTGATTTCTATATTCTGTCATATAGAGGCCATAAAATGTGAGTGAGCACCGTTTAACGCATCTCTCTATCTCATAAGTGGACCGAGATATTCACAAAAATCGCATATTTTCTTCTGCTAGAGAGTAGCAGAACGAAATTTCAGAATACCTTTGTTAGCAAAGTTTGATTTCTATGTTCTGTCATATAGAGGCCATAGAATGTGAGTGAGCGCCGTTTACCGCACCTCTCTATCTCATAAGTGCACCGAGATATTCACAAAAATCGCATATTTTCTTCTGCTGTAAAGTAGCAGAACGAAATTTCAGAAACCCTTTGTTTGCAAAGTTTGATTTCTATGTTCTGTCATCTGGAGGCCACAAAAAGTGAGTGAGCGCCGTTTACCGCACTACTCTATCTCATAAGTGGACCGAGATATTCACAAAAATCGCATATTTTCTTCTGCTAGAGAGCAACAGAACGAAATTTCAGAAACCCTTTGTTAGCAAAGTTTGATTTCTATGTTCTGTCATATAGAGGCCATAAAATGAGAGTGAGCACCGTTTAACGCACCTCTCTATCTCATAAGTGGACCGAGATATTCACAAAAATCGCATATTTTCTTCTGCTGGAAAGTAGCAGAACGAAATTTCAGAAACCCTTTGTTTGCAAAGTTTGATTTCTATGTTCTGTCATCTGGAGGCCACAAAAAGTGAGTGAGCGCCATTTACCGCACTACTCTATCTCATGAGTGGACCGAGATATTCACAAAAATCGCATCTCTCTTCTGCTGGAAAGTAGCAGAACGAAATTTCAGAAACCCTTTGTTAGCAAAGTTTGATTTCTATGTTCTGTCATCTGGAGGCCACAAAATTTGAGTGAGCGGCGTTTACCGCACTACTCTATCTCATAAGTGGACCGAGATATTCACAAAAATCGCATATTTTCTTCTGCTAAAGAGTAGCAGAACGAAATTTCAGAAACCCTTTGTAAACAAAATTTGATTTCTATGTTCTGTCATCGGTAGGCCACCAAAAGTGAGTGAGCGCCGTTTACCGCACTACTCTATCTCATAAGTGGACCGAGATATTCACAAAAATCGCATATTTTCTTCTGCTGGAAAGTAGCAGAACGAAATTTCAGAAACGCTTTGTTAGCAAAGTTTGATTTCTATGTTCTGTCATCTGGAGGCCACAAAAAGTGAGTGAGCGCCGTTTACCGCACTACTCTATCTCATAAGTTGACCGAGATATTCACAAAAATCGCATATTTTCTTCTGCTGGAAAGTAGCAGAACGAAATTTCAGAAACCCTTTGTTAGCAAAGTTTGATTTCTATGTTCTGTCATCTGGAGGCCACAAAATTTAAGTGAGCGCCGTTTACCGCACTACTCTATCTCATAAGTGGGCCGAGATATTCACAAAAATCGCATATTTTCTTCTGCTAAAGAGTAGCAGAACGAAATTTCAGAAACCCTTTGTAAACAAAATTTGATTTCTATGTTCTGTCATCTGGAGGCCACAAAAAGTGAGTGAGCGCCGTTTGCCGCACTACTCTATCTCATAAGTGGACCGAGATATTCACAAAAATCGCATATATTCTTCTGCTGGAAAGTAGCAGAACGAAATTTCAGAAACCCTTTGTTTGCAAAGTTTGATTTCTATGTTCTGTCATCTGGAGGCCACAAAAAGTGAGTGAGCAACGTTAACCGCACTACTCTATCTCATAAGTGGACCGAGATATTCACAAAAATCGCATATTTTCTTCTGCTGGAAAGTAGCAGAACGAAATGTAAGAAACCCTTTGTTAGCAAAGTTTGATTTCTATGTTCTGTCATCTGGAGGCCACAAAAAGTGAGTGAGCGCCGTTTACCGCACTACTCTATCTCATAAGTGGACCGAGATATTCACAAAAATCGCATATTTTCTTCTGCTGGAAAGAAGCAGAACGAAATTTCAGAAACCCTTTGTTAGCAAAGTTTGATTTCTATGTTCTGTCATCTGGAGGCCACAAAAAGTGATTGAGCGCCGTTTACCGCACTACTCTATCTCATAAGTGGACCGAGATATTCACAAAAATCGCATATTTTCTTCTGCTAGAGAGTAGCAGAATGAAATTTCAGAAACCCTTTGTTAGCAAAGTTTGATTTCTATGTTCTGTCATATCGAGGCAATAAAATGTGAGTGAGCACCGTTTACCGCACCTCTCTATCTCATAAGTGGACCGAGATATTCACAAAAATCGCATATTTTCTTCTGCTAGAGAGTAGCAGAACGAAATTTCAGAAACCCTTTGTAAGCAAAGTTTGAAATCTATGTTCTGTCATATAGAGGCCATAAAATGTGAGTGAGCGCCGTTTACCGCACCTCTCTATCTCATAAGTGGACCGAGATATTCACAAAAATCGCATATTTTCTTCTGCTGGAAAGTAGCAGAACGAAATTTCAGAAACTCTTTGTTAGCAAAGTTTGATTGCTATGTTCTGTCATTTGGAGGCTACAAAATGTGAGTGAGCACCGTTTACCGCACTACTCTATCTCATAAGTGGACCGAGATATTCACAAAAAATCGCATATTTTCTTCTGCTGGAAAGTAGCAGAACGAAATTTCAGAAACCCTTTGTTAGCAAAGTTTGATTTCTATGTTCTGTCATCTGGAGGCCACAAAAAGTGAGTGAGCCCCGTTTACCGCACTACTCTATCTCATATGTGGACCTAGATATTCACAAAAATTGCATATTTTCTTCTGCTGTTAAGTAGCCGAACGAAATTAAAGAAACCCTTTGTTAGCAAAGTTTGATTTCTATGTTCTGTCATGTTGAGGTCACAAAATGTGAGTGAGCACCGTTTACCGCACTACTCTATCTCATAAGTCGACCGAGATATTCACAAAAATCGCATATTTTCTTCTGCTGGAGAGTAGCAGAACGAAATTTCAGAAACCCTTTGTTAACAAAGTTTGATTTCTATGTTCTGTCATCTGGAGGCCACAAAATGTGAGTGAGCACCGTTTACTGCACCACTCTATCTCATAAGTGGACCGAGATATTCACAAAAATCGCATATTCTGCTGAACAGTAGCAGAATGAAAATTCAGAAACCTTGGCCACCAAAGGGGGAGTCTTAATAAAGCATGTTTCCTGACCCCTATCAAAGTGGCTATTTTTTTGCTGATAAGTGGCATCGTGAGTCTACTTTATCACAGCATATGCCGTTTGATGGGCAGGCATCTATTTTCTGAGAAATAAGCACTTTAAAGTGGATGTGCTGATCACACATGTCAAATTGGTATATGTTCAATATTGTTATCCTATGTAGGACTTATTAATGCCTACGAAGGGCTTACTAACTCCTACGCTAGGCTAACTAGCTTCTACATAGGACTTAGTAACTTCTATGTAGGACTTATTAACTCCTACATAGGACTTACTAACTCCTACGAAGGATTTATTAACTAATAAGATAAGTCCTAAGTAGGTGTTAGTAAGTGCTACGTAGCACATATTATCTCCTACGAAGGTGTTAGTAAGGCCTCAAAGCTAGTACGATGAGCTGATGGCTGATCTGCACAGGTGGTAAAACACATAGCCGGCCTTTTCTAGTGGCGCCACACAAATCACTTTCATGAAAAGCTTCAACGATTGGTGAAGGCACACGTGTTAGCATGCCCTAGTTTTCATATTCTATTATGCAGATATCATTGCGTCTGCAAATAATTCCAGTATAATGTTTGAAATTTACAGAAACTTGCAACTGGAAAAAGGGTGAAAGGTCTGCCATGATGAAAACAAATGAGCCGCTACACGACAAAACCAACAAAGTGGCATGTGCGCGCAGCCAAGACTCAGGTCAGCCTGGGCATCCGCCCAGTCTGATCAGAGTCTTCGCTGTGCGCTTGGAGCAAGCTTAACTAACCTTAAAGCGCATAAAGAAGAGTCAAATCAGACTGTGCGGATGCCCAGGCTGATCTGAGTCTTCGCTGGACGCACATGCCAGTTTGTTGGTTTTGTCATGTTGCTCAAATAACAATTTCAAAGATTCTTTATGGATTTTATTTTCTGTTTTTAAAGTGGTGGCCACATTTGATGTTCGATCCCAGCAGTGTTAGTAAATTCGAAAGCCCCCCTCCACCCCACAACCCTTGCAAGGATGTATGAGATTACTTTTCATTCTGTTATATTAATATGGAAGAATTGGTTAATTTTTTAACAAGGCATATATTCTCTGAGCAAAATAGTCCAATTTCGTGCACTGTTTCGTCTGACATTTATATATACGTTCCTCGCCAAAGGTTAAGCGTGCTGAAAAAGCAAATGTAACAAGATCATTGGAGATAATAACAACTGAATTCTAACTTTTTGTGGAAGTTAATGTATTCTGTCCTGATTGGTCAGCATGAAATTTACCAGTTTAATTTAAATTTGAGTAACAACTGCACAAAGCCAGCACAAACGTGCATGTGTGTGAAAAACACATTTTGGGAAGGAAAAAAACCCGTTATGATCTGCTGTCAGTATTTCTGTTACACCAATTACATGTTCACCAATTTAAGTTTAATGTTTTGGCGAATACGAAACTACTGCTTTTATAATCATTAAAAGAAGCATTATTTTCTCTCGAAAATGTGAATTTTTGGGGCATTGATTTCTCTGCTCGCTCTGTGTATTGCTTACTCAAATTAATCTAAATTTGATGTTTTACAAAGCTAAGCATTGGTGTTGATGACGGAACGCATTTGGCTTCATAATGAAAGTTAGAACAACGGTTGTCCATCCGTCGACCACAATATGGCCAAGTTTAATCAATATCTATGGAAAAGACCCCCTATTTGCTCGTGCAAAACAAGATACATGTAGCACATACATCTTCGGTTTTGTTTTTGTTTTGTTTTGTATTTTTTTCTTTAAGAGGATCTATGGGAAACATGCGCTTATATATGGATACCCAAGATTGAAAATATAGCTATAAAATCTCGGACGAGTTTGAAATCCAGTCATTTCCAATGTCAGTAAGGCATTAATGATGTTTGTCAGTGTGACCACAACACATTACAATTTTAACGCCTGTATTCTAGAACGTTACTCACACTCCTGATGTAATCCCTGAATTCACTCATTAATTAATTAATTAAGTAAGTAAGTAAGTAAGTAAGTAAGTAATGGCTTTATTTTAAGAGGGTAGCTCAATTGGCATAGCCAATCTTCCTTGAGACCCTCTTGCAAACAACAATTAAAAAAGTATACTACATTACGAAACATAAGCAAACTGTACAACTAAAATGATGCATGTACATGATGCACACAAATGAAATAAATGAGCGCACGCACGCTAGCATGCATGTGCGTACGTACACAAATTTATGTTTATAACTTTACAATGAGCGACTTAGAAGTTTTGTATTCTTAAATCTCACCTAGTCTTGCGTGTTGAGAACTGAGTGATGGTCGAGTGAAGTGTACACCTCCCTCGAGCCTCACTCGTTTTACTGACTCATTTATTATGTCCCCAGCTGCCCAACCGTTAATGGGCAAACTGGTTTGGTTAAAGAGCATTTTGGTTTGCTGGTCTGTTCGCCTGTCTCTAGTCTGTCCGTCCGTAACATGCTCTGGTAGCTGCGAATCTCAAAAACGGCTGATACGAGGATATTGAAATTCTTATATAAGGAATGAATTTGCAGTCCCGTATTCGTCTTCTCAAGGGGCCTTGGGCCGTATTCATAAAACGACATAAGTGGTTGCTATACTGTTGCTAAGGCTAAATTTCTTTGAAGGAGATTCCCTACAACTATGAAATTTGCTCTGGAGGAACAGTCTTACAAAGACTGTTCCTCCAGAGCAAATTTCATAGTTGTAGGGAACCTCCTTTATAGATATTTAGCCTTAGCAACCGCATAGCAACGACTTAAGTGGCTTTATGAATACGGCCCCTTGTCACTGAGAAGAAACGACGTGAAAAACATCTGACTTAAGCATTTTGTATAGAGATAGCCTTTTGGAATCTGAAGAAATATTTAAGTTGGCATGCGGTTAAACCAGTATTTCAATCATATACTGTTCACAAAAAGTAGGGGATTTTCAGGTATGAAAAATTGTAGCATCTACAACAAATGTGATATTCATATGAAACGCTAAATATTGATAAGATAACTATCTGTTAAGACACTTTTCATGAAGGTTTAGACAATATATCCTGTCACGTGATCTGCATACAATTTGTTTCATACAGGGGGTCAGGACTAAAATGTGGTAAATTCGAACAAAAATTTATTCAAATTCTTCAACTAAGCTAACCGTTTTATGCAGTTTTAAGTTTTGTATGCTAAAAGATTTTTTTCTTCTTCAAAACTGTTATGTTGGGAAGAAAACCAGAAAACAAAATTCGTACAGGTGCATCGAGTTACCGAAATATTTAGACGTTTATGGCTTGCACTCATTATTTTGAGGAAAGAGTTTGTAAACCCAATTTTTAGTTTGTTAAATGAAGCATGACAAGTGTTTCTCTGTAAGTTTTGTAATCTAAAAACAATCTGTTTCGACACCAGATTCGTGTGAAATTCGGGTGTTGACCCCCTGTCTAAAACGAATGACACGCAGGTCATGTGACAGGATACACCATCTAAATTGTAATGCAAAATGTCTTATCGAATATTTGTCTGATGGATACTTGCCGTTTCAGATGAATTTATACAATTTTTAATGACTTAATATCCCCTACTTTTTGTGAACAGTAAATCTTTCATTATCAGCCTTACATAACTCGATACAATGCGATTTTTGTGAATATCTCGGACCACTTATGAGATAGAGTAGTGCGGTAAACGGCGCTCACTCACATTTTTTGGCCTCCAGATGACAGAACATAGAAATCAAACTTTGCAAACAAAGGGTTTCTGAAATTTCGTTCTGCTACTTTCCAGCAGAAGAAAATATGCGATTTTTGTGAATATCTCGGTCCACTTATGAGATAGAGAGGTGCGGTAAACGGCGCTCACTCACATTTTGTGGCCTCTACATGACAGAACATAGAAATCAAACTTTGCTAACAAAGGGTTTCTGAAATTTCGTTCTGCTACTCTCTAGCACAAGAAAATATGCGATTTTTGTGAATATCTCGGTCCACTTATGAGATAGAGTAGTGCGGTAAACGGCGCTCACTCACATTTTGTGGCCTCCAGATGACAGAACATAGAAATCAAACTTTGCAAACAAAGAGTTTCTGAAATTTCGTTCTGCTACTTTCCAGCACAAGAAAATATGCGATTTTTGTGAATATCTCGGTCCACTTATGAGATAGAGAGGTGCGGTAAACGGCGCTCACTCACATTTTGTGGCCTCTACATGACAGAACATAGAAATCAAACTTTGCTAACAAAGGGTTTCTGAAATTTCGTTCTGCTACTCTCTAGCAGAAGAAAATATGCGATTTTTGTGAATATCTCGGTCCACTTATGAGTGGAGTAGTGCGGTAAACGGCGCTCACTCACTTTTTGTGGCCTCCAGATGACAGAACATAGAAATCAAACTTTGAAAACAAAGGGTTTCTGAAATTTCGTTCTGCTACATTCCAGCAGAAGAAAATATGCGATTTTTGTGAACATCTCTGTCCACTTATGAGATAGAGTAGTGCGGTAAACGGCGCTCACTCACATTTTGTGGCCTCTACATGACAGAACATAGAAATCAAACTTTGCTAACAAAGGGTTTCTGAAATGTCGTTCTGCTACTCTCTAGCAGAAGAAAATATGCGATTTTTGTGAATATCTCGGTCCACTTATGAGATAGAGTAGTGCGGTAAACGGCGCTCACTCACTTTTTGTGGCCTCCAGATGACAGAACATAGAAATCAAACTTTGCTTACAAAGATTTTCTGAAATTTCGTTCTGCTACTCTCTAGCAGAAAGAAACATGCGATTATTGTGAATATTTCGGTCCACTTATGAGATAGAGTAGTGCGGTAAACGGCGCTCACTCACATTTTGTGGCCTCCAGATGACAGAACATAGAAATCAAACTTTGCAAACAAAGGGTTTCTGAAATTTCGTTCTGCAGAATATTTATTTCGCTAACTTTACCACTTTTTCTGCAGAAAATTCTGCAGAAAATTCTGCAGAATATTTATTTCGCTAACTTTACCACTTTTTCTGCAGAAAATTCTGCAGAAAATTCTGCAGAATCTTCTGCAGAATTTTCTGCAGAATTTTCGTTCTGCTAACTTTACCGAGCCAACAATCACTGAATATTCAGCCAAATAAAATATCGCTGTAAATGGCTAATATCCCGATTAATAAAGTAGCGATTGAGGAACAAATTCTTTCCTTTAACCGTGGTCCCCTTTTTAGAAGGGTTTTGTCATCCAGGGAAGTGAGCCGGAAGCCACGAAACATGTCCCCCTTTGCAAAACCTACGAAAAACATGGAGGTGCTTCCATACACTAAATCTATCTCTTTCAGATAATCAACGTCTTCAGTGTAGATTCTTACCGTGTCTATATGGCGTCTTTCACTGTCACGTTCCTTCTCTCAGTTCCTATCTACCTGGTCATTGGTACTGTTTATTGCTACTTTCTCATCGGACCCTGGTGTTTCGTTTCCATAGGAACATTCATTATTTGCTACGAAGCGCAGGTAAGTGAAATAATTTCCTAAGGAAGACGAATTGTGCAAGTTTTTATTTGACTTCTTTAACATGCTACCGCATCCACTGTTCTCCTTTGACATACTCACTTTTTTAATTGTTCAGTAAATCCATTTTAACTTTATAGTATATATGATTATTTTTAAGTATATATGATTGCTATAGACACATCTTGAAACTGGTACCTAATGATTATTCAACTTTGAACATTACAAGCCATTTTCTGAAGTCAAAATGTATAAAAAAAAGCACCTATGTTTGTTTATTACCCAGTCATATTTCTAATTCATACACCTATCTTAAAAGTGCGCTCTATTGAGCTTAGTTTAAAACTGTTCGGGGGTGGTTGGGTGGTGCAAAGGTGCTGCGTGTAGCTTCCAGTGCCGGGGCGTCCTACTTATTTAAATAGTAGTAGGACACGGGCTTACTGTGCTTGCAGTAGGTGCGGGTGGGGTTGTTTGGACAATTTTTTTCTGTCGTCTATCATTTCTCTCTTCTTTCTCCCTCTCTTTGGGAGACGGCCCGATATAGACAGAAATACTGTCTCAAAGGGCCGTTAAATCCAAAACAACCAACCAACCAATAAAACTGTTTTTTTTTTCTCATAATTCAGACCTTGCTGACACGAGTGCTTCAGAAACTTCGAAAATATTGTACACAGTATACGGACAAGCGAGTAAGTAGAACCACAAACCATTATACTAGGATGTTTCAAAATGTAAATAAATTAGTATTCAAGTTTTAACATGTTAACCAGTAACATAGCCTATCATCATATTACTCTTTTTGTGAGATCCTCCTGCTCCTAAGATATTAATCTTCTTAGTTTTACATACTGTAAACCATACCTCACAACTTCGACCAGAAACACGTCGGACTGGCTCGGCACGCCTCGCCATTCCTACGCTGTTTCCGGTCTCGCCTGATAAACGATATCAAAAGACACTAACATGGTATTCTCTACTTAAATAGTACCATCACAATGGCTTGGAAGTGGTTTGTTGTTAGAGTTCTTGGGGAATGTTCTGATAGGATACATCAGAAACGCGATTTTGTTCCTTTGAAAAAACTTAAACCAAGAAGGGTGTAGTAATACTTTTAGCAACAGATAGGAAGAAACTTTCTTCCCCACAAGACGTACTGAGTCTTTGCTTGAGAGTATTCATAAGACTCAATATAATGATTAAAGTTATCAGGTGCGTTTTATAGCTTCTATTTAAATAAAACCGAACAGACTATTACACACAAAGCATATGACTGTAGCGGAAGTAAGAGCTACTTACAGTGTAAGTAAAGTAAGGTGGAATTGCTCAGCTGCGCAGAAAAGTTATTCTACCACCTTTTTTTTACCACACTCGCGACAGACTGCAGACTTTACAATGATTGTTTCGTAAAGTGCTAGGACTGCCCTCAGAGTGTAGGATAGAATAATTATATCAAAATTTGTCCATCTGTTGGATCAATGATCCACCCCTAAAGCTCGTTGATTATCTCCCCGTATACTGTGACATAAAACTAAACTGAGCATGTTTTCTTCTTTTACAGGTTAGAAGGATGGGAGAAATCTTAAACAGCATGAAGTTTATCAAAATGTATGCATGGGAGCAACCGTTTGCGGACGCTATAAAAGGTAACTTTTCATGGCCTATGAAGAATAGAGCTCTCTTGTAAAAATTGGAGAGAACACAGACAAACTCGGTGCCGGGAGGTGCATGCTATGAAAAAGTTTCCAAAGGGCCTCCTTGGGATCATCACTATAAGAATTTTACGGAATAACTATCATGGCCTGTATAGCTCGACTCTATGAGGATCTTAGCATACTAGTATCTTATTAATCTAAAAAGAGATATATTTTTGTACATAAATGCAACTATGACAGAGCCGACTAACATCGTATCTGTCGTTGGCAACTTCGTTTAACACCGGTGTTAAACGAAGTTGCCAAAGGCAGAAACCTAGTTTATCATATGGCGTCGCATATGAGAGTGTAATAAAGCCATGCATTAAAAACGATAATTCACTAGTGGATTAAATATGCAAATTACGTCGTAACGTTATACGTTGACGTCCATCAAAACGTCCCGTTTTCTAATGGCGAAATCGTGACGTTTTAGTGCAAAATTTGCTAATAAAATGCGATTTTAGTGTCATATGATAAAAAGAATCTGGCATTTGTGCTCCTGTATTATTGAATTTATTAAACTCGTTGGGGAAAACGATATCTTTTTCCCCAACTCGTTTAATGAATTAAATAATACATGAGTACTCATGTAAGATCCTCTATATCTAATCATTGCCAGCTTCGTTCAACCGTTGACCGACCTACTGGTGTTAAACGGAGTTCCCAACGGCATAAACCTCGATTTATGCCGTTTTCTACTTCGTTCAATAACGACCAAGCGGTGTCTAACAAGGTTGCCGGCGACAAAAGACGATGTTTCTCGGTGACTGCCGATGTCTAACAGCATGGGATTGAGACCTCAAACACAGCCATATGATCTGAAAAAAAAGTTTCTGTATTTTAGGAGTCCGCCAAACAGAACAAAAATACCTGCTCTATTCTGCTATGGTGAACGCTGTCGTCGGTTCTATAATTCCAGTGACGCCGACAATAGCATCTGTCATTACTATAACGATATACACAGCTGTAGGCAATAGTCTGTCGGCATCTACGGCAAGTATTTTTCTTAACAGGATAACTTCTTTCTGTCCAGCCGGGGCAGTATTAAGACTATACTAAATGCCTAAAAGGCATCCTCAGAGGCAGACTCTATCATTTCTATATTTTAGCTTTTTGGACATTTTGATGCAGATATACAATGTATACCAATTATTATAATAGACATTGGTATGCGTAGTTTAATAAAACATGACACACATAAATCATCAAAGGATATGGGTATAATGAGACCAGCAAGCCCTCAGTTATATTTTATGACATGGTTTTCATGTACCAAGGAAAGGTCCGGGATTTTTTACAAGATTAAAAGAAAAGTCAGGAGGTTTGACACCGGTCAGGGAAAAAAGGAGTTTGAATTTCCCGGCTTCAGATACCAGACAGATTTGGATTTTAGGGCTGTTGCCGTCTCAAAAATTTCATTTTTTATTGTTAGCAGTGTTACATGGAGAAATTAGTCCCAAACAACTGTAAAATACTTTTTTTCAAGGCATTAGAAAGGTTTTGTATGCAATACATATAAGAAAACGGTGGAATAGTATATTCTGATAGCCTGGGAAAGTTGGCATTTAGCCAGGGAGAATATCAAAATGTTAAAACCAGATTTTAAATGGAAACCCTGAATAACATGCTGACACTAATCCTCATCAATGGATGGAACACACCTGCCTCAAAAAGCTTCATGTAGCTGCAGTATCAATATATCACCAAAGAAAAGTTAGCACACGATTAATGAAAATGAAAAGAAATTGTATTTTCATTGTTGCATTGCTAATTTTTAGCTCACCTGAGCCTGTAGGCTCTTAGGTGAGCTTATAGTATAGGCAGGCTCCGTCGTCGGTCCGTCCATCGTCAGTCAACATTTTCAATCGTTATCTTTTCCAAATCCGCTGAGCCAGATAAAGCCAAATTTCATATGGAGCAACAGCGGGATTACACTGTCAGACTGTCTTAGTTCACAACAGCTCTACTAAATAGACTGTTTTTAATGGAGGAAAACATGAGGCATGTAGCTGCTCTACTACTGTGCCGACATAAGTGAGTGTCATATCGTTATTGCAGGCATTTGCTGTCATAGGAACAATGAACTTCCTCCGTGTTATTGTGGCACTGATCCCATTTGCCATGAGGGCATACGGTGAAGCCAAAGTTAGTTTTAGTAGAATAGAGGTATGTATTTATATGAGGCTTTTGCATGGCCGAGTATGCATGTGGTACACTTTGATTAATAATAGACTGTTAGCGAATCAAAAGTGTTTTATCTTTATTGAAGCAATCCAGGACAGCGATTTAAACATGACGTTAACATTTTCCCCATTGAGTGTACAGGAAGCGGCGTTATGTGAAAAATTGTGATAAATCACGTTGCTTACGTAGCAGTGTGCAAACTTCGCGCCTTGATGACGTCGGATATAAACATGTGCTTCTGTCGAGGTCCGCCTCAAAATAGTCCTTAGAAAAACATGGCAAAATCCTTGCATTTTCATTCTTTACAATTTTTAGAATCGAAGTAATGTTTCATTACCGGTAAATTTTCGCTGATTAACACGTGTTGTCGGGCAGATACGATTATTAGTTCACTCCGGCTGCGCCGTCGTGAATTAACATTTCGTGATCTGCCTTCCAACAACATGTGTTATTCAGCGATAATTCAAGGCTTTCGACCGAATCCTTTACCATGTATTCTGTACATATAACATTGTATTATATCAAATAAAATAAATACTGTTTAACCAAGGGAAAGGAAAATTATTTCTTAATTATAACAATTCGCTTTATTATGGTAAACAAATCAGATTTTGCATTTTGTAAAAAGCTGTTTTCTTATCGTCTCCAAAACATAATTATATTGAATAGTGTTGGCAACGCGATTCAAAGGTCCTAACAGAAAATGATAAAAATATCACAGTTGCTTCCGTAGAGCTGTCCTTTAGATACCTTGATATTTCTTGTAACTATGAAAATTAGATTCAAGCGCTAGGTCTTCTATTGCAGTCCTTTGTCAATGTGTTTGATATTGCTATATCTTCTTTCTCATATTACGTCGCTGTTATTCAGTGGATAACGTCGTGTCTGAAAAATCGTATGACCACACGTGTAATAACACTTTGGCGCGTACACGTAAAGTCATTGAAAACGTCCATATCAATAGTGTATTTTCTTATTGAAACAATGTTCAGTTTGAAGGCATAAAATGCCAGTTTAAAAGGTCATATGATAAACAGAATCGTACACTCGTGGTCATTTCATATGAAATTTGTAAAACTCGCTGAAGGCTCGTTTCATATATTTCATATGAAATGACCACTCGTGTAAGATCCTCTATTTTGTCGGTATCTCGGACAGGTGTGTTTTATGTCTTTCTCTTATTCTTTTTTTATTTATTAAACAGAAATTATTAATTCAAGACGAATTTACACCACCGTCGTCTGACACCGAAAATAAAGACAACGCTGTAGAGATAGAGGAGGCGGGTTTTATGTGGGAATCGGAAGAATTGAAAAATGCACCAACGGAGAAAGAAAAGAAAGAACAAAAATTGAAAAGAAAATACAGCAGTAAGCAATTAACATTCTAAGGAAAATAAAATATGGCACTTATGGATGAATTAATCAGATGGTGATGCTTACTACCCCGCGGGCACCTGATCACACCTCTGTTTTGGGGTCCATGTCTGTGTATCTAAAATATTCCGGAATTGTCTATGTTTAACTGACCTACGAGTTCGGACTTATGATTGGGTACTTCGACTACTATCATGTAAAATATCAATGTATGTTTACTTAGGAAATGACTGTAATTCAAGGATTACTGTACCAAGTTGTCCTGTACATTTCATGGAACCATATAATTTATGTTGAATAACAATTGTTTAAAACAAAATAAATCAACTTAATTGCATAGTATTACTAAAATGTTTGATAAAAGTAAACGTGTGGCTGTCTTATCCAAGTAAATTTTGAATTTGAAGCTCCTTGCTCACTATTTCCATCCGTTATAATTGTAATGCTCTCATTTGTATTGTTTTGATTTTATAATTACTTCACAAAACAGAAAGTACTGTCTCTAACATATCTAGTAGCTCGTTACCAGCAGAATTGCCATCGCAGATGCACTTTATATAGTCCAATGAATCTTGTCTCTCAGAGCATGTTAAGCGTGGTTTAGGAAAGAGCTGCTCATTCGGTTTACCGTGCGTGTCTTTCGTGAACTTGTGTCAATTTTTCCGTGTGTATATGCTTCTTTCCCTGTTGGTTTTGAGAGCAGGAAGTGGGATTTGATTGTATTAATTCCTGATCATTGCCTATCATTTCACTTTACAGAGCAGGGAATATGTATAGATCAAACTAGTATACATGTGTAATGATTCAAATTTCAATTTTTGACAGCTGTGAGTCTTCCGCAGTCTAGAAGAGAGAGTGTTAATCTATTTGCCCTGACAGATGTTAACCTTCATATTGAAAAGGTATTTTTGCTGCTGTTGTGAAGCGTCCGATAGAACGAAAGTATACCCTTCTGTCACTTCAGTATTCATAGTAGCAGATGATAGCAGTTTACCATAAGAAACCAAAACTGGTTGTGGAACATAATTCTCTGCGTACTCATTTGATTCAGGCATACACTGAGAACACATCAAGTACGAAATGTTTTCTTGCAGTCTTTCGCTTGTCGACAAATGCTGTAACTGCTGGTGCCACGAGATCTCTTATTTCAAAAACTACTATTTTCTTTCCACACTAACGAGTAGGAACATCTGGATAATTACATAAACTGTCCATCAGCAGATAAACTTTCCATTTTTTCATTGAATTGCTCTGATCACTACTTTCTAACAGCCGATTTCGTAAAACTCTTAATAACATACATACGTTTAGTCATGTCGTTTTGCATACTTTAAAATACGTTCCTACATGTAAAAAGTACGTTTGAAAGAAAAATAAATAAACAGGTAACATTGTTTTTCCATTATTACGTAATACCCCATTTATTCTGATTTGGGCCACGAGGGCTTATTATATCAAGGCACGCAATGTTTTCCTAGCTTGGATAGACTTGAAAATAATCCTC
The DNA here is from genome assembly GCA_963989385.1 of Ctena decussata. NCBI lineage: Eukaryota > Metazoa > Mollusca > Bivalvia > Lucinida > Lucinidae > Ctena > Ctena decussata. Next base: position 47,042,106 of record OZ022506.1, read on the forward strand.
CGCATATATTTTTGTGGAGTTAACTTTTATTTTTATCCAACGTTGCGACTGGAATAAATAAGGGGTAATAAGCTGACATACCAATGACAATTACAGTCTGAAAATATAATTGATATGAGCTTTGTTTTTTGGTTTGTCTTTAGATAAATACCGAAGTATTCAGATCAGTTTTCAATTTAAAAAAAAAGTAGTCATGAACGTTTAAATACTGTTCCTTTCAGAGTGGTTCGATCAATACACATCTGGCACTGACATGGACTTTAAATGACCTATCGCAACCTAGCTAGATTTTTAAGAAATAATTTGTTTCGCGCAGTTTTAAAAATTGGAAAAAAACAAATAATTTAAATTACAAGGCCCAAAGTGTTTCAGTAGAGTCCATAATTAAAAGTTCATCTGAGTATTGCAGTTGTAAAGCAATGGGAATTTTGTACTATGTCGTTTTTCTCTCTCCAAAATAAAGTTTCTGAATGTTTAAAAATTGAATTTAGAAAAGAACAAGTTTCTCAGGCTGTAGAATATTGCTTTTAGTCCATATGTTACATGTGTAGAGTATATTATTTCTATTTTCCATGTAAAATACTATCGAGATCTAAATTGAATGCCGACATGACTTTATTCCTATTTCTATAGAGAAAATTGATCGGTATTTGTGGGACGGTAGGATCTGGAAAATCATCTTTAATGTCAGCTATCTTAGGACGGGTATGTATTGTTTCATTATTTGTCTCCTTCTTCCTTCTTTTACTCCTTGTTCTACTGTCTTCATTTATTTCACATGCATTTATATAGCTTGCTGCATAACGAGCTGACTAATGTTTTTTTCACTGAGATTTGAACATAAAATCCGACTTTGTTTACGTTCAAGATTCATGACGTAAAAAGTTAATCTGTCAGTTTGATAGTTGATACCATTTTGTCACAAAACAAAACATTCTGCTGCTCTGTTCCAATTAGATAGTGCTTTGATTGAGTTTAACATGTAGCTAAAGAATTTAGCATACCTATTCAGATTACAGGATTGTAATCATCGAGCGGCCATCTTTGAAATTTATCTGTATCAAGCAAAGAAAATTGGAATGAAACTGTTTGATTTAAACTTCATTGAACTGCATCTTAGGACAACACAATTTTAATTTCTAATGTCAGTTGAATTACAACCGTCGTCACACTACAACACTAAATGTCACGATTGTGCATCGTCTTTGTAGTCTTTTTGCTGTTTTTTTTATACAGTATGCTCATTGAGAGCAGGTTGGTAAATAAACCAGAAATAAATTAAAAAAAATAGAATATAAAATAAGATAAATAAACAGTGAAATAACCAAGCATCGCATGATCATTTACAAAGAAATTAAGTTTTTATCTATTGACTTGATGACTTGATGAAACTGGTTAGTAAAACATAGTTTACGTTGGTGGTTGAATGATATTTCGTTCAACTGTGTGGTTTATTCTTCGCAATCGGTTTGGAACACAGTAGAAGCTTGTTTACTATCAATAGATATATTGTGTCAATACAGATGATCTAATATTTAGAAATGTAAATATTATTTGGAAATGAAATTATTTCTTATTCTTTTCATTTCCATTCTTCATGTTATCTTCAAGTTTAGTAGACATTAACTATGTACATTTACGAAGAAATGTGGATCTTCGGTTATTAGAGGTTTTATAAAGAATTATTTTGATGATTTGAGAACTTAAAAGCTTTACAAGAATAAATTAAACAAATATAAGAAAAAAATAAAAACAAAGAATGGAACATCGAATTCATTTTACTTTATTTATTTATTCATTTTGTTTAATGAAATTTTACAAACAATGAATTCAGGGTGTAATCTGATTACAAATTTACAAACAAAAATTCTAATAGTTATTGTGTAATTTGATGAAAATTGAAATTCCATTTTATTATTAGATGCCTCTGACCACCGGAAGACTAGCAGTTAATGGCTCTGTGGCATACGTTGCTCAGCAAGCTTGGATATTCAACGCTTCTCTTAAAGATAATGTTTTATTCGGCAGAGACTACCGTTCGCAGAGGTGTGTAACGACTAGCATATGCATTTATATATTTTACTTGATTAGGAATATGTAATTGATTTATTTAATGAATTGCAGCTACATGTATTTATGTTTGTGAATAGGTACTTTGACTACCTCTTCTTGTTAGCATTATGCATATGTTTCTGTGCGTTTGAGAGTCAGCATTGATCTTGTTCATATATTATGCATTTTATTTTACCATGCATACTTTGTATGTTCGTGCGGATGTTCGATGACTGAATCGCTGCATGTCTAGCTCTGGCCACTAGTTACTCTTTCCAGAGCTTATTCTTAGTCTCAATGTGGTGTGTATGTTGTGCTTTGACGTGACTTAAGCGAAACTTACAATAAGTGGTAGCCGCATAGTCTTACTTATTGCTTATGCATATACATGTAAAAGAAATCTGTAAAGAAAATCTCTTATTAAAAGGGTTAAATTGATAATAAGTACCCTGGCTTAATGTCTGTTATACCGTCCATCTATAGATATCTAGAGGTTGTCTCGGCATGTGGTTTAGAGCCAGATTTGCAGCTACTTCCTGATGGAGACGAAACCGAGGTACGAGACTTATATATTGGTTTAACGACATCATTAATGTTAAACTTAACTTATCACTAGTTCTTTATTATAAAATTAGTGTATTGTTTATGGATTTATGTATAGCTCACAATCAGAACGACTGTCTGTTCGGAAACGGTTTGAATAACTAAGACCAAAGTGTTAAAACGTATACGAAAGTATTGATTGATATCATAGTATATTTTCTTTCCATAGAAACATATCTAATTTAAATAATATATTGCCCGTCACATGATTCAAAATTCAGAGAAGGGCCAGAATTTGTTCAAAAGCTGACAACATATGTGAAACATCTCTTGCTGTGCATATGTGGCCATATTCTCTGCTTGGAAATAAAATTGCCTCGCTGTGTAAACCCGGATTAAATCTTTCCAGGCGCCATTGAACAATTATGAAGGTGCATGCATACAAATTTACGGTGCCGTCGCCATCAGCTTTAACAAAATTATGTTACCTTCTCCCTACTTGTTGGTGAATATATTTACCAGTAAAGGATTTTTCTTAGAGGAAAGAACTTCTTGAGATTTTTTTTCTGTAAGAAAACCAATCTGTGATAAGGAGAAATACTTCTTTGTCATCTCCCTTAGCGATGGGTCACACACCTTGGTGATACCTTTATATTAATTTTTGGCATGGTTCTTGTATCCATTATTTGGCTGGAAAAGACTGCTTAAAATACACAAAAAACATTGGCTGAATTACAGATCGGAGAGAGAGGGGCTAACCTGAGTGGCGGACAGAAACAGCGTGTGAATCTAGCACGTGCCGTTTACAGTGACAGCGACATTTACATATTGGATGACCCTCTGTCAGCCGTTGATGTGAGGGTGGGCAGACAAATCTTCCATGCGTGTATCAGAACGTTACTAAAGGAGAAAACAGTATTGCTCGTCACACATCAGTTACAGGTAAGCAACAGATGAACTCTTGATAAGCTTTTATAAGCTGGGATGGGTGTAGTTGCGGTGAAGTCAGGTAAATGATAATTCTTGGATGATTTATTTCATTTGTCCATAAATCTTGTGGTCATTTTGTCAGATCTGGTTGTATGTTTCAATTACATGTATATACTATTAGAGCCTCTGTAAAAATCCGTATTATTTTGAAAGAAAGTATGTACTTGCATCCAATTTGCAAACGGGATAATGACTTCATTACACGTGGTTTACGTACTTAGGTTTTAGACCAGTAAATGTTAAATATGTATCGCGAAACACTAGCAAGGAACGTGTTCTGCCTTTGCCAGTGAAGACCCTGATCAGACGCCGCACAATGCACTGTTTGTATATGTCCCCCCAAACGGGGTTCCCGTCTAAAAAGGATTAAAGGAAGTTAGGGACGGAGAAGTTTTAATTGACGATATTTGACTATTTTCCGATTCGCTTGTACTCCAGCGTTTTAAAACTGACATAATTACATTATCAAAAGTGCAATTCGTATAAGTGTTCATTGTCTGTTCTACAGTACCTTAAGCACTGCGACGAGGTGATTGTGGTTGAAGACGGACGGTTAGCCGAACAGGGGACACATTCGGAGCTTCTCTCAAGGGACGGAATTTATACAGAAATGATTCGTATATTTGACGAGACGAGCATGAAGCCAATTAAAAAGCAGAGTAAATTATTTTGATTGCCTTTTGTCAAAGATTTGAAGTACAAACTTGTTGCATACTAGTCACTATATATCTACTAAAAGTAACAAAGACTGCTTATAGAATAATAGAATTTCAATACTGCTTATTATTCCTTGCCTAGGCAGTTAATGGATTAGATTCTACAGAGATTCAATGTGTAAATTGTTATCATTTTCTGTGTATGAAATTGTCTCTATTTTGTTCTCCATTAAGAGTGTAAGTTTATTCAGCTAAGTTTTTATGAAATTGTAAATAAGCTGTGGCGAAATTTCTGCTCAGAATGACTTCACAATTCTTAAAAAAATGAAATAAAATAAATGCATTAGATAAATTTGCAAAAGTGTATAATCAAGATGACCCCTACTCGCTACCCTGGATGTTCCTTAGCTTAACCTTGATCGGCAGCCTAATAGTTGGCATCACGGTTTTGTAAAAGGCGTTCAAATGATCATGCAGTCTGCTTTTTTGGATAACATACAGAAAAGGCTTAAACTGAATTAAAATAATCTGTGTTATTTTGCTGTAGGGGATTAGTACATTTGGAGTGGTACTCTACTGTAACCACTGTAGCTTGGCGTTTATTGGACTTGACTTTTAATTGCATACACCTGGTAATATTATATACATGCATACCTAATTTGTTACATATTTTGTCGGGCATTACAGATATGATGGAAGTTTGATATCCTTCAATGGTTTTACTTAGTATATTTACATGCATAAAGACAACTGTACATTTCGTTTCAGATGGAACAGGTAAACTTATGGGAGACGCCGACCAAGGATCGTCGGATGCAAAGAAGGAGACAAAGAAAACGACTGGACCAAAGAGCATTCTTTCAAATGGAACACCTAGAATGCAAAAGAAAAGGAAGGGTATGATTTTAATCTACATATGTCTGTCATCGATTTTTACGGGGACTTTATCATAAACGCCGTGTCTTGAGTAGAACTCGTGGAACTCGCAAAAAGAAATGAGCCTCAAATCAACCTAGAAATTCTTGCACTCTGCCCACTTATTGGCAAAATTTAGGTTTTGCAAAAGAGAACAGGGAATACTCTAATCAAAATTAGCATACGCGTAATCTTCACGATTCGCACATGCCATAATGCCATGATGTGCACAATGATGTTTTACAATCCTTGAATTGAAGCACAGGGGTTAAGCCCCTGAGGTATTTTATAATGTTATGTCGTTTGGCTGTTGGTATTGAGATCTGGTCTAGGTTTTGAAAAATTCGAGCATAACAATATGCAGGTGTATGTCGAACTCTTGTCAAAGTGACAAAATTTTGATACGCATCTGCGTATTTGCGTACAGCCAGCTACGCCCTTGTTTCACATGGCATTTCTAGTTTGTTTTAACGTTTGCAGCAAGTGAACGCGACACAGACGTGTTTCAGGAGAGGGGCATTGAGTCTTGTTCGAATACTTGTCCTATTTATCGCTTGACAAAAACATAACAATTTAGGAATAGGTGAATTTGTATTTTGGTGTTAAGGAATCTTGGCCTTCAGGGACATTTGAACAAGCTGCAGTTTGACAACACGTTTCAAAAGTGACTTTAAAGGAGACCATAGTAAGTGCCTGCCTTTACATCTATCAGTATGGGTAAAGGAAAACAGCAATTATACGTTGTTGGATTAAGTACATTAGCTGCTACAGCTTCGTTTTCGAATTCACTTGCTTTATGCTATGTAACGAACTTCAAGCACAGTGGTCAGCTCAGTCATGGCTGTAATCTATTCTTCCCTTTTCATTTGTCTGACGATGAGTGCGCCCGCACACTTAATGACGGTATCCTCTTAAATCTGTTACAGAAGGTTGGCGCCTGGGCGCCATTGTCTTTGTTCATGGTCCAACCCGTGGTTTCCTTGTTCTTTGGCTTCGGATCTATTTGCGTCCTTTACTTTGTTTCACAGTTTTCTGAAGAGTTTATATGTATTACTCTACATGTCCCACTAATGAGGTCTTTACGTACACTGAACCTTAAGGGTAGAGTCCGGTAACTTCGGACAGGGGGTAAATTTGGACATACCATTGCAAACAGTGAAAATCCAGATGAGACGGCTCATTATGAGCCGTCTCATCAGGATTTTTACTGTTTGGCCAGTTATGTTTGTTTTAATTCAAAACAGCTGACATATAAAGGAAACACTGTCACTGTTCGAATTTACCCGCTGTCCGAAGTACCCCGACTCTCCCTTACTTGATCTTGGGGCTGCACCAAGGGTAAGGGGTAAGTTTGGACAAAGCATGCATAAAACCAGTGTTCGCCCCGTGAAGTTTCTGCTACTGTCTGTTTCAAGACAGAATATTCGGATGCGGATTCTGTTTGTTGTAACTCTTGCATTGGCTGTTAACCCCAAGTAGGCTTTCTCGCGCTCTCCCTATCAATCTCCCTTCTACTGGTCGTTCCAAGGCGGTTTCTCTATTCGGATTCTTCTTTGGCAGATATCAAAACATGCTATAATTCCGACATTTCGATTGTTTTTTCTCCTTTTCTTCTTGCAATATCTTCGACGGGCTGAGCATAGGTGTCTTCCTTTGTATTTCATATTGGAAATCAGTCCCAAATTTGTATCATATGTCTCCCTCTGTACGCATGTCTTGAAAGAAGATAATCTAATAAACATTATTTTCAGGTAAACTTGTTCTATCAGAGGAAGCTTCTATCGGGGACATCAGCTTTGACACATATCATTCATATATACGGGCTGCTGGTGGTTGGTTTGTGGCTTTTATTGTCATTTTCATGTACTGTGTAGCCGCTGGATCATTGGTGTTTAGTGACTGGTGGCTGAGTGAATGGATTAACACGCTATCTGTGGTATGATGTTTTCTTAACAGACATCATTACATCTGTACTGAATGACGACAGACGTTGCTACAGTCATTAATGAACATATCTGTAAACACACCAGTTCTATGTTTTACATGTTTTAAAAGTTGTTTTATGGCTAGTTTGCCTTCTTATGTGATCTGTTATAATAATTTTTGACGATATGTGTCTCAGAAAGAGAAATATTCACAAGGATGGTCAGTTTAATGAGAGAAGGTTTCTACCGTCGTCTGCGAGAATTTCCACTAATGTTCCATTCTATATAGTTTTTTTTTTCTTTTTTGCAGAACGCCTTATTTCTGTATTGACTTCTTACTTAATAAGTTATAATAACATTTTATTATACATTGATCTCAAAAAAGTGGAGAATTCTATAAAACGGTCGCCTTGATGGGAGAATGTTTCTACCGTCATATATGGGCAATCCACTGATATGCCAAATTTTATACATATTGTTTTACTTAGCGCCTTGTTGCTAAATTGCAATCTTAATTAAAAACAAATATTTTCGATCACAGAGCATATTATCATATTTCTAGTAAACACCATTTATGGAAAGATAATTAAATACTAGGTTTTATATTTAAGGCAGATACAAAACAATTTAAAGGACTAGTAGCTACTAAAGCTATACATGAATTACGATCAGTGAGGAGTCATTATGAAGTCTTTTACACAAAGCATAGAAAACGAATTCTTATCCACAGCCCCGCCTACCGATACAAAAATTAAAGTATATGGCTGTGCACATGGTCTTTGTACCAGTTTTATCATGGAGATGTTTTTCAGCCTCGTAGGTGAACATCTTCAGCCTATGAAAAGGCCTCCTCTCTAAGAAAAGAACCTCCGTCCTCTGCTGGTAAATATGCTTGTTTTGGTGATGCCTTCTATGAAAAAGGCAGGCAAGTATTCAACGTCATTCTTAAATCAAACCTTTTATATATCCAACAGTAATGATATGCATTTTCTTTGAACTTACAGGCTAAAACTCAAAGCCCAGTCAACGCGCCAAACAGCTCTGAATGGGTTTCAAACCTATCAAATACGTCGATTGAGATGTCTACTGTGATAGCCCCGAATTTCATTACAGCAGATATTGTGGATACAACTTCAGATTTGACCGCGACCCTTCTGAATGTTACTGGCGATATCGGTACAGCATCCCAAGATTCATGGCTAGCTACTATCACGCAAGATACATATCTTCTTGTTTATGCCGTGTCGCTAGCTGCAATCATTATCCTCCAACTTGTGAAAGGATTTGCTGGTGCCAAGGTATTGGAAAAAGTCTACGGTATATATGAGCCGCGACACAAAACCAACAAAGTGGCATGTGGCCCCGACAAAGACTTAGTTCAGCCTTGGCATCCACCCAGTCTTCTCAGACTCTTCACTATGCGCTTAAAGAGTAGCTAAGTGTCAAATTTTGCTCCGTGCGGACAGCAAAGACTCTGATTAGCCTGGACGGATGCCCAGGCTGATCTGAGTCTTGGCTTGGTGCGCATGCCACTTTGTCGGTTTTGTCGAGTTGCGGGTCATATTGGTATAGACATAAGGAAATCGGTTGTATCAAAGTTTAAGAGATGAAATTGTTCTTGTTTTCTATACACAAAATTTCACAGTTATTCCTATTGTAGTATTGGAAGAAAATAAATGTAAGAGAAAATAAGCATTAACCAATACAGTTCAAACGTAGTTATTGAGATATTGTATTAAAAAAATCTCATGCTAAATAATGAAATGTGACCAAAAGCTTGCGATATTAAATATTTTCGTACTGTAATTTAAAATTTATAACTTTAGATAGCTCATCAACTAACATGTTTTATACTTTGATAATACAATGCACGCTGGTTGAGGTGCAGTTCCATTCTCATCTGGAAATCATAACTTCAATCATCTGCAAATGCACAATATAATATAACAGAATCATCCGACACATAGGTAAAGCATATTTGTGAATAATGTTTGCTTTGAAGTAAGACAAAACTCATGAAAGTGGCCAATCGAAATTTCGATTTCGGCTTTTTTGGGGGAAATTTTGGTGTTTGAGAACCCCGTCACTTTTACTTTGACATGGAGTAAAATTTTGTACATGTAAATTTACATACATATGAGTCGAATAACATTATTATGAGCCGCGACACGAGAAAACCAACAATGTGGTTGTGCGCCCAGCGCAGACTCAGATCAGCCTGGGCATTCGCCCAGTTTGATCAGAGTCTTCACTGTCCGCATGGAGCTAGCTTAGACCCATAGCTATCCTATAAGCGCTTAGCAAAGAGTCTGATCTGACTGGGCGGCTGCCCAGGCTGATCTGAGTCTGCGCACAGCCGCATTGTTGGTTTCTCGTGTCGCGGCTCAATTATTAATTTCCACATGGGAAGGTAATTGCGCGTTCGTTAAGCCAGATAACGGCGCTATTAAACCCTCGTTCGACGTACTGCATATTCTCTGTTTACACAATTTGTTGAAAGCCAGATGTTTTCATGTGTGTGTGTGTGTGTGTGTGTGTGTGTGTGTGTGTGTGTGTGTGTGTGTGTGTGTGTGTGTGTGTTTAAAAGCTGTCTGATCCTCAAGCGTATCCGAGCTACACATACTCAGACTGTAATATTAACTTGCAGCACGACTAGGGTTTACAGATCATTTAGATATTATCATTAGATATGACATGCAAACTGGAATGTCCTGACGAGACTGCACATTTACGCAAGCTGGTCAGGACATACATGTATGGCAAAAACTAACGTTTTCAATCGGTTATCATCTCTTCCCTCTTTTAAATAGGCTTCCATCGTCGCGTCGAACAGGATTCATGCGACCGCCGTAGATAAAGTAATGAAAGCTCCTATGAGTTTCTTTGACTCCAATCCAACAGGTAGAATACTCAACAGGTTCTCAAAGGATCTCGACGAGGGTACGTACATGTATATGTATGATTATCTGTGGATATGTGAAAGAATGGAGGTGTATTGTTCTTTAACATGACATTTATAGCTTTCATCTGCATGGATATGAGCCGCGACACGAGAAAACCAACAATGTGGTTGTGCGCCCAGTGCAGACTCAGATCAGCCTGGGCATCCACCCTGGCTGATCAGACTCTTCGCTAAGCGCTTAAAGGGTAGCTAAGGGTCCATGCTACCTTCATGTGGACAGCGAAGACTCTGATCAGACTGGGCGGATGCCCAGGCTGATCTGAGTCTGCGCTGGGTGCACAACCACATTGTTGGTTTTCTCGTGTCGTGGCTCATATATAGTTTTGAGTGACCACAGATATGAGAACTCTATAAATGGTTTTCAACATTTATATGTGTATTATGTATGAATATAATTTTAATCATTCCAACTATATAATATTTCAACTCAGCATTTTGATGACTGATTGCTACTTTGATCTTAAGATTTGTGCGCAAAAATAGTTCTTGACTCTTGTAATATATTTGGAAAATATATTCCCGACACTGTTCTGCAAACTGTCTATCAAAAGTTTGTAACGAAGCTGCCTTATCTGATTTTGATAATATTGTTTTCTCAGAAATTACTATATTTAATGAAAAAGAAATGAAGACCTTGATATGAAACCCCGTTCGGTGGCGTTCGATCAGCCACAGCCCTTTTGCACGGATTGTAAGGCGTTATTAGGGTAATACATGTATATTCTATTGCAGGAGATGTGTTTATTCCTCAGATGACCAACGGTTTACTACAAATTCTTACACTAGTCGTACTGTCTACCGTGATGTCGGCTTTTGTCACACCCTGGATTCTGATTGCCGTTGTACCAGTTGTTATTGTATTCTATCTCATGAAGAGAATCTCTAATGTATCAATACGACAGTTGAAGAGGCTGGAGAATATTGCGAGATCTCCTTTATTGAGTCACGTGAACGCTACGTCACAGGGACTGCCCACTATTGTAGCCTATGGTCAGCAAGACAGATTCTTTGAAACGTATGAAACAATCTTTAACCTTTCAAGCGCCAAAAATTTACGTCTGCAAAAATTTCAAAACATGTTTCATCCAAGCTATATCAAATTGAACATTCAAAAACTAGAAGGCGAACAGTGTAGATCTAGATGAGGTGGCTCATCATGAGCCACCTCGTCAGGATCTGCACTGTTTGCAAATTCTGCCATTTTCATCACTGGCGCTTTAAGTGTTAAACTGGTTACTGCATAAAAACGTTTTGAAGGATATTACGAGACGAATGGATTTTCATTTACGCAACAGAATACTTAAAAAAGAACGGTCGATTGTGTGTGAAAGATCGGTAGGACCGATTTTTAAGAAACTCATACTAAATCTACTGTAGAGTACAATGATATGGAAGAAAAAGTCTAGCTGAAAATTACACGCCAAGACCAACATAAAATGCGTTTCGTTATTAGTATAACAGATTAGTTATAAATGCTCTGTACTATCAAAACAAGATTGCCAAGTTGCTCGCCAGTGCTAACTGCTTAACGTTGTACCATGATAAAGGAAGAAAACTTTCCATAATGTTTTAAAACCGTATTTGTACATGTGCATTACTCAAAACGTGTGTTATTATGATTGTGGCAGAAAGTTTGTTTGTTGTTAATCGGGTCAATATTTAGATTCTGTATTTCGTTCTAGCTGTACAGGTTTCGGCGACGTTGCGGCCGTAACAATATTTCTGTTTGATACGAGTATGAGATGGATTGGTTTGCGGCTTGACCTGATGGCAGGTATGATGACTGTTGGTACTACGCTGGTTCTCGTCCTCACTAAAGGTCTCATATCACCTGCTTCTGGGGGTCTTGTGTTGGGCCTTTGTGGGAAGGTAGGAACATCGAATGATTTCATATGATTTTACTGTGCAAGTTAAATGTTAAAATATCAGCAAAGTCAAGAAATTAGCATGCACTTTCATAGACATTTGCAAGAAGCGGAGGACAAAAAAGCGAAACTAATTATGATAGTGTTTACAGGAGACAATCCGTATAATGTTTTGAGTTCAAAGTGACGGACCAGCCGATTACGAATATTCACTATGTTAAATGATATTCTTATATATTTCTGTGGAGTAGCCATCGCAAATTGCGAATATAGTCTCAGAAACTTTTCTCTCGGAACAGAGAAGCATAGTACTGTACTAATAGGTTTCCTGGCTGAACGCTGTTCCTTTTTTATCTATTTAGAAACGATGACACAATGCAATAAATTAAATTATCTGAGAAAATACTTGTCAAACAGAGTTTCAGTATTGACTACACCGAATTACATTAAGCATTTCCATACCAACGCTGTATTCCATTGCAAATAGTCTTTTTACCATGGCAACCAGGCTGTTTATAACTGTTGCTCTAACATGCCCAATAAAGTTACAAAGCAGATGTTAAATCGGAACATCAAAGCTAGTATTTCGATACCAGTTCATTGTCAGTTCTAATTTGGCAGGGGAAATATGTACAGAGCTTTGAGGTGCTGTGATTTTTTTCTTCTAATGGCATAAGGGTTTTTTCTAATTTTATTTCAATAAGCCTAATAGACCATTTGAAATGTATTTATGTAAACATATTGTCAAAATTATGAAATTAAGGTCAAACAAAAGAAGTCTGTTCATCTGTTAAACATCGAAACAATATCCCGTTTTAAATTCTAAATATTGGACAGATAGGTCTGAGCAAACAGTGCAGACCAGGGCCCGAGGTTATTACACTTATTTCATGCTCAACTCAGCTGAGCATGCAATTTTCTCTGCTGCTAATTATGAAAATGCCAACTAATGTTGGCATTTTCATATTCATAAGCACAGAAAATTTCATACTCAGCCTAACTGAGCTAGAAAACAACTGTACTTCTCAGTAATTTACTGTTTATTAGCAGGTAAAATTTCAGGCTCAGCTTTATAACCTTGGGGCCAGGATGAGACTACTCCTAAATCTGGTCGTGGTCTGCACTGTCGCCATTTCAGTTGCACTTTAGACGCGGTACTGCAATGAAACTCCAAACTGTACAATTTCAGAACAATTTCAGTATTTGTTTTATGTGTCTCATTTTTATTGGTATACTCACAGTATGTCGTAAATCTACTCACCTTATACGTCATTTTCAGACTGTGAGTATAGTACAGTTTCTGGTACGACTAATGAATGAAACAGAAGCAAGGTTTACATCAGTAGAGCGTCTACACGAGTATGAAGCGGTAAGACATACACTTAGACAAACTAAAAACAGTCGTAAATATTTCTTACTTGTCAAAGTGGTCATGATAGCTTGAATTGTTTCGTTTTCTTTCTTTCTTTAATCTAAACTCAAATTTCAAAAAAAGTGTTGATATCAGCGAAAACTTGCAAAAAAAGATATGATTATTTATTTATACATATATTATTATTTTATGTACACATTTATAGTACACATAACTTATTTTATATGGAAAATGGGATAATTTACGGTGATTACCTCTTATCTGTCCGCAGATTTAATAGTGACAGAGCCCTCGTTGAAATGCAATGTCAATGTAATAACGTCTACATTGTAAACGAAATCTCAATGCCTGGTTCGGCTTATACGTGCACAAAGAAAATTCTGTATGTTTTGGACTCCAAATAAGTTAGCCTTTCGTCGTCAAGATGCTTTCACCTATCCTTTCTCGCTTACACTGTTTGAATTCTTGGATACGTAACAAGATGTACGAGAGGTTATGGGTAATGTTGAGCCTTACCTAAAACTATGAAATTACGCTTCCATGTTCTAATTATACTTTCATCAGCATCTGCTCATTTAAGGACCTGGTAACAGAGCCCCAGCATGCACACAAGATGGCACCACTTGAGTGGCCGAGTCAGGGCGGAGTAGTATTCAGAGATGTCGTGATGCGGTATCGACCTGATATGGATCCTGTATTAAGGAATGTGTCGTTTGATATACTTCCACAAGAAAAAGTTGGAGTCATAGGCAGAACAGGAGCTGGTAAGAGATTTAAGATAATGTACTAAATTGTTTAAGAATTTTTGGAGTTTTTGGTAATCATCAGATATCATCTCCTTCGGGCTACATTGAACCGTTGCGTATAAAAGCGTATGTAATTGAATAGTCTTGCCAGAGTGTAATTACCAAGAACATGAAATCTAATATAGTCACAATTTTCACAAACGTCACATGTACGTACAGACTTGGTATGGAGGTTTACTAGATATCTTGCAGTTTATGTTATTATCAGGAAAACAATGTGAAAACGATAAAGAAAACTTCAGATAGTCTTGAATTTAAATGGCTGAGCAGAATATTACTTATTTCCTAGGTAAATCATCATTAGCTGCTGTTCTGTTCCGCCTGGTGGAGTTGTCGAGTGGTCATATCTACATTGACGGTGAAGATATCTCCCAGCTTCATTTAAATGTTATCAGGTCAAAGGTCTCTACCATTCCACAAGATCCAGTATTGTTTGCAGGAACTATGAGGTAATTCAAGGTGTTTAGGGACACTGCCAAATTATACCACTACTTTTGCCTACTTGGGTCTATTTTTTTTTAATTCTTGATATAATTAACAGCTTTGTACTATTTTTGGAAGCTCTTTTAGCTCCACCGGTTGGACTATAAAGAGCATAGTAAGTCATTGCGCCGACCTCATCAGATTCATTAAGTGCTGATATTTATTGATGCATGCAACGCCACTTTATGAACTGCGCAGTCCAAAAGATCAATTCGATAATCACTTGAAACAAAGGAGATCTTGAAAGATGGCTCATTCGTGCGCCTCATTTGGATTTAAACTGCATGAAATTCTGTTTGTACCTTTTGAACAAAAAATCCGCATTTTCTTGCTAAAAATTTGTCATTTCTGAAAAAGCCATCTCTACATATTAATTTTGGAAGAGCATGGTCTTAAAAACGACCATCAAGCTCCAGTATTTTTTCTCTTTATGTGTTTTATGTCTATTCATGACCAGCCATGTTCTAAGTTAGTCAACGGTGAAGCTACTTTGGTTTACATTTTCTTGTTAATAGTATTGTTCTGTATTTATTACATGATTCAGCTTCATGTACACTGGAACGTCTAAACATCGGGGCTATAATGTTAGCGCACTTATTAGCAATACAGTTTGTTGACCGTTTATTGCCTTTCTTTGTTGATTTATAACTCCGTGTATTTTTAAATTATTGGTACAATATCTGATATATTTGTATCAAACAGCTAGTTGTTTGATTGAAAGTCGTATGTCTTGCACATTTTTATGTAATTATAATTCAAGGTACAATGTGGATCCATTCTCGAGTTACACAGACAACGAAATATGGGACGCACTTGAAAAAGTGCATATGAAAGATAAGGTGGTCAAAGCATGAAAGTTACACTCGGATATACCTCATCCTGTATGCGTGTTGCCCATGTAGATTGAAGAAATTACATAGAACTGTCTTGCGCTTTTGCTCATATGTCAAACTATAATTTCAGAATAGTTTCGAAATACCGAAATTATATTTAGCGGAAATTTTGCTTCCCAGTGATACATTTTAGGTAAACAACTGCTTATAACTTTAATTAGTCAATGAACCAGAAATAAGATCCAAGTGCTAACGTGCAACGCGAAATGGCACTCTAAACTTAAGGATGTTTAAGATAATTAGAACCATAAGTTTAGTGAAATTGTAGACTCGTAAGAATAGTTCATGTTATGAAGGAAGATGACGTCGTAAATAAATGAAAAAAAAAAAAAAAAAAGTTTGTGCTCAACGACCAACATTTTTAATGCCTATCAGACATACAATAGCATGCTGCTTATGTCTTGGATTTTGCAAAGAAAGCTGTCTTAAAACTGCCAACAGAAGACTTTCTATCGTTTATTGTTATATGTTTTCGGAGTAATATCACAGAAATAGTTCATGGGCTAAATTTAGTTACGTTGTAACAGTTACTAAGTTGATTCTCCCGATTTTTAATAAACAACTTTTCTACTGATGCGCTGTTTGAAAGGTATTTGTGTTTCTGCTAGTTTTGAAAAGAGGAGCACTTTGCGTGACTCCCTGTTTGCTGCCACCCTTCCAAATATATATACTCTTAGTGGATTGTTTTCCTTTAAATGTTGACCCCCATAAAGAAAGGGCAAAACTACAGATGGCAGAACGACTTTCCCAAGAAAATTCCTTCTATTACCTGTCCATCCTACGGTAACAATGCCTAAACTGTTAACATATCCATGTATTGTTCCCCGCTTACATGTCTAATCAGCAGACGTATTTAACAGAAAGGAGCATCAGGGACCATTGTAAGGCATTTCTGTTAAACGGTCTCTTTCAATCTCTAACGAAGTGTTTGTTTCAACCGCTCTTCCTTTGTTTTTTACTTTACATCATAGCCCTTTCATGCTGTATTGAAAGCTCAAAATTAAAATATGAGCTGTTGAATCTGTGGATTAGCCACACTATCTTTCACAACCACGAACTTTCGATACTCGGGCACTACTATGAGCCGCAACAGAAAACCAACCAGAAAACCAACAAAGTGGTTGTGCGGACAGCGCAGGCTCTTATAAGCCTGGGCATCTACTCAGTCTGATCAGAGACTTCGTTTTACGCCTTAAGGGTAGCTAAGGGTCTAAGCTACCTCCCTTCGAACAGCGAAGACTCTGATCTGACTAGGCGGATGCCCAGGCTGATCTGAGTCTGCGCTGTCCGCACAACCACTTTGTTGGTTTTCTCGTGTCAGATATTATTATGTTTTCATTTCTTGCATTGTTTGTTGCATTGTTTAAGCGATATGTCTGAAAGTAAACGTTTTATATAGCATTTTGCAACTTTTGAAGTTTATCATTCTTGTACGAGATATCTGCAAACATTGCCATACATTCTTTTACATATTTACCCATTTGCATATTTAAAAAAAAGGATTTTTACTCTTTATATATATATACACTTGAAGAGTCAAGCTACAGAACAGATTACATTTCGCTTTATGCTAAGCTAGTATTGCCTTGATGACTAATTTTAATCTGAACTAATCTCATACATTTGTAACCGATATACATTTTATATATCTCAAATATACTTTAACAAGAAACATGTGTACGGTTTTAAGAAAATTAAATTAAAATATCTAATTCATTAATGCATTTCAGATTTTAGCATTTGAAGAAGGACTAGAAGCAATTATAGAAGAGAACGGAGAAAATTTCTCTGTTGGCGAACGGCAATTAATTTGTCTTTCTCGAGCGGTACTTCGCAGTAGTAAGGTAGGACAGATAAGTTCCTAAATCACATCACAAGGAGGCCTTTCTTCTGGCAAATACAATTTTCTGTATCAGTACCTGACAAATGACATATACATGTATCTGTCTACAAGTCTAAAGGCCTTCATGATCAGTTAGAAGTCAAGATTGTCGTTTGTAATCGTAAGAGTATTTTCTGCCTAGTAAATAATATAGAACGGGTTGTTTTCGTCTGTTTAGTATATGCCCTTTAACCAGTTTTTGGGATAAATTGTCATCAAACTATTCAAAATAACTACGGGTGATACGACAAACTTTTTTTCTGTAACAATGTGTCACCACATAATTATAGTTTCCAGCCAAACTGTAGAGTTTATGCCACACAACGCATATTCTATTATTTATGGACAAAATAATAAATATCATTATGTCCTACCTTTCTGTAACAATGAATGAATGAAATGAAATATAGTGACTGAGCCGCGACACAACAAACCAACAAAGTGGCATGGCATGGCACCCAGCGAAGACTCAGTTCAGCCTTGGCGTCCGCCCAGTCCGACCAGAGTCTTCGCTGTGCTCTTAAAGAGTAGCTAAGGGACTAAGCTACCTTCATGCCAACAGCGAAGACTCTGATCAAACTGGGCGGCTGCCCAGTCTGATCTGATCTTTGCTGGGTGCATATGCCACTTTGTTTGGTTTTGTCGTCTCCCGGCTAAGTTATACTTAATAATACAGTCTTCCTTGTGCAGCATGATGAACATGTTTCCATAGCCACAAACATTTGTTAATTCGAAACTAATAGCTAAAAAATTATTGGAAGGCAAAGTTCCAAAGACAACAACTATAAACAAATATATATATATTGTGACATTGTTATCAGTTTCGTCAGTGCAAATCTTATCTTTTCAATCGTAGACGGGGTTACATTGCACGCAGCCTTTCATTCTCACCTACCTATTGTCCTGATATGACTGAAATACTGTTAAAAAACCGTAAAATCCTAGAAAAACATTTTATTCAGCCGCTACCAGGCGTTGTTCATTAGTTCGCAAATGATCACTGTTTGTCGATGATTTACGATGTGTGGCGACACTAGCCGAGTTCTCTGTATTTGTCGTTGTGTGTCTAGAACCTTAATACCCTAAAAAGGGACAAAATAGCGTAACATTTGCCATGCTGGTATCTATATCTTTTCTTATCTTCTTTTTTTCTTTTCTCCACGGGGACTTAATATTTGTTTCTTTATTATGTAGTCAACACGATAGAGAAATGCAAGTTTGCATACAGACACTAATGTTCCCATTTGTGTCCAAGAAGCTTGTTTGTGCCCTCGTTAATTGCATTTCATAAATGATTGATATACAGACATATAGGGCGCGAATAGGGTTACATTGCGGTCGTCATTTCAAGGTAAAAGGTCTTACTTTTCTGTCTTCTTTTGAACTGATGATTATACTGTCGCTTTTACTCTTGAAGAGTGGTGATGTTGAGCCTAATCCTGGTCCTGATTTTTCCGATTCCTCTTCTTCATCTGCCTCTTCTTCTTTTTCTTCTTCGTCTTCTAATATCATCCTGCAGGAACACTTTTCTGTTGTGCATTATAATGTACAGAGTTTGTCAAACAAAGTCGATATACTCGAATCTGAATTAAGATGTTTCGACGTTGTGTGCCTATCTGAGACATGGTAAGACCAAAGAACAACTGATAATGATATCAATATGCATGGTTTTAACAAGCCTTATAGGAGGGACCGTCAAGGTGACAACCATGGTGGGATTTGTGTCTATGTAAAAGAAAATGTATATGCCAAACGCAGAGTTGATCTGGAGCTTCAAGACATAGAATGTTTATGGATTGAAGTATCTTCTAATCGAAACAAACTTCTTATCGGCACTTTCTATAGGCCACCTAACTCTCCTCATTCCACTTTGGAATCTATTGAAAATTCTATAGGCTTGGCTTATGATACTAATATTGATAATATTCTGATAACAGGTGATTTCAATTTCGATACTTTAAAACCGGCATCTAGTAGGAAGATCGAAACCTTATGCCAGCAGTTTAATCTACACAATTTAATAAACGAGCCCACCCATTTTACTGAGTCTTCTGCTTCTATTATAGATCTTATTTTGACTTCTAACAAACATGGTGTTATGCTAAGTGGAGTTGGTGAACCTTGTCTTGAACAAGCCGTGAGGTATCACTGTCCGATATTTTGTGTTTTGGATTTTAAGAAAGTAATAACTAAAGTATTTTCAAGACAGGTATGGCTTTACGATAGAGGTAATTATGATGAACTTCGTTAGGAAATTTCTGATTTTGACTGGCAGTCACTAAAACACCAAGATATTGACACTTATACGAAAAATGTAGCAGATTTTATTATCAACACGTCTAAGAAGCATATTCCAAATAAAACTGTACATGTAAGAACATCTGATCCTCCCTGGTTAAGCAGTAAAATAAAAAGAATGATGCGAAAAAGAAAAAGATTATATGACAAATATAAACGAACAAATAAAGACAATGATCATACTAATTACAAAACATATAGAAATAAAGTAACGAACGAGATAAGACAATCTAAAAAACTTATTAACGAAAAACTAGCAAATAAACTACTAAACAGTGACCTGCACCCCAAAGACTATTGGAAAACACTAAAACATTTCATTACCAAAGAACAATCTTTTTCGATACCACCACTTAAAGTTGACGGAATTATTGTTGAAGAGGATTTGGAAAAGGCAACCGCGCTAAATGACTATTTTACAGAACAGACAGTTTTGGATGACACACATGCATCTCTTCCTGCAACCCCAATTGCTGACTTTCCTTCCCTGAGCTCTATCGCCATTACCTCGGATGAAGTACAATCAACTCTCCAGTCATTAACTATTGGTAAAGCAGCTGGGCCAGACTCTATCAGCAACAGACTCTTAAAAGAACTAGCAATTCCGCTTTCCACACCATCATGTGACCTGTTTAATTTCTCCCTTCAGTCAGGCCAAGTCCCATCCACTTGGAAAGAAGCTAATATATCGCCTGTTCACAAGAAGGATGACCCTTCAGTTGTCTCGAATTATCGCCCTATTTCTCTTTTAAATACTGTTGGTAAAGTCATGGAAAAGATTGTACATAAGCACGTCTTCAACTTCTGTAGAGAGAATAGTATTATAACTGCATTACAATCAGGGTTTGTTCCAGGGGATTCCACTGTCAACCAACTAGTAGATCTATATAATACATTTTGTAAAGCGCTTGATGAGGGTAAAGAAGTGCTCGCTGTCTTTTGTGACATTAGTAAAGCTTTTGATAGAGTCTGGCACAGAGGTTTACTTTATAAACTAAGACGTATAGGTATTTCTGGTTCTCTTCTCTCTTGGTTTGCTGATTATCTTAAAGATAGAAAGCAGCGGGTTGTCCTACCGGGGGCGTCCTCAAACTGGTCTATTATAAATGCTGGAGTTCCTCAAGGCTCTATTCTCGGTCCTCTCCTTTTTCTTATCTACATAAATGACATTGTTGAGAATATAAACTCATCTATCAGGCTCTTTGCTGATGGCACTAGTCTCTATATAATAGTAGATGATCCAACGGATGCAGCTATTACTTTAAACTCTGATCTTCTAACAATCCATAGATGGGCAGCTAATTGGCTAGTCTCGTTTAATCCTTCTAAGTCAGAGTCACTTATATTTTCTAGAAAAGTAAATAAACCCTATCACCCGCCTATATTTATGAACTACCAACAAGTTAATGAAGTGTCTTCTCATAAACACCTAGGTCTTTACCTTTCTAACAACTGTTCTTGGCATGAACATATTGACTATATTAAAGTTAAAGCGTGGCAACGTATCAATACCATGAGGCGGCTAAAATTTGTCCTCGACCGCAAATCTTTACAAATAATTTACTTCTCTTTTATAAGGCCGCTGTTGGAATATGCTGATATTGTGTGGAACAACTGCACACAGTATGAGTCATATGAACTTGAAAAGATTCAGTACGAAGCTGCACGTATTGTTACGGGTGCGACAAGACTTGCTTCTATTAATTCACTTCTAACTGAAACAGGTTGGGAAACCCTATCTTCTAGGAGGAAAAACCATAAGCTTGTAATGTTTTACAAAATGCGAAACAACCTATGCCCTGCTTACTTATCTTCACTCGTTCCTGGAACTGTTGGATCATCTGTCAGCTATAACTTACGCAATGCAGGTGATATACAAACTGTCAATTCTAATACTCAGCTTTATTACTCTTCATTTTTACCTTCTGCTATTAGAGATTGGAATGACCTTCCTGGAGAAATTCAAAATGTAAATAGTATAGCTGCCTTCAAATATAACCTAAAACGAATGTCAAATATTATCTCACCCCCATTGTATTATTCATCTGGAAACCGTACTTGTCAGGTTTATCATACACGGTTAAGAACTAATTGTAGTTCCCTCAACCAGCATTTATTCTCTAAACATATCGTCCTAGACCCACACTGTGCGTGCGGTGAGGTAGAAGATTCTCGTCACTATCTGCTTGAATGCAACCTTTACCAAAATATTCGCAATGATATGCTAGCTGCTGTTTCAAGAATATGTTTACCTACATTGAACTCATTGTTGTATGGAAGTACCGCCGTCTCTATTAATGACAACATAATGGTTTTCAAAGCTGTTCAAACTTTTATACTCAAGTCCAAACGATTCCATCAATAAATAATATTACTATCTAAACCAAGCACTACTCTCATGATGTTGACTAAATTACCTTTTGCCTAAAAAATGTATTTTTTGTTGCCTACTGCAAATCTATACGTGTTTACTACATAAATATCATACGAGAATTTATGAAATGCTTCTCCTTTCCCCGTGGAGGCAACCATAGCTATCAAACATAATGTTTCTCTTTATAGTTTAGGTTTCCGTACTTATATTCCTTTTTATTCCTGTTCATACTCAATTTCTTGTCTTTGTCTTTTTTTTTCTTTCTTTCTTTTTCTTCTGTATAGTGTGAATGTATATAATTATCTGACTAATGTTATATGTAACTTCGGCTTATCATGGGTCTGAAATTTACAATGTAAATTATGGGAGACAGATTTAAAAAAGTCATTGTGACTTTCTTCTGAATCCCTTTTGTATGAATAGTTTATGTCCATGAAATGTATTTGTATGTATGTGAGAAATTTGTACAAATAAATAAAGTTTAAACTAAAACCGTAAAATCGCAAGTCATCCACCCATCCATCCATCCTTTAACTGTAATGCATGCCAATCAGCACTTGCAAAAGTTTCTCAATTTATAGTTTTGTTTGATTGTTCCCAGATATTGTTGCTAGACGAAGCCACAGCGAACATAGATACATCAACAGACGCCATGATACAAGACACCATTCGAGATTGTTTCTCTGAGTGCACCGTCATAACAATAGCTCATCGGCTAAACACTGTATTACATAGCGATAAAATTATTGTCATGGATGCAGGACAGGTAATTATTGTTATTCATATAGTCACTGGATTTTTTCATTCCAAATATATCACAGAGACGTTGATTCGCAGGCCATTGTGACGATGGTGTATACATTCAAGGCTCTGTGATATTTTTCCAAATCTCTTAGAAATCTGTCTGAGTGGCAGTTTCAATCAATTAGGCCATTTCTTGACTACTTCTAACTGCAACTCTGAAGAGTCATTTCTAGGTAACACTTTGACATAAATAAACTTTATATGGCGATATTTTCAATTTTGGCTGCCACTAACAGGTCATTTTGATTTTCTACAATGTAACATGTCCGTGCTAAGTATTGATTTTTGTTTATGCTTATCAGAATCAGCTAAATAACGTATAGATTCAAATGAGCCTATTACGGCCCACGTTGATTAAATATTAATACAATGTTTCAACCCAAGCTCAAGAGATGGTCATCACAAGCCTTTGGCTTTCGATCAAATCCTGGTATATTGTTTCTCTACCTTGTACTCAAAATTTGATGAATAAAATATGGTTTAACCCAACCCTAGCTTAGTCAACAGCCTTCCATCCATTCGTGAGAAGAATGCGTTTAGCAGTGCTCTGAATCAGTCTTAGTAATGTACGAGTACACATGCATCTACCTTATTTTTCAGGTAATGGAATGTGCATCTCCACAGGACTTGTTGTCCAATCCACAGTCTTTCTTCAACATGATGATAGCGTCACAATCTGTCAAGACACCTTCTCCTTAATGTGGATGAATACACCCAGAATAGAGACTAATGAAAACTGATATGTGGTTTCGTCTTTTATAAAGGGTGCCCACTGGGCATGCTACGTTGAATCACGTCATAATGTTGAATCAACAATGAATCAGTGTTGATTCAACATTATGGCGTGTGTCTACATGGAGAAAAGGAATTATTCCACTCATGTGCGATTCTTTTTAAATGAAAGACTTTTCTCTCCTCTGGGAGCGATTCTTTTCCATTAAAAGTAGACCCATTTTAGAAAGAGAAAGCATAGAGATTATCGATTTTTAGTGGACAGTCAAACTAGAAGTCGCAGAATGAAGCCCGTCCTCCCGACGCGATTTCCAATTTAATCTTGCTTGTACATTTCAAGGTAGTCGTGTTATTATGGAGCACTTAAAGTCTTAATCGGACGACACAGACATCTGGGTTGGTATTTGACCTAAATGTCTCCATATGTCAGTGTTCAATCTCCTTTTTTAAAATTATTATTCTTCTGATATTGTTAGGTAGTGATTACATGTAATATTTGATACTGACCATATTTATTATTATATGAAAACATTCACCAACTAATACAAATTCATGCAAAGTTGCCTAATTTGAATAAGTTTTTTTTGTTCCTAAATAATATATTGTCTGAGAAACAACCATTGTATAAAGTATACGTTATACCCTTTTCATTTAAGAAATGTTAAACATACGAAGGCATGACATGTTTTTATTCTGCATTTTATATCAATAATACAGTATGATATTATTTTTTAGAATATGCCTTATTAGTATGCGACTATAAATAGAAGATGACGTTGTGTGACGTCAATTTTGACGATGACATATGTTTATAATTTCAACAATATCAGTGAAATAGCCTATATTCTGAGCTTCTTGTGGAACAAACTACACTTTCATGTAAGTTGAGGCAGCAACACCTTAAAAAGGATGATGATGACTGCGATTTTACGTTCTTGTAAGAGTATTTCAGTCATGCCAGGACGATGGATGGGTTTACAAATTAAAATATTCCCACATACAGCGGAGCTCGAATGTGGTTAGAGGCATGATATGATCCTACCAAGCAGGCACATGACGTCAAATCAATGCGACGAAATGACGTCGCACTGACGGCAGCATGACATCATTTTGACGTCAGGTCCCAGCATGGTACAGTATGTGCAAACCAGGAAGACTCGATTATTTGCATTTGCATGTGGGTGGACTTTGGTTTTCACAATAGTGTAAATAATCTGATAATTACAACAAGGGATAAGGATATGCTTTCTACATTTAAATGAAATATTAGGTCGAAAGATGCTGTTTGTATTTATCACAAAGCAGTCAATGGAATAACAGAGTTGAGTGAGTGAGTGAGTGAGCGAACTCTTGTTTAACTTCTCACTTTTAAATATGTTATACGGAGATGGACCCTTGGTTTAAAGTTTAATCCGAAAGACCGGAGAAGCATGGGATTGATCTTGAAACCCCTGGATTGGTAGTCCAGAATGTTATCCACTTTACTACCGCCGCCTCGCTATAACAGAATTGAAATGGAACAATTAACATATTTAAAATGAAAAGAGTCATGATGGCCGACATCGTTCTAAGACACTCTGTGATCATTTCATTTTCAAGAGTGTGCGACCGATACATTAGAAAGGCCTTTTTGGCATGGGCGTCCAGATCGTATAACTTTTTATGGCTGTTTTAATTACATGAAACTGGATAAATTCCGACTTATTTTACCTTAAATCATAAACTTAGGGAAAATGGTCTTCTTCCTTTCAGCAATGTACAACTTGTAGTCGGAAAATACCCGGACTTTTTCCTTTTCCCAAAATAACGTTAAATGAATATGTATTTTTTCTTGTTCAAAAATTCTTTTTATTCTTTTTCCAAGTATTCCCCGCCTACGTCTATACATTTTTGCCATCTGCGTGGGAGCTTTTGTATTCCCTCTGCAAACCATGAAGCAGACCTATTGCTAGGGTACCGAATTACAGCTAAAATAAAAGCCGCACTTGTCTCATATTTGTTTCCAGTGAGCATTGTTTCAAGTCTGGAAACAAATACGTCGCTGGAGGCAAGGTCTGGACTGTTTGTAGGGTGCGACAACAATTGCTACTTGAAGGATTTGATAAGTTTTGTTGTAGATGATGGAGTGTGAGAGGGGGCATCGTCTTGCGAAAGAAGGACCTTTAACCCTTAATGCGCCAAAAAGCAGACGACAAAATTTACTTCTGCAGAATTTCAAAAAAGTCTCGTCCAAGCGATATCACATTGAGATTTCGAACACTAGAACACCCCATGTTGGGCGCCATTTGTCACGGACTCTTAAAAATCTCACGCCCGGGCCGAGGATCGAACCCGGGACCTTTCGATCTAAAGTCGAGCACTCTACCACGTCGCTATAAAAGCCGGCTTGTACCGCAAGGCAGTACAAGTGTTTATATACCTAATTACCTACACCCTGTGACATTGATTCAGATGAGGTGGCTCATTATGAGCCACCTCATCTGGATCTACACTGTTTGCCAATTCAGCAATTTTAATTTTGGCGCTTTAAGGGTTAATTATACATCTCTCTTCCTCCAGCTTAGTGTCCATGGTAGCCCTTACACTTACCTTGTTTAGGTGCTCAAAACTTCGCGTATGCGCGTATGCGCACTTCTCATTGAAAATAAATGGGCTGATTTAAATTGATAGAAAATATAGGTAGCTGCACGTAGAAAAGTAGGAGCAATGAATGTCCGGGTATTTTCCGACCACCCCTCGTATGCTTTTGTATATGCTAATAATTTTGGTTCATATCACCTGATGAAAACTGCTGTTAGTGAAGTGATATCAGTTTGCAGTAATAATAATGCGAAAGGATAGAGCAAAGCCTGTCTCAAACCCGGACTTAGTACACGCCTACCAATCGCTCTCATGCGAAACCACGGTTCAGAACGCCAATCCATGAGAGGAGTTTCCGGTTCTGCATGAGGGGAGCCAAAAGCGTAAACAAATTTGACATCGGAACAAGGTTTGAGGTATTTATTTTCTCTGAAAACTATTTATGCAAAATATAAAAATTCTATTTTGTCACATATACATTGGTTCTTCGGCACATGAAAGGATTAGGCACATGGCCTTGCATTTTTTCAGATATGCATTTAGTACGGCGGAGCATGTGTTCAAGATCAATCTCGGCGATATATACATGTAGGGAAAAGTCGCATTCTCTTGCTTGATTTTGAGTCTCTGACCTTGTCTGTCGCAAAGAAGTGAACAAAACTACTGTATGCGTGAATCCAAACGTTGAAAGTAAGCTTTCCATGATGGACAGTTTAGAATTTAGAATATATACGCAAAACCTTGGCATCGTCAGCCCGGTTCCGCATGAGATATTAGAAAATATAAGGAATTTTTATCAAACACAAAAACAGCATCAGAACAATAATTGGATCAAAACTTACTTGAATTCATTGATATATCATTATTTTATACATTGCAGATGACTTTCTGGCCGTTTTAATCCCCGTTTGTCTGCTTTTGAGGCATGCAATGGGGTTTGAAAGAGGGTTTGCAAAAGGTCATAAAAGACAAACGGGGAATACAAACAGCCAGAAAGTCATCTGCAATGTATAAAATAATGATTTATCACAGACCTCATGTTAGTTGTGATCAAATTATTGTTCAGAATCTTTTTTTGTGTTTGATAAAAATTCCTTATATTTTCTAATATCTCATGCGGAACCGGATTGACGATGCCAAGTTTTTGCGTATATTTTCTAAATTCTAAATTTTCCATCACGATAAACTTACTTCCAACGTTCGGATTCACCCATACAGTAGTTCTGTTCACTTCTTTGCGACTGCCAAGGTCAGAGACTCAAAATCAAGCAAGAGAATGCGACTTTTCCCAACATGTATATATCGCCGAGATTGATCTTGAACACATGCTCCGCCGTACTAAATGCATATCTGGAAAAATGCAAGACCATGTGCCTCATCCTTTCATGTGCCGAAGAACCAATGTATATGTGACAAAATAGCATTCTTATATTTTGCATAAATAGTTTTCAGAGAAAGTAAATACCTCAAACCTTGTGCCGATGTCAAATTTGTTTACGCTTTTGGCTCCCCTCATGCAGAACCGGAAACTCCTCTCATGGATTGGCGTTCTGAACCGTGGTTTCGCATGAGAGCGATTGCTAGGCGTGTAGTAACTCATTTTAGTTTACATGTGCCTCCAGTGCAGCTGGTGTTGTGCCGTGTGGCGACCGGAAACGTCTCCTTATGCATCGTCATAGTGCAAATAATATTTTGTGTTTGGTCCTTTGGGGCCCGTCACTATATTCTGAGAATTCAGAAAGTAACTCTTAACCATCGTAAATCTTAACAGATTGCTTGTTCAGTACTTTGGACCCAGTTCTGATATATGACAGTCTTTTCAACGACTGTACCTTTGAAATAAGTGCCTAGTTTTTCAGTATTTTTTACCTTTGGCTTTCGTCGCCAATTAATTTGTAGGATCATTAGTGATGCTTCACTAACCGAAACTGCGTGGTCTGGCCCATCTCTAACATACCATATTTCTTATGGATGCATTCATTGCTCTCAAAGGACACTCGTTTTAGACTTTACCAGGACGATGGGACAGTGATAAAACAAGGTTGTGTGCAAACGAATCCCGTTTAGGGTTGTAAAGTTTTCCGCCTCAAGCTAGAATCAAATAAGTAACCGCTATATCAGCAGGTCAGCGCTTAACCCACTGAGCTACCGGGGCTCCAAAAATTAGTTTGATGTATGTAGCAATGAACTGAAATTTCTAGCTTTAACGGGCTATTATGTTTTAATAAAGTGAGTGAAGAAAAATACCAATGATAGCGTTGAGACCTCGCTCAACAAAGCAATCTCAGCCTCGTTTTCATATTTTCTAAGGCTCACGCGAGGGAAGCCCGTGTGTTTAAAGCGTCGTTGGCTTAAAGACGTCGTTAGTCAAGGATTCTTTTAAGTCCTCAGGGGCCGTATTCATAAAGCCACTTAAGTGGTTGCTATGCTGTTGCTAAGGCTAAATATCTATAAAGGAGATTCCCTAGAACTATGAAATTTGGTCTGGAGGAACAGTCTTTGTAAGACTGTTCCTCCAGACCAAATTTCATAGTTGTAGGGAATCTCCTTCAAAGAAAGTTAGCCTTAGCAACAGCATAGCAACCACTTAAGTCGTTTTATGAATACGGCCCCTGGTACACTTTCAGGGAAAAAAACTCTGCCATTTTATTTTACCTCCATTGGGGATGAACGGTCGATTCTTATTTTATTCTTTCTTTTAAGAGTATACCCATTTAAGAAATGGGGTTTTTTTTACCCAAGGAAGCAAACAGGAAGTCAAAAAGTTGTCTCCTTTTGAAAAAGACGGCGGTAAAAAAGGCCGCATACCTCTACACCTTAAGGACAAAATGACATGTGCGCCAAGCGAAGACTGAGTCTGAGCTTCAGTCTTTCTGTGCGTTTAAAGGGTAGCTAAGGGTCTAAGCTACCTCCATGCCGACAGTGAAGACTCTGATAAGCTGCGCGGGTGCCCAGGATTGTCTTAGTTTTCGCTGGACACATATGCCACTTTGTTGTTTTTTTAGAATTGTGGCCCATTTATGTTCTTCCTGTTAGCAGGTGCATGCAAAATTAATGTTTTATTTTATACCCTTCTAATTTCATACTTCATAAAAACTATAGTTAGCAAAGTAATATCAGTTTTCGGTTAGTTGTAACGCGATAGAATAATAAAAGTTGCAAATAGCGAAAATAAAAGTTGCATATAGCGAAAATTGTTTACTTTGTATATTTACAGGCGACCTTTTCTGCGTGAACTGAACGGATGATCTATACTACCATGTTTTCTCGCTAATTCTTACGCAGGGTTACAAATTATGGGACTGCCTTCGCAACAGGCACATGGCGTCGTAATGACGTCGTACCGACCTCGATGCGATGTAATGAATGAGAATTTCCTGATTAAAAACACGAATTCTGTCCATTCAAATATGGCATCAAACAGCCGTGCGTTAATTAAGTTAGTAATGAGATGCTGTTTTATTGTTTTACGTCCACAGTAAACAGCTATGGTAATGTCGGGACGGTCAGTTACCCTAACCACACTATTCCTGGGCAGGCTTAGACCTCCTAAGCGGTTAACCAGTACTAAGTGCACATACTTTCGCCAGTAACTGACAACTGCCCTTCTTGAATCACCGGAAGGAGAAACGAAATTATGTGGTCGGACAAGGGCAATTAAACTGTTTTTCAACATGCATTGGAATTACTGGACATAACAGGCCCCAAGGTTATAAAACTTTTTCCATGTTAAACTGAGCTGAGCATGAAATTTTACCTGCTAATAAATAGCAAATTATTGACAAGTACAGTTGTTTTCTTGCTCAGTTTAGCTGAGTATGAAATTTAGTCTGCTTATGAATATGAATATGCCAATATTAGATGGCATTTCCATATTTATCAGCAGAGAAAATTTCATGTTCAGCTGAGGTGAGCATGGAAAAAGTTATAACTTCGGGGCTAGGCCTCGTTTGGTATAAAAGAATGTCGAAAACTGAAAGGAAACCTTTCAAAGGGTTAAAAAGTTATAAATAATTTAGAGTTTTAATTAGCTGAAAACATGCAAGGGCCTTTAATGACGTCACTTGAGTCTTGGGTTCGAAAAAATATACTTAAAAATCTTCTTCTCCAGAACTGCTTGGCTCAGATGCTTGGAATTTGGTCTGTAGCATTGCCTAGTGGTCCTTCACCAAGTTGATTTTTCAAAATGGCCCCGCGGCAGGGAGTTCCTAGGCTTGAACCATAGAAATACATAAAAAATATTCAGAAAGCTTCTTCTGTAGAACCACTTGGACAAAAGTTTGACATTTGGTATGTAGCATTGCTTATCAGTTCTCTACCAAGTTTGTTCAAATGGTGGCCCCAGGGTCCAGAATCGCCCCACGGCAGGGAGTCCTAGGTTTGAACACTAGAAATAAATAGAAAAATATTCAAAAATTTTGTTCTTCAGAACCACATGGCTTAAATGCTTTAAAAATGTGGTATGTAGCATTGCATAGTAGTCCTTGACCAAGTTTGTTCAAATGATGGCCCCAGGGTCCAAAATGGCCCCTCGGCCGGAAGTCCTAGGTTTGAATCATAGAAACACATAGAAAAATATTCAAAAATCTTCTTTTTCAGAGCCGCAAGGACTCTAGAACTGCTAGGCTCAGATGCTCGAAATTCGGTATGTAGCACTGCCTACTGGTCATTTTCCAAGCGTTTTCAAATGGTGGACGCAACCTCCAAAATGGCCCCATCCCAGGGGGTCCTGGGTTTGAACCATAGAAATACATAGGAAAATATTCAAAAACTTCTTCTTCAAAACCCTTTTGGTCAGCTGCTTGAAATTTGGTATGGAAGGGTTGAGCGAAGGAAAATTTGTTCAAGCGGTCCAGGTCACATGACCATCATGGCGGCCACATCCATATATGGTAAAAAGCCTTTAAAAATCTCATTCTACAGATCCAAATGACCGATTGCCTTAAAGCTTGGTATTTAGCACTGAGTGCTGGAGTTCTACCAAGATTGTTTAAATGATGACCATGGGTTGACCCTGACTTTTTTACGGCAATGTCAAATTTGCTTTCTGGTGTTTTTATATGGGAAAATGTTTAAACATAAGCGATCATGGAAATTATAGAAGATTTTGGTACAAAATGTGATAAATGCAGTCTGACAACTAAATGAGTACATGAACGTTTTGACTAATAGAGATTAAGATCATCTTTGACCTTTAACCAATGTCTCTCGTATTTTGACAGTTTCAAACTATCAGGTTTGTTCAAATGTTGACCCTAGTTTGACGTTTGTCATTTTTGTTCAGGTGAACGATTCAGGGCCTCTTGGCCCTCTTGTTATTATCATAATGTGTTCTTCTGAAATAGATTAAGAATAAAATTTCCTTTTAAAAGGAAGGCTTGCCCAGCTAAGACAGTGAAATTTTCATGAGTTGTTATTGAAGTGAACCCGATTGTTAGTGCACTTTCATTTGCTAACTTTTATTTAGCAAAGTATTTAATTTCTAACTTATTGAATGGTGGCATTATCCACGGGTGAAAGGTAAAAACAAGTGTAGAATTTGTTTGAAAAACAAATTGAAAAATATTTAAACACACACACACACACACACACACACACACACACACACACACACACACACACACAACAACAACAACAACAACAACAACAACAACAACAACAACAAAAAACAACAGTTTTCCAACGTTTTAGCCGGTCGTTTTAGGCATGTCTCAAGGAAAATAACTATATGGACCTATTTCAAGTCTTTTCTTCACGGCTGTTGAGTCACATTTAGTCTGAATCAAAAATTTAGGAAAGACTGTTTCAAACCCATGTCTATGGAATCATGGCACATCTGAACTTGGCATCAAAAGAAGACAATAAATCTATATTTACTGAAGTTTATTTTTGGTTTAAGTGGCATCAGTGGCAGTGACTGGAACAAAATTTTGACACTGAGAAGAAAAAGCATGCTGCTGTTGTTTGGGACGATAACTTGCTTTACACCATTTGGGAACAACGAAGTATTGAACCCATTGCGTTCGTATTTCCATGAACTCCCGACAAATGAAATTTATCTCTTTTCAGTAAATGTGATAAGGGAAGCAAATCGTCAAAAGCGCTTGTTTGCATATTTAAACAATAAATTTGAACTCTGCTCTTTCAGATTTTACACTGATACACAGATCAGCCCACTCCGGCATAAGCGCAGTCTGATCAGTCTAGCCTCAGCATGAAAGATGAAGAATATATATATGCCGAAACAGACTGATCAGATCCAACGAATGCATTGGCGCTGGACAGTGTGCGGACTGCTCTGACTAGTCAGATTATGCGATGCCCTAAGGCCTAGTTTTCGTGACGCCGCTGCATGATATTTTGGAAAAGCTAATGCTTTGCGCTAAGCCATATATAAACACTGTTTCTTACACAAGTTTGGTATATTTCTTAGGATGCAAAGCCAAATACTTTGCATTGCATTCAGAGTTTCATTTTTTATGCAATCAGTTTATAAAAAGCAAACGAAATGTGGCCTAGTTCAAGGCACTCGTAAAAGAAAAACGTGCTTTTTAACGGAAATATTAAAAAAAAAAGTACATGAACTATCAAAAATAGAATAAAGTTTCCATCGTTATTTTTAGCAGATGAGGCAAATCGGATGTGGATAAAAATAGACAAAATCGGACGAGGTGTTTGTTTGTTATGTCTGTGAAGAAAATAATGAAGAAATGCTGTCTCAAACCGGAACGAACTTTCCGATCTCTTTGGCTTAATTGCGGCCCTAAAAAAAGTTTAGAACGAATCGTTGCAGTACACACTCACTGGTATTTTCCGACTAAGCGTGACGTATCATTTCTTCCCAAAATAACTCGGTATCACTAAACCACTTGAATACTGGCTTGCGCTCGAAAGCGCAAGCCAATAATAAATAACATCATCTTATGAATAAAATTCAAATATTTTGCATCAGAATATAGTGCTAATTACTTGTACCAAAATAAGATTATATAAAACACTAGAAAAGAAAAGGTGGGCGGGGCTTAGAATCAAATTTGCATAAATTTGAATTGTCAATAATTACAGTTCGGTTTATAAATTTTCGATGGGGTTTTCGGTACTTTGTTACCCTCACAAATTCCTGTTAATAAAGAATATATTTGGAGTAAGTAAGGAAAACAATTCAGTAGCCTTTTAAAATTTGTGACTTCAAGTTCGGTTTCCTGGACGAAAAATTCCTATCTGAAAATTTAAAGGACTAAAACTCTTAAAGGAACAAATTTGTTCCTCTAAAATTATTACTTTTAAAAGCAGACGCCCTTAAAAATGAGACAAAAATGAAAGTGACAGAGTTGCTTCCTCTAAAAGTGCGCTCATTTACTTAACTTCAGGGAGCAATATACTGCCCGCCGGGCACACAACGTTGAATTAAGGCTGGTTCAACATAAAATTCAGAAATAATTTTTACTTACCCGTGCATTATCGCAGATTAACACATGTCGTTGCAGGGCAGATCACGAAATATCAATTCACGATCTGCCCGACAACACATGTGTTAATCTGCGATAATTCACGGGTAAGTAAAAATTATTTCTGAATTTTATGTTGAACCAGCCTTAATTCAAATATTCTAAAACAATTTAATGGTAAAGAAAAATTATTTCGATTCTTACATTATACACGATCAAAATGCATGGATCTTACGACGTTTTCTAATGGACTCGTTTGAGGCGGACGTCGCCAGAAATTAGATGTTTACGTCTGACGTCATCAAGGCGCGAGATATGCACGCATAGCGTCAACAACCGTGGTTTATCACAAACTTTTACACGAAGTCGCTTCCTATAGGGTCAATGGGGAACACGTTAACGTCATGTTAGAATGTTGAATCAACGTTGATTCAATGTTGGTTCAACGTCTTGCGCCTGCTGGGTTAGTACTATGTTCAAGAAAAAAAACTACCTTGTACTCTCAAAATATGACCAAAAGACGTCAATATATTTTCAGCTTAAATATTGTCGTCATCTTGATGAGGAAATGCTAGCGTATATGAGACAGCTTCGACTGACAAGCAGTGTTTCAAAACAAAAGAAATTCCAAGCGCTTGTGGCAAGACACTTTCTTTATGTTTTAGAAAAGCCTGCTAGTGAACTAAAAGTAATAAAAAAAATTAAATTCATTACGCCAATGCATGCCAATGCAGAAAGTTCATGGATAAAAGAAATAAAACGTCTTTTATGTCGAGATAAAAGTACATTTATAGCTTTTAATACGTTTATAATCAATTGTCAGGGACACATTCAAGCAAATAAACACATTATAAACAATATTTAGTCATCAAAAAGACCAGACAACTCGGTTCATTACCTGTAGGAAACATTGATATATTTATTAAAGGAAACACTAACTAAAAGTCAAATTAGACTTAAATTGAAGAACTTTATCAAATATGAAGTTTGCCGAAAATGTCCTGAAAATCGGACTTAAATTAAGCAAGATATGTGTAAATGCTCAGCTAGGAACCAGCAAATCTGTGAGTAAATGGCGTCATAAACTCTCAGTGAAAAATGAAATTCAAAATAAATCTTGTTTCAAACATATTAGAGTTGAATAAAATGACTAGATCTATTGTTTACTTAATGAAGAAATGGTTTTAGCCAAATAAGTCAATAAAAATTACCAACTTTTGCACTAAATCAAGATTAAAATATTTATCACGTGACAAAAAATTTCAAAATTTCATTTTGAATTTTTAAACCCTTATAGCTTTCTTAGTTTAAGTCCGATATCCATGAAATTTTCACCAAATTTAGCTATTTATCGAGTTCTACAATTTCAAGTCCATTTATATTTTAGTGAGTGTTTTCCCTTCAGTAATTAGAGAAATAAATTGCGGCCTTACAATTTAGCTAATGGCCGTATCAAATTCATAATGTAGCATTATTTTGTTGAGCTGTAACTTGTAAGTTCAGAAGCATCATGAAAAGTTAAATTTGAAAGTATTAATTTGTTTGCATATGCCTCCGTTCTTAACTTGATGAGGTCTCAGTCGAGCCGGTGTAACGAAGTAAAGTGACCCCATAGAATTTTCATACTTAAAAAATAGAGGCTCCCCGGTCATAATTTTATGACCCCCCCCCCCCCCCCGGTCATAATATGACTCCCTCACGCTAAGTCAAATGACCCCATAGAATAGCGATTCCCCCACCCCTCTCATTATTTTTTAAAGAAAAGTCACCCCGCTCATTAAATGCCAAATGCCAGTTCGCAAAGAACCCCCCCCCCCTCCCCAATCTCCCAGCCCCAGCCGAAAAAAGTCACACCGAATATACCTTGTGCATTCATAAGTTATTGAAATATTCAACAAGGTTAGCATTTAAAGTGACAGAAAGGCTCGGCTGGTTTTGTGAACAGGTAGCCCTGATGGCACGACCCCTGGTAAATCTAGGTCGCACCATTACGGGTGTAGAATTGCCATGAATCTCAATCTCTGTTGTACTTCGTTATTTGGTCATATAGTTGCATGTACTACTTCAAGGTCAGATGAATCTTGAAACACCTGAACTCGCGAAATTTTGACGATGGATTTGAGTAATTTTACAGGTAGGACATAAAATGATTAGTTTTCTGCTGCTTTTGTACTATAGAAAACAGTAGAAAACATATCAATGTACCTTTGTATTTGTTGTCTATGTTTCCAGAACACCTCGTCTTCCAACACTTTTTTATGTTGAAGCGTATCTATATGCAGTAAAAACGTGAAAAAATCTTTGAAGAATGTGCTGTGGCTGAGAAACGTTTTATGAACAGATGAATTCTGCTGCCAGCCTAGCCAAACGTAAACCTCTACACTTTCGTTTTCTTTTGCTGTTACAGTACACATTTAGGCTAACTTTGTGTTTAGCTGGTCAACCCCTTCTGCATTAAATTATTATTACCATGAGTTAACTATGTTGTTCCCATTACACTCTCTGAGTGAAAAACAAACAACATGTTTTACTGAT
Source organism: Ctena decussata (assembly GCA_963989385.1). Classification (NCBI taxonomy): domain Eukaryota; kingdom Metazoa; phylum Mollusca; class Bivalvia; order Lucinida; family Lucinidae; genus Ctena; species Ctena decussata. The sequence goes on from OZ022506.1 coordinate 47,078,221, forward strand.
GCACTTCCATTACACTCTCTGAGTGAAAAGCAAACAGCATGTTTTACTGATGCACTTCCATTACACTCTCTGAGTGAAAAGCAAACAGCATGTTTTACTGATGCACTTCCATTACACTCTATGAGTGAAAATCAAACTACATGTTTTACAGTTGCACCTCCATTAGACTCTCTGAGTGAAAATCAAAGTACATGTCCCACAAGTGCATTCTCCATTACACTCTCTGAGTGAACACCAAACAACATGTTTCACTGATGCACTTCCATTACACGCTCTTAGTGAAAATTAAACTACATGTTTCACAGATACACCTCCATTTCACTCTCTGAGTGAACACCAAACAACATGTTTCACTGATGCACTTCCATTACACTCTCTGAGTGAACACCAAACAAAATGTTTAACTGATGCACTTCAATTACACGCTCTTAGTGAAAATTGAACTACATGTTTCACAGATACACTTCCATTTCACTCTCTGATTCAACACCAAACAGCAGGTTTCACCGATGTACCTCCATTACACTTTCTCAGTGAAAATCAAGGACATGTTTCGCAATTCCATTTCACATTCTGAGTGAAAATCAAACTACATGTACATGTTTCACAAATGCACCTCCATTACACACTCTTAGTGAAAATCAAACTACATGTTTCACAGATGAACCCCCAATACACTATCTGAGAGTGCAATGGAGATGCATTTTTGTAACCTGAAGTTTAATTTGAATTTTGAATCTTTAAAAACGCAAGGAGGCCTAAATTTGAATAAATGATTAATAATGACTAAATTTGCCGTCTATAGCTTCTGTTATAAAGAATTGCTGGAAATTCATGTTTTCTTAACAACACGATTTTTTATTGTCCCGAAACTTTGTTTCAATATGCGCCTGAATTGTGGGTCAAGCATACCGTACAAAACTGGATTGATCACGTGATTAATAAAGTACAAACGGAAGAAGAAAAAGTAAACCGATTTCTGTGCTTTAGTCAGAGTCTGCAGAACGTTATTAGCTATCATGTTTAGTAATGTCAAGTACAGCACTGTCGTAAAGATGAAAACGGCAGTGAGAATAAACATAATCAGAGTTTTTCTTCGTAATCTTCGCAATCGTTTCTGTCTTGGTGGTTTCTCCTCTGACATGCTTCCACCTTTCAGCTCTGAACACTTTCTTGGAGTTGACTTACTCGAGACGGCAGTAAGGACAACATTTCTATTTACATTTACTACGCCACCATCGGATCGAGGTTCGGAAACTGAGTCAGAGCTGGTTGCATCATCCCTGTTTTCGGGACTGCTATGTGTAGTTGTGTCGTCGTCACTAGCTAAGCCGCCACTATGTTGTTTTACAGTTTCTAGGAAATTGCGATCGACTGGCTCAGAATGTTCCCCGACTGTTCGCTTTATACTTAGAAGCTGACGGCAAACAAAAACGTACAAAACAAACATTATAAGCATAGCTGAAGAAATGATTATCTCTGTGATGATAGTATACACTAAAGGATAGAGCGTATGCTTGAACTTTGCATCTTTTTCACATACAGTCACAGTAATATTGTATCCTTTATAGTGCGTCTGATATGCATGTGTACCCCAGAAAAACGCTACAGGTAAAGCTATTATAAAAGCAATCGTAAACTGTACAAATATAAGTATAACAACCACCTTAGGCTTTATCTGCCATTCTAGTGGTCGGCAAACTTTCCTGAATCTGTCAACAGCAATAATCAGTAAACCAAACGCCGAACCACAAACAGTGAATACATTGAAGAATGATTTGATTTTGCACACCATAGGTACTGGGTAGACAAACCAGAATGTTTGGGTAACAATCTCTCCGGGCATCGTTGTTAAAGTGCTGGTAGTATCCACGAAACTCAAGCAAAGAACGAAATACTTGAAATTGCATTTTTTATAATGGAACAAAAACACGTATAATATCATTAAGTTCCCGAAGAATCCAAACACGGTTTCTAGACCTACAAAAGCTGTTACCGGCATTACTGTTGATTTCATTTCTTCGTTTAGCTCCTCGGCTAAATGCGTGTTAAGATCACGACTTATATTTGTTGATTTTTGGGAGAACATTTCCAAAGTTTCACTGAAAATTAAAGTAAATTATATGCAAAATGTGTTTGTGGTTATAGATAAATACATATAGCTAAACGAAAGGTTTTTTTTGTACTGTAAAAATGAATCAAACACAATTCTTTCAACAGATATTTGTCCATATTTCGGCACTTTTAATTAATAGCACAGTCACGTAGTTTTATTTAACCTCCAAATCTTACTGATGCGTTCTACATGAAGTCTGTTGATAATGTATTTATGACATTTAATTAAACCCAGTACGGCAAATAAGATTATTGCTGAAGATTACATCCCTGGAATAGATAGGTTCGAAGAGCTAACACTTGAATACGTGCTGTCATTATTGATTGTCATAAGAATATTGAACTTCTAATAATGTGACATAATCATTTTCTTTGCTGTACAGGTAATTTAGCGCTCCGAAACCACGCCTACAATAAACACTTATGCATCCCACTATTGAATGTAAGATACAATCACGCACTTATTTTGGAACATTCAACAAGTGCGAAATTGTTTGTGGTACTATGTCACGTGCTATGTTGTTCTGTTCTATTTCAATTCTCGTTGCATTGGCCAGTTATTCACTATCAGGTATCCTTTGAATGATATTCTGGGCGTGGCTCGGAACTATGAATATCCTCTGAATTCCTTTTTGTGGTTACTTTTCCTTAGTTCATTCCCTGTCGTTTCCTTACTTCATTCCCTGTCGTTTCATTATGCATCCTTATCGTGACGAAATCCGTATTATGTTGAAATTGATATACTTAATTGAGACATTTGGACATTTTTGAATAGGATCAACACACACTTCCTTGTATCTCCTCAATATGAGCGCTGTTTAAAATCAGACTGTGTTATTTGAAATAATAAAACAGTTTTGCTTGACCGGACGGTTCAGAAAAGATAGCAAATGTTTTCTTTTTGGCATATTGGTGAACGTGTGTGGAAGTTTTTGCAACTAATACTTCGACTTAAGATACATTGGATGTTCACATATGAATTTTCTAATTTTTATTTTAGAACAGTTTCAAACGTGTTTATTTTTAGTTAGAAAAAGGGGTAATTTCTAATATTTTCAGTCATTCATTCGACTGGATCAAACATAAGCAAATTGCATGGGAAAGGTGTAGGTCAGCTTTTTTCTTTAAAATGCAGTTATATTTTATATCCCCCCGACCCCCACCCCCCTATGCGAAGTTTGTATAAGGGTATATAGGTTTCGTCTTTCCGTACGTTCGTCCATCTGCCCGTTAGTGCGTCCATCTGTTCTACCACCGTTATTTAACATTTGCGTGAAATTTTGTTTTCTTTTGCTTTTTAATTTTTTTTTATCTTTCAAACAAACCTAACTGCAATTTTTCATATGTACTCAGAACTGGTGCAGGATATATTCTGGTCAGTTGCAACTTACCTTCGGTCAAGTTCGCAGCTGTTCAAATTTGTACAAGGAAATCCATTAAAATTTTGCTTAAATTTTTTTGCTTTTTGCTATATTTTTCTCAACTGGACTTTGTTCACAATTGCTTAGTGTTAGAAGAAGATGGACGCATATTAGCTGGAATATCGGCAAGCTGCTTCTGGCCTAAGATCAAGGTCACAGACCTGGAAATTCTTATAATATATGAGCCGCGACACGCGAAAACTATAAATGGCATGTGCGCCCAGCGACAAATCAGATCAGTCTGGATATCCGCCCAGTCTGATCAGAGTCCACGCTATCCGTATGGAGCTTGCTCAGTTCTTTGGCTACCCATTAAGCGCACAGCCAAGACATTGATTAGACTTTGCAGCTACTTAGGCTACTTTGAGTTTTCGCTGGGCGCACACGCCACTTTGTTAGTTTTCTCGTGTCACGGCCCATATGTGTGTTTGTTAGCTTATATTTGCAACATATTTGAATGAAGCCTTTTGATATGTGACTAGGTATACCTTTGGGTTTTAACAGGTTAATTGAAATCATCTACAAGCTAATGCAAACCTTTGATCAAGGACACAGACTGAGATTTTTACGTAACATTTGCATTAAAAGGATTTTAAGTTTCATTTTAAGTTTGGTTTCTTTCCATATTGAAAAATCCTTGAACAAAACTTTCATATATGTGACTGGGTCTATATCCTGGTATTATGTCAGTCTGCCTTTTTTTGTTTACATTTGCATCAAAGTTTTAAGTTCAGTTTCTTTTTCAGTAGCCGGTGGCGCTAGACGTGGTATTAGTTATCCCTGCTCAGTTGTGCTAAGTTTTTTGTATACAGTTGCACTTGTATACTTCCCCAGAAACAATGTCGTCATGTGCAGTGGATCCCAAGTATTCTAAACTGTAGAGAACAACAAAGTGTGCGTGAGTGAGTGAGTGAGTGGACTCGGGTTTAACGTCCCACCAACACGTAGGTCATACGAAGTGACGGCATCTCGGTTTAAAATGGCTCATCCGAAAGACCGGAAAAGCGGGGGATTGAACTTGCGACGCCAGGATTGGTAGTCTTGCGCCTTATCCACTACACTAGGGGAGAGTCGGGTATCTTCAGACAGGCGGGTAAATTCGGACATACAATTGCAAACAGCGAAACTCCAGATGAGACGGCTCAAAATGTCTTTGTCCGAATTTACCCGCTGTCCGAAGTTACCCGACTCTCCCCTAGTGAACTGCAACAAAAAGAAGTCCTTATGTTCGCTAAGATTTGGGGAGTCATTTCCACCGGTGTATTGAATTTCTTTTTTTTTTTTTTTTTTTTGGCATAAAATCACTTCATGGTGATGATAATCACTGATTTGTAGTGAGTATGTAAGTACGCATAAAATGCTGAAAATACAACAGATCTTCACAAAACTTGACAGATGCCCTTTTTGACAGACACGACCAGTACGCGTACACTTTTAAGGGGGTTTCACTTGATGTTTGAGAGTCCAATGCTTTCCAGGCTACCGAGGGGGGGGGGGGGGGGGGGGGGCGTTCAATTTCAGGAAATCATTGTGCTAAATATAGACAAAAGGAACACGTGAAAAAAATCATCTGCACATGCGCAACTTAACGCTGTTGAGGTCATGCTATTTGCTGTATAGAAACAGGCTTATCATACCAGTACGCGGACACTTAAGAATCTGAGTAAACTGAGATGGCATTTATACGTGCAATACTAATAAAATTATTGATGCATGTAGTTATAAAAGGTTATACTCCCTCGTTTTTCATTATGAAATAACCACAAAAGAATTAAACGGATTAGTTGTATGCAACACAATTAAGAATTGTGCAAAAAAATCTTCTTCCAAAAAGTCTTATTGGCCGCTTGTACAACGGGATAAGTAGGAGTGGTGCTCAGGTGAGAATCTCAGCTGATCGGATTTACAAACTCAAGTTAGGATCACGACTCCGATCAGGGTTGACTCTCGCTCACTTGGCTTTTGTATCGATAATGAAACGGTGAGTGACGCTCAGAAAGTATGGATCACCCAAACCTGCTTCATAGCAGGTTTGGGTAACTTGTCCCTGATATTTTTTCTCATTTCGGCATTTTAAATCTTAAATAAAGTTAAATATAGGTAAGTAAGTACATTATCATTCTGTAATGGATATTAAAGGAAATGGAATATATTAAGATACAGTTGATGTTTTAGTAAGGGTTTTAGATAAGGCAAATAAAAAAGCCAAAAAAAAGTCCCGGACAGGCTTGATGCCGTCAGATTTTATTATTGGCTTGTGGTTTCGGCCACAAGCCAGTATTCATGTCGTTTAGTGATACCGAGTTATTTTCGGAAGAAATGACGTCACACTTATTCGGAAAATACCAGGAGAGTTGGCATATACTAAAATATGGAGTGGGGTCAACCTATGGAGTGGCGTGGTTTTTTGGAATGGTATTTTGGAGTATTCTGGACATGCCACCATGCCTCACCATTTTCGGGCAATGACCAGTTGCAAAATGCAAAGGGGCATGTTCTAATTTCTCTCCTGGACTAGCCAGATTATGTGAAATAACATAATAGCTTGCTTGAAAGCATAATACTATGAACCAAGCTAGGCCAAGCCAAGTATACTTTGGGGAACAATTATTAAACATTATGGCCATACTGTATATTTATCCGAGTCAGCAGCATTAAGTCTTGGCAGTTTGAAATAAAAAAAAAAAACACTCCACTCCAAGGCTCCACTCCAAAGGTTGACTCCACTCTGTATTTTAGTATATGCCGGACGATTTTTTTTGTACCTTCGCGTACGTCATAAAATACATACAATTTCGCCTGCTACTTTGCCTCAGTGCATTTTTTTATCCACATCCGACAACAGAAAATGTATAGGATCGCCCACATGGTAATGATCAGACTGCGCAAAATGCAGTCTGATAGGTACCTTTGTTGGTCGCATATCGCCTATATGGCATGTTTCAAGGGAGGTAATACTTATATAATTTGCAACAAGTCTTCGTTAATTTTGTATTACGCAGTAGACTAGTTTCTTAAAGGTAAAGATAATTTTAAACAACATAATAAATATACAAATAATTACATGTCAGAGTGATAGCCAGCAGAACGTACATATATTTTTGAAAGCTTGACGTATTACTGTATATTGACCTTTCACTAATAAAAAATAAATAAATTAAATTAAAAAATTGGATTGAACCAAGTTCAATTTCCCTAACAACGTGTTCCTAGTGGCTGAACCAGCCCTTGGGGAACGTCGTTAGGAAACTGAACTGAAGTTCAACATACACGTTACGTCCTATCAACATATGCAGAATTACTGCGTCAACAATCTACATTACTTTATGGGCAAAAAATAACCATGTTACATGGAGTAAAATATGATGAAACCTAGAGTTGAAGTCTATTCCCAATATTACATAAGGACATGCTATCTCTCGCCTGTTTGCGCATTGTCACAAAAACCACTCAATCAAAAACGTTAAGTATACGCCACCGGCACCGACGGTGATAATGCCGCAGACACAGGAACAGTGAAGTAATACACATGTAGAAGTAAAACGTATGCAAAGACCAGGAACTGAAACAATCAAAATCCAAATCCAGCCCTCAAACCATAGTTGGAAACAACTAAGATTACAAATAATCAAGATACAGAGAACATATGGCCAACCGAGTGAGCAGCTTGTTCCAAAAAGGTGGCCACTCAGCAACACAAACCGAACCAAAAATAATAATAACATACATAAGGTAAAACATCACAGAAACTCTGACACCAAAAACAGGCAACAAAGAACCACAACAGAACTACCGCCTTGGAATGGTCAGTAATGAATTACTGGGGGGCTTAAATCGATTTTACAGGCCCAACCTCACCCTCAGTTTCTGAAGTGGTACAAAACATTTAGTTGGTTGTTCGGTTCGCATGATAACCCTCTAACTCGTCAATGAATCATCACGGTAAACACATAAATCAAATTTCAACACCATGAAGAAGCAAAGACGAGGACTCAACAGATACAACGGGCCGTCTGACAGGTGGAGATCCCTGTCCTGCCAAACAACCCCACTGGAAATCTGAAGCAAAAGAAGGTCACCAGTTGAGCCCCGGTGGACCAAGCAACAGACAAAAAGGCTCCGGTCCCAACCAACTAAAATATATAGCTTTAGATCTACCCAGTTTCTGCTAGTAGCAGGCGAAACTAAAATATTATCTGAATAGAAAATAAATCCGAGCAGATCAGAAATCCATCATTATGATGCATGTTTGTCAAGAACCTGCCCACATGCTTATGACGTATACAATAGTAGCAGAAAGCCAATAAACTATAACCAGCTTGACAACACCGCATAACTCTATATGAGGCTACCTTTGCTAGTGCCGAGATTCCTGTATATTTGCACAGTTAGGCCTACTGGTCGCAGAAGCTAAATGTGACTGACTTTCACGGCGTATTGGTGCTTTGCATCAATGTTTTCTTGTAACAGTCTCTAATGTTGCCTTTTAATTTCACCTATACAAATGTACAGAAAAATATTTACACATGTCGACGATTTCCTTAGATGAACCTTTACTGGGCTGACGATGTACATACATCCATGAACAACACGCAGTCATGCAATGTTACGCTTAAGCGACGTCACGGATTATTCGACGTCACGGATTATTCGATAAGTTGATTGGCCGACGTAACGTTTGATATACGTCATGTCATAGTGACGGCTGTTGAACGTCATTACCAAACACGTTGGTAAATAGTTATTCTTCGTCCTTTCCTTGGCGTAAAATTAGCCAGAACTTCACAAATAAGTACCAAAATTGATGTGAAAACATAGTATAAATGCAGGAGATAAATTTCGTTTTTCGGAAAATCATGGAAGTATGAACACAATGGGTTCCGTGCTTTGTTGTTCCCAAATGTTGTAAAGCAAGCCAGTTATTATCTCAAACAATAGTAGCATGCATTTTCTTCTCAGAGTGTCAAAATTTCCTTCCAGTCACTGTCACTGATGCTACTAAAACCAAAAATATAGTTCAGTGAATATATATTTGTTGTCTTTTTTGATGCCAAGTTCAGATGTGCCAAGATTTCACAGACACAGGTTTGAAACAGTCTTTCCTAAAATATTGAGTCAAACTAAATGTGACTTAGCAGCCATATAGAACAGACTTGAAATAGGTCCATATAGTAATTTTCCTTGAGACAGGCCTAACGGCTTAAACGTTGGAAAAGTCTCTCTCTCTCTCTCTCTCTCTCTCTCTCTCTCTCTCTCTCTCTCTCTCTCTCTGTGCGCGTGCGTGCGTGCGTACGTGTGTGTGTATGTGATTGTGTGATTTGTCGCTTAACGTCCACGGTAAACAGCAATGGTCAATTCGAGACAGTCAGTTAACCTAATCACACTATTCCTGGGCAGGCTTAGACCTCCTAAGCGGTTAACCAGTACTAAGACCGGGTTTCGAACCCAGGGCCTCTGACTTATGAGTCAAGTGCCCTACCGATTGCGTAACACGGCCCGTGTGTGTGTGTGTGTTTACATATTTCCTCAATCTGTTTTTTCAAATAAAGTCTACACTTGTTTTTACCTCACACCTGTAGATAATGCCACCATTCAAGAAGTTAAAGGCTCCATTGCTCTATCAGCATGAAAATTTTTATCAAGAGGTATCGCTGCAAGCTTCTCACTTCAGTTTCGTAATTGTAAATGACCGTGATTATGTAGCTTAAAAAAAATAAAACATCCTTGAGTTTCACTTAAAATCGGTTTAAAAACTTATCTGGGTCATTTTAGTTGGCAACTAAAATGACCTACTTTCGATTTCATGAAATGGTAAAAATACAATGTACACGCGTGGAGTCCCAATCACTATCTCGCCTATGTTTATATAGCATGGCTAGACGGGAAACCAGAACAGGAAATTGTATTTTGTGGAGCGTTTTGTTATTTTTCAAAAACTTGTTTTCTCTACTTTTTGCCAGTTAATGACTCAATATATGCACACCAACCCACAATTTATTACCAAACGTGAAGGTTGAACCGCTTTTTACAATGATTTGAGTTTAGGCGTTTTTACCGCTGATAGGACTATTGAGACTTTAAGAAATTTTACTTTGCTAAATAAAAATTAGCAACAGAAAGTGCACTAACAACTGGGTTTACTTGAATAAACAACTCATGAACATTTCACTGGCTTAGCTGGACAAGCCTTCCTTTTAAAAGGAAATTTTATTTTATATTTGAACTGATACCATTTGACAAAAACTAGTCCCAATAAGTATATGTCTGCGTCACGGCACGACTGCCTTCCAATGTGTAGAACCGGATCAGCCTTTACATCGCTAGATTGTGGTCAGCAGCCTGTATGTACGCAGAAAAGTAAGCCCTAAGTTTCTGCAGGAATATATGGAAATATGTGAAATTCTGTGCATGATGGGTGCTACAGGTTCCAATTTTTTTTACTTCTTTGTTATCCAGAAGATTTTTCCTGACTTTGATTACTACTACAATCAAAAATGCGCCCAGTTAATAATTCCGATTCTGATTCTGCGAGCGTATGCTTACACAGACCAACACACGGACAAGAAAAAATACTATCGTTACAATTAAGTTAAAAAGCAAAAAGGACTTTGGATAAGCGGTAACATTTTGCTTTAATAAATGTTTTGTTAAATATTGAATTAAGTAGTAACGAACATATCCAACGCTTAAATGGATTCCATAAATTATTACAGCTTTGTTTAATAATTATTTTGTATTTACAACTTCGCTCATGCTCCGAGATCTCAATAGCCTTTCAAGTTTTCCGGTGCACCCTCCTTTTTTCTTATTTTTGCAAAACATAATAGTTTTTTTAAAAATTGACAACACTCTCGCTGTTGTCTTGTCCTGCTAAACGACTAGGTCGAGATACAGCCTCAGAATCTAAACAAATGATACTGAAGAAACGGTCGCTTAACATGATCTTTCATTTACTTCCCTATCTATGAACAAAATTTAATGAATGTGAACGCGTATGTCCCTTCCGTCGCAGATACCGGAAGCACGCCCTGTAATTTCGAATGGACATGTCACTGCCAAGATCAGCCTGCAAATTTACGCCGTCAGTCCCAGATTTCTCGCTATATACACGGCTATGGTACGTGCAGGATGTCAGCCAGCAATGATGGCTTATATGAATAATATGGCTGTAATGATGCGCAGGCTGGTCATGGTGTCTCCTGTTTACATGTGCCAAGGAATGGATCGTTTTATTACCGAGGGTCAGTCGCCTGTATTCTTATACTAGGTACTGTTCAAACTCAGTTATTTTTATTGTTCAAGTACAACTTGATCGTTACTCAGATGAATGTGACTTGATCTCCACGTGATAAAGCCGATCAAATGTGAGCTGATCCGCGCTTGAGCACGAGTTAACTCGTACTTATATGATCCGAAGATAATTGCATAAGTCCGAGTCAGACAAGCTGTTGTTGTACAAGTGGCCATTAGGTACGGAGGCAGAGACGATTTATCATTGCGAACCCTTCTTGAATATTCATGAACAGTTTTTCGTCATAAATTGATTGACTACCACATGGGAATAAAAAGGCGTTTCTAGCAAGCACGCTTTGCATTTTATGAATAGTGGAGTAAATAACTTTACAATAGAATTAATCTCTAATCCGTGAACGTGAGATCTTTTCAGCCAATAACTGTCCGATGTTGATTAAAGAAAGGGCTTAAAATTATTCATGATATAATTTTTCCCTGATCAACCATGATTACTGGGCGTATCCAGGGGCCGAGTGCACAAAGGAGGCGTAAACTACGCCGGCGTAGCTTACGAACGTCGGCGCAACTAAGTTTGTACTACGACTTATTTTAATCCTAGTGCACGAAGCAATTTGTGAGTTTTGAATGTATTTTACGACTTAATTAACGACACGCCTCGGTTGTGCACACGGATTAAAATTCTGCGACCTTTTTACGACGAACGGGCGTAGGCTTACGTTTGCTTTGTGCACTCGGCCCCAGTATTCGTTTTTGGTGGGAATGACGACCCGCTATTTCCGCGTTTTAAAATATATTTTCTTAAATTCTCTTACTTCCAGTGACCGGCACAAATTATAAATTTGGTAGATAAAAGTACTTTTACTATAAATCATATTTATGTCTTTGATACGATTTTTCGTGAGAATTTTGAAATCTAATATAAACATATCAGGGCGTATATCTTTAATAAAAATGTATAAACATCGTAGAGGATTGTTCTGTTTTCATATTGACACATGGCTGTTTGCTTTGCCTTTTCATGTGTTTGTCGCAGCCAAACTGAAGCACCGATTGTGATACCCATCTGCAATAGCCATGTAAATGTGTAAATATAAAATTGAATGACATAAAGCTGAAGAAAGGGCACATTGAAATAATGTTACAAAGTCAGTTAAATTCAGAAGGGATCGTAGCGTTTATATGACGCAAAACACAAATTTGTCCGCGTACTGGTAGTGTCCGAGGACTGGTTGGGTCTGTCCACGTTGTTTCAACATTTTAGGTATCAAAATGCCAGACTTATTTAAAATACAAAAAGGTGAAATGAGAAATTTGCGGCACAAAATTCTGAAAACTAAACATCATTATTAAAAAAGCATTTAGTTCCGAAGTTAATACTATATATATATATGCATTTAGAGTAACGCCCTATCCCTATCAATACTTTTTCCAACTTTTTCATATAAGATCAAACAGATAAAAAAGAAATAGTCTGTGTCCGTATTATATACTACATTATGTACATAACACAGACGAGGTTCCTTTTTCCAAAGTTGAAATATTTTAGTTACACACCTGCTTCGTCATTGTAATGTAGTTTTATCCTGTATGTGTCCTCTACCCTATAGTCGATAAATGCATCAACTTTCAAGGCACTGATTAGTAGGTTTGCTGTTTTAGGTTCCATGGCTCTTTGGGACAGAAGTTCAGTCTTTATCTAGCCGTCTCCCAGACAGAAGGTGAAAAAAGGAAGATATGATAGCACAGCTGGCCGTTACCTTACAACTTTCCTAAATTAGAAGGCCCCCGGCACTAAAAGTTACCCTCCACCGACGCCCGACCCGCCCGCTCGATTTTTATGCATTGAAGATACCGTCAGGTGTACATGCATTTTTAATAACTACTACAACTACAAATGGTTTATTCAGGCTCAAACAACAAAGTGCTTCTCGCCCTACAATACCATTCAATGGCGGTACGAGAAGAGCATGACAGATATACATTGATATATATAAGACTCACAAACATTTCATTTAAGTTTCCCTAATACAGTATCTCATAAACATTGACGCACACAATGTACACAATTTTTACAGACTAAATGACCAAGAACTACATATTAACATCGTTAAGTAAAGACAAACGTTTCTCGGTTGCAATATAAACAAACTTAGCTAATTTTTTCAAAACACTAACCTGATTTTCATTTAGTAATTTGTTTTTAGATGGCCATCTACAATAAAATCTAGGCAAATAAGTTTTACGGATTTCTCTATACATAGGACAAACTAAAAGAAAGTGGTATTCGTCTTCCACGACGTTCATAGTACATAACGGACAAATTCTTGCACTTCGTTCGACCCCCCTATGCCTACCTTCTTCAATCATAAGTTTATGTGCTGAGCAGCGAAGCCTACTTAATGCAACACGATGTTTATCAATATCGACACAGGCAACATATTTCTCGAGTTTAAAATTTTTCGTAATAGTTTTAAAAACGTCCATTTTACTTGATATGTTATAAGATGCATAATATTCTTGAAAAAAATGATCATATATTCTTTGTATCACCATATTTAGCTGCGATCGACTAAGTTCTTGATTATGCCAAAGATATGAAAGCCCTAACTGGTTTAAAAGGGACATGACATTAAAAGACCAGCATTTCATATTTCTATTATTATTAACACCCTGCACTTGTTGCTTATAGACTTTATAAATAAGTGTGTAAGGATCTGATAAAATTTTAAACCAGAACTTTAAAATTCTTACTTTTCTGATAACGGTTAATGGCACTCTTCCAAGTTCACCATAGACTGACATATTACACGTCTGCTGGCGTACCCCTAAAATTTGTTTTAGAAATCTTAAGTGAACTTTTTCGAATTCTTGGCTACTATGGAAGCCCCATATTTCACAGGAGTAGTTCATTATGGGTAAAACCAAAGCATCAAATAATTTGAGCTTATCTTCGACACACATATGACACTTATCAAAAAGACTATTTAATGAATATAAAGCTTTAGATGCTTGTTCAGAAAAATGTTTTTGGGCTTTATAAAACGAACCATTACTAGACAAACACACGCCTAAATAAATAAAATTATCCACGTTTTCAAGCTTTACGTTATCATCAAAAACATCAAAAAGTTCTGGTCTATTTGAAGATTTAAACAACATTGCTTTAGTTTTGTCAGTATTGACCGTTATATTCCATTTCTTACAATAACTTGATAGTTTATTCAATAGCAGTTGCAATTCATAAAATGACTCCGATATAAGAACAGTATCATCTGCAAAAAGCAAAATAAATTTTTGAAAAAGATCAATAATATCATCGTTGATATTGCCAGTATTCGTATCAATATTTAGTTTGTTCGAAAGGTCATTTAAGAAAAGAATAAACAGCAGCGGCGACAGTGGTTCCCCCTGTTTAACCCCCACCAAACTATCGAAGCAGTCGGACGTTTTCCCCATTAATTTGACGCACACTTTTACTGAATTGTATATAGCTTTAACTGATTTAATAAAATTTAGAGACACCCCAATCTCGCATAGCTTGAACCAAATACCGTTCCTGTAAACAAGGTCAAATGCCTTTTTAAAGTCGATAAAGGCGCAATATAATTTACGTTTACTGCTTAACTGTTTATTAATTATCGCCTGTAAGATATATATGCAATCTACTGTACTTTTGTTTTTTCGAAAACCAAATTGAGTATCATCGATTATATTGTTATTTTCTGCCCAACTTCTCAAACGATCATCGAGTATATGAGAATATATCTTAGAAAAAATACTAGTAAGAGTTATGCCCCTGTAATTATTTACGTCTGACAAGTCGCCTTTCTTTGGAACGGGAACAAGTATCCCTTTCGTCCAGCTATCGGGATATATATTATTACGAAATATATAATTAAATAGCTTGCATATCATATCCCCCAATAAGTCAATGGAGTCTAAAAATAATTCAGGTGGCAGCAGGTCAAATCCCGGGCTCTTGTTTCTCTTAAGTTTTGATATAGCCTTTTTTACTTCGGCGCACGAAATTGTAACATCCAATGGGGAAGTATCATAATGCTGGGCATTTCTGGGGTCGGTATTGTTGTCAGTCAAGTCTCCTTCGACAAATTGCTCGACAAAATCCTGTTTAAAATCGCAATTTTCAGAATATACGCCTTTAAAATGTTCAAAGAAATCTTGAAGAGATAACGATGATAAATTCGAATTAGAACCTTTAATGCGCCTTATTTCCTGCCAAAATGCTTTTGGATTATTAGTTGCTAAATCATGCAGTGCTTTCTTTTTGGTTTGATTATAAACAAAACGAGCATGCCTTTTAATTTTACTATAATGTTTACGCTTAGCTACTATTATCTCATGCAAAACGTGTGTCCTATGTTTACGGAAAAGTTTATTCGCTCGCTTGAGTTCCGCTCGGGCAACTTCACATTCATTTGTAAACCAGGGACTTGTATACCTCCGCGCTGAGTGAGTGCTATTTACATGTGACCGTTTAACATGGCCAAAAACCTGAAAAGCACTGGTATACAGTGTATTAGCAAAATTGTTCACCCCTTCGTCAATATTTAAATTTTCAGAAATAATGTCATTTACATACGAGTCAAGAGTATGTAACTCATTACAAAGAACGTCTTTAAATTCCTTCACCTTGCTACTATCCCATAATAATTTTTTTGTTTCAAAAGGCTCCTGCGAGCTGGTACTGTTAAAATTAGATTTAATAGAAAACTGAATCGGTGCATGGTCTGAAAACACAGAAATATCATGAACAACAAAGCTATTTACAACATCAAATATGCTAGGAGAAAACAAAACATAGTCAATGAGACTTTTACCCTGCGCAGACTGAAAAGTAAGGTTACCAATGCCAGCATCATCGCCTGCACGGCCATTCAATATCCTTAAGCAGGAGTCTCTGCAAATTTGCAACAATCTAACACCAGACGAATCAATTTTTCTATCTAATGAAAATCTTCTACCAACAGATATGACATTTTCATCTAATATATCAGCACCCTCTAAGCAATGGATATATTTATCAATGTTGTCACAGCCACTGAAGTGATCATCAGACAGCCCAGTCCTAGCATTCAGATCACCCACCACTGCTATTTTACCAAAGTCTGAATAATGACGTATGCCTCGCTCAAGCACGTCAAACAAGTTAATATCAACATTCTTAAAGTACACTGAGTCTTTAGGGGGAATATAACAAAAACAAACAAAAATATCATATTCAAAGCTAAAGAAAGTTTTAACTAATTTAACCCATAAAAAACCAGCAGGATCTCTATCTAATATCTCCACACCAGCGAAAATAGTGTTACGAACAAAAAGACAAATGCCACCATGTCCGCGTTTACCCCTGCCACGTATCTGCATGCTTTCAGGTCTTTAATAACGAGGGTTCTTTATTAGACGTTTGTGTAACAGATAACATTTTTAGTCTTTTCTTAATATATAATTATAAACCTGTTTTTCATCAGTATGTTCGGTAAAATGTAGACGACAACAAACGAAGTCCCGTTGTCATTTTTTTTTTGTACTGTTTACCACAAATTGTCACTTCAAGTGATGCAGAGGTTGAAAAAATATAGGTTCACCGTATAAAACCGTAAGATTGGAGCACCTATACAAGTTTTCCTACAATTTCAACAAGGTTCTAATATCCGGCGATGTGTCCGATATTGCTAACTTAATGCAAACAGAATCAACCCTGAAAGGTCTGTTTATACCCGTCTGATCTGGGTCAAACAATCGCTCAGGATCAGCTTCGCAGCATTTGGTGTCAGGACACCTTGTTTGTTGTAAAAAGTGTGTCATAACATGTTGATATGTATGACACTTTGTACATTATATAACAACTGTGTCATAACCTGTTAAGCCGACAGGTAAACCTCTATGTTACAAATGTGAACAACTCTTGTGACTTTCTGTTTGCTTCACTCACTAGAGGAGATAACTCTTCCAAAATGCGGCCCACTACGTAAAAGATTTAAAAAATGCCTCAAAAGAAAATTGTGGTCTTAAAGAGTTGACCCCCACTGAGAAGAGAGACAAATTAAAATGGCAAAATTGCTTCCCCTGAGTCTGTACCCATTCACATAAAATAAAAAATGCACCAGACGTTGCATAAGTGAGTGAAAAATAAGCTAATATTTGCGTCGGAATTGCATAAGCTCGAAAGGATGGAACAGACGAGCAAAATGGCAGAGAAGTAAGCATTTTATGTATATACATGTATATATATGAGCCGCGACGCGAGAAAACCAACAAAGTGGTTGTGCGCCCAGCTTAGACTCAGATCAGCCTGGGCATCCGCCCAGTCTGATCAGACTCTCTGCTTTGCGCTCAAAGGGTAACTGAGAGTCTAAGCTACCTCCATGCGGACAGCGATGACTCTGATCAGACTGGGCGGATGCCCAGGCTGATCTGAGTCTGCGCTGGGCGCACAACCACATTGTTGGTTTTCTCGCGTCGCGGCTCATATAGCTTCTGTTACAGTCAAATGTGTAAAGGACAAAGACTCATACAGCTTCTCTTGCACTGCATTTTGGTTCACGGGACCCCAAAAAGGTGGCTGCTAGAGACAGGTGATCTCTTAAGACTGTGATTTGTGGTAAATACATATTTCTGAATAAAACTATAGAAAATTACGTATCTCTCAGAAAGTTAGTAGACTTCTTATTTTTGTTGTTCTCTAAAGATCTGAAAACAAAAAGAGCCACATTGTGATTAAAAAATGTCTTATTAGGGAAGGGTCAAAATGGAATTTTTTCTGCTCAAAATAAAAAAATAGCAACGTTATGAAAATTGTATTTAGATATACAATTACTTAATTACATTACGAAGTGCGTCCCAGCAAGTATTTGTTCCAAATCTTTCTCGAATTGTAAGGTAGAACAGTAGTTTATTCTCAATTGTTCGACCATGAATAAGGTGCGTGTATCCTGGACGCATTGATAGGCAGATGACAAAGATAGGATAAACTATAAATGTTGAAAAAAGAAAACTGTTCTCTGTTTTCTTCATAATTTTGACCCAAAAAACGGGCACAGGCTATTTTCTTCCTTTTACCTGCTCAGCCTGATAATGTCTAAAAGCGTTGGATAAAAATTAAATGAGCATGAAAACAACTCTACTAACATGTATCAGTAACTTGCTATTTATTAGCAAGTAAAATTTCATGCTCAGCTGAGTTAAGCTTG
Source organism: Ctena decussata (assembly GCA_963989385.1). Classification (NCBI taxonomy): domain Eukaryota; kingdom Metazoa; phylum Mollusca; class Bivalvia; order Lucinida; family Lucinidae; genus Ctena; species Ctena decussata. Next base: position 47,096,222 of record OZ022506.1, read on the forward strand.
AAAAAGTTTTATAACCTTGTTGCAAGAATTGTCAGCGAAAAGCATGGCTTGCGTAATGGCACATGTCCATTATGAAGACAAAGTTGTATTTCAACGCAAACGCGGGCGATGACGCGAATACTGGAGCAGTATATAGTACATGTACAATGTATCATTCCTTGTAAAGTGTTTGTGACACCATAAGCCTTCATACAAATTTAAGTTAACTCTTTAACTTAGTTTGTGAGTCCATAATCTTGATCTAAAGGTCACCTATGGGTTTTAGGCTCGAACTGTGTACAACTCTGAAACCATATTTAACAGAATGTGGTAATTACCAGGGGTGCGTTTGAATTACGGGAAACAGAATTAGGATTTCGAATTATGATTTCATAATCATAAACATGTTTCTACCACTTTATAAACCCTATGTTTCAATAGTATGATTCCAACTGGATGCCAAGAAATATACAGTTGCTCCTGCTGCTGATTTTACTTTTCTGAAATTGTAGACTTAAAGATTGTCTCCCTCGTTTATTTCATGTTTTCAGAAACAAATATTTTAACAAAATTTCGTTAGACAATATGTAATAGTCTCATAATTAACCGTATAAGTTTTAGGAAAATGCGTAATTATTCGATAAATGTGGAATGAAAAATAATCTTCAAATTAAAATGCAAATTGCCTATTTCCTCACGACCTGTAAGAATATCGATTTTGACCACGCGTGTCATGTGATCAGGTAGAGGTATTTTTCTTATTCATGCACGTGATTGTGACGTATGAATAAATTATTTTTCTCCAATAATGCGATTTGATTTCAACCGCGGTCGTCTATTGTATAAAAATTCATCTTATTTTTTGTTTAAAGTCACTTTTATCAAATATTATTATCTAAACTCTAATTCAAATGTATAGTTAGACCATTTCGGAGGTATTGCATGAAATAGTTCATCAAATCATTTTTGTTATTATTATAAAGGTAGTATATCTTTAAGAAACCAATAATAATAAACCATTGTTTAATAGACAACAGGGTTGGTTCTGAATTGTGCACTTGTGTATGTTTTCACCCAATTTGGGCGCCCTTAAATTTGAAACAAGAGGCTTCATTATCAGATTCAGATATGAGACACTATGTTCTATGTGAAATGTATAATTTTGCAGACGGAAGTGTGGTGTTGACTATCCAGAAAACACAGTTATTGTTCACCAGTTCGTGAAGGGAGATTTCGCACCAAGTATTTCCATGTTTGTTGTGAAACTAGAAACCTATCTAAGAATGGCAAAGATTTCGTATGAGGTAAACATGACAGGAACACACCCACATATCCGATGAGATTCTTCGCAGTGCGCTTAAAGGGTCGCCAAGGGTCTAACCTTCAAGCGGATAGCGAAGACTCTGATCAGACTGGGCGGATCCCCAGGCTGATCTCAGTTTGCGCTTGGCGCACAACCACTTTGTTGGTTTTCTCATGTCACGGCTCATTTGTATAAAACTCTCAAAGTATTACTAACAATTACCTACATTGGTAGAAGGTCATATTTTATCGGGATCGTAATAAAACCCTTTCTATCAGAGTTGGTTTAAACACACGCTCGTATTTTATTTCTCTACATACATGTACATAAAACATATATAACACTCCATGCAAAACAAATAGGATTGGAACGAAAGTACCTTGCTTATTTGGTATTTCTCCTTCTTCTTGTCAGAGTTCCAACTCGTGTCGTGGACTGAAAGCCCTATTTTGGCTGACCAACAGATTGGCTGGTCTCCATAAAACTTTCAAAATACCATAATCATTTTTAGCTTGACATCGTGAGTCTAAGATGATGTATAGATGCCTAATCATTCGTCACGCATGACGAATCATTCGTCGGCAAACACCTGGAGCGTTTGTATCTAGCCTTAATTAAGCCAATTTTCATGGAGCATATTTCAGGCGATCTATGATCCAGAACTATGTGTACCTTGCTTATATAATGAACGCACACAAAATCAAAAACAGTTTCGGCTCCGAAACGGTCCAAATAGCTATGAAAACTGGCTTCTCGTTATGACTGTTACTGTTTATGTATTTCAGCCTTTCTACGCAGCCTTCGTGTTTGGTCCAAAAGGCAAAATACCTTTTATAGAATATAACGACCATGTCATGGGTGACTCACATTTTATCATTCAATACCTGAACACCGAATTCGGTGTTGATCTGAACAGTCACCTAACGCCGAGGGAAAAGGCTTCAGCATGGGCTATCCAAAAGTGGCTAGAGGAATTTACCTACTGGTAAGTGTAGCTGTAGCAATTACCAAACAAACATACAACGTCGAAACAATAAATCCTAGCAGGTACATGACGTCGTATTAACGTCGTTATGACGCACGAAGTCATTTCGACGTCATTTGTCCAATGGGTTGAATGTAATTCGTACCGAACTGCTGAGTCAAGTGTTGCATAAACGTAGCGTACCTGCTTTTTACAGCGATGATCCATTTACTGGGAGAGATATGTTTTCATTAACAAAGATAAATAATTTAATTCTCCGTGAAGTCTGACTACCCTGCTTATTCTTTCTGTTACTGGCTGGTTACTCATCTTCGTTTTAGAAAACATAAAAGAATATTGAAATTACTCACTGGGCACACAGTGTTGAATCAAAGTTGATTCATCGTCATGACGTTGAATCAAGATTAATTCAATGTTGATTCAACGCTGTGTGCTGGGCAGACTTCATCTACTTCTCGAATAGTCCATGCATTACAGAAATTACAAGAGATTTGGGCGATTTGATACATTTCCGGCTGAAGTACCTTAGGTGAAGTAGGCTATTCAGTTTCATAGACCTCAATACAAACGGTTTGGAGAATACAACACCTTTCCTGTGAATCGCGGCTCTTTTAGACCATAGATCCTTCAAGTTGATGGACTCGAAATTTATAACAGCGACGGAAGGCTATCTATACCTTATGTTGCAGCCGCGTAAACTAAGACCCAACAGTCGTCTGCGGAGCTGCTATTTGGTGTAAAAAATCTGTGAAACATTCAAATAGTTTAGAATTGCAAATAAAAAATGCTGATTGATATCAAATAATTCCTCTCTCTGAAATTACATGTCCACCACTGAATAAATCGAGAGGAAAAATATAATAGATACTCATCATGCTTTTCAGCCAGTTGCAGCAGCTGATGTTTTCTAAGTATTCAAATTGTGGTGACAAAACTTGTGTGTACTCATAAATTGATGACGTAATAGGTAAGTTTGTACTCCTTCCAAGGCGATCTGTTAGATAAGTAAGTATTGCTAGCCAAGTCAGTCGGGGCTACTCATACTGAACAAAATTTCTTCTGTAGGAAGTGTTTGTTTTTCTATAATAGTATAGTCAGGTGGCGGATTCGAGAAAAGAGCTCTAGAAAATGAGTTTGTGGGCACTTTCGCGGCATGATTGGCAACCATGCTAAAAATACTTGCCGATATGTCCTCGTTTAATTTTTGCCGGTTGCCAAACCTGATTGCCCATTTTGTGCCTTATAAACCAGGTCAAAGGTCATTAAGTGCAAAATCCCGTAAAACTGTTTAGAAAATGGTTATTGTACATTTGGGATATAAATATCACCGCATTTAAATGCTGAACGCATCAAAACCTCGTGCGACAATTGTAAAGCATACTTGAACGATTTCTTTTCAATTAAAACTGTGTTTGTGCCCGTCTGTACACTTATTTTTGTAAAATACATGCATTCATAGAAATAACTTTAATATTTTATAAATCCAAGACTACACTGCATAAATATATGAACAACGCTTTTAGACTTGGTAAATTTCATCTTTATAAGCAAGCTATCATATATTTCTAGCTCAACATTTACATAAAAATGCTGGTTTCATTAGCATGTGTTGTTTACGATACATAAATTGTTTACAGTTGCAATCTGAAATCTAATGCAACTTGATAGCAACAAAATTTTTTTGGTGTTTTCACATAAACATGCAAGAATTTTAAAACAGAGCTATGAAGCATATAAAATACAATGCAGATAAATCTATCTCATGTACTTTACGTTACCAAAATGGTAAATTAGTCATATAAATCTATATTAAGAGCTTCAATGATATAAAAACATGTGGTATTATTCTTGTTTTGCGTTAATAGATGTTTTCTAGTTAATAAAGTTTACAAAGTGGACAATGATCCATTTTCAAACTATTTTTAGACATAAAATACACATCGTCATGTCTAAAATAAGTTTTCAGATACATGTATACAGGAATATTTTATATGTTCAATCAAGAATATCAAAATTGTGGAACTCATCGACTCTTGCTTTTGATTCTAATGAGAGTTTATGTTATACATGCAAAGTTGTTCAAAACTGTAACATATACGATTTGTATCAGTCTTACAGCATCGCGTGTAATTTACGTTAACACAGGCAAGTTTAGAGGTTCATAGGAAGTTTATTGGAAGCATATATGATAAATCGAATCTAAATATTGTTATTGGCCATATGATATTATATTGGTCCTCATGTGAATCGCCTCTCCTAGAGATTCATAATGAATTTAATTGACTAAAAGGTATTAGCCTTTGTAGTTTACGTTATAGGAAGTGTTTTAATTTCGTACCTGAAAACTGTTGATTTTTTTAGAAAGGTCTTAAAAGTAACTTGAAACTTTGTCTACGTTTGAATAGGCATACGGTACAAGTAAAATATTGAAGAAAACAAACCATGCTGCTTACTATATAAATACAAAGGAAACAAGATGAATCAAGGAGATGGGGAGGGAGCGGGGTGCAAATTGTAACAATTGTCCAAGCTATCCCCAATTCCAAGGTTTATACCCTATTTCCCCAGGAATCTGAATACTACCTTTGTCGTTTAACAGTTATGACATCATGAGTGAATAAAGCCGATTATGATTTAAGGTGTTAATATATATAGACTTTATGTATGTATGGAGGGTAAGGGGTGAAAATATAGCTGCACTACAAATCACCAAGGGGACTTAATCATCAATACAATCTACTATGAAACATTCCTGAAAACCTTGTTCAAGCTCTTACAACTACAAGATATTTGCTCTAATGCAAGCTTCAGGCATCAAATCACCTACTGTTAAACCCGTTCTGGTATCTCAGCTCATCTGAATAGGTTGGGGATAGTGAAAGCATTATGAGAAAACAGCATAATTAAGGCAATTGTTATCCGAGGTGGACCTACTACATGGTCACGTTCCCACTGCTGTGCCGGCTAAAAAAATACAAGACATCTATGTTTTACTATTTCATTCTTCTACAAGTCATGTTGTGTGAGTATTATACCAGTTCTGGCCACCAAATGTCCTCAATGTCAGTATGCTAAAATGCCACTGTAGTGGCAGACACAAACTCATACTCAATAATGCTAATATCCATGTTTGCTCATGCATACTGCGTAACGTACTTAACACTTCAGATAAGGCTTCACAAAGAAGTCTTTAGATAAAAGAGTAGCATCTTAATCTACTAGAAGACGCCTGTAAACACTGTAGTGTCGGGTCAAGCTATTGAAAGACATCAACAGACATCATGGTACATATCTATGCCACTGCAAAACCTGAGCATCGATTATGGCACCTGCTTAATGTACGAAATGCCTCTGGAGATATTATAAACTTAATATCGACAGGGGCAGAATCCAGATCAGTCTATTTCCAGACATCTACAAAAGACTGTTGTACCACCACAGGGCATGAAAAGAGGATGCATTGACATGGTTTTAGAAATTCGGGTCACTACAGGGCCTCTTGAGAGTCATTGCTCGCCGTTCGGTGATTCCTTATTTTATTCTGTCTGCATCTTAGTTATCTTATTCGACTACATGAAAACCACTAATACAAAGACAATTATATCGGTGCTTCAGCTGAATTTGCTCTATCAACACTGTAGTACAAGTTCAAATTCTGTCAATAAATTGTTACTTTCAATTTTGTAGTGTCATCTGCTTGACTAAAATACTTCATATTGATATTATAGACATCATGTTATGAGCCGGTACTACAATGACCTACCGTTATCCTTAACAGATGAGGTGATGCAATATTCTCAATGAAGATTTTCGGTAAATGGAGCTTGAACAATGGTCTGCTATGCAATATCATATAGATGCCTGGGACAAAACAATTGCTTTTTCTCCATGTTTCTGGTTTATGATTTCTGATAACATACGCCCGGTAACGTATGTAACGCTGCACGTTTCTGCATGGTTTGATACACCCATAATTTTTGTTTTTACTTGCATTAATGTAAAAGGACGGTAAATATTTGCTGGTTTCAGTAAAATGGTATTCTCTGCTCTTGAAGGAGCTCTTCAAGATTTTAATTTATCCAAAATATAATAGTTTGTCTATTATGCTGGGAAAAACTCGGTAACATAGGTTACAGTTATGCTCTACAAGAGATAACTATTATGACTGTACAGAAAAGCAACGCAAAGTTTTAAACAGCAAGATTTAAATCCGTTTTAATATTTATTTGATTGAGAAGTATAGGAACAGACGAATTCAGCAGATTTATATGGTAACGTATTTAAATTGGCAATGACTGTCAAACGCACTGACAGATTGTATCTTGTAATGTTTTAATATACTTTTGGAAAAACAAACACAGCAGAAAGTCTCTCCTTCAGATGGGTAGCGGCAGGCTTATGGGTATGGGCTATTGGTAACTTAAAAGACTGTTTTAGAATTAATGGTATAATAAACCACTAAACAAAAGTGTACTTACTGACCTTTGACCTAGTTATGATTAAATACGACGTCGGCAAAATGGCAAAAGCTTTTATGGTATGTTTGCTTACTTCATTTGACATAGTTGCCTCTTATTCCGCGAAAGTGCCTATAAATTGAATAATTCACTCACAAACTGGTATATAAAAATGCACTAAATGACCTTTGACCTCATTTTGACCTTAAATGATGTCTGTTGAGCTGGCAATCGGGCAAAATGGTTTTAGGTATAATCACTGACTTCAATGAGCCCGGTTGCCCGTCATGCCGCGAAAGTGCCCACAAATCTAAAATTCCACCCATAAACCACCGGACTAGTAGCCCCGCTTGGAAAAACAGTTTTGTTCAGTATGAAAGCATACAGATTTTGGAAAATGTCTGTATGAACATATCAACCAGAATCATGCAGGTACGTCCAAAAATCTTCAAAATGACTTTTTATATTTCAAGGTTATACGAACACGTTGTCTGGTGTTTAAGAACGGGTGACATGGGGAAAACTTTAATAACTTTCCCCTCAGATCCAAACGGAATGAAAAAGAGATTTGGCGAACAAACTTATGCACAGGGAATAGGGCGGCACAGCCAGGAGGAAGTTGAAGAGTTGTTGAAGCAAGACCTGGTGAAGCTGTCGGAAATTCTCGGTAATTTAAAGAAAATTACTTTTCATTATTCCGTAATTTACACTACACAGAGAATACGTACTGGTCTTAAGTACATCGGGTAGGGGGTATTCATTTATGTCTCCTGTAAGATATTGCATTTTGAAAATGAGTAAATTTACAGTCCCGGCAAGGGGAGTTTATGTTGACCTCAAGTTTGGAATTTGGGCTGAGAAATTAAACCAAAACCTTTTAAAAATGTTAAAATGCGTCAGCGGAACTGCTATTTTCTAGTAAAAACTCTGTAAAAGTTAAAACAAATTTCGTTGTTATTGTTCCCGCCATCCGTGCTCTGAAAAATGGGTAAGGCGAGTGACATCATAATTTTAGTTTATTGTTATATCCCGCCATCCGTGCTCTGAAAGATGGGTAGGGCGAGTGGCATCATAATTTTGGAAGCTATCAGATCAGCGACAAAACTGCGTTTATGGCATTTTAACATTCTTACATATCTCAGTTTGTTTCCTTTATATAGTCAACCCTCTTTACAACGGCACTCATTACAACAGCAAAATTCTTTATAATGTCATTCTGATTTACACGGAATGGCTAAATTGTTCTAAATATGCATTTTTTACAACAGAACATTCAGTTTAACTTCAAAATGTTTGGGAACAAATGTCGTCGTTGTATTAAAAGATGCATGTAGATACAAACAGGAGTGTCGTAGATAACGAACAAAGTAAACGCTAGAAAATCAGTTAACCAATAAATGTCGAGCATCCCATCAAAAGACATAGGCAAGTAGTGCAGACCAAGGTCAGACGCCCTACATGCGGCGTCTGATTCGGGTCTACAGCATTTGAATAAGAAAAGTGAGTACTTCTACTTAAAATAAATTTGATGAAAATTAATTAAGCCACGCACCCCTGCAATGATGAATTGACTCATACTATTTATTTGGATAGAAGATTCCACTATGCATAAATAGGTTTAAAAGTGTACGAATAACATTCAGCTTCTTGTTTTTCGATGTTTTCTTTAAACGTTTGTTGTTGTCCACATCGTCGGCTTTGCCTAGGTCATGAACATTAACCGTGGCGCAATAACTGTTAACCTTTTCATGTCTGGAAACCCATAAAAGGGACATTGGCAAACAGTGTATCGCCAGATCAGACGCCACAAATGTGGCGTCTATTCACAGGGTACACTGTTTGCCTTAATTAAAAGATAAACCAGTAAAAATAGATTAAATCTGACACCATTTTAGTTGGAAATGGACCTTCCGAGAGACAGGTAGAACAATGCATTCGGCATCAATTGGTTTAACACCTCAATCACGTGACTGCATCTCATATGTTTATATTTCCAGGTGACAATCCATACTTTATGGGAGCCAGCCCTTCAGAACTTGACTGTACAGCATTTGGTCTGCTAGCTGAAGTACGGTGGCACATGCCGGACAGCTGGCCAGGAAAATCTTACATGAAAGGTGGGTATGAATATTGTAATGTTGAAACAGTCACATTCGTTCGGATCCTTAAACTTGTTTTGACGACATGTTTTAATTTGTCATTTTTACGATATAAAATATGTTTAAACTAAACATTCAATACCCGTCAATTTAACATATAAAAGTGTTCCTGCACGTTCCGGCACGTGGGTAGGAATAATTGTCTGACAGGAATTAGATAGGAGGCTTAATTGGGCATTGCCTTCCTAGCCGTGGTGCAGATTATATAGACATATATTTTTTACAGAATATTTTGAAAGCGAAAATGAAATATCCAGTAGTCATGCTTAATTTTATTTTAAGTTACTTTTGGGGAAAAATCACTTATATGGTGTCGCCTATGCATGGTTAAGGTGTTCAACTATTAACAGTAAATGTCTTTTTCTTGTATAGACTGTCTAAAGAACCTTATGAAATTCACTGACAGGATGAAAGCCAACTACTGGCCGGACTGGGAAAAAGTGATCGTCGGACAACAGAAGTGATGAAATAACATTGTATCTAGTGAAATGATAGTTGTTGAGTGGGTCTCATTGTGGCAACACACCAAACACCAATTATGTGGTGGAGACATACTGGTTTTGTTACCGAATAAGTAGAAGTACTCTATAACAAACCAAGTGAGAGGCCTACAAATACCAAAAGGTTCTATTAAATATTTGCAAAAAGCAAAATAAAATACAAACTAACACAAAAACATCCATGTCTGTGACCTTGACCTATAGTCAGCAGGAGCATCCAGATGATATTGACTAATCAGTTTCAACCTTTACGTGAACCTAGTAGCATAGTAATCTGAGAAGTCTTTGACACAAATTTTCTCATTTATAACATTGGAGTGAGAGATGGAAAAAGGAAAATAGAAAAAGGAGCCAAAATAAATCTCATCACCTTGTTTTTTTCCCCACAATAAACTTGTCCATATTCAAGAGGTATTCAGACTTTGAAGACTGTGGCTCTCACAGAAGCTGAGAAATCTGTGAGAAAAGTATAATTGGAGAGAAAGAAAAACTGGGCAAACAAAGGGAATGATAAGCAGGCGGAGGTTGATTCTCTCTTACAATATAACTAGACACATCCAACGTTTATATACTTAATCTGAAACCCTAGATGTAATGGTTCCTGAGAACTTTTTGACACACATTTAATTGGAGGGAAAGAAAAATGGACAAACAATAGAAATGATAAACAGCAAGAGGCTGATTCTCTCTTACACGGTACAACTGGTAATACCCAACGTTTGTACCAAATTTCTGAATCCTAGCTGTAGTGGTTTCTAAGAAATCTTTGACAAAAATTCGACTGGACTGAAATTTGAGAGAAAGAAAAACTGGACAAACAAAGCGGGATTGATAAGCTGGAGCAGGCTGGTTCTCCCTTACACAGTACAATTAGTTATACCCAATGTTTGTACTAATTTCAAATACCTTTACTGTAGTGGTTTTTGAGAAATCTTCGACAGAAATTTAATCGGAGAGATATTGGAGAGAAAGAAAGAACTGGACAGACAATCGATATGATAAGCTGAAACAAGCTGATTCTCTCTTACACGGTACAACAAGACATACCCAACGTTTATACCATGTTTTAAATGCCCTTTTATAGTGTTTTTTTTTTTAGAAATCTTTGACAAAAATTTAAAAATGGACCAAAAAGGGGGTTGATAAACAGGAGGAGGTTGATACTCTCTTACACGGTACAACTAGCCACACCCAACGTTTGTACCAAATTTCAAAATCATAGATGTAGTGGTTCCTAAGAAATCTTTGACAGAAAAAAGTTAACACACACCACACACACACACACACACACACATAAACGAAAAAAAAAAACAAAAAAACTATATACCCCCTGTATACTTCGTATATTTCGTATACCGGGGGTATAATAATGTTCAGCTTGAAGGCGTTAAACTCCCTTTTTAAAGGTCATTCGATAAACAGAATCTCACACTCGTGGTCATTTCATATGAAATGAATGAAACTCGCCAAAGGCTCGTTTCATAAATTTTAATGACCACGAGTGTCCTGTATGTTTTCATAGATTAAGTTTTGTCTTCTTCGTGACTTCTCCTGGTGATAATACTTAAACAATCAAAACAGTAAGCGCACATTTATATCAAGTTGATGTTCCCTTATTCCAATCCTTGATCGATCCGTCCGTAAGAGGTAGATTTCTAATACTGTCGTCTTTGTATTTCAAAGAGCGATGGACCTTCAAAAAATGTCATGTTTTTTTTTTTTGTTGTTTTTTTTTCTTTTCTTTTACCGTAAGCCATATACATGTACATTTACAATTATCCCCTTTGAAAATTTAATTGTGCATTAGTTAGCAAATTTTCAGAAGACCCGATCAACCTAGGAGGTTTATACTAAAAATGCTTTTAAGACTTATCGTGAAGAGTACAATTTGTAAAAAATTTGGGGCGAATTTTGTAACGTACGTGACGGAATAATACCCCTTTTTCATCTGTAGTTTAAGCATTTGCCACAGAGAGCTATTTTTGGTTTTTAATAAGTATAATTAGTATTTGGTTTAAACTTGTTTATTTGCATAATATGTCTAACAATTCAAGAAAAAGACACGGTAGTTCATGTATCAATACACGTATACAAATGGGATTCGAAAAAAGCCAAATGGTTTATATGAATACGCCTCCCTTTTATTAGTATTTGGTGTAGCAAGCAAAGTGATAGAGGATCTGCTACAGCCATTACCCAGCAGGCACATGACGTCGAAATGACGTCGTACTGACGTCGATGCGACGTAATCAGGTATTTCCCTATTTTCCCTTTTAAAGATAGCAAAACTTCCGGCCTATTGAGTTGAATGGCACCTCGACAGCACGCTTGAATATCAGAAATGCATTGTTCTAGAGAAAATCAAAATTGTTCTATTTTTTTCCATTGGCGACGCACTAACATAGCGATACCCCGTCTTTGAAAAATTATACGCAAAAATGCTAATCCACCTCTTTGCATGAAGCGGCCAATTTATCTTTGGACGAGCGTTATCAGATCTCAGGTGTTATTTTTAACTGTCGCATGCTATAAAAAGAAGAGCAATTGTCATGAGACAATAAGAAATTTGGGTAACATCTGCCGAGGACGAAATGTCGCCAGAAGGCTCATCAGATTCATCTATCAGGTATACACCTTTCTCAAACGTTAACCAGGTGTCTAACAACCAATCAAAATTCTTCGTTTCATTTTCCTCGTTACGTGTAAATTTCAATGTACTCATGCTGGTGTAATTTTCACTTAGAACTTTTTCTATAGCATACTCCCAAGGATCGGTCAATTCCAATGAAAACGTATCCTCAGTATTTGTTGCGTGTAATTTTCCTTTAAGTCTGTTCATGTCGAATACGAGACTATCACTGACGTTGACAATACTAACATCAGGAAATACCCTGTTTCCATAGCGACCGACGTAGTCTATAAGGTTTGGTGTGAGTGGCGTCTCTTTCTCAGGAGGATTTATTGATGAAGAATTTCTCCAAGGACTTGGATATGTGCAGCCAGTATCAGGTGTAAGCCATTGCTCCTCTTGTAACAAAATGTCTGCTATGTAGGATAAAATAACTCTGAGTGTATCTCCAGGTTTATGGTTGTTGCCCGGTCCATTAACGTTGCCAAATATACCCAAGCCTTCATTGGGAAACAACCAAAGATAGGAAACGTAAGAGAACAGTCCGCCGCTGTGAAACAAACGCTTGTATCCTAAAAATAGAAAAGTACAATAAAGAAATTAAAGTATGCCATATGCCGAATTGTTATACATTCTAGAGAATCAACTCTGACATTTTCATTTTGCAACGCTTTTCAATTTGGAGGAGCAGATGCGAGCTTTGCCTAACGGAGTACACTACCCAGCAGGCACCCAACTTTGAATCAAGAGATTCAATACTAAAACACAAAAAGTGCCTCCGTTGTAAAAAAATAGCGAAAAAACAAGGAGGCCCAGATAGTTGCGTTTACATGTATGGTATTCCCCTGTCTTTCTGTCTTTTCGAGTGTGTGTGTGGGAGGGGGCACTGTTTGTGACTTTCTGTTGGCTTCTTTGGACAAAGTAGACCTTCCAAAATGCGGTAAAATCTTATAGAGAAAAACTTACTCGTAGAGAATCAAATGCTTTCCTTTAAGAGTTAACCCTAATTGAGAAGGGAGGCTAAAATGAAATTGCAGAGTTGCTTCCCCTGAAAGTGTACCAATACGCGTTAAACAGTCCTGAAATATGGCTTCTATAGACGCAGAAAATACCCCAAAGAAACGAGAATTGGATTTTTTTTTTCAGTTTTTTTTTATGAACAACATGTCTTGATACATTGTGCAGCAATGAACATTACCTCTGGCACCGGTTTTGGCAGATTTATAATTTCAAAGGAAATCTAAATGCGCCAATCGACAAAAAGGATTAAATATGGGTCATGCTGTCTTTTAAACGGTCAGCCAGAATAGAGTCGGCTTTCTGGTATGAAACATATTTAGTGTTTGCCCCAGATAATAAACCAATCAGATCACCCGAATTTTCAAATTTTCAATAGATTTATTGGTGTAGACTCATCACTTATCCATGAAGAGAGTCTTCACCAATAAATCTACTGAAGACTTGAAAATTCAGGTGATCAGAAATGTACAGTCTTCTGTGGCTTGTCACGTCTAAAAATAGCTTCAACATGACAGGTCAAATTGATTTAGAAGTCAATGTAGATTTCTCGAATGCGCGTTTTTTTCTCATTACAGAGGAACAGATGAAAGGAGTATTTAGCAATATTCTCCATAAAAAATATTTTATGCATGGTTACTCATTAGAACCACCTCGACGAGGCGGTTCTATGGCAATCCATAACATTATTTTTAAAATAAACACAATATTGTAAAAAAGTGGATACTTATTAGAATCGCCTCAACGAGGCAGTTCTATGGGTACCCACAACATTGTTTTAAAGCATGTTGTAGATATTTGTTAGAATTGCCTCGAAAAGGCAGTTCTAATAAATATCCACAACATACGTTTTTCATGGAGAAATAAAAATAATCCCAAATTATCACAAAATACTCCTCTTATATGTTCCTCTGTAATGAGATGAATCTCGTAACACAAATCAAATAACTATGATTTGTGTAAAGAGAAGAAAATAATCCTCATTCAACAAATGAAAATCAAAGTGATCTGCCATAATTGAGCTCCAAAAACTGAATGAATGGGAATGTGCAAAGTCATCTGAACACAAAATTCATAAATGACAGCATGACACTCACTCTAGAAGCAGTATTCTAATTATGCTCCTCCTCTCGAAGCTAAATGACAGCATGACAAAAACTTTAAAAGCAGTATTCTAATCAAGCCCCTCCTCGCCAAGCTATTTTGGGACTGTCATGATATTGCATCATGTTTTGACGTTGCATCATTACTATAATCAAAGTACATTGGAGAGTGGTCATTTAGTTTATCTTTTTTTTTCTTTTTTTTTATTTAAAACACAAAATATCTCTCAAATAAAGATTATCTGAAAGATGTTGGAAAACTGGGCAGACCAGGATCAGTTTATTATCTGGGGCAAACACTAAGCCGGTTAGAGGCTATGAAGAGAAATCTTCGCAATTAAGAACCTTCCGCTCGCTACGCTCGCTTCAGGTTCTTAATTGCGAAGATTTCTCTTCATAGCCTCTAACCTATACGAGGACATGGCTTCGCACACCACTTCTTACAGAAAATAGAAGTGCTCTACATATAGGTTAGAGGCTATGAAGAGAAATCTTCGCATTTAAGAACCTGAAGCGAGCGTAGCGAGCGGAAGGTTCTTAAGTGCGAAGATTTCTCTTCATAGCCTCTAACCGGCTTAGTGTTTGCCCCAGATAATAAACTGATCCTGGTCTGCCCTGTTTTCCAACATCTTTCAGATAATCTTTATTTGAGAGATATGTTGTGTTTAAAAAAAAATAAAGAAAAAAAGATAATAAATTAAAAAAATCCCAAAATGACCACTCTCCAATGTACTTTGATTATAGTAATGATGCAACGTCAAAACATGATGCAATGTCATGACAGTCCCAAAATAGCTTGGAGAGGAGGGGCTTAATTAGAATACTGCTTTTAAAGTTTTTGTCATGCTGTCATTTAGCTTTGAGAGGAGGAGCATAATTAGAATACTGCTTCTAGAGTGAGTGTCATGCTGTCATTTATGATTTGTGTTCAGATGACTTTGCACATTCCCATTCATTCAGTTTTTGGAGCTCAATCATGGCAGGTCACCTCGATTTTCATTTGTTTTCTTCTCTTTACACAAATCATAGTTATTTGATTTGTGTTACGAGATGCAACTTATTATAGAGGAACATATAAGAGGAGTATTTTGTGATAATTTCGGATAATTTTTATTTCTCCATGAAAAACGTATGTTGTGGATATTTATTAGAACTGCCTTTTCGAGGCAATTCTAACAAATATCTACAACATGCTTTAAAACAATTCTGTGGGTGCCAATAGAACTGCCTCGTCGAGGCGATTCTATTATAAGTATCCTCATGTTTTTACAGTATGTGTTTGTTATGGATTGCCATAGAACCGCCTCATCGAGGTGGTTCTAATGAGTAACCATAAAATACTTTTTATGGAGAATATTGCCAACTACTCCTTTCATCTGTTCCTCTGTAATGAGAAAAAAAGCTCATTCGAGAAATCTACATTGACTTCTAAATCAATTTGACCTGTCACGTTGAAGCTATTTTTAGACGTGACAAGCCACAGAAGACTACATTTCTGCAGTAAATGCAAAACCTTTAGTTAAAACTAATACTCGATCACTATTCATATTTTGCAAGCTAGCAATATGATGCAATTGCTTGCGTCGAAAATCATCGATTTCTGAATGCATTACTTGATTTGAAAGCATTGGTTCGTAACTCATTGAAAAAATGTTGTTGAATCCACTATTTTTTGAGTGCATAATCTTACAGCGGGCAAGTATTTTAAGTATTCAATGTATGAGCTGAATGTTTTATAAAACGCGGGTCCAAAAATAGTATTCGCCAGAGAATGGGAAATTTTTTAAACATATGAGCCGCGATATGAGAAAACCAACAAAGTGGTTGCGCCAAGCGCAGGCTCAGATCAGCTTGGGCATCCACACAGTTTGATCAGACTCTTCGTCAGTGGCTTAAAGGGTAGTTAGGGTCTCAGCTACCTCCATGCGGATAGCGAAGACTCTGATCAGACTGGGCGGATGCCTAGGCTGATCTGAGTCTGCGCTGGGCGCACAACCATTTTGTCGGTTTTGTTGTGTAGCGGCTCATATGTGGAACATAGTAATATTCATATAAATGATAATGGCACATATAAAGAAATCCTGGAGGTGTACGAAGCCTATGTCCCCTCACTCTCCAGATTGGTAAATTTTCTGGCATACTTAAATATACTTTACCACCACACAGACAGCAATGTCCCCACACTTTACCCTTTCAAAGACAGCAGTGACCCCATCCCCAGAATTTCTCCATGCATACGAAATAAAAAATGATGTCATATATGAATATGAACCCAAACATTTGTGTGTGTGTGTGGGGGTTTGTCTGTTAGGCCTACCTCGATACGTAGAGACAAACCAACCAAATCCATATGCTGTGTAAAGATCGTCGATGGGAAACGTAGGTTTTCTTAAGTCTACGGCAAAGGAGTAAAAACCTAGCGGCGTTTGTTCCTATGAAATAAATATATTTCATTATCATAATATGTCAAAGAACAGTAAACAGTTGAACAACATATAACTAAAACACATGTTTTTTTCATGTTCAATATGAACTGTTCAGCTGTTCAGCGCATAATCTCCCTTTTCAGTCTTCAATTGTATTTATTCACTATTAGTTAACGCTGTGAATTTCATTAACATGCTTCACCAAATATTCAACTTATTCGTCAGAAACATTTTCAGATTTATCTGGCGCAGTTATCCACGCCAGAAACAAGCGTACTCAACTGGTAGCAAACCACAGATCAGTGTGAGACTAGTCTATTCAACTGGCAGCAAAACACAGATCAGTGACAGAGTAGTCTACTCAACTGGTAGCAAACCAAAGATCGCTGTGAGGCTAGTCTACTCAAATGGTAGCAAACCACAGATAAGTGTGAGACTAGTCTGGTAGCAAAACACAGGTCAGTGTGAGACTAGCCTTGCAGTAAAACACAGATCAGTGTGAGACTAGTCTGGTGGCAAAGCACAGATCAGTGTGAGACTAGACTTGCAGTAAAACACAGATCAGTGTGAGAATGGTCTACTCAACTGGTAGCAAAACAGAGATCAGTGTGAGAGTACTAGTCTCACACTAGTAGCAAAATCATGTGAGCAATGATAACCATTCCCATTATACAACTCATAGTCACCTGTATACCAAAATCATATCTATTTTCTATCTGTACACCAAGTTAAACGATGGAAGGAAAATAAGTGAGCCATCATATACGCATGAAAGATAAAAGGCAGATGATGTGTGAACATCATTTTGCGTAACGTCTGTTGAAAATGTACCTTAAATATTTCTTGAAATTGATCATTGCTAACGAGCGGCTCGCCGTCGTGTGTTGTGGCGTTGTTTAGATTGAATCTCATCCACTTTGCCATATCAACGGCATTTGACATGATGGTACCAGCTGGTTCCAGGGGAGTTAATCTGTCAGTAAGAAAAGCAGAAAGGTTTCGATTTCGAGAGGTTACACATGTTCATATTAAATAGAATTTGCACGGTTGCAGCTCACCAATCAAATTAAAGTCAGTTATTAAAACATCTTATTTAATTATTTAAAAAACTGTATATTTAAGAAAGAAGCTCAAGGCGTAAGCGTTACGTTCTTCAAGTGAACACCCGGGCGCAGTTATTCAAAACTTATAACGCCGTTAATTAACACGACGTTAAGTTTCCAAACATATTGTATGCAAAATCGCTATCAGTTTCTGACGAACAAATGTCGGGAACTGCCCTCACAGTTTCAGCAAAACATATGAGCATATGATTTTATGCGTCCTAGAAGACTTAAACTAACGATGCTTTGAAAACTGGGCCCGGGCTATTGCATCCTTCTTTAGTAATGTTAGCGTGACTTTACAAATCATGGCACCATGGCATTACGTGTTACGTTCCACCTGCCGGATGTTCACCCCTATTTTTAAAAAGAAAAATAATGGGTTTTTATGTAAAAGACACGCGAAAGTTAGATGAATGAAAATAGAACGTAAGTACAGGCATCACTTTCAGTCTTGAAAATATTGGTTGGTATAATGTCTAGAAAAGACTTTTCGGCTTTGCTTTACGAATATTAGGTACAAGGTAAAGTTAAATTTTCTCATTTCTTGTGGCCGTAGGGGCAGTGAGGGTAAGAGGTCCACTGTATCTTGGGCACACCCTCTTTTCACAAAATAGATTATACTGTAAATGATTTAAATGACTCAAAGAGTGATTTTAATCGTTGTTACACTTATTTCATGGTAAATTCGATACGGCACACTGTTAAAAAAATCCGTAGGTTTTACGGTAGAATACCTGGCAACCAGGTAGAGAGGCGCGGTAGTCGAGTGGTTAGAGTGGCTCGGCTATTGTGCAGAAAGTCACCGTAAGGTCGTGAGTTCGCGGCTCACTGTCGCCATACGATGACTGGAAAACTCTCTCTGTCAACCCAGCAGTAAATGGGTACCTTTTTCGAATCAGGGAAGGATAAGGCAGCGAAAGGAGAGGGATGGGCTCCGCCTTTCATCAGCTGTGCCCAAGATACAGTGGGTCTCTAACCCCCACTGCCCCTACGGCTATTAGGCTATGGGAAACCTTTACCTTTACCTGGCAACCAGCTGCCAGTCCATAGCCCGTTTTTTTACGGGCGCCCGTAAACGTTGGCAGGAATCATCATGCAGTGTAAGGTAGAATAAGAAAGGTATTGTTTTGGTTATATAGCCCTTCAACACAATAACGGTATTTTCGAGTACGGTTAGTGAACATTACTCTACCATATCGTGATTTCCACAAATCTTCTTCTATACGCCCGTTAAAAAATAGAGGGAAATGGACTGGCAGCTGGTTGCCAGGCATTCTACCGTAAAATCTATGGATCTTTTTTACAGTGTGACTTGAAAATTTTCAATCAGACAAAGCGGACGCCTACTTGTATATTTCATAATCCCCTTCTTCATATGTTCCTCCTTTTTCCTTAGCTATGATTGGCTTTGCAACATTTCCAGTTGTGACGTCATTGCGGGAGGTGGCGACTTTGGTGAACGTCATTCCTACTGGCTCAAAAACCCGTGGCGGTAGCAAATTCTCATATGTGTCTTTCTCCAATTTTTCGATAACGTCACCTAGTAGCATATACATAAGGTTATTGTAGTAAAAACTCCCGGGAAATGAGCTCACAGCCGGAACATATTTTAAGCGTCTGAAAATAGATTTACGGAATATCAGCGAGAAATCTCTCAGCAGATACACAGTATTGAAAAAAAAAAAGCAAAACGTTCAATTGTAGTCCCGGTATATGATATTTAAGGGATATAAGCATAGTTTTGTCTTTCTGTCTGTTCGTCCCTTCGTACAGCGTTCGCCTTTCGACTGTTCGTCCGTCCATTCGTTAGTCAGGTCGATACCTCAAAGTTTGCATTAAACATTTTTGAATGTTCACATGTCTTTACAACTTCTGTTTATAATGATATACAACACTGGTAGAATAATGGCGGCGTTAATTGCAGCTAAGGGCCACTCCATAAAAAATATAAGATACCCGAAAGTATGTCACGGGGTCGTATAGTCTGCTTGGTAGAATTTAGATTTGTATGGTTAAGCCCAACAGTAAATAAATTGGAGATGTGTAATGAAATAACCAGCCTTACAATGTAAGACATATTCCAAAGGCTTAACCTATTGATGCCTAACGTCCCAAAATGGGACATGGGCAAACAGTGCAGACCCAGATCAGACGCCGCAATATGCGGCGTCTAATCAGGGACTACGCTATTTGCATAAAACAAATGGGTATTTCTACTTAAAAATGATAAAAATAAACTGAACCAGACACCCCTTCAATGACAATTGGACTCATCCAATATATACAGATAGAGGAATCCACTGGGCATTAATGGGTTAAGCACAGACAAGTTGTGTAGTCTTGCCTGGGCATGCTCAACATGCTGAGTAACAAAACTGTCCTAGAACGTTTCAAAGAAAGAACAAAAACAAGAAAGAAAGAAATAAAGAAAAAAAAAAACAATACGCATATGCATTTGCGCAGGCATGCGCACCCGCATATGCTTTAAGATGTCTTCTTTCGACGCAGTTCATCATTTTCAAGCATACTTATGACATGAACTTTTTTTTAATTGCCACTTATCTCACATAATGTACTAACCGTTTATTACCTGCTCAATAAATCTCGAGTAACTTGTAGAGGGTAACCAGCGATGAAACCGTTGTCTGTCGCAGCTGAGAGACCTGTGCTGTGAGATAGTAAATCTGCCAGAGTAACGTTTCTTGTCAGCTCTTCTGTCGAGAATTCATAATTTACTTCTACAATGTCGTCCAGCTTTGTATACCAATTGTAGCTATAAAATAAGAATGGAATACTTTACTGAATGTTCACCCTTAGCATACATGGGTACACCTTCATTTTTTTCAGTGTCATCTGTACAGAGGGAAAATATACAGAACAAAAAAAAGAAACGTTACATCAACATTTAAACAAGGCATCGCAGGCGATACAAATCCCCTCACACAAGACTACTTGCTCGAGGTATTGTCATACCCTACAATTGTGTGAAGTTATTTTAAAATCCATGGAGAAAAGTAGGCGCTAGAGCGATGACAAAGTTTTTCTAAAAATAGCTACAGTGCCCTTGACCTTTTAAGCGCAGCACCCTGAAAGTCGAACTTGCTCGAGATATTGTCATGCCCTACATTTGTGTGAAGTTATTTCAAAATCCATTGAGAAATATAGGCACTAGATCGCTTTGACCTTGACCTTGGGCGGAGAACCCTGAAAGTCGAACTTGCTCGAGATATTGTCTTGCCCTACATTTGTGTGAAGTTATCTTAAAATCCATTGAGAAATGTAGGTGCTACAGCGCTGACAA
The DNA here is from genome assembly GCA_963989385.1 of Ctena decussata. NCBI lineage: Eukaryota > Metazoa > Mollusca > Bivalvia > Lucinida > Lucinidae > Ctena > Ctena decussata. Next base: position 47,117,187 of record OZ022506.1, read on the forward strand.
AGTTTTTCTAAAAATAGCCACAGTGATCTTGACCTTGGGCGCAGCACCCTGAAAGTCGAACTTGCTCGAGATATTCTCTTGCCGTACATTTGTGAGAAGTTATTTTAAAATCCGTTGAGAAATGTAGGCGCTAGAGCGATGACAAAGTTTTTCTAAAAATAGCCACAATGACGTTGACCTTGGGCGCAGCACCCTTAAAGTCGAACTTGCTCTAGATAATGTCATGCCCTACATTTGTGTGAAGTTACTTCAAAATCCGTTGAGAAATGTAGGCGCTAGAGTGATGACAAAGTTTTTCTAAAAATAGCCACAGTGACCATGACCTTGAATGCAGCACCCTGAAAGTCAAACTTGTTTGAGATATTGTCATGCCCAACATTTGTGTGAAGTTATTTTAAAATCCGTTGAGAAATGTAGGCGCTAGAGCGATGACAAAGTTTTTCTAAAAATAGCCACAGTGACCTTGACCTTGGGTGCAGCACCCTGAAAGTCGAACTTGCTCGAGATATTGTCATGCCCTACACTTGTGTGAAGTTATTTCAAAATCAGTTTAGAAATGTAAGTGCTAGAGCGATGACAAAAGGTGAACATACGTACGTACGTACTCACGTACGTACTCACGTACGTACTTACGTACGGGACAAAACCTATATCCCCTCACCACTTCGTGGTGTGAGGGGATAATAAACATGTCATACAGATTTCATAATATATCTAAGGCTCATAACTTGAACTAAGAAGTCACTACATGTATTATGATTTCATTCATTACCAACCTGCAGTATATTCATGCCAATTTTATTTTAAGTTGCAGTGGTAGAAAATCAGATATGACTTTATTCGATGTATATAACGTTTCTTTCTTTTTTTTTGTTCAGTATATGTTGGTAATGGATTTTAGTGTTGCAATGTTTTGTTCTTACCATAGTCAATACATACATGTACGCACATAAATACATACATTCATACATACACATACTTTGACACATACGCACGACGCATGCTTGTGTTTTAAACATACTGAGTTTGAAGTTTATAATCAGCATCCGTATATTTACAACAAAAATAAAGAAAACTTAATTGTGGTGATTTGTGGTAAATACAAACATTTGAATAAACCATAAAAAATTAACGTTTCTCCCCGAAAGTTTGCAGACTTATTATTTATGTTGTTTTCTACAATTTAGAAAACAAAAACGGAGTAACATGCTAATCAAAAAGAGTCAATTTCTGCTCAAAATCTGAAAAAAATAACACTGATATTGAAAATGCATTATTGAAAGTGCATTAGAGCGTCCTAGCAATTATTTGTTTAAACTCTTTCTCAAATTCTATGGTAGTAGACCAGACGAAAACAGTAGCTTATCCCCAAATGTTCGACCATTCACAAGGTGCCAGTATACTCAATGCATTCATTAAATATTGGGTAGGCAGGTATACCTATATCACACATGCAGTATTTGAGAAAAACACACACACACATTACTGTGGCCAAGACATGTGTGTAAGTGAAATTATTCAACCTTGAAAAAGTGGACTCCCTTATGTTTTCTTCATAATTTTGTAAAAAATTGGACACATATTCTTTTTTTCTGCTCAGCCTGATAATTAATGAAGGAGTTGGAAAAAAATAATTGCTGGGACATCACGCTCAATGCATTAAAGTAACTTCAGACCTCAACGCACTTTCAATGGCGACGTTTTTTATCATTATTATCATTATTATTATTATTATATTTTTGCGCAGCAAATTACCCTTTGAGTATATGAACCTTTTTAAATATCAGCAAATCAGGCATTTTTTATTCTAAATTGTGAGAAATAACATAAAGAACGTATCTGCTAAGTTTTTGGAAGATATGTTGTGTTTTCAGCAATTCATGCAGATTTTTATATTCATCACAAATCTGTGATTATCACCACCTTAATGTCGACACATCAGCGAATATGACGGTGCAAGTTTCATCGATAATAATTGACACTGGATAGCAAATTTGGACGTGCTTTATCCTCAATTATCGGAGACTTGCAAAAATCTTTAGAGCTTCCTTATCAGTAAAATGAATAAATAAATAAATAAAAACGTTTCGATTTTCCTCTGATTATACGGCAGTTTCTGTCGCAAAAATAGCGTTGGCCGGCCAAAGTGGCGATGAAAGACCCAACACCGCCTTGGTTACACGGCAGTTTCTGTCACACACACACACACACACAAAAACTTTTTGGCATGCCGTATGTCTTGATCTTAGTCCAGTCGAACACATTTAGAATGGGTTTAGTCGGCAGGCCAGGAAAAAATCATCAGCATAACACACTGCAAGATCTGCAAACAGCCTCGACCCAAACCTGACGCACTCATTCAACACTACACTAACTCGATGCGACGGTGAATTATGGCGGTTTACAAAGCACAAGACGGTCACACTCATTATTAGGCAAGATGCCGTATTAATCCTATTTAACGACCCAGGGGCGTTGTATTTTACGAAAGGGGGCGTTAATTAGAGCCTAAATTGTAGTAAGTCAGACACTGCCAAACCACTTCTAAAAATAGTATTAAGGTGAACGAGTATACTTCTAGAGGAAGCAACTCTCATATTCTTGCCTCCCTTCTCAGTAGGGGTCAACTCTTAAAGGAATGAATTTGCTCATCTAGGAGCAAATTCTTTCCTTTAAGAGTAGACCTCATTTCGAATAGCTACCTTATCCGGAGAAGCAAACAGGAATTCGTGCAAGTTACATATAATATAATATTATTTTCGGAAACGAGGCAGGGGGCGTTTATCAGAGCAGGGGCTTTTATTAGGGTTAATATGGTACATGTATGTGCATCATATAAAAAATTACTACTGATCAGAGACATTTGAAGCATTTTTATTTATTTATTTATTTATTTTGAAAAAAATCGCCTTTAGTGTATTCTGCGCGTTGTTATGCATAGACGTCGATGCACTCTTTTGAGCAATGACTGGTTTGAACGAATGAGTTTTTTTTTTTTTAATTTTTTTTTTTTATAAATTTTTGACTTACTTTCGTGTTCATAAGTACATTGTGGGCCTCATTAACCATGTTCCTCTTTACACAATGAACGATAAGTATAAAATTAAACATAAACAATCTATAACATGAAATTCAATACGGATTTTATTTATCTATGTATTTTGTTTCAAACTTTTGATCAACTAACACTTTCACGAATGTATATATCGATGGGCGTAAGGACATATAGCCTGCTTAATACTGTGTTAAACGGTAATAAGATGAAGTTTCAAATACTACAGATACTGGCAGTTGATTCTGTTTTTTTTTCGCAATTATTTAGTAATACCTTACTATTAAGACCCTCATTCTTGCATTAATGTCAACAGTACTAGTTGGTTGGTTGGTTAGTTATTTGTTTTGGCTTTAACGTAGCCTTGAGTATCAAGCCGTCTCTCAGAGAGAGGGAGAAATACAAGAGACATGAGAGGGAAGTGAAAAATATCCAAACAACCCCAATCCGCGCCTGCTGCAAGTACAGTAGGCCCTTCCTTATATACCAAATGAGCAGGACGCCCCGGCACTGAAAGTTTCCCAGCACCATCGCCCGACCACGACCTCCCCAACCAGTACTAGTAATCTAGCAAATGAAGAATTAAACAGGCATTTTATATATATGCACCTACAAGCTCAGTCGAATTTCGGAGAAACGCATTTTGTCATATGAGCCGCGACACGACAAAACCAACAAAGTGGCATGTGCGACCAGCGAAGACTTAGATCAGCCTAGGCATTCCCCCAGTCTGATCAGAATCTTCGTTGTCCGGATGGAGCTAGCTCAGACCCTTAGTTACCCTTTAAGCGCACAACAACGAGGGCGGCTGTGCAGGCTGATCTGAGTTTTGCTGGGTGCCCATGCCACTTTGTTGGTTTTGTAGTGTTGCGGCTCATTAGATAGAGCACTAAGAAGAGCATTCTCCACGCAAGTGGAATGAAATATTTGCGAAAGTATCGAATTCAAAACAGACGATCATGCAGAAATTTTTGCTTAAGGGCCGTATACAGATCATTTTTTTTGTACAACTTTATTGTACAATAAAAATGACCAAGAAAAAGTGACATTGATGAGGTGTACACACGATCAAATAAAATGACATTTTTTATTGTCCAGGAAACTTGTACAAGAAAAAAATGATCGTGTATACGGCCCTTTAGTCATATGTTTTTGTTTAAAATGCTGCTGCTACGAATTATATTGCTTCTGATTGGCTATTTGATGGCAAGTTTGATAAGTTATCATTGCAAAATAGGATGAGTTTCTATTCATCAGTTTTTCTTGTACAATATGAAAAATGATCATTTTTTGCTGTATACACGGTCAAATTAAATTACATTATTGTTGTCCAGTAAACTTGCACAAGAAAAAATGATCGTGTAAACGCCTGAGATGCAGAATGATTCAGGCAAAGTAACGCTGCGTTTGCAACAAGCATAAAATACCACAAACACGGAATTAATTGACTTAAGAATAATTATTTGTTAAAGAAAATCTAAAGTTTCTGTTGAAAAAAAAAATTCAGTTTGTAATGTTATTGACAAATTGTCGGAGCATGGCATACACTGTTTACCATGCAAAGGACGTCATATACTTTTTACTTTAGCAACTAAGAGTTCCGACTGAATGTCAAAGTGACGCCTTGGAGTTATCACTCACAGACAAGGAACTATTTCCACATTTGGTAATTCCTTAGTTGCTATGGTAACAGAATTGTGCATGGCGTCATCTCACTTATAATTTGAAAGGAGCATGGCATACAGTGTATGGCATGCTCCTCTCGAATTGTAAGTGAGATGCTACCTGATGTTCGTACAATTATGAAAAAGTGTGATTTTCTCAGACTTATAATTCATTCTTAAATAATTTAATTTTATGTTTACAGTAATTCAAGGCAATACACAACAAGACTTTCTGTAAATTTAGCTATTGTTGGTAATGTTTAAAGAACTTAATATATTGCAGTTTGTTGAAAAGAGAATTCGTGAATAAATTCCTTAAAGAGAAATGGAAACATTCATAAGAAAGAACATGGGTCACACTATACGTAGTTTCGGCTAATAAAGCTTCATCAGTGACCCTGTAATGGCCTGACAATGAAAGGCAGAGGAAAACATTCAGCAATTTTGAAATTTTCAAACACGCAGACGATTCAAAGACTGGCAGCTAAAATCGAGACAGAACAGAAAAGAAAAAAAAAGAGGGAAAAAAAGGAAAACTACACGAGGGACCCCCGAGTGAGGGTCTTGCCTGTTAAACTGGATGGTTTGGTTGATTTGTATTGTAATGTTGCACACAGAATCAAAGGCTAAAGATTGTCCTTTGACCAAATTTGTATCTAATTAAACTTATATATCAGTGCGTCTGGAAAACGCTTTGTTTAAAATGAGCTATTTGTTGGTGGGACATTAAACCCGATTTCACTCACTCACTATACCTATATACAGACAAATTTACAGTGGTCATAGGATCGAACTTTAAATAGCTCAATGGCAAGGTGTTTGTCTCCAAAATGAAACTGTTTCTCTTACCTTGTTTTATCCAGCATCAATCCAAGAAAAGTAGTGGTAAATGCTTTACCGAGTGATCCTATTCCAAACAGAGTTTCCTCGTCAACCTTTCTCTGACTTTTTATATCAGCAATACCAAAACCTTTCGTCCAAGTTTGAGATCCATCAACAACACTAAGAGTCAGTCCAGGAATATGACGACAATCCATCACGTGATTAACAAAGTCGATAACATCAGCTTCTTGTTGCGGGGTAAAAACTGTACCCACTGACAAGGCATCCATGCTTAGTAGCAAAACGATGGTTATCATATGATAATAATGCATTTTCTTGATTGCCTTAATTTTGAGTTACATGAATATGTATTTATATATGGTCAAAACAAACAACACTTGACAGTTTAATTTCAGTTCCTGTAAACTGTGTATAATCTCAAGAACACTTACTTTTACGAATTAGATTAAAGATGTATGGGTACACCGCCATTTTTTTCAATTCTTTAATGGATGCAACTTTTGTGACTACTCATTTGCTTCCCTGACAGATAAGACCCCTCCAAAGAGAGTTCTTAACGGAAATAACTGTTCCTAGAAGAGCAAGTCCAACAGGCACCAACGGTTCAATCTGGTGACATTGAATCAATTTTGATTCAAGGTTGATTCAACCTTGTGTGCCCAGTGGGAGGTCTTTCCTTCCAGACTGAGTTGAATCCCATTAAACAGAGAATCAAAATGAAAACGGTGGAATTGCTCTCCTTGTTTAAAGAAACATAAGATAAATGGCATATGAGTACATTTTCAGGGAAAACAACTCTGCAATTTCCAGTTTTGTCTTCCTTACCATCGGGGTCAACTCTTAAAGGAAAGAGTTAGCATATCTTAGAGCACATTCTGTCCTTTACGAGTCGATCCGTCCTCCAGAAGCAACCAGGAATTCATGAAAGTTTTGCCACTTTGTATAAGTGGTAAACAATCAAGGATTACTACCTATACATCTAAAGCTTATTTCTGCATTCGCGGTTCTGAAAATAGTAAAGGACTAATTGATGTTATAACCCACTCGCGACATTTTTACTTTTAGCAAACAGAACACTTTCGCGGATATATTGCAGTAAACGATTTTGAACTTTTTATTACTCTAAATTCCTTTTATACGATATACCGGTGATCAGATACTCTACTGTTAACATTGAACCTGTCTGGCTTCACTAACAATCGACTGAACTGTGCCTTACTAAAGGCGAAGAGTTCAAGAGAAAGGTAAAAATATACTAAACAAAAAAAGATATGAGTTTCTGTGTTCAGTGCTGCAGAATACAAACCGAAGTATCTGCGTCTGAAATATTTATGTAAACAAATACATAAATTAAAATATATAAATAAATAAATAAAAAAAATAGATAAATAGATAATAATGTAACAGTGTGTAACCTCTTGTTAAAGGTTTCAATCAAATACTACCAACTACTGGTTCACTTAACAGGTTATGATTTCCAATTTTGTTTCTTTTATATAGTTTGTATTATACCACAGTCCAGAGATGAGCAACGGGACGTAACATCAATCAAAAAAAAAAAAAAAAAAAAAGAAATTCAGTCCAAATACCAGAAACTCTCTAGCATGTAACACCAAACATAATTTCGATCTTTATTTACAGAAATAGAGAGCGTGCATTGTTTATTCAAAATGTTATAAACTTGAAGTTCCTGTTTTTCGAGTAAAGACTAATGTCTATAAATAGAATTAGAATTTAAATTGCATAGCGGAGGCAATATCCTGTCATTTAAAGCTGACGTAACATATTCCTCTGAAAAATAATCAGGTAGAGAAAATAAAAAAGCGAAAAGTATATTGCGTTTTTCTTTTGCTTTCAGTATACTTTCATACAGTGTTTGCTGTAGATCTTCTAAACAAAATCTGCCCGTGTACAATGCCAGCTGCATAAAACCAATTCAGTTTGATCTGATGCGGGGCCGAGTAGGGTAATGCATACATTTCTTCCTGAAGAATCTTAATCATTGGACCTGTTAAAAGCGACAGATGTATGGCCTGACCAAAACGCACCTGCGCAAAGACTGGCCTGAATATGAACAGCTTATGACTGCCTGAAGATAGGTTCTGTAAAGACTCGGCGTATACAATGCTTCTGGTAAAGACGGATAACACGAGAAAGGCGCCTAGGTACAAACAAATCTGCGAAGACACAGATAACTGGCACATGCAAGACACTCGCTTTTTGCAATCCCGTTGGCAAAACCAATGTATTGTGAAATCTGAAGCCTGGTCAGTCTACACAGATGTGCTGGGAAAACTGAGTACAAATACTCGCATATGCTGGAAGGTGCTTTTCCGTTGACCAGAATATGATGAGTTCCATATGGATAATATCTTATATTGATTTTGTTTTCAGTCATATCATTTCGTACGGGATTTATATTCGCACAAAAATATTTTATTGAAGGGTAGCAAATCCATCCTAAATCAAACTTAGTAAAGTTTTTTTCAGTGTTTGTTTCTTGTTTCATATACTCGTAAAGTATTTCGGGCTAGTCAAGATCAGGTGTCCGTATGACCTTGCACTTACATAGAAATGTAATGTTTCAACAAAACGTGAAGTTTTGTTGTGTCGTATATTTAACAAATGTTCTTAAAATTTCTTGAGTTAAATTTGTACCATTATTACACAACTTCCCTTCCTACCCTTCAACCGTCACGGACACTGAACTATTTTTACATAATTACCAGGCCTGAAAACACCAAAAAGAAAACAGATGCCCTATTAAATGCTTATGATTATGAAACTATTGTAGAAACAGATGCAAAATAATATCTTAAAAAGTCTACTACCTAAAAGGTTGCCTAATATCTTTGCTGAATTATCAACACAGGTTTGTAATTAGCAATAAACTGTATGCATTTTTAAGCTCCTGTTATCAAAAAAAATCTCAGACTGGTATTTGCTTATGTTTTTGTTCATTGTTTGAAAATGTGCTTTGCGTTTTTATTCCAGCACCTCAGACTTTTATGCAAAAGACACATGTACCCAATTCGAAAAAGCTAGCTAGTAAATCTATTTTGCCTTAACTCAATGTAATTGTGTATGGTATTTTATTGTACTTGTTATAAATATCATTTTCCATCACCATGATCACTTCAAAATATAAATTTTGATTTAACCTTAGTCTGACGTCAGGCCATATATTTATATATTGCCTTTATGGAAAGGTACATAACCAGTAAGACAGTTTATTACTCGTCAGTTATATGAAATACACTAATTACAGACATAATGCGAACTGTAGTGAAAGAGTATGAGAGACATTTTATATTTTATGCATTTTTACAATACTGCTTTGTTAAATGGTCAAATTTGACCTAAAAAATTGCAAATGCTTTCATACTGAAATAGTCAGCTGTTTATGTAGTGTCCGTAACGCTTACTACGTTAATGCAAAGGGAGGACAATATTTTGGTGCCATTATTGACCATTATTTAATGCATCATTGACTATTATATTGTTACTTTTAAATCAAAAAGTATTTTCGCCACTCTACAAAGATTTCGGAGTATTCGTCATGAACTCTGTCACGGACACTACAATTTGATGTTTTGATTTAAAATATCTGAAGTACTTTTCTGATTCGATGCCTCTCCACTGGCATTATTGCAGAATAATTCAAGAGTATGATATAATGATTGTTTATAAAATTATGTGTTTTTATCAACTTTCTCTATCAATTTGATGTTGATTTCTCACATTCTACAAATACAACCATTATGTAAAGAAACTGGAACTTTATATGGCAATTAATGTATTTTGATATGAATGAAAAAAATATCCCAGGATAAGGAATATGAGAATAAATAGGCATTCTTCTTAGCTCAATAAAACGCAAATTGAACAGTTTATATCGAGCCGTCTCCCAGAGAGAGTGGGAGAAAGAAAACGAGTAGATTAGCTTGATGAGAATAAAAACAGTCCAAACAATCTCATCCTGTACTTGCTGCAAGCACAGCCGGCCCTTGCCCTACTATTATCCAAGTATTAGAAAGACGCTCCGCCACTGAAAGCTACACAGAACAATCACCCCGACCCAACCACCCTTACGGACCTCCGTGGCCTAGTGGCTTAGAGCGCTGACTCTTTAACATTAGGTCTCTCTGTGGGTTCGAGCCTCGGCCGGCGCTCCTGTGAAAATGCCAAGTTCTGCTTATGGAAGGTCAAGTGGCTTTCCCATATTTTATAAACGGGTCTGTGTGTGCGTGAGAACGTGCGTGCGTGCGTGCTGGCGTGTGCAAAGGTGCTTTTCAACTTATTCAGATTCGCTCCTCAAAGCACACACTGTGATAGAATTACACCTTAAGAGCCCCGGTAGATGGATGACTTGCGATTTTGCATCCTTTTTAACAGTATTTCAGTCACATCAGGACAATGGGAGGGTAATAATAAAAGGCTGTGAGCAATGGAACTCGTTCAAGGTTGGAAAAAATTCCGCCTCCAGCCGGATTCAAACCCGGGAACGCTTGATCAGCAGGCCAGCGCTTAAACCCAGTGAGCTACCGAGGCTCTTTCTGAAATGAGCCTTAAGGCATAATTCTATTTCAGTGTGTGCTTTGAGGAGCGAATCTGAACAATTTGAAAAACACCTTTGCACACGCCAGCACGCACGCGCGGACGTTCTCGCGCACACACAATCCCGTTTATATGGGTTTTACGGCCCTTCAAGAATATTTCACTTACGTCGAGCCGATCTTAAGCAAAAGTGGGCGAAAACCGGAGCTCCCGGAGGAAACCCACCTGACCTTTTATGAGCAAAACTTAGCATTTTGACTCGAGCGCCGCCGAGGCTCGAACCAACAGAGAGACCTAATGTTAAAGAGTCAGCGCTCTATGCCACTGGGCCACGGAGGCCCGTAAGGGTGGTTGGGTCGGGGTGATTGTTCTGTGTAGCATGGATAATAGTAGGGCAAGGGCCAGCTGTGTTTGCAGCAAGTAAGGGATGGGATCGTTTGGAGTGTTTTTATTCTCATCTAGGTAATATACGCGTTTTCTTTCTCTCTCACTCTCTTGGAGACGGCTCGATATTAACTGAAATTCAAAGAGCCGTTAAGTCTAAAACAATCAACCAACGGAGGTCCGTGACACACACAAACATAAACAACGTTTTATTCGCTTAGAGCTGTAGGAGAGACATGGGTTCCAGACCATAGGTCAGCCAGTGTGGAGAAACAAAGTGGTAATTTCATTTGCGTTTTATCGAGCTAAGAAGAATGCCTATTTATCTTCATATCCCTTATCCTGGGATATTTTTTTCATTCATATCAAAGTACATTAATTTCAATATAAAGTTCCCGTTTCTTTACATAATGGTTATATTTGTAGGAAGTGAGAAAGATCAACATCAAATTAATAGAAAAAAAATGATAAAAACACAATTTTATTGTTTTATAAACAAATTATATTATATTTCTTTAAATCTATTTCCCAGAGATGGCAGTATATACATGTATATAAGTCATGATCTAATGAGAGCTATACGCTTCCGTATGCGGTATGCCTTTCACTTTACAAAATATTTGTGACAAGCCTTTCTAATCTTTGTTCGATAAGATTACGAAAAATAAAAATATGAAATAAACAATCATCAAGATGAAAAGAAATCAGATAGAAATGATTAAAACCATTAATTTTCATTGATTACATAAAAGTCTCAATGCTTTAAAATCCAACTGCCCCATACGTGTAAAGTCTCGCCGGTTATCGGGAAATATCGCGTTACCTAAGCAGTATGCGCATGCGCAGAAACAATGTGAAAAAGGTCTATTAGCATATATCTACATCAAGGAAATGAGTTATCTTGACTGTCACGGACACTACAGAAATTTGGCTGAATTCTAAAGTCTGGGTTTTAGCCCGTCGTATTTTAAGTTCGACGATATGGGAGTTCTTCTTTACTCATGGTTTAGAACAGAAAAAGAATAACGACTGTGTGGTTTGAAGAAAATGCTATATCTTGAGTGACTTTATTCCGATTTCTCGTAAAAGTTTAACATCTGTCCATAAACTAAAGCAAGTGTCCATGCTCTTTAATGGAGCATCTCTGAAAAAAAGCGAGCACAAAATAATCGCAGATTTCCACTGCAAACATATAACGTGGAATCACGCCAGTTTTTTACCACAAATTGTGCAGGTATTTTGTTCTAGCATAGTAGAACCAAAATCACTTTTTGCTGGACAACCTTAGCATACTTACTCAAATTTGAGGGACTAAAAATAAAAGCTCTGAATTCTTTTTTTTTATTAGAGATATGAGATCATCTCATATCTCTAATAAAAAAAGAAATTTAACCTTTCATTTTAAATAACATCCAAAAAAAAAAACCTCTATGGACACCTGATCTTGGCCGACCCGAATGTTTTTTAACACTGGTGTATACATACTCCTATTTCATCAGAGAAAGAGTAGCAATTACTGACGGATACACTTTGAGAAGAAGCAACCCTATCATTTGAGTCGCGACGTGAGAAAACCAACAAAGTGGCTGTGTGCCCGGCGCAGACTCAAATCAGCCTGGGCATCCGCCCAGTCTGACCAGAGTCTTCGCTGTCCGCCTGGAGGTAGCTGAGACCCTTAGCTATCGTTTAAGCGCTTAGCAAAGAGTCTGACTAGTAGACTGGGTGGATGCTCAGGCTGATCTGAGTGCGCTGGGCGCACAACAACTTTGTTGGTTTTCTCGTGTCGCGGCTCAATTTTTTGTCTTTGCCTTCCTTCCCGATGGAGCTCATTTGGAAGTGCTACGTCATTCCAAAACCGTAAACTGAAATTCACAAAAGTTGTTTCCCTTGTAAATTTGACAGAAAAAAAGCAATGGAGTAGACCAATGAACCTAAAGATGTCACAATTTTAGGACGATAATGGTATTGAACTTATCGCGAAAAGTCGTGAGAGGTTTATAGGAAGCATTTCTGAAAAGATTTACCTGAATTTGCCCATTTTACTTTTCAAGTACAATTAGTCTTACTTTTTTATTATTGTGCACCAAGTTTTTATTTTGACTTTGATTTTATAGCAACTTTCATGAGAATTTAACGTTAATTAAACTCAGAGTGCCGTCTTTATTCTAAATTTCTGGACATCTTAAGATGAATGAGCTCTTTGTCAGGGGAAGTTACTCTGCCATTTTCATTTTGCCCCACTTCTCAATAGGAATCAGCTCTTAGAGGAAACAATTTTCTCCTGTAGTAGCAAAGTCCCCCTTAAGACTAGACCCTTTTTGGAAAGGTTTCGTTTCTTTGCTTAGAAAAGCAAACAGGAAGTCACAAAAGTTGTTTCTTTTAGAAAAATGGTGAACAAACTAGTTGTCTACCCATACACTCTAAACATTTTACGAAATTATCCTGAAACCTAACTGTAATTCACTTAAAATCCGACGAGACTGATCTACACTATCTCGTTAATGGGAGTAGCAAGCAGTGCACACCTTGCTCATAATGCTGATAGAAAATTGTCCCATCAGGGTACAAAAGTTTGCTCAAACACTTGTGGCCATTAAAGTCGTGTCTTTTGTACATTGGAGACGCGTCACGAAAAAATGTGTCAAACGTACATTCAGCTCTATAGTTTGGATACATTTAATATCTTTAATACCGTTTCAAATCCTTTTATCTCAAAATAATGCTATCTCAAAGTAAATTTTATGGGCCAGAAAAAAATTTACTTTGAGATATAAGTAGATTTGAATGAACTTCTACTTTGAGATATCGAGAGTTGACTGTATTTGCGAACATCGAAGACTCAAACAAGTACATGTATGTGAGTCCCTGTAGTCTTTATAGTTTGTGTCTGCAGATACCTAATGGTCCAAACATGAAAGCGAACAGCAAAGGCACCGATCAGACTTTGCGCATGCGCAGTCTGATCTAAGCATTTGCTGGTCGCATGTGCATTAAGCACATTTTTGCGTGTAGTGGCTTGTTAAATATAGCGAAATGTCTTGTAAAGTTCATCTTTGGTGTCACTTGGCTTCTTTTATGTATTTAATGGTGTCAATTTCATGAACTCGATTTTCGTTCGGACATAATTAAAATTCAACACCCATTTTCAAAACAGCCAACCTTTAAAAGTAATTGGAAATACGAGTATCATAGCAGAAACATATCGTTGACACAGCGTCGAGTCACCGAATGTCGTTGATACGCCATAGCTTTAACATAACGTTGAAACGGCGTCTTATCACATACCTATCAATGATACATACACATTATTATAATAGTAATTTGATCTGGCGTACTGTATCACGTCGAGTTGATGAGCGCATACCATCGGATCACCCGAGACGCTTGCGTCGAGGGTGATCCGATGGTATGAGCTCATCAACGAGACGTGATACAGTACGCCAGATCAAGTTACTATTATAATAATTTGTTTATTATATACCTTAGAGAACAGCCAGCCAGCGCTAATACATCGACCCGGATTCGAACCTGCACGGCAGAGGTATGTAGCTAGTCGTGAGACAAATGCTACAGACTGAGCTGTCAAGGCGCGCCAATTTTTACGTGTTTGTTGACGTTACGTCACTAGTCTTGTTTCCCTGGTTCTCGTTTCTACGGTGCACTCTAAAAAATGACGCGCCTGAAGCTGGAACTCAGACATAGCCTCGTTTTAAAGGATAGTGATACGGATTCAGAAAACGTCAGTTTGATACGGCTTTCTGTATCAGATGGCCAGAAAACAGGCAGTTCAAAGGGTGTATTATTGATAGGTATATAATAAACCCTTTGAACTGCCCGTTCTCTGGCCATCTGATACAGCGAGCCGTATCAAACTGACGTTTTCTGAATCCGTATCAGTATCCCTTAAAACGAGGCTATTTCTGAGTTCCAGCTTCAAGCGCATCATTTGTTAATGTGAATCGTAGAAACGAGAACCAGAGAAACTGAACGAGTGACGTAACGTCAACAAAAACGTCAAAGGGCGCGCAAAGATAGCCCAGTCGCTAGTGTTTGTCTCATGACTAGCTTTTACCTCTGCCGCGCATGTTCGAATCCGGGTCGATGCATTAGCACTGGAAAGTATGAATAGTTGACTGTTCCCTAAGATATATAATAAACAAATTATTATAACGTTAACTTGATCTGGCGCACTGTATCACGTCTCGTGGATGAGCTCATACCATCGGATCATCCTCGACGCAAGCGTCTCGGGTGATCCGATGGTATGAGAGCTCATCCACTCGCCGTGATACAATACGCCAGATCAAGTAAATATTGTAATAATGTGTATGTATCACAGAATGTCGTTGATACGACATACTTTTCACGTTGTGTTTCTACTAAACATAACGTTGAAATAGCGACGTATCACGGAATGTCGTTCATGCTTACGTTGTGTTTCTACTGTGATTCCAGAGACCATGTTTGCATGTTTTGCACAGTCAACTGAACTTAGCCTCTGCTTTTGAGTCGTTTTCGAATTAGTTGACAAAATCTTCACTGAAGCCTTATAAGAATCATCAATCGGTCTCAGTACAAAAAGACCAACCCGCCAGCTACATAAGTGGTAAAGATACACATTTTATTCTGGGAAATTGTAAAACAACCACTCTTTAAACTTGAAGTAGCGCCAGAATTTTCCAATGCTTCTGTATACTGATGTAATTGTCCTAAATACATGTAGTGCTAAGTCGCCACTTTCTAAGTCCCTAATGATTCTGGGTAGACAGTGTATTTTTTTAAAGTTTAGTGCTTTGGAAATTGTAGTGAGACAAATCCAACGACAGCTTGGCCCGTGTTCATATCTATAGACTACTTTCCTTGCGATTATTTAATACAAACACATGTGAGCCGGCTACACGAGAAAACCAACAAAGTGGTTGTGCTCCCAGCGCAGACTCAGATCAGCCTTGGCATCCGCCCAGTCAGATCAGACTCTTTGCTTATCGCTTTAAAAGGTAGCTAAGCTACCTCCATGCGGAGAGCGAAGACTCTGATCAAACTGGGCGGATGCCCAGGCCAATCTGAGTCTACGCTGGGCGCACAACCACTTTGTTGGTTTTGTCGTGTCGCGGCTCACATGTCTCGGGACGTTGGGTACGTCTCTGAGCGTAATGGTTTAAGCTGATGCACGTTGCAGTGCTAGGCGCCGTCAACGCATCCGCGAAGTGGCAAGCCCTATTTTTCTATCATGTCTCCAATGTGATTGAAAAGACAAAAGTCGCCTCCATTGCCGAGAGAACTATCATAACTCCGTAGAAAAAAAACAAGAAATCCGCGGAAAGCGGTGTCGCACCTGCGGGGGAAAAGTCACACGAGTTCTAATTGGTAGTGAAAACTATATCACCCATGCTAACGCAGGTGTGACAAAAGCAGGTGTGACAAAAATGACGTTAAACATGATAAAAAGTGGCAAAAATTAATCTTTGAATTATGTGCAGACAATGTGCACATCTTTTTTGACAAAGATGTTCTATGTTATCTGTACTTATAGAAAATCTCTTTTCTGTCTCTTTCTACTACTCCACGGGGAAAGCTTTTTGTCCACTATTTGCACGTTAAGGCATGTAGTTCCTGCTGCAATTTACAGGCCTAAGTTGGCAACCTTAAAATTGCTTCATTGTCTTATTGACTCTGTTACGTAATGCCTAATGAAATTAGTATATATCGGTTGCGTATAGGCCTTAACTATAGTCGTCAGATTAAAGTTAAAGGTTAAGTCGCACCAGTTACAATTCTGGCGGCCTCATATTGAATTTTTTCCAACTCATTTGCTTCATACTGGAAGCAGTTGTCCTAGACAACATCTGCATACTCCAGAAGAGGTCTAATGAAAGAGAAATAAATTGTTTGGAGAGATTTTCTAACGAGCTGAAACTTAAGCTTACGCATGATGTTTATACGACTCCAAGCCTTAGATTTGATATATTAAAAGTGCTCGTTCCATGATAAGTCTTCAGAAAAGATGAGTTCTGGGTGTTTATGAGAGCTTACTTGTGCAATTGGCTGTTGGTTCATGTGTATAGGCGGATGTTGTGGTTTGTTTAATTTCCTTGAGAAGATCGTTTCCTCTGTTTTAAGGGGATGAAAAGTAACTAACCATTTTGTTGCCCATGTGTGTACCTTAGCGATATCGGAATTAAGTATTTCAGCTGATACAAGAGGATTTTCAACTATAACATAAAGTGAGGTATCATCTGCAAATAGTCTAATAAATCAGTTGATGTCCTGAACCATTTCATTTATATAGACTAGAAACAGAAGAGGGCCAAGAATAGAACCTTGAGGGACGCCCGCCGAAATTGTCGTCCAATCAGAAACTCCGCCAGGTAGGACAACCCTTTATTTTCTATTATGCAAATAGTCGGTAAACCACTGTAAAAGAGAGCCAGTTATTCCGACAGTTTGAAGTTTGTATAAAAGACCCTTGTGCCATACTCTATCGAAAGCCTTACTTATTAATAATTTGTTAAAAGAAACTGGGTGGGAATTACTTTCAACAAGAAGAAAAAAGCTTAAACTCACACTTTTTTACAAAATGAATAATGGCTTATGTCCCAATTATTTGACCTCATTGGTCCCTCCAACTGTCGGTAACAACACCACTTATAGTCTTCGAAACGCTACAAATATCCAAACTATTCATGCTAAATCGCAGCTTTACTATAACTCATTTCTCCCGTCCGTTATTCGAGACCGGAATGATCTACCAATGAACACTCGTGACCCAAGCAGTTTAAATTCCTTCAAGTATAAATTAAACACTGACGTAAAAGTTCCGCCCGTATATTTTAATGATGGTATTCGCCACGGTCAGATATACCACTCTCGGCTCAGAATCGGCTGTAGCTCTCTGAACTGTCATCTCCATGAAAAACATATAATTGATAGTCCGCTATGCAATTGTGGTCAGGTCGAAGACACAAAACATTATTTACTTCAGTTTAATGGATATGCAGATCTTAGAAGAGATATGCTTAACACTATATCTACTTTTTGTCCACCAACTATCAATACATTACTTTGGGGTAACTCTGAGATTTCACGCGAATCAAATAAAGAAATTTTCTTAACTGTTCAGAAGTTTAAATTGAAAACTAAGCGTTTTGAACTACAGTAAGTTAATCTTCATTCTAAACTATATATAATTTAAATACATGGTGTGGTTAAATCGCAATACTACACAGGCCACAATTTTGAATCGACACTGAGCCGACGTTGATTCAACGTCACGACGTTGATCTAACGTCACGACATTGAACCAGCGTTGACTCGGGGGTTATTAGGTCTTGCGTGTCTGCTGTGGCTGGTATTTTCAAATTGAAGTGAATCCGTCATGTGTCTGTGCATAAGCGATTAGAATGCTTTTGATTCTGATGTGCCTTTGCATTTCTTAAGAAGTGGTAATTGACGGCAAACTCAAAGTTCCATTCCCCGTGGAGCTCTCCTTTGCACATATTTTGCTTTGTTTTACACTTGTTGTCCTTTTCTCTGAATCTTTTCTATTTGCCTCTTCTAAATGTCCCACCGGCCACACAACGATGAGTAAGTATTGAATCGACGTTGGTTCAACGTCATTGACGTTGGATAGGCGTTGATTTGAAGTTTATTGATCTTTGTGTTTCCGCCGTGGACTTTAATATCTTTACTGTCTAGTATCTTGTTCCCCAAATACCAGATTATATGTTACGCTTTTGTTAGTCATCTTTGGTTAAAACTATCTTGATTCTGTAGTCAATTGTTGAAAGTTTGAAAATGTTCAAATTACTATATGTTTGTTGACATGATCGATAGTAAAATAGGATACAGATTCACATAAGTCGAAAGACTTTCTTCTGAATCCTATGTGAACTGATTTCATTTATATATCATTGTATTCACTCTGTGTATGCTTCAGTTTCAAATAAAATATTGTTTAAACCAATGTGCACATCTTCAGACCATGACAAACCACCTGTGAAGTTTCAAATTGATTGATCAAAAAGTGTAAGAGGAGAGGTGCCCATAGGACACTCACTATGCAAGGTATTATGGTATGTAAAAATTGACTAAGTTACACATGTGAAAAAAGTGACAAAAATTAATCTGGGAATCATGTGCAAACAATATGCACATCTACAGACCATGGCCAAAACATCTGTGAAGTTTCCAAATGATTGGCATATAAAGGTAGGAGGAGTTGTGCTCACAAGACACCCACTACGCAAGGTATTATGTGAAAAATTGACTATGTTAAATATGTGAAAAAAGTAGTAAATTAATCTGGGAATTATGTGCAAACAATATGCACATCTACAGACCATGGCCAAATCATCTGTGAAGTTTCCAAATGATTGGCATATAAAGGTAGGAGGAGTTGTGCTCACAAGACACCCACTACGCAAGGTATTTTGTGAAAAATTGACTATGTTAAACATGTGAAAAAAGTAGTAAAATTAATCTGGGAATTATGTGCAAACAATATGCACATTTACAGACCATGGCCAAAACATGTGTGAAGTCTCAAAATGATTGGCCAAAACATGTAGGAGGAGTTGCGCTCACAAGACACCTACTGCGAATTGTTGACGAACGGACTTTTGTGTAAAAAAATGACTAAGTTCATCATGTGAAAAAGTGGTAGAAATTAATCTGGGAATTATGTGCAAACAATATGCACATTTACAGACCATGGCTAAAACATCTGTGAAGTTTCAAAATGATTGGTCAAAAAGTGTAGGAGGAGTTGCGCTCACAAGACACCTACTGCGAATTGTTGACGGACGGACGTATACTTTCTTCTCAAATTTAGAAAAAAAATAAAAATAAAAATACCGGACGGATATGTTTTACATATGATTATGGGAATTTTACCGAAATTGATTAGTGCCCTTGTTTGTCGTAGACATATCAGAGCATGCATGACCTGCATCCGGGTTTTTATTGTATGGGGTATAATAAACACAATCTACCATTTGTGAAAAGGAACAGTTTTAAAATGACGTTTTATGAATATAAACTTTATTTTGGCTTCGTCTCCTTTTTAATTTAATCGCCGTTATTTGCGAATAGACGTGTTTTATTCAATAATAACGAATGACGAAAAGTGTATTTGCAACTTTCATGACCCGTTTGAGCAGCCGTAGATCAGGCGCATTCGAGTTTTCCAATCGTGTATTTAAAGGTCTAGTATGAAAGCCATAACCGCACTGCGCTTCCGATCTGCCGCGCCAGAAATCAGTCTTCTTTAACAACTGATGTATTTCTAACTAAAATTACAAAGAAACAAACAGTGCTTCCACTAGTGAAAGTCTGGGGGCCCGTGACTTCTAAAACTGAATGCCAGAAAGTCAGTGACTTCCAATTTTTATCATAACCTACCATTTATAAAGTGAATATTGACTTAAATAATGAGTTAAATTTGTTGTAATAATGGTATTTCACCGATTAATGAAGGAGAAAGCAATATAAATATGGACATTCTGGAAGAAACCAAGTCTATCCTTCAGCATGACTTCCAAATGACAAACCTTGGAAGTCATATGACTTCCTGATTTTGATGGTTAGTGCTAGCACTGAACAAAATACAATGAGAACAAAAAACTACTTTTTCGAAGCTAAACAAAAAATCAGACATACCCCTTATCTTTTTGAATTTGTATACTAAGTCATCATAAAATTCTGGTTCCGATAGGCCTTCATGTGAAAGTGATTTTAACCTGACATTGAGTTTTGAAACCAATTCATTGCATCGGCGATAAAATTTTCTAGATAAGGAATTATTTCGATGCAGGCTTATCTTGATACTCATTCGCTCAGTTGCACACACGCTCACTCACTCACAAACTCACGAATTCACTCCATTAGCAATTGGGCCAAACAAAGTCAGGGAAAATCATGAAAATATGAGGCAGAAAAAGCTAAGAAATAGACTTTTAATAAGTGTTCCCCCCGGTTACAGCTAGCTCCTGGTGAGGTATCGGTATTTTTGCAGTTCAGTCATGCCATTAAATCTTACTTGTGGCAAATAAACTAGGATATCGAAGTTGTATGAAAATGAGTAAGGAAAACATCAGTTTTGGCCATGGTGCCGCATGGTTATATATCTATGCGCCAGTCATTTGTATTCACAACCCCCACCTACAGAAACGGAATTTTTACATTTCAGAGACCTGTGATGATTAGCTGATGGTAACAACCTTGCTCTTATTTCGACCCTATACTACAGAAAATCTCACAGGGTAAAGGACCCCAATCTTAAAACTCCGGCACTATGGAAACAATTAAAATATAATTGCCCAGCACCTTGGTCTGGCTATTCCAGCGCCATTGTATTATTGTAGGCCCGGAACGTCCCGTTACCATAGTCTAGCTGCAGTTGCAGTCATCCGTTGAGGGATTATTGGGTTGCCCTTTATATTAATTCATGTTTTGTCCACCATTTTGAAGGACTTCTTATTAAATCAACAACCCAACAAACTCTATTCGTTTATTGTGTCTCCGTTCATTCCTGGCGCAGTCCATCTTCGTAGGTTGGGGCGTGGATGCAAATGACAGCAGGCCGAAGTGACCCGGACGAGTTGAATGGCGGCCGAGTTGACCCAGGAGCCGTGAAGACCTCAGGCTTACAGAAGCAGTTGACCCGCTTCTTCCATGACATACTATCGCCAGACAATAGTTGTAATCGAACTCGACCAAGGCTGATCATGATAATCCTCACTCGGGAATTCATGTTTTGTCCTTGAACAAGACACATTTACTTTACAAAAGTACTGATAATACCCAGGAAGCGGTGGATCCGTCCTGACATGACTAAAAGTTGTTCTTTAAAAACGAATTTCATCTTCGACAAGTATCTTTTTTAAAGATGTTTCTTGTTATACTCTTTCTGTACCTGTAACTTGACAACAGAGTTAGAAAAGATGAGATGACAAAACAATACCAGGTGATGACCATCATATATGCATGGCGCTTACCATCAGCTCCTTTGATCAGCTGATCTTTATATGTTCATTCAAGATTCTGTTCTGTTCTGTTCTCTTGAGTGAACAATTGTTCAGACCAAGCAAAGACGATTCGACAGGATACACTGAAAAGAAGAAAAAAGAAGAGAGAGAAAGAAGAGACTGGAAAACTATAGAATAATAAAAATCATAAATGTGTTCCTTCAAGAGCAATGAAAATATTCTTACGAAAGAATGTGGATCAACTTACGTAGTTTCGGTTAATAAATCAGTGACCATTTAATAGCCTGGCAACGAAAGGCGGGGCGGGGGGGGGGGGGGGGCGGACTCATACAGTAATTTTGTAAATTTCAAATGAGCCACGACAAGACAAAACCAACAAAGTGGCATGTGCGCCCAGCGAGGACTCAGGACAGCCTGGGCATCCGCCCAGTCTGATCAAAGTCCTCGCTGTCCGCATGGAGCTAGCTTTGACCCTTAGTTACCCTCTAAGCGCAAAGCAGAGACTCTGGTCAGACTGGGCAAATTCCCTGGCTGATCTGAGTGTTCGCTGGGCGCACATGCCACTTTGTTGATTTTGTCGTGTCGCTGCTCAAATATACGCGGTCGATTCAAAGATGAGTTTAAACCAAAAAGGGGTCCAAAGTACTCCGATTCCTCAGAATATTCCCGTTGATCTCAAAGAACCAAAAGTAAAATACAAACCTGCACTATCACGGTTGATGTACGGGGAGACGTTTTACGGCCGCCACACAGCACAACACCAGCTGAATCGATTGCAAATAAAAATCATAAATGAGTTGCTTCATGACCAATTAACACATTCATAACAAGAAATATCTTTTTAAAAAAAAGATAATCGGCTTAGATAAAACAGAAGCGTGCGTGTATTGTAATACCTGTGAGTCACAGTGTATAAGCGGACAGTCACCAAATCGGAAGCGACAATTGACTGTACACCCTAAAATCATTAGTGCGACATAAACAACTTGTGAGGTGAAAGAGTCAAAAGCAGGTAAGTCTTTATCGAATTTGTTCTTTTAGATGCGGTTTTCGACATCGGGGAGAGAATCAGATGTACTTCACCTGTAGCATTGTCAGTTTGACATATCACCACCCAATCTCTGTGTAAAAATCAAGTTTTCCTGCTTAATCTCCAGTTTTGCTTTATTTTCTGTCAATCGACACGGACAATCGGGGTTAAAAAGACTAGAATTATGGCATAATTTCTGTAAAAACCAACATAAAATCATCGCTACATCTTTATCCTGTGATATCCAATAGCTGAATCCATCGAAACATTACTTTAAACAAATATATTGCCTCCTGAATCGCCAACGTTCGTCTCATTCGACTGTCCGACTAGTGACAAAAACAACAAATGGTGTTGAACGACTAGCGATGATTTTCTTGTAAGTCTTATTGAGCAGAAAATGTGTTAGTACATATTTTTACTTATGTATTCTTTATCGAAATATAACGACAAAGGAGGGTAAGAACTTCTACTGGATTGAGTTTGTTTTCAGAAGTCCAGTATGCTGTTTATAGCTACCATAAATTTGCACAGATTAGCATGTCAGGCTCAAGGATTTATTCGTAAGATTCGAAATAAATTGAAAATACTGAATTTCTGAATTTTTCTGTGTAAAGAAAATGTACTTTGAATGTGTTTTCCAACAGGCGAAACTAATTACAATGGTCAAACTAGCAGCTTAAAAGATATGAAAACATATTTTACAAACGGCATAATATTGTCACCTAGATCTACATTGATACCCTATACTACCCTTCTACATCTTCTTTGCTCTCCCTTACCCAAATTAGAATGTAGGACGAGGACGTGTTCTTGCATCAGATGCGTAATGTGGGGGTTGTTTTAGTTTTTTTTGTGTGTGCTTTGTGTGTGTGTGTGTGTGTGTGTGTGTGTGTGTGTGTGTGTGTGTGTGTGTGTGTGTGTGTGTGTGTGTGTGTTTATTTCACGTCTACCCTATCTGTTTTCCTAATTCCCCATCTCTTAGGAAACAGCTTAACGTGCCCACAGAAATATACCTGAATATGTGCGGTTATAACCAACGGTACTTGTCATTTACTGTCGGAGGAGAACTTACCTGTTAAGCCTACCATTTAGCTTTACTCTGACAAAATCACCCAATCAGACCGAAACTACCCAGGACCGAAACGATCCGAGTTTCTTTACAAAAACAGGAAAGGTACAGATCCGAGAACAGACCCCTGGTGTACACCTACAACGTCATGAACTTTGTAGAATTGGCCATTCAATATAAAAAGTTAAAGAGTAACTACACTTCAGAAACGCTGCTTAAATACTACCGAATTTCTTAAAATGCTTAAATGCTAATGCAGGCATCATTAAATAACGTGTATTCTTTTTATTTTATTTCATTTTTTTTCATCGATTTTCTGAGACATAGCACTGAGTTTGTCTTCACAGACACAGAATTTGCTTAGAAAAATGATCGACTAATAATAATTAAGGTCATATGTATTTAACAGGTAAGGGGTGGTTGGGGTTTACATGTAGCTTTCTTTACTTTTTATTGCATTGATGGTTGCTTAAACGGTACCGGAAGTCGGAAAATGCGCATTTCTGAAAACCAGTAGCGCATCACAAAAGCGGTACGCGGCTAGGTCACAATTTTGATTGAAATGTTGACAGAGAAAAATTTAGCCATATGACCATTTTTATCAAGAAATGCTTGATAGTCTTCTCCCCAAATGATGATCCCAGTGAAAGCATCCAAAACGATATTTTTATTACCTGTTTCAAGCATTTGTTGAAAATGATCGTCATGAATGTGAAAATACAATCACAACTAGTCGGACAGTTTTTGTTTCTTGATATGTCGCTAATGATTAGGTACAGTTGTCACTAGTCGGACAGTCGAATGAGACGAACGTGTGCGATTCAGGAGGCAATATATTTGTTTACAGCAATGTTTCGATGGATTCAGCTATTGGATATCACAGGATAAAGATGTATCGATTATTTTATGTTGGTTTAAACAGAAATGATGCCATAATTCTAGTCTTTTTAACCCCGATTGTCCGTGTCGATCGACAGAAGATAAAGCAAAACTGGAGATTAAGCAGGAAAACTTGATTTTTACACAGAGATTAGGTGGTGATATGTCAAACTGACAATGCTACAGGTGAAGTACATCTGATTCTCTCCCCGATGTCGAAAGCCGCATCTAAAAGAACAAATTCGATAAGGACTTACCTGCTGTTTACCGTTTCACCTCACAAGTTGTTTATGTCGCACTATTGATTTTAGGGTGTACAGTCAATTGTCGCTTCCGATTTGGTGACTGTCCGCTTACACACTGTGAGTCAGGTACCTAAAAGATATCGAATGTGCTGATCAGATTGTACGGATACGCATGCTGATATGCATATTTGTTGTTGGATTTGGGGTTTCGATTTCGGTAAAGCTGTTGAACTTTGATTGGGGTCTGTCTGTGTTGCATATAACAATGAGGATTGCTTGGCTGACAGCCCATTATATATAACCTTAAAATGTCGCAGTTCCAACACAACATCAACAACTAAGCCTGCTACAATTACTTAATTTCGTTTTCCATTTCTGTGTCAAGTTATCTTGTTGGTTTTATATTTTACATGAGCGACATAACAGGCAAAATTTGTTCTTTGGCAAAAAGCGATTTTGACCGAAATATATAGATTCATCACGACACGGTTTATATGCCAACAGTCAAATGGAACTGAAAGTAGAAAGAGAAAGCGAAAGTAAGCTACTTACATCAAAATTCCGGGTGTATCTATATTGGCCAATGAAATACTTAAAATGTAGGTCAATACTAAGGTTATACGGCTAAAGCCGAAAAAACAAGATCAGACTGCGCAGTTTCGGCTAAATGTAATAAAGCCTCATCAGTGACCCTCTGATGCCAGGTGGACTCTGCTGTCCTTATAAATTGGATGAGTCCATTTGTCAATTAAGGGGTGTCTGGTTTAGTTTATTTTTATCATTTTTATTTTATTTTAAGGAGAAATTTCCATTTGCGCGTTTTTCGGCGTCTGATTTGGTCTGCACTGTTTGCCAAGGTCCCTCCAATGGGACACTAGGCTTGAATCGGTTGACTTGTGGACAGGCATTTACTTTGCCAACAAGGGAAGCTGAAAAGGGGCAGCGATGTTGCAAGTCTTTTGCAATGGCCTTTCAAGGTTTTGGGATAAACTATAGATTCTAACACACAGCGCCTAATGAAGCAATGGAACGTTTCCGTGTTTAATTCTGCCACAATTCACTGTCTTGGCGCGCGTTAGTCTAACTGCTGACGTCACTTGCATTACTGACGTAATTTAGTGACGTTTTAAGACGTTAGATGGTTGTGTCTCTTTTTCTTTCGAAAATCGCAATAAAACACACATTTATTTACCTTAGTTACAGTTAAGAATATTGACGGGAACATGAACGCGCTGGAAGGAAGGTTGGGAGAGTTTGAATGAAAAGATTACTTTTTAAGCGTTTTTGAGCGATAGAATTGAAATAGTTCAGCTCTAGCATTGAATTGTTGAGTAATAATTCACTGTTTGTCGGTCAGATGTAAGTAGATATATCACTCGCGCTCCGCGCTCGTGATATGATCTGCTTTACAACTGACCTCCAAACAGTGAATTATTACTCAACAATTCACAGCTAGGGCTGATCTATTTCTTTATTAGAATATGGGGATTGCATATTCAACAGAATTTTTTTACCAACCTAATGTATTCTAAATTTATGTCATTTGTCATTTAGCAGTAGGACTAGCAAAAGAACATCGGCAAAAATACCAATCACGATTTCACTACTCTGGCTCTTGCTTGCAGTGGTGACAGCTAGCTTGGAAAAACTGGTGCATTTCTTGAGACAGGTGCTCATTGGGAGTGCCTGTGCTCGCGATTTATTAATGTTGGCGTTACTTAATAAACGTCTGAAGCTGCTCTGTCTTGCGGATCACCTCCGTGAATTCGACTCGGAGAGGGATGTTCGTTACCTTCCGAGACATGCCCATATATATTGTATCAATTTTTGTTACAACGTTCCTCGGGTGGCTGTCAACGGGTTTTAACTCTCAGAGGAAAGAATTTGCCCCTCTAAAAGGGAAACTTTTCCTTAAGGAAACGCCCTATTTTGGAAGGTAAAGCAATCAGGAAGTCACAAAGCCGCATTTTGTACAAATGGTAGAAAAACTATCAGGGTGTACCAATATAGCTAAAACAACATGCACTTTTGTTTTTGAAAAAAAAAATGAAAACATGTAGAACAACTAGGGAAGAGGAAGCGGTACAAAGTAAAAACAAACTCCATTGATTGGTTGAAATCAGCCGTATCTCCAGGGTGAATAAGGTAAACACTTTTGAAATGCCCTGTTTACTGAGTTGTGACACCCTGCGCATTGAACAGGTCGTAACGTAGAATATCATTCATGTCGTCTCCGCTGGCAAATAACGCTCCTGTTTTGTGTATGGAGGATCACGTTTGTCATTCATGTATGGTATAAAAATATACAGTTGCTACAGTATATTTTGTTATCTTCTCGATCTTTCTCAACATATTTAATTAAAGGCCCCATAGCTCTATCAGCATGAAATATTTTGTCGTGGAGAATCGCTGCAAACTTCTCACTACAATTTCGCCATTGATTATTATCGTGACTGGCCGGCTTTGAAAAATCAAAACGACCATGAGTTTACCATAAAATAGATTTGAAAAAATAACTGGGTCACCTACTTTCGATTTCACAAGCTATATTTCATGGTAAAAACACAAGGTACAAGAGATAAAAATACAAGGTACAAGCGTTTTACAATTGATAAAAATACAACGTACAAAAATGTTAAGCAAGGGTCCCATTGATTGTGCCGCGATTGCATTATTTCATTGCTTACCGGGGAACCAGTGACGAAAACCTTATTTTAATGGAAGGACTTATCATTTTTCCAAAATACTTTGTTCCTTCTCTTTAGCCGGTTATATGATACAAAAAAGCACATCAACCGAAATATTTTCATTAATTCTGAAGGCTGTACAGGTTTCATAATGATTTGTATCTTGACCATTTTTTTCATTGGTAGGACTATGGAGACTTTAATAACTATTTTATATCAGCCGAAATTATTTCGAAAAAAAAATCGCAGTATACTATATAATCAATCAGATCTATTCTTATTTGCTGGGGATGGTAGTCGGGCAATGGTGCTGGTTATAACTCCCAGTGACGGGACGTCCTACTTATTTGGATAGAAGTAGGTGCGGGTGAGTGTTGTTTGGAATAAAAGTAGAGCAAAGGGGCCTGCTGTGCTTGCAGTAGGTGCGGGTGAGTGTTGTTTGGAATTGTTTGTCTATCATTTCTTTTCTTTCTCACGTTTCTGGGAGACGGCCCGATATAGACTGAAATACTGTCTCAAAGGGCCGTTAAACCCAAAACCACCAACCAACTATTATTATTTGACCACAGCATATACACACAGATTGCGTCATTTGTATGCACCTTCCCCCAGCCGGGCCCCACCATTTCCCACCATCAAAATGTTTTACACTTCTGCTGATACGTACATGCGCCACATTTCACGATCTCATCAGCACAGCTTTGATAATCTAAATTGCCTGCGACCTTGACTGGAGTTTTTCCCCAGATATACAGTGTTTGTTTTTAAGCTAGTAATGAAAGCCTCAACAGTCTTCATGCGATTCTTTTTAAATGAACAACACAGTTTAGACAAAACATCAACAGCGCCAAAAAGTTGCCGATTTTGGTTTTTCATTTGTTGCTCGATTTACAAATATATTTTTGTAACTGCTTTTTATGTTTGTTACAGTGTCTTTGCATCTCCTAACACAGTTTTAAAAAATTCTCTCAAACTTACAAAACGAAATAGAGATGTTTTAAACATATCATAGTAGCTTGATCCGATTGTTTGTGTGTGTTTTATATTTTTGACCCCTCTCCATTCAGACATTTTGTCCTATTGAGTGGTATTATATAAATGTTTTGGATTTGTCGATGCTTCCTCAATTCAAGTATTTCTATCACTTTTAACTCTTTAACTCGTTTTACGTATACAGTTCCCGATATATTTATAGCTGACATTAATTGGTTTGGTATGAACTGAGCTTGCGCCTAAAACTTTTGACATTTCGATCAGATAACATACATTCATCACCTCTTGTGTGAATTGTATTTACTGTTATAACCTTACGGTGTTCTTGTTTCCGCAACATCGTGCGAAGTATTCATGACATTGTCCCTATATAGTAATGGCCTGTATATGCCCCTGACGAATTGAAATTATAAAGAAGTATTTGTGTTCGTTTATAGGCGAAGAAAGTTTATGAAAACATTCGGGGAGGTTTGTGTCTCTGCTATGCTTCCTATACTATACAAAGGGAATGCCTTATAATTGAGAAAAGGGCTGTTTGTGCTATAAAAAAAACACTAAATTATTTTTCCTACGGGGCTTATAAGGTTATATTTACATTCTTGGTGTATTTATTAAAAAGCACTATAGTAAACCATTGAAACGTAATGTAGTTTACATTCCAATAATTACATTGAGACACGCGACGTCAATGACGTAAAAATAAACAATGGCTCTCTACCAGCTGATTGGACGTCAGCAACGTCATGACGCCATGCATGCCGTTCTGCTGTTAGCAGAAAAACCTGCGTGTACATATTTTACTGCTTCAGTTTTAGGGCTTATATAAGATTTATCATGAAAGATTTGATTGAAACGAATGTAAATATAAACAATGAACTTAATTTTTCTGATGTTTATCGAAGTGTAAACTATATTGGGTCACTAGCAAAGCTTACATGAACCCCTTCGGAGTTCATTCACTTTGCACGTGACCCAATGTAGTTTACACTTCGATAAACCTCAGAAAAGTGAAATTCATTCCTTAAATAAAAAATTGAAGTAATGATTTATCCTGGAGACAATACTGATGACGTATTACATAGTTACCTGTCAGTCTGCATTTGATTTGACAAAATCTGATAAGGACTATTGGCGAAACAAATGTCTGTCCGTCAGATAAATTGACGACTTACCGAAACATGATAATGGTGCTAACTGTACAATCGATAAACAAAGTTTCCCTTTATACATTTAGACCACTGTAATGTTTCAATTTCAAGGTGAAACATAATTTTGCTAAATATTTATAAAATCTGTGTTTCTTGCGCTTTCATTCAGTATGATATGAAAAGCATAACAGCTATAATGGCTGTTAAAACTGCATAGAACATGAGCTAACAAAGATTTGAGCCGCGACACGACAAAACCAACAAAGTGACATGTGCGCCCACCGAAGACTCAGATCAGCCTGGGCATCAGAGTCTTCGCTGTGCGCTTAAAGGGTAGCTAGGCGTCTAAGCTACCTCCATGCCGACAGCGAAGAGACTGCTCAGACTGGGCAGATGTCCTGTATTATCTAAGACTTCGTTGTGCGCTCATACCACTTTGTTGGTTTTGTCGTGTCGCGGCTCATTTTGCCTTGAGTGTATCGTACAGCGCACACTTATACCACGCATGCGCATTAACAGCTCATCAGGACGTTTCTATCGAAGAGCTGTCTTTGACGATGGTCAGTCTAGATCACCGTACGTCAGTAAACGGTAAACAGCTGAAAAATATTGTACGGTATGTTCCTTGTGGTGATGGTAGTCATTACTCACGTCCGTCTAGCCACTCACGCGTAACGTAAATGATGTCATTTCTACACACGACGTCTCTTTACCAGATACGTACATAAAAACCGCCATAAGTATGCGAAGGTCGCAGTAAAGAGAATATAACGTTGTTAAACAACAAAGTAAAAATACTAGACCACAAATAATTTAACTGTTTTTGTTTCGTTTGCTGGAAATATATAGTTTTCTTATAACGTTTTCGGACTTAAAAGAAGAGAAAAGGTAACAAAAGAAAACGTTTTATTTTTGGTGATTGTTCGAAAATATTACAGCTGCGGCGCCAGTAGGAATAAAATTCGCCATATAAGATTTTTCTAGTATTCTTGGAGAACTGTGAATGCTAAGAGAAGCCTGCATCTTTGTACAAAGCCTCGGCATTTCGTTACAGCTCCTTATTTGTCTCGACAAAGAAATAGGCTTTCATGCACAGTCTGATATGCGTGAGTCTTCACTATACCTGTAAATGTCATAGAGCAAATTTTGTCATTTCGCCGGTCATAGTCTCTACTGAGCATATTAGCAACATCAGTAATATATAAAAGATCCCCAAATGTTCATACGATACCCGGCCCCTTTTGGTCTTTCCACGCAATATCGTTTATTCTACATCAATAGGGTTTAATATGGCGCGTTTTCAACAATATTCAAACTATAAGGGGAACTAAGAGGTCGGTGGAAACACATGTACATGTACTGTAGTCCTTTGTATTGTAACTTGGATGGGCAGATATGGTTTTGGGCTTAATGCCATTTTCATGGTATCCTAATTTTGTAACTCGGGTAGGTAATAATCCAAAGGCTAAAGAAGAATCTCGACCGCGGTAGGAATCGAACGTTTAGCCCCTGAACTACTGCCCTTAACAGACGATCAGCAGTAAGATTAATTGTTGAAAAGGTTTGCTGCAATGATACGCTTTCAAGTAGGAAGGCAATTGTGTTGGTCCTGGTATTTGCAATGCTTTGTTTGGTTAAAATGGCATTATTTTATTCTGACATGAAATCAAACAGATAGTGCCAATGTGTGCACGCAGTTTATAAAACAGTTATATTCCGACAACACCCATCCCCTCACGTGATAAATAAACTTCACGTGTTTGAAAGAACCCGTAATAACAAATTTCAATAAATTATACTAAGACTTAGGACCACTGACAATGATATGATGCAAACATGCCTATTTTTTTTTCAACAAATTACTGCAGCTTCCATCAATGATGTTGACATTAACAGGTAGACTTAATTATGTATTACATGTACCAGGAGATTTTACGTGACGATGAGTATGAGAAAAGTGTCATGTAAGCAGACGAACTCTTGACCTTCTTACCAGGGGTAGGTGACAATTTTGGTCGCCCAAAATATATCCGTCCTGGTTTATTCCTTATTTTCTGATATCTATTTCGCAAACACATGCTTAAAATGAAATAAACACTAAAGCTGTTGATGATAATAAGGATTTAAGCGTTAGTTGTAGACACAGAGGGTCTAATTACTCCACCCCCTTTCCCTTTTTCAGCTGTAGGCTATGCCTTTCCAGTCACATATAAATTGTGTATAATGACAGCACACATACATGCAAATTGTGAAGTGGGAGGAGGAGAGTGGCCGGGGGAGGAGGGTGGAGGTGTACAAGATCGGGAAATAAATTTGGCTTTAAATTTTAGGTGTCGAGCGTAACACGTTTCAATGGGTAGAGCCTGATATATTACTGTTGTTTTCAACGAAATGAACAAAACTTCTTTCACGGTCAATTACTTTCCATTTACCTGTCGGTTTAAATGTTGCAGTCAGTTTTTATATACACTTTCTTTGTTTCTAGATTACTGAGATGGTCTTATGGTTTACGATCTGGAATCATATTCCAGCGGTATCTGGTTCGAGCTCGGCACAGCTCGTGATTATGCCAGCCTATTGATATTTTACACTTACCATTTTCCCCAGTTGTTACTTTTACGATAGACGTAAAATCTTAAAAAATCAGTGATTCCTCGTGCATGTTACGAGCTTGGTACCTTGAACATGTAGCTCTTTTGGTTAACTTTACTCTTTGAGGATGTGGTGTGCCACAGTTAACACTAAAACCGGCCACAGTGGCATTCACAGGTTTTTCAGATACACGCAAATAAAACCACAGAACCCGCAGGAATGTAACTAACACTTTATCACCCATTTTTTTCAGAAGGAACACTTCTATGTATATTTTTGGAGTTTCAACTGGTACATTACATAGATGGAAATCGCTTTTTAACGGCAACAGTGCCGGCTCCGCTCACACTGTATTCCAGTCTGGGTCCCGTGACACCTTTTTTGCGAAAACGTCTATGCTGGAACTAAGGCTTTGTGGGTTAGGCCTATTTATCATAAGTTATTTAATTCAGTCTGAATTCAGATAAGCATTAAGTAAACTAAGCAATAGCTCTTTCTAGACTTGAAAAGCATTTTGGAGACATATTAATATGCAAACAGTGGAGACCATGGTAAGCACTGTTTTCTTACAGGAAATTCTATGCAAACTAAATAAAAGTGAGGACAATCACCAGAAACCCCTGAAACTGGAGATGGAGCATTCAAATGGACCAAAGTCCATAACTAAAAAAAAGTGACACAGTTTAATTCAGATAAGCATTAACAAAGCTATCCAATAAGCACGCCAGCGTTTGGGTATAAAAAAAGGTGTTCTATACACGTTTTTTGTGCCGGAAAATGTAAAAAAGATACACTGTGTAAAAGTAAATTCAGTTTGGGCATCATAAATCAACTAAATTATGACCACATATAATCATGTTAGTATGAATGATAAGTGACTGTAATTAATTTCGAAGATCATAAACATTAGTCAAAAGGCCACATAGTTGCTGTTAACCTGTAACGTTACACCAACAGTTTGATTGATGGCAGAATAAGTTAAATATGACAGACTTTATAAGTGAGTGTCATCGCTAAACCATCTGGTCCGCAATCACAGGCAAGTCTGTGCAATCTCAAATTACGGGGCTCCTGAATGTAGAATAGTATTACAAAGGATCGGCATCAACACAATTTTTAAGAAATACATGTAAATGATATAAGGTCATCTTGAGAGGCAATCTGGCCCAAATGTTATAAAACTTGAGCACATTCTCAAACTCAAAATAAAGCACACTGATTGGCTGCTTCCGAGCACATGCTCGGAAGCAGCCATTCAGTGTGCTTTATTTTGAGCTTAAGATTATTCTAAAGTTTTATAACCTCGAACCCTAATCTTGCAAAAGCTGTCATTTCAGCCCCAAATCTTAAACAATATTTGAAAGACACGTTTATTTTTCTTGCAGGATCTGAATTGCCTTGCAACAAATCATGACATGTCAAGACTCAAATCAGCATGTGCACCCACGCAGCCTTATGGCTGTTCGCTGTATTGATGCTAAAACTACTGATAAAACTTTGTTGACATACCGTGAAAAGGTTCAATTTGACATGATCGTTTACATTGTCGCCCGTGGCAAAATTTTAATTATTTTAACTTTTTTTTTTACTTCAAATAAAGTGAATCATTAATTTTAATACCAATAATTATTCAACAATTATATATCATCAGTGCTTTCTTTTTCACTTTCTCTCTGCTTAAAAATTTAATAGGTTTTATATCAGATTATTCGCATTTTTTCCACAATGCTGTGCGTGCACATAAGTGAATATCTTTTAACTCTTTATGACAAATATCATGTCAGATATCAATGTTTATATGTGTGTAAACATTGTTTGATTTTGGTTTAAACATATTTTATTCAGAAATATCAACAGAAACAAACATGGTATACAGTCAATTAAGGATCAGAACGAAAGCAAATACTTATTATTTGTTTGATTTTGCTCACCATGTTCCAAACAAACAAGAAAGTAGGATATGGGTCTCTAAATTTCAGGTTTGCAATATTTGAAAGTTTACGGTAAAGCCACCAGATGCCAAAATATTTTGCATTTCCATATTAATTACTTTCGTGTTAAGCACGTATGCGCAGAATTATGATTAACCCAATCACGGTTGGAAACTTTGCTGCACTCTTTAATTGCACACCGGGGGATCGGGCGTCTGACTCTATGATGGCCCCGACCTAAAGCTATATATTTTAGTTGGTTGAGACCGGAGCCTTTTTATCTGTTGCTTGGTCCACCGGGGCTCAACTGGTGACCTGCTTTTGCTTCAGATTTTCAGTGGGGTTGTTTGGCAGGCCAGGGATCTCCACCTGTCAGACGGCCCGTTGCATCTGTTGAGTCCTCGTCTTTGCTTCTTCATGGTGTTGAAATTTGATTTATGTGTTTACCGTGATGATTCACTGACGAGTTAGAGGGTTATCATGCGAACCGAACAACCAACTAAATGTTTTGTACCACTTCAGAAACTGAGGGTGAGGTTGGGCCTGTAAAATCGATTTAAGCCCCCCCCACCCCCCAGTAATTCATTACTGACCGTTCCAAGGCGGTAGTTCTGTTGTGGTTCTCTGTTGCCTGTTTTTGGTGTCAGAGTTTCTGTGATGTTTTACCTTATGTATGTTCTTATTATTTTTGGTTTGGTTTGGGTTGCTGAGTGGCCACCTTTCGGGAACAAGCTGCTCACTCGGTTGGCCATATGTTCTCTGTATCTTGATTATTTGTGATCTTAGTTGTTTCCAACTATGGTTTGAGGGCTGAATTTGGATTTTGATTGTTTCAGTTCCTGGTCTTTGCATACTTTTTACTTTTACTAGAAGTATCTTTAATAGGCTCAGACTTTTCGATCGCTCCTCGTACGTATCTCAAAACAGCCTCTAGCTACGCCCCTGGTTGTACGGATAAGAATTTTTGCTGCTTCCAAATGTTACGCATGCTTTCTCGAGACGTGGCACCCTTTGTAGCATCTTCTCGTATCAAGGGTCGCGAAATTGTTAGCTCTGTTCTATTCAAAGACAACATCCTTGAAAACCTACAGGCTAGAGAAGACGAGGAGCCCCGGTAACTCAGTGAGGTATGCGCTGACCTGCTAAGCTAGCGGTTAGGGTTTGATTCCTGCTGGAGGCGGAAATATTTTCAACGGGGTTCCATTGCACACAGCATTTCATTATCACCATTATCACCTACCATTGCCTTGATATAGCTGAACTTCTATTGAAAATGTGTAAAATTGCAACTCATCCATCATCTCGAGAAGAGGGAAACCTTTAATTTATTTTGACACTTTAATAAAAATGTCACATTGCATTTGATTCTTTTACAGGAAACCCTCTACAACAAGAAGTATAGAACCGCTACACAAGAATGCTTCCAAATATTGTTTGGTTGTTGTTCTTGGGACTTGCCGCGGCAGAAAAGTAAGTCCTCTGATTATCTGCGCAACAAAATGATAAATCCAGCCTGTTTTATGCATAGTCTTTTATGCTTAATATACAATTTCGTATTTATGATTCGGTTTATTTAGTTTTTCTATGACTGGTTCAATGTTTAATAGTGTCTATGAGTTATCTTTTATCTAATTTATCATCATTATACCATTTTTTATCATTATTTTTCGCAAATTTTCCTGAGAGACTTTGCTGTAAAACATGTAAAGGCCTAAGTTTGTTTTTTTGTTTGTTTGTTTGTTTGAATCTGCATGTTACAATCAAAAGGGATTTTCTCTTCTTACAACGTCTCTTTGTCACGTTTAATCACGTGACTAGCATGGTAGAAGACGCGTATTTTTAGCGGCAGCAAAAAACAATCTTTTAGTAAAAAAAAGGACATTATTTTTAAAGTTTTGGTGAAATCATACTGAAATACAGTTGATGCTCTCGGTATATGACAAATGACAAAGAAACATAAGTCAAAATCTGGAGGACAGAGAGATATTTCAAGTGCGATGTCGGGTCAGAATGAGAACAAAGGAAATGTAAACAACGGACAAGCGGTGGGTGGGGTAAGTGATCTCGGAACTCTGATAAGAAATGTGAATGAAACATTGTATGGACACTTACCTATGGCATCAAATGTGCAACAGAGCCAACAAATACCCGCCCATCAACCTCATTTGAACATGAATCAGCCAGAAAATCCAATAATAAACCAGAATTTTCCTCCGAACCATCCAAGCCGACAGAATATACAACCCCCGCCATATGTCAGAAATGTACAGTCAGACAATATTCCAAGTAACCATTTTGTGAGAAATGAAACTAATTCCAATGTTGGCACAATACCGAATACACAAAATATGAGAGACACGAATGTAAATGTAAACACAGGGTTTCCACAAGCAAATCAAGCAAACCAAGACCGGAGTGAACAACTAGCTACGATAGCGTTACAAAGCCAACAAGCAATGTTCTCTTTAATGGATCAACTCAATTATAAAATTACAGCGGTGCAGAACTCAGTCTCAAAATTGGACAAAATTGAGAGAGATATGTCTTTGGTGCAGATTGCTGTGTCAGACTTACAAACTGAAAGTGCGCAAACAAGGAAGAAATTGATAGATTTTGATACATTTGCCCAGACATCAGCAGCTGTTTGTGATGACTTCCTATCCTCAAAACAAGACTATGAAAGTAAATTTAGAGAAGCAAAGCAAGAAAATGACTTGCTGAAAAATGAACTTGATGAGCTAAGGCAAGAGCATGAAAAGTTAAATGAAAATTTCCTTGAACTTCAGAGCAGAACTATGCAAAGGAATTTGATATTTTTTGGTCTGGATGAAGTTGAAAGCCCAGACCAGTGTAAAGCCTTTCTTAAAAACTTTATAAAAGAAGAGTTACCACTCTCCGAAGCAGTAAACGTTGATGCAATGTCGTTTGAAAGGGTACACCGCATAGGGAGGCGGAAAACTTTCCGTTCTGTTCAACCTGGACAGAAACAAAACCCTAGACCTATAGTGGCTGTTTTTGAAAGATTTAGCGATCGTGAAATGGTTAAAAACGTTGCGTCAACTTTGAAAGGAAAAAACTTTAGTATCCGCGAGCAGTTTCCGGCTGAGATTGAACAAAGACGTAAACCGTTGTACCCGGTGATGAGGAAAGCACTTGAAGATAAAAACAACAAGGTGAAGATGGTGAGGGACAAATTATATATCAATAATACGCTTTATAAACCAAGCAGCTCAAATTCCCAAACTACAAATAGAGATATAAATCACCAAAGTTTCAATTTTAGAGGTCAACATTCAGGGACGTATGCAAATAAAAGCCAAACAAACTTTCGAACTCCTTATAGAAGTAACTTTAACCCGACAAAACAACCAGTTACTCAGTTATACGATTTTACAACACCTAATAGGTTCACGTCTCTGTCTAGAAGTGACTCATGTCAAAGTTTGCCTAACATGCAACAAAAAAGTGTTAAGAAAAAGGCAACTTCTCCGTTGGAAGATGACGTTCAAAGCAAAAAGCCGAGGGAAGAGTTAAGCTCAATTGAAATAAATCCCGAAACTGACTTGGAAATGACAACACAAATAGACCTCCGTAGCAGCGATAGTGAAATGCTCACCTCGAACACGCTTAACCAGCAGGGCGAAACACAGTCGCCCCAGTTAACGGTAACCGCTGAGATACATTCTATTCAGATGGATCCCGGCTCTGACGATGTAATAGAACCTGAAGCGTAACGACGCGCGGGGAGTCATGCGACTAATGACTTTGTGAATGAACGTAGTAGTAGTAAGCAGAGTACAAACACGTCATTTAATGGCAATGAGACAAACTTAAATATTTTAACCTTAAATGTGTGTGGCCTAACCACAAGGCAAATTTACCCAGAATTTTTAAACCTGATAAGCCAATATGACATCATTGGCTTGCAGGAAACCAAACTTGATTTAACAAATGCAGCTCAATTTTTGGATGGCTATAAGATTTTGTTTAAACATAGAAAACCTATTTCCAAAGTGAAATCAGGCGGAATTGCGGTAGCTGTGAAACAAAATATTCAAAGATTTGTAAATATAATTGACACGCAAAGTAAGCTTGTCTTGTGGTTTTCATTATCGAAACATTTAACCGGCCAGCAAGATGATATTCTTTGTGGCGTAGTATATGTACCGCCTTCGAATAGCAAGTACTGTGTTGAAGATCCATACGCGGAAATTGAACAAGAATTGAAATCGATGTCTGTAAAATATAACGGTGTTTTGTTACTTGGAGACTTTAACTCAAGGACAGGTCGATCTCTAGATTATATTCAAGTCGACAATTTTCTTTCTCATGAAAATCACACTGACTATCTATTTGAAGAATATAATGAAGACTTGCTATTTTTTGAGAAATCTAAAGTCAAGGAAACACGCTTGAGTTTGGATAGTGTCATAAATAACTATGGGTACAAGCTACTAGAATTTTGTAAATGCAACAGTTTGTTCATATTAAATGGTAGAACACCTGACGACGAAGGTCAGGTCAGCTCATCTATGACTTGTAAGGATAAAAGTGTTATCGATTATTTTATCTGTTCTTCAACATTATTTCAGTTTGTTCAGTCTTTGCAGGTTCTCGAATTCTGTAACATGTTATCTGATTCTCATAATCCTGTTTATTTATCTGTGAAATTCCGTGGCTTCAATTCTGAAATTTCCAATGAAAATTCTGTACCAAAAATTATTTCTTGGAAAACCGACCCCAAAAGCGATGGTATATTCTGTAATAATCTTCACAGAAACGATATTTTAGAAATTGATGAGTGTTTATATAGAATGCAAAATAGCACGGAAATTAGTCAGAATAATGTTGATAGTGTTGTTGAAAAACTAAACAATGTATTTTTACACAGTTCTGAAAAAAGTTTTGGACACAGTATTTTTAAAGGAAGAAATAACAGTGTTAAAAATCGAATTCCTTTTTCATGGTTTGGAAAGGAATGTGCTGAGGCTAGGCGATTGTTTCACAGAGCCAAGCGAAAATATAACATTGTTAGAAATAATTTCAATAAATGCACTTTACAAAATAGATGTAAAGACTATAAGAAAACTCTTAATTTTTATCATAGAAAATACATTGATGAAAAAATCGTAAAATTACGCAATTTAAGAACAAAATCTCCCAAGGATTATTGGAAAATTATAAATAACTCATCGGATAAAAATATAATAGGTTGTTCAACAGAAACATTTTTTAATTATTTTAATGATAAGTCTAATTTAAACGAAGAAGAATACACTGACGCATATAATGATATTGCAGATCATCCTGTTTCTGAACAAGTATTCAATTATGACATAAACGGTCCGATAACCAAAATAGAAATTGAAAAAGCTATAAAATATTTAAAAAATAACAAGAGTAGCGGGATTGATGATATTGTAAATGAACAAATAAAAGCCTCTAAAAATGTCATGATGCCTATATATGTCATACTTTTCAATATTATATTTGACAGCGGGATATTTCCAACGATTTGGTCCACTGGCATAATCCGGCCTATTCATAAGAAGAAAGGATCTTTTGAAAAACCAGAAAACTATAGACCTATAAGCCTGTTAAGTTGCTTAGGAAAACTTTTTACTTTAATTATTAATAATAGATTGAATGAGTATGCTGAAAGTTGTGATCTTATATTTGATTGTCAAGCAGGTTTTAGAAAAGGGTTTTCTACCAGTGATAATATTTTTACTATATATTGTCTCATAAATAATTTGCTTAAAACCAAACGAAAACTGTTTTGTGCGTTTATCGATTTGAAAGCTGCATTTGATACGGTATGGAGGGCTGGGCTATGGAGAAAATTAATCGAGTCCAACATAAATGGTAAATGCTTTAATTTGATAAAAAATATGTATAGTAACATTAAGTCTTGCGTATGTGTGAATGGTTGTTTTTCCGATTATTTTATTTCATCATTAGGTGTCAGACAAGGAGAAAATCTATCCCCCTTTTTATTTGCAATATACCTCAATGACCTCGACAGTTTTTTAAGACAGAATAATGTAACCGGTGTTACCTGTAGTAGCTCTGAATTTGACGAAAATATTTTTATATTTGTCAAACTTTTGATGTTACTTTATGCAGACGATACTGTATTAATATGTGAATCAGAAGCCGATCTCCGGTGTGCATTAGAAGCCTTTGATATGTATTGCAAAACATGGAAATTGACAGTAAATACTAGTAAATCTAAGGTTGTAATATTTTCAAAAGGTAGACCAAAATCAAACTATTGCTTTTATTTAAATAATGTACAATTAGAAATCGTTAATGAATATAAATATTTGGGAATATTTGTTTCTAGAAGTGGCTCTTTTTTCTCCACAAAAAAACATGTTGCTGAACAAGCTAAACGAGCATCTTATAGTTTGTTAAACAAAATAAAAACAATGTCATTACCCGTAGATATACAAATAGATTTGTTTGAAAAAATGGTAAAGCCGATTTTATTATATGGAAGTGAAATATGGGGTCTGGGGAATCTGGAGGTTATTGAACAAGTACAATTAAAGTTTTATAAGCAAATTTTCGGATTAAAATTATCTACGCCAAACTACATGATATATGGAGAACTAGGCATTTTTCCTATTAAAATAGACATTTATACTAGAATGATAAAGTTCTGGAGTAAACTGGTAATAAATAATAATCAAAAATTATCTTCACGTATGTATTCTATCTTGTACAGTTTGCATGAGAATAATGATTGTAAGTCTGATTGGATCCAATGTATCCGAAGTACACTTATTAGCTGTGGACTTCCACAAATTTGGACTTCACAAAATGTCGAAAATCCAAAATGGCTGACATGTCATGTTAAGCAAAAATTAAAAGATCTTTTTATAAATGACTGGTTTTTACAATGTGAAAAATCCTCTAATTATCGAATTTATAAACATTTGTTTACAGGCGAAAGTTATTTAAGTAAATTATCCTTTAACGAAATAAAACTGATGTTATCTTTTAGAACTAGAAATCATAAATTACCTGTTGAATTAGGAAGATGGAAGAAAATAGATTTTGATAGGCGGCTATGTACACTTTGTAAAACAGACGTAGGTGATGAATTTCATTATATTTTGAATTGTAAGTATTTTCGGTCTTTCAGAAAGCAATACATTAAACCCTATTACTACAAGCATCCTAACACTTTAAAATATTCTCAACTCATGAATAGCAAAAATAAGATAGAGTTAAAAAAACTTACGAAATTTATCAAGATTATTACTAACCTGTTTGTGTCTTGACTTCCCACTATACCATTATTTGCATTAAATAGGCTAATATCTGTTAAGTATTCTGAATCTCAAGTTTGTAATAGATGCTATTACTGTGTAGAGCACGTATATGGTTTATATTGGTTACTATTAGTAGTATATGGTTTGTCATGTTAGTCAAAACTGTTTAGAGCATATGTACAAATTGAAATAGTATAGTATTCTTGCATGCTAGTGTACTAATTGTAAATATGTTGTTCCTCATGATGTTATACCATGTTATAACCTGAGAGAAATAAAGAATATATTTGTCTGTCTTTCAGCACTTATCTGTTTATTGCCCCAAAAGTCGTTCGTCCCGGGTATGATCTTACAATTCATGGTTCCCTGCTTGTTGTCCCGCCTTCCCCTGTCACGGTAACAGTAGAGCTATACGATGAAAACCCGTCCGGAGAGAAGGAACGACGCCCGCGCATAGATCCTCCCGTTTTCATAGCACAGAGGCGAATGGAACCAGAACCAATGATTGATGTTGTGGAGCCACCAGGTATTGACATAGCCCCTGTGGATGTCCTGTCAGCGGCACCAGTTGACACAACAACGCCCATGGTAACTACAACGACAGAGCCACCGCTTCCAAAACCAATAGTCTCAGTACAAGAGGTGTTCACTGATGATAAAGGTATATGCTCATAAACCGCGTTATACATTCAAATTTGAGCCGCGGCGACACGACAAAACCAACAAAGTAGCATGTGCGCCCAGCGAAGACTCAGATCAGCCTGAACAGCCGCGCAGTCTGATCAGAGTCTTAGCTACGCGTTTAAAGGGTAACTAAGGGTCTTAGCTAGCTCTATGTGGACAGCGAAGACTCTGATAAGACTGGGTGAATGCCAATGCTGATGTGAGTCCTCGCTGGGTGCAATGCCATTTTGTTAGTTGTGTCACGTCGAGGCTAAATTGTAAAATCCTATCAAAACCAGTCATGAAACGACTCTGTCTGATGATAAGAGGAACTGGTTCATTCGAATGTAAACACACACAAACCTTGCGTTTGTTACAGACTAACAATTTTAAATTGTGGACACAAGGAAAGGTTAAACAAGAAATTATTGATGCAAATCGGATTATTTTAAAGCACTAAACATACCAGTATTGAGAATAGTTAAACTATAACTTTATGCACACACAGTGTTTGATATAAAGACAACGTTTTAGCATCGTCGATGGTGCATCATGGCGGCGGATAGACACTGGTATGATGTGTTTCAAGGTCGTGTGGCAGCAAACCGGGCCCGAAATATGACGTTTCAACATCGTGTGGCAGCAGACCGGGTGCCGAGGTTGTAAAACTAACTTCACGTTCAAGCGAAGCACTGCTGTTCTCGAATATAAATGCTGAATGGAACAAGGCTTGTTTTGAGCATTCATCTCAAAGAAATTATGCGAAAAACAAACACTTAAACACACTTAACTTCGGCTTATCATGGGTCTGAAATTTGCAATGTAAATTATGGGAGACAGATTTAAAAAAGTCATTGTGACTTTCTTCTGAATCCCTTTTGTATGAATAGTTTATGTCCATGAAATGTATTTGTATGTATGTGAGAAATCTATACAAATAAATAAAGTTTAAACTAAAAACAAACACTGACAACATAACAAAATAAAAAAGAAAGAAAGAAAACTTGAAAAGAAAGAAAGAAATAATGAAAGAAAGAAAGAAAACACTCTGCAAAATGCTATTAATACGAGTTTGAACTTTCATGTGCTGCTAAGTTCAGCATAAATCCACGGGACCAGATTCCTTGTAGGATGAGCTAATAAAAAGTGCATATGTATGCTTTATTTCGTTAAGCTAGTCTAATCTAGTCTATCCTTTAATCCTGCAAGGCCGTTAGATAACAGTAGGCAACTCTACAACGGTCTCTGTCCGAACGGTGATGTTTTCCCTACCCTTGTTGTGCTTGCAAAGTCCTTCCCTGTCCACTCTTCCGAATAACAGTATTTGAGCCTCGACACAAGAAAACCAACAATGTGGTTGTGCGCCCAGCGCAGACTCAGATCAGCCTGGACATCCGCCCAGTCTGATCAGAATCTTCGCTAAGCGCTTAAATGGTAGCTTAGGGTCTAAGCTACCTCCACGCGGACAGCGCAGACTCAGATCAGCCTGGGCATCAACCACATTGTTGGTTTTCTCGTGTCGCGGCTCATTTATCTTTAGTTTTAGAGAGCACCGTGACGACCTGACAAAAGACGAAATGAGATTTTCTCTAGAATCAGTAATGCCAATTAATCAGTGTCTTCTCGCATTGTTTTATTACTCGTATAATTGTGATTTCTTTGCATTTTCGTGTTCAAGGTATATAATATCGATATTATAACATCGAATGCAAAAATTTTAAACACATGGAAAAGAAAGCAGATAACCATAACTTCTGCACACTTTGAATTTGTATTTTCCTACTTTATAAATGTTTATCTTTGCAAAATAAATAAATAAATAAATAAATCAAACTTATATTTCTTTTGTTTCAGCAAAGATAATTATATTGCCGGTAAGTATATTAAGCTATTTTTATAGTACAAGCTCCTTTGCCCTAAAAGCTTTCTGTCACTTTTAGCACTTCTGTGATTCATGTGTTTTCTTAAAAGCATACTGACTCCCTCATTTTTCCCACCATCTCCAAAATAAACAATTTTACATATTTCGTTAGATAATGTATAATCATATATAAAAATTCAGAAAAAGTGTTTCAGTTTAATTTATTTTTCAATTAAAATATAATATCGAGATTGAAAATGTATATGAACACTATCACCAGCCTATAGGAAAGACGATATCACGCCTTACGGTCATACATGTATGACGAAACCAAGATATTGTTCTGAACTGACGTCTGAGAAGATTAATTCTGTCTAATAAGGCATTTT
Source organism: Ctena decussata (assembly GCA_963989385.1). Taxonomy (NCBI): domain Eukaryota; kingdom Metazoa; phylum Mollusca; class Bivalvia; order Lucinida; family Lucinidae; genus Ctena; species Ctena decussata. The sequence continues at coordinate 47,161,442 of OZ022506.1, forward strand.
CGATCACGGTCCGCGATTCTACACATTTCATTTTATTACTTGGTTTAAAATTATTTTTTCACGAAAAATGCTCTAGATATCTACTGTCAAATGGATAAACGGGCAATTTTGGAGTTACTCTGAAACTATTTCATGGAAACGTTGTAATCGTAGACAAGGGCGAAAATCTTTAAAGGGAAAAATGAACAAACTTTATTTATGCCCACTGTTTTATGTCTACTCCCACCATTAGTGATGAGAAAAGCGTTACTTACTAAAAGATAAAACCAGCTATCATACCATCAAACTTGCCTTAAAGAGTGCCTAATCAAGGGGTCACCTGTCTTTTGCAGTCGCATTTTTTTTGTGGTCCACTGAACCAAATTACAGTGCAAAGAAACCTGCATGCATACATGGTTCACATGCATGAAGCGTTCTATTTGGTGTTTCCATTTGGTGCCACCTTAAGACAAGTTTAAATTTAAACACACAAATAAATACAAAAGTAATGACTATACATTACTTAAGGTGAGGTGGGAGTAATTGACAAAACACATGATTTTATTCATACTTCCTTATATTGTACATTTTCAGTCCCTCTTTCAGAAAATGTAATAAAAAAGGGGGGTCGCCGATGTCGTTTTTAAGATATCTGACCTCGAAAACGTCAATTTTTCCACTTTTTTGACCCGACGTTCTAATGGCGTTCTATGGAAAATGGACTTTTTTGCTTGTACCTCTTGGATAAAAACCTTCATTCTGAGACAACAAAACACATTTTTTCCTAAAAAACTAACACAGTATGACCCAATGATAGAAGTTCACATTAAAGCAATAAAAATAGTAGGTCGCCGACTTAACTTTCGAGTTAAAGTGCATTAAATGCCCGGCCTGCCGTCTCTTTAGACTGAAATGTTGACGTTGCGCATGGTGACGTTAACGTTACTTATTTTTTCGCGCCACATATCAACTATCGCTTTTTGTAGGCTACCGGCAAAATTTGTCTGGAACTTTCATCACTCATAATTCAAGCGTCATTGTCTGAAAAGTTCAGGATGAAGGCAGATGTAATACGTTTCTCTAAATCTCTGCATAATCCGTCTTAACTAAGTATTTTTAATTGAAAAAAATCGAAAGCATTGCCATTGTGCCCTCACATACAGTTGACGGGCACCCGAGACAGCTGACGGGCACCCGAGTTAGGGTGGGCTTCCACGTATTATGACTTTTGAACAATTCCCTTGTCCACTTGGCTTTTGTACAGTGTAAGCGAGTCAAGTTTTCCAGTTCCTGACCCGACCCAAGAAAGGGCCTATAATATTCTGCACGGTAACCTAGCGGTCCAACGACTGGACTTCGTCGACTCTGTCTTTGTCTCTCTATCTATCTCTCTCTCCCTCTTTCTCTCTCTGTAAAAATGATAGGCAGCTTTGATTCACTTTAGCGTCCAAGAGATACTTTGATATACACTTGAAACAGAAATAAGAAATGAAAAACAGAAAAGTGAAAGAAAGGCAAGGAAAAAGAAACGCCACATTGTTTTAGCTTATTGACAGAACAGCTGTTGAATTATCGTATCAACGTCGATAAAAGATTCTGACGACATTGCGTCGACGTTGATAAGGCTGCCTGGCGGTGTTCAAATTCTAGGGACAGTCTAAGAATTTTTGATATAACTGAAATTTGGCATAGCTTTTGATGATTAGTATTTAAAGTGTGGGTGGTATGATAACGACTGTCTATGGCTGCTACCATGTTAACTGCTAAGTACATGGACGTGGTGGAAGTGTAGACAGTGATCTGACTGTTCATTGTACGATTCTGGATTCAATTTCACGAGGCTTTGTTATTGCACTTCAACAGCTGCGTTTTCCGTCTAACAAACTAATGAGGAACTGTCAGAGACCAGCTTTCTCCCCACGGAAAACTAGCTATATTTTTTTCAGTTTCTTCTCTACGGCACTTTCTAACTCAAAAACTACGAACTCCGTCTCATAAACTGTTAAGAAACTGTCAAATATCCCACAAGTAGTCTTCCGCACGGAAAACTAACTATCTTTTTCAGTTTCTCCTCTACGGCACTTTCTACTTCCTTTAAATATCGCCCAGCGCTCAGCCTCCTTGCATTTTGTGAGCAGACCAAGAAGTGATCACAGAAGCGGCTAACGTTGACGCCATCTTGTTTTTATCAAATGGAACGTTCGACGTCATTTCGTAACGTAGTGACGGAAACTGCCGCACGGCGGCGCTGAATTACTCCCACCTCACCTTAATTCATTAACTTGCAGATTCCCGAAAATCTGAGAGAGCCCTCCAGATATGACTACTTCCTTAAAATAAAAGGTACAGGTGGCCTTGAGTTTGAGAACACTACCAAAGGAATAAGATATGAAGAAAAGAGCTCTTCTGTTCTCATACAGACAGACAAAGCTATCTATAAACCGGGACAAACGGGTAGGTTACAGTATTTATAGAGTGAGAGAGTAAATGAAATCGGGTTTAACGTCCCGCCAACTCATAGATCATACGGACCTTGGTTTAAAGTCTCATCCGAAAGACCGCAGGGGATCGAATCTGTGACCTAGTATTTACAGAAGATTGCTGTATTTCATACTGGTTGCTTTTTTACGTTGCCCTCCATTAGTAATTCATATGTGTTACTATTTTTATATTGTGAAATTCTAAAAAATAGGACATTTAAAGTAATTACTGTAAATATCCTAAATGTCCTAAAATGGAGCAGTGTGGTTTTACAATGCAGTAATAGGTAGAAAAGCTCCAGCAGGAACGGCAAACAGTGTTGGACCTGATCAAACTGGTCAGGGTCCTGAAGGAGCAGTTTGATCTGGGCCCGGTAGGAGCAGTTTGATCGGGGCCTACACTGTTTGCTTAGACATAATTGTCCCAAGACTTAGATTTTTACGGTACTTCTAATGCTGTATTTCTGTAGGGTTTAAATTCTACTACTACTGCACTACTTTTGTTCTGCCTTAGTGTATGTTGTACTTTTTATGTTGTACTACTTCTTATATGTACTACTTTACTTCTAAAGTTATGCTACTTCTTATGTTAAACTAAGATATTTTTTCTTATACTGTACTATTTCTAATACTTACCATTTTACTTCCTAAGTAACGCTACTTCTTATGTTAAACTAATTAATGTATTTCTGATGCTGTACCGCTTCTATGTCGTTCTACTGTACTTCTGTGTTGTACTACTTTTTATATCGTACAAACTCTACGTCTCCTGTTGAACTACTCCCTGTAGATTTACTGTTGTACTTCCTTCTTAAATTGACCTACTATATTTCTTATGTTGTACCACTGTACTTATCACTGTACTTACACTTCATAATCGATAACTACTGTACTTTTATTTTGTACTACTGTACTTCTTATGTTGTCCTTCTTATGATGTTACACTGAGAGAGAGAGAGAGAGAGAGGGAGAGAGAGAGAGAGAGACGTTGTTTATTAAAATGGGGATTGTGGTACGCATATATCATGGACTTGTTAACGTAGCATTTAGCAGTTTTTAAAGAAGTTGAATTTTCCCAAGTAAAATAGAAGTACATATGTTTCTGTATTTTATTTTGTTTCTGTATTTTATTTAATGTGTTGTTCAATTTATTTTCTGTCTATTTCAGTTCATTTCCGAATGTTTGGAGTGACTCCTGATCTGCAAATAATTTATGACAAAATGGAGATAGGCGTTTTTGTACGTTTTCTTTCTTATTTATTCTATTCAGTATAGCGTTCTGTCAGATAGCTTCTCAAACTCAATTCATGAATGCGAAATCTTGATGCAAAACAGCCAGTCTGTTTAACAGTTTTTTGGCAATAAATTTTAGTTGTATGTGTACGCCTTTACATTTTTTTTTTTGGAAACGACTTGTGCTCCTGTTTAGATGGCGTAGCCCTGAAAAAGGAGGCAAAAAATTACAATGACAGTTGCTTCTTCTGAATGTGTATCTCATCATCTTCACACTCAGAGCTGCTTGGAATAAACAACTATAATTATTATACTCTCTACATAGGTCATAGCAATATCGGGCTAACACGTTAGATAAGCACTTTTTCTAAATACATAATTTTGTGTAGGCTAAATGAATATATAGGAGATATTTGACTTTTTCAGTAAAAGATCGATTTTTATTTCACCGAATGAACACCAAAAGCAGTATTTTCACGAGTGGCGAAGCCACGAGTGAAAATTCATGAGTGAAATAAAAATTCATCTTACACTGAAAGAGTCAAATTTTCTTTTTCTTTTATGCTTGAAAATCACAATAATTCTGTTTATTCAAGGGCGTCAGCCATCACGACAGAAACACAACTTTATTTCTAGCCGTTTTGCGTCAAATTTGATGCTTCCAGGGTGTTTATTGGGTATGATATTGGTTATGTTGGTTGTAATCAAGTTTGCAACTCACAAATAGCTTCAAATATCATTTTGATAAACAGAACTCAAAAAATTTGCCAAGAAAAAATGCATACAGGAGACTTAGGCGGTCTGACGTCGCGTGCAGTAACAATGTTACGTGATGCTTTAAGTGACGTCATTAACGTCGTAATGACGTGCAAACATGCGTGACGTAATTTTTGTCAAGCCAAATATTTAGCCAATTAATCAACAAAAAACTTGAGGCTATTTCACAAAAATCCTATTTCTGAAACAGTGAAATCGAAAGTGATAATTTCACTGTTTGAAACAGTGAGATTATCAGTTTCGATTTCACCGAGAAATCTCTATAATTCATTGAAAAGTATAAAAGAAAACATATTATACAATGTGCCCATTTATATTTAGTTTTCTAGTTTTCTTCGTTTCTCAGAGAAAACAATGATGATAATAATAACTGTTCACGTGATATTTTTGGTAAACCTAAAACATCTCAGAAGAAAAGAAATAAAATTACAACAGATATTAAAGATATTTGAGCCGCGACACGACGAAACCAACAAAGTGGCATGTGCGCCCAACGAAAGGTTCAGATCAGCTTGGGCATCCGTCCAGTCTGATCTGAGTCTTTGCTGTGCGCGATCATGGTAGCTAAGGGTCTAAGCTACCTCCATGCCGACAGCAAATACCCAGGCGCACATACCAGTTTGTTGGTTTTATCATGTCGCGGCTCATTTTATCAAATTGATTACGGTTTGCAGGATCCAAGTGGAAATAAGATCAACCAATGGTCATTGTCGGAACAAGAGCTGCAAGCCCTGGGCGGTGTCTTTGAAGGAGAACTCCTTATGTCTACAGAGCCTATCATGGGAGACTGGGTCTTTAAAGTTTCTCTTGGTGTAAGTTCCCTATACTGCAGGTCCCGGTTGTACGAAGCACCGTTAGCTTAACGGAGTCATTAGTCAAGGATTCGTTAAGTCTTCTATTACACAGAAAACCAAGTTTGCAACTATTTTTGCTGACAAAGAAAGCTTTCACATTTTTTTCAGCGAAGATTGGCAGTGTTTTTGCGTACAATGCGTTTGAAATTTTAACGTCTCGTTAACTAACGACGTCGTTAGTTTTGAAGAAATGGGCCCTGATAAACTAAATACTACTAAAATGAAGCTTATTGTTCATATTCCACATACTTATGCTCTTGCATCTCATTAAATGCTGTCAGAATTCAACGTTTAGTTAACATATATCCGCAAAAAGTTTCGAGAGTCCAGCATACTGTACCAGTTGTCATCATATTGATATGTAATGGTTCTTTGATATCAGTATCAGTCAAATTTTAAAACGTGTCTAGTTCTATTCTCGATAGTTTGAGTTTTCACTATAAAGTCTGCAGACAAATTGAAAAATATCCCTTGTATTATGCTTTCCTCTTGTGTTATAGTGTCATACTCATATATTTTACAGAGAGAAAAAGTGCAGAAATCATTTACTGTCGAAGAATATGGTAAGTGATTTTGAAATAAATTCTTTTCCAGCCCAAACTTCTTCAGTGGAAATTTATTTTTGTCTTTAGAAAGGATGTGTTTCCAAAGAATTGTTTCCAAATTTGGTGTACATTATTTCCAATGTTAGTGCACATTGGTTCAAACCCTAGTCTACATTGTTTTAAATCTTAGTCTCTATTGTTTTCAACCGCCTCTTCAACCGACAGACAACCCTGCAATCTGCAGTTGCTAATTTCGTTAAAACTTTAAGAACCAAAAACGAAAATAGTTCAGTTTGCAAACATTGTAGATCCAGGTGTCGCAGGTCGAATCCTGTCGTTCTAATTGGGGTTTTGCCGATGATTGACGAATTTGGCGGAATTTACTGTTTTGCCATAATGCGCCCAAATCAAACGAACAATTACCTAAAACCCGACGAGTCTGGTTATTGCGATGATGAACTTTCACTCTAACCAAAAAAGTAGATGAGTCGGTGTCTTTTTTACACATAGGTGTAGTGTTCTGACTTAATATTATTACTGGGAAACTGTAAGTTTATAGCCTTCAGTGAATTTACCAGGTTTCATGATTAGTTAAAAACATTTATGGCTTCTTTTTGTTCTTTCAGTATTGCCTAAATTTGAGGTCACGGTAGACCTTCCACCCTTTGGTCGAACCACTGATCAATTTTTCGAGGGGAAAGTTACAGCAAAGTAAGTTATTCAGTTTATACAGTGTAGCTATGATTGAAACTATCTTCATTTAGCTGCATTATGTTACTTTTTATATTTTTTTTTTTTTTTTTTTTGGTTGCAATACATATTCGATATCTACTAAAAGTGTATATGTTCAAGCATTTTCGAAAGTGTATCACTTTTAGAATGTTATTGGTAAAGAAAAAAAAATTAGATGCACTTTTGGGAAATTACACTTTACACTATTGCAAACGATTATTAAAGATATGCGTTTGGAAACTTTTACTAGATACTCTATCGGGGAGGTTTGATCTAATATGCCCTCTTTAAAATAACTTTCAGGTACACATTTGGGAAAAACGTCAAAGGCACAGTGAATCTACGCATCAAGCCAAAATGGGAACGTTATACCTGGGTCAACGGCACGAGAGTTAAAATCAGCAAAGAGATCGATTTGCAGTTTCCGGTTTGTTTTCTGCTTGAGTACACATTTTTGCATTCTTTCAGTTCGAAAATGTATTTTTGTTTCTTTTAAAAACATGTATCTTAACCAAACCTTCATCTTCTATGCGAGTCAATGTATTATTAATTTTGTAAGATGGCAAGCACTTTGATGGACCATTTTAGAATCTGAAGAAGAAGAAGAAGAAAAGAACAAAAAAAAAAAACATGTATGAAAATATTAAATCGGAATTGTTCAAAAACGTCAGAGCAAGAAAAGCAGCACGATTAGTATGATAGGCATCGTATGAGGGTCAAATACACATGCTTGGCTGAGCAGTCGCTGTGTGTATGTGCCATTTCAGGGGGTTCCTCTGCTAGGGGTCTGTTTTGAACTTAGTATGTTATCTGCGTTGTGTAAACGCCTGTCTTCGGGCCGAAGACAGGCGTTAGTAAAATGCAGATAATATACCGAATATGCATGTCCAGATCAGCCAATGCATGTTCGCCATCCGGCTACGAAATAGAGAATACCATGTTAGTGTCTTTTGATATCAAGTTTATCAGGCGAGACCAGAAACAGCGTAGGAATGGCGAGGCTTGCCGAGCCAGTCCGACGTGTTTGTGGTCGAGCCTGATAAACTTGATATTAAAAGACACTTACACGGTTTTCTATTTATCATGCATCATTAGAAGATTTTCAGGTGTAAAGAGCGTCAAACAAAAGAAAAGTAAATGCAGTTGTGTTTGAACTTGTTGACGTCGCGAATGCGTTATGACGTAAGTCGGTGAATTCATTTAACCAATCGAACGTTATTATCACGGCCAACGTCAGTATGCAGCCAATCGTCTTCAGAGATCGCTTCTAAAGCCATGGCCTGATAACACTGGCGCAAGCGCAGTTCTATAGTGACATGATGTCACTTCAGGTTATCATACCCCTGTTATCAGGTGAATTTTGGAGCAGATGCATGATAAAATGCACACACTTAAAATCTGTAGGAAGCAGCTTTGCTATTGTCAGTTTTGCCTCCCTTCTTATGAGGAACAACGCATGAAGGAAGGAGTATGTTCTTCTAAGGTAAATGTATTGCCATGTCAAACCGCGTATACCGAACTGCGCATGTGCTCAAGCTGAATTGGCCATCTGCATTTCGTATACTAGTATCTATGGAAACAGCTTTCTACAGATTCAGCCAATTCATTCGTGCTAACCTCAAATGGACAGATTACAGAGAACGATAATGCATACAGCCTTTCATTATCACTCTTTTATCGGCTCGATATGACTGAAATACTGTAGAAAGGGCCGAAAAACCATGATTCTTCCATTCATCCATGGTAAACAAAGCCATTCAAAAAGGGCTTTACTTGGGGAGCAAATTCTTCCCTTCAGAGTTGACCCCATTGAAAAGGGGAGCAAACATGAAACTGTTTGAGTAGTTTCCCCTGAAAATGTACCCATTCATCTTAAGGTATGGGGTCGTATTTATAAAACCACTTGAGTCGTTGCTATATATGCTGTTGCTTAGGCTAAATTTCTGTGTTGGAGATTCCCTACAACTATGAAATTTGCTCTGGAGGAACAGTCTTTTCAGACTGTTACTCCAGAGCAAATTTCAAAGTTGTAAGGAATCTCCTTCAAAGAAATTCAGCCTTAGCAGCGGCATAGCAACCACTTAAGTTGTTTTATAAATACGGCCCCTGGTATGTTTGCAGATTGACGGCACAGCTACATTTACTGTCCCGATGGATCAGTTTGACAATAGAAAGGACTTTCGGATATACATGGACCGTTCTTACTATATTTTCAAAGCCAATGTGACCGAGTCCCTAACAGGGGCCAAAATGTCAGGGGAGTCAGATGTACAGTTCTTTCAGCGACCTATCAAACTTGAGTTCCCCGGGGCCCTACCAGATACGTTTAAACCGGGAATGGAGTACAAAGCAGTTGTAAGTTTGTTTAAACATTAGTTTTTGTTTGTTTGTTTGTTTTCAGAAAATATGTTATGATTTCTGTGGAACGGTTTATCAGCATTATTTATACCAACTGTTTCTTAACAGTGTTGTAAGACGCACTGCTAGCAGTATTTAAATGAGCCGCGACACGAGAAAACCGACAAAGTGGCATATGCGCCCAGCGAAGACTCAGATAAACGTCGGCCCAGTCTGATCAGAGTCTTCACTGTCCGCATGGAGGTAACTTAGACCCTTAGGTACCCTTTAAGTGCTTAGTGAAGAGTCTGATCAGACTGGGCGGATGCCCAGGCTGATCTGAGTCTGCACTGGGCGCACAACCGCCTTTTTGGTTTTCTCGTGTCGTGGCTCAAATACGAAATTTAAAGATAAGTGTGAAATTAAGATAAAATAAAATAAAAATTACAAAACTTTAAATAAAAGGAAAAATGAGTCACAAATTTGTGTCAGGAATACAAACTGCATACAGGAACGCTTCTGTAAAAAGGGTGTTTACCATTGTTCATACTAATGAGGTTGCCGTCTAGCATGTCTAGTGAATTTAGAATATTAGTCCGTTTAAATTGTGGCTTTTAGGGATATTGTTTACCTTTTTCGGTATAAGTATTAGGGCTTTTTAGGAAATGCAACATCATTTTAGAAAGATTAGTTCCTGTGGCTACTTCAGTTTTTATTAGAAGTATTCTATAAAATGGTCTCATAAAGTTTGCTGAAACTTTCTGACAGAAGAAACGCCCACAGCAACGTTTTGTTCCGCTGTATTGTTTAAAGTTAAACACGAAATTAAATGACTTGGAAATGATTATTTGTTTGAGAAAGTTAAAAGAATTTCAGTGTGTAATGTCATTGAAATGTTGAAGAAACATGGCATACAATGTATACCATGCTCCGATACAATGACGTCATAAATCTGTTGCCGTAGCAACTATGAGATAATATTGATATCAAAGTGTCGTCTTTCAGACATCATTCTGCCAAGGCACTAAGCACAACAGTTGGTCATTTCATAGTTGCTATAGTAACAGATCTATGGCATCATCGCATTTATAATTTGAGAGGAGCATGGCATACAATGTATGTCATGCTCCTCTCGACTTTTAAGTGAGATGCTACCTAAATTTCATACAATGAAAAAGTATGAATTTTTCGAACCTGTAATTCATTCTCAAATAATTTGATGTGTTATTTGTACGTTATTATGTGCATTTTTGAAAATAAAATATGTTTAAACCAAATAATTTGATTCTTTGTTGTTTGTCTCTTTGTCATTTCTCTAGCTTAAAGTATCGGAACAAGACGATTCACCACCTGGTATTATCGATGGACAAGTTACCGTTACTGTTACCCACTACAGACTGCCAGTAACAACAACAACAACGACTACTACTACAACCACCACGACACCTGCGCCAATAGTCCTAGAAAATGGAACAGTCGTTACTGTTGAGCCGCCTATACCAAAGAGAATGATTATTCACCCCGGATGGTGGGACTGGCCCAGGGAGGAGGACGAGGTTCAGCCAGAACAGCAATATACCGTCCCATCTGATGGTATCATAGAAATGCCGTTGACTATACCAAGTGAGGTCATCCGGGTATCTATTCAGGTAATGTGACATACGCATTTCTCCTGTAAAACACCCCTAAAAAATAATTGGACTATTCCAAATGTAAAAGTTGGCAAGCTCTACCTCTACGAAGTCTGTTAAAGGGCATTTTTGGTTTACATAATTGTGCAAATGTCTAACAACTTAATTTGCATGCCCTGGTAGCACTGAGTTGTTTTATGTTTCCCACAAGGCGTTTTTTTCTCTCACTATGTTTATCTAACATCGTTGTAACAGTTTTGCGTCAGCGTTGGGGCTGTGTCATAACGTAGCAGTGACGTTTCTACGCAGTGTATGTGTTTTATTCATTATTTATTTAATCATTTATTTATCCATTTATTTGCAGGCCAAATATAAAGAGGAACGAGCGTACAAATCCATTAAGAAAAGCCATTCTCCAAGTGATAGTTACATCCAGTTAGGTCTTATGAAAGCAAGTGTCAAGGTTGGTACACAAATATGTTGGATTTGGTATATTTAATTTGTACTGATACACGCCTGTCAGGGAAGTTCCCTGCAGTTTGCTTACCTGGACGAGAAAACCCTTCACAAAAAGAGCATTTATTTTCCTTCTATGAGCTTACTCCTTTGGCATTTGGGTAGGGAGACAGAAATGAAAATGGCAGAGTTGCTTCCCTCTGAAAGTGAACTCTATAACCTTGTCACATGGTGCCTCCTTTGGTAGGACGATGAACAGCCAAAAGGGTTATAAGGCATAGTTGGCTTGGCGTAGTGCTCTATACGGTAGAGTCGGGTAACTTCGGACAGCATGTAAATTCGGACAGTGACATTGTTTCCTTTATATGTCAGTTGTTTGGACTCAAAACAAATATAACTGGGCAAATAGTGAAAATCCTGATGAAACGGCCCATTATGAGCCGTCTCATTTGGATATTCACTGTTTGCAATGGTATGTCCGAATTTACCCGCTATCCGAAGTTATCCGACTCTACCCTAGGTAGTTTCAAGTTTTCATGTTGAAGTATTCCTTCCAGTACCAACAGCCAAGTGGCCTATCTCTCATACGTCACTTGCAACAGGGTAATGCATGACAATGTTAAACATGGGATAAACCCCCTATACCTCCCGTCCAGGTGAATTTTGTGCGTGCGTATCATAAAATGACCGTGACAACGGCTTTGGATTCATCTAATTCTTCGGACTCAGTGCAAGTGATCGAATGACGACGAATTACTGCACACGTACATGCAGTATCGGTGAAGCTGATCTCAAATTGCGTGAATACAGACCCACTGGGCACACAAGGTTGAATCAACCTTGAATCAACATTGATTCAATGTTGATTCAACCTTGTGTGCCTGCTGGGAGAGGCTGCACTCCATGGAAAAGCGCATAATGTCAAAATCTGCAATAATGTGAAAATACGTTCCCAGACATTTTCATAAAGGCATGTCCTAGTTATGATTTCCACAACCTTTCTTTAACTCTATTTAATACTTTTTGTTGCCTTTGATTTGATTGTAGGCTGGTGATATTGCCAACATAGATGTACGAAGCACGGATAAACAGGCTGATGCAATGTATCAGGTAAGATTAGAGTTTTCTTAATCTATTAATTATCATGCTTCTATTTCTATATGTGTGATTCTAATAAACATAGGAACGATATGAATAGTTTTGAAAGTTATACTTCGCAAGCTTGTCTTGACCGCTCGTATTTGGTTGATTCGAACATTACCACATGTACATGTAACATAGTTTCGACGACTCGACGAGTGTTTCAATTCTTCCTTCCTTTTATTTAAGGTTATGTCCAAGGGAAAGATAGTAGACACTGGTCCAGTAGATCTCGCCTCCGGGAACTTGCCACTTCTAGTAACTTCCGCTATGGCTCCCAAGGCCAAGGTCATTGTAATGTATATACGACCCGATGGAGAGATTGTAGCTGACGGGCTATCTTTCAATGTGGATGGTGTTTTCAAAAACAAGGTTGGTACCCTTACCATGGTTTGGAGTTCTCAGTCTTATGTGCAAGAAGTAGAGTTACCGTCGTAGCTTACCATGAGTTTTGATTGGCTGAAAGTCGAACGCCACGCAGAATATGGTAGATGAGTTCATTTATCAAAAAGAGGTGTCTGGTTTAGTTTATTTGTATCATTTTGAGGAGAAATACCCATTTGTTTTGTGCAAATAGTGTAATCCCTGGTAAGACGCAGCATTTTACGAGGTCTTATCTGGGTCTGCACTGTTTGCCAATGTCTCTTTTACGAGAAACAGGGCATAAATGGGTTCATAGGTTTCCAGCCATAAGGAACGGTAATACATCGAAACTCCATTTTTATTGACGATTTCACTTTGAGGTCATTGATGCTCGTTTTTTTTGTCACAACTACTACTGATAATAATGATGATAATTTGAGTTATATATGAGCAACGTGCAATCATAATAGTCAATAGCAATGGCGTCACTAGAAGTTATTTTATGAAAACTGGTGTCAACGAAAATAATGATGCTGGCACCCTTATAAGTTCGATCCATGGTGCTATACTTCGGGCGAAAGGACCAGAATCAGAACAAACTACCACAATGTGTCTTCAGAGGTCTCCTGGCCTGGGATGACGTCTGCTACGTAAGAAACTGGAGAGAAGAATCACAGACTGTAAAAAGATGACAACACGCTCTCAACCAGCAGTATGTCATAAATCGGTACTTTGTCGTCATTTATCGCCTTTGCTCATGTGCTGTACACGTAAACGGTTATGTGTGAGCAGTGCTTGGTCTAAGAAAAAATATCTGCCAAACATAAGTAGCATGCCACATACGATTTAAATATACCCTGTTCCTTAGTAGGCACATAGTATCGCGATGACGTCATATCGATGTTTATGTAACGCTGCTGACGTTGCATAGCGTTACATAGACGTCGATATGATACGTCACACTGCTGCTTTGAGATTGATATGACGTATCATCTTTGTTACGAACTTGGTATCCATATGCAATATTGTGTCATTCTACGTTACGTCAACATTTTGTGCTATCGTTTATCCAGTAAAGACAATTTTTGAAAAATAATTGATTTCCATTTGCAGGTTTCAATCACGTTCAACCAGACGCAAGCAGAACCAGCTGATAAGATTAAGTTGATGGTAGAAGCTGATGCAGGGTCAAAGGTCAACGTACTCGGGGTTGATAAGAGTGTTCTTTTACTCAAGTCAGGAAATGACATCAGCAACGATCAGGTACAGTACATGTACACGTTGGAATTTTCTAGAATGCTTAATTGGGGCTCCTCTACGTTTTCCCTCCATTTCTACAAAAGGTACAACTTTTTTGACTCCCTGTTTTCCTCCCTTGACGAAGAAGCCCGTCCAAATTTGTATCTACTCTTTAAGGAAAAATGCTTCTAGGGGAGCATTATTTTTTCCTTTAAGATTTGACCCCGCTGAAAAAAGAGACAGGAACAAAGCAGCAGAAAACTTTTACTTGAACTGATTGATGGTTGTTTTAAGAGCCTTTCAGACCTATCTGTGAGATTTTTTTACTTTTAAAACTACACTTTGGTTAACTCGTCTTAAAGATACGTGTACAATATATCAGTAAAAAGTCACCAAATGATTAATGAATACTTCCGTTTCATCATTTATCATAATGCTCGAAGCATTATAATTAAAAATCAAGTTTATGCTGTGAAACTTAGTTATACAAATTTCAGGTTTTATAGAATTTTAACCAAGGCCAATGGCTCACAATCATTCCTTAAACTTAAAAAGGACGACCAGTCAAAGTTACGGTAAATATTTCAGGTGTAAATAAACGTGTGCAAAAAAAAGAATAAATCAATAAAAAATATAAAAAATTATTTGATTTTTCTCATTACAACCCCATGAACATTGTCAAATGATCACGCAACATAAAGTATGAGTTTCGATACAATTTGAATATAGCTTTTTGCGACCTTAAATTTAAGTTTCTCTTTAAATAAGGGAATGATTATGAACCCTAAATCCAGTGGTTGCGCTGTTTTCTATTCAGTCAATTCGCTTTGGTCACAGTAGACCATCCCAGACAGCTCGACTGAACCGATATTCGATGATTAAAGACAGAAAATGTTGTAAAAATAATTAAAGTAACGTTTAAGATATTCGATGAAATATACATGTACTTAATGCGTTGCATTTTTCATTAGTTTTGGTATGTTTTGTAGATTAAGAGTGAACTTGAGTCCTATGATACACAAGGCGGTTTTAATCCATGTGGTTGGTTTTGCTGGAGAAACCCTATTTCTACAGGCGGCAAGGACACAACCGGTGTCTTCAGGGTAAGACGTTCGAGTCTTCTACCGTACATATCCAGATGCGAACAACGGAAGCCATGACCTGACTGCGCAGCTGCATCTGCGCAGTCTGCTCAGGACCTTCGTTGTTCGCTATATGTTCACCATATGTTTTCAGGAAGTTCCGATTCTTATTTGACTGGACAACGAAGGCATTGATTAAACTTCACATATAAATGCACAAGTATTCAGTCTTGTTTATGCTGAGCCAAATTGTAGAACTTCCCCTGCTCAACCTTTTTTTTGTCTTCCGTTTCCTTCCATTTCATTGCAGACTTTGTTATTTAAAACTAACTTTTTGTCACAATAACAGATGGCTTGAATTTAAGCACAAACTTAGCTTAAACAATGATTATTAAATAATGTATAAATAAAATTCATTTCATTGGGTCAGAAAAAGATTTAAAAGGTATTCACTCCTGTGAACGCACAGCATGAGACTCCGATTGTGCATTACATGTATCTGCAGAAACTCTCAAAACAGACATTTCCTAACAATTAACTATTCGCTTTTAATTCCTAAATGGAATAAAATTATGTTTGCATATATCATCACTTAAAGTGATGCTGTATGACATTTACTTGCGAAAACAATTACAGCAAATTGATTGACTCTGCTAAAGTTATCGTCGGGCAAAGAGTTATACAATGTATTCATTGGGGTAGCTGTAAAAAGTGAAGTTTGTCCGATCAGTGCAGAAGATATATTCCCGACATTTGGTAATTGTTGCCCTGTAGAATGGCCGTTTAAAATCCTCAAATCTCAAATCCACTCTAAGGGTTTCACAACATGGTTGGGCTGAGAAATTTTCAATCGTCCCTCGTATACTGCGAATAATGACGATTCTGATCAGCTTGCGCAGGTGCGCTTTCTGAGCTGAATATTCTGTGTTACATGTTCTATCAGAATCAGAATCAGAATTGTTTACTGGTGATACGTCCAATGACAATCATTCACCAGGACCTGTGAATCAGGGAAGCTAGTCCCTAGCCCTTATAAGAGAAGTAAACTTAGTAACTGAATCCTCTGCACACTCAGCAGCAGAAAAAAGTGAATCTTCCAGGGAATTCCAATCTCTAATAGTCTGGGGGAAGAAACTGGACTTGTAAATGTCAGTCCCAGCCAATGGGGTTTGAAATGTCAGGGAATGATGATTCCTGGTACGCCTATTTGGGGGAACAAGGTCATTTATGGGTATACTGGCTGCACCCCTCAGACCTTTGTAAAGCATTATAAGTCTACTATCTTTCCTTCTCTTTTTTAGGGATTCCCACTTAAGTTTCTCCAGAATGCCAGTCATACTCCCAGTTTCATATGTGTAATTTCCCGTTACGAATCTAGCTGCTCTTTTCTGCACCTTCTCAAGTTCATCTTGAAGAAGTATACTTTGAGGGTCCCAAACTGAACTGCCATACTCCAGGACTGGACGCACCAGTCCCTTGTATGCTGACTCCTTAACATCTTGTGGACATGCTGCCAAGTTACGTCTGAGGAAGCCGAGGGTCCTATTAGCCTTTGTGCAAATATTACTGACATGTGTGTTCCATGAAGCGCCTTCTGTGTTTTTCAGAATGCTGGACTTGTTTACATAACCGATGCCCTCGTTTACCAATATAAAGAACGTGAGTATTGTTATCGTATTGTTTATTATCATTATTGTCATTAGCGTAAAATAGTCTAAAAATTGGGACACAAAAGTTTTTTTTCCATTTCCGGACCATAACGATGCAGTAATTATAGTGCATCGTTATGGTCCGGAAATGGAAAAAAACTTGGATTTACAAATGAAGTAATGCAGCCAGAAGCTGCTAATGGATTGGCAAGCAGTGTCGACCCTGATCGCAGTAGTCTGATCTGTGACTTTGCTGTATGCGTAAACCCTTTAGAAACAAAAATTATTGGTTATCCCCTCGGGGATAACCATATTTAGATAGGAATTCGTACTCGATTAATGTACGCCGTTTCCTTTTGCTAATACAGGTCCCACTATTTCCCGATACTTCTACATTTGGCACACCCTGCTACAGGGTTCTTGCCAGCATCACTAATGCATGATATTCATAGCTTATATCATAAAACACTTTATCTCACTCTATACAAACAGTTACCTGAAAGTTCTGTTATCACTTAACAGTACAGATCAATAACAAGTTCTTCTTGATTAACGCAACATGCAGGTGCCACTATTTACCGGTATTTGCTCCCATAGTTTGGCGCACCCAGCTGCAGGGTCCCTTCCAGCATTGCTGAGACATGAGCTGTAAAACTTATCCTGAACACTTCATCTCGCATAACACAAGAGCCTCACCTAATACAAGCACTAATCAGAGAGTACAGTCCACTTACGAAGAGACATTACTAAACAGTACAGGTCATCTAACAAAAGTTAAAAGCACTGAAAGCTCACCTGCTACAAGCAATCACTAGACAAAAAGAAAAAGTTGTCAACTTCGCCACTTACCTACAGCTGTAACAAATCCAAGAATACAATAAAATTTACTTGAATTGCTGCCAATTTTCTGCTTTACCACTTGTTTCCTGTAGATTCATTTGCTAAGGGATAACCTCTCAAGCTTTTTCAAAAGCTAAACTTGTACAGAATAAGATTTACTTTCACAGTAGGAGAATGCCTCCTCCAATGGAGGCTTCATTTGATGAAAAAGATATTTTCTCTCCCAGTTGGCAGATACTGTTCCTTTAAGAAAAGCACCATATCATATAGAATGCAGATATTTAAAATCCAAGTGCTCTTAGTCGATGGTGTATTCCATACAGCACATTCAACGTAATTGCGGCAGCTTGAAAAGGGCTTTAGAGCATGTTTCAACCAGCAAGTACTCCTTTATTGATTCCCCAGGAAACACGAAATGAATAAAACAATCCTATTGTCATACAAACATACAGACGTTTCCGTTTCACTATGAATTCTGAACTGCTAGGACACATGCAGTGTTTGCCCTATCAGACTGGAATTATTGGTGAAATGTCTATAGTTATATGCCGGAGGTACTGTTCTGGCATACCCTTCAAAGTAACCAAAGCAACGATAAGCCTCACAACCTACTTGGTACCGTAATGGAGCTAAGGCATCGCAAATATCAGCATTATAGGTCTTCCCATCATTGGTACACTAGTAAATAAGATTTGTGACTGCCTATTTGGTGGGGGGGGGGGGGGGGGGTTCTTTCTTTTCTTTTCTATTTTTTTTCGTGGGGTGGGGGGGGGGGCATACCAGTAGTCCTTCCAAAATGGAGGCTACTCTTACAGGACAGAATTTGCTCATAGAAAAGCAAATTCTTTCCTTTAAAAGTTTACCACCATAGACTGTGGAAGGGAAGCTAAAAGGTTGCTTACCTAAAAGTTCACCCTAAACCCTTTTGATATTATATTTATCTGGCTATCTGGCGTCAGGATGACGAGGCTTGCCGAGCCCTCCCGTTTTTTTTTTTTTTTTTTTTTTTCATTTTTGATCCAGCTTTATAAACATGATATCAAAATGAGCTAACATAGTTTTCCATTTATCATGCATTATTTAAGCTAGTATATTTAGAAACAAGTTAAAGGAGATTTCGTCCAACCGTCTATAACTCGGTAACTTCATTCTGTCAGTGGAACCTCTGAAGCCGTTTCAAAAGAAATGTTCAGCCAGTCGGGCTACAAACTGCATTGGGTGATTTTAATTGCGAAAGCGCATTGCCGCATTGACGTGATGTCACAAACGTTTATCATGCAACTATTAAAGAATATGACTGAAAACAGGGATATAACCCTGTCCAACTTTATTGCTTGAAGACTAGTCTTCGGACAGTACATATATTCGATAACGTTTATTATCTCGCGAGAGAAAAAAAAAACATTATTAAACGCTTTTACTTGCGCGAGACAGACATACAAGGGTTGATCCAGAAGTAATGTCACTGCATCCATTGCGCGTTTATTCAGCGTAGCATTATTACAAAAATTACATCAAGCTACACTGTAATTCAATTCTAATTTACAGAATAAATATAAAGTTGAAATCTTTTTCTGTTCCAATTATATAGAAGTTCAAAGTATGCCACCGACGCCATCGCGCCGCACGTTATAATAACGTCAATTACATGAACTTAAATTTCAAAGGCAATCACATATCAAAATCAAACTAACGCGCCAAATCAGATGAAAATTTGGTACGATGACGAAATATATTTCTGCCGCCCACTTTTGAAATTTTAATATTGCCACTGCACTTTAAAGTTCGCTAGCTAGTGATAATGGTTGTTACTGCCGTGAGTAAAAAAGTTGATTTCTGATAAACGCGCGTCAGAGGATATATTGCGGTTTTGCCTCAGATTCGGAATATCACCATTTGAGACTCTGGAGCTGTTTAGTTAGACATGTGGTGATATAACAGTTATTATGAGGCTTGTGTTAAGGTGCAATCAGCACGATACGGGTGCCGATGAGCCGCTAGAGGTTAGTCCGAAAACCGTAAGACTTTTATGTACAATGTCAGATGTTACGACCTGGCGGAGGTAACAAAAAAAAATGATGGAAGTAAACCAGCAACAAGCCTGTTTTTAAACTTAACAAAATTTATTTACATGTACATCAAAATAAAACAGTCATTTGTTAATCAAGAAAATATGTAATTTAAGATACCTTATTTTAGTCTGAATGTCCCTCAGAATTTAAAACACAAGTCCTTTAATAATTTCTGATCCCAGAAAATAAAGTCTGTATGAGCACATGAATATTTCCAAATCCAATATATTTAAATTCCAGTATAACTTATTTAACTATAGACTGGTGAAAGTTTTGATACAAAGATGATCTAAATGAAAGTCTGTCTTCTTTATATACTATCTAGGAACATTCCGGAACTAACCAAAAATAGATCTTACCAAAAAGTACTCAATTCTGACATAATTTCATACCAGAAGATTCTTTATGTTTACAACAGAAAGGTCTAATATTTTCTCAGTACTAAAAATAGTTATTCCAGAATGTTCTAAAGTACAATGTAAACAACTTGTTTATATCAAACCTAGTCAACATCTAAAAACTGCAAAATCATGGTAAAAGAAAATATTTACACCAAATTAAACACCATATTCATAACACAGACAATAACGTCACTCTTGTTAGGATCCCAAATATGAAGATCGATGTTCTGCAACTCGAATATTGTGTAAATTCTTAAACTTGAGCCGCGGGGCAGTTCAAGTAATATTAAAAGATGAGATAAACATGGATGAACAGACACTAGTGCATTATGGAACAACGAATATACTACTTTTGACATGACACAATATCGAAACTTCGTCTGGTGCGTCAACGACGTCATTGACGTGCGGCGCGTTTCGTTACCATGCCTTCTGTTTGTCTCGATATCTCAGTTACTGCGCACTGTATTTTTATGACATTTTCAGGCCATAATGCAAATAGATTAAGGTACTTGGATGCGAAAGTTTGTTGCTCTCTCTTTATTCTACACGATTTTATAGCTGCAGTGACATTACTTCTGGATCAACCCTCGTATATCACGAATATTTTGTTGTAATATCGATTTTTAAAGATCTTCAGTGCGGTGCCTAATCAGGTTCTACACAGTTTGCATAAGAAAAATTGGTATTTCTATATAAAATGGTTAAAATTGATAAAAAATATTAAGTACCCCAGATACCCTTAGCTGGAAAATGAATAATTCACTAGGCGCCCCCTATATTATGGTTTTCTCGAATGTTGGAGAATGCTGTGGAAGTATGGAAGTCCAGCATTACACTGAAGAAATAACGTAACTTGTGTCTTTTGTAATGGCTTAATATATTTAATAATCTTTGAGCAGCACGAGATGTGCTCTTCGCTGACTAGTTCCCTAAGCATTAGGTTGGACCGAGTGGATATGCTATGTAATGCATAGAATTCTTTAAGATAAAGAGAAAGGTCGTTTAGAGTTATTTGAAAAACTCTAAATAAACAAGTATAAATCTCGAAAATTCATGATGATGTATATGTGATTATTATTATAACTGCACAAACTCTGTATCCTCGATATTAAAGTCATAAACTAGGGATCCATATATGTATGTATATAGAAATTTACAGACGAACTTGCAACTTTGTAGCTTTCCGGCGTCCAAGATTTGAACGCATGAGAATGAGAGGTGGTGGGCGACTGATGTTTGCAGCGGCTAGTGGCGCGAGGGTGATGCGTAAAGGATCATCAGCTAGACCACCACGAAAATCAGAGCTTGCTCCTGTTACGCATGTCAGAAAACTCTTTCCAGAAACCTGGCTGTGGAAAAGCATAAAAACCTCGTATGTAATAAATATACCATGACAGCGTATGTTATATGTGTTGCTTATGTGTTTATTTGTTTGGTTAGCTTATTATCGAGGCATGATACATAGGAGAGGAGATATCCAAGGCGGTGGGATAATGTTTATGGAGGCCCAACCTATGGCAATGATGGCTGATTCGGCGGGACCGCCCACTAAATCCGAACTTGCGCCAGTTACCCACGTGCGGAAGCTATTCCCTGAAACCTGGTTATGGAAAACCATTGAAACTTCGTATGTAATATGTGAAATTGTGTTACATATATACATGTAGCTTATGTGTTTATCTGTTTGGCTAGCATATCATCCAAGACCGATGCCCATGATGAGGGGAGGTGGGCCTATGCCCATGATGGCGTTTGATGGGGCAGCACCTATGGCAATGATGACCAATGTGAAGGGGGCACCTCCCTCTAAGGCAGAGCTTGCACCAGTTACCCACGTGCGGAAACTGTTTCCCGAAACATGGCTATGGAAAACGCTTGAAGCCTCGTATGTAAAATGCTTAATGTTATGGCTTTGGTTTATTTTATTAACAGTGTTTGCATGATGCGTTTTTTTTGTCAGCAATGCATGTGCCTACTAACAGCAAAAATTGTGACAGAGGGCAGCACGGGACTATCTGTCAAATGAATACGGGTCCATGAATCTACTGGGCTTTGGTCCTCGCTGAAAACATATTTTGGTATTTGTTATAATACATAGTAAGGTCAACTTTGTATATGTCTATATCAGCGTATCGTCCTATGTTGTGGGCTACAGCGGGAATTGGTGCCGGATTTGGCGGCGGAAATAAGCTAGAATCAGAGGCAGCTGCAAATGTGGTAATGGCAGATGGCGCTGGACCGCCCGCAAAATCAGAACTAGCACCAGTTACACACATACGAAAACTCTTTCCAGAAACGTGGTTGTGGAAATCGCTAGAAACATCGTATGTTGTATATCAACTACTAGCTGATGTGATAGTATTAAAGCTGATATACTTTGTATTTACTAGGCATGTCGATCAGGTCTGTCGACGAAATAGAAGCTGAGTAAACTGTAATCACAACCCTGTCCGCCATGTGACTAGTTGTATTGTGTAAGAGAGTATCAGCCTCTCTTTAGACTGCAGAAAAATATCAATCAAATACAGATGACACTCTGATAATGCATGTAAAGCTTGCACTGTGCACTGTAGCTTGCTAGCTTACTAGATCGGACAAATTACTTATCCAGCTTGTAGCTCATATAATTTTTACGCTTGGGACTAATAGAATCTATGATGGGGTTGAGGCCGATGTTAAAAAAATCTCAGGCTCGTTTTCAGATTAGTTAGTCTTAGGCGAGGCTTGCCGAGCATAAGACAAAATAATCTGAAAACGAGCCTGAGATTTCCTTGTCGAGGCCTCAACCCCATCATTAATTATTTTTCTCACCCACTATATTCATAAAACAGAGAATTCATTGACAACCTTAACTTCTTGTTGATGCCATTCCTATAACCTTCAAGCAAATTTTCTTTTAATGGTTCTGACGTGTGTTAATTTCACCTTGTGCGTGCATTTTTCATGACTGGCAGCTAGTGACACTTCACGCACATCATTGACTGTCAATTTCATTCTGCATGCTATTTACATGACAGATACATGTAGTTTGAAATTTAATTTGTAATTATACCCCCGGTATACGAAGTATATAGGGGTTATATAGTTTTTGGTTTTTCCGTTCATATGTTTGTGTGTGTGTGTGTTTGTTAAACTTTTTTTTCTGTCACAGATTTCTCAGGAACCACTACAGCTAGGATTTTGAAATTTGATACAAACGTTGAGTATGACTAGTTGTACCGTTTAAGAGAGAATCAGCCTCCTGCTCTTATCATTCCCTTTATTTGTCCATTTTTTCTTTCTCTCCAATTAATTTTCTGTCAAAGATATCTCAAGAACTTCTACAGTAAGGGTATCTGAAATTTGGTAGAAACGTTGGGTATGACTAGTTGTACCGTGTAAGAGAGAATCGGCCTGATCCAGCTTATCATTCCCTTTTTTGTCCAATTTTTCTTTCTCTCCAATACCTCTCCAATTAATTTTTTGTCAAAGATTTCTCAGGAACCACTACAGCTAGAATTTTGAAATTTGGTACAAACGTTAAGTATGACTAGTTGTACCGTGTGAGAGAGAATCAGCCTCCTGCTGTTTATCATTCCCTTTATTTGTCCATTTTTTCTTTCTCTCCAATTAATTTTCTGTAAAAGATTTCTCAAAAACTTCTACAGGAAGGGTATCTGAAATTTGGTAGAAAACATTGGGTATGACTAGTTGTACCGTGTAAGCGAGAATCAACCTACTCCAGCTTATAATTCCCTTTGTTTTCCAGTTTTTCTTTCTCTCCATTTTCTCTCCAATTGAATTTTTGTCAAAGATTTCTCAGGAACCACTACAGCTAGAATTTTGAAATTTGGTACAAACGTTAAGTATGACTATTTGCACAGTGTGAGAGAGAATCGGCATTCTGCTGCTTATCATTCTCTTTGTTTGTTCATTTTTCTTTCTCTCCAAATAAATTTCTGTCAGAGATTTCTCAGAAATTACTACAGTAAGGGTTTTTGAAATTTAGTACAAACCCTGGTAATGGCTAGTTGTAATGTGTATTAAAACATCAGCCTCTTCCTGTTTATCATTCTCTTTGTCCATTTTTTCTTACTATCTAATTGAATTAACCTTTTTTTCTGTCGCAGACTTCTCAGGAACCACTACAGCTAGGATTTTGAAATTTTGTACAAATGTTTGGTATAACTAGTTGTATAGTGTAAGAGAACTTTAGCCTCCTTCTGCTTATTGTTCCCTTTGTTTGTCCATTTTTTCTTTCTCTCCAATTACTTTTTTTTTTGTCAAAAACTTCTCAGGAACCACTGTACCTTGGTTAAATTTGTTACAAACGTTGGGTATGACTAGTTGTATCATATAAGAGACCATCAGCCTCCGTCTGCTTATCATTCTCTCTTATTTTTCTTTCTCTCTAATTTAATTTCTGTCGAAGATTTCTCAGGAACCATATAGCTAGGATTTCAAAATTTGGTACAAATATTGGGTGTGACTAGTTGTATTGTGTAAGAGAGTATCAGCCTCCATATATGTATCATTCCCTTCTTTTGTTCATTGTTTCTTTCTTTCCAATTTGATTTTTGTCACAGATGTCTCAGGAATCACAATAGCTAGGATTACGATATTTAGGCAAAGCATTTGGTATGACTAGTTGTATCAGTAAGAGAGTATCTGAGCCTCCTTCTGTTTATCATTAATTATCATTTGTTTTAAAGTTTTGTATTAAGTGTGGCAGTGTTACTGTTAGGCGGTGGTGCTGGTCGGGGGTATACGTGAGCCCCTGCTCACATGCTCTAGTTAATTTGGCTGTACTATACAGCAATGATTGACATTTTGAGACAGCTTTCTGAGCCTAGGGTGAGATAGCAAGCCGAGATAGAAAAATCTCAGACATTTCTAGAAAGGGATATTCTTATCCAAAGTGTGAGAATATCAGCTCCATGCTGTGTGATTCACACGTCTCACTCTGGCAGCATCTGATTCGAGTCTTTGCTGTTTCTGTTTAAAACTGTCATTTCTGTACAAACATGTAAATAAAGATCCCAAGAAAGACTGTAATTACAAAGCAGAACCGAAAAAAGAAGGAAGAAGCACAAACGAAGAAAAAACACATTAATGAACCGCGACATAACAAAACCGACAAAGTGGCAAGTGCACCCAGCGGAGATTTATATAAGCTGGGCATCCGCCCAGTCTGACCAGGGTCTTTGCTATGCAATTAAAGGATAGCTAAGGCTCTAAGCTACCTTTATGCCGACAGCAAAGACTCTGATCACACTTGGCGAATGCCCAGGCTTAGCTGAGTCTTCACTGTGCGCACATGCCACTTTGTTGGTTTTGTCGTGTTGCGGCTTGTTTAAATTGTAAACGGACTGGTCTATTTCGCTAGATGGACAAATCTGCTTAATGACTTTAGATATGATGATGTTAACCTAAGGACACATCACTCTGCCAGCGCGATGAAAAAGGCACCTCTACACAACAGCTAAGCAGAGCATGAAATTCAATTTCCAGTAATAAACTTGAGCCAGCTTGTTTACAGAGCACAAGTCTTTGAAAGAATTAGCATTAGCAGTGCAAACAATGCTGACTCAGATAGATAACATTCTTTTAGAAACTGACTCAAACTTTGCTTTTTCAGCATTTTAGAGAAAAATGAGCGGAAGTGGGGAGGGGGGGTCTCGGAAGCTTGGTTATTAATCTTTAAAATGTTTATAGGACAAGCAAGAGCTTACATTTTCTATACATTATGTAACCATATTTATTCCGAAGGCATCAGTCTCTTTAAAACATGTAAGACAATCTCAAAGAAATCCTTTTTAAGTCCATTTTGTTAACAAGCAAAACGTAAATGATTGTCCAGTTAAAACACCCTTTTCTATTCTTTACTATTCCTGTTTTACAAAGAAAAATAAACAAGGATATACAAGCAAGTGTTTTATCTAAATATATGGCCATTTTTAACTAGACAGCAAGAGCATTTTTAAAGTCTGTGTTGCTTTTGTTTTGACTTGTATGTGTAATATTTTTTTCAGGCCTGAGGGATATGCTGAGATTGTGGATACGGTACCGGACACAATAACCTCATGGGTGGCAACGGCTTTTGCTGTTCATCCTGAATCAGGATTTGGGCTTACTCCAGGACCAGCAAATGTAAGTTAACTCACATATATAAGTAATTTTGGATCATTTTTTCTCCGTTTAGTCTCAAAAATGCGCATTCCACGAAAATTATTATTTGCCATTGTCGACTTCAAACAAAAGTAAACTGCGATATTGACCAGACTGAGCAAATAATATATAGCGTCAACTAATTCTTATTTTTTCTTAAAATTATAAGAAAAAAAAAGATCATGCATTCTGACCCTCAATTGAACCACATCCGAAGACATGTACCGCATCTATATGCAGTTCTGATAAGAATAACATTGCGCGTATTCATGGGGAATTAATAAAATGGTCACAGAAATGTCGTCAATACTTCTGCTTGCGAGCACTCAAAGCAGTAGATTTTTCAATCTCTATCTTAATAATTCTGTTTCACTTTTAATCGAGGGTTCTCATCATTTAAGATAATTTCATAACAAAGTCTTAATTAGACTCTGATTTTTTTAAGTACATATATAATGTAAATGTAATGTGTGAATGCTCACGTTAACATTTAGCATATCTAATTTGTAAGTCTCAGAAATTAAAACATCATTATTATTTTCTTGTCATCAATAATAGTCGTGTATTTTGCTTTTGCTTTAATGATGGTTTTGTTCTATTTTAGCTTCAGACATTTATGCCATTCTTTGTGTCCCTACACCTGCCATATTCTGTGATAAGGGGAGAAAAGATTGTTGTTCAGGCGAATGTATTTAACTACACGCCCTTACCACTCTTCGTAAGTAAATGTTTACCTAGCAACGAAGACCCAGTTCAGTTCTCATCAGATGCATTTGCAACATTGGCGTTTCTATTGTCTGATATAGGCTACATTACGTGTTTTGACGTTTATGGAATGATGCATAGGGGCCTATGTTTTTGGCAAACGGTATTTTTATTGAAATTATTTCTATCCAAAGCCCGAAGCTTTAAGTCACGAAGGGCCCCCGCACTGTAAATTCTGGGTAACCTAAGAATCATTATAAGTACTGTGATGTTCAAAGCATCGTTAGCTTAACGACCTCTTTAAGAGATTAACTCATATTTTTGTTGAAAAAATGTAAGAAGCTTTTGCAATACAAAAGCTTCTCATATTTTTTCAGCAAAAATATTGGCGTATTTGAGATATTGATGTTTGAAATTTTAACATCTCGTTAATATAGACGTCGTTAGTTTTGAACAACTGGGCCTTGGTTTCTTTTGGTGTCTCTTCACGTTGAAATAAAAAGAAATACATGTATGTAAAAAAAGAAGGCGGTACTTATTCTTCATAGTTACCAACGTAAAGAATTGACAGGATTTATGATTAATATTTAATACAGATTTAAGTCAAACGAGCAGTTTTTTGTTTCAAGACGAGTACAGGTTCAAGTCAGACCGATTGTCATCATTCAATTATTTGTACATATACTATCGTATATTTAAAAAACATCTGATCCAGAGTCAAGTGAAACAGTGAAATTTCCGACCATTATTTTATGAAACTTCATGGGTGTACATTTGGAAACAATAAAAAAACGATAGGCTATATTCTCAATAACTTATTATATTGAACAGAGGCCCTTTCAAGAAGGAAAAGTTAAACACAAATGAAACATATACTATCAGCTTAATCACATCTTGGTAGTTTGTCATGCTAAAAAAGTTGGATAGTCAAGATGTGTTTAAATTATTTAATCGTTCCTACGTTTGCACTTTTCAAGTTAAGATGTTGGAAGTGAGAATTTGTCAAGATGTAATAAAGTCAATAGAACATGATTGTGTTTTCTTGAAGAAGTCCATTATTTTAAAGAAAGTGCTCAGACAGTATGCTTCATTTAATACTTAATTTTCCCGCAGGCTTATGTGCTGATGAAACGAAACCTTGATTATGAAAATATACATATATCTTCCTGGTGGACCAGCAGCTACTCCGCCGACGTTGCCAGGTTTTTGAAGGTGAGTTTCTATAATCATATACCCTTTTTAATAGTTTTAATTGAAAATATATATCCAGAGCAGTCCAAACTTCTGATTATGGATACAGAGTTTTTAACATTCGTTTTCCCATTGCAACTTGTATCAAATATTTGCAAAAACACTTTCAAAAAAAAAAAAAAAAAATAGCGAAATTCAATTATGAGTTTGATGTATAACAAGTTTTCGGTCCACTTGAAAATAAATGTTTTGATTTGCAATTTATCAATTTAAAGGTAGATGTTTTTGTTTGTTTTATTTTTCTCTTAGTTTATACGAAAGTTAAAGTATAACTCTTTCCTTTCGACAACGTCCGTAACGTTAGGCAGCCTATGAAATTCAGACATGCTTTACCATCCAATTTGAAATGGACATTGGGAAGAGGCATGCTGTTAATCTTTTATTGCTGGGCATGGACGGCACGACTACGCAGACAGTGTATAGGCAGAGAGGGTCTGCACTGTTTGCCATTCATTTATTATTTAAAGTGAATGGATGCACTATTAGGTTATTTTTGTGCTTCCTCCCTACTCAGTGGGGTCATCTCTTAAAAAGAAGGAAATGGCTCCCCAGAGAGAGCGCGATCACTTCTTTTAAAATTAAATCCCATTTAGATGAGCTTCCTTGTCCATAAAACAAACAGGAGGTCAAAAATGTTGCTTCTGTCTACAAAAATGGCGAAAAAAACAACGAGCTGCACCCATACATCTTTATAAAACAACTTTCAAATGAATGATTAGAATAAACTAAAGGCAAACATAGAATCATGTATTATGAAACATCAGTAGCATTAATTGTAAATGTTCTTAGACTTATTGGACATTTTCCTATAGCCTTTAAGTTTCAAATGTATCTACATTTACAATTTAAAGCAATTAGTTGCGAAAGTAACATGTGATCAATGCCCCGCCTACGCTGGCACCCCTGGCAAATAGACTTGCAGGGACTTGTTCATACATGTCAACAATGTGAGATTTATCTGTATTTGCAGGTTGAACCAAATGAAGCAAAGGCAGTGTATTTCCCAATTATTCCAAGAAAAATAGGGAAAATTACATTGAATGTTCGAGCACAGTCTATTTACGTCGCCGACGCAATCGAAAAAGAGCTTTTAGTTAAGGTAAGTCGACAACATACATAACGGTAATTGATTTCGGAAAGCAAATCAAGCAGACAGAGAGAGAATAAGTCCCGAAAGGAATAAGACGCACAGTCCCTAGCACGTAACCTTCGAAATTTATTTTTTGTCAAAAATGCCATTGTGTTTATTTTTTTTTTTTGTTTTGTTTTTGTTTTCAAATTAATTCCGTTATTAGGACATCTCGAAAAAACGATCTAATAGTCAGAGAAATGCTATGCAGACTTATGACTGGCATACCTTGTATTGTTTTCCTGAATTTTATTCTTTTACTAAAGGGGGGTATCAATAAGGTGGGTTTTCTGCATCCTACCAAAGTTTTATTTTTTTGACTGATGGTATACTCCAGTGTGTCTAGTTTATTGAACCATATGTGACTTTGCGCGGAAAGCCCTACTTACTGAGCTATGGGTCCACAGAAGTGGGTGGGGTAATCCAACATGGTTTTAGCCTGTCTTGTAAAAACATTTTCATTTGGTAGAAGAGTATAGCAGACAGACAGGATTCGATAAAATGATTAACAGAACATCTAAACTATATTTCCATATCATTTTATTTGGTTTAATTTGAACATATGTTGTCAAAAACGACTTCCTTTGACATTCAACATTTTTTGATATTTTTGTCCTCAATTTTCAATATTTCTTGGCCTTATGGTTAAATAAACAGACCAGTTGTCATCAAACTAATGTCAAGGAAGCACCCTGACCAGGACATTCGGATGATGTGACCAGAATTTCACAATGACCTAGTTTTCATGGTCGACTGAACACATAAACTTGCCCACATGCCGTGTACATGTTCTTAGAGAATTGACCCCGACCGACCCGACTTACTGCTATATAAACTCGGGTTACTCGGGGTATCGATTTCACATGTGTTTCTAATGAAGCTGGTCGTATAATCCTCCGGTATACCAATAAATGATACAGAATTATGCAACTTCGTAGCAGTGCCCCAGGTGGTGAAGATAACGCTGTGAGCCGATTTTCTCTAGTTAAAAGTAAAACATAAATATCCCGCATCCTAATCTTGATATAAACTAGAAAATCGAAATCCTCGTTAAAAGTTATGTTGTTTAGGCGTTTTGAACGGATTTCTACGTTAAAATTTAAGCGTTTTGTAATATAACAACTCTGTAATGGCACGGGAACCAGCGAAACAGTATTCCCTCTTTTACAGCCTTTATAAAAAATAGTTCCAGTTGTATTGCAAACTTATTTTCGTGTTATACTTCAAAAATATGTCTTCAAACACACTGACTGTATTTAGAATAAAAGTAGACAAAACTTTATCATCAACATGCGATTTTCTAGAGTATTTTATGAGAGCGTTCTTTAATCGGCGCACTAATACCGTGAATCAGGTTGCAGTAGCACCGCTGATAAAAATACTATATGCTTGAATTACCTGTATTATCAACCGGGAACCAGAGATAATGGCAAAAGTAGTTCACAACGCTTGTTTAGCTGATACCTGCAGTGTCCAGATAATTAGAGGATGGCGAAAACATCTGGTCTGATTATCAGTTAGGCATAAATTTTAGGTTATTTTTCTCTAAGAGGATGTACACATCATGGAAGATGTTTTTTCATTTAATTTTGACCTAGAATTACGAACCTTTGGCCAAATTACTATTTTAACTGCTATATTATGCCCTACACCCCCGTCACTAAAGGTGAAAGAATACATATTGGCTTCAGATCGGATCTCCTTGGCGTCTGCATCTGTGTCTGGGTCACATACTTTGACCTTGGAAACAAGGTCAAGGTCAGATTTTGATGACCTTGACCTTGTTTCCAAGGTCACAGAAGGACTTAATATGTAACACATACACAATTGCAGATGCCAACGAGATCCGCACTGAAGCCAATATGTATTCCCTCACCTTTAGTGGCAGGGGCGTGGGGCATAATATAGCAGTTAAAATAGTAATTTGACCAAAGGTTCGTAATTCTAGGTCAAAATAGAAAGAAAACCATCTTCCAAGCAAGTTTATGTGTTCAGTCGACCATGAAAACTATGCTATTGTGATATTCTGGTCACATCATCTGAATGTCCTTCTCAGGGTGCTTCCTTGACATGAGTTTGATGATAACATGTCTGTTCATCTAACAATAAGGCCAAGAAATATTGAAAATTGAGGACAAAAATATCAAAAAATGCTAAATGTCAAAGGAAGTCTTTTTTGACAACATATGTTCAAATTAGACCAAATAAAATGATATGGAAATATAGTTTAGATGTTCTGTTAATCATTTTATTAAATCCTGTCTGTCTGCTGTACTCTTCTACCAAATGAGAATGTTTTTACAAGACAGGCTAAAACCATGTTGGATTACCCCTACCACTTCTTTGGACCCATAGCTCAGTAACTAGGGCTTTCCGCGCAAAGTCACATATGGTTCAATAAACTAGACACACTAGAGTATAACATCAGTTAAAAAAATAAAACTTTGGTAGGATGCAGAAAACCCACCTTATTGATACCCCCCTTTAAAATATTTGGAAATATTAAGCCATCCATGAACATGTTTTCTTCTCGGAATAACAGGTCATATTGCATTATTTTCTGGAGATGAGCTCAGATGTGATGTGTCTGTCGTGGACCTGTCATGTTCGCAAAGGTTTCAAATTTGGGTCTGTTGGGTTCAAACAGTAAGTGTAGGCACACTGACTCATCTAACACACGCGATAAACTCTGTATATGTTTCAGCCTGAGGGTACCCCGAAAGAGACCAATACACCAGTACTGATCGACTTGAAAAACAAACCAACTTTCGACGCCCAGGTGAATGTGGACTTCCCGCAGTTTACAGTGCCAGGCTCCGAGCGAGTTAGAGTCACAGCAATAGGTACACTGTTATTGTTGTTTTATGCTGTGTTCAAGATAAGAATTAAGGGGTAACAAGGATAATAATTTTAGGGATATTTTTATACCTCTGCATTAATTAAATGCTGTGATCCCGCATTAGAACCGTCTCGCCGAGACAGCTTTAATTCGGGGTCACAACATATGTTCCTTTGGAAAAATAAAGAAAATTATCTCAGAATTATCCACAAAATTCAATCTGATCTGGAGCTCTGTTCAGGCAAATTGCTATTTCGTAATATGCAAACATGAATCTTATATAATAAAGTCATTAGGTTTAGAATATAATTCTCATGTCTGTCATATTTTTTTTTATAGAAAATTCTTAATATTTTATCAGTTTTAATTCGCTTGCGTCAATTTTATGTACAGCTGCAAGTTTTCATCTGACTGTAAATCCAAAGTAGCTTCGGCACAAAAATTGATTTAGTTCGTTTGATATAGAATTTTTTCTTGTGTATCTGTTTGTAAAATCAGGACAAGTTTTTTTTTTTTCTGTGTTGAACCTTTCCAATCCAAGTACGAAACTGGAAACCTTTTCAAGAGGTGCAGACCCAGAGGCATATTTGTATACATTGTTTTTGCTGTTTTCATCTTTTCTTCATCAGGAGACATACACTTTGAGAGATGGAACAATATAGATATAGTGAATAAAAATATAAGAAATTCTCCAGATACGAAAGAACACACAATCAGTGAGAATAACTAGAAGTGACTACTCTTTTATAGGTGATTTGATGGGACCAAGTATCCACGGGCTTGATGAACTTCTGAAAATGCCGTACGGATGTGGTGAACAGAATATGCTGAACTTTGCTCCCAATATATTTATTACCAGATATCTTGAAGTAACAAACAATCTCGATGAGGCCACTTTTGAAAAATCCAAGGGATTCATGGTAAAAGGTGAGTGCATGTGTTTTCACTTTCATTTCAAGGTCAATGAATTTAGGGGAAAGTATGCTAACTTCGGACAGGCGGGTAAATTTGGACATACAATTGCAAACAGTGAAAATCCAGAACTGACATATAAAGGAAACAATGTCAGTGTCCGACTTTACCCGATGTCCGAAGTTACCCGACTCTCCCCTATGTCCATTTTTGTGCGACATTTTTAAAGGGAGATAATTTTTGGGGTTTATTTAACTTCCCAGTACAATGATCCCATATTTAAAAGGGATCCGCTTTTACAATAAAAAAAGTTTTTTCCTTTGGAGCAAGTATTTTCCTTTAAGATTTGATCCCTATTTTGATGGGAGGCAAAAAAGGACTGGTATATTTGAGCCGCGACACGAGAAAACCAACAATGTGGTTGTGCGCCCAGCGCAGACTCAGATCCGCCTGGGCATCCGACCAGTCTGATCAGAGTCTTCGCCGTCCGCATGGAGGTAGCTTAAACTCTTAGCTACCCTTTAAGCGCTTAGCGAAGAGTCTAATCAGACTGGGCGGATGCCCAGGCTGATCTGAGTCTACGCTTAGCGCACAACCACATTGTTGGTTTGCTCGTGTCGCGGCTCATTTATTTAATTTGAAACTATATGTATCTTCACTATAAAAATATAGCTATAATTCAAGGTAAATGGTACACTTTTACTTCTCAGTTGGGAATAACTCTGTAAAAGAAATATTTTGCTCCTCTATGAGCAAACTCTTTTCTTTAATAGTAGTCTCCTTTAATGGAGCATCACGTCGTCCAGGGAAGCAAACAGTAAGTCACAATAGTTGTTCTCTTTTTGAAAATGGTAGGAAGCATGGAGCTGTACCCTTAAACGTTAGGACTGGACGTGGAAGTCGTGGTATCTGCTCTAGGGCATTTCCATATTTTCTTTAGAATCTATCATCAGCTATATACTACCAGCAAACAGAAGGAGTGGCAGTTAAAGAATATAATTTAAGTCAGAAGGTTTGGATTTGGTCTGGTTATGGATAGATTTTTGTGTAAGCTTTGGTTACAGTTAGTGCTGTGTTTTTACTTAAGGGCTAAGGGAATTTCTTAGTTCTTTTGCGGACAGGGTAAGGACATTCTAAAACCGTGTAACAAGGTCGAAACCATCATGCTGTTTTGACTGTTTGTGCCCAGTAAAATCGGTATGATTTGTTTCCACAAGTGTATAGATGTACAATGATCGGTACTGACATGACATGGACTTTTGCACATGATGCTGATAAAATTCAATATGCATTATACTTGTTTTGTTTCTTTAATACTAGGTTATCAGAGGGAGCTTACCTATCAACATGATGATGGATCGTTTAGTGCTTTCGGAAACAGTGACCCATCCGGTAGTATGTGGTAAGTGACAAGGCAGTCTCATAATGGGGATATTTAATACTCATTTATGGCACGTTTTCTACACTCTTTGCAGGAACTGATTTGTGTCATCAAAAATTTAGCTCGACACGACAAAAGCAACAATGTTGCATAGGCGACGCGCGAAGACTCAGATCAGACTGGGCATTCGCCGAGTCTAATCTGAGTCTTCGTTATGCGCTGAAAAGGCAGGTAAGGGCCTTAGCTACCTCCATGCCGACAGCCAAGAGTTTGATTAGACTGGGCGGACACCCAGGTTGATCTGAGTCTTCACTCGGCGCACTTGCCACTTTGTTGGTTTTGTCGTGTCGAGGCTCAAAAATGATTTCCAGGGACTAGCACTGTCAAACATCATAGTCCTCCTCAGAGTCATCTGGCAACAAGTATCAGTAAAACTGTCAGTAGCAATGAAACAATAAAATAATGTCTAAGGCTGTGGTACATTTGTTGTTGTTTTGTTGCTTTACGTCCAAGGTAAAAAGATATATATGGTCATGTCGGGACGGTCAGTTAACCTAACCGCACTATTCCTGGGCAAGCTTAGACCTCCTAAGCGGTTCACCAGCACTAAGTGCACTTACTTTCGCCAGTAACTGAAACCTGTACTTCTTGACTCAGCGGAAGGAGAAACGAAAGTAAGTAGCCGGACCGGGTATCGAACCCGGGAAATCAGGCTCTTAAGTCAGACACGCTGCCGACTGCGCTACGCGGCCCGGCTTTCGTGATACAAAACAGTTTGATTAACATAGTACGATCTAACATGTTTACAAAAGGTAACAACTTTAAAATTTGTGACTTCTTGCTTGCTTTCCTTGAAGGACAAAGTCTTTCCAAATTGATGGACACTCATAAAAGGCTGATCGGTTCTCTTCAAGGGTATAAATTCTTCTTTACGAGAAATCCTCAGTAAAATGTGAAACATACTCTTTCATGTAAAACAGTACCGCCCTTCTCAGTCACCTTAAATCTTTATGACTTAAGTTAAACAATTAATGACTGACGTCTCATTAATAAGACAAAGGCAAACAGTGCAGACCCTGATCAGACGCCGCAAAACGCGGCGTCTGATCAAGGACTATACTATTTGCATAAGACGAAAAATAGGTACTTCTTAAATTAAAATAAATGATAAAAAATAAATTAAACTAGACAACACTTAATTGACAAATGGACATTCCACTGGACATTAAGGTGTTAATATACTGTTTCTTTTCTCACAGGCTATCAGCATTTGTACTGAAGTCATTTGTTCAGGCCAAACCCTACATCTTTGTTGATGATGGTGTCATACATAGAACTATTGACTGGATCCTGAAACATCAGAAACCAGATGGAACTTTCGAAGAGCCTGGAAAAGTATTGCATAAGGAGATGCAGGTATCTAAAGTTTTTATTCCTTGATGTCCGTGGGAAAATATTTTAACCGCGACACGACAAAACCAACAAAGTGGCATGTGCGCCCAGCGAAGACTCAGTTCAGTCTGGGCATTCGCCCAGTCTGATCAGAGTCTTTGCCTTGCGCTTAAAGGGAAACTAAGGGTTTAAGCTACCTCCGTACAGACAGTGAAGAGTCTGCTCAGACTATTCCGCTGCCCAGGCTGATCTGAGTCTTCCGTGGGCGCACATGTCATTTTGCGGGTTTTGTCGTGTCACGGCTCATTTATCTGTTTTAAGCCGGGGTCCTTTCTAAAACAATCCCAAAATATAGATCCGTTTCTTAGACAAATTTAGATTTTTGGATTGTTGTATAGTAAAAACCACATCCGATAGCTGAATTACACGACTGATTTACAGATTTGGGGCAATTTTGGAAGGGCAAACTGTTTTATTGCCGAATTAATACTGTAAATTCTATAGCTTCTGTAGCTGACGGGTCACCATAAAACAAAAACTGACGATTTACCTCCCCAATACAGCTATCACCTAAGTCATAGAACGTTGTTTTTCTTTGTTAAAATGGTGGATAATCAAGGTATTTCCATTTATCTGACAGTTGTCTCTATGTTATATCAAAGTACCCTTTTATATCAAAGAACATGGTTTAGATTTATTTCCTATTTGTCTTTACATTTCAACTTTTGTTATTTCAGACTATTTGTATCTCAAAGTAAGATTCTAGGACCAGAAAATTTACTTTAAGATATCAGTAGTTTCAGATGATCTTCAAGTTCGAGATATCGAGAGCTGACTGTATTTCTTTTCTTTCCAGGGAGGGTCCACAGCAGGTGAAACATCTTTAACTGCTTTTGTCTTGGTTTCCCTTTTGGAAGCTAGAGTCATTGAAGGAGTAAGTATATTTTTTCTGACGTTTCCTTTCATTATAAGACATTCTCAGTAGAGACTGGTAGAGCTAACGTTCAGTGTTTCGATATCTTTTTCGATATTCTTAATAATAAAGTTAGGCGATGGATGCCGTAACAGCTTACTGTTACCCCATGTGGATTAAAATCAACGCAAATTCAATGCGGTTTTGTGTCACATGATAAAAACAGTGGGTAGGGCTGTAACTAGAGAGAAGGACTGTAACTAATGTTGGGAGGACTTGTAGCCGAAGAAGGACCGCATTGCTACTGTTTCAGCGAGCAACAGAATATATAACAGAGACTTAAATAATCTGAGACTGAATTATACGTTTGAGAAAATCACACTTTCAGGAAGTATCTGACTTATAATTCGAGAGAAGCATGGCATACATTGTATGCCATGCTTTATGCCATGCTTCTTTCGAATTATATGTGAGATGGCACCATAGATCCGTTACCATAGCAACTATGGAATTACCAACTAGTGTGCTTAGTACATTGACAGAATGACATCATGATGACTTTAATTCGACATCAGTGTAACTCGTAGTTGCTATGGTAACAGATATTTGACGTCATTGGTTCTTTATCATGGCAAACAATGTATGCTATGCTCCGCCGATTTTTTTCTGAAATTCTTTCAAAAGAAACTTCAGATTTTCTCAAACAAATGCTTATTCTCAAGTCATTCAATTCCATGTTCTATGTGTTAAATGTAAACTGATGACAACAACTTGTAAGGTAATTTTGACTTTACTCAAGTCGTTGGATTACATGATAAAATACATGGCAGTTTTCATCTCCAACTCATTTGATAATATTGACAATAACTGAACACTCATGTACACGTTTCCATATTTTTGTGTAGGTACAGGAAAAGATCAGCAGCGCCACTCAGTTGTCACTTCAGTTCCTAGAGAAACAAGCTGAAAACATGAATGATGTCTACGAGCTTGCCATATCCAGTTATGCACTGACTCTTGCCAATAGTCAGTCAGCGCCAGCAGTAGTGGCTAAACTAATGGCAAAATCTACTCTTGAAGGTAGGAGAACATTGTTGTTGTAACGTAATATAATTTATCACATGAGGTCTTGTCTTCGAGTTTAAGGTGCATGGATATACCTATATGCTATATTGGGATGTTTTTACAAAAGGGGACATCTTCTCTGACTTCTTATTTTCGTTCCTGCACAAAGAAGCCCGTCTAAAATGGGTTTTACTCATAAAGGAAAGAATCTCTACTCTGGAAGCAGATTCTTTCCTTTAAGACTGAACCACTTTTGAGCGAGGCAATAATTAGAGGATCTTACACGAGTGGTCATTTCATATGAAATTAATTAAAAGAGCTTTCGGCGAGTTTCATAGATTTCATATGAACTGACCACGAGTGTAAAATACTGTTTATCATAAGACAATTTTGAAATGCGATTTTAACGCCTTGAAACTGAACATTATTTCCATAAGAAAACGCATTGTTGGCATGGACGTTGTCAATAACGTTACCTGTACGCGCAAAAGTGTTATTACACGTGTGGTTATACGATTTTTTATGACACGACGTTATCAACTGAATAATAGCGACGTCATATGATAGAAAAAAAAAGAATATGACAGTTGCTTTTCTGAAAGTGTACCCATTTACCTTAATCAGACGTGCTTTTTAAACAATAATCCACTGGTGAATTTGCACTTACACACAGTGAGTAACGCTTTGATATGCCTGCCACAGCAAAGTTGTGTCTACTGACGGCAAAATCTCGAAGTTTTGATGAGAAAACTGCGAATTAAATGGGCGTTTCATGTTGTTTTCATGCAATATGACTGGTCAGAACAAACTTCTTTAAGATGTTGACTATTCAGTCAGGAAATGAACAATCACAAACTGCCATGCCATCAAAACACCGTTTCTCGCTTTTCTGTAATTGTACATTCGTGGCCGTGTGGCTCTATGATTTGATATGTGT
The DNA here is from genome assembly GCA_963989385.1 of Ctena decussata. Classification (NCBI taxonomy): domain Eukaryota; kingdom Metazoa; phylum Mollusca; class Bivalvia; order Lucinida; family Lucinidae; genus Ctena; species Ctena decussata. The sequence goes on from OZ022506.1 coordinate 47,199,926, forward strand.
TTTGAGGATCCCTTTAGGCATTTTCTTATATATTTTCAGACGGAAATCGGTACTGGTCAAAAGTCCAAAAATCATCTAAACCCAAAAGCCATCATAAAGATGGTAAAGCGATAGATGTTGAACTAACTGCCTACGCCCTTTTGACAATAGCCCTTAACAACAACACAGACAATGGTCTTGAAGTGCTCAAATGGTTGATTAGCAAGAGAAATCCAAACGGAGGATTTTTATCCACTCAGGTATAGGCATTGGTCCAGGAAATAACTACCCGACATGGCGTTTTGTTTGGTGGCAGACGTTCCTTAGAAAATATTATGGCACTTCGAAAAAAAATCGAGTGAAATTTTTGTACAAGGGTGGTCATGATACTCCTCTAAATAACCATGATTAGGTAGTGAATGTCACCTGACAATTCAGTATGTCCTTCCTACATGTTTCATAACATCTCTTGTGCAAACTAATCATCTTAGTGTTTTATTTCACCAAAAAAAAACTTCAATACTTAATGTGCCCCACCCACTCGGGTTGTTTGTTTTATTTACAAAACAAACAAACTATTGCATCAGTGGAAAAATGGGTGTGATTGGGAATTCAAAGAACACTTGATTTTGCATAACCCCTTTTGAACTCAAACTGACACCGATAATTCCAAAAGCGGTCAGTAACTAGTCAGCCAACTGATTTTTTGTATTGAGGACCATTTCGTTACTCGACGTTGCTTAAACAGCGTTGTACCAGAGAAAATCGATGCATTTGTTCGTGTTACGCTCGATAAATTCAAAGATGAAGACGTTGACGAGAAAATGATATACCTGGACGATAGACTAAATGTATCACGCGAAACTGTTTTGATGCCGTGTGCGGCTGCCATTTTGACTTTTTTGGTGAACTGGAACCGTTCTTCTATTCAGATTTAGAAGTTCACCACTTGACCGTCTTTTCATCGATTAATATTTCTAGGTTTTTGTCCGAGGTTAAATAATCTTATCGAGGTAGTTAGTTACTGAGCCTATATGGAAAGATATTGAGTCAGTGTGACGTCAAAGAAGGCTCGGGTTCGTCGTCTTCCCATATGGAATCAGCTAACCGTCTTCATTTCCACAGATAAGCAGTAGCTAACCATCTAAGTAATAAATTAGTGTGATATCATTCTCTGCAATGTTTTTAACTAAGTTTGGACGCTTTTTTTACATTGTCGTCGGATAATAAAACTCTTACCTCTTTGTGCTTTAGGGGCATTACGTGGTGATGCAGTCTGCATAATGTACAAAACATAGGCAAATAAGCAAGTGCGTGTTGAAATTTTGTCAATTTGACAGACTTCAATATGCACTTGCGTATTTGCGTATATGCAGCTATTAACTCTTACCTATTCAATAACTTCAGTTTTTTCCAACCCTCCTGTTTTTAGATTAGGACTCGTTTACACATAAGCTTAGTGACTTATTTTGGCAAGTTGTAAAGTCTATGTCAAGCCCTTCTTAGTGTCCGTCTAGTTTAATGCACACTTTCAAAGCAAAGTTTCATTTAAAACTGAATGCGCTGGATGATTTACTTTGCAAAAGTTTAAATGTTTTAGATTCAGCCATGACAATGCACCAGCTATTTTTTTTATTTGCATCGTCACTTTTTGTTGGTTTATAATGATGAAAACACGAAACGCTTATTTTGCCAAAATGTGTTCCATCTGAGGAAAGTGGGATGTAACTAGTCCTTTCGCAGATGATCGTTTTGTCAGAAACCGGAAACTCGAATAAATTATTACAATTAGAAACGCCGGAAACGTTAAAAGTAATTGACATGAAAGTAAGCTGATTTTGACGTTATAAATATAGGCATGCACTTCTTTTTATCTGATTATTGCTAGATGGATTCGTAAGCATTGTTGTAAACTAGTAGTAAAAAGTATGCAAAGACCAGGAACTGAAACAATCAAAATCCAAATCCAGCCCTCAAACCATAGTTGGAAACAACTAAGATTACAAATAATCAAGATACAGAGAACATAATTATGGCCAACCGAGTGAGCAGCTTGTTCCCAAAAGGTGGCCACTCAGCAACCCAAACCGAACCAAAAATAATAATAACATACATAAGGTAAAACATCACAGAAACTCTGACACCAAAAACAGGCAACAAAGAACCACAACAGAACTACCGCCTTGGAACGGTCAGTAATGAATTACTGGGGGGCTTAAATCGATTTTACAGGCCCAACCTCACCCTCAGTTTCTGAAGTGGTACAAAACATTTAGTTGGTTGTTCGGTTCGCATGATAACCCTCTAACTCGTCAATGAATCATCACGGTAAACACATAAATCAAATTTCAACACCATGAAGAAGCAAAGACGAGGACTCAACAGATACAACGGGCCGTCTGACAGGTGGAACCATTGTCTCTATCTTATCCTTCAAGCATACACCATGTATTTTCCATTGAAAATGTGTAGCGTTTTTATTTTTCTCTTGACAGGGGAACGCGTATCCATGGCGAAGTGATATTTTTATACAGATAGCACCGAAAAAACATACGAAATTTCTCAGATTCAGATTCAATCGACGGACGGGTAGCAATTTCGGCACTGTACTGTCAGCGAATCAAAATACACACAGACGAAAATAATATAGGATTTTATTCCTTGTATCTTAATTTAATTTCTTAGTTCTCTGAGATCCAAATTAAACACCGAGATACTCGGCATTCGAACAGTTTACACGATCGTAGAAAGACGACTTATTCCGTCAACTTTAAAAGCAATTTTCAAAATAAATCGGCTTTCTCCCGCCGGCGGACATATGCCATGAAAAATGATGGTATTTGCCCTTTCTCCGTGATAAAAATCAAATAATTCGGTGTGTGGGACAATTTTCTTTGCAAAATAATCTTCGGGTACTGCACGCATTTTGTTTAGAACAAAATGGCGGACAACAGTGTAATCACTGCCCCGGCTGTACATTTCAACGTTTGCGACAAAATCGAGAGAATCATTATTCCATGTATTGCTAGACTACCAAGCGCGATTAAATTAAATATGTTTATTTAAAGTACAATGCATGACAGATGTCTGTCTTTATATTTTATTCACAAAAAAAACACAATTTTATACCCACCCACAGAGTTTGTAAACAAGGAAGCTATATACATGTACTAGCTCATTAGTGCTGGGCACGTCATGAAATTGTGTCGTAAACAGTAAACTGATTGTAATACTGATATCAACTTGTGAGTCGGCTAACAGCCAGTGTGCCAATACTTCAAATGCTATAATCGCGTCCCTGTTTGAAAAACTAAAGCAAGAACACTACTGAACAATTAAGACAGCATGTGAATTTAAAACTTAATGGGTCTTACATCTAAAGGATCAAACGGAATGGTTGTGCAGGCCCATACACATACTTTTGCCAAGGGATAGGGGCCAGGGGGTGGGGGGAGGGTAGGGAGGTGTTGCTGGAGCACTTCAACGATAACCTAGTACAACCAGGGGCTGAGCAGCGAGGTTTTGAGGGTGCTGCAGTTGGTCATTTAGATAGATAGATAGATAGATAGATAGATAGATAGATAGATAGATAGATGTGGCCCTCCAAACTCATAATTTTAAAGTAAAGCTGTTCATTGTTGAAAATGACTGACTTGATCGTTTTTATGTTGATATAATTACACTGTTATTTGAAGAGTAATTATCAAACTGTGGCTGGGAGGCATGCTATAATCATGCATTAATGCTTATTAGTAGTTGTTGTCCCCTTTAGGGACCGACCATTTGATATTCGGGGGAGGGGGGGGGGGGCTGGTATTCTTTGGTGGAGCCAGGTTATTTTTATCACTGGCCTCTGGAAACAATTTCTTCTTTTTTCACCCTGAGGGAGCGAATTTCTTTTTCCCGAACAATTTTCTGTTGTTGATTTTATAGGCTGAACTATCAGATCCTTATTTATTTGACCTTAATGTCCTTTTATTTTACCCACATCAGTAATTTTTACACCTTATTTTCTCACAAAAAGAACATGGTGCTGTCTGTAACCAGGCTAAGGGCATGGTTTAGCCTGCATTTGCAAACCAGTGCCTGGAGCATGTTACTCTGTTCATTTATGGTACAGATGCAAACATCCCTGTATGCTTTTATTCGCACTTTTGAAAGTTTGATAAATACTTATGATAGAGTCACATTATAAATGAATGCAAGTTAATAAATGGCTAAAAGTTCTTTGCTAAGAAGTTAACAAAGGGGGTCTAGGGGGTAACGCCCCCCCCCCTAGAAGCCAAAGCAACTTCCCAATTTTAATGGCAATTTTAAGACTGGAAACAACAGAGCAAAATTCTTGCTTGTTCCACTATCAATAAAACAGCCGGTCAATCACTCAATGTTTTTCGTTTGTCAAACTTTGTGGTTTACCAGTGTGTTTGTTTTGCTTTTTCTCGTTCGTTCTCGGCATGTAGCCTAAATTCAGAAGCCCAAAAAAACACAGGCAGGCAGACTAACGCAAAATCTTAATACATGCACAGTATGCTAAATGATTACAAACTTTACTGTACCATAAATGAAGAAACAGTTGGTCTCCTCTGACTCCTCAACTGGCTCAAGTCGATCCAGCAGAAAAATGTCTATGTGTTGACAAACGCACGTGCCGTACAAATGACCAACTTCAATATCGATTTTCAACGTAAATAGACTTTCTCCCGAAGATATACTTTGCTAAAAGACGGTCGAATGTATGAACTACGGTTCAGTTATAATGGCATTAAATTTTGTTTGTAGGACAATTTTCTTTGCAAAATAAATTTGGGGTACTGTCGTAGGGTTTTATTTTTCTGAAAAACGGTTGTCAAACTGTGGTCGTTGTTTTGGGTGTGAAAACTGCATTGAGGTACCGATATGCGTCTGATTTCAATAACAAAACATCAAATTTCATTGTGATCTGGTCCGTTGGAAAACTATGACTGCATATCTCATCAAACGAGCATTTTTGGGACTGTTTCTGTTCAAAATTTCCCGCCATTTTTTTCTGGCGAAAAAAGGGATTATTTCTTTGTGCGTAGACGACCGCTCAGAAAATGAATTACTCAAATGTGATGAGTCTGCGTTCCAACTGTGAGTGTACTTTAAATGATAAATTGTAAATGCGAATGTCATGCAGTAAACAAAAAAGTATGAACGGGCACCTGTCAGTGTTGTGACGCAGTTTGTAAAATAGTTGTATACGTTATTGTTTTTTACACATGTTTTTGTTTTGTAGGATACTGTAATGGCATTACAAGGTCTGTCTGAAATGGCAGCCCAGATATACTCAAGTGATTTTAATATGACAGTCATGGTATCAGGGCCTCCAGGAAGTAACTTCATTGAGACTTTCAACATCACAGCCGATAATGCGTTACTCTTACAAAGTAGAGATGTAAGTATAGTTTGTTTTATACAAGTAGTTAAAAAAATTATTATATATCTCTGATTGTCTTTCTGCTTATACTCATTAAGCCTTTTATGTGCACAGCGTTATATCGGTGTTGAATCAACGCCAATTCAACGTCGTTTCATGGTTTCTGTCCACTTAATTCATTGGTCAAACTTATCCATTCCAAATATAAGAAAGTTGTCAAACATGACAAAATTACATTTCATTCAAGTCTAGACATCCACAGTATGTTACAGGCTTGGTTTATTTCAACCAAACTCCTTAATTTTGTTTCAATAACCTTTCCTGTCAATGGCAGTGAGAAATTTGTCATGTGTTATATTAAATGCGAAATTAAACTGAAAATGAGATATTTGTCGTGGATTTTATGAGAATCGCTCGTGCTGATATACTCGCTGTCATATGCATAGGCAACTCTTGCAGATATGGAAACATGTCAACTTATCATGTGCTATGGATCTCAATTTCTTAATTGTCTTCTTTCAGCTTCCCAGTGACATACGTGGTGTTACAATTATGGCCAGTGGGCATGGATTAAGTCTTATTGAGGTGGCTACATTTTATAATATTGATAATGACGACCAAAAACCTGCTTTTCATCTCAAAGTGACCATACCAGAGGAGACCATCAATGAATATAAAGTGATGGTCTGCACAAGGTAGGTATCAGTTGTTACACAAAAAAATGACCAAAATAAGAGGTTGGTGTCACGCAAGATAGTGCCCCACAACTTTTGCAAAGATGAAAGAACCAGATCAGCCTTTGCACCCGCGTAACCTCGGTTGTTCTTCCAGAATTGAAATTGTCATTCAACATTTAACATGAAATTTTAGATAATTCATCACTAACTTGTCATGACATCAAATTATTTACAGTACATTGTATGTTCAATAATCTGGTGTTCTTATAGTATAGTAAAACCGTCATCATTTGAACGGAAGCAAATTACGAACCGCCCATATTAGACAGGCTTAATTTCAATCGACCAGTGCAGCAAAAAGGCAGTCTTAAACGTTGCTTTCCCGCATATAACAGCACAAAACATTGAGGTGAATCCATTTTCTTTCATTTCTATAAGGTTTCCTTATCGTCTTGTCCGATCGAAGATTGATTACCAGCCACGGCCTTTTTTATTTATGTTTAAATTCATTTAATTTATTTATTTTTCAGCTGGTTAGAGAAAGGTGCCAGCAATATGGCTGTCCTTGAGATTGGTATACCGACAGGTTTTGCTGCTGATAAAGAGAGTGTAACGAAACATCCTCTTCTAAAACGTACTGAGGAAGGGGATGGAAAAATAAATCTTTATTTTGATGAGGTAACTTTTATTCTTTTTTTTATTATTCAAGAAGCTGAATTGCTCTTTGTATTACTTACTTAAATAATTCTAAAATTGGGACACCTAAAATAATTACCTTAATTGTCCTAAAACAGAACAGATTGAATTTTACAATGCAGGTATGCGTCCAAGTGATATAGGTTGAGTGGCAAACAGTGTAAGCCCTGATCATACTCCCCTAGATGCAGTCTTACTAGGGTCTGAACTGTTTGCTCAAGCTCATGTGTCCCAAACGATAGAGTTTCAAAGTATTGTTTTTTTTTTCTAAATTCATTGATTAGTTAATTGATTATTGTAGATTGAAAGGAATTGTAAACATTACGCTTTGTAATAGTTATTATATCAAGGCAGTACACGAAAAGGAATTACAAATCGCATATGGTATTTTGGGCACCTGAAAAAGAAGCAGTAAACGATGAAGCAGACGCATACAGGCAAATCCGGTTCATCTATACCGAACTTGAGTACCGTTGAACAAGTATGTTACAAGGCAACATACGTGGACGGGTCCAGATATGTAGCCTTTGAATTTGTTCAATTGTAATCATGTTCAGTAATGGATAATCACTTTAAAATTGCTGCAAAACAGCAAATAAGGCCAAACTTTCTCATCGCGTAGTATTTATTTATCTTTTTTGAAATATCATTAGAGTAACAAATCTATTTTGATAAACAAAACTGTAGAGAGTCCTATTAAGAATTGATTATTAAAATGTGCATTTCGTTTATCACAGATTACTAAAGAAGAAATTTGCATAACCATGGACATGCAAAGAGTGGGGCTGGTTGCCGGTGCCCAGCCTGTGCCGGTCAGGGTCTACGATTATTATTCGCCTGGTAAGATTTTGTTTGCACCTTTAATTTCGCATTTAAAAAAAAAATAAAGTCAGATAAAAAAGCTTTGCATATATGACATTTTGAAATTAGACAAGATTCAATATCAGCTGCATGCAGGCATGATCGTGTAAACTACCCCCCTTGGGATTATACTAAGCTATGATGTCAATAAACAGGCGTGCGTGGTATATATTTATGAAGATGTGGGTTATTTTAGTTTGGACAACTGTTCGGCGACATAAATGTTGCAAAGTTCATGTCTATCCTTCTCACAGTTATCTAACTTCTTTTTGTTTGAACAGATCAGATCAAAAGCTTAATTTGCACTTAGGCAGAAGATACTTTTCTTGTATACATCAAAGACTAGTGTCGGTACGCACACAAATCAATTGTAACCTTTAAATATATTCTCATCATATCTTGCAGATAAAGTTTAAAGATGTAAAACATTTAAATCATCTCCCTTTCAATAAACATGAAAGTATGGTCTGTTGTTCGCAGAATTTTCGAAATGTAGTAAATCCTTGGCCGGTTCGTGTTTCTTCGTCTATTCTTTAAGGTTTGGTTACGTGTCTAAAATCTCAAAATTATTATTTTTTTTACTGGGTTTAAAGCTATTTTTTAACTGTCACGATGATTTCAATATGCTACAAAAAGTGCATTCATTAAAGGAATTTGTGAATGAATTATGATCTGAGTTGTAGATTCCATATGGCCTCCGAGTCAGTCTTGCTTTTCATAATTTCAAATAACGATTGATACATGTCAAATTAAATACATGTATGTGAAAGACACACCGGTACAATCTTCTTTATTTCAAGCAGAATTTAACGTGTTTAAATTCGGTAGTTACATTTTCCTAAAGAGACCGAATTTTGGGTGGGTTCTAATCGCTATCATTTGTAATAATAAAAGTTCTTACTGATTTTGAGTGTAAATTGAAACAAGTGACTATTCTGCTCAAGAATCTTGAATGAAGAATTCTGCGAACAACAGACCATACTTTCATGTCCCATTATCTGTATTTCCTTTGTAGACGAGCAGACAACAAAATTTTATGTGCCAGAGGCATTACGTAAATCCGATGTTTGTGACGTTTGCGGTGATGAATGTGATTTCTGTAATCGTAATGCAAAACCTTGGGTAAGTCGTAGTTGAGCTCTAGATTAAATGAAAATGTTATGATAATTCTTAAAGGTTGTTTTAATGAACGGTTGCAGTGATGTGCTCGTCGAAACTCAGCAAAAACTATTCTTGATAAGTTCTACATTCTTGCGTGAGTACCTGATGAGATGATGTTATTTGTCATTAGAGTCGCAAAAATGTAGACTTTATCTTAAAAATAATGGCACTGATAAAACTAAAAAAATTGTTATCCTTATATCCCTGTCATGAATTTCATTTTTAAGGATAGCATCATTCTAAGCAAAAACAGAAGGCATTAATATCGTCAAATCATCAGCTTCCATACGTATAAAATAAGCAATTACTGAAATTAAAATATCAACACATTAGAGGACAGGAGGATACCAGGAAAGTCACCAGATCAGCACTCTATAAGATCTGCAAATGGCCTTGACACAAGAACTGGCAATTAAGCCTTGCCTAACGCTCTCATTCATTTGTACATTAACTCAGTGTCACGGCGGATCATGGCGATTATCAGAGCACGTATCGCCCACAGTCGTTATTAAGCCAGATATAGGATTATTCAGAAGCAGCTTTCATGATGTACGAGATTTAAGGATAAATGATAAACTATCGACCAATAATTTTACACGACTCTTAGTCAGTCTACATTCTGTAAACAAATGCAAGTTTACTAAGAAATTATACAAATGTATAAAAGCTACCATAGTTAATATAAACCTAAATGCCAAGCTTTTTTTACTGCTGAGATTCTCAAAAGACTTCTTCTCCGAAATAAGATTTAGTGCATATAAATTATAACTGTTGCTGAAATTTCTGAACTTAGTCATGTATTTTTTTATATTTTCAGTTCCTTGGGTAAAGAACCAAGAAGTTATACAGACAGACTCATGATCAAGACATTTCATTGTATTATACCATTGTGAATATTTCTAATGAAATTAGGATAACTTAGAGGTTGCTTTAGTATGCTGGACTGGAAAAATACAAGACTGCATATGAAACAAGCAGCTTCTAGACTGTAGTTTGCACATGTCTTCAGTTTGTGTAGAGTCTATTTTCTGTTCTGAAGACTTTTTCCACATGAACCTTTACATCGAGCATATAACGTTGTAACTATTTTGAATCAGTCACCGTTGATTCAACGTTGTTTCAAAGTTCTGTGCATGTTGGTGCGCAAATCAAGTGCGCGAAGCAAGTCTCGTATCAGTCTGTTACTCTTGATAGGAGTTATTAGTGTTCAACACGCTGCTCTTGGCAAAGACGCTGGTCTATACCTGTGAGCATACACGTATCAAATCATTCAACTTTGTGTGGCTGCGGTGGGGCATTATGTTTTCCCAAGTAAGGCCCATATCATTTAATCGAAAAACGTAATAACTCCTTAATAATTCCTACAGTACCTCTGTGACTAGACTGCACATGCACTAAGGCTGGCTCGATGCACACAATTCTTTCACCACCAGGCACTTTTCATCTTATCACAAAAAATCATATTTACAAATGTACATGTATCTAGTTTCAGTATTGTTAAATATATGTTGCTCACTAGGATAAAAATATAATGATGGCTGGGTTAGGTCATTTATTGTACGAGTATATGGTGGAACACATTGCGCTAAATAGCAGAAGTAGTAACAACGAGTCACTCGAACAATAGTATCCGTTCACATTAAATCCATTTCGTATACCTTAGCATTAACAGAATAGATTGTACCTTGCATGTATGTACATGGAAGTCCCAGATCAGACTGCGCGTCTGTCCTGCCTGATCACAGTCTTTGTCCGTTTCGGCAGTTGTGTAGCGATAGATGAAGACTGGTCAGCCTGTGTAAATATGCAGTCTGGTTTGGATCTTCACTTCTCGCAGAGGTGATTGACACTTAGAGCGCCAAAAATTAAAAATAGTAGATTTTGCACACAGCACATCTGGATTTATGCGGTTATGCCCTTTAAATTCTGACTGGTATATCTGGGACAAACTTTGTTTGAAATTTTGCAATTTGTAAAGTTAGCTTTTTTACTTTTTGGCGCTTGGAGGATTAAGCATGTTTCACTGCATCGTGGCCCGTATGTAGGCACTGAGCAGTTAGCATCTGTGCATTACTTTCCTAATTGAATAGTATCATTTTTTTACATTTTTACTTGATTCTTGTTAATGTTTCAGTTTTTGCACTATGTATAAATTAAATTGTGTGTGAAACTGATGATGTTGTATTGTCATTAATCTGCTGCCTCAACCACTAACCACAAAGTTTTCACAACAACAAAATGTTGCCCAGAATACCCTCGAAAACGCAAAGTATAAAGGCATGGTCATACATAGCAGCAATAATTCAGCTCCGAATGAGCCTATTTTGTCAGTGAAGCATTAAAAATCCGTCCGATATGACACTGAATATGTCAATTGATTCTATGCGTCCCATATATTTAGACGATTTAACAGGATCCATGTTGCTCACACAATTTTTTCTGGCTTGCAAAACCTATTTCTAAGATTATTTATCAGTGTCACTTGCAAAGGGTTATCTTCTTGCTTAGCAGTTTCCATGGTGACCGAAGAGATAAACGTCATATATTTTAGAATGATATAAATGACGTTATATACTCGACATATTTTGATTTTTTGGTCCCGGTTGTTCAAAAATAATGCCGTCGTTAGTAAACGAGATTTTAGCTTTTCAAACGCACCGTGCGTTTGTTTAAATTGCATCGCTGAATGGGGAATTAGAAAAGGAAATAAATATAGTACTTTGTGGAGCAATTGTCTTTTTTTTTTCAAACAATATGTTCTCACTTTTTTCGCCAGTAGCGTGACACAATTTATGTACTTCAACCCTCATTTTATTACCAAAACGTGAAAATAAACCGCCATTTGTAATGATTTAAGCTCAGATGTTTTTGAAACTAGTACATCTATGAAAGACTTTAAGTACGGCGTTCTAGATAATGTTTTAAATGGGACTTCTTTTTTGTCCGATCGAAACAATATAGATAGCTAAGTAGTATTATTCGTACTTGGTCGAATAGCATCTGAATCCAATGATTTGACCATGATTTCGTTATATTCGAACTATTCGGTTCCTATCCGTTGTAAATCAATGTAGCTTAGATGGCCTTAGGAGATAGGGAGGGCAAATGTCCGAGCCCAAAGGACATTTGCCCTGTCTCTTTGGGCCTTATAAAAGGTCAGAATGTCAAAACAAAGAAAAATCTTATAAAACAGGAAGGCCTGGTCCGGGTCTTCCCTGTTCACACATGCCACAGGAGACCTTTCTACATCAAGAAGCTCGTTTAATGGCTTCTTAGTCTGTTGTAAACAACAAATGGCCCGAAAACGAAGAATATAAACTTCCGTAGTAACTGTAACTATCTGATCCAACCTGGAGCCAGACCTGTTGCCCGGATGTAAGATCTAGGATGGCGGTATTCGATGTCATTGCCCAAGTAGGGTCACTCTTTACCCAAGTATATGTCACAACCTGCTCATCTTTCATAAGATTAACAGCGGCCTGAAATGTATTGTTGACACATAAAGATAAAACATATATAGTGTGTTGAGTGTAAAATGAGTTAAACTTTCTAGATATCCATTTAACTCTTAAAACAAAAAAATATAACACGAAATGAACATTTTTTTCTAGAAATACTGCAATGCATAGCCTAAATACAATCATTACCAAGAAACAAATGCAATTAGAACAGAAAAAAAAATCTATAAGGAATCAGTCCACAATTATTTCCCTTCATTGGTTGAACACTTTCAGGATATACTTTCGCACAAATAGTTCCCTGGTTCATTGGTTTCTAAGAAGGCCAGTTTGACTGAATATCCTGCTTGCTATAGCAAACTGAAAAGAGCCTTGGATATGCTTCTTGAAAATGTATAATTAGTTCAGAATCCCCAGCACTGGCGGTAACTAGAGGAACCGAATCACACCCTTCATAGGTGCCCCTACAACGGCAGATTGTCTCATAAGTTGACGGGTAAAAGTTTACCGGAAAGACTGCGAAAACAGAAGCAGGTTTATCCCTGTTGAAACTGTTTAAAATGGCTTGTCATGCCTCAGAGACTTGAGGAAAAGAGAGTTAAAAGTGCCTGAGGTGTTGTGAAAAAAGTTTCACGGAAGGATGGATAATTAAACTATATAGTAAAACTAATTGTGGTCTCGTGCCATAAAATTATGCATTCCTCATTGTGGTCAACCTGTCCAAACTACCGATAATTTCAGGAGTAAGCGTTTAATAGTTTCGTAGAACAGGAAGATATTTCGAAAACCAAAACTTTTCTTTTCAGAGTATGGGAGAATGTGTTCGCCCTGTGAATATGGTAAATAGAACCGAATTCTGTTCATCTGAACACTATAAAAATAGCGATACAAGGCGTAAAATTACACTTCTGTAAAAAAAGCATACACAAAGTGTATTGATATTTGACGTACCAAACAGTTTAGGTAAAATATTTGAGCCGCGACACGACAAAACCAACAAAGTGGTTGTGCGCCCAGCGCAGACTCAGATCAGCCTGGGCATCCGTCCAGTCTGATCAGAGCCTTCGCTGTTCGCATGGAGGTAGCTTTGACCCTTTGCCTCCCTTTAAGCGCTTAGTGAAGAGTCTGCTGAAACTGGGCGGATGTCCAGGCTGATCTCAGTCTGCGTTGGACGCACAACCACATTGTTGATTATCTCGTGTCGCGGCTCAGAGATAATTATAAACGTGTGTGGATATCGTCCAGGTAATGTAGCTGGAGAGGATGGTCGCGTTCGGGCGATGGTCCTTGATATCTAATTTGGGTAATAATAAGGCAAGGGCGTACTGTGCTTGCAGTAGGTGCGGGTGAGGTTGTTTGGCTACTTTTTCTCTCATCTTTCATATCTCTTTTCTTTTCAATCTCTCTTGGAGACTGAAATACTGCCTCCAAGAGCCGTTCAACCAAATACAACCAATCAACCAAATGTAGCTGGACCATCGCCACTAGCGTCTAAAACTGGCTATTAGTAATCAAATGTGTATCTTTTAATATTTTATGCCCGAACCCCAAAGTCTCTGTAAACAGTTGCTGAGTGTGGTAAAGAAACAAATATATTTATTCACAAAAGAAAGTTTACAATTGAGCTTCTACGGCTGCAGTGCATTCAGAAATAAGCATATTTTTACTCTGAAATTGCTAGTAATAACTTAACGAGAGAGTCAGTCAATTAAAAATGACAAAATAATATTATATTATAAGAAACAACATTTAACCCATTAATGCCTGGTGAGCTCTTTGGACGAGGTCATCAGTCATATATGGAATGCCTGTTTTATGTTATTTTATTAGTTTTATTTTCTTTTAAATGGAACTGCCCCTTTTTCTTTTACAAGCAGTGTGAACGCTGATCAGAGGCCACGTTTTGCGACATCAGGCCCATAGGTTATAAACTTGAGTACATTCTCAAACTCAAAGTAAAGCACACTGATTGGCTGCTTCCGAGCAAATGCTCGGAAGCAGCCAATCAGTGTGCTTTATTTTGAGTTTGAGATTATACTCAAGTTTTATCACCTCGGACCCTGGTCTGGGTCTGAATTGTAAGCCAATGCCCCTTTTATGAGATACTAGGCATAAATTGGTTAATCTTTTGGTAAACTACATTCTGTGTCAGATAGCGTATGTGTATGTGCCCATCCTCAGACATGCTGTCGAGTCCTCATCCTTGCTTCATCGCAGTCTTTTCTTGGTTTTAATTGTTGCCCGTGATGTGACGACTCTCTGATGAGTTAGGGGACCTCCATACGAACCGAACTACCAACTAATTGTGTGCACCGCGGCGAAGGGTGAGGGTGAAGGTTTGGGCCCAGTAAATCCGGTTTAAAACCCCCAAGTTATTAATGACCGCCCCAAGGCGGTACTTTCGTTGCGGTTGCATTTGTTTTATGTTTGGTGCTGTTTAATTTGTTGTGTTTTCATTTTAACCCTTCTATAATAAAAATAGAAAATAGGTAAAAATAGTTATTAAATGTTTTTCGTATAATTTGCTTAGTCTGTTGTAACCCTTCTGTTGGTCTAAATTATTTAGTTCAGTAAAGATAGCTGAGGTGGCACATATTTGGGAAAAACTGCTGACTCGGCTTATCACTTGTAATTTATTGTTTGTTGGGATGTCTTTGTCAATCTTTCCCTTTGATGTTGGGGATAGGGTTTTGGATCTGATTCAGTCAGTTCCTGAAGTGTAGGTACTCTTTAAATTTTCATTGTCACTTCATGTTGTAAATGCTTTTAGTTTCAGGGAGACGTATTTACCGTTTTCTTGTCTTCAGCGGCAATAACAATCGTAAACTGGAAAGTTCCATTGATTGGTGCAGTAAACCGACCTGTTCCTGCGTCATAGGCACCGCCCATGTTTACGGCAATGGTGTCGAACTTCAGACCAGAGCCCGTGACAAGTTGGCTAAGGTGATTTTTCAATAAGACGTGGAAAGCAACCTTTGCCACAGGTCGCCTGCCTGAAACGAGAAATCAGAAACGAACAACTTGAGCAACCGAAGTAAACTAAGAGCAGGGCCAAGTTGTTCAAAGCATCGTTAGCCTAACAAGCTCGTTAAGAGGTCAACTCGTAAAGTGTTTTATTACTTTATAACTAAATACACTTATATTTTTTGTTGAGAAAATGTGAGAAGCTTTTGCTGTGCAAAAGCATCTCACATTTTTTCAACAAAAATATTGGTATATTTGAGATATTAACATTTGAAATTTTAACGTCTCGTTAACTAACGATGTCGTTAGTTTTGAACAACTGGGCCCTGATGTACAGTCAAGGGGCAAAAGGATTTCCACAAAAGTATTTTCCCATAGATTAAGTGCTTTTACACGTTTCCAAAAAATAATAATTCTGTCAGTTCTCCTAGGTCAAGCATAAAATAATTAGCATTACTGAAAAGCTAAATGAACAATGCAATAAAAACTGTTACAGAACTACCTTCTGCCTCCTCAGTGTTAAATTACAGCTTGTTAAAATTATAATAAATTTTGAAAACGACAAGTTTCCATTGCCGTTAATGGCGACGTCATGAAAATGTTGCCGCAAACTCGAACGTTTAAAACGTAAGATTTTTACGTATGAGATGAAGAAATAAAATGAAACAAATACATTGCTTGCATTAGTCATCTAGCTTTCTACCAGTACCAAAATTATTGTAATTCGTTGATCAGAAGTGCAAAAAAAATAAATTCTAGTAAACATCAAAATACACTAAAGTCTGTGGAAAAAAAACAAGTTTGTGGAATTACTTTTGGCCCTTAACTGTAGTTAAGATTACTATAATTCGATTCCGTACATAGCAATTATAAATAACTAGGCCCAGAATTACATACATAACACACAACATTTACAATCGTTCTTTAAAGATCGCCTTAGCTTTAAGGTCTGAAATTATACGTCTGCACTAAAAATAAGTTTGAAATTTTAAGCTTTTGAAATCGCTCGGGGTGTTCTCAATTGATTAAACGCAAAAGAGTTGCGAAGAATCTTAATAAACGCTAGTTTTTATGGCGCAAAATTAACTCCCTTAAAGTTAAGGTTACCTTAACTTTAAGGAATGCGTGTAGTCCTGGGGCCGTATTTACAAAACGACTTAATTGGTTGCTATGCTGTTGCTAAGGCTAAATTTCTTTGAAGGAGATTCCCTACAACTATGAAATGTCAAATTTCAAACTACAAATTTCATAGTTGTCGGGAATCTCCTTCATATAAATTTAGCCTTAGCAACAGCATAGCAACGTCTTAAGTGGTTTCATAATTACGACCCCCAGGACCCTATTATAACTATATTATATAAATCTAAACAAAATTTGCACTTCAGTTAATGAAAGATACAGTAAAGGATATTTACAGGGAATCGCATAAGTATCTCCATCGAGTCTGATAAAGACATTTGTATTTCACGAGTGCGGCGCACGAGTGAAATTCCGATGTTTTCATAACACTAGATGAAGCTATTTATGGAACTCTTTGCAATAAGAGTGAATGATTGTTTATCTGAAGCCTTTAATTTTTCAGTTGCGTAGATCTGACTATACACTGTTGAAGTGGGTTTACATGGGGACACCACATATATGTTGAATGCAACACGTTTCATCGTCTAGGGAAAATCTACTTGCAAAAATGGTTTCAAGACACATGTGTCGGCAAATTAGCCCACCTTTACACTTTGTGTATCTAGATCGGCATGAAAAACAAGCTAAATGACAAAAAAATCATAGTAAGATTATTTGAAGTTGCACCAGTTGCAAATACAGTTAGTCATTCTGCATCTTTTTGATAGAAAAGTGAATGTCTTGTAGTTTTAAAGTGTTTTTGCTGTTGATGTTTCCGAACTTATCAGGCCCGTCGCCGTGTAGTGAAAACTGGTCCGGCGGAGGATAGCAGCGCGTGCCTTCGGCACGAGAGGGGGGGGGGGAGAGCACGAGAGGGGTTCCCCCTCTCGTTAGGGGGGGGAGGGGGAGGGGACCTCCCCCGAGAAAATTTTTGATTTATGGGCGTCTCTATGTGCATTTTAAATGCATTTTTGGATGCGTTTGGGGCCAAATTTCAGTCGTTTTGGTCACGAAGATTTGCTAGTTAAATACGAAAAAGAACAAACGTAAGACTCGAGAAGATCTTTAACAACTATTTCGACCCCTCTGCGAGTCTCATCAGGCGCTGGCATCAATTTCTGGGTTCAAGCAAAATTAAGCCTGGTACAGATATAATCCCCACTATAGTTGTTTTATTTTTGTTTGTTTTATTTGTCCTAAACAACTATTTCGATCCCTCTGTGAGTCTCATCAGGCGGTGGCATCAAAACTCTCTGCTCCGGGTTTTTTTTTTTTTACACCAAATACACGTTGTGGGAACCGAAAAGTCTTGGGCTGATTTGGAACAGGCGGCACTTGTATATCCATAATGGAATTACAGCATTGACATGGAACTTTCGGTACAGTCTCGGGACTTAGAATGCTCATACAGTTCAGTTCAGAATGCTCAAAATGTTTTAAACATACTTTGATGCCCGACATGTTCTTTGACTTAGAATAATTAGGAAAATACACTGAGGGGATTAAAACTTTCTTCAGTTGCGCCGAGAAAAACATGCCGCTGTGTTTTGTTTTCATACCATTGTTGGCATACAGAAGTTCTTACATTCTGGATCAAAGAGTTTATCATGTCTTTGATAAATCGTCCACTGAAAATAATCCTTTAACGATCGTGAAATTAATCAAGCAGGTGTCATTATAATAACTGCATTGTTTTGCACGGTATGTGACTGCATGATTTCACACCTTGGCCAGGTCTATTGATGACAAGAGCAACGAGCGTCATCGATAATTTCATCGATAAATTGCGGCATTTTTGATGATGCGATTCAATTAAATCACAGATAAGCACGAAAGATAAATTGGCTGAAAAGAAAGAAAGTGGTACGGCAGATAGCATACTCGACCAAAAAAGTCAGTGGTACGGCGCTCGCCGGACCTGCCGGACCGGCGACGACGGCCTTGCTTATCCTTTCCGTTCAATTGGGTGGCTAGAACGGCAAACCATAAAAGACAGAGAAAAGTAAAATAATATTGGAATTACAAATGTCATTACGATCTTGATGCGATCGTTATGATTTCAATAGCCACTGTCTTGTCAAAATAGCAGAAGATGATTTTAACCCTTCTCTGATTGTACAGAAAACCGAAATACGGAATTCTAATCAAGAGTGTTGTCACTTTATGTCATTTTAAATAAATATGCCATCGGGACATTAACTATAGATGAAAATACACATTTGCCATGCTTTATATGTGACAGTGTCTGACATTTTGGGCCTGTGGATGTGCGACGTTGACGCCAACAAACGTGAAATGAAAGTGACGTCATAAAATTTGCACGTAAAGTTAATTGGATTTCAGCGCTCTAACTAATAAGTTTCAAAGCGTCGCCTAAAAAGAGTGATACAACATTTCTAACGGCGTCTTTAATTTTCTTCATTTACACCCTTTTAAGAATGTTGGCTTTTTAGATTCCAAACCAGAGTTATAAAAGTTTAACCAGCTAATATGTAAATTTTATCCAACCAGAAAAATGAAAACAAAATTTCGGGCTGGTGTGAATTGTGTTTACTTTTGCAATAATCCTTAGCACTATTTCTTTGTTCTTCTCGAAATCTGTTCTGGAAGCACTAATACATATGAAAATATTAGAAACAAAATTCCGATTTTCGGCTCCATAAGACTCAAAATGTCAGACAAAGTCACAATACTTCGCCCTGCAATATTCATCTCATTATATGCCCCCAAGCCGGCATCCCGAGCTTTGTAAAAAAAAAAAAATATGAAAATGGCCCAAATTAGCCAAAAAGTTTTCTTTTGTACGTGCCTCCTTTCTTGCATTATCTTGCTGAAACAGTTACTTCAGAAAATCCGGCCCAGAAACAGAATGTTTCAGTAACAATAAAGATTTTTGTTCTTGGGATAATCTCCCCCCGCAAAGGCGCTACATACAGGTACAAATCACAAGTAGCTTCAAACTTCTCTTCCTGTGATGCCAGTTGATCGATAGAAACTAAATTTCTGTGATCCTGCAGAGATTGGAGGAATGGTCGCAGTCAAAATCCAAGAAGGCCGCCAGGACAAATAAGCCAAAAGTACATCGTTAGAACAAATGAACTAAACAGCTGATTGTTTTTCTTTTTACAGGAAGCATAAAGCACAACTAACTGATTAAAGTTCAAATTGTAACCATAGAAGGGGATATGGTCTGATCGGGCGATGGTGCTTGGCATAACTCTCGGTGCCGGGACTTTCTGCTAATTTGAAGTATAGTGGGGCAAGTGTCTACTGTGCTTGCAGTAGGTGTGGATGGGGATTGTTTGCATATTTTTTCTATCGAACCTATCATACCTCTTTACTTTCTCCCTCTCTCTGGGAGACGGCTCGATATAGACTGAAATACTGTCTCAAAGGGCGTTAAATCCAAAACAACTAACCAACCAAGGTAATCATTGGATCACACATGCCTCAAAGCAATGGTCACAAACTTCTTTGAAAATAATAAGACTGGCCCAAATGTCCGAAAACTATTGAATGGACTGTAGTTTCTTTAAAATTTACTATATAGAATATCTTCGCGAAACGTCGTAGAGAAGTAAGAGAAGCTTATGCCCAGCGGGCACGTGACGTCGTACTCACGTCGATGCAACGACATGACGTAGCGTCGACGTCAGTACGTCGTCATTAGGACGTCAATTGCCTGCTGGCTTAATGTTTAAATCAAACTGTTGTTCCAGGTCTCTTAGCTACATATTTTGTATAAAATCATGAATCATTAATATCAAAGCTTTAAAGGTTAAAAGATAAAGACAGACTTTTGAGATATCGGAGCTTCAGATGGCAGGCTGAGACACAGGCTAAAATAGAAAAATCTCAGAAGTTTTAGAAAAAGGATTATTCTTGTCTAATGAATGAGAATATCTTTTATTACCCATAGGATAAGAATATCCCCTTTATAAAAACGTCTGAGATTAATAGAATCTATAATGGGATTGGGGTCGAGACTAACAGAATCTATGATGGGGTTGAGGCCTTGACAAGGAAATCTCAGGCTAGTTTTCAGATTATTTAGTCTTATGCGAGGCTTGCCGAGCATAAGACTTAAGTAATCTGAAAACGAGCCTGAGATTTCCTTGTCAAGGCCTCAACCTCATCATTGATTATTTTTCTCACCCATATTTTATTAAACAGAATATTCATTTAATTCTTAACTTCTTGTTGAGGCCATTTCTACAGACTTGAAGCTAATTTTCTATTAATAGTTTGACATGTGTGTTAGTTTTACTTTGTGCATGCATTTTTCATGATTGACAGCTCATCAGAAATCTGCAGTGACACTTCCTGCACATCACTGGGTGTCAATTTCATATTCTGCATGCAATTTACATGACAGGCATTAAGTTGATTAACTGGGCTGTACCATATAGCAATGATTGGCATTTTGAGACAGCTTTCTGAGCCTAGGCTGAGATAGCAGGCCGAGATAGAAAAATCTCAGACACCTCTAGAAAGGGATATCCTTGTCCAGTGGGTGAGAAAAGGTAATCTCAAGCTTGTCTTTAGATTATTTATTCTTATGCGAGGCGTGCCGAGCATAGGACAAATGATCTGAAAACGGGCCTGCGATTTCTCACAAATATTCTCTGATCTCAAAAAAATAAATGATAATCTGCACTATAGATGATGTACGGGGAGACGTTTTAAGGCCGCCACACGGAACAACACCAAATGCAGTGAAAAATTAAAATGTTAAGAGTTCACTAAATTTTTAAAACTTCTTGACCATTTTTATAAACTTCAAGCTAATTTTCTATTAGTACTTCTTACATGTCTTTTAATTTAACCTTGTGCATGCATTTTTCATGGCTGGCAGCTAATAAAAAATATACAGTGACAGTTCATGCGCATCATTAAATATTCTGTTTGCATTTTACATGACTGGTAGCAAGTGCATTTGTTGAAATTAAGTTTCTATTTGATTGGGCTCGTATATAGCAATAGTTGTCATTTTGAGACCCCTTTCGGAGCCTAGATATGGCAGGCCGAGATAGAAAAATCTCAGAGAGCTCTAGGAAGAGATATTCCTGTCCCATGCGGGCGAGTTGTTTCTATTCTCGGCCGGCTCTGTCAGCCTAGGCTCTGACAGCTGTTTAAAACTGTCAGGCAACGCTTATTGTTGCTCAATAATATTAAGCAGTTCATTTAAACAAATCCACTTGTCTACCTGTCATGTAAATTGCATGCAGAATATGAAATTGACCGCCAGTATTATGTGTTTTCTGAATAGCTGTCAGTAATGTAAAATGCATGCACAAGGTGAAGACAACAGGAGCGAGCAATATTTTGCAAATTAGTTTGCAGTACCGTAAGTAGTAATGCCCTGAACAAAATTTTGACTTCAATAGTTATTCTGTTTTAGTAAATACAAAAGGTGAGTAAAACAATAAATGAAGGCATCAAGACCCGAACAAGAACTTGAAGTCTCAGCAGGCTAGCCTGAGATGTGCTTGTCTCGGACTCAACCCCATTATAGATTCTAAATACTCTGTTCCATATGCATATTTTGGACGCATTTTTGCAGTCAAACCAACCTCTTCCATTTTTGGAACAGTTACGATGTCTGTTTTTGTGTTCTTATGATTAGAATGTTTTACGGTACCTTGAATGACTTGCTGAAATTGTGCCAGTTCCCCCTGTGCCTGGCGTTTGTACTGCTCCAACTCCTCCTGTGCCCGGCGTTTGTATTGCTCTATCTCATCCTGTGTCTGACGTTTTATTCCATTTAATTCACTTTTTGTGGTTTCTAGCGCATTTTCCACTTTTCTTGCTTATTGTTTAAAGTCTTCAGATATAAGAACAGAAGCATGTTCCATTCTCACCATTTTCGCAAGTAATTGTTCTTCATAATGGAACTTTGAACAAATAGGTTCTTCCCTAACATGGCACCATGCGAACGAAATGCCAATAAATATAGTAAAACAGCGCAAATTAAAGGCCACCATGATTTCGCTTACTCTTTGAATGTGCAGACAGAGGAAAACTAGAGAGATTCTACAGAAAATACTTTTTATATTCTACCCTCGGATTTCCGGGCCTTTTATCTTCCTTATTCTACGAGGGTTATCAAATAACTCATGTAAACGACAAGCTGTGATTTCATTGAAATTATAATGGTTGCGCGTATGTATGGGGTTTAGCCGCCCTTTGTGTCAATATTGCAGCCTTTATCGATCTCTCAGCGGCAGATGAAGACAGAATAGAGAGCTGGGACAGACGAGGCAAAACAGCCGCTACCCTATACTGCTGCAAGCACAGAGGGCCCTTGTCCTACTTATGTTTCACAGCTTCGCCTGACACTACTACTCACTAGAACGCAGTTATGATAATGAATAACGGGTGTCAAGATCAGCATTCAGTCAATGAAATTTCGTCAAATGATGTTTAGGACTCGGAAATCTAAACATACAAAGATAGGTCGTATTCAAAAAGGTAGCATGGACGGTTTCCAGGGACCAGCAAAGTTAAGCAAGCTTGGTATTTTGTCACAGAAACATGAAACACGATACAGAAACAAAAGTATTATTTTGATGTTAATTTAAATTCATCATTTTTAGGTGTGACATTGTCCTAACGCAAATAAATTTAGAAAGTACATCTTTATAAAATATAGGCCGATACCAATACCTCAGAGACCGTTTTTATAACAAAATAGAGCATGTAGTATAAATATGTACGTCTGTCAACACCCGCCTCAAAGATAGTCCTTCAGAAAACATTGCAGTGTAGTTGCATTTTCATTCTGTATAATGCTAGAATTGCAATAAATTTTCCTTGCCAATGAATTATCGCTGATTAACACATGTGCAAAGTTACATTTATACCCTGTATTTCCATAACGCTTTCTATGACACTGACACAATAGCCTTTGGCCTATTGCTCTGAACTAAAAGTTATCTTATTTACGTCTAATCTCATACATATCCAAACGATATATAAGCGTTTAACTCAGTAAATTGAGTTTAGCTGGTTGGTTGTTTTTGGTTTAGCGGCTTTTTGAGACAGTATTTCAGTCTACATCGTGTCATCTCTCAGACAGAGAGAGAAAGAAAAAGGAATAGATAGGATAGATGAGACTAAAAGAAAATCAAAACACCCCCGTCCTGCACCTGCTGCAAGTACAGCCGAATTCTCCAAAGGATTTCTATGCTTAAGGCGAGGAGTTTCCCCATTAGACCGGCACTTTCAAAAGTATGAAGTGTGCATAAAAGTGTACACCGTATGAAATCAGATCATTTGTGATTCAGACCCGAAGACATAGGGAGATAATCGAGGCTGACCTTACCATTCAAGGTTTTTGCATACCTCATTTTTGAGGTAATAAAAATATTGAAATCAGTCATTCATTCCATAATTTTTTGTCATAACATGTACAAAACAATGATTTTCTTCTTGTTTCGCCTGGTTGACATCTACACTTGCAAAACCATAGTCTGGCCCATGTTCCTTCTTGTGAATGTATTCTCTGCTCTTGAAGGAACTCTTTCAGATTTTAATTTTACCTCACTGCAGCTGGTGTTGTGCCGTGTGGCGGCCGTAAAAAGTCTCCCCGTACATCAACCATAGTGCAGATTATATTTTATTTTCGTCTTTTGAGATCAGAGAATATATTCTGAGAAATCTGAAAAGTTAGATTGGTTTATACTCACATTCTAAACCGTCGTTTTATATATATTTTTGGACCTTTTTTGGTACTAATCAGTCTTTGAATGGACTGTCCAATAAAGATTTAGAAATTACAGTTCGCTTTTCTCTGGTTTCGTCACCAGATATTGTCAGGGTCACTGAAGAGGCTTAATTAGCCGAAACTACGTAGTCTGGCCCATGTTCCTTCTTGTGAATGTATTCTCTGCTCTTGAAGGAACTCTTTCAGATTTTAATTTTACCTCACTGCAGCTGGTGTTGTGCCGTGTGGCGGCCGTAAAAAGTCTCCCCGTACATCAACCATAGTGCAGATTATATTTTATTTTCGTCTTTTGAGATCAGAGAATATATTCTGAGAAATCTGAAAAGTTAGATTGGTTTATACTCACATTCTAAACCGTCGTTTTATATATATTTTTGGACCTTTTTTGGTACTAATCAGTCTTTGAATGGACTGTCCAATAAAGATTTAGAAATTACAGTTCGCTTTTCTCTGGTTTCGTCACCAGATATTGTCAGGGTCACTGAAGAGGCTTAATTAGCCGAAACTACGTAGTCTGGCCCATGTTCCTTCTTGTGAATGTATTCTCTGCTCTTGAAGGAACTCTTTCAGATTTTAATTTTACCTCACTGCAGCTGGTGTTGTGCCGTGTGGCGGCCGTAAAAAGTCTCCCCGTACATCAACCATAGTGCAGATTATATTTTATTTTCGTCTTTTGAGATCAGAGAATATATTCTGAGAAATCTGAAAAGTTAGATTGGTTTATACTCACATTCTAAACCGTCGTTTTATATATATTTTTGGACCTTTTTTGGTACTAATCAGTCTTTGAATGGACTGTCCAATAAAGATTTAGAAATTACAGTTCGCTTTTCTCTGGTTTCGTCACCAGATATTGTCAGGGTCACTGAAGAGGCTTAATTAGCCGAAACTACGTAGTCTGGCCCATGTTCCTTCTTGTGAATGTATTTTCTGCTCTTGAAGGAACTCTTTCAGATTTTAATTTTACCTCACTGCAGCTGGTGTTGTGCCGTGTGGCGGCCGTAAAAAGTCTCCCCGTACATCAACC
The DNA here is from genome assembly GCA_963989385.1 of Ctena decussata. Taxonomy (NCBI): domain Eukaryota; kingdom Metazoa; phylum Mollusca; class Bivalvia; order Lucinida; family Lucinidae; genus Ctena; species Ctena decussata. The sequence continues at coordinate 47,224,992 of OZ022506.1, forward strand.
ATAGTGCAGATTATATTTTATTTTCGTCTTTTGAGATCAGAGAATATATTCTGAGAAATCTGAAAAGTTAGATTGGTTTATACTCACATTCTAAACCGTCGTTTTATATATATTTTTGGACCTTTTTTGGTACTAATCAGTCTTTGAATGGACTGTCCAATAAAGATTTAGAAATTACAGTTCGCTTTTCTCTGGTTTCGTCACCAGATATTGTCAGGGTCACTGAAGAGGCTTAATTAGCCGAAACTACGTAGTCTGGCCCATGTTCCTTCTTGTGAATGTATTCTCTGCTCTTGAAGGAACTCTTTCAGATTTTAATTTTACCTCACTGCAGCTGGTGTTGTGCCGTGTGGCGGCCGTAAAAAGTCTCCCCGTACATCAACCATAGTGCAGATTATATTTTATTTTCGTCTTTTGAGATCAGAGAATATATTCTGAGAAATCTGAAAAGTTAGATTGGTTTATACTCACATTCTAAACCGTCGTTTTATATATATTTTTGGACCTTTTTTGGTACTAATCAGTCTTTGAATGGACTGTCCAATAAAGATTTAGAAATTACAGTTCGCTTTTCTCTGGTTTCGTCACCAGATATTGTCAGGGTCACTGAAGAGGCTTAATTAGCCGAAACTACGTAGTCTGGCCCATGTTCCTTCTTGTGAATGTATTCTCTGCTCTTGAAGGAACTCTTTCAGATTTTAATTTTACCTCACTGCAGCTGGTGTTGTGCCGTGTGGCGGCCGTAAAAAGTCTCCCCGTACATCAACCATAGTGCAGATTATATTTTATTTTCGTCTTTTGAGATCAGAGAATATATTCTGAGAAATCTGAAAAGTTAGATTGGTTTATACTCACATTCTAAACCGTCGTTTTATATATATTTTTGGACCTTTTTTGGTACTAATCAGTCTTTGAATGGACTGTCCAATAAAGATTTAGAAATTACAGTTCGCTTTTCTCTGGTTTCGTCACCAGATATTGTCAGGGTCACTGAAGAGGCTTAATTAGCCGAAACTACGTAGTCTGGCCCATGTTCCTTCTTGTGAATGTATTCTCTGCTCTTGAAGGAACTCTTTCAGATTTTAATTTTACCTCACTGCAGCTGGTGTTGTGCCGTGTGGCGGCCGTAAAAAGTCTCCCCGTACATCAACCATAGTGCAGATTATATTTTATTTTCGTCTTTTGAGATCAGAGAATATATTCTGAGAAATCTGAAAAGTTAGATTGGTTTATACTCACATTCTAAACCGTCGTTTTATATATATTTTTGGACCTTTTTTGGTACTAATCAGTCTTTGAATGGACTGTCCAATAAAGATTTAGAAATTACAGTTCGCTTTTCTCTGGTTTCGTCACCAGATATTGTCAGGGTCACTGAAGAGGCTTAATTAGCCGAAACTACGTAGTCTGGCCCATGTTCCTTCTTGTGAATGTATTCTCTGCTCTTGAAGGAACTCTTTCAGATTTTAATTTTACCTCACTGCAGCTGGTGTTGTGCCGTGTGGCGGCCGTAAAAAGTCTCCCCGTACATCAACCATAGTGCAGATTATATTTTATTTTCGTCTTTTGAGATCAGAGAATATATTCTGAGAAATCTGAAAAGTTAGATTGGTTTATACTCACATTCTAAACCGTCGTTTTATATATATTTTTGGACCTTTTTTGGTACTAATCAGTCTTTGAATGGACTGTCCAATAAAGATTTAGAAATTACAGTTCGCTTTTCTCTGGTTTCGTCACCAGATATTGTCAGGGTCACTGAAGAGGCTTAATTAGCCGAAACTACGTAGTCTGGCCCATGTTCCTTCTTGTGAATGTATTCTCTGCTCTTGAAGGAACTCTTTCAGATTTTAATTTTACCTCACTGCAGCTGGTGTTGTGCCGTGTGGCGGCCGTAAAAAGTCTCCCCGTACATCAACCATAGTGCAGATTATATTTTATTTTCGTCTTTTGAGATCAGAGAATATATTCTGAGAAATCTGAAAAGTTAGATTGGTTTATACTCACATTCTAAACCGTCGTTTTATATATATTTTTGGACCTTTTTTGGTACTAATCAGTCTTTGAATGGACTGTCCAATAAAGATTTAGAAATTACAGTTCGCTTTTCTCTGGTTTCGTCACCAGATATTGTCAGGGTCACTGAAGAGGCTTAATTAGCCGAAACTACGTAGTCTGGCCCATGTTCCTTCTTGTGAATGTATTCTCTGCTCTTGAAGGAACTCTTTCAGATTTTAATTTTACCTCACTGCAGCTGGTGTTGTGCCGTGTGGCGGCCGTAAAAAGTCTCCCCGTACATCAACCATAGTGCAGATTATATTTTATTTTCGTCTTTTGAGATCAGAGAATATATTCTGAGAAATCTGAAAAGTTAGATTGGTTTATACTCACATTCTAAACCGTCGTTTTATATATATTTTTGGACCTTTTTTGGTACTAATCAGTCTTTGAATGGACTGTCCAATAAAGATTTAGAAATTACAGTTCGCTTTTCTCTGGTTTCGTCACCAGATATTGTCAGGGTCACTGAAGAGGCTTAATTAGCCGAAACTACGTAGTCTGGCCCATGTTCCTTCTTGTGAATGTATTCTCTGCTCTTGAAGGAACTCTTTCAGATTTTAATTTTACCTCACTGCAGCTGGTGTTGTGCCGTGTGGCGGCCGTAAAAAGTCTCCCCGTACATCAACCATAGTGCAGATTATATTTTATTTTCGTCTTTTGAGATCAGAGAATATATTCTGAGAAATCTGAAAAGTTAGATTGGTTTATACTCACATTCTAAACCGTCGTTTTATATATATTTTTGGACCTTTTTTGGTACTAATCAGTCTTTGAATGGACTGTCCAATAAAGATTTAGAAATTACAGTTCGCTTTTCTCTGGTTTCGTCACCAGATATTGTCAGGGTCACTGAAGAGGCTTAATTAGCCGAAACTACGTAGTCTGGCCCATGTTCCTTCTTGTGAATGTATTCTCTGCTCTTGAAGGAACTCTTTCAGATTTTAATTTTACTTCCGGTCAAAACGGCCAAATGGGAACGCTTCACTATAATTAAAATGCACTGAAGTAATTCCCCCTCCACCCCCCTTGACCTAGCATTTCCTTTATGCAGCAGACTTATGCATGGCAATTGGCAAGTACACAATATATATGAGTGAGAAGCCGGGTCATGGGGGGGGGGGGGGGAGGGGGGCGGGGACGATGTAAGTGAAAAAAAGTGTGATATGCATACAATTAATCATTATGTAACTGATCAGTTTGAGGAAAATTTACAAATAATCTCAACAATGACGACAACGCCAAGACGTATGTTTAACGTACCCAACATAGACATAAACACTTGAAAATTCATTTGTCATGCAAGTTACATGTCATAGTCATAAATGCAAAGCAAAAGTCAGTGATCCGTATAACTTTTTAATCATGGGTAAAATTCACACCTTAAGCAAAGAAATCCTTAGTAGGGCGACCCGGCAGTGAAATCTACTCAGTACAATCGCCCGACCCTACCACCCTCGCAAATTAAGGGGAGGAAATTCTTACTAAGAAGAATTTGTGTTCCATTTCATCAAGGGCTTCTCTTTAAAAAAGAATTTGCTCCCTCGAGGAGCAAATTGTTTCCTTAAAGTGTAGCCCCCGATTTTAAAAGGGCTTTGTGGTCTAGAAAAGCAATCAGGAAATCACAGACCTTCGAGGAAATGGCTGAAAAATGTCACCAATCCACCTTAAAAAGTGTTTAATTCAATAGATTCTCTTAAACTTACCTTCGATTAGATTTCTGTAACGTTCTTGCTCCTCTTGCGCCTGGCGTTTAATTTCATCGAATTCTCTTTTCATGACCAACAAATTGTCGTGAACCTTGGACTTTATTTCTTTAAAATCGTCCATCATTATTCCAGAGGAATGTTCCATTCTGACCATCTTTTCCAGCACCTTCTCCTCAAAATCAAATTTGGAGCATCTCGGTTCCTCTCTTGTGAAACACACTGAGTAATGAATGAATAGAAAAAGAATGGAAAAATGGAAATTGAAAGCCATTTTATCCATGTCCTTTTCTACAAGAATGAACTTAGTAAGTGGAATGTGCTACGTTTCCTGATGTTGTTGTTGTTGCTGGAACTATCTCCCAACTGTTTTGTAAGGTGGAGAACCTGCGTGAAGAAGCACCTTATGGCATGTGAGAAAATGAAAAGACTGATCAGCCTGCGCGTCTGTGTAGTCTGATCACAGATTTTCCTATTCGCATATACCGTCTATGTGTCTTGGCAACTACTCAAAGAAAAATGAGGACGATGGTACGTTTATGCTGCTGCACAGACGGGTTTGAATAGATGGGTACGCCCATGGCTTAAGGCCTCATTTTAGGCGACGCCAATCAAATTTATATGTGCCATATTGTGAAACAAAACCTATCCTAAGACATTTGCGAGGCGAGCGAGATCGCAGACGAGTGGGTATTGTAGCTTTCAAGGTGAATCGGTATCACCCTCCTTCTATGTGGACATCAACTCTAAAAGGAAAAAAATTGCTTCCCTTGGAGCAATTGCCTTCCTTTCAATAGTAGACCAATTTTTGGAAGGGCTGTATCCTCCAGGGACACAAACAGGAAGTCACAATTGTTTTCTCCCTTTGAAAAATGACGGAAAAAACATAGATGTGTACCTGGTTACCCTAAAAGTTAGCCGCGTATACTCTTTCAATTTGCGCATATGCGCCGACTTGCACGGGCATGCGTTTGTGGCATACGCTGTTTTTACAGGTTTTCAATGAAGCGGAGCATGTTCTAGCATTTAGAAGAACAAATTTGTCTGACTGTGTTTATACAGATGTCATTCATCAGAAGGATTGCGATTCATTTGGTTCTATTTTCTTCCATTCTTGTGTTTTGTTCCTCGTTGTACATGTTTCATGCTATTGTAATATTCTGGCAGCGTTGCAAATCTTCACAAGAACTTAGATAGGAAAGCCTTGAAGAAAGGCGCCGCATAGGAAGACTGTCCCTTCTTTACAAGATTCACTATGGGTTAGTGGAAATAGACTAGAAAACTTTTCTCAAGCCAGGAGACAGCCGAACGAGAAGCACAAAGGGTTTTTCCAGGAGCACATCAGCCATGAGGCATACTACAACTCATTCTTTCCGAAAACAGTTAGGAAATGGAATGGCTCACATAACACTGTGACCTCTGCAAGTACTGTTGATGGCTTCCGGGCTAGCAGAGTGGATACCAACGCCCTGTTTGTAAATAGTTTTACGTCTTTAACAAAATCTAAGGGACTGATGTTTCTTGCACGCCATTTTTTTGACCCGCAGGATCAATTACGTTCATTTACATTTGGGGTTGTTTTGGAAGGGAGAAAACATATGAGCCGTGACATGAGAAAATCAACAAAGTGGTTGTGCACCTAGCGCAGACTCAGATCAGCCAGGGCATCCGCCCAGTCTGATCAGAGTCTTCGCTGTCCGCATGGAGGAAGCTTAGACCCTTAGCTACTCTTTAAGTGCTTACCGAAGAGTCTGATCAGACTGGGTGGATACCCAGGCTGATCTGAGTCTACGCTGGGCGCACAACCACATTGTTGGTTTTCTCGTGTCGCGGCTCATATTATAGCACAATTACTCACAACTAAGTTTGGTGTTTTGTGTCATTCTGGAAGAGGAAACTCCGTATTATAGCTGAAAATACGGTATGCAATTGTCCGTGTTAAAACAGGAACCCTCTTCCTGACATATGCTGTCCTTAACGTCAGTCAATTTGCTTTCCGAGGCCAATGAATTAATGCTCTAACATATCTATGATAAAATCCACGAAACGGTATGCCTGCAAATTTATCAGTAGTCGAAAGACAATGCAAGCGCCTGACTATAATATTGTGAGGTACCTGTTAAGATGCTACTCTAAAAATTGTGGATATTGAAAAGAAGCAAAATCTTAAAAAAAAAAAAAAAAAAAAAAAAAAAAAAAAAAAAAAGATAATCGGCGGAGATTAAATGGAAGTGTGTTTTGAAATATATCCCTAGGTGGAGAGTTGACAATAACTTTCATGAATGTGACTTAAGTTAGCTATGTCGGTAGGCACCCGCAACTGTAATTTTGACACTGGGTAGCGAAAATGACCTATCTCAAGATTTAGCTGTCCAATTTGGAATTCCAAAATGGAATGCGGCCAGTCTTGAGATTGACCTGATTTCATAACATCTACAAACATGATGCAATGTTTGTTTGTGTGTATTAAACCGAAAGTAGCAACCGAAAGTAGATCTACACTGAAGAAAAGAGTTTTGAATATCTACGTCTGTTTTGCGATAAAAAATCCATTGTAAATCTACAAAAAGGAAAAACATTTTGAATTAACATCTGACAGAGTGCTAGTATTAATGCAGTGCAGTACAACAGAAAAAAAACGAAGATTAAATATTTTTTGACCTTTGATATTATTGGCTAAGTTTTGGTACATGTATACGCGTTATTTAACCAATGAAATCTAGTGAAATGTGGAACAAAAGTGAAATTATACTCGGCTGCGCTGAGAATTATTGCTATGGATTTGCTTTAGATAATGAAAGAGTAAACAATTAGACATTTAAATATTGTGACTATGGGAAAAATTTATAGGCCTACGGGCTCAACATATTTTGACAGTTTACTTTATAAAGATGTATTTGACTGCGCATGTCAGAGCTATTGTGTTCAGCTTATATACTGACTCAGTCTTGCCAGATTTCTTTGTACAGCAAACCTCAGAATTTTTTTTTGTCTTTAGTTCAGTTTCTTGCAAATTATTGCAAATGTCATATGAACAATCGATTTTCAACAGTTTTTATGTTTGTTTTTTTCTTTCTGTGTGGCTTAGAGGCCTTTCAAGAGACTATTTCACTTCTGCAAAGCCGATCATTTAGAAAGGAGCTCCCGGAGAAAACCACTAGCTGAACGTACATGCATGTAGCTTTCTCACTTGTGTGCCTGCCGAGGCGCATACCCGAAGCGATAGAAACCTAATATTTAAGAGTCAGCTCAACTAGGTCAAGGAGGCCTGAACTGACGATTTGTAAAACACTGTAAAAATTCTAGATGCTGGGACAGCCACGTCTAAGCAAACAGTGCAAAGTGCATACCCAGACTGCTCTGAAAATCTGGGTCCGTATTCATAAAACGACTTAAGTGGTTGCTATGCTGTTGCTAAGGCTAAATTTCTTTGAAGGAGATTCCCTACAATTATGAAATTTGGTCTGGAGGAACAGTCTTTGTAAGACTGTTCCTCCAGACCAAATTTCCTAGTTGTAGGGAATCTCCTTTATAGATATTTAGCCTTAGCAACCGCATAGCAACGACTTAAGTGGCTTTCTGAATACGGACCCTGATCAGGGTCTGCACTGTTGCTATTCTATCTGCATCGTTTCGACGCATAACGACATTGTGAAAGCAAGCACTATTACGGTCATTATTTTAGGTGTCCCAACTTTTTTAATTTTAACAGTAGGGTAAAGTCAAGTAACTTCAGACACCGGGTAAATCCGGACATACCATTGCAAACAGCGAAAATCCAGATGAGACGGTCTCGTCAGGATTTGCACTGTTTGTCCAGTTATTTTTGTTTTAATTCCAAACAAGTGACAAGGAAACTATGTCACTGTCCGAATTTACCTGCTGTCCGAAGTTACCCGACTCTACCATATGTCCTACTTGATCTGATCTGGTTTTTACATATTTTCCCAATGTTTCATATTCTCTTCAGCGTGAGAGTCAATACAGACTACTTGTCTTTTGAATTAAGTCCTTACCGTAACGACTCAAACTATTGGGAAAGAAGTAACTGAGCGAATAATGAAGAAAAAGATCAAACGTTTTACATAGTAAAAAGATTTTGATAAAGTTCCGCCAGAACATTTTGACATCTTTTCGTGTAGTGAAACCCATTTGCTCGTTTTTTTGTTTTTTTTTGTTTTTTTTTTATGGTGAATAAGTACACTTTCAGGCCAAGCAACTCTTATTTTCATGTTTTGGCTTCCCTTCTCAATAGGAACCAGCTTTTATTAAAGAAAATAAAAACTCCTCTAGGAGCAAATTCTATCCTTTAAGACTAGAGCCCATTTTAAAAGGGCTTTATTATCAATAGAAGCAAATAAAAAGTTAC